>JAUMJM010000045.1:11282500-12532500 GCA_033558235.1 Neomorphus geoffroyi
TCACAAAGGAGAATTCATCTTTTGCTCCTGTATAGCAGTTCTTCTTTGCCCTGTGAGATATTGCCATACATATGCATTATATGCCAAAAATGTCTTCTTTTATTCACACAATATGTCTTTTGCAGAAAACCACTGGAGATAATGCATTGCTACTATACCAGTTTCAAATATTCCTAGTTGGAACATAGAAAAAGGAAAACATCAACAGTAATACAAAATTCCTTAGTTCAAGAAGCGTAATAAACTCTGCCTCTTAAAAATTTCAAGCATTAGTCTTCCTGTAGTTTTAAAAATTTGCACTGTGATTTACATCCTAATATATTTTTAACATTGAAGGAAAAGACGTCAGATCAAAAAAATGAGTTAGGATGATTAATCTTAAATGAAAAGATTTTTACACTTCAAACTCTATTAATAAATTAGCAAATAAATTACCTGCATATGAAATATTCCAGTGACAACCCCCAGTATAATTCTCATATGAATTTAAGAAAATAGAGATTCAACTTTCAGATTTCATGTTTTGTTAAGATTGAAAAAAAAAAATGTTTTCTTATCAAAGGCACAGATTGAAATGTCTCCACTGGATACATTTAACTTGAAAATTTCTAGTACTTTCATTACTCCTGAAGGAAAACTCTAATTAGAACTTGGAAAGTCCAATGCTGATTTTCCTGGTATTTCTACCAACACTGAGCCTCACTAACCGCATATTCTGCAAGTGCCAGAGTCCTGGCTTAATGTCTGACTCAAAGAACCCTGAAAGTCCTCCTAAGGGAAGGATATTTATTGATTTAGTCAAGGGGTATCAAATGCTAAGAAATTCAGCAAATTTTTGAGTATATCTCACAAACATAATGTGATTTCTTTTGGATGTTTGTAAGAGAAAATGCTATCTAAACTTTTACAATTACCATTAATTTTATTTAAGACTCGACTATCTCAATTCCCATTCTAACTCTAAAATTTTTATTTTTTTACTTATATTTTAAATAAAAAATATGGAGAAAAATCTCATGGATTGTGATCAAGTAAGGAACTTCCCTTTAAATATGTGTAATTTGGTTAATTTTCCATTAATTTAAAATTACAGTGTAGTTATAACACAGTGATGTTGAAACACAGCTGATAAACGCTACCGGTATTGTGACCGCTGCCCATACAGAGGCTTGAAGACAAATGGAGGAGGCATCAGTAATGATACCAAGAATTTATGTTTGGGCAAAGATGGAGATTTGACTCATGGATACATTTGTAAGGGAAGAATAAATACTAAATGGAATATCACAGCTGCAGCAGTGCCTGGTGGGTTGCCTCAGGAAATGTCAGTGGAGTAGATCCTTGCCTGAGATTCTATGAGTGGGAAGAAGTGGAGGCTTCTTTCTTGGAACAGGAAAGAAGTGCAGAAGTATTGGCCTAAAGGCACATTTTGGCTTCCCTTCCAGCATCAGAGAGGTGTTGTATAGGTGCTCCATGTAAGTGACTCAGAAGGCAGTGACGGGTATTTTCTCTACAGCTTTTGTGGACTTTATGTCAGGTTAATGAGATACAAATTGGGATGAGTTGGACCTCTACCTCTACTAAACTGTCATTGATTCATAGAACTATTTTCAGCAGAGAGGAAGAATGAAAGACAGAGATATGCACAGAGATGTGAAATGCAGAATCATTTGCATCAGAGACAACTCTATCAGAAATGATTATTCAGATTTACTCAAATGGACCCAGATAATGCCTCTGTAACATTTCTCTCCATCATATGTGGAACTTTATTTACTTACTCTAATTAAGCTTGGGTTAGAAACTCATTCAATTCTACCCAGAGCAATGTAAGAAACAGCCATTATAGATTTTCTGAGGAAAAGCTTTTACTCTAAAACATCTCTAGATTGTTCATGTCAGACAGTATTCTTAGCATGGAAAGTGGTCAAACAGCATAAGGAAGTTGAGATGCTCAACAGAGTAAGTCTTTAACGGTGGCTATAGTCTTTAGATAGTCTTTGACTATCTGAAGAAAGGAACACTGGAGTTGCTTATTTTGGAGCAGTGTCTTTACTAAGTTATATTGGAACAGATGTCCATGGTTCCAGTGAGACTAAATCAAGACTCTGGTTCACTTTGTTTAACTTTTTAGATATAAATTTATTATAAGCAGGCAAATGACACTGAGTTGACATGGAAATAAATAACTCAGGTTGTTTTTAATGAGATCTAGATTATTAACTGCAATATATATTGTTCTTTTTCATAGACTGAGCGCAGCGGAGTAAATTTTAATTGTGATGCTCAGGGATTTTTCATTAGCAGTGAAACCTCTTGTGCGCTGAAATAAGAGTATTCCCTAGAGAGTGCAGAACAAGCAAGAGAGAATATGTAATGAACAGAGCTCAACAAAAAGAAGGTCAGAGCCAACATTCATGCAGAAAAGAGGTCACCTTAGGAAGCTGCATAATTAAATACGACCTGGAATATACACACCTTGACAAGTAGCAGGAGGAAATTGCTACTTAGTTCAGATATAATTAAGTGATAAAATGTAGGTGAATTTGCAAGCCAAAATAAATCCTAAGCAACAGGAATTTACTGATTTGCAAAACAGATTATGACTTTATGGGGCAGATTCTTGGCTCGTATGACTACCAATGACCAATCTGTACTGGGTTGAAACTGACACAAAGAATTTTTAAGAAATGTCAGTGTGTAAATGGTTTTGTCTCGCTAATGAAATGGAACTCAGCAGAGCTATTGCTATGAAATTTACAGAAGGGAGAATTACAGCTTTATGTTGCAACAGAGCAAGAAAGACAAACAGAAACAGACGTAAAATTTAAATGAAATTCATCTTGGGAACAGATTGAAAAACCAACAGGGAAGAAAAATCTCTCCCAGACAAACATCATTATGTGGACAAACATGGACAGAAACAAACTGGACAATGAAGACCAGTTATCACCCCATGAGTTACCCTTGTGAGAGACAAAATACAGTAAGTAAACACCAAACAGCATGGGTGCTGAGAGTTGTGAAAAGAAGAAAGCAGGCAAATTACCAAACTGAGCCCTGTGTTGACCATCTAGCACCTGCACGTCTTATACAGTTCAGCTAAGAGTCCAGCAAGATGATAAAAGATTATAATAATTGCCTGACCTCTTGAGATGCAGCAAAGAGGCCACAATGAGCTCTCATAAGTATTTGATGTTTGACAGCACAGTTATTCTATTTCTGGATGGCTGGGCACAAAGAATTGTAGTAAATGGAGCTGAAGCCAGTTGGTGGTCAGTCACAAGTGCAGTTCAGAGGGCTCAGTATTGAGGACAGCGCTGTTTAATAACCTTATCAAATATCTAGATTATCTAGATGAGGATATCAAGTGCAGCCTCAGTAAGTTTGCAGACAATGTTAAGTTGGGCAGAAGTGTTGATCTACTTGAGAGAAGGAAAATTCTACAGAGAGATCAAGCCAGGCTGGATCAATGGGCTGAGACCAATTTTATGAGGCTTAACAAGGCCGAGTGCTTGGGTCACAACAACCCCCCATAGCCCTACAGGCTTGAGGAAGAGTGGCTGGAGAGCTGCCTGATAGAGAAGGACCTGGAGGTGTTGATTGACAGCCAGCTGAATGTGAGCCAGCAGTGGCCCAGGTTGGCCAAGAAGGCCAACAGTATCCTGGCTTGATTCAGTAATAGTGCAGCCAGCAGGACTAGGGAAGTGATCGGTCTCCTGTACTCAGTGCTGTGAGGCTGCGTCTCGAAACCTATGTGAAGTTTTGGGCTCCTCCCTACAAGAAAAAGACTTAGGTGCTAGACCACATCAAAAGAAGAGAAACAAAGCTGGTGAAGGGTCTGAAGCACAAGTTTTATGAGGATTGGCTGAGGGAACAGGGATAGTTTAGTCTGGAAAAGACGAGGCTGAGGAGACACATTATTGCTCTCTACAACTACTTGACAGGAGGCTGTAGCAAGGTGGACGTTGGTCTCTTCTCCAAGTAACAAGAAATACTGGAAGAGGAAATGTTCCGAAATTGTGCCAGGGGAGGATAAGATTGGATATTAGGAAATATATCTTCACTGAAAGTGTGGTGAAGCATTGAAATAGGCTGGCCAGTGAAGTGGTGGAGTCACCATCCCTAGAGGTGTTTAAAAGATGCATAGGTGTGGCACTTAGGGACATGGTTGAGTGTTGGACTTGGCAGTTCCAGGTTTACAGCTGGACTCAATGATCTTAAGGATATTTTCCAACTTGAATGATTTTATGATTCTAATCTAGTATGTCCATAAGTGTTTTTAGCAGAACTCATCTAAAAGAATAGTCATTGATGACTCTTTGATTTTATTTTTTTTTTAAATAATACTTCTTCTTAAACACCTTTTTCTTCACAGATACATGTCCCAGAGGGGTTTTAACTTCCAAACTTTGTAGACTGAATAGCCTAATGAAAGAACTGTAGCTCTTCAATCAGTTTTCAATAGTGTTGTCGTCTCTTTTTCTTGTCTTAGCAATTTACATAATATAGCATTTGCACCTACTAATCAAACAGATTCATTACAGTTGTCAGTCAAAGTAAGGATTATAGTTACAACTTTACAGTATTGCAAGAAATACAATGGTTAAGCTTACAAATTTAATTCTGGTGGCATTTTCTGTGGGTTTTTTTAAAGTGTATGGATACAAAAGAGCAGAAACAAGTGTTGAAAGTAGGGGTGTGATTTGAAACTTCCTTTAAGTGGAACAGCTTGATTAACTTTCACTTTCCTGTATTCACCCACATATGCATCAAAAGTAACTCGACTAACACCAATGGAGTTACTCTGCCTTTAGGGAGGAGAAACTAAATAGAATATGGTTCACTGATCACTCAGCATCTATGATTGATGGGGAATTGTCATGCCTAAAAATTACAACACATTGCCTCTTGAACTGGTGTGCAACTAAAATCCTTTGCAAAATGAGAAGAACGCTGAGATAACAAATAGTTCTTCCTCTGTGACAAGCATTACAGGCTTCACTGCTATGTTAATAGACAGATAAACGTGATTTGCATATTTCAGATTATTTAGAACACCAAAAATTTGAGTCTTCACTGCCATGTCTACAAATTTCCTCAAAAAGATTAATGTACATGATCTTTTTATGTAGCCTTGAACGTATTGTCTAAGTACACTAAGTAGATGTGTCCTAACCCTTCTTTCAGCTGAGCAGAAGCAATAGGCTTGTAGCTAGACTCTGAACTTCAGTTAATGTCTCCCGCTTCCCAGCTGAGCTGATTAGCTTGGGCTGAGTGCCTCATTAACCCTAACAATATGGCTTCTAGTTGGTTCAGAGGTCACACAGCATCTTAGAGCTGCCTGTGAAAGACTGGTGAAATTCCACTACATTGTATTTAAAACCAAACTAGCACAGAGATTTTTAACATTACTGGATATATATAGGACTTCAATATATAGGACTTCAATATATAGGACTACCTTTAAACTTTCAGTATGGACAGATCCTACATTTTAAAAGGCGTTCAATAATCCTATAATGATACTCAAAACCAATTGAAATGCATGAACTAAAATATTTTAAACACCTTTTGCCAATTCTACCCATATATAAATAAACAGGCTAAATAAATGGCTTTTGGAGTTTGTCTTCTATGCAGGAAAGTGGAAAGAGAGGATTGGATTAAAAAATAAACATTCTAATGACAAAATAATGCAAACCGGATGGAATTGTGAACTGAATAGAAAAGAAAGAAGTAGAAAACTTTGTGAATAGATCTGAGGAGAAGACAGTAACACACTAGAGGAAGAGCTAACCAGTCGTTTCTTTTCACTGGTGGTTTCAGAGGGACAGTAGAATGGGATAAGAGTTTGTTATCTGCTGTAAAGTGTGCTTACATGGGATAAAAGGAATAGTTTGTTGACCTTTTAACAAGACAGTTCTTTATATATATAAACCTAGCATCTTGCTTCAGAAATCAGGATTGTGCTGAATCAAATGAACAAGAATCATGGCATAATGGTAGCTGTAAGATGATCAAGACCTCTGCATAAGCCAGATGTAAAGCACTGTCAGGGGACAAAAGAAAAATCTCAACTAAAAATTATTTGATGGGAAATATAAATGTGTAAAGAAGCTCTGGAAAGGACTGGAAGACTTTTATTTGTGTGAGCTCAATGAAATAGTTATTCAATTCATAAACTGGTCCTCATTTCTGCTGTTCCCTGCTCTCTTTGTACCTGTAGCATTTCTGTGTCTGCTGAACAACAGCTTAAACAAAAAATTATATTTTTATAGTTCTATAAAGGACATTTTACAGATACATCTACAAGCACTATCCATGATGTTTCTTCTCAGAGGCAAAAATCTAAACTGGTCACTAGCAGGAAATGGACATATCAGCTTCTAAAATTCAGAATTTTACAAGAAACGTAGAAACAAGATGATACAGAGAAAAGTCCATAACTTCCCAATTATGTCTATCTGTTTAAATTTAGTGTGGACTGTTATTAATGAAGGGAACATTTAATTCAGAAGGGCACAATGAGAAAACATTAATCTTCAAAAAGGAGCAGCAAGGTTTGCAAACTCAGTATGGCTTAAGATCTCAGCAAAGCCTCCGTGGTTCAGAGGTTCATCCAACTCTCTGCATTCATTTCTCCAAAACAGTCAGAATCATTTTTTTGCAGCATCTTTGTCTCCTGCAGCTGACAGCTATTTGATACAGTTAATGATCGCAGTGGGTATTGAAAGCTATTAGCTACTAATAATCTTCAGTTAAAACAGATGAGTGGTCTCTGTCTTCTCCTTAGCATAACAAGGAAAATGGTAATTTTTCCAGTGCAAAAATTAACAGAAGTTGACACTACCATTCTGATAGTGCCATACACACTCAATGATAATTTATAAGTGCAAAAGCAGGGAAGTTTCTCAAGGTACATTAATACGTAGGGTCTGAAAAATATTATTTTTTTACTAAAAGAAATATCTTAATTCCAGTGTAAAATTCCAACCTATTTCCCTTTTGCATCTTAAAACTTAAGAACTGAACTCCGTAAACAAGACTGATCAAGTAAAGGAAACACATAATTAGATCTTAATTTTAGAGGAAGGAACTGATAATTTTGTGATTACCCTTCAGCTGTGGGAGTATCTTCCTCCAGTGAAGATCCCGCTGAATTATATAAGACCACTTGTGGAGGAAGATAATACTCAGTACAAATATTGGTTTAGAGTCTTAGACATGAAACTAAATCATTTTATCAGCAGTCCTACAGAACATGAACGAGATCTAAGTATCAAGACCATCATATTTTCCTGTTAAATTGTTCCAAGTCAATTCTCGGGATGCTGCCAAATTAACACCGATACACATTTAAAAAAGCAAATTCTTTCATTCATTGTTATTTTATGTATTAAAACTTCAAGTTGCTGCATTTTAAAAAATGTTTGACTGTCATTTTCTGTTTTCTAGATATTCCCTCATTTAGGTTATTTTTATCTTCGACTTCTCATTTGGCAATGGAAAAAAAAAAACTCAGTTTCTTTCAACATACACGTAACTGCTTATGTATTTGGATCTCTGAGTATGAGCCACCATAAAATGTTACAATGTCCAGGCTACAAAGAACAACATAGCATGTTAAATTCCAAAGCATCAACTCATTTCTTTAGAATTGTAAAAGGCCACAAACCCAGCTGAATTAATATTATGGTTCATTCAAACATTTTTAATCTGTATCTGCAAACTTAAACACAATTATTGTTTCCACCTTTTAAATTTTAAGAACAATTCTAGGTCTATTTCAGCAGATTTTAAATAAAAATTTTGAAAGGGTAATAGATTAAGAAAACCACATATGTCAGGCAGCTGGGACAAGGCCAGAATGAATATAAAGAAACATCTCTATTGATATGCCAGACATACATTTTCCAAATAAAGGACAGAAATTAAAGCCCTGGCTGTATTTACCCCTTTTCACCTGATCAAAATTGTTGAGACAGTAAATTTGAAGACTGAAACATGAGATTCATTCGAAGTGATTATGAAATATAAATAAGAACACGTAATTTAAACATTCAGAGCAATGAAATCATGGAACTGCATAAAAATAGTACAGCTGTGCTGATTTACGTTATTCAAGGTACGCCCTTCATGTCCTGTAGGTGATAACTGGGTGCACGTAACAGTTCAAGTATTTATTTCTGTTCTATTTATCTTCCCTCCAAGGACAAGTTCAACAATTAAATGTGTTACTTGAAGGCATTTCAAGAGAAAGACAACAAATTTGCTATCTCTTTCTCTAAAAATTCAATTACCTCCCTGCAAAAAATCATCCTTCCATCCACACATTTGCTTCGACTGACTCATCTGAAACAGCCTACTCATCAGACTAGACACAAGTTAATTTCTAACTAAATTGCCCCATAACCTATCACAAGCCATCACATGTCTTGCAGAGCGGTGCCGTCACTACGTGCAATGACATTACCAGGCAATATGTCATGTTCAGAAAACCCTTTCTCTTTAATTGCCTGTCACTACAAAATGCTTCTGTTTTAAATAACAAACTCCAGCCACTTTCTTTTCATGAGTTTATACAGTAGCATGTTGAATCTCAGAGGACAGGAAGAGTCAGTGGCAAGTGTTTGGACATGGGTTGCTGTGTTTACATTTGTGGAAACAGGCAAGCAGGTAGCTTGAAAGATAATTAGGTTAATCCTTAAACGGATGGTAATATGAAACTAAAGGTAAAAATTAGATTAAGATCCTTTTTTTGGTAAAAATTAACACACCACTACCACCCCTAATTACAGACTACAGTGACTAAGGATATTTTGATGGACTGTCAGTGTCTGCAGGCCATGTGCTACATTGTGTCACAGTCTCTTATATTTAATTTCATTTTGTATGTACATCATGAAAAATAAGACTGTCTCCCCTTTCTCACACCTCAAGTTTCCATCTTGTCCAAATGTCTCCCATGGTGCAAAAGAGGTGAACAGAGCTACATGAGCAGAGATCAAGAGACAGAGAAACTGCTGCGTTCCTTCCTGCAGATCCATTTTATAGGCTCAAAAGGGGAAAAAACCACAGGGGGCAAGACACTAATATTGTATTTGCATTAGACAACTTTTGCTCTCACCACCAAATTTACAAACAACAAATTTACAAACACAAATTTACAAACAACAATCTCCCATCTACATACAAAAAAAGCAGCTGGGCATTTTTATACTCCTACAACTGCATAGTCCTCACACAGCATTTCAGCTTTGTAGTTCAAATTTGGCACAAGTTACTGTCTGAAAGAATTTGATACCATCAACCTCATCTCTGAAGCCTGTTTATTTCACATGTTGAAAGCATCAAACAGCTTGCTGCAATTGGCAACTGTAGCTAAAGAGGACAAAGCATTACATTATAGCAGCATTAAAAATGTCCAAGTACAAAATCTTCTCTGAAAGGGGCTACAGGGGAAGTGCAGGGGCGGGCTGTTTAAAAACAACAGCTGTACAGCCAATGTGTCTGTCTCGTCTGTAGCCCCTCCGAAATTTTAGCCAAAATGTGCTCAAAGTTAACTATGAAACAAGCGCTTCTCCTTTTACTTTCCATGTTAAAATTTTTGACCTAATTCTATTTTCTAAGTGCTTTTCAAGGCTCCTTGTTTTAGTTCGTTCCTAGGAGGAGTGCTAGTGATATTTTATGGACTAGATTTTCAAGTGCATTTAAAAATCCAACTGGACACACAAAACCCAAATTTATAGGCACTAATCCAGTTCTTAAAGTTTCTTACAATCTAGAAAATTATTACCTGAAGAAACCAGGAATTATAGAATTCTACATTGGACACATTTTCCACAAAACTCATAGAAGAAAAAAAGCAATCCTTCTTCCTTACCCTGGAGAATGAGATGATTTTTTCCTAAGAGGTTTGCTCAGCTTTATCTGGTAGTGATATCTGTCATGGACAGACTGATTCATTGGGGATTTAACATAAAGCAGGTTCACTTCATACCAACAGGCAGCTTTGGTCCTTCTGATAAGCTTCCATGACAATGGAACAATTACAAGACTTGAAAATAAATAATGCTTTAGTCAATTATACCTTACCTGAAAAAGGATTCATGGCAATGCAATAACTGAAAGTAATTTGGCTTTTTCTCTCCTTCAGTAATTATTCTGAAGTATTCCTTATAGTTTAGCCAAAACATTTCAGAGGTCAAGAAGGCTGGATGCAATTTCTTGGGTCATGTAATCCAGCTCCTTTTCTTTTAACAAAGCCCAGCTCACACATTTTCCACAAGCAGTCATAGATGGAAAAGATAGCAGGATATCCGATTTCACAATAGATCAAGGGGAAGGTGGGAAAGAAATCCTGTTATCAAAAAGTATTTAGGGAGTCTTTACAACCTTTTATATCATTGTACACATAAGTACCAGCTGAAGGAATGTTGTAATTAGATTAGGGTATTTTTTAAATGATCCAGGCTTTGCATGAAAAGCTGTAGGGTGAGGTGTTTTTACTACCAATATAACTCGACACTTTGCCCGTAGCAGCTGAGGATTTATACATCTTCTTTTGATTGTATGCTTTCTTCAGCAGATGCAAACATGCATATTTAACTCTGAGGGCCTATAATTTTATTAGCGAGAAAAAGGGGAAACAAGGAAACTTCTACTATAAGCCAGAAATATCACATTGTGCTTACTACTCCAATTCACAAACGCATAGACTAAACTATGCTTTTTCAACTTCTAAGAAAGCCTATCCAGTTACTGCGTGCTCTGTTCTCTATGCAATTGCATTTAATCATTAGAGATGTTCCAGGCAGCACAGGGTTTGTATCTGTTACCAAAAACTACGCATGAGACTTTCAAGAGGTACAAAGGGCTACGAAGGAAAATGTTAAGTCAACTTATGAAAAAACATTTGCATACTGGTACTTTTTGAAAGCCTTATTTTAAAAATATTTCTATACTAAAAGAGACGACAGTATCATTAGAATCTTGCAATACTTTGCACTTAATATTCCCTTTAATGTAATTTCATTTTCTTTGGAAAAGACAGGATAGGCATCAAAACCTTCTACTTAGATCTGAAGATTTGGAATCAAAAGTCTTATATTCTGTTTCTAGGTTTGTCTTAATTTACTGGTTTATGATAGACAAATCACTTCCAGTTATTAGTTCTGCTGAAAAATATACAGATATTTAAATTAAATTTCAAAAATTTGGTAATCTTGCTTCACATTAATCTCAAACCATTGTACAGGGAGTTGATAAAATCACTGTATTGGGGTGGAAGTGTTGATAATGGCTCGATAACGGAACATAATCCTTTTTTATTTGTGTAACACTGGCAAACAGATATTTCTGTTAGACTCAGTGTTAAAGGTGAAGTTTTGGTGAACACATTTCAGGCCTGCTGAGGGGTTCCAAACTGTTTCCTTTGACTGCCTGCTAACTGCTGTTCATTATATATGATCTGTGATCTAAGTCAACTGACTTCTCTTTTTTTTCTGCTGTTCAAACAGGTGCCTGAAACATCCTAAAAGCAGGAAAATAGAGAAGAGTACTTAAAAAATAGTGAACAACAGATATGAGTGTTAGAGCACAACTGCCTTTGTTCAAATTCAAATATTCACATAGTGTTTGACACTTCTTTATAATTGACACCTAACACAAAACACACACGCTTAACCCTTGCATGATCTGTAAACCGAAGAATTACAATAACTTCCTGCCTTTGGGGCAGGTAGGTATTAGGTAGAATTTCAGAAGCATACATAGTAATACCCAGTCCCAGAATACAGATTCATGAGAGTATGATTTTTTAATCTGTTTTCTTCAGTTTTAACAGAACTTTAATCAATAACAAGGATCTTATAGATACTGTGCTAGACCTTCAAGCCAAAGTCAGGAAACACTGTTAGCAAAAATACCCATATTCTGATTTTATGTTCCTCTCCTTTCCCTGCCATTCCAATGATTATTTAATGTATTTCTTTTGGTAAGTAGAAAAAAAAGTTAATAATCCACTGATATTATCAGAATTACTTCTCCAAAGTCAGGCACATCTAGATGATAGAGCACCATGCAAACAAGCCAAGCTAGTATGAAATCAGAACTTGAAGCTGATTTTAATTCAGACCCCCCCTAATGTGGCAGTATCACTTCTGATTTCAGCCTGAGCATCTTTTCTCCTGTGACATGCAAGTGTAGATACTAACAACACAGCTAAGCATTTATTTGGATTTACAAACCTGCCCCCTGGTTAGACATCCAGCTTCCATGACCTTCACTCACCTTCCCAGAAATTCTGTAAATCCAGTACATCACCTACAAATGCGAATCTCATTCAATTGCATGTGATCCTAAGTCAGTCTGACAGAAAATGTTTTCACAAAGCAGTTTTGCATCCACATCCTCTAACCTGACAGGAGTGGATTTCTGTAGCAACAGATAAATGAAGTCAAAATGTATCATTCATGAGCTGCTTAACTTCCCATAATACAGATTCTAAAATATAGTTTATATTGTGTTAAGAATAAACTATTTTTGTAATATTTCTTCTTGCCATTGTAAGGGTTTAGCCCTCTCAGCCTTGTCACTGGCTAAACACAGGCACTTGTGATCCCAGTTCCCCCTCCCCTTGGGAGAAGGGAACAGGAAAAGAGAGAGATATACTTATGGGTTGGAAACTAGAACTAGAATAGTTTTAATGAAACAATAAAAATAGTAATAAAATAATAATATATATTTTTTATATATATATATAAATATACAAAATCAAACCACCATTGACACTGCAGGACAGGCATGGGGTAAGGTCCAGGTTGGACTCAGTGGCAGAGTGGAGCTGGATTCAGGAACTCGATCCAAGATTGCACAGATCAGGACTGGGAGCAGACGGATGGATGAGGTCCTCACTGGATGCTGGCCATCAGAGAGCCTGACCCTCATGATCCCTCAGCTTTATAATGAGTAAGACATGTATGGAATGGAATTCTTCATTGATTAGTTTTGGGTCGCCTGTGCTGTCCACTCCTGCCTGTGGGGGTGACATTTTTTCACCCTTTGACTTAAAGCATCCCACCAACTTAAGAAATGGCCTTGGTTTCAATAGGAATAAGTATAAGCAGTGGCCTTTCTGCATGCCAGTGCCCTGTTACTGTGGTAATAAACATAAATACTAAACACTACCACTTCTAGAGACAGACAGTGTCTAAAAAACATGTTTACTTCCAGAAACTGAAGATAGCTGAAAAGTTAGACAGTTGGTTCTACTCACACCAGAACAGCCATTCACTTATGTATTTTATGAGGTTTCTACTTTTCCATTCTAAGAGGCACATAAAACCCTTCAGAAGAGATTAGAAGAAAGCCAGCTCTATCATCCTTGACAGGGACCAGTAGGACATGCTTCGCAGACCACAAAACACGGCAGAAGTGCAGCGGACATTTCTATATGACATCCCCTCCACCTTTTGCAGCTGGTGGTTGTACATTGCCAGACTTCCTGACTGTGAGCTGGAGAATCAGGGCTTCATACATTTTAGTCCTTTATCAGGGAATCACTTTAAACATTTTTTGAACATCTCTTATGACTGAAAGTATGTCAAGAGTAAAACTACAATGACCTTAGGGCCTTCAATTAGTATCCAAATAATTTATAATTTCCAGTTAAAATATATATGCTTTCTTGAACTGACACTTTTTGCATAAATCTGGGGAAAATGTTACTTTCTAATATTTTTAATACTAATATTTTAATATTACATACTAATATTTTTTGGAAGATGCCTCCTATGAAGCAGTTTATTTTACATAGTTACACTGTTTCACACAGGTAATTCAATAGCCCTGAAGCCAGGCAAAAAAGTAATCTATTTTGTTGTTAGAAATTGATCATGCAGTAGATTTTGATAAATCATCCCTTTTATTATAGCATGGAATCACTGAACACTGAATATGTTCTAGTTACTATATAACACACTCAAATATGCCTTCCATGTTAATGCTGATGTAAATTTTTAACCGACTTTGACCCCAGAATAATTTTTTCATCTTCCTACAAGCTGTCTATGTAGAATGATTTATTGCTAAGGTAAACCACTTAAATGTAAATTTATGGAAGTTATGAAAGTATGCATGGCTCCTTTTCTGCAATTGACCAAAATTATCACAAGAATTTAAGATACAAATTTAACATAGCTAACAATTCACAGCTAATCAAACACAAATTAAGAAATACAGTGCCATTTTAGAAATAGAAGAATTATTGCTCAATATTTATGTTTCTATACTAGCGATAACTATGAAACATTTTAGTTTAAGATACTGCAAAGGGATTCCTGTGGTAATGAGCTTGCATTCATGAATGAATTATTTCCATTGGCAAATTAAATTTCCATAGAGCTCAATTACCTCAAGGTAAAAAAAAGAGTACAGAAAGAAGGGCAGGAAAGTTAAGGAAGGTGGCCCATTCTATAACACTCTTGGGTGGCTGGTCAATACTGCTCGAAAAACAATGATGAAGATAAGATATGGATTTTAAAGCACCAAAGCAATTAAGAAGGAAAAAGTGAAAATGAATGGGTTGAAAGCCACCCCACTGACATTGAAAAATCTTATCCGTATTCTTCTGAGAGCATTTCAATGGTAAATGACATAAGGGAAAGGTTTTCAAAGACACAGAGGGACAAATAAGCACCCAACTCCCATTAAAAGTTTTTGACTGTTTCAAATAAATCCACTAGAAAAAAACTAGAAAAAAATTATGGTGAAATAGGAAACAAATTGTTTTCCTCATAGCATTATGAATTGCAGTGCTAAACCAAGGAGGAGAACAATTTAGATAACCCTATCACTCAGACAGAATAAAAAAATTGGGAGTTTTTTGCATTGAACAAGTGAATGATGGTAATGAGAAAGGTATCAAAATGACAGTACAGAGACATTCATTGAGATAAACCTACCCACAAGGAAGGTACCCGCAACATCATGATGATGATTTTTCAGCAAGTTCATGACATTCAACTATTTGACATCCTTCATGAAGAAATTCCCTAGAGCAGCACTGAGCACTTAGCAGTACCGAGTACTTTGTCTTAATCCAACAGAGCACAGAAAATACACGGAACAATGATTTTAAGCACATTCTTAAAGATGAGAAGGAACTGTTTGATTTGCTGGACAGTGAACAATTGTGCCTGTGCAAATTCTACTAAAGATGAACTTCAAATATTAATATCATTTCTATGTAACTTTTCTGCTTGACAGCAAAGTGCTTGGAATACATAAGGGCATAACCAAAGTACCACAGGCATGTCTAAGAACTTTCATTCAAGCTCAAAATATTGGTTTGCTCTAGTTTAACTAAATGTCAAGAACAGGATTTAAAATAAGTGATGTTAATTCCTTTCTCTCCTCCCACCACATATCTTGGAAAAGACTGCATTCCTGGAAGTGTGAAGAGTTGAATGTGTTTGTTTAAGAAACAGGAAACCCTTTAAAGCTCTCTGGAACACAAAAAAAAGGAATTATGCTGCGGTTTCATGCAAACACCTTGTTCACAGGAACATGTTTAAAATGTAGAAAGGCATAAGCCAGTGTGACCCAGCTTGACCAGGAATAAGCTCTTGTGGCTAAGAAGGCAAATGGTATCCTGGGGTGCATTAAGAAGAATGTGGCCAGCAGGTTGAGGGAGGTTCTCCTCCCCTTCTGCTCTGCCTTAGTGAGGCTTCACCTGGAGTCCTGTGTCCAGGTCTGGGTTCCCCAGCCCAAAAAAGGCAAGGAACTACTGGAGAGAGTCCAGCAGAGGGTCATGAAGATGATGGGGAGACAGGAGCATCTCTCCTATGAGGAAAGGCTGAGAGAACTGGGACTGTTTAGCCTGCTGAAGACTGAGAGGGGATCTTATCAATGCTTCCAAAAATCTGAAGGACAGGTGTCAAGGAGGATGGGGCCAGACTCTTTTTCCGTGGTGCGAAGTGTCAGGACAATGAGCACAAACTGGAGCACAGGAAGTTCCACATCAACATGAGGAAGAACTTCTTTACTCTGAGGGTAATGAAGCACTGGAACAGGCTGCCTGGAGAGTTTGTGGAGTCTTCTTCTCTGGGTATATTAAAAACCTGCCTGGACATGTTCCTGTGCAACCTTCTCGAGGTGATCCTGCTTCAGAAGCATGGTTGGACTAGATCAGTGGTGTCAAACTCACAGCTCCCACTGTTCCCCTGCTCCTGCAGTGTAACGTGCGCCACCACACACTGCACACGTGCCCAGTGCGCTGGCAGGAGCAGAGAGGCAAGGAGCTCAGCACTGCTGCCGGGTAGGAACATGGTGCCTGATCAGATAAAACAAAGTGAAGGGCTGGATTTGGCCTGCAGGCCATGTGTTTGGTCCTTTCCATCCTCAACCATTCTGTGACTCCATTGCAAAGCTGCAGAGCACTGGCTGCATAGGAGTTTTAAACGAAATCCTGGCTTGAAGCGCCCCTTTTTATCTGTGATGATCACATTACATATGGCAAAGTCTGAGAGAGTTCACTGAGTTCTGCAATTCCGTTTTTTTTTAAAAAAGCAACAAAAATACAGATAAAAATTTGAAATGTCTTCTTACTTCACTACTTTTTAACTTCAGAGATGTAGTAAAACTTCTCAGGTCACTGATAGTTCTAAGGTGATTTAATACGCTCACATGAAAGTAGCTATATAAAAAAGTAAGTGACAATAGATTAGTATTTGTTATTTCCAGGCATACACACAACTTGTTCTTATTTATGTGGCAACAAAGTGAAGAAATCTCAGCACAGTTTATAGGTGAAGAAAGGAATCATTTCCTAAGTGACACCTATACAAGGAAAGATGTGTTGAACTGAAAGGATTGCAGTTAAGATAGAGGGAGTGTAGAAGTGTTTGAACAGCAGTGAGTAACTCTTCATAAGAAAATATTGCATAGCATTTTTTCTGTGCATCAGATCTCGCTCGTCTCTTCAGTAAGATAGACAAAAACCTCAGATGAGCTGCTCCAAGCATGAAGGGCCAGTCATCCCAGCTATGGGAGGGGAATAGAAAGGAAAACAGATGGGGAGGTGCAGTAGCTGGAGCTAGCTCCGAGGACTCCAGATTGCTGTCCCTGTTCTCTTGTTGTGAATGTGGGAGAGTGGAGTGGGCAGTGCCACTGCTAGAGGCAGCTGCTTCGCAGAAGCAGCCATCATGCCTCACAGTCCATTGGGATCTTGGCAGCTGGCACCCATGCTACCAGCTTGTTCAACTCAGTCACCACTCCAGGAAGCTTGTCCTGGGTGGACCGTTATGTTGGACTATAACTTACTTTCAAAAAGCTAAAAACTGTCCAGCACTGTCTTAGTACCACTGAAATCAATGTTAAAATTTCAGCTACCTTAATGGTGCAGGATAAGGAAGGACGTACTTATTTCCGTGACTCTGAGTGGATGTTTTATCAGCTGAGGGTGGGCAAATCTTTTATCACCATGTATTCAAATGAAATCACAGGCAGTGCATTTAGTGGAGTGAAGCCACAGGGGTAGCAGACATAGGAACGAGTCAGTGGGAACATTAGTGCTGTTCTTTCTCACCAGTGAAAACCAGAACTGAATGCACAATATAAAACCATAGAGAACATGAACCCACAGTTATTGCTGGCCAGAATGTTTACTAGCCCTGTTTCTTCCATGTCATTCCAAGGATTTCAACCCGACTATGCAAGCAGGTAGCATTGCTCTTTTTATATGGCCATCTGCAATGCTGAATCTTTAGCCAAGATGAGCACACATCTCATTAATCGTATTTTCCATTAAAGAAAATGAGATCATAAACAAGAAAAGCGACAGGTATCTGGAGTGCTTTTGAGGATTTATCACAAGTCTTCTTGTGTTGAGAAATTATTTATTTTTTAAGTTCTTCAGCCTATACTGTGAAATCACAATCAGAGAGCTTTTACCAGGTATTTTGAGACACAAATACAGAAGAATTTTTCCTTCCTCAATCTCTCCATTTCCCCTCAATAACTTAGAAGTCTACTGTTGATTTTAACCAAATTTGATTAAAGATAATTATTTCAGAGATTGTAACTCAAGATTCATGAATATCAGTGGCCAAGTACAGGACAGATGCCATAGAGGAAAAGAGATTAGAGCAGACCCTCGTTACTAGATGCTAGAAAACCCAGCCAAAAGGTGTACATATCAAGAAAAATATTAAACTTCCAAAATTTCATTGCTCAAAGAATCAAATCTTCCAGAATCAATATTTAACTCTTACTTGTTCCATGAAACAGGGATAAAGCAAACATTATCTGCAGCAACTTCACACTAATAATTCACAGGTTTTCAGCAGCCATTACCTTGTTTCTCCACAGACTCAGGTAGCTAAACTATTCTACAGAAGAAAAGTGCTCCACATCATATTCTTCAAGTGGATAACTAATAAGCAAGCAGCTCAGAGTGCTCATCACTAGCATTGGTTAGGACTGATTTCATTGTATAGACTAGTCATACTGGAAAACTGAAGAGAGTTCAAGTTCCTCTTCATCCTGCCAGAAATATGAAAAGTAGCTTCAGAAGATCTGTCCTACAAGACTTTAAGCCTGATTCTACTTATCAATTTGTGACTGAATTTATGCTTCCGATTACTTGATGCAGTCAACAAATTGTCTTAGTTTATCACACTGTTTCTCTAGCCCGTATGAGACAAGAAGTCCTCCAATAGTATGCTTAATCTTGCAAGGTCCTTTTCAGAAGTAATAATTTTAACTCTTCTTGCATCCCAAGACTACATGGGAACCCTGGGCTGAGATTACTGTCACCAGACCTATAACAAAGAAAAAGAGCTTCTCTCATGTCTTCTGCCTATACATCATCCTTTAGTTGCACTTCAGTTCACAGTGAAATCTGTCTTGAATGTTCGCTCCAACTGGAACAACAAAGATCCTTTGCTTAAAGTGATCCTTCAAGAGCTCTTTGTATAGAGAAATTAGTATTATGGTATAATCTCTTACTGCAGAAAACTGTCTAATCAGATGCACCAGTTTTTAGCGTTATAGTATGACCTCTTCAGAAAATTGTCTAACTATGTGCATCTCTCTCTAGTGCAATGCATCTCTCTTTAGTGAGTTTGCAATAAAACAATGCCAGGCAGATAGAAGACAATTAGCACTACTACTGACATTTTCCTATCTGCCATCCTGGTCTACCTATTAATTTGGTCATCTCCTATGCCCTGACCTTTTTTCTATAAGCTTTTCGAATTGGGAATTTTCCTTTAAGTATAAATATCTACAGTGCCACTATGTGGAAATACAGTATGATCTTGTAGGCCTTCCAGAACTTCCAACAAATAAATTCTAACAATAAAGCCAAAATAAAACCAGTATGTTATCCCAGATAAAAGAAAAAGTGTTTAGAATTGATGCAGACTTTGGAGATTTTCCAGTATTCCATCATTCCTAATCTGTCTGGAAAGGGAAGGCTAAAAACATCAACTTTACTATGTAAATTGCATACTATGTAACAGGAAATCGAGTGACATTTAAGTCAGTTAATTTATATCCAATTTACTATTTTGATAATGCTGATGACATAATTAAATATCTCTTATGATGGAGGGGAATTAAAAGAGTGGAATTACTCATTTACATGAATAATTTTCAGTTAAGTAGATAGCCAATAGATTCTTCTTTTATGTAATAGTCATGCTTCAGATTAGCCGCTAACCCCAAAGATTATTTCTGATTTTTTAATCCCAGGCACCTGTAATATATTCTGTAAGTGGAAATAAATTTAGAATTTACAAAATTCCAGTTTGTCCAATAATATTTACCTTTTTTTTTTTTACCTACATTTAAGTTCCCTAAAAATGGCCAAATCCCAAACTCTATAGATAGTAAGCTGTGGAGCAAAGTTGGACCAATTTACAGTTTAACAATATGATAAACAAAAGCATTATTCTCTACTATAAAGACAGCACTTATATTGACTAATGAAAAAAACAAATGGGCTATGGACAAGTAAAACTATGGCATAATAGTAGACACCGGAACGTTACATGGCTGTATCCAAGGGTTTAGAACTCCATTCTTTCAAAGTGATGAAATCGTGACACAAATTATCCATATGTAATTTACTTCTGTGAAGCTAGAGCTTTAAGAGTTCATCATACTCAGGGGACACTCTGACATGTCTATAAGGAAGAATTATATTGGGGAGAACAACTCAACTATTTCAGCACAACATTTTATGGTCAAGACTTTCAGCGGTTACTCTCTCATGAAAGAGATAGCCTTTACTGCTTTGAAATCAGGGAGTTATTCTCATGGCTTTCACTGGAAGAAGGACTGAACCATCACTAAATATCAAGTATTGAAGGGGTACTGACTGCAATGAGAACCAAGGGAGATCCAGCATATTCACTACCAATTCTTAATAGATTTTCAACTGAAATTAAATTAATCTCCTAATTATTGTCTGCTGCAGCAGTGAATTCCTAAGTGTCATAGCTGCACTTGAGAAACTTTATAGGAAATAGATATTTCTTGTAAGAGGGAACTAGGATTCACAGGCCTGGGAGCCCAGATGTACTGGTTTGGCTTCTATTCCATATAATTTATACTCTTCCCCTTGTTTTATATTCTGCTCCTTACAGGGAAGTATTCTCTTACAATTTTTGCTCCCCTCAGTAAGAAGATTGAACTAAAACACAGGAGGTACATCAGCAATCCACTAACCCCTCTCTGCTGTAAACCCTAAAATATCAGACTCCATGAATTGATTTCCTTTCATTCTCTGCTGCAGGCGTAACTGTTAATGAAGTTGCCAGGTCTGTTGAGATTCTAAAGATTTATTTGTTATACTGAACATAATGTCAAGACAGAGAGTTATTGGTTGCTTTACTCTTGACAGTTTTATTCATGAAGCAGAATACTGGAACTTACGGAAGCTTAGATCACTCAATACATCATTCCTGAAACTCAGTTGAAAGCTTAATGCTAACTTAGTTTAAAGGAGAACAATTGGCTTTAACATGCAAATATTTTATAAATAAATTACCTTAACACATTTAAGTGAATTATTCTGTCATATAATCACGCTAAGGAAAGTTGTGGGCTAACTTCTTTCTACTAATCGATCCAAACCACAGCAGTCAGTGTTAGAAATGTCCCTTTAAATGTCATATCTTGTTCAGTTTGTGTCCCTACCCTCTCTCTTACCTCATATTTGAGTTCAGCTGCATCAAGGCAAATGCGGGACTCAAATTTGGATCTAGGACACTAAAATGAGATGTGAAACAACACACCAGTTTCCTACCTCTGGCAATAAATAAAACCTCTCAATATCGTTACCTGCACAATAGCAGTACTAAGATTTGCTCGTCAAGAAAGGAACAACATTGTGCAAGGCATTGCCTGTCCAGATTTAACTGTAGCTCAAGGTCAATGACTCAGACTGGATCTCTCATGGCTCCCCCACCCTGATGAATAGGATTGCACATCGTAGCACCTGCCAGGCTTGACTGTGAACTACCACAAGACAGGGACTCATCATCACACTTTTGAAGAACATATGAAATGTGGACTACTTATTGAGAGCTATTAGCCATCAACACACATGCATACCTTTGACTCTGCTATCCACAGTCATTCAGTCATCTCATGAGTTCCAAGAACTGGAAACTCAGTCACTTCTAATTTCTTTTTAAGCAAATTAAACAAATAATTGTTTTCAAATTCAGCTTTGTTTTTAATAAAAACCCCAAAACTTTAAGTACTAAGAAATTAGTATGACTCTCAGCTATATGATATAGTTTAGAAAAACAACACTCTACTATGAAATGAGCAAGACGAAAATCATTGAGACAGATGAGAGGCTTTTTGGAAACAGAAGCTCATGCAGAATGTTTCCAAATCAAAAGCAGCACAGTTTAGAATTTTGAGAAAACACAAATGTGATCATAGAATCATAAGTTTGGAACAGACCTCTGAGATCACCGAGTCCAACCCTGCCTGTCTCCTTACTGCCTCCTGTCCCTAAGGAACTCATCTACCCATTTTTTAAACGCCTCCAGAGATGGCGACTCCACCACCTCCCTGGGCAGCTGTGCCAATCCCTGACCACTCTTTCAGTAAAGAAGTTCTTTCTAATGTCCAGTCTAAGCCTCCCCTGGCACAACTTGCGGCCATTTCCTCTTGTCCTATCACTGTCACTTGTCAGAAGAGACCAGCACTCACCCCATCAGAACCTCCTTTCAGGCAGTTGTAGACAGTGATGAGGTCTCCCCTCAGCCTCCTCTTCTCCAAGCTAAACAATTCCAATTCCCTCAGACACTCCTCATAGGGCTTATTCTCCAGCCCCCTCACCAGCCTCGTTGCCCTTCTCTGTAATAATACACATGCCAGAATACAAATAGATGAAATTCAACATTTATGACCCTACAAAAGGAAGATACGTGGCAGTGCTGTGAGGCACAAAGACTTTTATGAGTTTGGGGTTACAATATTACTCAGGAAAGGAGAACTCCAACAAAATCCTTTACAACTTTCCACATTGCTCTGTGTTCTGTATGCACCTTACCTTGTAGAAAATAACATTTTAGAGTGTTTTTAAAAGACCTATTATTTTTTGCCTTTCTCTAGAAGGCAAACACCTCTAGCTATAATGAGTCACACACAGAAGAAAAAGAGTATGATATCTATTTACAACATAGAATGAGAAGACATTGAATGAAACCATTGTGCTCTCTCTCTGTTTTCTGTATAAGCGCTACTTACTCAACCATTCCATTGCTTAAAATAAGAGTGGACTTGATCCAACTACAATTATTCCCTCCAACATCTAGTCCTACCTGATCTCACACTAGAATTGGTTCATTAAGAATGTGATGCTCTTCCAGTTCCAAATAAGTGTATTTTGAATAGCAGTCCCTCATTACACTTCTGTTGTAATCTTCACTGAAGCTCAGCATTATTCTTCCCATCTCAAATTATCAAATCATTTTTATGCTTTCATTGTTTCGCGAACAATGCTTAAAATCCCTGTTCAAATTCTTTTGCTTTCTATGCTTCACTTGCAAAATTGTTTAAAATGTTTCAAAACAAGGAGTCATTTAAAATCATATTCTTCCTCCTCCTTCCCAAGAAAGCACTTCCCCAAGCAAAATAAAATCCAACAAATGAAGAACAAATCAAGTCCAGACATCTCGAGCGCTTTTGGTTTTCCTTTCCCTGTTCCTTTGTTCAGTTACTAAACTGAATATTACAAATAACCTTGGCCAGAGGCAGAGTGCACTGAATAGTTATCACATGATTCTACATATTATCCCAGGGATGTCACCTACAAACATATGGTACACATCATTTTCTGTAAAAGCTCTTCGCTCAGCAGTCTCTAATGGCTGGATTTGTCATTTGACAGGCAAAGTTGAAGATAAGACAGAAATAGAATTTTTTTTCTATTCAGTGATGACACAAGTTTCTGTAGGTTATTCTCCCCTCAGTCAATCTCTGTGCAATAACAGAGTCATTCTACACACATAAAACTGGCCTCCAACAATAACAGTACTGCAAGAATTCACAGAATACCTCCTACCACCTCTACAAAGGTGACCACTTTAATTAGACAATGTAAGATAAACAGGAGGTCAACAAAATACAACAGAGTTTGACAAACCACATGTTCTTGTTCAAGGTTATGGACTAAATCTGAGCTACTGTTAAATTAAAGCTACCCTTTTGAGATGTTTAAATTATCTGTGCCATGTGAATTGGGATCATTGACAGCTGATGAGAAAATTACTTCTCTAGTACCTCAGGGGAATTCCCACACCTATTAGACCTCAGTGGAAATGAGATAACTTTGGTTGAAGCCTCTTCCGGGCTGCATGCCAAAGTTTGGCAGAGCGCATAAAAGAAACAGACCTCCCAGGCCAGCAGTCACTTAGGCTTGGACTTGGTGTTTGACAAGGAATGCCTAAATGAGGCAAAGGAAGGGAAAAAAAAAGTGCCTTGCTTTCATTAGATGAATCAGAGAGTACGCTGTTTTTCAGAAGAGGTAATTTTAAGAGACAAACCTCCTTATTTCCAAACAAGAATTGTTGAGTAAGAGGATGGGATGGGATGTACAGGCAAAGCTGAGTCATTAAAGAACCCAAGGTTATCAATTTAGCAGCCACAGGTTATAAAATATTTGTTAAGATTATTATAGATCCTGATGCGTAATTTCTCAAATGCACATGACAGAGTCATCATAAATAATAAACCAACACATAAATGTAGCTTATATCTTGGGGGATAACGCCACATTCTTTCACTTGCAGGTCATCAGCTGTCATTTTAATTCCTAGCATTAAGGTCTTCTAAATCCCTCAACACTGGCAGTCCATTTCTATATAAATAATGCTGCACTTCTGCAGCTAGCTAAGTTCTCCAAGCAATAGTTGAATGTAACAGAGCAGAACAGCTTTTCTTGATTGTCATACAAGAAGCAGGAAAATCGTAATTTTATTCTAAAATTGTATAAGGAGCAATACAAGAATAAAAAAGCTCCCAAGGCTGTTGCTTCTTTCTCTCCGTACTTTGCAGTAGAGCTGCCTTTAAGAACTCCTGCAAGAGAATCTGGATTCTCCTGTTACTGCTAGCTGGCACAGACCCCGTTGCAACTAGAAAATCCTGCAGCTAAATCCCTCCTTGTTTTAAACCTCTGTGATTTGGACTCCAGAAAGATACGTGGCAATGCCAAGCATTCATATTATCTCTTCTCTGAACATTCTGGGTACAAGGTAGAGCTGATTCAGTTTAAAATTATCCAGAATTTAGCTCTCAGACAAACCAGAGGATCTCCCAAATTCTTATAAAGTTCTCCTTCTTGGTACCTTTTTGTCTTGACAGGAATGGCTAGGCTCCAGGAAAGGGAATTCACGAAGTATTTCTAAAATCCCTTGAATGATTCTGCCCTTTCTTCATCTTTTTTCCATGTTTTACTGGCTAATTAGGCTTTCCATGATGCCTTATGTATTTCTCTTCACAGCCATTAACTCTCCTTACACAGAGATTTATAGGCTCTGAACTCTGTCATTAACTACAGCGGGGTCCTAAAAATTGACTGTTCAAAAGTAAAAATTCTTTTTGCAATCTACTTCGCACACTCCCAGCAAGGTTTGGATTATGTACTTCATAGGGCTGGGATGGTCACAAAATGGCACAAACATTACTTTCCTTGTGCTTTATAAGCAGTGAAACTCTTGGCAACAGATCTCAAATTAAATATATGCTTTTTTTGAGTGGTGTCAGACAGACAGGTCTGCCAAGACACCTCAAGCTACCCAGATAAAGCTTATTAAATTATTTATTTGTGCAATAACAAGTATAATCATCATAATAATTGTCATCATCAATGTATTTATAACTTGTTTTATTTTCTTTTCATCTAGGCAGAGCTAGATATCTTTTTTCAGAGTTTGCTGTTAAGCCTGTGTTTACTAGGGCTCTACAGAAACATTTTCTTTTCAGGTAAGGGCATTAAAGGTTTATATGTCGGCAGGTTTTCTGCCTTAAATTTATCTTTTATTAAAAAGCCATACCAAGAAAACAGTGGAAAAACACTACAAAAATGTTGCAACCTCTTGACTCATGGGGTCTCAGCTATCATCTGACTGTGGACTTTAAAATGACAAACAACATGCAAGTGAAAATAACGTGTCATTTCTCTTCTCACCCACCTCTAGGTAAGTGGAATTGCCATTAAAAAAAAAAAAAAAGAAGGTAATTTGTTATCACTTGACGGCAGCAACGAAAAGTACATCAACATTGCTGTCAGCAGCAGTATCTTGGATTCCCCTACAGTGATGTTTCTGCCTGTTCAAAGGGGACCCTTGCAGAGTTATAGACTGAAAATTCAAGCTCACAGAGCAAAAAGGCACTTTTAGCAAGCCTCAACGAATTAATCTAGAAGTTTTTGAGTAAAAGGATCAAGATGTAAATGAGTCAAATTTAATTTAAACATAGATCTCCTACAGCTCAACAAGAGATGGGGAAAAGTATTTAATATTAATGGTTCCCATTCTGCCTATGCTCAGTCAGGTTCCCCAAAACTACAGTCTCTATACTCATACTTCAGTGAGATCCACCATAAGAATTGCTACAAAAATTTCAAGAGTGCAAGGCACTGCCCATCTTTTCCGTCTGAGGTTAGGTACTCTTTTTGTTGATATGTCTTTTACCTTTGACTTCCTCCCTGTTGCTTGCTCCTGCTGGTTTCATCAACATGTTTACTGCAGGATATGATAATAGGATGGTTCAGCTTATATGGACCCTCATCTGGTCTCTAATCCAACCTCCCACTCCACCAAGGTGATCTACAAGGTCAGATCAGGTTACCTTGAGCTTTATCCAGTCTGGGCATGAAAATCTCAAAGAGTGGAGATTTGCACAGCCCATTTTGGCAATCCATTCACTATTTTATTGTGACAAAGTTTTTCACATCCAGTCAGTGACTCGCATAGCTACAAGTGTGATTCCCCCCGGGCCTTACCATCTAACTTTTTGAAGCATGTGCCTAGTTCTCCATGGTTGGTCATACACAGATATTTTGGCTACTTGTACTAGGTAGCACCGGGAGAAAAGATATAAAGAACAATCTCTTCTGCTCCTGCTCACCTGGGATTTCTCCACTTTAAGAGAATCCTTAGCTGGAGCTAGCAAAAGCAGAAAAATCCACCCACAAAGCCTGCAAGAATGGCTAGGCATAAGAAATCTGATCTGGTGTCAGGCATTACTTTTGGTGCTTATTATACATACAAAATTGATGAAACAGAAAAAAATTATTCTCTGCAGACAGCCTGCAGAACACATTAAAAATATTATGTGAATATCCATTTACTTTGTTCGTATTCCTTTTTGTTTGCATTTCCCGAATACTCCAGTGAACAAGCTTTCCTAGAACAAGTCTTTGCAAAGATTTAATATGGTATGTTCAAATTGCAAATGAGGAATTGTACACTCAAATATGTGATTCACATTGCTTTATTTATAAGTCATTTGAAGAGAGGACAAGAAAGTTGCCACATACCTTCTTTAAAAGAATATTCATAATAAAGCACTGGTGAATGATTCAGAATTAGACTTTAAAAGATAAATTGGAATGTTTCCAATAATTGAGTAAAGTATATAGTGAAGAACAGTGGACTGAAGAGAATTAGACAGATGGATACACTTCAAAATGAAAAACACAGCTACAGTTTTGAGTGAGACAGCTAAACCCCTACTTCCTTTATTTTGCATGATGTTAACAACTCTCAGTGATGAAACTGTTTAGATTGGCCAACCTCAGTCTATACCACTGAAAATTTTCTTTCACTTTCTTGTAAAGGGGTATATGTGTATTCTGGAGGCTATGTGTGTGAGAAATTCAGGTTTCCTTCTCCTTCAGGTTACTAAATAAGACAAAGGCCTTACACTTACTTGTGGGAAGAGGTTGTTTTCTGACTCTCAGTTTGATTGCATGCCAGTCAAAAGCTAGAAATAAATCACAGCCAGGCATACTGTGCTTTAACCCTGCCCATAGTCCCCAATTAATTAACCTAAAGTGAGAGAGTCCATAGAGCCTCTTGTCAGTCTAACTGGTGTAAGAAATTCTTCCCTAGCCTCCAAAACATGTGAACAAAGCAAAACACCAACAGTATTTCATAAGCACAAGTTCAAGAGAGCACGCTGTTTCATGACTATAACAAAAAGATTATTGTTTACCACAAGAGATTTCCCTTCAGAGGGTATGCAGAGAGCCAGCAAGTTTTATTACTCACAAAGCTTAGACAAACAAAAATCTGACTTCTTAGGCTTAAATCTCATGCTCAAGTACAAGGAAGGCGACTATCACTGAAAGCATCTCCGAGACAAAGCTACAGCAACGGTGGTTTCTGAAAGAGTGGCTGTGTGGGACCCACTGTGCTCATCTGTCTCCTGCAGCTCTCCAGGAATGGGGTGTACATCTGTAAAGGAGCTACTGGAAGGAGTCCAGGGGAGGACAGAGTAGAAGGAGAGGGCTCAGAGGACCCAAACCAGACTTGTGATCTTAGGCACCCTTGAATTATAGGATGTATTGGAAATGAACATCAGCTGGAAGACAAGCTGCTAGGGTAAACCTGCAGGAAACTATGTTCACGTGCACATGTGCACATGTAAATAAAGCTTCCTGATTGATTCTTTGCTATTACAGGTAAATTCCTTTCTTCATATATCTACTGAGCGTTATGAATATACTGGCTCAGAGAGTCATGAACTTTGACTTATATCAAGCTTCTTATTTGTGTTTTATTTCCCCTTGAGCACTAGCTTTGGGTCTTTCACGTTGCTCTGTGTGCTCTTAAAGGGCCAAATTTTGAAATATTTTAATCAGGAAACACATCTGCTATAATCTGTTAGAGACAGGCATTTACAACTGAGAGACTGTTTTGACCTCAGAAGAGTGATTGAGTGACAGAAAAATGAATATATTAAATATAGCCTGAATTAAAAAGGCAAGTAAAGGAGAACGTTTCTTTTGGGGAAAAATCTCATTTCACTGGAGACTTAAGGCTTAATAGGTGTGGAACCTTGGCTTTCCCCACAGAGAGGAATATGGAGCAAAGTTGTGCGTGGTGAACATGGGGTCTCTCTGAGCAGAAACTTAAGAGCCTGCATTGATTCCTACAGCAAGAGACTGCAGCATTCCCTCATGTTAAAGTTAATTCTGTTTGATACTGTTTATCTAGCTAAGACACATTGACATGGAACATTTTTCAGTATAAGAAGATTTAGACTCCTATTTGTGACCACTGCCAGAGAGAATTCCTATATCTTTTGGCTGAAAGCAAGCAGGGAAAGAAGGCAGCCTGTGAGAATTACCCACTATTAATAATGTGGTATAATTCCAGGTGTTGTCACTGAATGTCACTCTGACATATTCCCTGAAGAAGCCTCACTATCTAACTGACACAGCACAGGTGAGATTCATAATGTGCTCAGGAGTCTTAAGACTCAGCTTCCCAATTCTGTATCTGCTTCCGCAGAGACAAGTCTTTTGATAAACCTCAGAAGTGACACATAAAACGGTTTGCATCTTTCATATTTTTAACGTAAGTTTTTCCTTGCTTGCTGTGGCAGGCCTAACTATCCCCACCCACTACTAGTTCTATTTCAGGGAGCTGTTTTGTGACTAACTCCTCTTCAAGAGTATGTTGTAATAGACATCAAATGGTAAGATTCAAACAGAAGAACCACAAGCCGTAGCAAGCAGAGAACGGAGCCCTAAGCATTTCAAGTGCTTTAATTGAACACAGAGTGCAGGGATGAAAGGCAGAATGTGCCCATCGTTCCTCGCTCCATGCTGTTCATCTTGCCCAATTCACTTGTATTTGTTTCTGCTTATGAAACCACCCTTGACAATTTTCATCCTAGTGAAGTTTTTCTTCTGGATAGAAAATGGTGATAACTCTGAATCCTGTTCCAGCCTGGCAGTTTATTCATATTGAACATCCATTCACACAAACTCTACATCCTTTAATATAATTATGTGCTTCCTAGTTTTATTTTTGGATCTTGGTAAATGACATCAAGTACCCAAAACTTCTGCTGCCCAACTTTTCAACATTATTTACAAGAAATAAGATGTCCTGTATGAACAGAGTAAGCAATACTTTTATTACGAGACAAAATACTTTAAAGATGAAAAAACTAGTTTGTATTTGAATATGGTCTCCAAAAAAAAATAAATCTACGTACTTCCCATGTTATTCTAATGAGTAAAAAGTTTGGGTTCTCACATCCTTCAGAATGCAAGAGTTTTATCAGATAGCTGTCAGACAACTCTAATTCTTTAATCAACAGGTGAAAAAGCAGTGGAACTGTCATGAACCTTAATCGACTTCTTCGAGTAAGACACTCATCTATAAGGAAGTTAAATATGAAAGCCTGGAGCAAGGCCTGAATTTCTTTTCATGACTCTAAAATTAAATGTCTACTGATATGACACCAGGCAGCATTCACTTCATAAACAAACCACGAATATCGAGTCAGTATGTACATATCAGACTAAATCTCAACAGAAGCCCTCAGTGAAACTGTGGATATTAATCAAAATTCCTATAAAGGAAGCTCACTCAGCATTTTCTTAATTCACACCAGGTCCTCAGAACATTCTGAAATTTAAATGCTTTAATCACAGGTTGTACTGCAGTTCTCTAATTAGTAAGTGTTCATGGAACACGCTGCTCTGCCACAGGACACATCCTACAATGGCTCACAACATGAGTGGGAAGGTAAAAGACATATTTAAATATACAAATTAACTTGATGGTAATGAGGAAGCCTCTTTGGCACTGATACCACAAATAAAATTATCTGCTACCTCACTAGCGATAAGCAATAAATAAGAAAGCTACACAATTGCTTACAAATAAACCAGCTCAAGATCAGCCTAAAGACGTCTGTCTTGGAATCTCTTTAGTATAGCAGCATTCACTCCCGTAACTCTGATACTACTTGTTTGCAGGTAAACTAGATCTTGAACATTATCTTAATTAAGCTTTTAAAATTTAATTTCCTTTTTCAAATGAGAGTATCTTGGGCACTACACATTGTGATTTCATTAACAATGCAGCAGCTTCAACAGATTGCTTTCAAGATGAACAGAGAACAAGAAGAGCTCTATCAGTTGACTGTGTGGGAAGGGAGGGGCACTATGCAACCCAAGTCTTTTGCCAGTCATCCTAAAACACAATAAATTTCACATAGGAAGTCAGTTACTAAGTGATTAAGCTGCAAACTACGTTTTAAGGCCACAGCACTTATTAAAACTAAACTTTGAGTTTGTAGGAGAATGCAAAGGACTGAAAATACTTGTATGAAGTTCTTTAAGGTGTTTTTGACATTTTAACTGAAATTAGACCCTGTTGGTTTTTGATTTTGCAAACAACTGAAAAGACTAGCAGATTATTTTCCTGAAATTAGTTTAAACAGAACAGGATTTTCAACTGTTATAACTTATTCAAAGAAATTCCAAGACCCCTCTTGGCAGTTCAATAATCAATCATCTTAACTGCAGATGCAATACCTTTACTTGGCACTTGCTAGAATTGCAAATTCAAAAAAGAGCCAAGACAATGAGTGATCCAAATAGGTAAAGTATGATGAATTTTTAAAAACTTTTATAAAATGCAATGAATCTTTGGTGTCAACCAAGATTGTAAAATACAGAAATATTGGTCTTTTTTCCTCCATATCTTCCATGTGATTCTGGACCTGACACTTAAACGTATAAAATCCCATGAGTCATGACTGACAGAAAGATGAACCTTCAGCAACTGAGCTTAAAGTTACACAGCTCACACAATACAACACTGATATGCTTTAAATAATTGCAGATAAGGTGTGTGTCTATTGTGCTTGTGGTTTAGTTTATGCACTTAACATATGATGCAGTTCTTGTGCATTTAACATGCTGTTGTAACCAAGTATGCAGGTGCAAAACAGTTAATCTAGCAATCTTTTGGCAAGTGGTTAATATAAAAGCATTGCTAGGGATCTGCCAGTTCACTGTTAATACAAGTGATGTTATAATAGAGATACAAAATAATGCAGATCTGCACAGTTTCAGTCAACAAAGTAAGCCTAACAATGATAGCAGATTGAATAGAAGTAGCACATTCTCCTCAGTAAGTATTTTCAAGATTTACTGGAGAAATAATGTTATAACAGTCCTAGTCATCTGGAGCATAAAAATAAGTACATATAAATGTATCCACTCAGAGCAAGCATGCTAAAATTATTTTTTTTCACAAGGTAAAAATTCAACAAATAAGGAAACCAAGTAACACATAGTTCACAATGCTATCTAAGATACTGACCTCAGGAGACATCAATAACTTCACCTAATGGTGCTGGACAAACCTATTTAGCTGCAAATTAGAGGAGTTCTGTTAGGTACACTAGAGTTTAAATAATATGCTTCTTACAAATAGCCCATACTTTTCTTTTCCTGCTTAGTGGGAAGATTCCTGCAATAGTCCTGGTTTTATGAAGCCATATTACTTTCAACATGAACAGCAAGAGACATCATCTTAAATGTAGTAGTTTTGATAAAGTTCTTATTTCCTGCTTAATAAGGACAATGAAACAATTCACAGATTGCTTCTGCTGGAAAGAAAAGCTATTTTCCGATAACAACTTTGCAAATTAATGAAACTAGATGAAGACTGTAAGAATATAATAAAATATACTTGGTGGAATCATGTCTGGCAAATTTTGAAAGTCTCAAATAAAAGTGTCTTAAAGATAGATCACTAGAATAGCAACATTAAATGACAGTTAAATTATATTAAAATCCTATATTAAAATTGAAATAACCATAATTTTCAAATCATGGAACGAATACAAATATTGCATTCTCTAGTAAAGTCGTCTAGAGTTCATACACAGAAAACAAGACAAAAAGGCAAAATATTTATTTATCCAAAGTATCTCAGATTTGTAAAGTATCCCCAACACCACAAGTAGAAAGAAAGAAAGTTCCAAATATCCAGATAATTCTTAAAATAATTTTAAATTCATTTACAAGTAGTTGTCTTTTTGGCATATCTAATGACATTTCTAGCATAACACACTATAAAACATCCAATGATGAGCCTAGATCCGTAAATTTATAGAGCCAGCAGTCTGTCAATTGCTAAATCATTTACTTTAAAACTGTAATGGTTTGCTGCAAGTCGTAGTTCTGTCTTTGTATTTATTGAAGTTGAAAACAATTCCAAACTCTTTATTTATGTTCTTAATCAAAAGAGATTTCCACATTCTGTGATACCATTTCAATCACATCAAACTCCTTTCACAGTCTCCTGCAACAGTAGAACTCTAGTTGATCCTTCTTTCTACTGGGTTTAGACATATTCTTAGATGTGATATGGATGACTGAATGAGATTTCTTAAGGCTGTTGGTCTTTGATTAAAGACTTTCCAATGCTGACAGTTGATTGTTAGGATATCTGAATAACTTTTTTGTCAATATCTTGTAGAAAATGGCCTTCATAGACTGTATTATAGTAACTGCATCATCTGACTGGAAAGATAACTATTCTAACCCAGTCATTTAAGAAATAGCTTAATAACCCAAGCAGTATTTGAAACAAAGAATGGAAAGAGATGGGAGAATGGGACAAAGGGCTTAAAAGTGAACCTGAGAAAACATCCTCAGAAGTACTCTCTGTCACATAATGGAACAAATGCTTTAAGTAAGAAGGAGTTTAGAAAGCAACACGTCTTTTCTGAACTTCATGACTCAATAGGATGGTCTCCCTGACATTTCAGTCTGACCCTGTCCTTAATGCAGTAAATAATCCAGTTTACATTGACATCAAATCTTTTTAAACCACTGTCACACTTACTATCAAACTTTGTTAAACTGCTGTTTTATATCAATAATCATATTGCTGATTCTTTCTTACAAGTGAAGTGCATCACTTCACTCTGTCACTCAATCTGTGACATCCAGGATACTGAGGAAAGACAAGTACAGTTTGGGCTTTCTTTTAAACAGACATACAAGTCGCATGGTTAGCATGCCTAAAGTCTTCATTGAAGCCTGCTGCTACCCTGTGAGTTCTAACCTGTAATTATAACTTTCATATTCTAGCATAACACTCCCATAGGCTGTATTGCCCAATCTGGTGTCACTCCTAGACTCATACGGGCAGTAAAGACACAGGTAAAAGTATCAAGTCCACATCTTGCTCTGCACACCAAGGCAAGCAAAAGAAATTGTAAATCCATGACTCTATCCATATTTTAATCCCCTGAGTTTAGATTACAGATACAGATTTATGAAGTCCTCTGATCCACAGGCATGGCATCAACTTTAGAACTCTTATTTTTAGGTGTAATTTCATTCCACTTATACACTTTGGCACAGCAAGGTAAACCTGTGCTGATTATCTATCATCACGTGCCTGTGTACAGAAGCAAAAACAGGCCACAGGATACAAATATAATTTCTTCTATAGCTTCCCACCTCTCCCTCCTCCTCCCACCTACACACATAGAGTTACTATTGTTTATTCCTCTCAAAATTTATTTGATAAGACAAAATGCCCCATGACCTTGGTGACTTGCTGTTACTCAAACACAAGCCAGTAAAATGAATTCATGCCAGTACTATTTCTTTCAAAACAAATAGTTGCAATTTGCAAAAAACCTTTAGCAGCCAGGCAGTTACACAGGCATTGAGTCTGTAACTTCCTTTGAACATTTCTTAGAGAAACCAACAAAATACAAACCCCTGCTGCTACAATGAAGAACAGTTAAGTATAGACCAAGAACAAAGCAATTGTTCTTTCAAGGCCATGCACAGTCCCCTCGTGCGCACTGATTGCTATAGCCTGTCATTGCCTGTTGATATAAGAAAGAGACTACAGCAAAGAAAATCATGCAAACCTACCATAATACAAAAGGTTTTGTCTAACAGATTATGATATTCTATTTAAATCATAACGGACCATAATAATGAGAACACATACACATCTGTTTATGTTCACATACCTTATTGGTAAATTAATGAGCTTCAAAAATCTCAGGAAACTATGCATTCATGATGGTTGACAATCAAGTCAGATTTTCTAACTTAAATACTACTGGTCAAACAGCTCGATTTTAAGAAACTTTTTCATATTTTATAAAATATTTTCATTCCAAACCATATTTCAATCAGACTGACACTTGTAACAAGCCGTTGTAATCGAGTGTAATAACCACAAGGAAGACTTCAGTATTTTACAATGTTGTCAGATTACTCAGTTGTAATATGCACAACAAAGAGTAAGTTTAGCCTTAAATCTTAAATGGCAGATGACTACCTTCCCTAAGGGACTCCCTATAGCCTTAAGGCTATGATTTTCATACCTTAAACACAGGGCAAACTCAAGATTAATCATCAATTCTTTTCCAGGTAACAAAATAGAAGACCATACTCCCTTTAAGTCCACAGTGGCCGACTGAAAAATTTCTTATCAAGTCGATTAGCAATACAAATTCCACCCAGATGAATGTATTTAGGTTCATGGTGAGATCGTTAACCTAATTATGCCACCTTGTCTTATTTTCAACCTTCCTACTAATCTGTTGCTAATAGACAGAGGTGTCAGAATTATTGCCTAAAAAAGTGTTTCCCTACAATAGGAAGAATTTGTGCTGCTGTCATACATCATTCATGTTTCTAAGGTGTCTCTTAGGCTAACATGTGGAAGACATTACAAACATTTTGTACCTCCACAGCAGCAAGTGCCAGTGCTTCTGGTTGTCTGCTTGTTCCCATCTGTGTAATCACAGCCCACCAGTCTGAGCTGTCTCACTTGGGAAACCTGTTGTTTAGGTAATATTTTGTTACACAGTAGAGGATCCTGAATTTTGCAAACCCGTGGTTCAGCTCTACACGGCTTCCTCCAGAGGAAACTCTCTTTCCTCACACTGATTTGCCAGCACTACGTTTAAACACAGAACTTAGCACCAAAAGTGAAAGCTCCTAGCACTCTGCCCTGCCTGAAGGGACCTGATAGCTGGTGACACTAAGCTACAGGGAGACTGATGAGGTTATCCACCTTGAGTGATATAGCTTTGAGTGCCAGCAGAGAATAGTATAACTGAAACACTCTGGGAGCCTGCCCTCTCTGAAAGCAGTGCAAATCAGTAACTTCAGACTCCAGCTACTCAAGGCTGCTTTCCTTTGTCACAAGATGAAACTCCAAAACAAAACTTCTCCCCTAAGGTGTTCTCTCAGGGTAGCTCGTAACCTCTCTCTCTCCTCAAACAACAATTCAAGACTAACTCATTAAGACTGGACACTTAATGTGGCCTTGTGACTCAATATAGCCCACTTTAATTAATTTGCTATTTTCATATCCTTGATGGTTTTGGTACAAGCAGACTGTATTCTCTGGATACATTCGTTACCACACGTATCTGTTAGCTATTCTTTTGTATTACTAATGAGTCTAAACAACACCTTGAGGTGAATCTTGCATGTTAATTAGGAAATTCCTAGCAGGCATTTTGAATGACAGCTTACTCCCAAACACTAGCAATAAAACGTGTTCAGATTGAGACATCAGGTTGAATTATAAAGATGGACACACTGGAAATGCTTGTCAAACAAATCAAACTCCTCTCTCTGCTCCCAGTCCCTTTCCCAGCTTCTGAAATGCAAGCCCTTAAAAAGCAAATGCTTGCTCAAAACTAGCCAGGCACTGGTTCTCAAATAGCCTCCTGTGACTGTGGGTCTTTATCTTCCTTTTCGTTACTGTACACACAAACACAGATACAGGACTGAGAGCTGCGGAGAACAAGACTAGTTCACTGCTCTGAGAACCTCCTTGCTAACTGAGACCTGATCCATTCTGCAGCTCAGAGATGGCTATGGGAATATTTCCAATGATTGTTGCAGGCTTTAGGTATTGCTTAAAAAAGTCAGATTATAAAATACAGTCTGCTCTTCTGCTTTACAAGACAATATCCTTTCTGCATGCAACTCCCAGCTGATGTAAAGCCTGTGCCATCCACCTTTCCCTGTATCTCATTGTACCACACCAGTTATATACCTGACAGTGAAAGATATCAGGAAAAAATCAGTACAAAACACTGACCTCCCAACATAGGTTTAAGTGAGCAAGGTAATCAGATATGACCTCTCACACAAAAATATTCCTCTCCTCTCCTCTTGCTTTCTTCTTCCAAAACAAACATAGGGAGAAAAATGAATCTAGACCCATAGTGGTTTAGGTACTGTTCATTTAGCTTAAAAATATATATATATCCACATTTACTATTTATCACATTGCTGCTGTGGAGCTCAAGTTCATTCAACACACATCCACTACACAAGCAACAGTAATGAAACACAGGTGCAATAAGAAATAGTCTCCAGCTGAATGAAGAATGCTAATTATTTATTGTACATAGGTTAGAAAAGAAGGGACAATCCCTATCATTCATCTCAGTTGAATTATTTTTCTTTTCAATCAGATTTTTTTAATATGGATGAATTCTCAAAGTGTCCCAGTTCTCTCACATACTTTAATCTGGTATTCAGTATTTTCAATGGGGTTACACAAAGTACCAGGATTTCTGCAGAGAACTGCCACACTAAGATTGGGCAAAGTCTGAGTATTACTATCTGGGTTATCTGCTCTAATGCATATAGGAAAGTTTCTACACTGGAAACAATGTCATGTTTGTCAATGGTGTATTACCAAAGTATTTAATTAAACTAGAGCTAGAAATATTTTACATAACATACTGGACTGTGAACTGTGGTAGATGTAAAAAACAGAACTCATCCTAGCAGTTCTACTCTAAGGTGATAAATTTGTAATCATTGCCAAAATCTGAGTTTAGCCACCACAGTTGCAGGACATTATTCACTACCACTTCACAAAGGGAGATTCATCTTGTTTATACCAAGCCACCTGGAGTCTGGACAACTCCTGCAAACCAGCAGCCCTTCCTTATCTTCATCAATAAGAAACAGCTTGCATGGCCAGTTTTGACTAGACAGTTGAAGTTTAAGAGGCTAATGTTAAGCAAGATTCCATCCTTGGTATGCCAGAATCTAGCTGGTTTAAGCACACAAGCAATGAAATCAGTAAAACCTGAGGTCTTCTCTCATGGTTTGGAATCATTATTTTCACTGCCTGCCTTTTGATCACTTTTCACAAACCACACCATTATTAGGTCAGCTTCAACACAAAATTAACTGTGTTGACTTTAACTCACCATTGTATAAGACAGAAGCACATTCAGGCCTAGAAATCTTTTGCAGTAAAGTACTGCCTCAGAAAGGTATTCTTTGCTGGTGTCTAGCTCAGTCAATAATTTATTCTAGTGGCAATAAGTTATTTGACACAAAGATATAGGGACACAAACAGATGCAGATGATGTGTGTTCAGACAAGTGACGTTATTAAAAAGCAAGGAAAGAAATCTTAATTTTCAGTCTAAGGTTCAAGATAGGGCTTGGGGGAGCTACTGGTTCTGTCACCAATTTAGTTCCCTGGTAAGTAAAAGCACTGGGTAAGACCATAAAATTTGGACTCTTCTTGTTTATATTACTCATAGTTGGAGAATGCTGAAAAGGTCACATTCTGAAGGCTTACGAATAAGTTTGGAAACTTGATACTTTGATAGAAAAATAAAAAGCAATGATGAGAGAGGCAGAGTATGGAAACAAAGGTGAGAGAGAGGGAGGAACTTAAGTGAACAAATACTTCACACTAGCCAAGACAAAGTCAAGAGGAAAATGAAAAAGTGTTCCCTAATAGCTGCTTTGCCAAGAGTGAGCTGTTAAGGAAAGGAAGGGTAAAAAGATGGAAAAGTTTATCCTGAAGTTTACAGCAGAGTTCTCATCATCACAGAAAGACGTTATCACAAATGAAAAGCAGGTCATGCAAATAAATCACAGAAGGAACTGTATTTAAGAAATTGTTGCACTACTGCCCATTATTTGTAGGTGTGGTATCCCTTAGGTAGATGCAATAAGGCACTTACGTAGAAAGACAAAGTTTATAGAGAATTTGAAAGTCTGGGAAAAAAAACACACACAAAAATGGAACAGCTCCATTTCTATCAGGTTAAGAGAAAGAGGAAGGAAACTGAATTATAAATATATCTACATTAGTTATTTTGCTCTTTGAAAGTAAGATTTAATTACTTTTTTTATGAGCGAAAAATGTATTATGCATAGTTTTTTATGAAACAAAGTACTGCTGGGCAGGTTTATGTAATAAATAACTGTATTTTGTTTATTTTAGAATAATGACAAATACATGCAATAGTGAAGATGGAGCTGTTCTGCATATTAAGGTATTTACATTTACTGTTTGCCTGTAAACATTTGTAAAGGAAGAAAGAATAAAAGAGCTGAAATACAGAAACATCAATATAATTGACTTTTTAGCAGAAAGGTATTTACATACTGCTTCTGAGCCCTACCTCACAGTTAAAACACAGCCCTTCAATGCAGATGCAGACTCAGACAAAAAGTATCTCTTGTGCAGGTAAAAACTACAAAATGAATGTGGCATTCCTACATATTCATTTAAAAGTAGCTCCGGGGGATATAGATATACATAGACTATGTATTGGACCTGTATACGGGTATAAATATGAAAAAACCCACATAATTTGAAATCCTAATTGGTTTTAGAATGCAACTGGAAGAACTGAAGTGTAGCAGCAATATTATTTTCAACATTGAGGATTCTTTCAGTACTTGTTCAAAGTATTTCACAAAAAAAAAGTTTTCCTCCCTCAGCAGATCCCCAGATTTTCCTGCTTTTTCCTCAGGGGAAAGAATAAAACAAATTACAACAAAAGAACAGAAAGGTTCTCCTCTATCATCAAGGCCTGACAAACCTACATGAGAAAATGAGAAATACAGTTTTTACCCTTGAAGTTTCTTAGTGTTTTCTTGATCTCAGATCTCTTTATGAAAGGTGGGTAACAGGAAGAACATTTTGTTTAGTTTACTGATTTCTTACCTTTCATAAGCTTGACGGGAAACTGCGAGAGAAAGGCAGGTGAAATAAAGGCTTTTTTGAAGTTAAGGGAAAAGAGTGAAACCTAAATTTGCCCCAGACTATTCATTCATTTCTATGTTGCAATTCTTAACAGAGTGTTTTTTCCAAGTTGTGCTTTTTGTAAGAGCAGCCTATTAGTGTCAAACCGTAATAGCATCAAATTAGGTGATGTGAGCATTCAGGCCCTGAAGCCAAGCATTTTTGCACTATGGCCAAAACGTGTATGTAGAATGAATTGTGTGCTCTCAATACATGTTGGTAATCGTAGTTTTATCTGTTTTGTTGTACTATTTTACTAAGGAGAGAAAAGCCAGTTAAAGTCCTTGGTATGTATGACCCAGAATCACAAAACCTTTAGGTGATGACATCCCTGTCAATGAAATGTAGGCTTTTAATGTGTTTGTGAAAGCAAAACTGCATAAGTAAGGAGATTGTCTGGATATTGGTTTGGTTTCTCAGAAAACATACGATATATATTGGTTTCAAAAGCTACTTGGAACTGATCCAGACTCCACTGAAACAAGTCGAAAGTCTCCTACTGGTTTCAATAGGCTCTAGTAAAGGACAGTGTTGCCTCCAGCCTGATTTCCTGTTGAGAATGGACTAGTGGATTATCCAGTAGTTTGGGATTCCTGAAGATTTTACCTTGTTTCAGTATTAGATTTACAAACATAGAAACAAGCGGATAAGAAAACTGCCATCACCCACTCAGAGTGGGGATTATTATTTCTTTCATTTTAAAAAGTTTTCTTCCACCAACGAGGTCAATAAATACCCATATACCACAAATTTCATACTTAAAGTTGCAAGTGAAAGAATTATGATAACACTTAACATATACAGTAGCACAGAGCCGTAGCATGTTTAGACACAGTATCCTCATTTGTTTTTAATTAGCAGAGGGTGAAAGGAAAAAATCCTGATTCCTTGACAGCATTAGATTTTGCATAAAGACACAACATGTTTATGAAATTATATTTTAATTTATAGCCAGTAACTAGCAGTCATTTGAACATATCCTTAATGAGTACACAATATCAAATAACTGCCTTTCAGCATGAGTGATACTGTGTTATTGTGACAGAACATCTCACTAAAATTTCTGAGGTTAGATTAAAAAATGCAGACTTACTTAAAAGTTTAAGAAAGTACTTATTTTAACTGAATGGTGCCCAGTGTATAGACAGCCAGGCTGAAATTCTGTAATAAAAATACCCATTAATTATCCCATCTAGTCATCATATAATGATATATTGGTAATGTCCTTGACTTTTTTTTCCTGCAGGTAATTTAAGAATTATCCTCTATGTTGGTGCAAACCAACTACAAAAGCCTACTGAAGTTCTCTTTCTTGTTGGCATATGTTCTTTGTTCTGTTCCCTGCAATTACTATGCCTCTAGTATACACTTGAATACACTAGAGAAAAGAATAGAAAACATAAAATATTTAATACTAAAACTTCAAGGTGAGTACACACACATGGATATACACAAATCCCCAACTTCTTATTAAAATCCTGTACCTACATTGTTATTTTAGACTGAGGACCCTACAGAAGAACGTTTCCTTATATCTTAGCAATGCTACAGGGACCAGAAGCCAAAAAAGCTACAAACCAAACAAACATTAAAGTCACTTTCCAATTTTACTAGAGCAGATGGAGCAGAAAATCATATTCCCCATGTGAAGGTCTCTTGCCCTTCATTGACAGGCAGCACAATATTCTAGCAACGTTCTCAGTATATTGTAAGCTACTGACACTGATTAAGAAGCTCCCAACTATGTATAACCATGTTAATGCTGATTGAAACTAACTTCCCATTCAAAGCCAAAAATGGTGGGTTTGAAGCCCTGGTATTTGCTCTGCCCAGCAGATACTGGTTGAACAGGTATTAATTACAACACATATTTATGATAGCATTCTTCCCAAGTGGAATACAAATCAATGCATTTCTCTTTTCACAAGAACACAACAGTTTTTAATAAAGTAAAGGGAAAGATACAGGAGGAAAATGTGATTTACTTGCCATTCTCCTCCTCCTGCACTTCTGTTTGAAAAAAACACCCTCCAGGAAAAAAAAGTTTAGGGTGCATATATGTTAGCAGGCTCATGATGGCCTCCTTCAGTTTTTACCAAGACAGAGGTACAAAGAAGCTGTTTTATTAACAATACCTAAAAAAATTAGAATCATAGAATCATTAAGGTTGGAAAAGATCTCTAAGACCATCAAGTCCAATCGCTAGCCCAACACCATCGTTTCTACTAAACCATGTCCTGAAGTGCCACATCTACACAGTTCCACTTCCACGAACGGTCAATCTACCACTTCCCTGGGCAGCATGTTCCAACACTTCACCACTCTTTCAGTAAAGAAATTACTCCTAATATCCAACCCCAAACTTCCCTGATGACACTTGAGGCCATTTCCTTTTGGCCCTTCACTTGTTACCTGGCAGAAGAGACCAACACCCACTTCACTTTTACGTCCTTTCAGGTGTTGTAGAGAGCGATAAAGTCTCCACTCAGCCTCCTCTTCTCCGGATTATCAACCCCAGTTCCCTCAGCCATTCCTTATAAGACTTGTGCTCCAGACCCTTCACCAGCTTCATTGCCCTTCTCTCAGTAACTCAAGGTCTTTCTGGTAGCGAGGACACTATTACTAGAAGACTTTGACATGTCTTTTTTTATATTTCAATCCTTATTTGACCTTCCAATCTGCCCCTTTGCCACTTGAGATTTGACCTGTATATTTAAACTCAAGCCAGAACAGAATCAAAAATTACTCAGTATCTTTCCAGGAAGAACTCAAAATACCATGATTATGTGACAAAGAGGATTTGGGGGATTTTATTGTTGTTGTTGTTGGTTTTCACCTGTTTTCTGCTAACATTTTCCTATACGTTTGTACAAGCAATCACTCACAAGCTACCCTGATATAAACACTCAGCAAACACCAAAACTTCAAAAGTTCCTTTCTTCTATAATGTTCTGGCTTTTATATGAACGTATGATTAATCTGATTCCAAACCACAAAACTCCTTATATTTCATTATTTTTGAACTTCCCTTGCTATAATCAAAGCCATGTAATGCTTTCTTTATCGGGAAAACAGACTCTTCCTCTCAGCCAAATATCAAATCCCCTATCTCCAGCTGCCACTCAAGCAGTTGCACTCTAAAACTCACAACTCCTGTCATTCAAGCAATCCAGGGGGCAGAACATCCTCGATGCTACTCTCTTGACCCTTGTAAAGCCAGCAGCAGTGTTTCTCAGCACAACAGATTAACCTGCTACTCATGCGCCTTTCTGCCGCTGGCTGCATCTGACTCCTCGTCTCCACTATGAAATAAGTAAATCTGTAGTCACTGCAAAACTGTGTCAGTCGGCTGCTAGTTTTTATCCCCTCTGGCCCCAGAAAGCAAGGTGGTTTGGGTCTGGGTTAATTTTCACCTGAATTACTGATGTCGAAGAGGACAAGTTTGAATATCCGACTTCATTCCCACTTAGGTATTCATTGCGATGAGCTTGGCTTCGAAATCAACGACCTTGGCACCCCTGGGGAATGAAATGAACTTATCACAGTCACTGTCTGTGCCAAGAGTGCAGTGACAATCACTCCTACACTGTGGAGTACGGGCGTATCCAGGTAGTAAATTGGGATGCTCTTCTCAAGTTATCAGCAATATTGTAATGAAAATGTCAATAAATCTAGTTTTTAAGTTACAGCTGCCTTAAGTAGCAGGGGCGTGTTGGTAGAGAAAAAGATAATTAAGCAAGTATTGGAGGCATTTTTTACTACCTTGCACATTATTGCTTCATTAAGGAACTGGAAGTGTTCTTAAGACTAGAACAGTAACAGCATGTACGTGATCATGAGAACATAAATGATAATATGAAGGGGAGAACAATACAAAATAAAGGTTTAAATGATAGTCAGCCTTAAAAATAATGTAAAATTTGTACTTTTATTTTCAAAATATAAATACCAAGAAGGGAAAATCCCACATTTTCTTCATTGAAACAAGCTATAGCCTTAAATGTAGAGGATTTTTTTTCCTCAGACCATCCAGAGGCAGGTCAAATGGATTAAGAAACATATGAATAACAGTTTTACTTCCTTATGATTTTGATATGTAGAAGCTGACAGGACGACTATACACATACTTGACAGCTTACCAATGTTTGTCATTTTCTCCTGTAACAAATCTTTGAGAGACAGCAGCCAAAGGATCAATATTTTTAGGAAAGATATCTTGGTTAGCTTTCATGGTACCATGAGTGTTTTCCATAAAAATGAAACTTGAGTAACGATATGGTTGGGCTGTACCAGCCCAGGAGACCTACCCCATGTAACTGTTCTCCTTCACATTTGTCAGACTGGAGAGACCTGTGTGCCATTTGTTCACAGCACATTAAAAATTTATAGTTTTTCATGGCAAGGTGACTGCTTTGAGCATAGAGACTACCATAGCTGGGTAAGCTAGGCTACACAGCTCTCTGTTACATGAACAGCCTTAACCTATCATATGTACTTGATCAAAACTGAACCCACAGGTTTCATTTACATTTAAACTTTCCCACACTGAATATTTACTTTTTGTTAACTCTTTACCATGAAAACAGATAAGTGGATAGAGAGACTTATAGTTAGGCCTTTCCTAATATTAAAATTAATGTTACTGCATTCCTTTCTATGAAGAAAACACATACAAAATCAGCATGCTCAAGATGGTTTTCCTTTGCCTATAATATTAAGGGCATTTAAGAACATGAATAAGAAACTGTTTTCTGAATTAATAATGTCCACTCCCTATGGCATTACTTGACAGAGAAACGAGTTCTGAAAACTTACTAACTGTGAATGATTCACTTAATCCACTGCGGAGCCAGAAGTAACAATGAGAAAATCACTTTCCAGCCAACACACCACCGTATCATTGCTTGAGGAACTGAAACCAGCAGTAACACTGCGAGGACAGAAATGGTAACAGCCTCATCCCTCCAAGCTCCAGGCAGGGAGACAGATATCGCTTTTGTTCTGCTCTCCGTGAAACCAAATTAGTGCTCTCCAGAGCTGAACTTGCTAGAAAAGGGAAGACTACTCACTAAATGACATGCAACAGCTGAATCACTTGGTGATGCCAGGTAGTGCAGAAACTCAGCTGTAGAAAGCTCTGAATCTCTGCTCTTGTATTCATTTGAATATAAACTAAACAAACTTCCTATATAGCAAAAGTTCTGACCTGTAAGTTTAGAAAGAAAAAGATAAAAAACATCTTCTTGCTCATGTCCTCACTGGGCAAACCTTCTCTGGGCTTGCTTTTAGATCAACCAGCTTTCACTGCCACCTCTCAAGACAACAACATTGTGTGATATCATAGGTTCTCTATACAAAGTTTCTTTCTTTCCCACCCTCAGGTCCTGGCAGCATGTCTGCTTCTGACCTTCCTCGAGAGTATCCTAGTTTGTCCTGCTGCTGCAGGGTCCACGCTGAGTGAATCAGTTTCACACAAGCTGTGCTTATGCAGCAGACTACTTCTTATGTGGGATGCATGTTTAGGGAGTACATCATCTTGAAAATATGGCCTGAACCAGAGTGCTGGATAAGTCCAGATGAGGCAAACAGATAATCCTCCCTCTGCTATCATCTGCCTTAAAAACCAACCAACCAAAGAAATGAACAAACTCCAAAAAAGCCACCCTAGCATTAGAAACAGGATAGACAGTGTGTGCCATATCTGCCTGTAACGAATACTGATGGCTATTCAGGACCTTGAGAGTTTTGGTGTTCAGTATTCTGCCTGGGCTCTTTTCTTGCCAGCACAGTAAGTCCAACTGGCACACAATTGCCTGCCAGGGGCCATGCTACTAATCCACAGAAACGCAGCAAAGACAACAGAGTTAAGTTTTAATACTACAAGCAGCAGCTTTTATGCATTAGATGATTTACAGCCAATATTGCCAGAGTGAAGGCTCATTTCTCATAGACCTACGGCACAGTCCTGTTGCAGCACAAAGCAAGCCATCTTACTGGATACAGTCACATATGATCAGAGCATTACATGACTTAGTAGAGACATACACAAGGACTTTTATATCAGACAGATCTTTAACATCGGGCAATAAAATTACCAAGTTGTCTCTTATCCCTGTTGTGAAATTCATCTGTAAAGACAGAGGCCCCTGTGGTAGTGGGAATCATGCCACACAGATGCTGCTCTATGCTTTTTCAATCCTTTTGTTGGTCTTTAATATGCCTTTGTTCCTCCAAATGCTGCAGAAGAGAAATGAACAGCTGGTGATTGTCTCCAAGTTTATATCTAGCTTTTATTTAAAAATTTCACAGTGCCTCCAATCTTCCCAGCAGACTGAAACACAGAATGAAAAGCCTTACTTACAATACACATTCCTCCTTTTCTTTTGTACCTGGCATTCTGAGTGTGGGTTGCTGGATTCCCTCTCTCCAACTTTATTCCCTAGTGTCCTTGCTTTCTTGCTAGATGCATTTAGAAAGCATCCAACTGGACCACTAACAGATGGCTGGCTGTGACTTCAGGCACCTGTTGAGCCAGGTGTTGCCATATTGAAGCTATTACCGATAATTCAATCCATGCTATGATGCTTTTGAGATGCTAATGATCACTCTGACTTAAAGTACAGCAGCATGAAGTTTTTAAAAGCCATATGCTATCACTGATACAGAGATAAGGCCAACCATTCAGATTGGTGTAAATAGGCATACCTGAAAGAAAACCAATAGAATAAGATGATTCACATTACTATGACCCATAGTCTGCAAGTAGAACTTTCACACTGCAATTTACTCCTTATGAACAGAAAATTATTAACCTGTGCAAGTGGCGCTCATCTCCTGAAGTCTCATTTGACTAGAAGTAGGAGCCCTCAGCTATTAGAAAACTTTTTATAAAATCTGCTATGAGAAGTTTCTAATACTGGACATTGGAACACATCATAACACTTACACAGCCATCTGATAGAACATTGCCACTTCTGAGTGACCCAGGAAATACCAGCTTTATTCAGTGCACCTTGTATAATAAAGTAAACATTTCAGTGAAGGGAAAGAAATCCCTGCTTTTCCTAATGTGTTGACTGCAACCAGCCCTCACATACAACGTCATTAGCAGAATCTAAAAAGTGAATTCCAGAGTTTAGCAGATTACCTGGGAGAAAAAGGGGACTGGGGAAGAGATCTTACTGTATTTTTCTCCAGTCCTGCCCTGTCCATTTCTCTGTAAACTTCCTGGCATTCACCAGCCCAAAGATTCTGCAAGGTCATAGGAAGGCAAAAGAGTTTATCCATGTTGGGTTTTGATCTTAGCAAGTACAGCTGGTGCTCCACAATCAAACATGACAGAGAAAGAAATAGGACATTCTCTTTCATTTTCTTTGCCATTCAGACACAGGCAAATTTGCCTGTAAAACAAAGTACATGCCCCAAGATATGACAGTTGTGTGAAATTTACGTAAAAAGCTGTCTCAGGAACACAATGATGTGTCACACTGCACACTGCATTGCATAGTTTTTGGTTCCCTGAATATCATATCCAGCATTGAGATTCCCAGCACCATTTGGGAAAGAATTTGGAAGTTAATAGGGATACCTGGGGCCGACAGCATCACCAGCAGGTGGTTTTAACTAGCAGCCAATGCTTCTAACTACACTATATTTGCACTACCACATTCAACGTCTCTGTGTCAATGCATCACACTGGTTCATTACAAGGCAAAGGGCAGATGCTGGTCTAGCTGAGAAAACAAGGTATTTCAGTTGGTGCCTAGTAGCCCCTGTCCTTGATTTTACTAAATATGGAAAATTTTGACTATTATGTCATGGTGTGAAAGGCCAGAAGTGGAAAAGAAAAATAATCCTTTAAACACATGATGAAAATAAGAATTTATGAAATTATTCAAACAAAACATTCAGATTCCAGAGGGTCCATGGGATTCACATTTCCTCGATATGCTTTTGCTCTGGGATACTTATTCATCAGTCCTGCCCCACACTTCACACCCCTGACGTACAGGACATGACAGAGAAGCATTTCCCAAGCAATGATCCCTGCAGCCAGCTCTGGTTTGGCAGCTATCAGCATGTTACCAGGCTGCCCAGATTGTCAGTACTGCCAGAGAGCGGGACTGACAGGGGCAGGGTCCACACCACCTCTCCATCACTTTTACTCTACCGTGACATAAATTGAAAACCTCTGTTCTCCCTTCCATGCCTCTGTCTCTACCTCTCACTCTGTTCCTGCTTGCTTTCAGTTGAGCCTTCTGTTTCACCTAAGGTTTCGCCCTGGCACATTCTGCCACTTCCTATGTTTTTCAAGCAGAGAACACGCTGTTATCGACAGCATCTAACAACCTTCCCCACCCACATCCCATTCATCTCTGTTATGAGAATCCTGATCAGCTCCTTTAGGCCAGCATTTGGCCTATCTAACAATGCTGAAATCACATCAACCAAGCAGAGACTTCACTGAAAATTTGGCCCTTTAAAAATATTAATTTGGTTAGAGAAAGGCAATCTTACAGAAAAGTATTCCCAATTGTTCATTTTTGCTGTAGCTGTGTTATGTTAGCTCATTGAAATTTAATTGCTAAAGGGTTATAAGAGTCTAGAAACAGACCTAGCATCTGTCTTTTTTTAATGTCTCAATTATCACCACAATAATTTAATGGTACCGTGTTAGAGAATCACCATTGACATGTTAATGAATGACACCACATTCACTTAAATTAGCTCTATTTTTAAGAGGTTATAGGTTGAAGACAGACATTTTCTGCTTCAGATATCACTAAGGCGAGCTGTATCGCATTCATCTCATTTTGCTTTTACAACTGAAATTACGTATCTTAAAAATGTTCACTGAACAGTGAACTACAAATGGGTTAAACTCTGGTCAATTACAATTATGTACTTGCTTCTTTAGATCAAGATAAGTAACACAAATCCTTTCAACCCATTTATTACTTAATTTCTCCATCAGCATTTACTGTTGAAATTCTCTGCAGTTTGTTTTGTGAGTTTTTCCACAAACAGATATGTCCTTTACTGTTAGCTTTTTAATTGAACAGCCTTGTTTAATTCTTCTTATTTTGCTGAATCAAATTTACCTGTCAATATTTTTTCTTTCATCTATTCCACAGAAACTCTGTCACTAAATAAAAAGTCCCAAATCTATTACATCTAAATGATGACAGCAATTTCCATGATAACAGATGCAATGATCTACACTGAGCTGTTTATCTACAAGCCTTTCAACACTTTGTATGTGAATTTCTGTAGACAAGGAATAAGGGATTGACTTCACAAGCACAATGGAACAACCGTCCGAGATCAGCTAAGTGTTGGTGTTATCATCAAAATTGATTCTGCATGGAAAAGCTGCATCTTGAAAAAAATGTGACAGGATTTCTCACTTCAGCAAAACTAGTAAGAGTGGAGAATAATTCTATAATATGTAATATTAACATACATTTAAGAATTTTTTACAATTAATTTCATTCTATCATCATGCATGCTTTCAGCAATCCTACTGCATAGCTTAGTTGTGCCATGAACTATTATAGAGGCAATGCCACAAACAATTTAAGTGTAGAAATTGACCATGATGTTTCAGAATGTCTCTCAGCTCTCCTGGCTTTTCAGTCCCACTCATACTTCCAGATACTCGGAAGAGTATGTTTGAAGATGTATAATAAAAAATTAAGTTTTCTAAGTGTATTGTTGGCAACACAATTATTACAGAGAGTGTTCTGTTACAACACATCTCAGAATAATCTCTCCTCTGTTTAACCTACATAGAGGATGCAATTGCATCTTGAGCCCTCAGCGCTTCAGCCAGTGCTCACTGCACCCCCTGCTGTCCACATTTCCCATAGCAACATCTAAAAATCTAAAAAAAATGATCATCTCTGTAGTTTCCTCTACTCTTTCTGCTTCTGGTTTAAAAAAAAAAAAAAAAAAAGTCACAAAAGCCTCTAAATCCATGTACAGTTTTCAGGCTTTCCCCCTTTGTGATTTTCACTTCATTTGTATTGGGATTGTTCCCTCCATTCCTGCGGGAGAAAGAGAATTCAGACCTGTGCTTTTCTGCAGGGCAAGGCTAAAGGGTCTGGGACAAGCAGCCAAACGCTGCTCTTAATGTCTCTGTCTACCGTCATCTCTCACAGAAAAATATGACACTATGTGGCTCTAAAATTCTCCTGCCTGAGATATTTCTCTGGCCAAGTGCCAGGCTGTCCCTTTGCGGCTGGGCTGCAGTGTTTTAGGAGAGTTGCCACTAGTTAGCTTTGTAATCACAGTGAGGGAAGCAATGAAGGTGGAGGGAAAAAGTGGTCATTCAATTAACTATTTCTTATCTGCAACTACAGGAGCATATTACAATTATCAAGCAGATTAAATTCTATCTGGCAACTCATGACATATATTTCAGTGAAAATGCTACAGATGCTTATTTTATCTCTCCATTTGCAGAAGACTCTGTACCCAGTCTGTGAATTCCTCTCCTCCCCTCCTCCTCTCCTCTCATCAAAATTGAAAATTTGCATAATAACTTACAAAAAATTAAAAGAATGCTGCCTATATGAAGTTGTTTGACCTTATTTTTCTACTGGTTTAGATTTTATTATTTCTCTTCAGTGGAATCATAGAATCATAGAATAGAATCATAGAATCATAAGGTTGGAAGAGATCCCCCAGATCATCGAGTCCAACCGTACCTGTCTCCCCACTAAACTATGTCCCTAAGGAACTCATCCACCCATCTTTTAAACACCTCCAGGGATGGTGACTCCACCACCTCCCTGGGCAAAATCATATCAATGTACCCCAAAGATCTTACGCCTGGTCTCTCCAACACGTTTCAGTGATGACAAACACTTACCATTCCTTTCAATTTAAGGGTGACTAGGTATAAGATTATAAAGACTTAAAGTCTTTCACTTCCATAAGCAAACACACACACATTCTCTTTCTCAACTTCAAATTTAGCCAAGCCTGTCATAAATTCCAACTTTGGCCTTCTGCAACTCCTCCTGCACATAAATACGTTCAGGTCCCACTAGCTCCAACAGGAACTGAGTGCTTATGTTAAAAGTCTCAGGTATCTCAATTCATCTGAGTGTTGAAGTCCTGAATATCACATCAGTGATCAGAAACTTGATTTCAACTCAGTAATCATCCTCTTTCCATTCCTTTCTTTTGAGATATGTAATGGTTGTAGTAATGTGCAGGGTTCATTCTGCAGCTTCTTGTCTATTTAAGAAAGATTTAGTACAAGTTGTCTATTCTGCCTCTGTATGAATTCAGACTGCACATGTCTAAATTCGATAGTTAAGTGAAAGTCCAAATCAAACTCAAAAACTGCTTTCTTCCAAAAGGAAAAAGTACTACAATTTGGCAATGACAGTAAGAGCAACAGTGGCCCGGCTGCAAACTTGGTGGCTGGTCTGTATGCTTAGGACTGGTTTCAGTAACCTCTGTAACACAGTGTGTTAACAGTGTCGTCTGCTCCCTAGAACCAAAACTCCTCAACCTGCTCCTAGGCAAAATCCTCTTCCAGTTAAAGAAAAGCCTCCTGCAAAACAGTTGTACGTATTAAACTTCACCAGTGCAGAACTCCTTGTCATTGACTCTTGGTCCGCATCTCTCTCTCTCTCTTAGGATGTTAATTGTACAGCTCTTCTCACTAGGGAAGATTAATGCTTATTTACTTCTACAGTATCTTTGAGAGTAATCTAGTGCCAAAGGTGAATTTTCCTCATGTGCCAGCGCTTTAATTAAAACTAGCCATGCAATAGTCAAGCATTTAAAAGCAAACTAAATACAAAACATTTAACCACAGCAATCATCACTGCTAGCACGTTGGCAAGGGGATGTAACCCATGGCGCTTGCAAACCACACTGTCTGTAGCAGCCCTATGAATTTTGCACTAGCCGGTACCTGGCTAGGCTGTCCAAGTGCAAGCACCAGCAATCTCGTGCTTCATGGGGAGCATTTCAGAGGTCTGCTCTGATTGAAGCCAAACAGAGTAAACTGGAGGTTCACAGGTAGATGAGTGGTGGACCAGACAATACAGAAGAGCTCTCAATGTCCATGACCTTCCAAGCAGTGGTAACAAAATTGTAGTTCTTCAAACACAAATGGCTTCAAAAAAACCCACAAGAGTGAGTTGTTTAATTTTCTGCACACTAAGGGCTTCTGTTGGGTTCACGGACAGATCTTTATAAAGAATTAAGACTTGTAGAAGTAGGCATCATAAAACAAATATATATTTCTTACTGCTGCTTTCCTGCCTTGTTGAAATGAAATTCGATACGTAAAAGAGAATTTAGACCACATAAAAAGTAGAATACAAATAGAAGTAATGAAGAGCACTATAAAGGACAATTATATATGATAAACACTCTCATATTTTGAGCGCTTCTGGGAACTTAAAAAGATTAGATTACTTTCAGCTAATTTAGTCCAATAATTTAGGCAGAGTCAAACTTGAAGATGATAGGTATGTAATTTTCTGCACTTGTTTTTTACAGTGTTGAACAGTATAGAATCATAGAATGGGTTGAGTTGGAAGGGACCTTAAAGTTCGTCTCATTACAAATCCCCTGCCGTGGGCAGGGACACCATTAACTATATCAAGTTTATCAAAACCCCATCCAACTTGGCCTTGAACACTTCCAGAGATGGAGAATTCACAGCTTCCCTGAGCATCCTGTTCCAGTGCCTCACCACCCTCAGGGTGAAGAAATTCTTCCTTTTATCTAAACTAAATCTAGCCTACTTCAATTTAAAGCCATTGCCCGTTGCCCTATCACTACATGCCTGTGTAAAAAGTCCCTCTCCAGCTTACTTCTAAGACCCCTTTAAGTACTAGAAGGCTGCTGCAAGGTTTCTCAAGAGCCTTCTCTTCTCCAGGCTGAACAATCCCAACTCTTTCAGCCTGTGCTCATAGGAAAGGTGCTCCAGCCCTTTGATCATTTTTGTGGCCCTGCTCTAGACTCAGTCCAACTGGTCCATGTCCTTATGTTGAGGGCGCCAGAACTGAATGCAGTATCCATGGTGGCGTCTCACAAGAGCAGAGGAGGGAGGGAGAATCACCTCCCTCAACCTGTTGGTCATGTTTCTTTTGATACAGCCCAGGATACAGTTGACTTTCTTGCCTGCGGGCACACATTGCTGGGTCATGTTGAGCTTCTCATCAACCAGCACCCTCAAGTCTTTCTCCTCAGGGTTGCTTTCAATCCATTCAATCCAAGCCCAGCCTGTAACTGTGCTTGGGATTGACCCTACTCATGTGCAGGAGCTTGCACTTGTCCTTGTTGGATATCGTAAGGTTTCCACAGGCAAACATTTAAAGAATAGTAGACTGAAAATTTAAGCAATTCAATTAAAACTTATTTCTTATAATGAAAAAATTATTGTGGGTTAGCCTACACACTGTGCTTTTGGACACAGATTTGAACTCTTATGAAGAAAGCGCTCAGACTACCTTGATGAAGACTATAATCAGTCTCTTGTTTGTCCAGTGGTTTTGGAAGAGGGAGTAAAGCCTGAAGGATGCCAATATTTATATCTGAGAAATTAAATTTTATTTGACAGTGACACTAATCATAAAGGAAGAAAAAACAAAACAAAACGAGCCAGCATATTTCAGTGGTTAATTTTTCTTTTCCTCTCCCTTGCAACTGCTCTATTAAATTTAATGAAGTTCTCCCTAAGCTTTTCAAAGAAGTAAGCATTGAAGAAAAAACATAGGGGAACGCAAAACGCGTAAGGAAGAATTTTCCTAAGCAAGCTAGTGGGAGATAGGTAAAAAAATTCCAGAACAGACGAGTTAATGCACAGCAACAGTCATATAGAAAAGTCGACATTGTTCTAATCAGATGGTGTTTCTCCTGCAGTCCATCTGGTAGAACACTATATTTAGGTCCCTTGGGGTAATTCCACAACATGCTCTTTTCAGTGAGACAGTTAATTAATTTTTTCTTAATACATTTATTTCATGAGTCGTATGGTAGCCCCTACTGGCAGATTTGTGAATGTCACCATATCCTTGATTCAAAAAAGGCCTCTCTACATTACATTCATCCTGTGAATTACTCTGCTTTACCAGAGAAGTCATCAGTTATTCCAGTAAGACTGGAATTACAGGCATTTTGCTCCAACATTTGACAGTTTCATGCTTCACATGAAAACACTGTAACAGTCAGAATCCTGGCAATGAGACCACAATAATTTATTTTTCCTGTGAAAAGGGGAATTTGCCTTCAGAAAAAATCTCCACAGTAATTTCTTACACATAAACAGCCAGTCTGTTTGCCTGTCCTTTCATTTAATAGTGATCTGTGTTCATGAACTAGTTGACCCATATATATTCTCAGTTTAATAAGGATAACTTGAGAAAAACATGTACCTTTCTAATAGACATGAGCTAAGAAAAAAAAATATGACTCTCCAAATCCCAGAAACAAGCAACTGTGGCTCAGACCTTCTAATGTTCATATTTCTTGAAAATATCATAGGAATCAGTGGAGTTAAACAGGGTTGAACTTACTCCACTGACATCGCCTAGATCAGCTAAGTCTATAGAAGACTAGTCCCATGGGTAGCTAGTACTATAAAGAATATTGTCTTGTTAGATCTTTTTCATTACACCTATCTTTCCACCCATATAAAGTAATATTGTGAATTCATGTATGATCGTTGGTCATGTCACTAGAAGGCTTCTCTCATGCTGTCAGATCATTGCAGAAGAGTGTGGAGAATAAGGACAGTGTGCAGACTCAGTTCACTAAATGATGTACCATGTCTGTCTATCAAAGGTGTGTGCAAACGCAAGTGCTTATGTTTCATCTGTTCCTTGCAAACTTTTATAAAACACTGATCCTTTTGTGATTGAATCTAGTGAAAGTATTGAACATAAAGTGATTTTAAGAACCCAGTTGATGCAAAACTAGCAGATTCAAGACAGAAGCACTCATGGTGTAGTTGACAAGTAGGAGTAGGTGTAGGTGTTGGGTCATAGGTTGGACTCGATGATCTCAAAGGTCTTTTCCAACCTTACGATACTGTGATACTGTGATATGGTCATTTTCTGCAAATCAGAATTCAATTGTTTTATCTTTCACCAGGCAGCAGTAGAAAGAGGCAAAATTTCTATGATTCATGCTTAACTCATTCTGCAGCATGAACTAGCAAATTTAACTCCCGATATTCAAAAATATAATTATTTGGCTTATGTAAATTGCCCTAGAAGGCTGGTACTCCAGATAGCTGTATTTTAGGTGAAATTTTAGGCTGATATTATGTTATGAGAAGACAGGCTTATTCTGCACAAAAGGTTTTGAATAATCTTAAAATAAAAGCTTTTATTTCTCCTTAAACATTAAATATAGTTACTTTGAGAAGTTTTATGAAACAGTTCAAATTCTATTAATTTATGCTGTAATTTTGTGATTTGTAAATTACAGTAAAAGTATCAAAAGTGTAAATTTTCTTTTGTCTTTATAATGGGTTATTTCAGTAGAAGTTAGAATACTGACGGAAGCACATGTAAAGGGGCTGCATGTTGGCATAAGGATAGTGAGACAAAAGACAGAAGTTATTCTTAAAGTCATCCTTGACCCTGGTACAGTTTGAAAATAACAGAAGACATAATTTCATCTTGGACCAGCTGATATCTTTACAGAAACACAGACACATTTTGGGGCACAGGAATTATTGCCAGGTCTGAAACAGAAACAGATATCCAAACTGATGCAGAACATTGCCAGTCTTTTCAACCACATTACATGCTAATTTCTACCTTTAATTGCACTCCTTTTACATCCTTAGATCTGTGTAAAGAACTCTTCTAATAATTCGTCTTCCTATAGATCTGGCATCTCAGACATCTTATGGATAAACAGCAGAATACTTGATGTATTTACATGAGTTTTCAGGATCGTCCAGAACCTCATTAATTTCTTTTTATTCTCTTGGAAGTGGGGAGACAGAGGAAATAAGCATTTCCGATGCATCATGTTTAGAAAAAGAACCTCCCAAAGGTAAACCAAGCATTGCTGATCCGGTACTGTCTTCTATTCCTCAGTTTGCCAAGAGACAAACAATGCAGACAAATGGATGCAGACAATCACACGTTAGCTCTGCCAGTGCTCAATCTGGTGGATCGAGACCCAGCTTCCGTCTGGAAACTGCATAGGCACATCAGCGTGGCTCTCTGCCCACTGAATTTAGCATGGCTAATTAATTCAGACACAGCATTGTACTGTGCTAGGCACAGCGGCTGGTGGGCTCCCAAATCAGTGTTAATCAGCAGCATGAATACATGGCTGTCTATGACCATCTCTGTAGTGACACCTGGAACGTAACAATGGAACTGAGAGTAGCAGCACTAGGTCACAGCAGTTTTAATTCAGCTCAGTACCTTGCCTCCAACAGTGGCTAACTGGGATTGCAAGGAAAGAGGACAAGAACTGGGCAAGCATGTAAAACATTTCCTTCATAAACTCTCACACCTACAAGGACATAAACTTTCCTTTAATGCCTACTAATTCACCCACTAGTGACATTTCAAATGACTGATTTATTATTGCTCAGGTTGGATGTAGCAATAGGTACAAACTGGTGTCACTGTAGAAGACTGAACGTTCTTAAGCAGTTGTAAATGCATTCAGGTACTAAATGTACTGAAGGCAAGTGCCATATTTTTTGTGGCAAAGAGACAAAGCTTGAAATAATTACACCTAAAATATACTTCCTGGCTTCAGACTATTGGCTTCAGATTTTTGCATGCAGTACTTTGTCTGTGGGGAGGAAAAAAAGTCTTAATACTATGTTCTGGTATCCTAATCTTCATTAAGACAGTATAAACTCCTTCTAAAGGGCAGCACGCATCTAAGAAATTCAAAGCATTTAATTACTGAGCTACGCAAAAGGTTCTCTCTCCAGCTTCATCTTTAATTAAACTAGAGCATTCTATCTTATAGACATAAAAGTCTTTAAGCAGTGACCTACATATAATGAAAAAAAAATCCGATATTGATACTAATTTAAAGTTAAAAAAATAATAAAATAACAAAAAATACATTTTTACATGTTAGTCATCAGAATAATAAAAAATAAACCCTAGAAATGAAGAAAAACAGCCTGTAACTCAAATTGTACAAAGCATCACATTTGCCATATTCCCAATATACAACTTACAAAGTTAAGTGCTCTTTTTAAACTTTTGAAAAGAAAAAGTTCGCATGTGCAAACTAAGACATGTGGGGGACACAATTTCTTTTAAGTTCACTATGTATACTGGAGACAGATCTTTGACCTGAATCCAAGTTTGCCCCATCATCCAATACAGTGCACTTTCCACAAAGTTACATTGTCCGCTGTCCATTACATTTTTAACAGAAAATATTGCATCAGTTCTTGGAAATCCATCAACATGCTTGTCGATCAAAAAGCATGTTTCACGAAGGCTGAGTATTGTACACAGCTCAGAGTAGCCACCTTTGACTTCCACATTACTGCAACCAGGCTACACTGGTTCAGCTCCACATGCATCTAACGTTGCTTAAATGGAGTACAGATTGCTCTCTGAACAACAGCAAGGTCAGTTTCTCGTATGTCTCTAATTAGTGATAATTTCTGCATACTAATTGGGTGAATGCAGGTAAAGAATCAGTAAGTACACCATGTAGAGAGTCAGTAAAAGTAATTTAGATACAAAACTTATCTGTGCCTTTTTAAAATCAGTTAAAAATTGTTGCTAGACATTTTATTTTCCTTGATTGTGAATAATAAGGTGGTAAATGCTACCTTAATTTCTATTCACAGAGGTCTTCACCCTCTGAAATACTCTCAGTCCCCACTGCAATTGCTGAGCCTTTTACAGGGTCTATGCCCTGATGATGTGAAGTACAGACATACATCAGCCTCACGTCAGCTGCTGTCCAAAGGCAACTTGGTACAGTCACTACTGTGATCCCTGTTTGATGGTTCATGACAGATAACTAGAGAAAATGACTGCATGGGTTTTAAGGATACTGAATATCCAAGAACTAAAATAAACTATCTTAATCACCAGAGGCTGCGGGAACAAAAGAGACAAGCTGACTAAGCTTAGATTAGCAGAGTGAAAACTTCGGTTTTTAGTAATCATTCCATACTGGTTACATTTCAACTTTAATCTAATTTGTGTGCAATGGAACAGAACCCAGGATCACATCCAGATACACACATCAGCAGATACCATAGGCATCTAACACTTTCAGGTGTCTTTCCATAGCAAGGAACTGAAATACACCCTGAAGAATGCCTATGCCTTTTCCCATCTCTACGTAAATCCACCCAGTGTCCCATACAGAAAGGGAAGAGCAGCCCAGAAAGTGGTTATTTCGCTCGTCTTTAATGTTGTCACAGTTTTGAGCTCTCCAGGGGGCAACACAGAACCACATAGTTACTCGCTCCCTCCTGAGGAGGAGAACCAAAAGAAACAAAGGAAAAATTCCTGGATAAAGATAAGGACAGGGAGGGAACACCAGTTATCGTCATGGACAAAACAGACTGTTAATTTATTACCAAACTAAAGCAAGATACTGAGAAACAAAACCAAATCCTAAAAAGAACACCTTCCTCCTATTCCCTTCTTCCCAGGCTGAACTTTTACTCTTCATATTCTTTACATCCTCCTCCTGAGTGGTTCAGGGGGATGGAGAATGTAGGTTTCAGTCAGTTCACCACGTTGTCTCTGCTGTTCCTTCCTCCTCAGCAGGAGGACTCCTCATCCTCTTCCTCCTCTCCAGCACAGGGTCCTTCCCCCAGGAGACAGTCCTCCATGAAATTCTCCATCATAAGTCCTTCCTATGGGCTGCAGTTCTTCACAGACTGCTCCAGTCTGGGTTTCCATGGGCTGCAGGTGGATATCCACAGGACTCCTCATTGGGTTTCCATGGGCTGCAGGTGGATATCCACAGGACTCCTCATTGGCTGCAGGAGGACAGCCTGTTCAACCTTAGACTCCTCCACAGCCTGTAGGGGAATCTCTACTCAGGCATCTGAAGCACCTCATCCCCCTCCTTCTCCACTGACATTAGTGTTCTCTGTCACTCTTGTTTCTCTCACATCTGGTGTCTGCAAGGCTTTTTCTCATACATCTTGCTTATCGCTCTTTCTGCTGCCCAGCATAACTGGTCCACTGAGCCCTAGAAGCCCAGCTGCAGGCTGTGGGGGGAAGACCAGTGCCTGCCCCCATGCCTCTTCGTCTCTCTCCACTGCTGCTACGTTCTCGCTGTTTTTTTCTCCTTCTTAAACACATTATCACAGAGGCATTACCATCATTGCTGACTGGCTTGGCCTTGGCCAGAGGTGGTCCAACCCTGGAGCCAGCTGGCCCCAGCTTCCAGCAGCCTCCAGCAGCCTCCTCCTGCTATCAAAACCCAACACAACTGTTAATATTCTGGCAAGAATAAAGATGAGGCCCCTACCCATTAATTCCCCCAGTCTCATTCCCTTATGCCTCTGTGCCTCTGATTATGCTCAAGAAAACAAATTCAAGGGAGTTCCTTGTCCCATGACATGGATGCACAGTAACAGAATTTTTCTATGAGAGGTAACAGCTGTTTTTTCTTGCCTGCTCCACAATAATGGCTTTCAGATAGCCCCAATAAACAACTTTATTCTTGTTCTTGCCAAACCTCACACTGCACAAACATTACTTATATTGATGGGAACTGACATAACCATTCAAGTCAAACTACAATGGCAAATCTTTCAGTGCTTCTGGGTTCAGCAATTGGTAAGCATAAATCTTGAGCTTTTGGTGCAAATCTCTTTTAGCCATCTGTTCTGTAAGGGCAGACTCAAATTTATGGAGACATTCAAAGTGCATGTTGTGAAAAGAAGGAAGTATAAGCATGACCTCACCACCTCATAAACATTCACAAATCTTTCTCCCTTTTGAATTTTGCACTTCATATGTTTTTGGGCTAAGACAAAAAACATTGACTACATGTCTGCTTCTCTGTTGTTTTTCTTGATTTGGTTTTCTTTATCACACTTCAAAACTGAAAATAAACTCAATGTGCTTATCTTGTTCCTGTTTTGAATACAACAAAGAAAGCTTTATGTGACAGCAAGTTTACTAACCCTATAGACACTGTCTATATTTATCTGCAGGCTTAGCAGAAACAGCCTGAAGTAACAAAGACAACCAGCAGTCACAGTAGCTCTGGACAGCCACTCCACAATGAATACTTCATTCAATACATATTTTTCAGTTTATATTTGCTGCTTCTATTTGTTCTGAGAAACATTTTTCTTCCAAATATCTGGCATTTGTCCTTTTGTACAATACGTGAGTATCAATTTCCTTGGCTGGATGGCAGCATTTCTTTCAGCATACCTTTGTGAAAGCCTGGACCCAACATGGAATCACACACATTCCCCTTTACAAGCAACCTCTTTTCACTCAGCTATACCTGCTATGTGCAATTTGTTTGAAATAATTATTGGTTAGAGGTCTATTCCAAATTTTGTGTACTTCTGATCCTGCGTGCACCTCCTATGCACTTTTTGATTGTAAAAGCTCAAAATTAAGGAACTTCTATACACTTCTTAAAATCAGAAAACAAACTTTGATAGTTCATACACAAGATCACCTGGAGAACCAGGTGGTAAAATTATCCTGCATTAATCATAGTAAGAAGTCAAAGCAGGTAGTTACTACACTAGGAACAAATGGAGGAAACTTTTTGCAGTCTTTCCTCACTTCTTTTTCACCCAGTGTATAACCATGAAAGCTGTAAGAATGTTCAAAGTAGGGAATAAACTACACTTTTGCCTGAGACTTTGGTGAAAAGAGGCCAGGATCTGAAGCTGGGTACTTGAGGTACCTTCTGCACAAAAGACAGAGGAGTGGTTCCCTTCTTTTGCACCGTAGAACGTGTCCTGTCTGTCTTTTATTTTGGTATCTTCAGAAGCTATATGTGATCTCTCAGAGTCACAGTGCCACTTAAGTTCTGAGAATTCAAAGCTATTTCACTTTCTAAAAGAAAAGACATGAAGATACCTGCACTACTCAGATTCTGCTCATTGAAAAAAACACGGATCTTCCAAAAAAGTTAAAAAAGCCTAAACACAAATGCTTTGTGTAATTAATTAGAAAATTAGAAAACAGACATGTAGCTCTGGCAAATATTACATTCTTGCTTCCAGGAATCTAGTTAAACAGACTTGTTTTATTGATGAATTTCTCACTCATATGGTAAATGGAGCCTCTTCTCTGGTACTTTCTACTTAGTCGAAATGGTTCTTTTTCTTCTGCATGCTTTTATTAAAAGGAACTTGGAAAAAACCAGCATATTCTAGGAATGTAATCAACATACTTTTGTAAGTATGTGTAGTGTACTGGAGAACCATAATGTTAAGAAATGTTCAACAAGAAAGACTGATAATCTGCACACAACTATGCAGCCCGACAGTGGCACTAACCATAGTATGCACATTAGAGCTTTTGCTCTAATGATTCTATGAGCAATTTCTAAACTTCACTAGCCTTTTTGCTTAGACTGCCTCTTGTAGGAAATATAAAGGGATGTGAATCTGCAAACCCCATATTTTAGACATGACAGACATCCACATTTCATCTTTTTGGTAAGGTACTTTGAGAAAAATCTCACTGAAACCAAAAATGAATAAAATAACAGGGGTAGAGCAAGAACTGATGGAGTTGAATGATGAATAGTCATCGTTATGTGGACAAGTTACAATAGTAATACTGAGTGTAGCATAAGCAACATCTGTTTACATGCAGAGGACTCAGATGCTTGAAAAAAACTTGGCACCAAATCCACAGGAATGAAAAAACTCTTAATTGTTCACAAGCAGCCTTGGAACCCTTCATATTTGTGTAAATTGACCATGTCTTTTAAAGCCAAGAGGTGGTAAAAAAATAAATATTTGTTGTACAAATCCATAAGGAAATAAAAACCTTTAAAATATTAATAATAACATTTTACCATAGATGCTAGAAATAATCTGTGTGGTAATCCCTCCTTTGTTTGACCTGGAATACCTATGTATCCCAATATATTGACAAAAATGTTATCCTGAATAATGACTTTGATGATTTATTTAAAAAAAGAAAGACACAAACAGGAAAGGGGATTCTGTCTAGGGGGAATTCTGTCTGTCTTAGGGTTTATATTGATAGCATGCCAAGACGGTACTCGAGTGCTCCCCATACTACACAGGCAAGAACAACCTACGGGATTTCTTTGGATCTCTGCACTCTGACCCATAAGCACAGTTTCAAAAAAGAAAATACGGAAGGACTCTGATGTGATTTGTCGTGATGGAACAGATTTCAGCAATGTGAAACGGCTGTTGTGTGGGAAGTAGAATTTCATCTCCTGAAAAGTAAAGGCTCCCTATCTCCACAACACCTTTTCATGGCTTGACTTTTGTAATAATAGTAGCAGTGATGTTATTCTACTCTTAAAATAATAATTAAGAAATACCTTATTCTTTCATTAAATGTTACAAACTTTTCATTCTAATTTCCAAAATCACCCCAGAGCACAATGACAGTTACAGTTAAATTAAGCCAATGCATACATCAAAATGGTAGATCTTCATTTCTTTCTTTACAGGCTGAACAATCACATTGCAAGGAAGGGGTGGGGTGGGGAGGACAGACAGAGTGCATGTGTACATAAAAACACACTTACAAAGGCAGATATAAATACAAAGCATACTCAAGGTTGAAATGATGCCTCCATTTTACCTAGAAGATCAATATTCTAAAAATTACTTTTCATATATTTACGTACATCAGTACATCACAAATAGAAATAAATTATTTGTTCGTTGTGAAATACAGCTAAGTTTTGAGGTCACAAGTCTGGCAAGCATATATTCTACATCCAAACCAGTTTTGTCTAAGGTTTCCTCAGATATGTCCATCTGAAAACTGCCTTTTTGTACTCCACTTCTCAGTACGATAGCTTAGATTTCAACAGAGGACAACTGGAGGACATCACTGTAGAAATTATTCTATTATGCTAGCTGCTCAAACAAATGGAAACACTGAGTTACAGTTTACAGTACTAAAAAAGAACAGTTTACTGGCATGGACTTGTCTAATAAAATTTTTTGAATAGCAAATCTTTAGCCACAAGGACACTCAAGACATAAAGGAATCAAACAGGTGTTTTACATACTGAGCAGTGAAATAGAGCAATGCTATAATCTTAACTGCTCCTCAAATGAAATACTTTTCTTATTTTGTCCTTCCTATTCTGCCATCTCCCATTTTCACATTGTCACAACCATGAGTTTAATACATGGCTTATGAGGCTAACTTGTAGAACTTGGTATCCCCATAGTCCTTTTGGCAATGTGACTGACAGATGACAAAAGGCAGACAACTCAAATTCCACTGAAGTTAGTAAGAATAGCTACCTATATACCTTTGAAAGTTTAGGGTAAATGACTTTCAGACTTTTTGTAAGTTCCTCTACAAACAAGAGCGGCATTCCAGGCAAACGTTTCCTCAGGTTTTGCACTGTTGACTACCTTGCTCTGAGTAGGCAGGCTAGTTTTAGTTGTTCAGCCAAAAGTATGATAGTTATCTTAATAGCCTTTTTCTCTTGCCTTCATTCACATGTGGAATCACACTACTGCAACATGACCTAGCAATATTTTTCAGTTGTGTTGCATTTTCTTTCACAGATTTCCAGCAGTTCCCCACTGCTTCCAACTTCAGCAGAAAAAGCCCAATATCTCTATGTCAGAATCTTAGCAGCACAAATGGATGTACAAGATGCAAGATCTGAAGACTCAGAAAAGGCAATATGGAGAATCTTCTTTACTGTGCTACTGCTGGAGCTCCAGTGCCTACAAAGCTTCACTTCACATAACTGAAACTTTCACATGAATTAGTGTAATTATTGTTGCTCATCATCTCTTCTGTTGTGGGAGTCTAGACTAGATCGTACTACCTTAGCATACAGTTGCCCCAGTGTCTCACCACATCTTTCTATATAGACTTATTAACAATCTGAAAAAACATTCTCTTTGATTAATTTTGTGGCATCTGATGCAAAGATTGAAAGGGGTATTAAGCAAGACTTCAAAATTCCAGCATTTTAATGAATCACAAATTGAGATAAAGCAGCCTTTTTTCCAGACCTAAATTATACCTTGAGTTCTGCAAAACTTTCACTATTAGGACATCTTGTTCAATTACTCAGAAATGTGTAAGTGTAGCCTAACAGACTTAAACCTTGATGAAGGGGAAATACGTGTAGCAAAATATATCAAATTATTCAACAATTAGGTGATTTCACTGGCTGAGAGGAAACAGAACTTTGAGGACTGTGTTCCGGAATTCTTTTCAACAAAGTGATGAAATAGTAATAAATATAAAACACTGCAGAGTCTAGACATTTAAAAATGCTTTTTATTTAATGGAGGATGACTAGTCACAAGTAAAATCTGTCTGTGCAGTATACTTTAGGCAGATAACAGCACACAGTATCCATGTTTTAAAAAGCCCATAATTCCACTAACCCAATACTGGGATTCTCCACGCTGCATCTCAGACAGAATGGAAAGGCCTGCAATTAAGAATCTGCACAAGAAAGTCCAAGCATATAAAATTCAGGCAAAGAAACACCTGACTTTCTGTTACACACCCATTTAGCTATTGGATTCTTAAAAGGATTTTCCTGATCTGCTTTATTTTTCGTAAATATCTAAGGCACCTTGAATCTTTTATCAAATAAGCATCCATGATCGTAACATTCCGAAGCTCTGCCACATAGCAAAGTAATTCCTAGTGCCTTGGTTTCACTGCACATAGATTACAAACTTCCAAGAGGTTCATGCATCTTTTCTAATGAAGTCAGCAATGCAGCCCAGTTATAAATCTCTAGTCTTTGCTAAGCCTTTGTTGAGACAACAGTTAGTCAAGACTCATCCTCTGAGATTAAGATTCTCTTGGCATGCATTTATCCATGTCACATAAAAGAAATGATGCATCTGAGACGGACAGCTGGATGCCTGCCAGCTATGAATTGAAAAGGTCAGCTAACTCTTACAGCTTATAGAAGGGATAGATACAAAGTAAGAGCAGAGCTTTGCTCTGCAATTTCCAGCATATATGTTGTGAAATCAACTACAGGAAGTTGGGGCTACGATTACCATAGGGCTAGGTCATCTTAGCTCCTTGCAATCATTAGGATGTGCTAGTCACATCTTTATGTCTGTTGTAGATGCTTAGAAGAAGGTGTAGTAAGTTCTGTTAGGCCCTGAGGTGTTCCTTACGCAGAGTTAAACTCCCTGAATATCCACAATCCAAAAGTTGGAAGCTGCTGGAAACTAGCAAATAAAGAAAGGCTGGTGACACAACCGGTTGCATCGAGATACAGGAGAAGATGGCCTTCACTAAGTGCTACAAGAAGTCATATCTTCACCTTGGAAGCTCTGCCTATTGTGCCTTATGGGCAGAAACAAACATTTTTCTTTCAAAACATCAAGTAAACCTTACTTAATAGAGTTCTGTCCTGAGAAGCCATGGTTTGAAATTCTCATGACAGATACAGAAACAAATTTAAATCTCCTGTTTCCTAGGCAAATTATCTAGCCACTACCTCAGTAAATGGAAGGAGGGTAGCAGTTCTTCCTTAGGTTTCAAATTAAGGAATGAGCAGTTGAAGCTCAAATCTGTGATCCTTCACTAGATGCACTCTGACAACCTCCATCAGGAAACCTCCATGGTGATTTAAGCAGGGCACTGGCTGAGTTTCTGGCTAATTAACTGAAAGAAAAGTGAAGCAATTCTTGGCACAACTATAAACATATTAAGAACTTAATAGGAAGGTGTTTTAATCATCTGTGGAATCAGTTAAACCATAGCGAGCAGGATCGTGTCTTTGAAATTAAATACACTGATTCAGACAAACTCACTTTATAGATCTGGCTTAGCTTCTGAGTCTCTGTTTCGTGAAACAGGATACATTGACAGCATTGTGACTCTTGATATAATACCCTTTGATAAAACAAAATTTTTAAAAAAGTATCTAATTAATACCAGTGGGTTAAATGTAATAATTAAAATAAGTAACATATTATTTACAATGACTGAGTAAAAACTTATTTTCCACTATCCATATCAGTGTTTCAGTTACTCAAGAGAAATAGTCAGGTAGGCTACTTAGACAATATCTTTATTTTTTTGTTTCATTCGTAGTAATTAACCTTTTAACATCTGTAGCTATTTCCTCTTGTGTGGTTAATTTACACCTGTGTCCAACATGCATTGTTATCCCCAAAGTGCTATGTTACTTCAATTTGGTGACAGGCTAGCTTTTTAATATCCACCTTTACCTTTCTCTCTGCAAGACAGTAAAGGTAGCAAGCAACTCCATCTGGGAGAATTGAAAAGTGTGACACTGCATAGCCTACTTAGGGATATTTGCAAAGGTATTAAAAATAATAGAGCTTTAAAAATTTTCCAGGGCAAATTTGGCCCAGTAAAACCTCTGGAAAACTTGACATTTGATATTCTTCAGTAATTGCAATTGAGTTCATTTAGTTTTATCTTACATTTTACACTGTAAAAAAGGGATAGCCTATTCACCAGATTAAATACTTTATTTCTTAAAAAAAGAGTCTAATTCAGAACCCACATCAAGGCCAAAGGAAGCCTTTTTAATTATTTCACTAGTCTTTGGATCAAGTTCGCTTACTTTCATGAGTATTTAAAAATTGAAATGGATTATTTTTCTTTGCCTATAGGTTAGGTTACATGAGGATGAAGCATGGCATGATAACTGATTACTGTAACAGTCTAGGAGTGAAATATGAAGTCTTAGCTGGATTAGTTGATGAGTTCTCTATTGCTTCTTTTTTATGCGAAAGAAAAAAGATTTCTCTGTAAAATTATATCCAGTTAGGTTTTACAAATGATAATGACAACAAAACGTTTCAGTGATCTGGGATGCCTTAATGATTTAATGCCTTAATGATCCCTGACTAGTCAGGGAATATTTATGTTAAATAAAATAATCTAGCAATAAAAGAAATCAGCCTTCTATTCCACTCAAGACTCTCTACTTCCTACCACACTGGGTTCTCTACTTCCTACCACACTGGCTTTGATCCTGTGAAGTTCTACTCATCTACAGAGTCAGGGAAGAAAGAAAGGGTTTGCTGATTCTTCTACATGCTTAAGCTGTTTCAAAGCTTAAGAGTACTCATGGAGTCACTCCTGAGGCTATTACAAATGAAAATAATTTTAAACAATTGAACTGTAATTTAGTGTTCGGCTGAGGTTTCACCGAACAGAATCTCTTTCACCTCCCTGTATGTATCACAGCTTCATTCCCTCTTCTTAGGATGATGCAATTTGACAGGCACCTTTATGATGTCTTTCCTAGAGCAGTCCATCTCGGTGCATGTTGACATATGAGGAGAAGAAAACCACCAGAAAACGGGATCTAACTAACTCTACATTCCTGCCTAAGAATCAGTGTAGATGAATAATTACAAGGATGAACACAATAAGAAATGAGTTCATAAAATCAACATTCAAAAGTGCCATGCCTTGGCTGTGGACCACACGCTGTCTTCAGAATGATGCCTATGCTATTCCCAAGTACAAGTAGTAACTCTTGTAAAAAGACAGCCATGAACAGATACGTACAGTTTAGACTTCAAGCCAGTGTCGTTCACACTAGCCTCAAGGGCAAAGTTCAATTAGTTTAATTAGGACAGGCCTGTCAAGGACAAGATATCCACTAAAAAAGAAACCAAACCGAGTGGCAAGTCATATTAATAAAGTACACAGAATTTCAGGCATAAAACTTATAAGCTCTCAGAGCTACTTAAAATTAAGAAATTGACAGTCTAGGAAAAAAAAGGTGGATTTTCACTGAAGATCTACAAGAGCCTGTATACCATCAGTTGCACAGCTTTCCTCTCCACTCTCCACAAATTTGTCAATAGATTAACTTCCAGGGGCAGTGAGCATGGTAAACACTACACAGTGCTATAGATTTTAATGAAATCATAAATTAAAGACCACAGGGGACTACTACATTTAGTATTTGCCATCTTAGTTACAGACCACTCAATTTCACATAACCACCCCTGCACTGGAGAAAATTCTCTGCAGTGTAAAGTTGAAGCTAGAGACCTTAAAAATTAAGACGAAGACTCTCATAGAGATTTTTATACCAAGAAATGTGAAGGTTCCACATTTTTCAGAATGGTTTCATTTTTCATGCAGGAATAGCTAAAATTTCAATTTGAGAGGAAAATTTGCAAACTTGTCCCTAGAGAAACAATTAAGAACAACCTAATGATTTTTTATATGGTAAAGGACAGAGACACCAGAATTTAATTACACAGCAAATATAATGCAGGTTTATAGTGGATAAGGATTCTCAGAAGCAATTTTAGATTAATCTAGGTCTTCTAGGCTTAGTTAATGAACTTTGCATTATTTGCAATTGAAAAAGCTGTTCCAAGATTGCTTTCCCACCTTGTTCTTATTTCTCTTCCTCTAAGAAAATTTTAGGCGGTTTTGAGACAAAAATAAGAGGTCTGGCTAGATCTGCCATCCTGTTTTGCCCTCAAAGGAACACATCTATATATCCTTCAATATGTCACTAATCATAAATCTGAGTAGCTGAAGATCAATTTGCCATGACAAGAATGCATTGAACACTGCATTTTTGTGTGACATATATTTGTGTGTTTGCATACCTATATACAAGCACACACATATACACAGAGAGGGAGATATGGAGCCAAGATGGTTTTAGACACAAAACATTTATTCTCTGCGAAGGAATAAATTTGAGTATGACCTTTCATTTTCATTTGACCTTTCAAAAGACATGATTAAACTCTCTATCTTGGCACTGTAATTGATTTTCCCCAAAGGACCATTTATCAGAGAATAAACTAGGTTTGGACCTTGAAGGTTATATTTTGTGGCTATTACATATCAATCGGTATTTTAAAAGAAGCCCTCCATTCCAGAAGCACTTCTGAGAATAACAGGGCGGCGGGGAAGTAAAGAAGGAAAAAAAAACACTGCCAAGAAAAGCCCAAACCTCAGTTCCTGGCTTTTTGTCAGCACATCATTCCAGAAAAAGCTTGACAGCTGAAAGATCAGTTTTTGAGAAGAGCTAGACTCAACTAACAAGCAGAGTCAGACACAACTAACAAGTTGTCTCGGCAAAGAAAGGGCCCCAAAAAGATCTTGTTTAAATCAGCGCACAAGGAGATGATAGTTCATGTAAAGTCTATGCTTTAACAGTAAAGGTACAAACCCTGTTTTCCTCTCTGTCAGAGCAGGTGGAAGACACTTCGTAATATGCTACCAAGCTCACTGGTGCTTTGAAACCTTTTCTTTCTCTCCAAAACACAGTAACAAAAACTGTAACAGAAAGGCATACATAGCCATAATCCAGTTAGAAGTCTCTAACAGCATAAAGATCAAATGTTTGATGATAATTGATTTCTGAGGACTATTATGCACACCAACCTGGCAGTGGAGACATGCCTGTTCTTAGCTCCAGTGCAACTCCCCTAAACTGCTATGGGATTCCTTGTGTTTAGAGCTGCAGACATCCTGTTTAGGGACAGGCAAAATTATTCATAGATTCCAATTTTGTGCCAGAACTCCTTAGCTCTGAATGTTTCAATTCATTCATTTTATCACTGTTTTTAAGCAGAGTACTTACAGTAGAGGGAATCACATCATTTTCCTAAAGCAGCCCAATGCTAGGATGTACAGAATCAGACACAGGATTCACTAGTCCTACAAGAGACAGTACTCTAGACACATTAAGAATAGCTCCATCACTGCAGCTATAAAGGAATTTAAGTTAACCAGAAAGTAATTACCTTTGCTGCACCACACAGGTAAAGTGATATCTAGATTTTACATTAATGTTAATTGAATTATACATCTGCTGTGGGAAAAAATAACCCCCTTAAACTCAAATTATGCTCTCCCAAATGTGATTATACATAACGCATTTGCGTATTCTCAGACAATCATAAAGTGAATATTATTTCATCAGAAGGCAGAGTTACTGTGAATATTTACTGTAATGAAATACACGAACATAGAGATAAACAAAAGATTGGGGGACAAATGCTAACCTTCTGTAGTGATCTTTACTTGATTTCAAGACTAACAAGAGGACTCAGGAAGTGAGTCAACACATTTGAGCACATCCTTAGCCCTGAGCTTATGAGTTGTCTCAGTGTCATCATGGTTAAGAATTTTGGCAGAGCAAGGCGTTATACAAGCTGCAGATTCTTCTTTGAAGATACGTGATATCAAGGTGTCAGTTTGATAACTGACATTTAAGAAGCTTAATAAATACATTTTTGGTAACTGATCCTCTCTTTTGGAAGGGGCTACTGAAGTCTACTGACTTCTGAGGAGTACAAGAACCAAAGCTTTGTGTCACCCCAGGACTCCAGATCAGCACTGATGGCTGCCTGTCAGGAGCTACTCATAGCTTCTTGCAATCCTCTGAGATTCAGTACAGTTCAGTGGAACAAAGTCGGAGTGTAGAAGGAAAACTATAATACAGATGGATTTGCTGAGATGTATTGAATGCCAGATTAGTAAGCATTCCTTTATTAAATAAAACTATTTTCTCCAGGAGATCCTATAGTAGTTTCAGTGTTGGTACTCATTAACAGAAAGAAAAGCCAAATGGCTGGAATACAAGCAATGTCCTGATGGCTATCCAGCAGACTTGAGGCAAAGCCTGGAGTGGGGCCTGTGTAAGAGTGCAATAAACTATACTGAATCTCTGACAAGCGTACTAAGAAGGGAAGATTATAAACTTAGAAGTCTCAAGTCTCTACTTACGGAACAGTATTAGTTTGAGGCAGATTAGTTTTAAAACCGCAACTCAACTGAGATGAAAAACAGACTTTAAGACTTACCTTGCCTTCCAAATGAGTGATGGGTATAATTTACTGTTCAAATGCACGTAGGAAGGGATTACTTTATCGAGTACACTGGCCTGCCACTGTATGCATTTCACTTGCAGGAGCCCTTAGGCACTGTTCAAAGTGGGAGACAGCTCTGACTTCATAGTCACCAACTGGCAAAAGGGACAGCTGTACCAGAGCAGATTCTCAAGCACCAACATTTGTGCTGATTAACCTAACTGAGGTTAACTACTTCTTCTAACTCAATATACAAAAAGCTCTATCTCGCCTAGTTTCAGCCAGGGGACATCAAGAAAATGCTACTCCAATAGCTGCCATGTATCCTAGGAAAGTTAGCACTAAAATCAAGCAAAAGAAATTAATTGCAGTGCAGATAGGATGACAAGATTATTTGATCCCTAGAAATGTACAAATAAATTTGAAAGAATGTTAAAAAAAGATTGATTTGAAGGGGATGTGTTTAAGGAGCCCCTTGTTCCAATAAATTCAAACCTTAACATTGTTCCTCCATCTGGCACAGTAATTTACAGGGTGATATGAGAATTAGTGGTCAGATTTTAGACTGCTTAGAAAATCAACATTTTGACATAAGAGGTTTTCATTAACAATAGTAGAACCGGATCTGTACTGTAATTAAATGTCCCCAATCAAAGAAAAACATAAAACAACATCTTCAAACTCAGAGTGATAAGAGGTTATCAGTAATGTGCACCATACCCTTCTAGTTCGGATGAGAGCAGCAGTTTTGGCTAGGTGCTCTGTGGCCTCACACATAAAACGATCTAACATGGACTATTTGTCCAAACAAGGAAGTGCTCTTCAAACCATGTCTTCACAGATGTCATATCATCATTCTCACTATGTACACCACTAAACCAGAGAATTATATAATTGTCAGAAAATGAAAAATTACTAGGGAAATATGACTGGTAAAATAGAACACTGTGAATCTCACATTTGCAGTGCAGTAAGGAACCCAGAAGAAACAGGACATAAATCAATAACAATTGTACATTGAGACTGGATTATGAAGTTGTTCATTCTAACAAGTGTGCTAAATTCAAAGAGTACAAATGTGCAAAAAAAGACAATGTGTTTAGTTGGCTGCACTGGTTTGTACCAGCTGACTATTAGTTTAGCATATCATCTAAAACAGCACATTGAATCTTTGCAGAGCCACTAGCATTTTCATAAGACAGATGACATTTTCCACAACTCGAAGTAGGGATCCTGAGAGTATAAGCACAAGATAATACTAGAGACCTTGAAAACACAAAGCACAAGATGAAGCCAAAGGCCTCCAGCTTCTAAATACAAATGGTCAACTACTAAAGGAATATAACTTTGAGATTTGGCTAGAAATGACTTTTAGGGCATGACAAAGAGAAAAAAGAAGTCCTATCCAGCATGTGTAAAATGACTCTTGGTAAAAACACAAGAAGGTATAAATGTGAGTCACAACCTCAATAAGAACAGAAGCATTCCAGCATTGTCCCCTAGGGTTAAGGACACCACAGCTGATCAATGCTGCTGCTTATCTGAAGAACTTCAGTACAGAAAGTCGTACTTTTTGATTTGCCAGTCACAACGTTTTCCTACTTCAGTTTTTCATATGTGATGTATTGTATTTACTAAGTAATTGAGTAAAGTAAATTAGAATTTTAGAATGCAGTGTGTATATAGATACGTGTTTTCTTCTCCAGCCGTATCACATGACAATGTGATTAATATCAGCATACCAAGTCATTGTAAACCTTCTAAATATTTAATTTTTGTCCTTACAAATGCATTAATAAAGGAGCAGTAGTCGGTGTAAGAATGCTGCAACACTCCACCTCTCTGCTATTATTATTTTAGATTTTTTTGCAAAATCATGTATTGCATAAATTATTTTTTAGTACATGTTGTAAAGAAAGCAAATAATGCTAGATAAAATATGGGAAAATTTAAAACAACTAGCAACAAACTCATCTTGCGGGATTCTCCTGCACCAGAGAGCACGACTCTGCGCTCAAAGATCTGCGAGGTTCTGTTCGCATGTATGAATCGCAGCCCGGCCCGGGTTCAGCGAGTGCCCCGCCCCCGCCCCGCCCCGCCCCCCCAGCGAGGGAGTCCCCCGCCGGAACAGCGGGCAGCGCGGGAATGGCCCTGTGCGCCTCAGGCACCGCAGCCATCTTAACCCCTACACATCACCTTGTTCCTACAGGGGTTCAGCCGTCCCTCTTGGAAATGGGAATGATTCACAGCTGTTTGCACACCGAGGGTGTTTTAACAGGACTGGTGGAGAGCGGCGCTGGTGTTACTGGGACAGCAGCGTCTGTGCTCCAGCGCAGAGCGGGAACGAGCACGAGAGATCCACCGCCGTTTATTAACTGCGTTTGCAGCACGGGGGGGGTTCTGTAACTCTAAACCAGATCGCGGTCCGGGCTGTGTGTCAGATTTGTGTAGATAAAGCTTTAAGACCTTTTAGAAGTAAACGTCCACAACTTTTGGTGTATCATTATATTGATGATATTTTAATAGCTGGAAAAGGGATCCTGGAAACTGCTAAACCAAACTTATGTCAGTCATTAGAGTCTTTTAAATTGCAAATTGCGCCAGAAAAGGTACAAAGTGTAGCACCATGGAAGTATTTGGGATGCAAAACGTTAGACAGCACAATTGAACCTCAAAAATTATCAATCAGAGTAAACATCCAAACACTTAACGATGTGCAAATTTTATTGGGTAATATTAATTGGGTCAGGAACTTAATAGGGATAGATAATCAGACTTCACAACCACTATTTGAATTATTAAAAGGAGATACAGAACTAAGAGCTCCAAGGACCCTAACCAGGGAAACTGAACAAGCCTTACAGAAAATAGAACTAATGCTTAGTAAAAGGCAGGCACATCGTAGGGTGTTTGAACAACCTGTACATTTTTTGATTGTTAACAATGATGTTCAACCTATAGGAATAATAATGCAATGGATTGAAAATGGACCAGAAATCAAAAATTTTAGAATGGCAATTTTTGCCTCATCAACCTCAAAAGACAACAGTGACCATTGGAAATGTTTGCTTAATTAGTGATAAAGGGCAGAAATTGAATTATTGAATTAAGGGGAAAAGAACCTGAAATCATTATTATTCCTATGACAGAGCAATTCAGAATTTGAACAATTGAAATATGTGCATGTATCTATTGATACATTTTCAATGCCAATTTCTATGATAGCACTTAGTGGTGAAACTTCCAGACACATACAAAGCTATTTTAGATATGCTTTTGCAACGCTAGTAGTTCCCTTACAAATAAAGACCAACAATGGTCCATTTCGGTTAGTAACTTGAGGGAGAGGATATGCTTGTGTTTTAACAGGTGTTGGGACACGATGGATACCTGCTCAGAGTGTACGGCCATGTTTGGATCCACCGGAGAGGGAACAACAAGATTTGAACACAGAGCTAGACTGTGATGAGTTCCAGCAAGAAGCATAATGGATCCCTCCACAGCAATATCAAATAACTTCTTTTTTTCTGCATGTTTAGTAGGAGTGCCTGCAGAGCAATGGCCTGTGCTGATGTTGCTACAGAAGGTGTTCTTCCAACATCATGGCTGTGTAATGTTTAGTTATAGTGGGACAAATCAATCTTTTGTACAAGATGTAAATTCATCTTTGAGGATATATAGAAATAGTAGTAAGTGGTGTAATTGTACAATGACAAACATATTGGAGAATATTCCATTCAATATAAAGGAAGAGCCCTGCAGTTTAGGACAACTAACCTTACTAACACTAACACCAAATATAACTATAATAAATTTCACTTGTCACCACCATCATAGAAGCAAGCAAACAACACATATGTTATAAAAAATGGAATATTCTTGGAAGATGGTTTAATGCTTTTGAATCTTGGGTGAAACGCTTTTTTATGATGGGTTTCTTATGTTTAATATGTGGTGTATGTTTTGATTTGTGTGCTGTGTGGTGCAATGTGTGCAGAGGATGATTGATGGTGCCATGAGTGGAGTTGTGTTGGTGCAGATTGAAAACAAAAAAGGGGGAAGTGTTGGAGACATTTTATATTAACAAGGAGCATGGTATTCTTGAAGGGCCTTGAACAGTGAGATAATGAGGGATTAAGTGGTGAAGAAGTAGAACTGTTTGCAAAGTGTAAGATAAAGAGCAAGTTATCTGGCAAAAAATGTTAAACTTGCTTCATGCAGCAGTGCGTGATCATGTATAAGTAACCAATCACAGTGTAACTTAGGTGAGTGGACACCTGTGTGTATCCAATCATGTTAAAACATCAAGTGCATGATAAACTGAGGAATATAAAAATGCACCCTTCTGACAATTCTTCATCGGAGTCCGTGTTGTCAGCCTTCTCATGTTGTATGCAGACAATCTTTTATAAACTGAATTTTAGTTTAACGTTCCCTTTTCCAATCCTCCACGGACTTTTATTTCTACTCTTAACTAGTAGATTGCTGTTCAACATGTGAGCAAGGATATTTAATCTAGTGGGCTAAGGTGAGAAAAGGCTGCTACTGACAAAAGAACCTTGGGCCACAGTGAGATGAACGTGGTTCAGTAATATAAGGCTAAAGATCCACAGCCAACATCTTCTGCAGCATTTTTACATTTCTCTTTTTTAAGCTAAATTGGCTTCAAAGGGAATTGTGCTTCTAAACATCTTTGTGAAGCTGGGCCCTTCCCTGGGAGCTGCAGTTGTCTCCACCAAGATCCCTTAGCAAGTCAGCAATAGAGGGAGCAGGTGTAGACTCTCCAGATCAGTGAGCAGTAAGTGAACCAACCTACAAAACATAATTTTCTGTTCTTTTCCCTCCCTCATCCCAAAGAGAAACTAAGAGAAGAAACCTTCTTTCATTTACTTCTGAGATGTACATTGCAGTCATTCAGTGCATGAGAAAACCTTATATCCTTTTAAACTTCAAAACACGCTACCTTTTGTTAGCCTGTTATCATTTCGCATATGTTATACTTTAGTGAAATCGGTTTAGTCTTGTAGAGGCTAATGGGACATAGGGAGACTGTTTCTTACAATACACACACATTGCTGACAGCAATATAAGCATGAATATCACTAAAAGTTCTTTGATGCTTATTCCAAAGATCTGCAGGTTGGGCAAGTTAGCTGTTCACTGCAGCATTTTGGTATTTCAGTTTTTTAAAAAATATTCTTGCTCTGCATCAGACACGCCTCTCATAAGAAACACACAGGGGAAAATACCTGTACATTTTGTTATTGAGAAATGTTCAGCTGTTCACTTGGTTTCACATTTCTGCATCCGTTTCTCTCCAAAGACAGAGATTCAGCGCTAGAGGTTTTGATACATTGTTCTACACTGCTGCACTCTGGATAGGGAGGAACGCTTTAAAACTTACCGACTAATGCCCATAGGCAGCTGGGGAGCCATCCTTGCCTTTACAGAATCTTTGCACACAGAGCTTATTTGGGGAAGATGTGTGGCACAATACTCAAGGCTGCCAGTATGCGTAACCCTCCCGTGACGTATAATCAAAGCACCAGTGTCCCTCAGCAAATATTATACAGAACCTTAGTATTCCAGGCTCTGAAATTCAGCTTTAACTCTGACATCTACTCTCCCCTGAGCCGGCTTGATACAGCACTTGAGTCACACAGAGACAGACAAAATGACCTTGTGAATAAGAATCGACTATGCAAACTTCCTAGTTAGAAAAAATTCACTGCCATTTGCCTTCCAACCCAAATATTACCCCACGATTTCCCATTGTGGCTGAACCCACACTCAAAGTTCTTGCCCAAGAGGCAGGTTGATATGAATAAAGTTAGTGGGACTTACCCATGTGGTGCTGGAAAGAGTGCCTCCGGGTGCTAGTGGTTCCTCTGGCACCATAAAGCAGCAAATGAGGGGACTTTCCCTCTGACCTCAAGAACTCTGTTCCTCACCTTATCCTGTCTTCATTCTGTCTGCCATAAAATTGCTATGTTCACTATTATACTGAATAAAAAAGTAACTGCAGTAGGTATAGTGACTGTATTGTCATTCTGCAAAATAAGAGTTAAATGTATTCATCCTAGCAAGCATATGAATTACTTATGATGTGAAAAGCAGGGAAGCAGATGATATTCAAAGAATTAGACCCAACAAATAGTGTATTTTTAAAGGATTAAGTCTATTCTTTAGGTATGTTGTCACATGGGACTGAAGGTCAAGTACATACAAACCACCTGATCAGTGAAATAATCCTCCAGAGGTATATTATTCTGAAATACAAATCATTAAGGAAAAAAAAAGGAAAAAACTCCAGAGCCCAAACTTTTTCAAAGATTAATTCTATAAATATAACATAGTCCAAAGCCAGTCAGAAAAGTAAAATACTTCAGCTATTCTTAACATATTCTATTTCTGGATTTCAGGTATTATTCATGTCACTAGGGTAGCACTGTGGATTTGTTTTAGCTGATTACATTGAACCAATATTGTTTAAAAATTCAAAAGACTATAAAAGTCTGTATGTGTCTGCTAACTGTATGAGTAAGTTTGAGGTTGCTACAGTGGAATGACTGCTGAAGTTGACAGTTAATGTCTGGAAACTGAAGATACTGTGCTGTGGTTTGTCTTCCACATCCTTGAGGAATGCAGTATAAAATGCACTTGATGCTATTAAGGAGAGGAGGCATTATTCTGTGTACATGAATCTTGCTCTTGCAAGATTTGTTCTGCATGGCCAAATTATTTTAGTGAAAAATTCTGTTTAACTAAACTTCTGTGGCACTGCACCTACACACCTGATGGAATTGTCCCAACTGTCCTACAACATAAAAACTTAGCAGAGAAATATTTTAGCTTCTAATCACATGGTAGGCAGACCCAAATCTACTGTGCAAGTACCGGTTAAATCAGAGGACATATTTCTCATTGTCTGATGCAAAAATTCCTACAGAATTGCTGTCAGAGCCTCATCATTTTTTATTACATTGCTAAACCACCACTAAGATAAAAAGCACTTGAAAAATTGTGAAAGATTCAACATTCATCTGATAAATTTCTTACAGTTCTTATATGACTTGTTTCTCCCCAGAACACAAATCAAATCAAAGGAGCGCTGAAGTTAGAAAACAACGTTCGCTTGGTTTTCTGATTTCCCAAGAACAGTAATTGACAACAAAAGTGACTGCATCATTCTCTTTGAAAAAGGACAATGAAAGGCCTGATCCAAATTCACTGAGTTTCTCCAAAGCTTAGAGAAAACCCAAAGATTATGGAGAAAAGAAAGCAAATGGAGATTCTTTATGTTTGTGCAATTCTTTTCAATAAATCCTCATTGCCTTTTTTTTTTTTTATGAAACAAGTACCTCTAGAGATATAACAATATATATTTAAGATAACATGTTGCAAATTATAAATTGATTCAGATTGAATGTGTTCAGATTAACAAACAACTGCCACCAACTGAGGATCAAATTTAAAAATGTGATGTAGAGCCTATGAAAAAGTCAAATTGGAACTCTACCATCATTTTCTGAACTGTATTTAACACCTTTGCAAGCATGATGAACAGCAATCTAGTTTCCAGAAATACTATTTTTTGGATCTCTATATTCCATGAATGCCTCCCACCACATGTTGAAACCACTTAGATAAGTGACTCTACCACCATTACAAACCAAAACACTCCCAACTCAGGCAGGCATGACGTTTTAAAATGGTACCTGTATGGCACCTTACTATTAAATACTGTATCCATAATCTGCCCACCGTTCTGTAATCTAAAATACTGCCTAAGGTATTTGTTTCCTTTTCTACTCTCATAATCGCAGTCAGTTTCTGCAGCAGACTCTGACATCTTTTTGTTTGCTGGCTGAACTCGTTCTGTCATGAAAGGTCAGAAAGCAAACTGCTTCAGAATGTCAATAGGTGCTTAAATTTCTACCTTTGCCTGAATTTCTCGTGCTAAATCACCAAGTGTTGATTTAGAGGTCATTAAGATAGCAGCTTGAGCCCATAAAGGGAAAATTTTCTCTTTACTTACCTTTTTCAATGAAAATTTGAGTCCAGGTCACATTGACCACTAGAAACTGTTCAGGTAAGGTGAAGACTATTGTTGTTCTTTAATCTCTTTTAACAGACCCATGAGTGTATTTAATGACAATGATATTTAAGGTATTTATCTTTCAGGAGGCTGGCTTGTTCAACAAATGACGATGTTTCAGAGATCTCTTCAATCTGACTTTTCCACAGTTTGCCACAGCGGTGCAAAGGAACTCTGCTACAAGTCAAAATAAATTAAGTCTAGTGCTATATAACTTTTTCCACTTATGTAATTCAAAAACACTTTACAACTACAGTTCAGGATCATTATTTCTAGGAAGAAAAAAGAAACTTATCAAAATCTGGCGACTTTGCTAGTACTGAAACAAAGAATATAACACAAGTCCAATGCATGGGGTCAGACTCAGCTGCCTGAGAGTGGACTAATATAAACCAAACAAGTGATGAATGTACAATTGTAACATGGTAGAAAAAGAGTGAACTTGTGAGGAAATCAAAAGACAAGGAAGTATTCATGATTCTCAGAGTGATAATCATGCAAATTTTTGAATTAAAAGATGGTTTCTGAAAAATCACTCTTTTCTTTATGTGAAATAATAAAATTTAAGAGGAAAAATAATCTTAAATTTAAACCATAATTGAAACTTAGTACCTATTAAAATTAACCCTGCATTCCCCAAATTGAAAGTCTTTGTTGACCAAGATTTCTTTAGCTTTTTGTTTGCATTTTGTATTGGGTTTCCTTTTTCCTTTAAAAAGAGAACAGCAATGAGAAACATTGTTATTTTTCTTATAATTTTAGACTGGTTATAATGTTTTTAACATTTCTTTGAAGTTCAACAGTATTTCATGGAAGTGTGTTTTGAGAGCTCATTTTAGTCATCAGAATAGCTGCCAAAAAAAATTAACACATCGCAGATCCCCTATAAACCACATACATTTTAAAATTTAGTTTGTAAAAAGAAACCTACCAAAAAAATGCCACTGAGAATATCATGAGAGAGTGGGGACATGAATACTTATTAAAGTTTGTGAGCTTATTTGCTCTAAAAAATGTGAGCTCTCTATTTCTCTTCTTTTCCCAATATGAATTAATAACAAAATGAAACATTTTTTTTCTTGTTCTTAATCACTTAGTGCATGTTTGGTTTTAAACACTAGTTTCAAAAGGTTGAATAAGACTCAGTTTTGCAGAAACAAACAAGCACCAAAATGTCATGATCAAACAGAGGAAAATTCAACTCAAGAGGACTTCTTGTTTGCAAAGTGAGGAACAACTGAAACTGGAGTTGACAGTAAAGCTGCATTTCCAGCATAACTTTCTATTTGGTACATAAATCATAAATCTCTCAATGTACAGTAGAGCAGTTCAATTGAAAACAAAAACCCTAGCTAGTCTCTGAAAAACAAACCAGAGGTTGAATAATGAAATAATCTCTGAACACTGCTTCAGTTTGCCATGCAGTGTCCATTGCTTTTATCCAGCAATATACAATTTAAACATTTTCGCTTATTTTCTGTTTATTTTCTTTATAAGAACAGATAGCTAGAACTGACTATGAACCTTTCTATTAGTATGCCATATGCATGCTGTGCTCCAGCTGTCATGTTAAAAATGCCTAAGGCTAAATTAAAAACTGCTGCAAAGGCTTTTGGTGGTAATCAGATAACTATGTAAAATATGATTTAAAACGATAATATTTTCCACACATTTCATATCAGTAATACAGATGAAGGGTAAAAAAATACTACAATCTGATAGTTATCCTTTATGGACATTTTGTGCCATGCTATAAATGAACTGTATTTCTCAATAGCATTTAAAAGTGCAAGTACTGAGTCATCGCTTCAGCTGGTTCAAACAGTAGTGAATCCAGCAATTTTAACCAGGTTGAGTGTCATGATCAAATGAGGACAGCTTTTCTCTTTGGAAGGAAAACAAACCCTTGAAAAATAGTTACCAGACCACTCAATAAATGAACTGGACTGTGATGTTCAGCCAAAATCAGTCCAATCACCAGGTGGAAACAGTAGAGTCAAACCCTCAGTACTTTCTGGGAGATCACGTTACCGGGATGGATTGTTGCTTTGGTCACAAGGAGGGAACAGCACAGGGAAATGGAAGCTGGCAAATTTAAAGCACACATAGTACTCTAGAAAGTTCTCAGTCCAGAAGTAAGGGTTTCTGAAAGCTAGTTACTATAGAGGGAAGATGACTCTTACAGCTGGGGCTGTATAACAAGACTCTCCTACATGCATTACACTTTTTCAGGCAAATATGGTTTAACTGCCTTAATCACAACCTTGCTTACCCTTTTGTCCACGGTAGGAGGAGGTATGTCATGGTTGTTGGATTCTTTTTTCCATATCTCCCCAGTGTCCCACTGAGGGCACATGTGGCTGCCTCAGTTTCTGCATGTGCATGTCTGAAATACCCCAACACTGCTTGTCAGTGTCCCTAAGATGTTTAGTGGGAATGTTGGAGCAACAGTGTCAGTAACACTTGAGATTATTCTTTTCAGGTAGCATAACACTAGAAGTTGCATTCTTCTCCACAGTCAGTAATGCAAGTTTTCAAAGCACTGTGCCACACTGCTACAAAAGCAGGGAAGAACAGCAGTAAGGATCAGACCTTGTGCTATCAGACTAACTACCGTGCACAGCAATGGGTCCAGCTCTTTGAGGTCGCTACAATTTGGTTTCACTGACTGTACGGGTCATTGTGTTTAAGAATCTGCAGACACAGAATGCCATTTTATTACTGTTGTTGGATCCCTGAAGTCCAATAGAGGACTTGGGACAATAGATCTTATAAAATAGTACCCTGTGAGGGATTTATAGAATCCTTCCTTTCCAGAAAAGGAGACTATAAACTACTCCTTCTTCCTAGGCTTTCTTCGGCTTTGTTTTTAGACAGGGGAAAAAAAATCCAACAAAACTACTGTTCAGATGAACAGATTTATTTTTTTTATAGCAAAAAAAAAATTACTATTATCTGCACATAAATTAATAATTGTTACGTCAAAAATAATAGGCACATCAATAATTTTTATTTAAGAATATTCTTGGACTACTGCATAGTAAAGTCTAGCAATTATTCCCTTACATTACAGGAATTAAATTTCTAAGTATTTGATCATTCAAATTATTGTTGGATTAGAATGGATTAGAATAAAGAAGTTTCTGTGCTATGCATAATGAAATGTTACTATGTAATTTTAAGAGGACAGCAGAAATTAATTTCATATTGAGTAATAGGGTAGCTTCATTATGCAGTTTATAATAACTGATGACAAAACATCTGTTATACGTGAGTGTGATAAGACAATGTTGGAGTCGTAATCATTTATGAGATGTAAATGCACCAATAGCTCAAAAATTCTCTCAGTTATTAAGCTGTTCATACTGGAACCAGATTAATTAATCCAGTGGCCAAAATCCTGTAGTTTTGTATTTTTTAGGGGAAATTTTCTTTCTCTTGCCAAAAAAAGGAATCCAAGTGGGACGCGAGGGGGGAGGGGGTGGGGAGGACATTTCTGGGGAGACTGGGACAAAGGTCGTGCCCCGCTTGGCTCGGACAGCCGTTTCCCTTCCTCTTGCTTTTGCTCTCTCAGCAGTGTGAGGAGGAGGAACAGCAGCAGCAGCAGCTACTGCGTGTGTGCGTTTTGCAGTCTCTGAAGGAAAGATCACCACAACTCTTGCAGGACTCACACTAAGTTTGATCTCCCCTCCCTGCCCCCGACCTCACCTGGCCAGAGACTCGCCTGGCGGGAACCTGGAAGCTGTGGTGTCCGGGGCAACGAAGTGATTATTGCTACCCGGAAAGAGACCTGCATGGCAAGGTTTTGGGTACAAGACTCAATCCAATGTAAGGTTTTCATTTTGATGAGCGTTAATTCTGTTCTGTACATTCGCATATTTGTAGCTGAGAACTCTTACTGTGCCTATACACGTTTTTATTTTCCTGAGTAAAGTCTTTTAATATCTGATAACATACGCTTAGTTTTCATTTAAACTAAGACATCCTCAAAAGGCTAATGCTGAAGATATCCCATCACCAGCATTGTTGCCCTTCTATGGACACGCTCCTGCTGATGGCGGCCCTGTGTCTCCCTGTGGATGATCTTTGTAAATGTGTTGGCCCTGGGTGTCCTGGAGTCCTGACTGGGTGTCCTGGAGGCCTAATTGGGTTTCCTGGTGGCCTGGTTTGGTGTCCTGGCACCCTGGCTGGGTTTCCTTGAGGCCTGTCTGGATGTACAGCCGTCCCGACAGAGTGTACAGCAGTCCTGACTGGGTGTCCTGGAGTCCTGGCTGGGTGTACTGGAGGCCTGGCTGGGTGTACTGGAAGCCCCGCTGGATGTTCTGGAGACCTGGCTGGATGTAACTCTCTGCAGTCGTTGGGGTCATCTGCAAGTAGGGGTGTGTAACACCCTGACTGGTCTGTGCTTTGTAATGCAGGGCTGGTTGGAACTGGGCTGGCATGTACTGCCGTTGCCCAGCTACAATCTGCTGGGTGCGACACCACACCCTATAGGTCTGTCTCCCCACCGAAGTCTGTGGGTGCTCGTATTCTGCCGGCAAGCGTGTGGAATCCATAGTGGGTGTGGGCAGCAGCACTGTGTCAGCATTGGGGTTCCTGGGGTCTCTGTAGGCTTGCATGGAGTAGCTGGGTGGGTAGCCGATAAAGCTGGTTTTGGCTGTGCCGTATCCCATGGAGTCGTGGGGCATGGTGAGCATCATCTCCCCATTTGGCAGTTTCTGTTGCTGTTTCTGGGCTTCTCGCTGGGCAAACTCCTGCTCAAACAGCTTCCTGCGCTCCTCTAATGACAGCCTGTTGTGATGTTCAACACGGACTTTCTTCTTCCAACATGCTGGTGTGTCGGACCTGTCTGCTGGCCTCTTTGCTGCTTGCTCATACGCCAAGGACAGTGGTGATGGGTCTCTCTGTGTTTTTCTGCAGCTCTGCCTCTCTGTGTCCTGATGCCTGCTCAGAATAGGGTTCTTGGGAGCAGGACTCTGATCCCTGAGGCTGATGGTCTCTCTGCCATGATTGGCGCTGTTCTCCTTTACTGATTGCATCTTCTTTTGGATCCGATACACCTCCTTGAGCGCCTTCCAGCAGTTGTACAGCAGCCTGGCAGCTAAGTTGCTCACACGCAGAGTTTTGTGCAATTCCTTTTTGCTTTCCTTGGTCTGAGCCCAGCAATCAAGAACCGGAAGCACTCTGCTGCCTTTCAGCTTGTCCATGTTATGGATAGGCAGCAGCTCCAGTGTTTTCAAAATCTGGAGCTTCAGCTTCAGTTTTTCAGCCGTGCTTCTTTGTTCATGGCTCAGCTCCACCATCCAAGTCCAGAAAAGAGATAAGCCGCCGTACTTCAGAAAGGATTTCAGGCAGGACTGCGAGTGCATGTTTTGTATGATTTTGAGGCACGTAAGCTTCTGCTCTGGAGTTTTAATTCGATGCATCAGCCAGGCTAATCTGATACCTTGGTTCTTACCAGAGATAGCCTCTCCCTCCTCTTGCAGTGCTTTCAGCTGCCTATCCACCGAGCGCTTCTTACGGGAGTACACCGTTTCCATTTTTCTTCCATCGGCTGGAAAGGTGACCATCTCTTCTCCCAGGTAACCTTTGCAGTTGGCTGAGCCGCAGAAGTATTCCTGACCGTCTTTGCCATATTGCTGGAACTTGGAATCAAACGTCAGCTTTGAGCCCGAGGGGACTGGTTTGGTGGTGAAAAGTCCAACCCTGGACATCTTTCCTTGCTTGGCAAACTCCTTCTGGGCCTGGGGGTCTAAGAAGTTATCCATGGAGTAATCCTGCCACATAGAATCCACTTGCTCCCCGTCCAGTTTCATCTCTTTCTTCTTCTTCTTGCTCAAGTACACCTCAGTCTTGGAGTCGCTCTCCAACTCCAGGTGTCTTCGTTTTCGTGGACCTCGTTCTTTTGCATTGTTTGTTTCCAAACACCTCCACACCTTCTTCTTCTTCTTCTTCATGCCAGGCACCAGCTCTTTGCTTGAATAGCTGCTAATTGTGTGTGCCTGCACTGAGCCTTTTGCTTTCTGCCCAGGCACCTGGGGTTTACTGGAGGGACTGGGAAAACGAACCTGGTAGTCATCATCCCAACGGTTCTTCTTGTCATAATACTTGGGATACCGGTAATCATCTGTGAGAGAATCCACTGTTACCCTTGAATTCGTTCACAATTAAGTGCAGAAGGTCTGCCAGCAAGCCCCTCATCGCACTAGCCATTTCTTTCCCAGTAACTCTGGGAGCTGCCGTACGCTCCCAAGCCCAGCTGGTAAACAGCCCAAGTAGACCCTGATGCTGCTGTCTGGTTGCTGGTAGTTGCTCCTGGGCTTCCCCGGCTAGAGGAAGTCCCAGCCCAAACCACCCAGATGCCCCATTGTGTGAAAACTGCCCGGGCTGGAGAAGTCTCCGAAGCCGGACTGCTGAAGGCCACCTTTGCCTTGCCTACCATCTGGTTTGGAAAAGCCCATCTGGTGCTGGGATAGATCAGCACTTCCAAACTACCTGACAGGTAAAATGGCTGTTTGTTGCACTGAGGCTGGTATGGATCAGGCCTCAGCTTCTCCATCTCCTTCGTGCTCAGGTTGGTACAAGTTGCCCCACTCTTCTCTGTCCCTCTAGAGAAACATCCACGCTCTACCTCTGAACCACCTTTACCTGCCATAGTCTGCAATCTCTCCTCGTTGTAGGATCTGCTGGGCCAGTGGTCAGAGAAACACCTGTTCCCTCTGACTGCTCCAGCTGGAGTGAGTACTACTCTGCCCCGTCGTGTTGGGTTGTGAGTGCCCCCTCTGTCTCGTTGCTATGGGTTGCGAGTGCCCATTATGACCCGTTGCTATGGTCGAGTTCGTTGCGTGGCAACTGTCAAATGGAACCGTTGCCATGGGACGCAATTATGAGGACCCCAGTCCTCCATGTCACTGTCTTCGCTGCCTGCCTAGCTGTCGCTCCGCCCTGTACTGGAGTAATTGTTGCGGCCAACAGGACTCTTTGGGGCACAGCCAGAAGACGTGGGACAAGCATGGTTCACCTGGGACATGGAGACTGTTCCAAGGGCAGAGGAGATTTCCAATCTCCGCATGCAAGAGACCTACTTTACCCCCACCCATCTCCTTCTTCTACAGGTGACTTTGGGTCCAGCCAGAGCTCCACACTTAGAGAGCCCCAGCACTGCAGGCGGAGCAGTCCTGGCTCAGTGCCGACCAGCAGCCAGGCACGTATGTTCTCCTTCTCTTCTGTCTTCTTCAGCTTCTCAAATACTCTGGTGTTTGCTAGGACATACTCCGCAGAGCAAGAAACAAGAAGCCTTCTTCCTCCCAAACCTCACTGTCCCTTTTCCAAGGTGAACTTTCACACTGGTCTTTAGGGCCTGCTCCTCTGTTCCCCTTTTGGCCCTGGAAGCAGAGGCAGCCTGCAGGATGTCTGATGGAGATAAACAAGGTCTCTGTGGCCACACTCTGCAGGGCTTCTTGAAACGGTGAGCCACTGGCACCAGGCAGCGAGCAAGTTCAGCCACCTTCCTCCAAAAGGGCTTGTTCTGGGCCCTGGAGATGGGTGACAAAATGCCCCAGATTTCTTCAGCCCCTTTAGCCCCTCAAAGTCACTCCGGAGAGGGGAGCAGGCTCTGAGAAAGCACACGCTGGCGCAGAAGAGGCCTAACGTGCTCCCTCCCTGCATCACTGTGGCCAAGGCTCTGAAGTTTCCTGTGTTTTGTCGCATTTATCTTCCAATTCGGATTAGAGGAAAGGAAAAGAAGACAGAGGAAGTGAGGAAATAGAGATCTGCCAGGGAATTTTAAACACCATGGTCCAAAACCTGTCCGCATAATCTGCCCCCAGCTTGTTGCTGAGGAGGAGAAGCACATGAGAGGAGTATCAGCAGCTGAGTAACGACTCCAAGGCACAGCACCAATACCAGAAAACAAGGAAATTTCTCTCTCGGCCAAATTAAAAGTCAATTGCCTCACTCGCCCTGCCTTTTTCCCCCCCCTCCCCCCCCGGTATCATTGTCCAGTGCTCCAGGAAGTAGAGTCACATCAACATTCCTGCTGCCACATCAAAAGGAACTGTTTCACACTCAGCTGGGGTCCTGCCTTATGTACTGGTTGCTTTATTTATAAGTTTAAGTCCGATAATAGGGTGTTGGCATGGAAGAAACATTTGGGGTGGATAATGTGGTTTTGGATTTTTCCGGGTAAATGTTCTTTCTCTTGCCAACAAAGGGAATCCAAGTGGGACGCGAGGTTGCAGCGGGGGGGACACGACATTTCTGGGGAAACTGGGACAAAGGTCGTGCCCCGCTTGGCTCGGACAGCCGTTTCCCTTCCTCTTGCTCTTGCTCTCTCAGCAGTGTGAGGAGGAGGAACAGCAGCAGCAGCAGCTACTGCGTGTGTGCGTTTTGCAGTCTCTGAAGGAAAGATCACCACAACTCTTGCAGGACTCACACTAAGTTCGATCTCCCCTCCCTGCCCCCGACCTCACCTGGCCAGAGACTCGCCTGGCGGGAACCTGGAAGCTGTGGTGTCCGGGGCAACGAGGTGATTATTGCTACCCGGAAAGAGACCTGCATGGCAAGGTTTTGGGTAAAGACTTGATCCAATGTAAGGTTTTCATTTTGATGAGCGTTAATTCTGTTCTGTACATTCGCATATTTGTAGCTGAGAACTCTTATTGTGCCTATACACGTTTTTATTTTCCTGAGTAAAGTCTTTTAATATCTGATAACATACGCTTAGTTTTCATTTAAACTAAGACATCCTCAAAAGGCTAATGCTGAAGACATCCCATCACCAGCATTGTTGCCCTTCTTTGGACACGCTCCTGCTGATGGCGGCCCTGTGTCTCCCTGTGGATGATCTCTGTAAATGTGTTGGCCCTGGGTGTCCTGGAGTCCTGACTGGGTGTCCTGGAGGCCTAATTGGGTTTCCTGGTTGCTTGGCTTGGTGTCCTGGCACCCTGGCTGGGTGTACTGGAAGCCTCTCTGGATGTACAGGAGTCCTGACTGTGTATCCTGGAGTCCTGACTGGGTGTCCTGGAGTCCTGGCTGGGTGTACTGGAAGCCTCGCTGGATGTTCTGGAGACCTGGCTGGATGTAACTCTCTGCAGTCGTTGGGGTCATCTGCAAGTAGGGGCGTGTAACACCCTGACTGGTCTGTGCTTTGTAATGCAGGGCTGGTTGGGACTGGGCTGGCATGTACTGCCGTTGCCCAGCTACAATCTGCTGGGTGCGACACCACACCCTATAGGTCTGTCTCCCCACCGAAGTCTGTGGGTGCTCGTATTCTGCCGGCAAGCGTGTGGAATCCATAGTGGGTGTGGGCAGCAGCACTGTGTCAGCATTGGGGTTCCTGGGGTCTCTGTAGGCTTGCATGGAGTAGCCAGGTGGGTAGCTGATAAAGCTGGTTTTGGCTGTGCCGTATCCCATGGAGTCGTGGGGCATGGTGAGCATCATCTCCCCATTTGGCAGTTTCTGTTGCTGTTTCTGGGCTTCTCGCTGGGCAAACTCCTGCTCAAACAGCTTCCTGCGCTCCTCTAATGACAGCCTGTTGTGATGTTCAACACGGACTTTCTTCTTCCAACATGCTGGTGTGGCGGACCTGTCTGCTGGCCTCTTTGCTGCTCGCTCATACTCCGAGGACAGTGGTGATGGGTCTCTCCATCTTTTTCTGCAGCTCTGCCTCTCTGTGTCCTGCTGCCTGGTCAGGATAGGGTTCTTGGGAGCAGGACTCTGATCCCTGAGGCTGATGGTCTCTCTGCCATGATTGGCGCTGTTCTCCTTTACTGATTGCATCTTCTTTTGGATCCAGTACACCTCCTTGAGCGCCTTCCAGCAGTTGTGCAGCAGCCTGGCAGCTAAGTTGTTCACATGCAGAGTTTTGTGCAATTCCTTTTTGCTTTCCTTGGTCTGAGCCCAGCAATCAAGAACCGGAAGCACTCTGCTGCCTTTCAGCTTGTCCATGTTATGGATAGGCAGCAGCTCCAGTGTTTTCAAAATCTGGAGCTTCAGCTTCAGTTTTTCAGCCGTGCTTCTTTGTTCATGGCTCAGCTCCACCATCCAAGTCCAGAAAAGAGATAAGCAGCCGTACTTCAGAAAGGATTTCAGGCAGGACTGCGAGTGCATGTTTTGTATGATTTTGAGGCACGTAAGCTTCTGCTCTGGAGTTTTAATTCGATGCATCAGCCAGGCTAATCTGATACCTTGGTTCTTACCAGAGATAGCCTCTCCCTCCTCTTGCAGTGCTTTCAGCTGCCTATCCACCGAGCGCTTCTTACGGGAGTACACCGTTTCCATTTTTCTTCCATCGGCTGGAAAGGTGACCATCTCTTCTCCCAGGTAACCCTTGCAGTTGGCTGAGCCGCAGAAGTATTCCTGACTGTCTTTGCCATATTGCTGGAACTTGGAATCAAACGTCAGCTTTGAGCCCGAGGGGACTGGTTTGGTGGTGAAAAGTCCAACCCTGGACATCTTTCCTTGCTTGGCAAACTCCTTCTGGGCCTGGGGGTCTAAGAAGTTATCCATGGAGTAATCCTGCCACATAGAATCCACTTGCTCCCCGTCCAGTTTCATCTCTTTCTTCTTCTTCTTGCTCAAGTACACCTCAGTCTTGGAGTCGCTCTCCAACTCCAGGTGTCTTCGTTTTCGTGGACCTCGTTCTTTTGCATTGTTTGTTTCCAAACACCTCCACACCTTCTTCTTCTTCTTCTTCATGCCAGGCACCAGCTCTTTGCTTGAATAGCTGCTAATTGTGTGTGCCTGCACTGAGCCTTTTGCTTTCTGCCCAGGCACCTGGGGTTTACTGGAGGGACTGGGAAAACGAACCTGGTAGTCGTCATCCCAACGGTTCTTCTTGTCATAATACTTGGGATACCGGTAATCATCTGTGAGAGAATCCACTGTTACCCTTGAATTCGTTCACAATTAAGTGCAGAAGGTCTGCCAGCAAGCCCCTCATCGCACTAGCCATTTCTTTCCCAGTAACTCTGGGAGCTGCCGTACGCTCCCAAGCCCAGCTGGTAAACAGCCCAAGTAGACCCTGATGCTGCTGTCTGGTTGCTGGTAGTTGCTCCTGGGCTTCCCCGGCTAGAGGAAGTCCCAGCCCAAACCACCCAGATGCCCCATTGTGTGAAAACTGCCCGGGCTGGAGAAGTCTCCGAAGCCGGACTGCTGAAGGCCACCTTTGCCTTGCCTACCATCTGGTTTGGAAAAGCCCATCTGGTGCTGGGATAGATCAGCACTTCCAAACTACCTGACAGGTAAAATGGCTGTTTGTTGCACTGAGGCTGGTATGGATCAGGCCTCAGCTTCTCCATCTCCTTCGTGCTCAGGTTGGTACAAGTTGCCCCACTCTTCTCTGTCCCTCTAGAGAAACATCCACGCTCTACCTCTGAACCACCTTTACCTGCCATAGTCTGCAATCTCTCCTCGTTGTAGGATCTGCTGGGCCAGTGGTCAGAGAAACACCTGTTCCCTCTGACTGCTCCAGCTGGAGTGAGTACTACTCTGCCCCGTCGTGTTGGGTTGTGAGTGCCCCCTCTGTCTCATTGCTATGGGTTGCGAGTGCCCATTATGACCCGTTGCTATGGTCAAGTTCGTTGCGTGGCAACTGTCAAATGGAACCGTTGCCATGGGACGCAATTATGAGGACCCCAGTCCTCCATGTCACTGTCTTCGCTGCCTGCCTAGCTGTCGCTCTGCCCTGTACTGGAGTAATTGTTGCGGCCAACAGGACTCTTTGGGGCACAGCCAGAAGACGTGGGACAAGCATGGTTCACCTGGGACATGGAGACTGTTCCAAGGGCAGAGGAGATTTCCAATCTCCGCATGCAAGAGACCTACTTTACCCCCACCCATCTCCTTCTTCTACAGGTGACTTTGGGTCCAGCCAGAGCTCCACACGTAGAGAGCCCCCGCACTGCAGGCGGAGCAGTCCTGGCTCAGTGCCAACCAGCAGCCAGGCACGTATGTTCTCCTTATCCACAGGAGCAGGGAATAAAGAGAAAATGGTAGAGGAAAGCGCAGAAGAGGTGATGGGTTGAGCATAGGTGTACCAACAGGCAGGGAGGGGACCCGAGCAGCAGCACTGGAACGTGGCCGGGCCTGAGCAGCAGTGTGTTGGAATGAGTACTGCTTCAGGGCTGTTTGCTCAGCCAGCTCGGCCCTTGATTTTAAATCTCTGGACTCTGCTACCAGCATCCTGCATTGCACCAGCTCTCCCAGGGAGGAATTCAGTCCACCGACTGCATCCAACCCCATGTGAGGCTGGGTAGTATTGCGTTGAATCAAAGTCTTCTTCAGCTTCTCAAATACTCTGGTGTTTGCTAGGACATACTCCGCAGAGCAAGAAACAAGAAGCCTTCTTCCTCCCAAACCTCACTGTCCCTCTTCCAAGGTGAACTTTCACACTGGCCTTTAGGGCCTGCTCCTCTGTTCCCCTTTTGGCCCTGGAAGCAGAAGGCAGCCTGCAGGATGTCTGATGGAGATAAACAAGGTCTCTGTGGCCACACTCTGCAGGGCTTCTTGAAACGGTGAGCCACTGGCACCAGGCAGCGAGCAAGTTCAGCCACCTTCCTCCAAAAGGGCTTGTTCTGGGCCCTGGAGATGGGTGACAAAATGCCCCAGATTTCTTCAGCCCCTTTAGCCCCTCAAAGTCACTCCGGAGAGGGGAGCAGGCTCTGAGAAAGCACACGCTGGCGCAGAAGAGGCCTAACGTGCTCCCTCCCTGCATCACTGTGGCCAAGGCTCTGAAGTTTCCTGTGTTTTGTCGCATTTATCTTCCAATTCGGATTAGAGGAAAGGAAAAGAAGACAGAGGAAGTGAGGAAATAGAGATCTGCCAGGGAATTTTAAACACCATGGTCCAAAACCTGTCCGCATAATCTGCCCCCAGCTTGTTGCTGAGGAGGAGAAGCACATGAGAGGAGTATCAGCAGCTGAGTAACGACTCCAAGGCACAGCACCAATACCAGAAAACAAGGAAATTTCTCTCTCGGCCAAATTAAAAGTCAATTGCCTCACTCGCCCTGCCTTTTTCCCCCCCCTCCCCCCCCGTCGGTATCATTGTCCAGTGCTCCAGGAAGTAGAGTCACATCAACATTCCTGCTGCCACATCAAAAGGAACTGTTTCACACTCAGCTGGGGTCCTGCCTTATGTACTGGTTGCTTTATTTATAAGTTTAAGTCCGATAATAGGGTGTTGGCATGGAAGAAACATTTGGGGTGGATAATGTGGTTTTGGATTTTTCCGGGTAAATGTTCTTTCTCTTGCCAACAAAGGGAATCCAAGTGGGACGCGAGGTTGCAGCGGGGGGGGGACACGGAACATTTCTGGGGAAACTGGGACAAAGGTCGTGCCCCGCTTGGCTCGGACAGCCGTTTCCCTTCCTCTTGCTCTTGCTCTCTCAGCAGTGTGAGGAGGAGGAACAGCAGCAGCAGCAGCTACTGCGTGTGTGCGTTTTGCAGTCTCTGAAGGAAAGATCACCACAACTCTTGCAGGACTCACACTAAGTTCGATCTCCCCTCCCTGCCCCCGACCTCACCTGGCCAGAGACTCGCCTGGCGGGAACCTGGAAGCTGTGGTGTCCGGGGCAACGAGGTGATTATTGCTACCCGGAAAGAGACCTGCATGGCAAGGTTTTGGGTACAAGACTCAATCCAATGTAAGGTTTTCATTACGATGAGCGTTAATTCTGTTCTGTACATTCGCATATTTGTAGCTGAGAACTCTTATTGTGCCTATACACGTTTTTATTTTCCTGAGTAAAGTCTTTTAATATCTGATAACATACGCTTAGTTTTCATTTAAACTAAGACATCCTCAAAAGGCTAATGCTGAAGATATCCCATAACCAGCATTGTTGCCCGTCTTTGGACACGCTCCTGCTGATGGCGGCCCTGTGTCTCCCTGTGGATGATCTCTGTAAATGTGTTGGCCCTGGGTGTCCTGGAGTCCTGACTGGGTGTCCTGGAGGCCTAATTGGGTTTCCTGGTGGCCTGGCTTGGTGTCCTGGCACCCTGGCTGGGTGTACTGGAAGCCTCTCTGGATGTACAGGAGTCCTGACTGTGTATCCTGGAGTCCTGACTGGGTGTCCTGGAGTCCTGGCTGGGTGTACTGGAAGCCTCGCTGGATGTTCTGGAGACCTGGCTGGATGTAACTCTCTGCAGTCGTTGGGGTCATCTGCAAGTAGGGGCGTGTAACACCCTGACTGTTCTGTGCTTTGTAATGCAGGGCTGGTTGGGACTGGGCTGGCATGTACTGCTGTTGCCCAGCTACAATCTGCTGGGTGCGACACCACACCCTATAGGTCTGTCTCCCCACCGAAGTCTGTGGGTGCTCGTATTCTGCCGGCAAGCGTGTGGAATCCATAGTGGGTGTGGGCAGCAGCACTGTGTCAGCATTGGGGTTCCTGGGGTCTCTGTAGGCTTGCATGGAGTAGCCAGGTGGGTAGCTGATAAAGCTGGTTTTGGCTGTGCCGTATCCCATGGAGTCGTGGGGCATGGTGAGCATCATCTCCCCATTTGGCAGTTTCTGTTGCTGTTTCTGGGCTTCTCGCTGGGCAAACTCCTGCTCAAACAGCTTCCTGCGCTCCTCTAATGACAGCCTGTTGTGATGTTCAACCCGGACTTTCTTCTTCCAACATGCTGGTGTGGCGGACCTGCCTGCTGGCCTCTTTGCTGCTCGCTCATACTCCGAGGACAGTGGTGATGGGTCTCTCCATCTCTTTCTGCAGCTCTGCCTCTCTGTGTCCTGCTGCCTGGTCAGGATAGGGTTCTTGGGAGCAGGACTCTGATCCCTGAGGCTGATGGTCTCTCTGCCATGATTGGCGCTGTTCTCCTTTACTGATTGCATCTTCTTTTGGATCCAGTACACCTCCTTGAGCGCCTTCCAGCAGTTGTGCAGCAGCCTGGCAGCTAAGTTGTTCACATGCAGAATTTTGTGCAATTCCTTTTTGCTTTCCTTGGTCTGAGCCCAGCAATCAAGAACCGGAAGCACTCTGCTGCCTTTCAGCTTGTCCATGTTATGGATAGGCAGCAGCTCCAGTGTTTTCAAAATCTGGAGCTTCAGCTTCAGTTTTTCAGCCGTGCTTCTTTGTTCATGGCTCAGCTCCACCATCCAAGTCCAGAAAAGAGATAAGCCGCCGTACTTCAGAAAGGATTTCAGGCAGGACTGCGAGTGCATGTTTTGTATGATTTTGAGGCACGTAAGCTTCTGCTCTGGAGTTTTAATTCGATGCATCAGCCAGGCTAATCTGATACCTTGGTTCTTACCAGAGATAGCCTCTCCCTCCTCTTGCAGTGCTTTCAGCTGCCTATCCACCGAGCGCTTCTTACGGGAGTACACCGTTTCCATTTTTCTTCCATCGGCTGGAAAGGTGACCATCTCTTCTCCCAGGTAACCTTTGCAGTTGGCTGAGCCGCAGAAGTATTCCTGACCGTCTTTGCCATATTGCTGGAACTTGGAATCAAACGTCAGCTTTGAGCCCGAGGGGACTGGTTTGGTGGTGAAAAGTCCAACCCTGGACATCTTTCCTTGCTTGGCAAACTCCTTCTGGGCCTGGGAGTCTATGAAGTCATCCATGGTACACAACTGAGTGGCCATGGAGGAATCCTGCCACATAGAATCCACTTGCTCCCCATCCAGTTTCACCTCCTTCTTCTTCTTCTTCTTCTTTGTGCCAGGCACCAGCTCTTTGCTTGAATAGCTGCTAATTGTGTGTGCCTGCACTAAGCCTTTTGCTTTCTGCCCAGGCACCTGGGATTTACTGGAGGGACTGGGAAAACGAACCTGGTAGTCGTCATCCCAACGGTTCTTCTTGTCATAATACTTGGGATACCGGTAATCATCTGTGAGAGAATCCACTGTTACCCTTGAATTCGTTCACAATTAAGTGCAGAAGGTCTGCCAGCAAGCCCCTCATCGCACTAGCCATTTCTTTCCCAGTAACTCTGGGAGCTGCCGTACGCTCCCAAGCCCAGCTGGTAAACAGCCCAAGTAGACCCTGATGCTGCTGTCTGGTTGCTGGTAGTTGCTCCTGGGCTTCCCCGGCTAGAGGAAGTCCCAGCCCAAACCACCCAGATGCCCCATTGTGTGAAAACTGCCCGGGCTGGAGAAGTCTCCGAAGCCGGACTGCTGAAGGCCACCTTTGCCTTGCCTACCATCTGGTTTGGAAAAGCCCATCTGGTGCTGGGATAGATCAGCACTTCCAAACTACCTGACAGGTAAAATGGCTGTTTGTTGCACTGAGGCTGGTATGGATCAGGCCTCAGCTTCTCCATCTCCTTCGTGCTCAGGTTGGTACAAGTTGCCCCACTCTTCTCTGTCCCTCTAGAGAAACATCCACGCTCTACCTCTGAACCACCTTTACCTGCCATAGTCTGCAATCTCTCCTCGTTGTAGGATCTGCTGGGCCAGTGGTCAGAGAAACACCTGTTCCCTCTGACTGCTCCAGCTGGAGTGAGTACTACTCTGCCCCGTCGTGTTGGGTTGTGAGTGCCCCCTCTGTCTCGTTGCTATGGGTTGCGAGTGCCCATTATGACCCGTTGCTATGGTCGAGTTCGTTGCGTGGCAACTGTCAAATGGAACCGTTGCCATGGGACGCAATTATGAGGACCCCAGTCCTCCATGTCATTGTCTTCGCTGCCTGCCTAGCTGTCGCTCCGCCCTGTACTGGAGTAATTGTTGCGGCCAACAGGACTCTTTGGGGCACAGCCAGAAGACGTGGGACAAGCATGGTTCACCTGGGACATGGAGACTGTTCCAAGGGCAGAGGAGATTTCCAATCTCCGCATGCAAGAGACCTACTTTACCCCCACCCATCTCCTTCTTCTACAGGTGACTTTGGGTCCAGCCAGAGCTCCACACGTAGAGAGCCCCAGCACTGCAGGCGGAGCAGTCCTGGCTCAGTGCCGACCAGCAGCCAGGCACGTATGTTCTCCTTATCCACAGGAGCAGGGAATAGAGAAAATGGTAGAGGAAAGCGCGGAAGAGGTGATGGGTTGAGCATAGCTGTACCAACAGGCAGGGAGGGGACCCGAGCAACAGCACTGGAACGTGGCCGGGCCTGAGCAGCAGCGTGTTGGAATGAGTACTGCTTCAGGGCTGTTTGCTCAGCCAGCTCGGCCCTTGATTTTAAATCTCTGGACTCTGCTACCAGCATCCTGCATTGCACCAGCTCTCCCAGGGAGGAATTCAGTCCACCGACTGCATCCAACTCCATGTGAGGCTGGGTAGTATTGCGTTGAATCAAAGTCTTCTTCAGCTTCTCAAATACTCTGGTGTTTGCTAGGACATACTCCGCAGAGCAAGAAACAAGAAGCCTTCTTCCTCCCAAACCTCACTGTCCCTTTTCCAAGGTGAACTTTCACACTGGTCTTTAGGGCCTGCTCCTCTGTTCCCCTTTTGGCCCTGGAAGCAGAGGCAGCCTGCAGGATGTCTGATGGAGATAAACAAGGTCTCTGTGGCCACACTCTGCAGGGCTTCTTGAAACGGTGAGCCACTGGCACCAGGCAGCGAGCAAGTTCAGCCACCTTCCTCCAAAAGGGCTTGTTCTGGGCCCTGGAGATGGGTGACAAAATGCCCCAGATTTCTTCAGCCCCTTTAGCCCCTCAAAGTCACTTCGGAGAGGGGAGCAGGCTCTGAGAAAGCACACGCTGGCGCAGAAGAGGCCTAACGTGCTCCCTCCCTGCATCACTGTGGCCAAGGCTCTGAAGTTTCCTGTGTTTTGTCGCATTTATCTTCCAATTCGGATTAGAGGAAAGGAAAAGAAGACAGAGGAAGTGAGGAAATAGAGATCTGCCAGGGAATTTTAAACACCATGGTCCAAAACCTGTCCGCATAATCTGCCCGCAGCTTGTTGCTGAGGAGGAGAAGCACGAGAGGAGTATCAGCAGCTGAGTAACGACTCCAAGGCACAGCACCAATACCAGAAAACAAGGAAATTTCTCTCTCGGCCAAATTAAAAGTCAATTGCCTCACTCGCCCTGCCTTTTTCCCCCCCCTCCCCCCCCGTCGGTATCATTGTCCAGTGCTCCAGGAAGTAGAGTCACATCAACATTCCTGCTGCCACATCAAAAGGAACTGTTTCACACTCAGCTGGGGTCCTGCCTTATGTACTGGTTGCTTTATTTATAAGTTTAAGTCCGATAATAGGGTGTTGGCATGGAAGAAACATTTGGGGTGGATAATGTGGTTTTGGATTTTTCCGGGTAAATGTTCTTTCTCTTGCCAACAAAGGGAATCCAAGTGGGACGCGAGGTTGCAGCGGGGGGGACACGACATTTCTGGGGAAACTGGGACAAAGGTCGTGCCCCGCTTGGCTCGGACAGCCGTTTCCCTTCCTCTTGCTTTTGCTCTCTCAGCAGTGTGAGGAGGAGGAACAGCAGCAGCAGCAGCTACTGCGTGTGTGCGTTTTGCAGTCTCTGAAGGAAAGATCACCACAACTCTTGCAGGACTCACACTAAGTTCGATCTCCCCGACCTCACCTGGCCAGAGACTCGCCTGGCAGGAACCTGGAAGCTGTGGTGTCCGGGGCAACGAGGTGATTATTGCTACCCGGAAAGAGACCTGCATGGCAAGGTTTTGGGTAAAGACTTGATCCAATGTAAGGTTTTCATTTTGATGAGCGTTAATTCTGTTCTGTACATTCGCATATTTGTAGCTGAGAACTCTTATTGTGCCTATACACGTTTTTATTTTCCTGAGTAAAGTCTTTTAATATCTGATAACATACGCTTAGTTTTCATTTAAACTAAGACATCCTCAAAAGGCTAATGCTGAAGACATCCCATCACCAGCATTGTTGCCCTTCTTTGGACACGCTCCTGCTGATGACGGCCCTGTGTCTCCCTGTGGATGATCTCTGTAAATGTGTTGGCCCTGGGTGTCCTGGAGTCCTGACTGGGTGTCCTGCAGTCCTGACTGGGTTTCCTGGAGGCCTTGCTGGATATACTGGAGGTCTGGCTGGGTATCCAGGAGTCCTGACTGGGTGTACTGGAGGCCTAATTGGGTTTCCTGGTGGCCTGGCTTGGTGTCCTGGCACCCTGGCTGGGTGTACTGGAAGCCTCTCTGGATGAACAGGAGTCCTGGCTGGGTGTACTGGAGGCCTTGCTGGATGTACTGGAGGCCTTGCTGGGTGTACTGGAGACCTTGCTGGGTGTACAGGAGTCCTGACTGGGTGTCCTGGAGGCATTGCTGGATATACTGGAGGTCTGGCTGGGTGTACAGGAGTCCTGACTGGGTGTACTGGAGGCCTGGCTGGGTGTACTGGAGGCCTTCCTGGATGTACTGCTGTTGCCCGGCTACAGTCTGCTGGGTGCCACCCCACGCCCCATAGGTCTGTCTCCCCACCGATGTCTGTGGGTGCTCGTATTCTGCCGGCAAGCGTGTGGAATCCATAGTGGGTGTGGGCAGCAGCACTGTGTCAGCATTGGGGTTCCTGGGGTCTCTGTAGGCTTGCATGGAGTAGCCGGGTGGGTAGCTGATAAAGCTGTTTTGAGCCCCATTTTCCAGTTTCTGTTGCTGTTTCTGGGCTTCTCGCTGGGCAAACTCCTGCTCAAACAGCTTCCTGCGCTTCTCTAATGACAGCCTGTTGCGATGTTTAACCCGGACTTTCTTCTTCCAACATGCTGGTGTGGCGGACCTGTCTGCTAGCCTCTTTGCTGCTCGCTCATACTCCGAGGACAGTGGTGATGGGTCTCTCCGTCTCTTTCTGCAGCTCTGCCTCTCTGTGTCCTGATGCCTGCTCAGGATAGGGTTCTTGGGAACAGGACTCTGATCCCTGAGGCTGATGGTCTCTCTGCCATGATTGGCGCTGTTCTCCTTTAGTGGTTGCATCTTCTTTTGGATCCAATGCACCTCCTTGAGCGCCTTCCAGCGGTTGAGAAGGCTGGCAGCTAAGTTGATCACACGCAGAGTTTTGTGCAATTCTTTTTGGCTTTCCTTGGTCTGAGCCCAGCGCTCAAGAACCAGAAGCACTCTGCTGTCTTTCAGCTTCTCCATGCTATGGATGGGCAGCAGCTCCAGTGTTTTCAAAATCTGGAGCTTCAGCTTCAGTTTTTCAGCCGTGCTTCCCTGTTCATGATTCAGCTCCACCATCCAAGTCCAGAAAAGAGATAAGCCGCCGTACTTCAGAAAGGATTTCAGGCAGGACTGCGAGTGCATGTTTTGTATGATTTTGAGGCATGTAAGCTTCTGCTCTGGAGTTTTAATTCGATGCATCAGCCAGGCTAATCTGATACCTTGGTTCTTACCAGAGATAGCCTCTCCCTCCTCTTGCAGTGCTTTCAGCTCCCTATCCACCGAGCGCTTCTTACGGGAGTACACCGTTTCCATTTTTCTTCCATTGGCTGGAAAGGTGACCATCTCTTCTCCCAGGTAACCTTTGCAGTTGGCTGAGCCGCAGAAGTATTCCTGACCGTCTTTGCCATATTGCTGGAACTTGGAATCAAACATCAGCTTTGAGCCCGAGGGGACTGGTTTGGTGGTGAAAAGTCCAACCCTGGACATCTTTCCTTGCTTGGCAAACTCCTTCTGGGCCTGGGGGTCTAAGAAGTTATCCATGGAGTAATCCTGCCACATAGAATCCACTTGCTCCCCGTCCAGTTTCATCTCTTTCTTCTTCTTCTTGCTCAAGTACACCTCAGTCTTGGAGTCGCTCTCCAGCTCCAGGTGTCTTCGTTTTCGTGGACCTCGTTCTTTTGCATTGTTTGTTTCCAAACACCTCCACATCTTCTTCTTCTTCTTCTTTGTGCCAGGCACCAGCTCTTTGCTTGAATAGCTGCTAATTGTGTGTGCCTGCACTAAGCCTTTTGCTTTCTGCCCAGGCACCTGGGGTTTACTGGAGGGACTGGGAAAACGAACCTGGTAGTTGTCATCCCAACGGTTCTTCTTGTCATAATACTTGGGATACCGGTAATCATCTGTGAGAGAATCCACTGTTACCCTTGAATTCGTTCACAATTAAGTGCAGAAGGTCTGCCAGCAAGCCCCTCATCGCACTAGCCATTTTTTTCCCAGTAACTCTGGGAGCTGCCGTACGCTCCCAAGCCCAGCTGGTAAACAGCCCAAGTAGACCCTGATGCTGCTGTCTGGTTGCTGGTAGTTGCTCCTGGGCTTCCCCGGCTAGAGGAAGTCCCAGCCCAAACCACCCAGATGCCCCATTGTGTGAAAACTGCCCGGGCTGGAGAAGTCTCCGAAGCCGGACTGCTGAAGGCCACCTTTGCCTTGCCTACCATCTGGTTTGGAAAAGCCCATCTGGTGCTGGGATAGATCAGCACTTCCAAACTACCTGACAGGTAAAATGGCTGTTTGTTGCACTGAGGCTGGTATGGATCAGGCCTCAGCTTCTCCATCTCCTTCGTGCTCAGGTTGGTACAAGTTGCCCCACTCTTCTCTGTCCCTCTAGAGAAACATCCACGCTCTACCTCTGAACCACCTTTACCTGCCATAGTCTGCAATCTCTCCTCGTTGTAGGATCTGCTGGGCCAGTGGTCAGAGAAACACCTGTTCCCTCTGACTGCTCCAGCTGGAGTGAGTACTACTCTGCCCCGTCGTGTTGGGTTGTGAGTGCCCCCTCTGTCTCGTTGCTATGGGTTGCGAGTGCCCATTATGACCCGTTGCTATGGTCGAGTTCGTTGCGTGGCAACTGTCAAATGGAACCGTTGCCATGGGACGCAATTATGAGGACCCCAGTCCTCCATGTCATTGTCTTCGCTGCCTGCCTAGCTGTCGCTCCGCCCTGTACTGGAGTAATTGTTGCGGCCAACAGGACTCTTTGGGGCACAGCCAGAAGACGTGGGACAAGCATGGTTCACCTGGGACATGGAGACTGTTCCAAGGGCAGAGGAGATTTCCAATCTCCGCATGCAAGAGACCTACTTTACCCCCACCCATCTCCTTCTTCTACAGGTGACTTTGGGTCCAGCCAGAGCTCCACACGTAGAGAGCCCCAGCACTGCAGGCGGAGCAGTCCTGGCTCAGTGCCGATCAGCAGCCAAGGCACGTATGTTCTCCTTATCCACAGGAGCAGGGAATAAAGAGAAAATGGTAGAGGAAAGCGCAGAAGAGGTGATGGGTTGAGCATAGGTGTACCAACAGGCAGGGAGGGGACCCGAGCAGCAGCACTGGAACATGGCCGGGCCTGAGCAGCAGCGTGTTGGAATGAGTACTGCTTCAGGGCTGTTTGCTCAGCCAGCTCGGCCCTTGATTTTAAATCTCTGGACTCTGCTACCAGCATCCTGCATTGCACCAGCTCTCCCAGGGAGGAATTCAGTCCACCGACTGCATCCAACCCCATGTGAGGCTGGGTAGTATTGCGTTGAATCAAAGTCTTCTTCAGCTTCTCAAATACTCTGGTGTTTGCTAGGACATACTCCGCAGAGCAAGAAACAAGAAGCCTTCTTCCTCCCAAACCTCACTGTCCCTTTTCCAAGGTGAACTTTCACACTGGTCTTTAGGGCCTGCTCCTCTGTTCCCCTTTTGGCCCTGGAAGCAGAGGCAGCCTGCAGGATGTCTGATGGAGATAAACAAGGTCTCTGTGGCCACACTCTGCAGGGCTTCTTGAAACGGTGAGCCACTGGCACCAGGCAGCGAGCAAGTTCAGCCACCTTCCTCCAAAAGGGCTTGTTCTGGGCCCTGGAGATGGGTGACAAAATGCCCCAGATTTCTTCAGCCCCTTTAGCCCCTCAAAGTCACTCCGGAGAGGGGAGCAGGCTCTGAGAAAGCACACGCTGGCGCAGAAGAGGCCTAACGTGCTCCCTCCCTGCATCACTGTGGCCAAGGCTCTGAAGTTTCCTGTGTTTTGTCGCATTTATCTTCCAATTCGGATTAGAGGAAAGGAAAAGAAGACAGAGGAAGTGAGGAAATAGAGATCTGCCAGGGAATTTTAAACACCATGGTCCAAAACCTGTCCGCATAATCTGCCTGCAGCTTGTTGCTGAGGAGGAGAAGCACATGAGAGGAGTATCAGCAGCTGAGTAACGACTCCAAGGCACAGCACCAATACCAGAAAACAAGGAAATTTCTCTCTCGGCCAAATTAAAAGTCAATTGCCTCACTCGCCCTGCCTTTTTCCCCCCCCTCCCCCCCCCCCGTCGGTATCATTGTCCAGTGCTCCAGGAAGTAGAGTCACATCAACATTCCTGCTGCCACATCAAAAGGAACTGTTTCACACTCAGCTGGGGTCCTGCCTTATGTACTGGTTGCTTTATTTATAAGTTTAAGTCCGATAATAGGGTGTTGGCATGGAAGAAACATTTGGGGTGGATAATGTGGTTTTGGATTTTTCCGGGTAAATGTTCTTTCTCTTGCCAACAAAGGGAATCCAAGTGGGACGCGAGGTTGCAGCGGGGGGGGGACACGGAACATTTCTGGGGAAACTGGGACAAAGGTCGTGCCCCGCTTGGCTCGGACAGCCGTTTCCCTTCCTCTTGCTTTTGCTCTCTCAGCAGTGTGAGGAGGAGGAACAGCAGCAGCAGCAGCTACTGCGTGTGTGCGTTTTGCAGTCTCTGAAGGAAAGATCACCACAACTCTTGCAGGACTCACACTAAGTTCGCTCTCCCCTCCCTGCCCCCGACCTCACCTGGCCAGAGACTCGCCTGGCGGGAACCTGGAAGCTGTGGTGTCCGGGGCAACGAGGTGATTATTGCTACCCGGAAAGAGACCTGCATGGCAAGGTTTTGGGTACAAGACTCAATCCAATGTAAGGTTTTCATTACGATGAGCGTTAATTCTGTTCTGTACATTCGCATATTTGTAGCTGAGAACTCTTATTGTGCCTATACACGTTTTTATTTTCCTGAGTAAAGTCTTTTAATATCTGATAACATACGCTTAGTTTTCATTTAAACTAAGACATCCTCAAAAGGCTAATGCTGAAGATATCCCATCACCAGCATTGTTGCCCATCTTTGGACACGCTCCTGCTGATGGCGGCCCTGTGTCTCCCTGTGGATGATCTCTGTAAATGTGTTGGCCCTAGATGTCCTGGAGTCCTGACTGGGTGTCCTGGAGTCCTGACTGGGTTTCCTGGAGGCCTTGCTGGATATACTGGAGGTCTGGCTGGGTATCCTGGAGTCCTTACTGGGTTTCCTCGAGGCCTGTCTGGATGTACAGCCGTCCCGACAGAGTGTACAGGAGTCCTGACTGGGTGTCCTGGAGTCCTAGCTGGGTGTACTGGAAGCCTCTCTGGATGTACAGGAGTCCTGACTGGGTGTACTGGAAGCCTGGCTGGGTGTACTGGAGGCCTGACTGGGTGTACTGGAGTCCTGGCTGGGTGTACTGGAAGCCTCGCTGGATGTTCTGGAGACCTGGCTGGATATAACTCTCTGCAGTCGTTGGGGTCATCTGCAAGTAGGGGCGTGTAACACCCTGACTGGTCTGTGCTTTGTAATGCAGGGCTGGTTGGAACTGGGCTGGCATGTACTGCTGTTGCCCAGCTACAATCTGCTGGGTGCGACACCACACCCTATAGGTCTGTCTCCCCACCGAAGTCTGTGGGTGCTCGTATTCTGCCGGCAAGCGTGTGGAATCCATAGTGGGTGTGGGCAGCAGCACTGTGTCAGCATTGGGGTTCCTGGGGTCTCTGTAGGCTTGCATGGAGTAGCCAGGTGGGTAGCTGATAAAGCTGGTTTTGGCTGTGCCGTATCCCATGGAGTCGTGGGGCATGGTGAGCATCATCTCCCCATTTGGCAGTTTCTGTTGCTGTTTCTGGGCTTCTCGCTGGGCAAACTCCTGCTCAAACAGCTTCCTGCGCACCTCTAATGACAGCCTGTTGTGATGTTTAACCCGGACTTTCTTTTTCCAACATGCTGGTGTGGCGGACCTGTCTGCTGGCCTCTTTGCCGCTCGCTCGTACTCCAAGGACAGTGGTGATGGATCTCTCCATCTCTTTCTGCAGCTCTGCCTCTCTGTGTCCTGCTGCCTGGTCAGGATAGGGTTCTTGGGAGCAGGACTCTGATCCCTGAGGCTGATGGTCTCTCTGCCATGATTGGCGCTGTTCTCCTTTACTGATTGCATCTTCTTTTGGATCCAGTACACCTCCTTGAGCGCCTTCCAGCAGTTGTGCAGCAGCCTGGCAGCTAAGTTGCTCACACGCAGAGTTTTGTGCAATTCCTTTTTGCTTTCCTTGGTCTGAGCCCAGCAATCAAGAACCGGAAGCACTCTGCTGCCTTTCAGCTTGTCCATGTTATGGATAGGCAGCAGCTCCAGTGTTTTCAAAATCTGGAGCTTCAGCTTCAGTTTTTCAGCCGTGCTTCCTTGTTCATGACTCAGCTCCACCATCCAAGTCCAGAAAAGAGATAAGCTGCCGTACTTCAGAAAGGATTTCAGGCAGGACTGCGAGTGCATGTTTTGTATGATTTTGAGGCACGTAAGCTTCTGCTCTGGAGTTTTAATTTGATGCATCAGCCAGGCTAATCTGATACCTTGGTTCTTACCAGAGATAGCCTCTCCCTCCTCTTGCAGTGCTTTCAGCTGCCTATCCACCGAGCGCTTCTTACGGGAGTACACCGTTTCCATTTTTCTTCCATCGGCTGGAAAGGTGACCATCTCTTCTCCCAGGTAACCTTTGCAGTTGGCTGAGCCGCAGAAGTATTCCTGACCGTCTTTGCCATATTGCTGGAACTTGGAATCAAACGTCAGCTTTGAGCCCGAGGGGACTGGTTTGGTGGTGGAAAGTCCAACCCTGGACATCTTTCCTTGCTTGGCAAACTCCTTCTGGGCCTGGGATTCTATGAAGTCATCCATCGTACACAACTGAGTGGCCATGGAGGAATCCTGCCACATAGAATCCACTTGCTCCCCATCCAGTTTCATCTCCTTCTTCTTCTTCTTCTTCTTTTGCTCAAGTACACCTCAGTCTTGGACTCGCTCTCCAACTCCAGGTGTCTTCGTTTTCGTGGACCTCGTTCTTTTGCATTGTTTGTTTCCAAACACCTCCACATCTTCTTCTTCTTCTTCTTTGTGCCAGGCACCAGCTCTTTGCTTGAATAGCTGCTAATTGTGTGTGCCTGCACTGAGCCTTTTGCTTTCTGCCCAGGCACCTGGGGTTTACTGGAGGGACTGGGAAAACGAACCTGGTAGTTGTCATCCCAACGGTTCTTCTTGTCATAATACTTGGGATACCGGTAATCATCTGTGAGAGAATCCACTGTTACCCTTGAATTCGTTCACAATTAAGTGCAGAAGGTCTGCCAGCAAGCCCCTCATGGCACTAGCCATTTCTTTCCCAGTAACTCTGGAGCTGCCGTACGCTCCCAAGCCCAGCTGGTAAACAGCCCAAGTAGACCCTGATGCTGCTGTCTGGTTGCTGGTAGTTGCTCCTGGGCTTCCCCGGCTAGAGGAAGTCCCAGCCCAAACCACCCAGATGCCCCATTGTGTGAAAACTGCCCGGGCTGGAGAAGTCTCCGAAGCCGGACTGCTGAAGGCCACCTTTGCCTTGTCTACCATCTGGTTTGGTAAAGCCCATCTGGTGCTGGGATAGATCAGCACTTCCAAACTACCTGACAGGTAAAATGGCTGTTTGTTGCACTGAGGCTGGTATGGATCAGGCCTCAGCTTCTCCATCTCCTTCGTGCTCAGGTTGGTACAAGTTGCCCCACTCTTCTCTGTCCCTCTAGAGAAACATCCACGCTCTACCTCTGAACCACCTTTACCTGCCATAGTCTGCAATCTCTCCTCGTTGTAGGATCTGCTGGGCCAGTGGTCAGAGAAACACCTGGAGTGTGTACTACTCTGCCCCATCGTGTTGGGTTGTGAGTGCCCCCTCTGTCTCGTTGCTATGGGTTGCGAGTGCCCATTATGACCCGTTGCTATGGTCGAGTTTGTTGCGTGGCAACTGTCAAATGGAACCGTTGCCATGGGACGCAATTATGAGGACCCCAGTCCTCCATGTCATTGTCTTCGCTGCCTGCCTAGCTGTCGCTCCGCCCTGTACTGGAGTAATTGTTGCGGCCAACAGGACTCTTTGGGGCACAGCCAGAAGACATGGGACAAGCATGGTTCACCTGGGACATGGAGACTGTTCCAAGGGCAGAGGAGATTTCCAATCTCCGCATGCAAGAGACCTACTTTACCCCCACCCATCTGCTTCTTCTACAGGTGACTTTGGGTCCAGCCAGAGCTCCACACTTAGAGAGCCCCAGCACTGCAGGCGGAGCAGTCCTGGCTCAGTGCCGACCAGCAGCCAGGCACGTATGTTCTCCTTCTCTTCTGTCTTCTTCAGCTTCTCAAATACTCTGGTGTTTGCTAGGACATACTCCGCAGAGCAAGAAACAAGAAGCCTTCTTCCTCCCAAACCTCACTGTCCCTTTTCCAAGGTGAACTTTCACACTGGTCTTTAGGGCCTGCTCCTCTGTTCCCCTTTTGGCCCTGGAAGCAGAGGCAGCCTGCAGGATGTCTGATGGAGATAAACAAGGTCTCTGTGGCCACACTCTGCAGGGCTTCTTGAAACGGTGAGCCACTGGCACCAGGCAGCGAGCAAGTTCAGCCACCTTCCTCCAAAAGGGCTTGTTCTGGGCCCTGGAGATGGGTGACAAAATGCCCCAGATTTCTTCAGCCCCTTTAGCCCCTCAAAGTCACTCCGGAGAGGGGAGCAGGCTCTGAGAAAGCACACGCTGGCGCAGAAGAGGCCTAACGTGCTCCCTCCCTGCATCACTGTGGCCAAGGCTCTGAAGTTTCCTGTGTTTTGTCGCATTTATCTTCCAATTCGGATTAGAGGAAAGGAAAAGAAGACAGAGGAAGTGAGGAAATAGAGATCTGCCAGGGAATTTTAAACACCATGGTCCAAAACCTGTCCGCATAATCTGCCCGCAGCTTGTTGCTGAGGAGGAGAAGCACATGAGAGGAGTATCAGCAGCTGAGTAACGACTCCAAGGCACAGCACCAATACCAGAAAACAAGGAAATTTCTCTCTCGGCCAAATTAAAAGTCAATTGCCTCACTCGCCCTGCCTTTTTTTTTTTTTTTCCCCCAGTATCATTGTCCAGTGCTCCAGGAAGTAGAGTCACATCAACATTCCTGCTGCCACATCAAAAGGAACTGTTTCACACTCAGCTGGGGTCCTGCCTTACGTACTAGTTTCTTTTTCTATTTTTTTATAATAGCTCCCCCAAAAGGTTATTTTCAAAAAGAAGATCTGAAAAAAACTGAGTTTTCTTGTCTGAAGAGAAGAAGAAGGGGACAATATTCTTCTGATAAATATGGGACCATTCCAGGAGGATGGATTTGCTGTGTTCCCATTGTAGGTGGAGAACCACAAGAAGAGAGCTTTAATGGAGAATCAACTGAGCCTTAAACAAATGTTTACTTCCGTATATTACCTCTTTCATGGAATTTTTCTCTTCCTTCTCAACACGGGTTTTGGAAACTCAAGAGTCAGGACAGGAGGCAGTCGGATGGTTTGATTGCTCCGAGTTCCAGTTTGATGGCTGTGGGGAGGGCGAGGAGGATCTGTGTGTCTATGCAACATCGCAGAATTGATCCTACTAGGTTGTCTGACATCCCCCTCTCTCCTGCCTGCTCCCAGAAGGGAATGGAGAGGGCTATAGAAATTGCATGGGCAAGTGAAGCCAAAGAAGGTACTGATTGGTAGTTAATGGTGCTAATCATAGTGACTAAGCACAAGGTAAATGGAAAGATGGGAAAACTCAATTAGGAGGTCTCTGACCTGCAAATACAGGGATGCTGAAAGAGCATAAGGAGGAAAGCACCATTACTTTTTTGGGGCGGTTTGATTGCTTCGAGTTACAGTTTGATGGCTGTGGGGAGGGCGGGGCAGGGTATGGTGAGAGGTTTCTTCCCGCTGATGCCACTTCTGCTCTGCAGCTGCGGTGAGCGGGAGCCACCAGTTTCCTGGGCTGGTGGAGGCGTCTTGGAAGGAGCTATCTTGGCTCAGCCCCCAACTCCATGTGCCCTACACTGTCCTTCGGTGAGACAGTGATCAGCACTGCTTGCAACTGCTCCAGACTCCCTGGGGGCCGATGTCACCTGTAGAGGAGTTACTCCCCTTTACCTCTCTCCCCTGCTTTCAGACAAAAGGACGAGGAGTTCCCCGCCAGAACTCAGCGGTGACTTTAACAACCGCTGCCTCCCAAGCTGCAGCATCCCATCCTGCAGCCCATAAATATAACTGCACCCAAAGGAGCAGGGATAGGAGTTAATGCGTTTAAAGGTTTTGGTTACAGTGTTGCTGTTTGTTCTGTTCTGGTTTTGGTTATATATACATATATATATTTGTAGTTAAGAACTGTTATCCTTTTCTGATTTAAGTTTATTAATTTCCAAGGCTGTGGTCGTTTTTGGGAAAAGGCCCCTATCTAGTCTGGACAGATATTTTAGTTCCTTAAACTGAGACAATTGTATATGCAGATATGGACAACATACAGAGTCAATGGTGATTTAGCAAAAGATTCGAGACTTCTCAAAAAATCACTACCTCAGCACTGAAAGCAATATTCTTAAATCATTCAACATAGAGGCTTAATGAATCTGTAGTGAAAAAGATCAGCATTTTCTTTTAAATAGAAAGCATTTAAATTTGCCTTTAAAGCAACAGACAGGAGTATGTGGGACAGAAAATGAGTAATTCACAGTAATTTTAACCCAAGCAATTCATTTAGACAAACATAACTCCAACATTCAGACTTGCAAAATTCAAATTGATCAGATAATCTTTCTTTTCACTTAGTAGTTAAACTAACCTTGTTGAGTGTTTGGAGGAATCATTATGTGTCTATTACGTAGGGAAAACTAGCTTCTGAATTATGTTAAAAATAAGTATGTAATTTCCTTGACATCATCAGTTTTAGCAGCTTTTTTGCAGGGGAGAGACAAATTCAGGAAGCCTCCTGAGCAAAGGAACACAGCTGCTTTTTGCAATAGGAACTCAGATGGAATAGGAACAATCCTACAAGCGAAACTGTCTCTTCCACATCAGTGACTGACATGCCAGTTTCTAGTTCTTGAGCGACTCTATGATTTGCTCCTTTGTAATGTGGTGGGGTTTTTTGGTTTTGTTCTGGAGGGAGATGGCAGTCTACATTTCTGTTCACCAGAAAAAAAAACAATCATTGCAATAATACATTTCTTTTCACTGGGTGCACCCCTAGGTTTCTTTCTCCAATATGCCCTTCAATCATCCTATTATTACACTTCTAAAGGAAGTTTTACTTTCTTATTTACCTATGTAATATAACATACAGCATAACATAACCATCTACCTTATACAACTTACTACAGTTCACTAGCTTTCAATGGTATCTGAAGCAGACCCAGTCCAGGTAAATTTGCCCCCCTGCTTAGCCAGACTCTAAACTTTATGCAGTGCCTCAGCCCCCTTTTTCACATCAGAATGAAGCTTAGATCGGTTCTTTCAGATCCATCAAGGGGTTTTTGCCTTCTTCCATTGCATAGAAAGAAAAAAATAACAACTCTAGGATTCCCTTTTTCTCCTCACCCAGGAATCTACATTTGGCAAGATGACAAGAAATTAGCTGGCAGCTCCTCTGTACTTGGTGGTTAGTCAAGGCATCTGCATCATCAAAAAGGAAGGAGTTTCTAGAACCTAAAACTGCTTTTCCTTATAGAACGTAATATCAGCAGAAAAATAAGGTTTCAAAATAAATCAATAAAATGAGCAATAACAAATTACTTCTACTTATTCAACAGTTATGTCTGTTTTCTAAGTTCTCCTGGATTCACTGAAGTTCGAAACATATGGGGACTACCTTTCATTTTAGTTCCCTTTCTTCATCCAGGAACTCTTCTTTCTAATACAAACATCAGACCTTTTCCTGTCTCTCTATAGTTCTTTCTGATACTCTGTAACTTGTTTCATCCTCTGAAAGGGCTTGTCATTTTCAGCCTTCAGTTAATCATGTAAGTAGTAGCAGCAGCAACTATTTTATTAGATTTGCTTGAAAAGACAAATCATGGAAAATAATGATGCTGGTTTAAGCTGGGGAAACTGTGCTTAGCCATAGTAGTGCAGTACTGAAAAATTTAAGTAATTTGTTCTACTGCTGCTACACAAATATTCTTTTCATCCATCACCACTCATCTACATTGTAATTCCAGTGGTATAATTAGGAAGCCAGAGAAATGCAGCTGAATTACTTCATCTCTAGGAAAAAATAAGTAATGTGATCACATTGTATGCATGTATGATCGTTAAGCAAATAGTTTTATGGTGTAAGACCCAAGAACCAGAATATTATTCAAAGTATCTCATTACACAGTATAATTTCTCCAGATGTCTAAAGTCAAAAAAAAGTTGTTCATTTTCTAGGACTTAGATTATTTTTCATATACATATTGTTATTAATTGAATAAACAAGCTTAGCTGTGTTGCATCTTCACTGTCTTTTTAATTTTATATGCAAGCTTATTAATATATTCCCTTCACTTCTATTTTTAAAACTTGCACTTTGTTGAATGAAGACTTATTTTTCAGATTTTCATTTCATCATGTTTCTTTGTAGTATCTCAGAGAATTGCAGGCAAATCAGTAGCTCTAGTGATTGTTTTAAAGCTAGAAACCCACACAGAACTAAAATCTTTGCAGTTCAATAGAACTTGATGAAGTAAGATTTCTAAAAGCTCTGACTGACATAGTTTTATGCAAAAACTCCACAAAAAGTTATATATGGATAACATAATAATGGGAAATAAGAGTAAAATAATTACAAAGGATGCAAAGAAACAAATTATATTATACATGTCTTATAGTGAATTTCTGCTGTATTCTTCATATTTTTAATAGAAAAAAAAGCATTAACACTTTTAAAAAGAAAATTCAAGCCAATAACCTGCTTTTCTCTCTGTTAGATTATTTTTAGTAATTCCTTCATGACATTTTTTTCCCCAGCATGAAAGATAATAAAAATTAACATTAATGGAGCTTCAGCATGGAGTCAAACTCATGATCTCCAGCCCCAAACCACAGGTTACAACATATTCAGGTTTGAGCACACGGAGTTCCATTAAACTTAATAACTTCTTGTATAAGAGCCTAATGCAAAAGTTAGGAAATATTTCTGGTTCTTTCAGCTGATGTCACAAAATAATTTCAAATCACAGCAAAGTGTACATTTCTGGAACAAGTACTAGATCCTTGGTTTCAGTAAATTACATCTTTTCCCACTAAGTAAAAATATTAAAAAATATAAAGATATAATATCTGTCATAGTAAGACCACAAGAGAAGATAACCCCTTTCCAAATGGGATACTGGATGGCAAACAGGTATATGTAGCTCCTATGTAGGCATGTCAGATTCTCAATATTATGAAAAGTAGTTTCAACTATAATTAATTATCTGATATTCATGGTAATCATTGGCTAATTCTTTATGAGCATTTTGCAAGGGCACTTCTTGGAAAAAAGTGTTCAAAAGAGGGGACTACTATGGACATCACGTACTTTGCATTGGGGAACTGCACAGGAACTAGCATGGTGATTAATAAACAGGAATAGATATTTTGAAAAATAACATCATCCAACATGAGCCATGGAACAAAGTGTTTGATTTTGAGGTTCTAATTTATGAGATTCTTCATAATGACAAAAATATACAACAGACTAAAATATTCACTGAGTCCTTAACTTTCTCAAAGACAAAAAGATGTGCAACTGAACTGTATATCCATGATAGACTGTTGAGCATATCTTTAAATAGTTTGTGTTTTCAATTTGCTGGTAGAAAATTAATTACATTTATTGTAATTAATGTATCTTGTTAATTCATAAGTTGGGCAAAGATTTCTTTAGTAAACTCATTAATTTCACTGTTCTGACATAAAAGTAATTCAAATAAAATACAGGAAGAAAACCAAGGAAATAGAACACATAAATAAATATGGTAGGGGAAGAATTTTCATCAGTTTCCAGCATGCTTGAGTCACAGCTTCGGTGCTCAGCATGTGATATTGAAATATGAGATTTAACAATTCACTGAGATAAAAGGGCAATTCATAATTCCTAGAATTACCTCCATTATAAAACACCATCCCCCTACTTATTTATGAATATAATCTCTTCTTAAGGTTTGCTACCAACACGATAGTTATGTACCTTCATGTAGATACATAATACTCAGCTGACAAAAGGGTGAAGTATTGCTGAAAGTTTCCTCATAAACATCTATAATTCTGGTAAATGGGTCTTATGGCTGTTGTGGACAGCCCAATAATTCTAATAATTTTCTTATTACCAGCAGCAGCTCCTTGCCTTCACACTAGCTGAATCAGTAACACTTATTTTCAGTCTTCAGAAGTGTCAAAGAAGAGGAAAAGACTGCATTGACAACTGACAGAAATGAACATGATAATAAAGGTAAATAAATATATTAGCTAAAATAAGGGCACCACTGTTATTAACATGGTACATTTTGCTACTTTTAATAACAAGACAGATACCATTCTGAGAGCACTCTAAGCATCCAAAGCACTAATAAGTATAGACAGGAAGCTGCAGGGTTCTGACATTTCCATTTATAATTGTATTTTGTGGGCTTACATTAGGATTTGTTTACACTTATTCAGAATCTTATTTGAAAACAGTCCTTTTTTTTTTAAGAATAAGCAGGAAAATCTACAAGATAGAAGTAGAAAATGTGGGGTGGGGGCTTTTAATTGATCTTGAACAAACCTTGGGCTATTGAATATTGAATATACCAATTGCTTTAGCCTATTAAATGCTAAACATAAAGCTAATGTGCTGTGTTTTGTCATACACCAAAGCAACCATCACCTTTCTTTGAATGTAATTTCAACTCTTGATTTGAGCCAAATCATCTAAAAACTAAACAAAACTTCAGAAAGTAGAAAAATATTGACCTGGACTAGTCATAGAGGAATCATAAGAATACCATTAGTCACACCAAACACAACAGCCATCCACAACTACCTGGCATACTGGAAAGAAAGAAGGGTTTCCATTATAGACTGTAGTCTGTCAAAGTTGAAAATTAAATTATTGACAGACACATACACACTGGCTGACTTCCATGGTCAATGACACTCTACAGCTCCCAAGGAGACATCACCCTTTTGTTAGGTGAGCAGCTGTAAAACACAGTTGTGCAGGGCTCTGTAACGGTTCTAGACTGTACAATGCAGCACTGTCTCTGAAGCCTTCATACTAGCTTGGAGGCAGTTGAACACCTATGTGACATTGTGAAGAACCACTAACGCACCCCAGAAGCATTATATACAGAATGCATTTCAACTCTGCACTGAACACCAAAAGTTATGATATTAAAAATCTGTGTGTGATGTTTGTTTCTCCTAACTACCTGACTAAGTGGCTGGAAGTTCTGACAGCAAAAGTCAGCTCAGAAGCTTGTTGGAGACATTTATATTAACAAGCAGCATGGGATTCTTGAAGGGCCTTGAACAATGAGATAAGAGGGATCAGGTGGTGAAGAAATAGAACTGTTTGCAAAGAAGTGTAAGATAAAGTTATCTAGCAAAAGAATGTTAAACTTGCTTCTTGCAGTAGTGTGTGATCCTGTAAAAGTAACCAATCACAAGTGTAACTTAGGCATGTGGACAGCTGTGTGTATCCAATCTGCAGCCTTCTGACAATAAAAGGTCTTCAATTCTGCATCAGAGTCAGTGTGTCAATCTCCTCAAATGGTGACCCTGACGTGAACCAAAGAAGTCCGATATGATCTGAAGAAGTCCAAAGAATCAGGATGGATGGATCCAGCGATCGATAAAGCACACCTACAAGAAAGGTTGTATTTGGGCAGGCGTCTCGGCTGAACCATCGTTCTAGCCAGCGGGCCTGAGCAGGACAAAAGACCCTGGGGCTTCAATCACCTGCTACAAGGAATCAGGTGAGCAGCTGAGAAATGCAATGGGAATTAAGGTGTCAGTATCAGAGAAAGAAGAAGTTAGGATGATAAAGCATATGCTAAAGGAAAGAGGAATTAAATATGAGGAACGAGCTCTAGAGTTATTATTAGCCTGGCTTAAGAGTAATGGAATGCCCGCGGAATCTCCGCATGGTTTTGATATCTCATTTTGGAGAGAAGCGGGAGATTTGCTTTTTGAAAAGGCTTCAGAAGGAAATGTAAATGCCATGCGAATTCTAACAATGTGGGGATTGATTTATGAGACTTTAAAAGATTTATGGGCTGAAGAACCACTAGCGCAAGCCACACAGAGTAGTCTCTTGAACAGCTATAGCCCCCCAAACAGCGTTCGTCAGGGGTAATTTATGGAAAGGCATTGGCACCTACAGAAGAAGGTTTTATCTTAGAGGGTACTCAGACAGATGTTAGTAATGAGGAAAAAGATCAGTCCTTGTCTGAGCAGGAATCTGAATGTGCCACAATGATATCGTATAAAAGTTCTAAGCAAACAAAGAAAAAAAAGAGTTAAACGTACTGAATGCAAAACTGAACGTGATAGCGACAGCAGTGGTGATGAAGAAAAATGACAAAAGGATAAAACCTTAGGTGATAATGAAGGGGACAATATTAGAAACAGATGGACAAAGATAGAATTAGATGCAATTAAGGAAGGAGAAAAGGTGGATTTAGCATTTCCAGTTATTTTACGACCGAATCAACCACCACAATATCAAGCCTTTGACTGGCAGTTAGTAAAGAAAGTCAGGAAAGCTGTTATGCAGGATAGATTGCATTCGTCTTTCTCGCCAACATTGTTGGAAAATATATTCTGTGGACAACTGGTTACTCCGTATGATTGTCAGCAGTTAGCATCAATGATTTTAACCCTGACACAAAAATTGTGATGGAGAGAGAAGTTTATGGAATTTACAGAAGTGAAGGAAGTAGAAAATTTAGGATGCCCACAAGAAGACCCGTTATTTGGGGTAGGAACAGATCATTACACGGGAGCGGCTCTATTTACCAAATCATGAGCCTAATCGAGGCTGTTGCTGGACATTTTATGAGAAACAGGAGGAATGGCGATCAGAGCATTTTTAACTTCACCCGAAAGGGGCAAACAGCCGCTCTCTTTTACATCCATGCGACAGGGAAACACCGAACCATCTGATGGAGAGGCTGTTGCATCCCCTTGTTTGGTGGTGCTCATTTTCACACCGAAAGCAGTGTTTGATCAGAACCCTCCTCGCAGCACCGAGGAGGCCAACAAACGCACCTGGAGGGGGCAGCCGGGGGGGGCAACAAAGGGATCCCGAGAATCGCAGCCCGGCCCGGGCGCAGCGAGTGCCCCGCCCCCGCCCCGCCCCCCCAGCGAGGGAGTCCCCCGCCGGAACAGCGGGCAGCGCGGGAACGGCTCTGTGCGCCTCAGGCACCGCAGCCATCTTAACCCCTACACATCACCTTGTTCCTACAGGGGTTCAGCCGTCCCTCTTGGAAATGGGAATGATTCACAGCTGTTTGCACACCGAGGGTGTTTTAACAGGACTGGTGGAGAGCGGCGCTGGTGTTACTGGGACAGCAGCGTCTGTGCTCCAGCGCAGAGCGGGAACGAGCACGAGAGATCCACCGCCGTTTATTAACTGCGTTTGCAGCACGGGGGGGTTCTGTAACTCTAAACCAGATCGCGGTCCGGGCTGTGTGTCAGATTTGTGTAGATAAAGCTTTAAGACCTTTTAGAAGTAAACGTCCACAACTTTTGGTGTATCATTATATTGATGATATTTTAATAGCTGGAAAAGGGATCCTGGAAACTGCTAAACCAAACTTATGTCAGTCATTAGAGTCTTTTAAATTGCAAATTGCGCCAGAAAAGGTACAAAGTGTAGCACCATGGAAGTATTTGGGATGCAAAACGTTAGACAGCACAATTGAACCTCAAAAATTATCAATCAGAGTAAACATCCAAACACTTAACGATGTGCAAATTTTATTGGGTAATATTAATTGGGTCAGGAACTTAATAGGGATAGATAATCAGACTTCACAACCACTATTTGAATTATTAAAAGGAGATACAGAACTAAGAGCTCCAAGGACCCTAACCAGGGAAACTGAACAAGCCTTACAGAAAATAGAACTAATGCTTAGTAAAAGGCAGGCACATCGTAGGGTGTTTGAACAACCTGTACATTTTTTGATTGTTAACAATGATGTTCAACCTATAGGAATAATAATGCAATGGATTGAAAATGGACCAGAAATCAAAAATTTTAGAATGGCAATTTTTGCCTCATCAACCTCAAAAGACAACAGTGACCATTGGAAATGTTTGCTTAATTAGTGATAAAGGGCAGAAATTGAATTATTGAATTAAGGGGAAAAGAACCTGAAATCATTATTATTCCTATGACAGAGCAATTCAGAATTTGAACAATTGAAATATGTGCATGTATCTATTGATACATTTTCAATGCCAATTTCTATGATAGCACTTAGTGGTGAAACTTCCAGACATGTACAGAGCCATTTTAGATATGCTTTTCACAGTATCACAGTATCACAGTATCGTAAGGTTGGAAAAGACTTTTGAGATCATCGAGTCCAACGTATGACCCAACACCTACACCTACACCTATTCCTACTTGTCAACTACACCATGTCACTAAGTGCCTCATCCAAATTCTCTTTGAACACCTCCAGGGATGGTGACTCGACCACCTCCCTAAGCAGCGCATTCCAATGAACAATTACCCTCTCAGTGAAGAATTTCTTCCTAATGTCAATCCTAAACCTCCCCTGGCGAAGCTTGAGATCGTGTCCTCTCATTCTGTCACTGGTCGCCTGAGAGAAGAGTCCAACTCCTGCCTCACTACAAACCTCATGCTATTGGAGTTAGCCCATCTCTCCAGCCTGTCAAGGTCCCTCTGTAGGGCCCTCCTACCTTCTAGCAGATCGACACTTCCTCCCAGCTTGGTGTCATCTGCGAACTTGCTGATGAAGGACTCGATCCCCTCATCCAGATCATCAGTAAAGATATTAAACAGGACCGGGCCCAGCACCGAACCCTGGGGGACGCCACTAGTGACCGGCCGCCAGCTGGATGGGACACCATTCACTACCACCCTTTGGGCTCAGCCATCCAACCAATTCCTAACCCAGCACAGTACATTCCCATCCATGCCACGGGCTGCCAGCTTGTCCAGTAGTCTACTATGGGAGACAGTGTCAAAGGCCTTGCTGAAGTCCAGGAATACCACATCCACAGCCTTCCTCTCATCCACCAGGCAAGTCACACGGTCGTAAAAAGAAACACTAGTAGTTCCCTTACAGATAAAGACTGACAATGGTCCTGCATATGTTTCACATTCAAAAGAAACCTTCTTTGAAAAATGGGGTATAAAACTTTTTACAGGCATACCACACTCCCCAACAGGACAAGCTGTTATAGAACAAACACCTCAAGTGATAGAACAATATTTACAAAGACAAAAACAGGGAAAGTCTGGGGAATCACCAGCAAATTAATAGATGAAAGTACAATATGTATTGAATTTCTTGCGCTTAGCAGGAGAAGATATAGCACCACCAATCGTGAAGCATACGCAAACCATGTCAACAGGGTTGTCAGCATGTTGCACACGTGTTGCACTGCGGGAACCGGACGACACAGACACCAATATGATGTGCAAAAGTCGACCTTTATTCTTTGTTCCAAGCTTTCTTATATAGTAACTATACACGATCACGCCTCTGTTAACACATATGCTGATTGGCTAATTACATACATAGCTTTCTGCTTACTAATTTGGCTTGCTTTACTTGCTTACATATTTTTCTTACAAACCCACATTCTTTGTGGTGTTGTTTCTTCAGATGATAATAATGTAGCTGCTACAACAACTCATTGATGTTCTGTCCATGGCCTTGATTCTAGCAGTTCTAGCAACTAACAGCTCTTTGCTGTTATGTTCACAGGCTTGATTCTAGGTAGTAACTTACCACCCCTACATCAGTGTTTCATGAAAAGCTCATGGTGTTAATAAAAAACAAAGAGGGCAAATGGGATGGTCCATTTCAGTCAGTAACATGGGGACGAGGGCATGCTTTGTGTCATTACAGGTTCTGAGCCTACATGGATATGTGCAAAATGGGTAAAGCCTGCAGTCACAAACGACTCAACTGACTTACAGCGGCCCAGGTCTTCAAGCTAACTCAGGCTGTAGCTGCAGCATTTTGATGCTCGTGCGGCAGAGAACAAAAGTGTAGATCACACTAGCCATTGCGACAGGGACAGGACTCAACATGCATCCCCGGAAAAGCTGGTTTCTACTTGCCTGGATGGCCTGCCTCCAGACCAATGGCCCGTGCAGACGTCACTACAGAAAGTGTTCTTCCAACACCATGGTTGTGTAATTTTTAATTATAGAGGGACAAATCAATCTTTTGTAAAAAATGTAAATTCATCTTTGGGGATATATAGAAATAGTAGTAAGTGGTGTAATTGTACAACGACAAACATGTCGGAGAATATTCCATTCAATATAAAGGAAGAGCCCTGCAGTTTAGGACAACTAACCTTACTAACACTAACACCAAATATAACTATAATAAATTTCACTTGTCACCACCATCATAGAAGCAAGCAAACAACACGTGGTATAAAAAATGCAGTATTCTTGGAAGATGGTTTAATGGTTTAGAATCTTAGGTGAAACGCTTTTTAATGTTAGGTTTGTTGTGTTTAACGGGTTTTATAGGTGTTTTGATGTGCGTGCTGTGTGTGGTGTGATATGTGCAGAGAACGATTGATGGCGCCACGAAGAGAGTTGTGGTGATGCAGATTGAAAACAAAAAAGGAGGAATTGTTGGAGACATTTTATATTAACAAGCAGCATGGTATTCTTGAAGGGCCTTGAACAGTGAGATATGAGGGATTAAGTGGTGAAGAACTAGAATTGTTTGCAAAGAAGTGCAAGATACAGTTATCTAGCAAAAGAATGTTAAACTTGCTTCTTGCAGTAGTGTGTGATCATGTATAAACAACCAATCACAAGTGTAACTTAGGTGTGTATCCAATCATGTTAAAACATCCAGTGCTTGATAAACTGTGAAGAATATAAAAATGCAGCCTTCTGACAATAAAAGGTCTTTGATTCTGCATCGGAGTCTGTGTGTCGATCTCCTCAGAAGCTCAGTCCTCTTTTCCCCTTCCTACTGTGTCATTGATTTGCAATCTCAATCAGAAGTGATGCCATGCAGTCTACTAATTATTGCTCTGTTTAATTCTTGTTAAGTCTGAGGCAAGTTAAGAGTGGAGAATCAAAAATGTCTGTGGATTGTCATGATATCTTCTGACCTGTTGTCACTGTCGCACATAGACTAACAAAATGGAACAGGTCAGGATAGATAGCAAAGTAACAATGGACAGCATACTAAAAATAAACATAACACTGAGAACACTGCCATAACTTTACTAATTGTCTCAATCTTGCAAAGCTAAAATGGAACATCAGAAGTCTCTAATGGCAGTGCTATGAATGTTGCTGAAAATGTTGGTGGAATGTCTTGAGGACTTCTAAACTAATTGGATCAGTGCTTATGTAACTAATAGGATTACTCTGACTCCACAAATTAATAGGATTTTTCCTTATCAAGTCCAAGCTTAAACACTATGTATGTGTCTGTACACCTCCCCCAAGAACTGTATGAATCATGACTGTACCCAGACTCGTAATTGTGAAGTGGTTTCTCTGATAGGTCCCTTCTGAACTAAAATATACTTCCAAACACACAAATGTTTTCAAATGTCTTGTGTACACCTTTGCTCATTCTAAACTGAATTTTCCAATGACGTACCTATTTTACTGAAAGAGGGCTTTCCCTGATAACATAATACCAAGTTTTCCCCAAGGCTGCATTTAAGATTTCTCAGGGGGGTTTTTTGCCTTTAAACCAATTTCCAATCCATTAAGCTGCTCTAATTTTCTATTTTCTGCAATTATTTAACTGGACATTAACCTTTGTGGCTCGTCACAATCTCCTAAACACATTTCTTTCCAATAGACTTTCCTAGTTTGTCAGAAATATTTTTCTTAGAGAAATATGGAGGGGAAACTAACAAGCCTTAGTTTTGTATCTTTGCTGCCATTTTTAGCTTTTGACCTCCCATGAAGCTCTCATACAAAATCTCTGGTAAAATAAAAAATATTTTGGACAAATTACAGTATTAAATCAATGGAAATGCCTCTATTTCCTCAGCGGAACCATCACTCAAGTGTTTTGAATGGACGTCTGCTTTAGGAGCCCATTTCCTCTGGCAGTATGTCCAGGGACAAAGTAAAACCATCAGTATCAGGCTACTCTTTTTCCACTAGATAAGAGTCTGTGCTCCTTATCCTCTCCCCATCCTATCTGGAATCTTCTAGAGATTTCTTTCAGAGTCTCCTTTAGAAACACTTCCTATGGACCAACTAAGTCTGCTTTCCTTTTCAGTCATCTCATATCCAAGCAGCAATTTCAGATTGTATCTTTATTATGGAGGAGAAAATAATTAAATTAATTATAATATAATTAAAATAATTGTTCCCTATTGTGCAAGGCAGGTTGATTCAACTGATGTGGGTTTTTTCCTTCTTTTTTCTTAATTTAAATCACATTATTTATTCATACATTGTTGATTCTGTACCTTCTTCCTACTCTCTAAATCTCTAATAACATATATTCAGGCAATATCACATCAACTGTTACTAATAACTCAGATTCTTCACGTAGAATTGTTTTCTGCTAGAAGTTTTATATATTGCATATTCCTCTGCGTAGGAGAAAAAAAATCTTAGCCTGGTAAACTATGCTGTACCAAGAACACTGTCAAACACATACAGAAAAGTACAGGCTATGTAAATCATTCTGTCTCATGCATACTGAAGTGTTTCAGCCAGTTTATCTTACTCTACAGTCTTTCACTTCTCATTGACTGCAAACTTGGCATCCACAGTTTCAGTGGTTTTTAAATCCTACCACTGGTGGTCAAATACAACTCCATGAATGAGTTTAAGGCTTCTGTCTCCCCAAAATTCAGTACATACAGAAAGTGAAGGTGTTAACATTTATAAGAAGGCAATTTTCACTTTGTGTGATGAAAACATTTGTGCAAACATTGAATTGTAAGCAAAAGAGTAGTTTTACTGTAACTAGAGACTGTTCATATGAACCAGATTCACTTTTTTCCTGATTAAAACTTAATTTATTAAAAAAATCAATTTAGAATTAAAATTAGAATTGTGCTACTGGTGATGCATATTGTTAAATATTTAATCAAGTTGATTATGAATGTTAGCTAAGAGTCTGAAACATCAGAAACATCAAACTAGTTCTACAAAGCTCAAACAGATGACAGAAAACATTTCAGATTGATTTAAAACATTATTCTTTAAAACATTTGTTTAAAAAGTGTCACTGAACTTCTAGGAAAATAGAAAAAGGTTAGTAAGCCCATACTTATAATTTCAGATCCACCTGAAAGCAGCCTACAAACTGAAGTCAGTCATCTCATCTTATTCCTGTAGAATATGCCTAGCTAATTGTGTAGAAGAGCAATGGATACAGTGAGGGAAATCTCTTTTCTTTTTTCATTTCTGTCAATAATAGAATCAGTTCTTCCAATATTTCAAGACAATTCATTAAATATTCGTAGGGTTAAATCATGTACAGCAACACATCTGTGCTTCTGTTAAGAACATGTTTGCTTCTTTAAGCTCATCCTTACAGATTTTATATTGCTCTTTGGTGGCTAAATACATTTAATCACAGAGACCCAAACAAGATCGTGAAGTTAACTCATGTAGCTTTTTCTACCTCAATTAACTGCTATTGAAGTGATTCCAAATGTCTTGCTCCTTTCCAAATATTTAAATTTGAACTCTACACACTCAGAAACAGCTCTTATTCAATTTTCAAGGTCGTGCAGCCTTTCTGGAAAAAGGGAGGAACAGAAATTATTTCTTAAAGGCTGCTTGACCTCAGCAGTAGGACCACCACAGAAATTAAAGTTAGCTCGCTAGCAGATCTAAGTGGCACAGGACAATATTTGCTATGCTTTGGTTGTTGCCTTAAAAGCAAAAAGAATGGGATGCAATCATTCCACATACATCAACAGCAGCTGAAGTTTGTTTGATATTTTCTTATTTGGCATAATTAGGTTCCAAAGCTTATAATTTATGCTATAGTTCAGATCCACAAAGCACTGCTAGGAACATTTGATGTGAAATTAATGAATTAAGAAGCAAAATCCCTACCCCGTGCTTTTAGCACAGCAAACTCTCTGGAGTTTTTCTTTAATAAACACCAATCAAGCATAAATCTCAACTTAAGGGTTTTTTTCTGTGCTTTTCATGTTCCTTGGGTTTCTCCATAGTATAATCTAAGACTTGAGTAAACAGCACATGGAGAAGTTTAGAGGCTGATGCCCAGGTTAGCAAAGATTGAGCAGGTGCCCAGATTCAATTCAGCAGAGGGTGTTTATATGCCTTTGCACTGACCAGATATTCTTTTTTTCATTACAAAGTATCTGGACAAGTGACAATAATTAACAGTTGGAAAAACATACTCCTTCACAGAAAAGGATAGAAGGAAGTATTTTGTTTCAGTCCAGGAAGATGAGGTGACTACACAAAAATTGAGAAAGAAAAAAAAATGAAAATCAATTTTAGGGAGAAATTTTACAACTTGTTCCTTGCAAATCATGCTTCCAGGTAGCTGCTGCTTTGTTTCATCCAGCTGTTCCCACAGCCTGGTGTTGGAGACCTTTTATATTAACGAGGAGCATGGTATTCTTGAAGGGCCTTGAACAGTGAGATATGAGGGATTAAGTGGTGAAGAAATAGAACTGTTTGCAAAGAAGTGTAAGATAAAGAGCAAGTTATCTGGCAAAAGGATGTTAAACTTGCTTCTTGCAGCAGTGCGTGATCGTGTATAAGTAACCAATCACAGTGTAACTTGGGCGCGTGGACAGCTGTGTGTATCCAATCATGTTAAAACATCCAGCGCGTGATAAACTCTGAAGAATATAAAAATGCAGCCTTCTGATAATAAAGGATCTTCGATTCTGCGTCAGAGTCCGTGTGGTCAACCTCCTCAGCCTGGGGAGCTGGAAATTTATTGAAAGTAGACAATTAGTGACTCTGCTTTTTATATTCTAAAGCTCACAGCTCCAGCTTGCTCCTCCACCTCCTAGACAGTCCATAGTGACTATATATTGTGTATAATCACACGCAAGGCAACAAGCTCTCCAGTCAGAAAGCTAAGGGCTGATGAGATTCGCTTACATTCAGTTTCCACTGCTAAGTGTAGACAGGGGCACCTGGCTTGAGCATCTTGGCTGTATGAATATGAACCAGCAGTTCAACGCAGTTATCAAAGGCAATATAGTAACAGTCTCCAAGGGAAAACAAGCTGCCAGGAACCAGAGCTGACAAGTCTGTTTGTCGGACCTGTAAGAAACAACGCTTCAGTTCAAAGACCATGTCCCATAACAGTCCCCCCAATTTGGCAAACTCTTCAGGAGAATCCCACCAAGAAAAAGTCTTGATCAGCTCCAGCTTTTAATGTTCAGTATTTAGAAGTTCAACAGTTGCCTTGTGTCTTAGGAAGAGCATTCTCAGATGAGCAGGTTTACAGTGTACATACAATACAAAGAAACAAACACCTGACTTGCACCTCTATGACTTAAAGACTGACAACTGTTGCCTAGTGAAAGCCATAAACGACCTGGGTTGGAAAATAACCTGTATCACTCACTGGCAAGGGCAAAGCTGTTTTTAGAGACTGCTACTGTTTTCCAGGCAAGCCATTTTTCTCAATGAGTGAAAAAAAAAGCACATTCTGACAAGGAAAAATAGCTTGTAAGTGTGATGCACTGTAAGTGCACCTGCAGAAAGAGGCTTACGCTATTCCTACCCCTACAATCAACTTATTATTTCAAATCTTCTCATAATTTTTATAGTCAGGGTAAAAGTAATTTTTTCATGCAACACTATACAGAAGGGGAATGTCATTCAAAGAATATATTCAAAGACAGCCATGAAGAACACACTGTCATTTACAAGGGAAGGCAAAGAGAGCTCAATGAGGCTTTCCTGTATACGCCCCTTAGATATCTTTTTCATTTTCTCAATATGCATTTCAATTCATCTCTTCAGTACTATTGCGGCCAAAGATAAAACCTACTCTGCTTGCATGTACTTAACTAAAAAAAAAAAGCCAAATGCATGATTGACACTTTAAAGTTTTCCTTCTGATGTATATTTAAGTATATCTCTGTAAATAAAAACATTTTAAAATTCATTTATTGTTCGTCTCATGTTTCCAGTTGAAAAATCTGGCTTGAAAATTGACTTTTCCAGTTTATTTTTAAGTAGATCCAAAGAAAATTGGTGTTTTTCATGCCTTTTGTCTACAGAGAAATTAAATTGACTTGAGCAGAAACACATTAAAAAGTAACGAGAAAAATACAGGAAACGAGAAAAAAATGGTTTGATAATTGCCACACATATATCAACCCTATTATGAACCTTTAATGTTACTCTCAAGACTGAGCAGCAAGCTCATTAGTAAAATCATAACCTTGTGTCTCAATTTAAGACAAATAAAATGTCTAGCTGGACTAGATATGGGCCCTCTTCCCAAAAACCACCACAACCTTTGAAATTAGACAGTGCTGATCAGTCTCTCTCTGAAGGACAGCGCAGGGTGTGTGGAGTTGGGGGCTAAGCCAGGAGAGTTCCCTCCAAGATACCTCCACCAGCCCAGCAAAAGGGTGGCTCCTGCTCCCAGCAGCTGCCGAGCAGAAAAGTGGCACCAACTGGAAAAACCTCTCGCCTTCCTCCCCTCCTCCCAGCTACCAAACTGGAACTCAGAGCTATCAAAACACCCCCTGCCACCCGTCCTGGCTCCCAAAACCCCCTGTGTTCACAAGGGAGAGAAAATTTCCCTGAAAAATTTTGAAACTGTAACACCTGATTTTTATTTGTAACAATTATTTTGCACTTGTTTGCAGGAAAGTCATGACAAAGTAACATGGATTTTGTATATCTGTCTTATGGTTTAGGTGATTAAATACCAGGAAGGCTTTAAGCACAGATAGATTACAGTTATAAAAATACATTTTTGATTTTATGTTAAAGTGGAAGTTCTAAGATGTGAACCTCAAATGCTAATTGCATATACCATCTCACTATAGGCTGGAAATGAAACATCATCATGTGAAAAAAAAAAAAACCAAATTGTAAGTTTGTGTAATATTCCTATTTCATTTCTACTGCTTCTGGTGCTACTTCATAGATAAAGGTAACAATACCAACCAAGTCTTTGGAAAAAAATCTATCCCAACAGTCATATCTCAAATCACTTCTTCTTCTTCCCTATCCTGGCAGAATTTGATCACCTCATTAATTTTGAAAATGAAAGTTCCTTTTTAGTTAAAGTTTCTGTTGAAGTCCTGAACCATCCAAAATCACAAACCATTTTAAGAGTTTCACAAAATAATAGATTTTATTAACAAGAGAAAACAATATATGAAATTCAATGGAGAACTAATCTGTTTCAAGCTAGCTGCTTTAAAATGTTCCTTGGACACTCACTAATGCAAATTCTGTGTACAGTTTAAATGCTTCCATTACTGACTTCTATATAGATTTCAACATACATCTTTTAGGTACCACAGGTCATTGCTATGGTAACCATTTCTATTTAAAATAATCATATAAAATCCTACTTCTTAGGTTATTATTTAGGCTAACTTATACTATCTCCAGGTTTAAGAGATTCACAGATCCATAACACTATCTAGTTATGCTGAAAAAAATAGGTGTGAAAATATTGCAGTTGCATCACTAGCAAACAGATGATTCTCTTCAATTGACAGTGATTTGTTATAAGGAAAACATACTGAAAGTAAACTCTGTCCTGGACTGAAGATCTTGAGATGTCCTAGGAACATCGACCAGTGATATTTACATCCTACACTTCAGAAAAGAAATTTTATGCATGACTGACTTTTTAAATGTTCTATATTTGAGGGCAGTTGCTTTTTAAAATTTAAATGAATACACTTTTCAGAGTTTCTCTGTCATAGAGTTTCTAATTCTGGATTTGTGCAGTGAGGAACAGTGTCCTGTACTGGTAACCATTCTGAAATGGTTTGGTATTGCAAATTGACATGATAACGAAAAAGCAGCAATGTAATAAAAATAAGTGCAATAAAAATACAAAATTCATAAAGATACATATATATATATATAATAGCATCTCCATTCCTTATATATCATGGAAATCCAGACATTTTTACCTGGCAATACTGCATATCTGAATAATGAATAAAAGTGGAAACATTTTTGAAACTAGACTTCTACATAATGACAGAGATAGTCTTTAACATACACGGTTAATTTTTCTCCCTCGGATTCTACACAACAGTGTATTCTTGGAATAATGCAATCACTTAAAATCAAATATACAACATGTAGACAATGCTTTTAAAATCATTTCTAAAGGAACACAAATGAAAAAATTCCATGTCTTTCGTTCCGTACAAATGAAAAGACTTCACGGCATAGTGGAACAGGGTTAAAAGCAACACAAGGACACTGCTGGAGCTATAAGCCATAGTAAGATGTTTGATATAGCCATTAAATAAACAAATTGTTTACATACAACGGAAAGGAAAGCTACCAGAAAAATCCTTTAATATTCTTAGCTACTTTTCTTAACTTCTTCTCATCTGGTCTTGATCATGTTCAAACATCTTTCCTTGGCATGGAGTAGCAGATAATAATTTGAGACTCTGTTATATAAATTAAGTTTGTCAGAACCCTAATCAGACTTTTTTAGTGTTTACTTCTCAACTTACCCTTTAGTCTTCCAACATTACATGCTATCCTAAACTTAATAATAGTTTTTAACACACAGTCTGGTATTACTTTTTCTTTCAATTAAATTCAACAGTATTTTAATTCACTTCTTAGAACATAACATTTTTAAAAATCCTGCTTACCTTCGTAGGTCATTCATACTTTAATAATGAACAGCTGTCACGTATGATACATTTTCACTAACTTTGATTATTTTAATCTTTCCTTCAGTAATTGAAATGCCTTTCAAAACTACAACTGCTGTAATTTAATTTCACACGCAGAAAATATTGTCATAAATTTGGTTTCATGCTCAAGATACTTTGTGTGACTACCTGCAAGTGCAATGAGAAAGCTCTTCAAAGAGAAAAAGGATTGCACATATGAATTGCATTCTGCCTCTCCAAAAATCTCTGGATAGGCTGTCTCAGGAGTCATACCTTACTTATTTTGTTTTGTCCCCTGTCCACATATTAACCTCTCTTATAAAGAAAATGCAACTTGCTGTGGCATCTATGAACCAAGTTTCTGAAGGCCAGTAATCAGCTATGTCAGATAGATCAGTGTTATGTAATAGCTTTGTAATATTTCACACTACAAAATTACACAATGGATTACAAGACTCGAGATGCTTGGTGCCAGGCATGATTTTGGATCCTTGCATGGAAGTTTTTTCTCTTCATGAGTACGCTTTGCCATAGACTGATAAACCACTTGGATTTCAAATTCAACAGATATCGTCATGTCTGCAGATGAAAAATGGCCAACATTCCTTCTCCATTTTATCAAGGCTCAAAACACAGTAACCATAATAACTTTTCTGTCCCATAATCCACATGATGAAGGCCAACCTCCAAGCACTTGGAATTCCACTTATGTGGTGGAATAGAAATTTAGCATAAAGTCCTTAATTGTGTTGTATTCAGAGTGTCAGACACTTCGAAATTACCTCAGGAATGCATTAGCAGAGAATGCAAGATAAGGAACGTTACTGTGATGTACGAGTGCCCTGGAAAAGTAAAACATTACAGACTAAATTTCAACAATGTGTGACTTTTGAGAGGCCGTGAGAATCTCTTCCAGCTAGGTCCAGTGCAACACTATAGACTTCAGAAGAGGCATGAGGTAGCCGCTGTTGTTACACCTTCCCCTATTATGAATGAATTAAATAATCCAGCTGTGGCTAAGAAAACCACAGGTTTTAATTTCTATAAACTGCAAACTGAAAAGCTGTGATTAAATCTTATCATGTCCATCTATTATCTGTGACAGCTGCACCATTTGTTCTTGCTATGGTTATAAGATTTTGAGCAGCACATTGGTCACTAGGAAAGTCAGATATCTTTAAGATAAAATTGTATTGGTTTATAAGCCAGTACTACTCCTTGGCATTTTTACTGATAGAGCCGAATTTTTTTGCTTTTCATAAATTGTCTTTTATATATGAACACGTGAGTTTACAAACACAGAACTGTAACTTAAAGATTTGTGGTATATTTACCTCATCACAGGATAATGCTGTCAGGTGAGTCAGTAGATTCAATACAATCTATTCAAGGAGAAAAAACAATCCAAGCAGTGGTTTTCAGCAAGTAAAACCTAGTATTCATCAACAAAAACAGAATGTGTGTTTAGTCTGGCCAAAATTGTCTCCATGCACACTTATGCCAGCTAAGTTCCCTTTCTCTATCCTGACTATCCACTCAGTTATATCTACTGAATGCCATAGGAAACCAGAAAGACCAGCCTCCAGACTAACTTCTTATAACTATTGGCCATCCGCTATCTTTAAGTGTGTCTATTACAAAATTCAAAGCCATAATGACAATTTATGTACACGTACTGGTGCTGACTTTAAATAAGCTATCTTTGCTGCAGACAGGAGTGTTGCTATGGTAACATAGGAGTCATTGCAGGCCATGAAACCTGCCTACATTCGGGGATCTAGTGTCCCCTAAACTCCTTGTTGCCATGGCTGCACTGGTATATGTACAAGCTAATTTAACAAGTTATAATCTGACTCTATGCATTGCAATTTGTTTTTTTACATATCTCTATAAGCGTGTTCTGAAATTGCAAGGACAAATAAAACAGTTCTGCCCACTATTCCCCAATCTTCCTAAATGAGGTGCTGGTTGGAAAACAAGATCAAAGTGGCATGAACTCCCAAACAATAAATAAATGTCATTCATACATACTTACTTGTTTAGTATTATTTCTTAATAGAAGTGCTATCTGACAGTACACAGAAAAAGCCACTGATGTTTACTTCCCTCCAACAGCATTTCACCTAGGTTTGCAGATTCACCGTGACAACTAGTATTACCATGTTTCCTAACCAGTGTCTAAATTCAGCTGATTTCAGCGGAACAAGTATCAAGATTTAGTGTACTGGAAAAGGGAGTTTTTTCTTTGCTTTAAATATCCAAGCAACCAAATAACTCTATAGTGAAGTCAAGAACAGGATATGCCACATTCCACAAGATCCAGTAAGGCTAAACTCTGAAAAATAATTTTTTGTTCATTTGGTTTTAGTTAGAAAACCTCAAACTCAGCATAACATTTAATATATGGAATTTGCCATCAAGCTCTGCATATTATCAAAACATCCATACTGATATAAAGCAGGCAAGATTTGTAGTTTTTCATAATGTAGACTACAAGAAAGGGGGAGAAATGAGAAGACAATATTCTTCCCTACTAGAAAATGCTGGTTCTAATATTCTCCAGATAAGATTCACATGTATTACAAAATACAAGAGGACAAAATTCAGTTAACCTTCCTCCAGTTTTTAGTTCCCAGGTGTTCAAAGCACTTTTGAGTGTGCTGAGTGACTTTGGTTTTTCAGTAAGACAGGAACAGTATTTTCTTTGATACCTTCTAGCAAAGCTTAGGATGCAACATACTCTGTTTATAGAGTCTTGTATCTGTTTAGAAAGTTAATGGCTCTACTGCTAGGAAATTCTTCATGAATTATGGGAGTCTCAGTCATTCTGATTGATGAGATTTGAGTTTGAGATTAAATCACTTTCTTTAAATACCCGAAATTACTCCACTAAAAAATAGTTTGTAATCACAAATTTTCTACTTTCCTCTCCTTTTTCCTTGCTCTCCTTAAAGGATCATAGTTCTAAATCTAAGGAAAATCATGCCTAATCTAAAGATTTACAAAATCTTATTTGCTTTAAAAGAACATGTAATTGGTTTTAAACATTTCCTTTTTATGAGTATAAAGATAAAAAACTTTAAAATGTGTGTTCTTAGCATTATCTATGATGTAGAGAACACAAACTCCTCATAAATTTTCTCTTCTTCCTAAAGTTCATTTCAGAATTCTGCACGATGAATTACTGCGGAACCATCACTTCCATTTATAAGTCAAAATGCAGCATAGGGGGAAAATCAGGTTAATCCTTTAGAAAAGACTTGGTCAGTATTTGCTGTTCAAGTCATAAATGTGCTTGTTTCCATTAATTATGCTTCCTCCCTTGCTTAAGCATTATGACTAGAACTTTGCTATACATAGCGTGCTTAACAAGCATGAAATGTCTTTGCAGGGTACCATGAAGGTCACTTCCCCACTCCTACAGCTCACTATGCACTTAGACGTAATATAAGTAACATACAGTACCTTCTGAAGTCACTGTCTTCTATGAAAAGGAAAACCTCATATTTAACCCCAAATCCCTCTTTGCATTTGGGATAATTATACCTTTTCCTTTTACAATCTGTCTTTCTTAAGCCTCTTTCATATACTGGACCATATACTATGCAGAATTTAATTTGTGTTGCTCTTAATAAAACAATCTCAGCTTCCTTCCCCGAAGATTGAAGCCCAAAATCAAGCAAATGTATTCAGTGCTGTCTACATTTACAACCTAATGCTACAGACTACAACCTTGGAACACAAAAACAAATGCAGCCTTATAAAACACATCAGTTTATCCTTCCCACTGAACAATATGAGATCTCTTTTTCTTTACCAACATTGTCAGGTAGAAAATTCACTTCTATGGAATATTCTTTGATGTATCCATAGAGGCCTAAGCAACTGCACTCAACTCAAAATCATTATGGAAAACAGATCAGTGTTTAAAAACAAGAGATATAAAGGTGAGCTTAGGTCAAGTTTGAGGTAGAAGAGAAATAGAGACTTGTTCAAGAGGAGCCGAGAACAAGGGTATTCATATCTTAATACTTATTCTGCTACTGCTTGAAAAGTGGTAGGAGAAGGCTGATTTTTCATGTGTTTCTTTAACTTCCTGCATGTAATTCTTTCCACTGTCAAAGCTACATACAAGACACTGACTTCCCTGACAAAGCCTTAGGTCACCTAATAATAAAAATTGTTGTATGAAAAGGTTTCATTATTAAGAATTTTCTAGAATGACAACTAAGAGCTTCCTGTTCCTTACACAAATAAAAATATATTGGATTTAATATGGCTACTACTAATCTAGGTGGTTGTGACACACAGGCACAGACCTTGGCTAATAAAGAACAATTTCTGAATGTATCCATTTCTGAAGCAAAAAGGCTGATTCTGATGACAGCAGTAAAGATGACAAAAGAGAGGCAGTGGTAGAGCAAATGCAAAGGTAAACTCGAACTCGGTAACAAGATTTCACTATATAAATGTAACCTCTGTTAAAAATAAAGTTCTGTAAATTATTTTCAAGGTCTATTATGAATGCATAATGCATAGGAACACTGGACAAAATTAAATTAGCATCAGACTATATATGCAGGCTCAGAAGTAAAAAGACATATTCCTTTTTTAGATTTTAGAACTGATATTGCTAAGAAAGTTCAGTCAGAATTCCTGCTCTGGTTTACTGATTTAACCTTAACTCAGCTGAGTAACAAAAACAGATATGGGAAAATACAGAAATACAGGTCTTCTCTTGTCATATACCATGTGAACAGGTAAGTATCAGTTATGCTAATGACTAAAAGACAGGAAGTGATAATAGTTCTTATATACTTTTGTAAAATTAGAAGGAAGCCCATATTTGTTAATTATTCTCTTAAAAAGAGCTGCTAGATGTCCCAAACTAGATCTGGTGAAAGATGGCACAGCAAAACTATCCTTATTTCCATTTGATGGAAGATTTTGTTCTTTATCAAGACAGCATTTTGATGGTGTATTGAAAGTCAAGTTCAGCTTTCCAGTGAGTGCCTGATGAAAAAGCCCAGGGTACAGAAAGGCAGGAAAAAAATCCTGACTACTGTACTAACTTCATGCAAAGTCAGTACCCAAACACTGTATACAAAGCAATGGGGTGTAAAAATGTAAATATTATGTGATATAAATAAATTATAACAAGATAGTGGGCAATGTTTATCACATCCTCACCTTATATAAGGATTATGATTGTGCTACTTTGCAGTGAACACCAGCTACCCAAACCATGTGGAAAATTGTGGAGACATTTTATATTAACGAACAGCATGCTATTCTTGAAGGGCCTTGAACAGTGAGATATGAGGGATTAAGTGGTGAAGAAATACAACTGTTTGCAAAGAAGAGCAAGTTATCTGTCAAAAGAATGTTAAACTTGCTTCTTGCAGCAGTGCGTGATCATGTGTAAGGAACCAATCACAAGTTTAACTTAGGCGCGTGGACAGCTGTGTGTATCCAATCATGTTAAAACATCCAGCGTGTGATAAACTCTGAAGATTATAAAAATGCAGCCTTCTGTCAATAAAGAGTCTTCGATTCTGCATCGGAGTCCGTGTTGTCAACCTCCTCAGAAAATAGGATACACTTTATGAAATGATACTGAAATCTTCCTGAAAGTGACACGTGAGAAGCCCTACAGTCTAGTGTGACTTTTCAAGTTTACACTTATTATCTAGCTATATATTCTCTGCACAAAGCGTAAGTCTTTCCTCTTTAGAAGTGACAAGGATGGAGGAGGAAGTCTATAAATCAATGAGGTACAAGACTTATCTCAATCCAGTCGTGTATGGATTAAATAGGACTACTAAGAACAAAGATTGTCTCATTTTCAAGGTCTTTTCTTTTTATAAATCTAAGCAAACATGAATTAGATTTCCCCAAAGTAAAGCTGCAAACAGAGATATGCTTTTTCTTTCTCTTCCCTTTGTTCCTTCAAAGCATACCTGGATTTTATTATTTAACAGAGTATTCAAGATAGCCCAATAAAAAGTTAGAGCAATTATTTTGCTGGTTTTATCCTTTGTTGTAAAGTTTCTGATGCATATTGTATTGTATGTATCCCTGAAGTTCCTTTGAAGAGTTCCAGTATGTAATTACCAGAACACAAGGGACTGATATCTCCATTACAGGTTACTGGCTCTGTCATAGATAATCTGGCAAAGTGAAATCATATAAAGCAGTCTTAGTTGGCGTGCCTAATTTCCTGCTACTGAACAGTATTGATCCTTGCTGAATATAGTTCTTCTCAGGAAGATTCAGTGAGTACTCCAAATACTGGACTCAGATAACAGCAAGACAAAATATGTAAACGGAGCAAAATCTTTATAAGAAGATACAAAACACAGCAACAGAGTCTTATTATCCACCCTTGTTCCTCGTGATAGCACATTCTTTCATTTCCTTGCCAAACTACCAGGATCTCTTTATCTTAATTTATGAAAATGTAATATACCTGGCTGTAAGTGTCTTTTCCTGATTACACCATTGCTGTTCTTCCTCCTAAGATGCATCATTTCCTTGGTTTTGGGACCTAGAACAAATGCTACCTAAGATAAATGGAAAGATTGCCACAGATGTCAATATTCTTTATTTCAGGCCATTGGGAAAAAGGAAAAAGCATGTATCGTTTTTTTCTTTTTTATATCTGTTGTTAAGCACTATGTAAGTACTTGCACCAACCCTATCATGAAAATGAAGAAAACAGACATTAAAAATTACACTTATCCCAAGAACTGAGACATGTTGTAGGTCATGTTTAAAGTTAATTGAAGAATGAATTACTAATGGTGGTGGATGTTGATGTTCATTCACATTAACTACTAAAAAGAAAGAAATGGAAAAAAGTGAATTTTAGTTTTAAAGAGAGGAAACATATATAGCAAGAGAATCAGAATTACAAAACACACGATAACCACTACGACGGTCCACAGGAGTACAAACCATTACCATAAATTCAGATGAGCAAGGATCACCTCTAGGTTTATGAAGAGCTTAGCAAAGGGATCTCTGTGTGTGAAAAAACTCCCAGGGGCTGTCACGGTACAAAAAATCACCTGTAGGTGCTGGAGAAGGAAAGCAGCAGCCAGAGACCCCACACACCCTTCTACACAATCTAGCAGAAATTGGACAGATTATGTTAGGCAAACAATAGATTTACGCCCAGAAGCAGTGAGGTTTGCCTGTTCTCTGTACAGTTTCATTACAAATCCTGTATTGCTGACATGGCCAACTCAGGAATCATAGAGTGGCTCACAGTGTCACAGTGCAATCCCAAGCCGATTACTTCTGAGTCAGTGACTGGCATCAATCTGTTCCTCCCTGCCACCAGGTATGGGAGTTTATAAACAGATAACTGAGTCCCACAGGTGAGGCTTTGAGAATAACATGTCAAGGAATCTTACCACTCCTTCCTGAAAGATAAAACCAAACAATATCAGAATCTTGCATTTCAAAAAGGAATTACTAGAGGGCAGTGAGATGTATATAGGCACATAAAAGTGAACATTTGGAGGAGCTAAAAAGCCATATGAATTGGTTCACTGGTTCATTGATGAAGTTTCCTCTTTTACATTTTCATGTGATAATACCTAAGAATTAGAGCTACTTGTAGAAAGATGTCAATTCCAGTTGGTTTTACCTTTTTTAAAAAATTATTATTCCTTCTTCATTAGCAGACATATAGCCTTCAAATTAATATCTCACTTTTTGCCAGAAAACACCACAATACTCATCACCATTGCCTTTCACTTGCAGAATTGTTTCTTCTCTGGTATGCAGCTTTCTTGTTAGGCTAGTACACTGGTCAAAAGCTGTCCTATAAAGGAATCCATAGGTGCAGACCTGTTTAAACCAAAGCAAGTGAGTAATTATGATAAATACTATAAATACTACAATTCATTACCTCAAAAACAAACCCCCAAACGACTGCAGAAGAACTGACGTTCTAAGTTCTCATTATGTTTGGTCAAAGGAAAAAAGTAGTTTTCATTAAAAAAACCCACCTTATCTAAGCTATCTAAAGGATATCTTGATTTTTTTAAAAATAAATCCACAGTAGATTCAAAGAAACAACAACAAAACCTCCCTATATATAAATCAAGAAAATAAAAAGATTCAGTCCAAAATATGACTTGATTTTTAGCAGTATGTGAGTGTGTATGTTGTGAGGTACCTACTCAAACCCTGGTACCAGTGGGAGACAACTTACAGATGATAAAGCTACATCTTACTCACTTTGCTCAGGCTCTCCTGTTGCATATTACACACTATGAAATGCATATTTTAAAATTATCAGCTATTATGAAGACAAAAATGGGTCAAGATTTAGCTTTCTCACTGCTTTCTCTCAGTCATATATTATTGTTAACTACAGGGTCTATCAACATTTAATCCCAGCAGTAGCAAATTTTCGTCCAAAGTGGGAGGTTATTCATTAACTGTATCGAATCATTAATACTGACATCATTAGGAATAAAATAATGTTGGCTATTTAATTCCACAAGAGACTGCATGCAGTATGGCTTATGAATTGTCTCCATAATAATATGTTTATAGCACAAAGAGTTTTTCATCCATATTGCACAAATTCTGAAATACTCACACAAGACCCTCCCCCCAAAAATACATAGCACAATATTATGACCACTTGTAGGTTGTTGTCATGTTGATATTCCTATTAAGAAATTCAATTTTGCCAGAACACTCTAAATAGTTTTTCTAATTTTCAAAATTCAGGAAGCCGACTACAGAATGGTTCTCTCCCACTACAAAATCTCGAATCAGTAAGGCACATTTAAGCATAAACTAAGCATTTCTAATTTATTTACAGACAAAGGAAACGTCTCTTTTATTCATTACTTAGGGAGGAGAACAGTACCAGAAACACACTTTAGCAGTGCAGACTCATGGTCATTCTGCCTTAAGCGAAGGTTTAACATTTGCCTTCAAATTACGGTGAGGATGCTGTCTTGGCTGAAAAACAGAAGCAGAAATTTTTGGATTGTAAATTTTCTCAATGGGATATGATGTGAAATCTCTGTCTTAAAAGGAAAGACACCATTGCACATTTAAATACTCATACATGCTTTGAGACAATTGTTTCCTTTGAGGACTTTTAACTGAATATTTCATCTTTTGCTGCTCCTATAATGCAGGCATAAACTGCTTCCCATCTCAAAATGGAGAGGTAGCAAGTTTCTCTTTAAAGAATTTGTCTAGGTTATTCTCATCCAAGTTTCTAAATAACAAGGCCAGGTGAACAAAAGCAATATTAGCCTTGGGCTAACATTTAATTATAACCACTGCGCATTCTATGTCTGTCTGCCTCTCCATTTATCTTTCTGGAAAAAAAAAATACATACTGTGCCACAAGTGTACAGAACATATGGCTTGATGATTGATACTCCACAACACGCAGTTATTGGATGATGTATACTGTCATCTTCTGGAAAGAGGAACACTTCTATCAGAGAGAAGTAGCACATAACTTTCTTGTTTGATTTTGTGGAAAAACTTCAGTTTTAGTACCTGCATACAGGACTATAAAAACATTTTGGCAACACTACAAGGAATGTTTTCAAACCTTGAAAAAGTAAAAAATACTTATTTCTCCTGAACTTTCTTAAAAGTCTCTCAGACTTTCAGGTTATTAACTGCTAGTGCTACCTGTGCTGATGTAGTCCAAACATACGGGATTCATCAATATCCTGAACCTGAAGAAAAATGAGAATGAAAATAAGCTAACTGCAGAACAGTTATTGTAGGTCAAAACCACTTCAGTTTTGGTCTTGATTCGCTACAACTGATAAGTACATCTCTGTGAACTTTCTTTTTAGGACTCCAACAGTATTTGTAGTTCCGTGCATGAACTGGTTTTGATGCTTGATACTTTAGGGATGCAATCACAGTGAAATACAGCAAGTCACATGACTTATCACAGACATGCTCTTTTATAATTTCTCCCACACTCCACCAATAAAATTTGTCTCGATTAAAAATAAAAAATAAAAAATCAGAGCTCTGACAGTTACAGATTCTCGATGTGCATTACTGAAGAATCATTAGTATGCAACTGTCTTTACAGAAATTCAAATATAGGTTACATCTGCTGCCTCCTTTAAGGAAACTATTCATCTACAAGAACATCCAGTGACAGGGCATTTGTTTTTCAGACATACCTCAACAAAAGTTTCTTATATACTCTACACCATTACCAAGGAATAGCTCAAACTTCTATGCAGCAGTGTTACAAGATGATGTTCTTTTTATTTATAAGTGTGTGACTGTATTCATTAATTCCAGATATGATCAATCTCACTGTAACAGAAGTACACTCTATTTTATTAAGGACTTCTGGAGAACACAATTCTCACAGTAAGTGAAACTATAAATAAATTTTCTTGCAAGTGTTATATAAATTATGTAAGTGAGCAGCAGCATGTCAGTGAAGGTTGATCAGATTCTTTACAACATAGTTTCATGAAAAGAAAAATGTTGGATTTGGTCCAAATATGGAAATTTTCATGACGGACATTTGTGGTGCTTTGGGGATCAATGAACCTTTTGCTAAAACCTGAAGCAAAGTTTTTATTGCAGGACAGGGAACTTGGTTTTGAAATTCAGGTTTGTTCGTGGTATAAATTTGAATTATATTTGTGCCTGGAGAGCTCAAATGAAATCAACCCTCACTGGAACAGGTTCTGTATTTATACACAGCAAGAGATGCAGGACTCCATTATCTTACTATCAAGATTATCCAAGTACTAAAGAGAGGAAAACTGGGAAAAAGAAGTCAAGGTTATGTTATTACAGGATCAGATGCTGAGTTGACACCTCGTTAACATCTCTTCCTATACTGTGCTCCACCCTCTGGCAGCAAAATCCATGTGAAGAAAAATGACATCACAAAAAAATCTTATGCAGGTATATGTTCTTCCACGAAAGTCTTCTCATAACAAGGGTGCAGAAAAAAACCCCATACATCACCCTAGGAGCAAACACAACAATGTATGATATTCAAAGCAAAAACAGTAAAGAAACATTCTGTTTCCAATTCTCTTCAAGATATATTTAAAAGTATACATGAAACATCAGTAAAGAATATCTGAATACCATATGAAAATTACAAAACTATTCTTTCTGTATTCCTCTCATTTAAATAAGTAAAGCAGTCCTAAAGAAATAGACAATACTGCCTGTTATTTTCAGTGAAAGTTAGGCATCTGTACATTTCAAAAATATTCATGGACAAAGTTTTTTTCCAATTACAACAATTCAAAGCTAGAACAATGTAAGTGGTATCTACCAGGTTCAAATTTAAACAGACGTCACTAAGAAAAATTTGGTTTGGTGTTCCACATACACTGATTTAACAGTTTTCCTCTGTAAAGCACAGTATAGATGAGCACAAGTATTTCAGGGGTGTATTATTCTGTATGGCAATTTTTTCTAACTAGAACTAAAGTAATTAAATATGCTCTAGCATGTTGCTGTAAAATTGATCACTTTCTTGTGAATAGTCATGCATTTATATATAAAGAGGAATGTTCCTTTCTAGAAATAGATCGTTTCCAGATTAATGGGTAAATTACTGCTCCTTGGAAATTAATACAACTAGGTCTCCTTCTGCAGCAACTTACATATTCACAAATCAGATTGAAATGCTTTCATCTTTTCTCTGCCCATTGCTTTCCTGCTTTGGTGAAAATAAAAAAAAAAAAAAAAGAAATTTAATCAACAAATTTTGTTGCCACTTCTCTGGGAAAATTACTTATAAAGTTACTATGTGTGTTGCAAACTCCAATGTAACAATTGTGTTAAAAAATGTCATGATTCAAACTTCCCCTTAAGACAAGACTCTATATTTTTACCTATATGTTTCCTTTCTTTGTTTAACCCTCTAAAGAGGAAGTCCTTCAATTTTCTTCCAAGAAGCATATGAGCTAGGACCTTTAAGGAAAAAGTTGATGCTTTCATATAATCACAGACTGGAACCATGACAAAAACCTAGATTATAGCAAAAAAATCAGCAGTAAAGTGGCATCTTGAAAGCTGCATCTGACCTTAAGTTAATTGCTTGCCATTTCATCAATCATGGCCACTATCCACATTTAGTTTATCTCCTCTGCCTCCCCTTCACTCCTTTGAAGCATATTTTGGTAGCTTAACAGGATAATTGTTCCCTAAGTTGGTCCCAAAATTTTCTGGGACGGTATTAATACCTGGTAAGAATGCAGATCCTACCCAGACCTCCTTACAAGTCATGAACACTATTATTTTATAAAGTTTACAATAAGTAAAGATTGTCTATTTAGACATTAAAATCTGTTTTACTTCAGCTAGTAAAAAGTGATCCCTTTTTTAAGATCTGTTTTTTCTCCTATTACTTAGGTTTGCCATGAAGTACCATGGAAACTCAACATCAGCGTGGTGTGGTATTTACAAGCATCTACAGGTTTAAAAGGGAAAATTGACAATTAAGTGGAATCTGAACCTTGCAGTGTTTCTCTGATACGTGACTTTTACTAAATAAAAATTCTGGATCATTAAGCAATTAATTTATTCTTCCTGTTCTAAGTGAGGAAATGACTCATGGTTTATCTGGTTTCAAAAGCTAGAAGGGAGAGGAGGGAAAGTCTATTCTTAATGGCTAAGGAAAACTGACAGTTAGGAATCAATAAGGAAATGACAAAAAGCTCAACCGACCCTGGTGACTCACCAGGATAGTTTGATAAAACTTCCCTAGTTTCTAAAGCCAGCTATAAACAAGTGTTGTGAGTGGTAACAACATGCCATATTTAACTCGGCAATCTCAGTGGTCAATACTCACAGAGATACAGCCTGAATGGAAAATAGCATAAGTCTTAAGCAGAACTTGAATTAACACTTGTGGACCTAAGTGACTCTATAGCAGCTGGTTTTCTCTATTAAATAGTAAAGCACTGACTCTATCTCTGTGATTTTCTACCAAGAGCCAAAGTTACACTAGGCAAAATCATACGCAATTACTTCTCATGTGGCCAACACAAACATATGATTCCCAAATTCCTTCTGAGAGAGTGCAGCATCAGGTATCACCTTCACCAAAAATCCGGCATAGCAAAGAAATGCACTTTGTGGTATGATGTTAATCTCTGGGAAAAGTTACAAGAAAAGGAAGTGGCATACTCAATTTTAAGAAATTGCTGATATAGAGATGCTGGTTAGTAGAAATTCTATATAAATTAAGTAAAAAAGATTTTTAAAAAGACAAATGAAATCAGTTCCCTGCATTAAATAATTTATAAAGCACAGGGACTCACTACATTATTACTTGTCTACTTCCCTCTACATTGGGATAGTTGTAGCAAATTTATTATGTTCTTACATATTTGCTACACTCCACTACTAACAATTTACTGTAGACAAAGACTAATGTCAGTTTTTACTGCTTTGATAGCAGGAAGGTGATCTGAATGTAATTTGTACATCTCCAAGACCAGTAAAGTTTGTTACAACATAAGTGTAAATGAGATCAGCCTACTTAGCCTGCAAAAAAAGAAAATTGAAAGAAAAGGATGGTCTGTAAGACTTGAAGAATTTGCACTCTGCACACAAGAAAGAAATCATATTTAATATGGTGGGTCGATCAACAGGATCAGATCGATAATCTTAATCTGAAATTTAGAATTCAGTCTTTGAAATAAAAATAGGCAATAAGGGTTTTTTTTTTTAATTAAGAGTATCCAAAAAGCATATTTTTGGTATTTAGTGTTAGGATGACTAACATGTTTTGAGCAATAACATACTGTCATATTTATTTAAAAAGATTAAGAACTACAAATGTCTTCTACCAAGCCATAAGCTATAGAATTCAAACTATTCCAAATAAAAGAGCAACATTCATCACCTAAATAAAAACCCAATAATTAATCAGGTCTTAGAAGATGCTTTTATTGCTCTTCCCTCTTCATTTTCAATTTTATTCTGTAATTGCTTTGTTATTCAAGATTTCAGTGTAGATAGATATTATTTAAAATAATAATTCACATCACTCTTATACTTTAATTTTCCATAATATAGAGAAATTATGGAGAACATACAGAATTTAAAACCTGCCAGCAAAAGTGTGCTACTATGCTTTTATAAACTCCTTAGGAGTGCAATATAACTAATGAGGTATTGCTCTGAGATATAATGCAGATTACCATGTAGTAGATTGACTTTTCTGCAATTTCCCACTACCTGTGAAGTGCCTCCTAATTAAAGCAAAGCAGAGCTCACACTTGCCCTCCATCTACGGCACATTCCACTTTTTCTGAGAACCTGCACAATTCAGGTTTTTTTCTGTAACCCCAATTCAAGAAAAATATTTGAACAGGTCCTAACTTACTGTTGAATAAGTGAGTGAATGAAGGCTTGGATCCAGTGTTGCTTATTTTAGATTTAGTATTGCAAAATCTACAGGTTATACAACTGATTTTGAACTTTCAGGTTAAAAGAAAGATGCAGAAGTTTCCTCACCTTGTAACTTGTAACACGGTACAATGTTTCCCAAATATCTGACCAAAACCAAATCTAACATCTTTATTTAGGTCATCTATCCAGGCTCTGTGAAAACTTACCCTGTTCAATAAAAGATGTGCTGAACCTTTAACATTTCCACAGATATAAATCAGTGCCTTAGAGATTTACGTGAACATTTCTATTCCACTAGAGTAAACACATCATTTCTATTGATTTTAACTTATCTAAATGAAGACTGAAAACACTAACTTCATAATACCTAGTTTAATGGCTAGCTAGGTGATCTTATGAACCACAATTACAGTTTCAGCAACAAACTTAATCCTCTAAAATGCATGAAACTTTCAGGAAATAAAATGAAACTTAATAGCACTTAAAACTCAAATATACCCCTCCCCAGCAAAACTCTTGAAGTGCAGATTTTAGAAAAAGATGAATATTGAAATACAGAAAAAACTCCTCAAGAGAATGCTTATTTCTTTTGAATAATCCCTTCAATTCTCATGTTTTTAAAAAATTCACAAAAGTAGTAAACCATACGAGTCATGAAGGACAAGTATCAAAGCTTGCAAAGGTAAAATCAATATATTTCACATAACAAAATAGGTTATAGATTTCACTATTATTACAAATGAACTATAATTCAAGTCGCACTTTTCCTTTTTTAACTAGTTTAGAATTTTTAAGGCATGAACTGATCCTACAGAAGGATAATCTATAATACTTTCCATAGTTCAGTACTTGAAATACTTAGAGAAAAGGTTAACATAGTTAAAACTTTTCCTGTCTAGTGCTGTTCCCAGTGGAATGCATGCAAAATAGCAGCAACAAACAATTCATCTTAATAAACTTTGGGTGAGAAGAATGGTTGATGGTTTTTAAGTAGCTTGGATTTCAATTAAGACTTTCAGGCAAACCTCCTATGAAGGTATTCTGTGATGCCTGAGGCACAAGGTCATGATGAGTTGCTCTACTATTTCGTTCAAGAAGAACTACATCCAGTTTGATTCTACTTATTTTTTGGAACCTACTACAATGCCTAAAGTAAAACACGGATCTCCTTCAGTACTTGTTTAGTCAGGAGAGAGAAACAATCACCTCTGAAAAGCAATTTGTTTTTTTTATTCAGTCACTTTCCTGTGTGTCTTTTCTGTTTCTTTTCTAAAGGATGGATCAGTACTTTTGCCTAACATTAAGAGCACTTTGTGTACGCACACACAGGTCTCACAGAAATGGAAATGCTTGAAAGGCATTTGTAATATACTTAAATTTCAGACAATATTTGGAAACTCTCTCCCTTTTTAGAAGATACTGTCAAAGTTGAACTTAAACATTCAGAAAGCTCAGAATTACCATGGGTATTCCAGTTGTAGTGACTGAATTTCTTTGGAAGGAAATGCAAAGATCTTTCCCTCTGTCTAAGCCATACAATCCCATTTCATTGCATTACTGATTTACTTTAAGGGGCTAAGGGGATAAGACTTAAACATTGCTTTGAAAAACTTTAGCTATGCTCTTAGCTACATAATAGCATCTTTTGCCACACTGAAGAGAGTGATAATGGCTAACACGTATGATTCATGAGCTGAAGTGCTATCGCACCCATAAGTGGGTTTATTTACAAGGGAAAGTTTTCAGTAGCAGTCAGAAACCATCAGGCCTGCACATGATAACCAGGATTGACAAGATCCAGCTCCCACTGAAATCACTGTGAATGTTTCCATTTGCTTCAGCAAGTTTTGAAAAGGAGTCTGCTGGAGCAATGCTAATTCTTAAAAACACTTAACTGACAGTGACTACTGTATGGCTGGAGAGCCTGCCAAAGATATTTCTGTTACAGTTTGAGTCATTTTGTGAACTATCTCAAACTCTTGTGAAATGACTCCTTATCTGGGAAAATCAGAAAAAAAAATTAAATATTTATCATCTCTGGCATCTTAATCATCAATATTTCATATGCAAGAACAGCATCTCAAATTAATGTTTTCTCTATGTAGGGAATCTGGCGTGGAAAGTAAGTGGTGGCAGAGTTGCCACGGTTTTTATAGTATTTTATTTAGAGAGGCCAAAACTTCCAACAGGAGAAGTATGTTGCATACATCTTCTTTACCAATGCAACAGAGATCTTTTATAAGCTAAGCTGCTATTAATCCTACCAGCATTTTAGAGGGATCATACTATCTACAATGGACATGGAGTAACTCCCATAGTCCCGTCCAATCACAGCTCCACTTAGATGAGATAGATGACATAAAGTAGTCCTCTGTCTACCAGAGACTCTGGTATAGAAAAATGTAGCTTCAGGAATTGGCAGGCTTTCCTTGGTGTACAATTTTGCATGTTTTGCTATTCCATATTTCATAGAAGAAGAAATTCCTTAAACTGTCAGTCAGAAATGCAGGAATGGGAGAACAATAATTCTGTAATTACCTCAGAAAGAACAGGCAGGTTTGCTGCCCCTGTGTCTTCAACCTCTAGTCTGAAAGTTTAGCACACCCAAATAACATCCTCTATTTATCAGTGGAAATACAGTACAAAGCAGTAAAACAACAGGACAGAACTGGAGAGGTAAATGAAGGTCTTAGAGAAGTTAATAACAACGTCTGTGTCATCCATATTATAACGTTAGGAAATTCTCTGTTATCCAGAATGAAATGTCAGCCAAGAACCCAAAATAAAACAGTAAATGCCAAGTATGAAAAATGGAGAAGCAGCTTGCATATGGAAATCACTCCTTCAGAAACTGGAACTTATACCAGACATTTGTAGAGATGGATGCAATAAAATGATGACAATAAGCTCCAGTGAAATCTCCCATCAATTCTGTCATTTAAGGATTCAGAGCTCTTGGTTTTGTACATGAGAATGTTTTGCAGGGCAGCAGATTTAAAAGTACACCGAAACCCAGAGGACATAAAATGGTTTCTAGCTCATCTCACTGCTAAAATGTTGTTGTATTACCAATATTGTGTCGGTAGATAAGCGAATTAAAAGAGAGGAGGAAATATAATGTATTTAGATGGAAAATAGAGAATGATATATTGGTTCCCAATCCCATTTTTTATCATATAGCAGCGTGTTTATAACAAGTCGTAGTAAGGGCGAACACATGACTTTTCCTATTAAACTGTATTTAATGGAATGCAACACATGTAGAAGTAATGAGAAAATACTAATGAGAAAAGAATATTTACTAGTCCAGTATCTCAGTTTGAACAGAAGGAATACCATCAGCTTCAGAAGGAATTAGAAAGTGAAAGCATTATTATGGAAAAGAAATATGGATAAGAAAAGCTTTTTAGCTTCAGAGGTTGGTTTATGCCTTGGAGTATGAGGGGTTTGACTTCCTAGCCTTTCTGAAATTGTTTAATCCTTCGTGAAATAACTGTGAATACATGCTAGACACAGAAATTTGTAATCTATTCTGCACATTTACTCAAAATTACTTTGATCACAACATCATAGAAATATAAGGCTGACAGAAACTTACTGAGATTCAGCTACATTTACTTCTTTCACTGAGGAGAAATCAATTAAAACTAAACCTTTCTCAGTGTCTAACTTGTCTTTAAGTTTCCACAGCGTCCCTAATGGTTCTGTTTCAATGACTCTCCACTCATGTAGACAGAAATTTTTTTCCTAATATTTTTTTTAAAAAAAAAATGTTTTCTGCAAATAATGATGGCTTCTTGCTCTTATTCTGGTATGAACAATGTGTACTTAATTATCTTATGAACATCTCATACAAGGCTAAGTTCAACAAGGCTCAGTGTTAGGTCCTGCACTTGGGTCACAACAACCCCATGACAAAGCTATAGACATGGGGACAAATGGCTGGAGAGCTGCGTGGCAGTAAAGGACTTGGAGGTGCTGGTCAACAACCAGCTCAGTATTAGCCAGCAATGTACTCAGATGGCCAAGAAGGCCAAAACCATCAAAAATGGTGTGGCCAGCAGGCCCAGGGCAGTGATCGTGCCCCTGTACTCAGCACTGGTGAGGCCACATCTCAAGTACTGTGTTCAGTTTTGGGCCCCTCACTACAAGAAGGACATTGAGGGGCTGGAGGGTGTCTGGAGAAGGGCAATGGAGCTGGTGATGGGGCTGAGAACAAGTGTTATGAGAAGTCACTGAGGGAAAAGGGGCTGTGTAGTCTGGAGAAAAGGAGGCAGAGAGGAGACCTCATCACTCTTTGTAACTACCTGAAAGGAGATTGTGGTGAGGCAGATGATGTTTTTTTCTCTGACATAACTAGTGATAAGATGAGAGGAAATGACCTCAAGTTGCACCAGGGAAGAATGAGATTGGAGATGAAAAAAAATTTATTCATAGAAAGAATTGACAAGCCTTGGAGCAGACTGACCAGTGAATGGTTGAGTCAGTATCCCTGGAGGTATTTAAAAAACATATAGATGCAGTTCTTAGGGACATGGATTAGTGGTAGACCTGGCAGTGTTAGGTTAAGGGTTGAACTCGATCTTAAAGGCCATTACCAATTTAAATGATTCTATGAGTCTGTTTCTCTTCTTTACCTAAAAATCACCAGCTGCAAGCTTAAAACAATATAAAAATCAAATTACCAACAGCCATGACATTATTTTGTTACTTCTACAGAGTGGTTTGTTTTACCTGTCTCTAACAAGCTTGTGGTTTTTTTTAATTGACTCTGTTCAAGATTTTGTATATGCTTACTATGTACTAGTCAACAGTATCACAGCCTCATTCAATTAACTCTGTATACCAAGAGAGGAAGATAGCAGTTGGATTCAAACCAGTAGAAAGGTACTGCTGAGCAATCTAAAATTAGTGGTAGTTGGTCTCCTTCAAGTAAAGCATTATTTTGTTTTGCCATGAAATTAAGTTAAGAAATCTTTTCTACTGCAATATTCTTTCTTTATGATTAAGAAGTTACCAAAATGCATTTCAATGTTCTTGAAATTTCAAAGTAGTGTTAATCATTTCTGACTATGTTGTATCAAATATTGATTTAAATAATTAATATAGACATACAAGAGTCCAGTTAGTGGTTAATATTGCTTTGGAATGAATACTTCACTTTTTAGTCTAGGAAACACAGAAGTCAATTAATAAATGAGTTAGAGAATGGCAATCTATTTGGATCCAACAACTGAACACACAACTCAATTTCTCATCTCCAAAAAACCAAAAAAACGATTTACACATCTAATAGAAATTTACAGGATTTTTAATTCTGTTGTGTTAGTAGCATTGCTGATAAGAGACACAAAGGCAATCCGTTTGCCTTAATTTCAGAAAGCAAGCCATATATATTTCTTCATTTACTCAAAATTCTTTGTGAACATGTGATAGCAATTAAGGTTGATGCTGTAGTAAGATAAAAAGTGTGATAAATTTGATAAGAGCAACATTTCATTTGAACAAAATAAAAAAGGATAACATAATTCAGTCTTCTCATAATTTAGTGGCATGTATGATAAGTTAAAAATAATGGCACTTAACTTACTGTGATGATTTTCTAATTAAAATGTGACTAGATTCTTTTCAGATTTAGAATACGGCTGTCCCTAATGCAAGAGGGGAACACTGCATTATAAAAAGAAAAATGTTACACCTACTGTGCTGGAAAAGTGTAAGAATCTCCTCCCTTAATTATTGCGTATATAGCTTCTGCTTTTGTATTGCCTTAATAGAGCTCTGATTCACTGTCTACTTTGCATCTCAACGAAGAGTGGTTTTCTTGATTATAGATAGGCATGTTTCAGGTTTTGTGTCAGAAACTCCAAACTTCTACAAGTTCACCCTTACAGCAATTTCACAAGCTTTTTCCTGTCTGACATTCCTGTCAGCTATTAGCTCCTTTATTTCATTTTGTATGAACACACACAACTTTGCCTCCATTCATATAATAGTAAAGCCATACACAAAAATGTTCACATAAATTTAGTCATAAGACTTTTTTTAACCTGACTTTGAAGATCCTCATAATACCTACAGAAAAAAAGCAGCACAGCAGCAATGAACATGTATTTACCAAATTCAATGATATGCCAAATCTTAAAAAGCACATGAGGTGTTGCACAGATCAAATGCTTATGATTCTCTGTGCAGCTAATCACTACACTTAGACACGTTTTGTAGTTGCGTCTTTCCAATAGTAAGCTGGAATATCTCTTTGAAAATCCTTTAAAAGCGCTAGCAGAACTTTTTCCAGATTCTTTAGATGTTTTCATTCCATCTTCCAGAAACCTTTCCAAAGTCAGTGAATACTTTTAGCCGAAGACAAAGTTTATTTGTTGAGCATTGTTGATCATTGACACCATTACTTAAACCTTTTAATTAAATTGTCTATTCTATACAAAACCAGCCTGTACATTTCTTGTCTTGATTTCAGCAACTGTTCAAGCTTGCACCACATCTTTAGAATAAGTCTCTTTCCTGTACTTGCCTCTCCAGTTGCATTCATTTAATAGTCCCTCATGGGCATATCCTTTAAAACTTGTGTCTGCTGCAAGAGGTATTTGGCATGGAAAGCAGATTGCACCCTGCTGTGCTGTGTGAAAATGTTATAACCCAGTGATACTTTTCAGTGGAATCTCTGCAGTATGGAAACTTGCAGAGAACCATAAGCAAAAGCGATAAAATAATTTTCATTCCATATTTCAAAACAATTGGTATGTTTTTCTTTTTAGACAAGCAGTACAGAAACACATTACAAACTTGAAATTAAATGAAGAGAGAAGCAAAACAGAATTGCTAGTGAAAAGCAGGTAAACATTAGTATGGCAGATTAACAAATCTGGTTTAGAACTAAAAAAACACCTACATGCTAGCACAGGTTCCTTAGAACACCACCTGAGATACACACAGAAACTTAATTGATGGATTGCTCAGCACATCCAGAGCTCACTATGCAACAAGGGATTTAGACTCAGATTCCTGGACAGAACTATGTTGTAATTATGCTGTAATTAAATATGTTGCTGTTTAAGTAGTGGCTAAAATCTCAGCAGGACACAGATTCACAAGACCTTCATTAACCATCTGAAGGACTGTTCCAGCAGGATTTTAATGCCCAAAAAAAAAGCAGACAGAAGTGAAATAGCTTGGTGTGGCACCAACACGAAGACCTTAGACTCAAAGAAAACACTGACTTCCTCTTTTGTAAGAGAACAGAAGTCACTGCTTACATGACAGAATCCAAACAAATAGCCTCTGTCAGACAGTATTTTTAGGAGATTCAGTTCCTTTATGCATGGCTATTTTAAGCTTGGTACTCTGCTGGCATTGCTGGAACATGAACCTTTTGCTTAGCAACACCTGAGGAATCTCCTTCCAGCAAACCTTGAACCTTTCTCTGGGGTCTTTCTGTTTCAGCCTAACTTTTGCCATAACCCTACCAAAGGTTTGAGTTTTCTGCTTTGACTCTGCAAGAAGGATGATAAATATGATTCAATATAATAGATACTATGCTATTTGGAACTTTGATTTGTCCTCACGTGGCAGTTTGTACATGAAATGAAGGTACAGTCAAAACCACCTCACAGGGCTTATGAGTAAATCATTAATTTTTTTCTTACAAGATAAAATCCATAAGAATGTCTCCTGATACAGAAGGACGTAACTTCATGTCATTTGTTTAATATTTTCTGTGTGCTTGCTTCATAGTCTCCCTGTGTGATTCTAGGAAACATGTCTTGCCTACTCCATTTTTTTCTTCTCTTTAGGGAAAAAGAAAAACTTTCCTTTTTTTTTCTCCTCTCAGTTCAGGCAAGTAATAAACTGTCCTAAGATTAAATATGAGTAGAGCTTGAATGCATTCTAATGGTGCAAATTATCTCAAGTCTGACAAGACAAGAGCTAATCTGACAGTCTTTTATGAACACATACAGGCAGCAATTTTCATAATACCAGAGATTATTCAAAAGCTGCGTAGACAAATTGTACAAATATCACAGTGAGTTTCCAGTATTAAAAAAATATACTTCTACTTTCATCTCCCACCACATCCTATTAAGAAATTGAAATCAGAAGAATTACCTTTTATTTTGCAGTAAATAATTAGTAGAAGTCATAAAGGATCCTCCACATTCATTAGAAACAGGAACTGTTCGGTTTATAGAAGAAATGTTTGTTTAGTCTCTAAAGACAAAAGCATTAAAGAGTACTATCCCATTACGTTTTGGGTTAAGTTCATAATAAACTTAAAATGTAAAAAGGTAAACCCAAGGTTTTGAAAAGGTACCTATTGACAAACAATTCACACAGGTAGGACAAGATCTTTTTTTTTGCTACCTAACTGTATCCATTTCTGTGAGTTCCTAAGAGTGGCTGTGTCTAAAGTAAAAATACTTTGAACATTCTGTTCAATGCTGATGACTCTGATGCATTTGTTAGAAAACTGCTGAAAATATCATGGCTTCCCAGGATTGAAACAATCAGGCTAACTAGTTGGCAAACAGCTCAATCCAAGAGCTTTACATTTAATGGATGAAAAGGTGAAGTATATTAATTAAACAAATGCAAACTAAGTAAATGGTGTTCATTGTTTATCATAACCATTTCAATGTAAGAAAAATCTATAAGGTATCTTTCAATGCACTGGTGGGGACACCGGAAATGTGTTCTGTACAGTTACAAGTAAACCACCAAGTTACTTTTCAAAAGCAGCACTACATACAATTTAATATTTATGTATTCTTCAATATATATCTGATACATTTAACACTTGTTTTGTATACAGCCAGCATGAGTATCATACTCAGCACGTGCTCTTCAGAAAACTTCAGAAAACCCATCTTAATAATATTTTCTAAACCTACAAAAGGAAAACTCTCTGGAGTAGCTGTAACAATCAGACACAGCAGCAGTGGGGGATGCACACAGACAAAAGCAAAGGGACTACATCACTTTGACCCAAATATAAGGTGTTCTTATTCCTTTTGATGCTGAATAAAGCAACAACTGCAAATAACTCTTTTAAGTCACTAAATATATTTTACACAACCAAATTCAATTAAAATGTAGTGTGTAAATGCAATAAGGCATTTCTGATGATTTATTGAACTATTGATAACACATATTGACACCAATACTTCGCTTGCAGTTGAATTTGCCACTACCTTTAGAAAATTCCTCCATTTCCTAATTGACAAAGACCTTCAGGTCTGAAGAAACTTCGTGTATATATTTAGGTGGCTGTAATTCTGGTTTCTTTTATTTCCACACATGGATGATGGTATGGAGTAAATTGTAGACATCAGCAGTCATGGGAATACAAAGGCTGTATGTAGATCTCATGCAAAACACAGCACAATGAGATGTGCCAAGTTATAAGCCATTATTCACAAAACTCTCCTCTACTGCCTCCTCACGTCCTTGCCAATGGAGATGCATGGCAGGTGAAAACATTGGTTAATGTGTAACTTATAGCAAAAATTACATTGTAATGGAGTTTGTTCCAGCCACCTGCTGTTTTTCCTGAGGACAGAAAGCCTACTGATATCACCAGAGGAAGGCAAATGAGATTCTGACATCAATTATGGACTTAACATATGCAAGCAGCCACCAAGAATATGTTTTTTGTAACTACACCTTATCCACAGGTTCAACAATCACATGTAGCCTATACTGAGCTGCCATACTTTCTGTCTGTTAAGTATTACTGTAAGCATCCCTGGGAGTTGGGAATTTACGTAACCTGATCTCAAGTGATGCTAGCCATTTTGTGCGAACATGCAGCTGAACTAACTTCTCTTCAAACTTTCCCTGAGAATCTTCTACTCTACACTTACTGCAGGCGCAATCAAAGGACAAAAAGAGGAAAAGAGAACAGAAAATAAAATATTAAAGCCTTTTTACTTCTTCTTCCAAATTCACAATGGCTCTTCTATTTCTATTCTCTTCTCCTGGTTTCCTTCCCTTGGCACCTGTAGTACCCATATCCTCACATGCCCTTTTTTATTTGCAGTCCTCCCATCTTTATCCCTTCATGAATATCATCTGTTGCACAACTATGCTTAGATATCTGCCTTTGTAAAGGATACAGGGAGATTTCCTGACTCATCAAGGTTACAAATGAAGAGAAAGAAGGGCATTACCCTAATATAAGATACCTGATTGAGTAGGATAAAGCAGCTGTGCCCAGTCAGACAACAGCCCACTAGCAGAATCAGAAATACAAACCTCTGAAGACCAGAGCTTCATCTAGTTGCAATCTAAATCATGTTTAGATATTTTTTGTTTATCTGGGGGGATTTTTTTGTTTCTTCTTTTTTTTCCTCTCTACCATATGAATCTACAATTAAAGAACGCTTAAGTATTTCAGGCAATTAAACATGAACCTTATTTTTGATAGCCATCAACAAACAGGCAGATGTGATGCTCTAACATAATTTTGATGTCTGGAGTACAATAAGCAAGTCAGACTCAATCTGCCATAATAAGTAACTTTATTGCTGCCTAAAGGCTTCTGGGATCTTAATATGGAGCAGATGTTGAGGACTTCCCTGGTAATTATGGGAAGAACTAATTCTGTCCTCCTCCACAGATATGCTTTTTGTGATCTGCTTTGTTGCATTTTTGGTTACTTGACCTATTTATCCACACTTTTCACAAATTTGTCATGTTCACAACCTTTTAAAGTAAATGTCATACAGACAATATTTAAGCTATATTTTACCTATAGTGATAAAAAGGATTATTCACATGGCTAAAGTTAAGCACCAGTGGAGGAATGGATGATTCAGATGTTTACCCTAATCTCTTCTAACAAATCAATAAACTTAAAGTGCCTGGAGGAACAATAAGTTTCTTTACATTGAACTTCCCAACTGCAGTAAAAAGACTAATGACCTAGGAAAGGAGCCATGGAAACAAAACTGGCAATGGAGTAAAGAAGTGTGAAGATGTCTCAGCTGAGAATGGAGATTTATTAAGGAGATGAAGCTGTCTTAAAGAGACAAGTTAAAACATCAGGAAATGGCAAAGGCAGTAGCGTGGCAAATGACAGCAAGCCAGCATCAGCCAAATTAACACAGAAAATTCTAAATCTGCCCAGCAAGCTCCATTTGAGAGCAAATTGGCAGGCACAATCCTCAGCAAGAACAACAACATTTTTAGGCAAAAAATTAGAGTTACTGTCACATCTCTTTAACATCAAACCAGCATAACATAGACAGCCTGCCAAACTCAAACCAACTGTGCCATTAACAAGAAGAAAACAGGATTGTGGACAAGATCATGGTATTGTTATCGACTTGGATACACAACTTCAGGTATTTGCAAGAAAAAGCACCAAAAATAGAAAGTCTGATATCTTTTTACCTAAAACTCTGGGAGGAAGCAGCTGATTTCTGTTTGTGTCAGAATACCTTACTTGGAATGAAACTATTAATATTCTAGAGAAAAACAATGCATAGGAAGTAGATCCTGAGCTTTGAAACAATGCCACTAACTTTATCTCATTAAAAGACATTTTTTGGCTGATTTTAATATATATGGATCTTAGATTATTAATGCAGATGAAGTGGTATGTCCTTTCTTTGAGGCGTGACACTCATAAGCTATAGGATGTCAGCAGACAGAAGCACGTCCTCGTTCTTTAACAAAAACGATTAGAGAACTACCAGCATTTCTAACAAGAGCCTTTTCAATTTTGCTGTCTCTCCAACCGAACAACAAAGTGTGCCACTTCACCAATTCAGCATTTTTTGGTTTTAGCTTAGCAGAAACATTTGATAAAGCTGTTTACCAACATCAAGACCTCTAACAATCAACCTAGCAAGCCTACAAGAGATACCTGAAATCTAAAACCAGCACTGTTTGGGGAGCAGTCTTTGCTACTTGCTACTTGACGACAGAGCCCTGCATTCCAGTTGGAGCTCTCCAGTTGACTGAAGTACAGCCCTACGTGATCACACTGCTATCAGCGCACATCTATACTCTAGTTGCCCATGCTGAATAACACAAGTCTGTTGTGTATTCTCCATTAACTGTTTCATTCTATCTCATTTCATTCTACCTATCAAAACCTCTCCTGAATTCTTAAGTGTACAGATACCTTTAGTATCCTCTGAACTACTTTGCTGCTTTTACTTGCCATAAAATGTCTGAACCCTATGAAACATCCACTTTTTTGTTCTGTTATTCTGCTGATCCATCATGCTGTTTCTAGATACTTCTCTATTCCATACTGGAATGAAGGGCAATGTAAGCAGCTACAGATAAAGTTGGGTTTTTTTAAACAAGCAAAGCACGAAGGACTGCTCTGAATATGATTTTTATGGGGTCACATCCCAGTGGATTTATGGTGAATGCTTTAGTTTGGCAAAATCGGCAAATGACAGTAAAGGTATATTCTGATTGTGTCTGAGATCAAAAGCAGCCATTTTATCACTCTTTTATTCTGATTTTATGAGGGAAGTGCGTTCTTACTCTGTATGCTGCTTGAAGACATAAAAAACCATCAAGAAAAATTTATTAGTCATGAAGGGCAGAAAATCCAAAATTGTAGCATAACCTTAACTCTGCTATGAAGCCAAATCCCACTGAATTCTCAACATATTAATCAAGTGATGGCAGGTAATGAAACAAAAGTAAGATCAACAGTTGGGGAAAATATTTTATGCTAATATTTTGAAATTGATTAAAATAAGCCTTTTTTTTAACAGCTACTTATACTGCATATGCATGGAATATTTTAACAAGGATTAAATTATGCAGCCAGTTAATTACCTACCTGCTGCACATGAAGTATTCATTCAGTTAATTTACAGATTAAAAACCCCACCAAAATCTATAAACCCAAAATAGAATGTTTTATTTACATTGGCCATTTTAAATAGCTGAATCATTGTTTTTCCTTCTTTTGACCGTAAGGGAAATCCTGGAAAATGTATTGCCATGTTGAACTTAAACCCTGTGAAAGGGGAACTCAGGCTCAATTTATTACATAGTGCTTTTACTTTATTGTGCAGGTGGTCTCAATAAATTAGAATGCTCATTAAACGTAATGGAACTTGTGGCATCATCTAGATTCAGGCTTTCAGCCAAATTCTACTCTTCTATAAAAGTTCCCATGGAGCTTTAGCTTCAGAGGATCTATGTATGATTCAAACAGGGCACAGATGTACTCAATGTACTCTTGATGATTGCGCTTCATATCTCTGACACATGTACCTAGGTGTAGTTTCATGGATTTTCATGGAGTATTTATCAGGTTGGCTCTTTTCAACTTTACTCTTTGACCTAAGAAGTTCTTCTTCCTCTGTTTCTTATATTATGTGAGCTTTCAATGGGAATTATAATAAGAGAATTTAGATAACTATTTCTTTAGAAACACCAGCATATTCCACTGTGGTGTATAGATCATTCTGCGGCCTCATGAGTGGTCTTCCCTCTGTGTCCAGAAGCTGAAACAGTAGTGCCCTTCGTATTCCTGTTTCCATTTTCCTCAGTGCAAGAACTCGACTTTGCAGAGGAAAGTCAATGTGACTTTATCACATAATTATTTGTTTTGTCAACAGCAGGCACTACAGAGATCTAAGATCTTTTTAGGCCAAATGACTTTATTATACTCAGATGCTCAGACCTCTGAGGTATACAGAGCTATGCAGGGTAAGAGAGACTTGAGGTGCATTCAGGTCCTACTGTCTTGCAGCTTTCTAAATCAGAATATTTTTCTTCTGCAAACTTTGCAAACGATAGTAGTCTCCTTTCGTGGGACTGACTCATATGATGTGGGCTTAGGCTGTGTGCAGGCATGTGAACAAAAAGGAAAAACAGAGTTTCACTACATTATCAGCAGTCCACATCAAGGCAGCAAGAGGTATTTTAGTCACTTCTTGTGCTGCTTTTTACAAAGATAACACATAGGCAATTCAGTAGTTTCAGACCACTGTCCAAAAACATCTCACTGTTGAATTGTGAATTATTATACAAAGAATCTTGAACATTGTTGTAGCTCAGCTTGTAATACTGGCAAAACGAATTGCTTAGTTAAATCACTTAAAGAAAATACCTGTACTACTTCTTTAAAAGATTCCAGATCATTACTCTCTGCTTCTGCTCCCAGTTAGAGGTGCTCTTACTTTTTGCAATGTCAAGTGTATTTATTCTTTCACATTTTCCTCCACTTTCACATCTTGTCCTTTTAATAACTGTATGAGAGAATCTGTGAAACCAGCAAATTATCCTGCTAGCGTTGATATCACTTTCAAATTTATTCTCCAACAACATTAAAAAAATGCTGTCATTTTAACAATGCAGCTACTTTAAATTGCCCAACAACTCTTCTCTGAATGTTGTGTTCTTTTGTGCACCTACATCTCTCTTTACGCAGGGCACGGCATTAGAGACTATTTTAAAGTATTCATCTGTTGGTTCTAACTAGTCAGTCCTGCTTCTCTCTACAATCAAAAATAGAGAGCGTTCTCCATACAGTTTACCAGAACAGAACTATGTAATGTCAGGAAGCTACAGATCTACCTGCAGCCAAACTAAATTTATCTCCCAGAAAGGGCTTATCTCCAAGCCCTTTCGCTACTTTGACATGAAAGCCAAGTTTTTTAAAAGCTTATTACTTCCCTCAATTATATGATTACTAAACTGATTTTGTAATGAAACCAAGGTACTACACAGGGGGTTTCTGCCTCTGAATATCTTTTTTCCTTTCTGGAGTCAGTCCATGTAGGAGTGTGCTGTGATGAAAAACGATTTTTTCTTCTACTGTTACAACTATTACTGTTACTGTAGACCTGCAAATTTATTTCACTGCCTATTCATAATAACAAACTTAAGATTAAAATATTTTTAAAAAATCTTAAAAAACCCCCGTCCCAAAAAGCAACTCGTTTTTTTCTTCTTTCCTAAAATTCTCAAAAATACCCATGTTCCATGTTTTGAGTTATTGAATAGTCTTTTAAAAATCCAGATTTGATTTTCACATTAACATAGGTCCTTCCAAAAATTTAGTTGTACTTTGTATCCATATCCTAAACCAACTTATAAGAGGCTTACATATACACAAGTATTTTATTAACTACATAGTAGAGACTATAAAACAATGCAGATAATAATGTAATACTAATATATGCTACCATGCACTGAATCTCTTATTGTAATCTTGAAATTAATGGCTCAATTACGTGATATGCCAGGCATTGTTTTCTTTGGTTTGGGTAATTTTATTTTTTTTATTTAGGCTTCCCCTGTTGTTTAATTTATGGGAATTTCACAAGAATTTTAAAACGTCTCTCATGAATGAGTATGCACTAGTTATAACCACTATTTCGATAACAAAAGGTTAGTCTTTATCATTGGTAATACAAATACTTAAGTGTATAAAATGACATTGATTTTTAAACACTTCTCATTTCTTTCAATGTTATCAGCAAGGCACAATTTTAGTTCATATTTTCCTTTTATAAAATTATGCCTACAAATGTTTTTCTATGGCATTAAATGTCATTTCCATTACAATAATTTTTTGTTGACTTTGATTTCGATTTCCATATGCATAAATGCATTGCAATAATTAAAGTCAGCTGTCAGTGCTTCCACATTTTCATTTCAACTTTTTAATGAATAGCTCAATAAACATGTAAATGCCTGCTATACTATTTACATTTACAGTAAACGTACCAATCCTATTTGAAGCCCAGCGTTATACTCAAAATTTACTAATCTGTATAGGAGGACCTTTCATATAGGCTTATTACAGTTATGGTTGTATTCATTTACCGTAGAGAATCATTCCTTAAAGCAGTTTTACACAAAAACACTTGCACCAGTTCTAAGGTGGTTCATGATGGTTTGCATTTTGCATAAGTAACTGAAAATGAAATTCAGTCTTCGTGAGAAACAAATTCTTTTGCCACAGCTGAAAATAGCTCAATAGTAACGTCATTCATTCTTTCATCAAATAGTACAATGAGATACATCTCTTTTGCAGAAATACAGAAATATCAGTAACTTGCATGGAATTACATTCACAATATCAAAATGGTCATGATAGAGGAAGCTTTATGAGGATGCAAACTATCGGATAGCGCCACATAAAATGGATACAACATTTACAACTTCATTTTGAAATATTTTGACTTGTTGCTATCTATAATTTAAAAATTTCTACCTGTGCTGACAAGAAAAAAGGTAAAGTTTTCCTCTGCTCTCAAAAAAAGCCATTGCTTCTTGTCCATGAGGGACAAGACCTCCCATTTAGTGCTTAAAAAAATGTTGGTATATGGACATTCAAATCTCAGATGCTGACAGACTTTTTGCTTTTTACTTATCCTTTATTGTTGCTGCTCCTGAAATAGTATTTCCTAAAACTATCACAATCTGATATGTGAAGTACAGGTAAAACCTACAGTGTCTCACCTTAAAAGCCTGGAAAACAGCAAGCTTACTCATGAGAATCACCACACTACCAAGAAAAGAAGATGCATCCTCGTGCACCACGTACTATTACATAAGAAATATTAACTTAGCATCAGCTGCCAAATTGGCTCTAATTTTTGATGTGTTTTTTGTTTGTGTTCCACTATTCGTATTTATTAACAGTAACATTTTTTTCACTGTAAATCACATCAGCTTATATTAAGAGATTCTGCAAGAACATAGGCTGTACAGTTTGTTATATTGGCATTTATTGTCAGTTTTATTTGCAGTTTTATGTGTATAATTTCAAATGCTTGGCGTATTTCTATTTTTTCCAATGCAATATATTTACGTGATGGCACACTTGCCAAAACAATTTCCATTCTAAAATGGGGGTTTATTCTATTTGATTTATGCCAGTCAGAAGTGACTGATGGAGGCTCTAATGACAGGTAATATTTCATACAATGTGATGCACCTCTTATAAACACAGTACACGTTGCCTACACATTACATACTGTCAAAAGTGCCAAATAAAATTTGCTATGCTGGCCAATGAAGAATTAAATAAAATTCCTCAGTGGAAGCAGTTCAACTATTCTATTTAGGTAGTAAGCACCACTTATTTCGGATCTATTTAACCACGTTTCCTTGTGATATCAAGAAGAAATCAAGGAACTTTTAAGTTATTTTTTAGCTTCACAGTAACATACGCAAAGAAAGAACAAACTAGAAGGCCTAATTAACAAAGCCTTATGGGAGGTAAAAAAATAAGCACCTTCCAGCATTCAGGCTGCAATGTTCCCATTTTCACCAATGAGTAACTGTTCTCCATGCCCAGCAGTAGTTAAGAATTGGCAACAACTAGTACTGTATTTATACATCCTTCACATTTCTTCATTATGTGGTTAATGAACTGAGTGAGAACTGGAAGACTTAAGAATATGAGCATAGCTACTTGATATGACCCTCAGAAAAGGCTGTCCAACATTGTATAGCCATGCTGTACTTGAATAAGAGAGGGGGTTTGCCCTGAGCACACTGCTTCTGTTCCAGCAACTCTATGGGTGCTGATATTTGTTTCCTATGATTTAAAAACTACCACTGCTTAAACAAAGCTGTACTTAAAATGGAGAAAGCGTGAAACCTGAAAGATGTAGGAAAAGAGGTCACTACAGCTGTGGTAGCTTTCACTGATGATACTAAAGTACTCAAAGTACTAAAAATGACAGTTGACTCCAAAAAAAGCTGCAAAAGGACCTCAAAGTACTGAATCAGGAGACAAAATAGCAGGTGAACCTGAATGGTGAAATACTAAAAGTATTTCTCCCACTGCCTGGGGAGGTGGTGGAGTCACCATCCCTGGAGGTGTTTAAGGAGAGATTGGATGAGGCTCTTAGTGACATGGTGTAATTGACGAGTAGGAGTAGGTGTAGGTGTTGGGTCATAGGTTGGACTCGATGATCTCAGAGGTCTTTTCCAACCTTATGATACTGTGATACTGTGATACTGTAATGCACTGAAGGGCAAGAACTACGCACAGGCACGGAGAAATTCGGGAAAGAAGAAACAGTTGTAAGTCCAAAAATACACAGTAGTGCCGAATCCAATACCTCAGGAAAGTAACAGAAAAACAAAAAGAATCCTTGTCCTAGTTCTTTACAGACCTGCAGTATGCCTACAATCTAGGCTATAGAAAGGGAGATCAGACTAGGATTTTCTAGCATGAAGAAGAAATGACCGCAGAGGTACATGTCTGATGTCTTCATAAGTAGCAATGTGAAACAGCTAAATGAAAATCCCAGATTTCAGGTTCAAAATAAAGAAATGGTGGAACTTACTGTAGTTAAATGTTGGAATCATTTGTGTCAAGTGTGTGCAGTTTATTTAAGCTTAGAAAGCAATTAGACAAACTCACAGAAGAACAACTTTCCCTTGAGTTTATTAAACTCAAACATGACACATCTGGTTGAGAAAATTAATTTAACAAAATTTCCATCAGACTTCCATTCACCTGAGGAACACTAGAGAAGATACCTTGGAAAGAAAGTGAGATAAACAAAATAACAGAACTATAATCATATTGGGAATCCAGTCCTAAAAATTCAAAAACAAAGGACACACATCAGAAGACATTTGATATGATGTATACGAAATATATGAAAATATTCTAAAGACATTATAATGTGGAGGCACATTCAGACAAAAAAGACAGTATCTTTTTTAAAGATGATAAACTCCATAAAGAAAGTAGATTTTTTTTTGAAGAAAGCTCTCAGTAGTATTTATTTAGTGACATAAGATATTCACTACCTTAATTTGCTGTGCTTTGAAAATTAAAACTCCAGAAACAATGTAATGAAGCATAGATTATACTTTTATGAGTAAACACTATTTACAACTCAATGTCAGGAATTTAAGAGAAAGTCATTTGAAGAACAAATTATTTTATCAATCTATACTCATTTAAGTCATTAGGCTCCTTAGGAATAGCTATCAGTTGTGTTCATCAGTCCATGAAGGTTATCAGAACACTCTCTCAGATGAACACTTCACAATAGTCAATGAAAACCAAACATCTCCTCCTTAAAGCCTTATCCTATTAAAAGCAATAGGCACTCTCGGCAGAATTCAAGGCATGGAGAGTTGGTAACTAAACACTCTTGAGTTGGTATTGTCTGCTTTTTAAGCATGCAACACTAGTTCTGTACAACGGATAACACAAATGTCTGATGCATCTAAGTGCTAAATTGCCATCTGCCAGCTACAATTCCCCTCATCTTTTAAAAATAAAAGTGAGGAAAAAAAAAATCTTTCTCCTTTATATCTAGGCAATGGCTGGCAAAGTGTGTGTATTATGGTCAACACAACTGTCTCGTCCATATTTACTAACTGTATTATGTACTGTTCTAGGGCCAGATACTACTGAAATATTAGAGTAGACTATAAACATGCAATAATTTGAAAATATTAAGTTCTATTGAGACTACCTGGCTTGCCTGTGATATAAAGACCTGTTGTTTAAGCACAAAGGTTATTTTTAGTTGTTAACTAACATCAATGTTTTTTCTTCCAATAGAGAGTGTGATTTATAAATAACATTTTTTTTAGGAGTATTCAGAAAGGAAGATGAACAACATGACCACTATTCTGAATAGGAGCATTGATCTCAAAAAAACCAAGCAAAACCAGAAAAGGAATGACAACTGGAGAAAACAGGTTGTTCTCCCATCTAGATTTTTTTACTTAAAGGCTTCATTAGGAAAAGCCATTCTATATCTGAAAGCCTCTGTTAGGAGGAAGACAAATACTTTTTTTGTTTGTTAAAAAACACTTCATCTGTCCATAAACAGCACAGAAATAAGATAAAACCTAGCAGTCTTTTTTATAGAAATTAGGATCCCTCATCTAAGCAGAAAAAGTTATATTGCATATTGCATGTGTTCCCCTGTACTATTCATCTTGGGCTGAAAACAGCAGCAACTTTGCATTTAAGACTAGAGTTTTGTACTTTATCCACCAAAAAAACCCTTTCATCATCTGTAAACAAATAAGCACCACCACTCCTATCCTACATTATTAATAAAATTACTATGTAAGGATCAATCAGCACCACTTAGGAGAAAGAAATGGGGAAGGGAGGAATATAGGTTCTCTCTCTTTAAAACCACATTGCAGTTGAAATATGCCAGAGTATCCCTATAACTGCTTTTACAATTAACATGTTTTTTTCCCTCTTTCCTACTCCTTTGTCTCTAAATCTCTTTTTAAACCCTCTTTTGCATCCCCAGTGCTCTGTGAATAGGGTTTCTGTACCTGCCATGGGCAGTGAAAGTGTACGAGGCAATCTGTGCAAGGTACTTCAATTGGGTTTTCATATCTGAGGGGATGGTCAGGCCATTAAAGTCAGAGAGTGTGGCTGTTTTACTGCGTAAAATATAAAAATGGAAGAAGATTAATCAGTGCCATGACATGAGTGCTGATGAATGTTCATCAGTAAAATCAAACACTTTAGAAACTTTATATATTCCAAAACAGAACACAGCAGACTATTCAAAGGATACCAAGAGATTATGGGACTCTTACTCATTTGTCCTGGATGCAATATTTCACACTTACTAGGAAAGGGCTACGCTCTAAATCACCAGCTCTTTATTGGAGTTCAATACTTCCATTATATACTTTTGTATACCTATATGTGTGGGTATTGTAGACGGAGAATCAAACAGATTGGTTTTCCTAATGGGTAGGGTAAGGCAGTGAAATTATCTAATGGTACAGATGATCTTTTCAAAACTAATACAGCTGCATATTCTGGTGCTCTGCAACAGGTCCAAATACATACACTTATTGAAATTAAAGTAATTCATCACATTGATGTAAATGACAGTGATACATCAAAGAAAAAAGAAATTTTTACATCTTCCTGGAAAAAGCAACAAAGCAAACCAGAAGCTACTTCTAAAGATAAAGCATTGATCAGTATAACATGTGGAAGGCTAATATACCTGACTTCGTAGTCTAGATTGCCATACACATTAAAGAGGAAATTTTTGTGGCTTGCATATATACAAACTGTAATTATAGGCAAAAGGCTGTGATCATACTATTTAAAGCAAAGAATGTTTGCATTCAAGTACCTTTTAAAGTGAAAAAATAAGTTTATATTTAAGCTTATTTCCAATAAACCACACATATTAAACCCCATTCTGTAGTTAAATGAAGTATAATTTAAAAAATGCTAGCCACTGGCAAGTCATGACTTATTAAGAGCAGAAAAGCTATCACTCAACTTGAGTGACATTAGGATCTACATCCATAATTATTTTGTTAAAGCCACTAAATGCAAGGTGACAACTACATTTTAATGATATACTACTGTGGTAGGGTGCTAATCACCTCTTCAAAAAGGTCAGGAAGGTCATGGACCAGGCTATCCATCTGGTAACAGCCAATAGATGTTGTTTTTCCTTCATATTCAGATGATAGAACACTTCAGAAACCTGCCTTTAAGCAATCTTCTCTCTCTCTCTTCCTCAAACAGCAGACTCAGACAAGACACACAAAAAAATTGATCTAAGACATATAAGTTCCATTAATGCCCAGTGTATTTCTTTGTTGTGAATCTTATTCTTGTGAATGATAGAGACCACGTTGCAAAAGTCTTCTTTTCTGTGCATATGTGCATATAAAATATGAGTATTGAGTACCTTGGTAAGCTTGGATATCTGTGTATCCATATTACCATTAGTCCACAGAATAGATAGTCAATTGATTAATAGGACAGAGATTATGCATGCTAATGCTGTATGGGTGCAGTTATGACACAGATTGATAGCCATAATCACTAGCTGACAGTAGGCTTTCATAAAATTCTGTAATGTAAATAATATCCACTGAAATTCCCCCCTTTCTAATTAAAAGGAAGACAATTATTCATTACAGATTTGGGGAAGGTAATTAAATATGTCATCTACATATAAAATGAAACATTCATTTATTCTGCCTAACTGAAACAATGCTATCAATGCATAAGAAATCTGTGTTAGGTAAACCTAAGAGAAAAACTGTGCTTTGCATTCAAGGAGAGTGAAGAAAATAAATCCCTTTCTACCGTGAATCAAATCTCATTAAGGGTTATTAAACGATTTACATTTGGAAGCTAAAGAAATAATTTATACATATCCGTATAGCTCATAGCATTGTACCAATGAAACAATAAGGTAAATGGCACAAAGGTCTAAAGAATCTTCTTCACGTGTATCTGTTACATACTTTGGCATTTTTAATTGTTGATAGATTTCTCTTTTGGGAACTTTTTCATCAGGATAAACAGAATGTAGATACCCAAGAAATGGCGGTGTTCATGAATCATAGAATAATTTAGGCTGGAATAGACATTTAAAATTATCAAGTCCAACCCTTAACCTAACACTACCAACTCCACCACTAAGCCACGCTCCTAAGCACCACATCTACACATCTTTTAAATACCACTGGGGAAGGAGACTGCACCACTTCCCTGGGAAGTCTGTTCCAATGCTGGACAACCCTTTTTGTGAAGCAACTTTTCCTAATATCAACTCTAAACCTCCCCTGTCACAATTTGAGGCCATTTCCTCTCATACTCTCACTTGTTATTTGGGAGAAAAGGGAAACAGCCACATTACTACAATCTCCTTTCAGGTATGAAAATCTCTTCTCTGTAAGTCTTCTATTAAGCATCTTCTATGAGATATTTATATTGAAGCACATGCAACAAAGTTTGGCTTTTAAAAATTTCAACTTTCAGAGAGTAGATATTTAATCACATACCTAATTTGAATCCATGTGTATGATAACATTGCAAGTATTCAACATTTAAACAATAATCTCTGGGTTTCTCTCCCAGATAAAGCCTTGGTACCTACTAAGCTGTTCAGTCATACTGACTTCCCATGCAAAGTATATTTAATACAACTTAATCACCTATTAGAATTTTGATGCGGATTACCGAGGAAAAATTTGGAGATGAAGCTTGCTACTACAGCGTTTGCACTACTTCTGTAAGGAAGAAACAACTTCGCACTGTAGTTCTCAACAAGAATTTTCACTTCATTTGTGATTTGACTAGAAAACTTAAATCAACTAATACCTCTGCCCTCTTTTTTTAAAAATTAATGCAAATACCTGATTAGCCAGAAGGAAAACATATGCATGTGATATAAGGAAATCATGCCAGCAATGCATGTGGCATAAAAGATTCTGCAACATCTAGTCTCTCCTTTCAGCCTTAAGTGTAATCTATTGCTTTCAGAACTGCCTAGAACATTAGTAGGCTATTCCAAAATGAATTTTTACAGAGCTATATGTTGCCGATAGAAAACAAACCTAAGTTATTGCCCTTTGTCTCCAAAACATTTTCTGTATTGCTAGCTAGTAAAGCAAGACTTAAATGAGGTAATTTAACTATCTTTTATTTTTTAAATCAAAAATACATAATTGCCTGTTCATCATGTTCCAGACAAAGATTTAACTGCTAATAATAAAGAAGATAAAAAAATTAGTTTTCTTAGAATCTGGTAGGTTTAGTGTGATTTGGGGTTTCCTGGAATCTCTTTGGGCACTGCATCTTGGCTTATAAGGAGTTGGTATTTCATTCACTGGTTCATCAGAAGTAAATATTCCTGTGCATGCTTTTCCACTTTAAAATATTTATACCTATGTTTCTTCTTACAAATTCAGAATATTTCTATCAATGACAGAAGTAAGGCTACTGACATATGGTTAGAGAACAGATGCTTAGGTTTTTTAACTCAAGGTATTAGCTAGTCAACAAGTTTTAGTTATAAATGATTTACAGGACTATTACTAACAGCAGATTACTCTACCATATCTTCCTGAGAATGTATACACCAAACAGTGACATTCACACACCCTATAAGCTCCAAAAGGATACTATATCATAACTCTTGTGCTGAGAATAATACAGAGCATCCATTGTCTCTCTGCGAATTCCCAGATGAATACTAGGCTGGTGACATATGAAGAGATCATCACCTTGTGCCTTTCAGTTCCTTTAGAGCACAAGTTGTCAAAAAGATTATTCCTCTTTCACAGTCTTACGTGTGACCCTGTGGAAATGCTGAGGGCACTAGATTTCTGTTGGCTTGCTGAGCCATTAAAAGACTATTTCATGCAGTGATTGTGGGGTTCAAAGAACCCCACAGAGAAGTTTGGTTTATTGTGTGTGCCTCAAATCCCTGTACAGAGAAGGCCCTATCCACCCTTGTATTATGGCAGAGGAGATAATCAGATATACCTTCATATTGTTCTTTCCAGAGCTAACGTTGAAACTATTAATAGATACATTTTACAAGCCCTATTTCAAAAACATCCCCTCAAAAGCAAACGTTCAAACATGACCTTTAATTCTCCTTATATCAGCAGCAAAGGACCTTTCCAGAAATATTTAGCCCAATGGCACTCATTTTGTATTAGCCCTTGCTCATTCAGGCTTCTTGAACATGTCTGGAGGGTCCTTAAACAAATTTTTTTGACACTATTGATGGAACATTTCCGACAGCTCATTAGGCAAATGGCAGAGAATTCATGAGCTTTTCCAAACACGCCTAGAGACCCATGTTCATCAGAGTTCAGCGCTAGCTAACAGATTGCTGCAGCTCTAATTAAAATGTAAACTAAATCTAAGCACACAACCTTTGGTAAATCAAATGCATCAACTGATTAAAAAAAATTATTTAAATTGTAATAATAGTTTACAAAAAGAAAATATTATGTTTGTACTTCATGAAAACAAGGTACAATTTTATATCACAGAGTATGTAAAAGTTCAATAGAAAAAGATAATTTTAAAAAAGTGACAGCATATGAAAGAGACTCCTCATTCTGATGAAGAGGTTATTAAGACTCACTTTTTAAACACAATCTGCCATGCTCTCTGGATGTAATTTCTAATGAAGCACACATTATACCCTTCTGATAATATTAGTGTTGTTAAAAGCGTTTTAATGAAAATCCAAAGTACAGTAATAATTACAATGCTTCATAGGGAAGTGATTTCCAAATCTCAAATAGAGGTCAAAGGTGAACAACATTCCCATTAACAGCAAAAGCTTCTTTTGATATGATTTCAGTACAACCTATAGCTGTACATTTCATATCCAATGTGAGCAAAGGGTGTAATTTCACTATATACTAACTTAGACTGGAATGGTCGTTTTGTAATCGTTTGTTGCCCTGAAGTGGTAGAAAGAAACAAAGAGAATACCAACAAAAAGTTTTCAGAGAAGATTTATGGATTGTAGAATAGGTCAAATTTTCTTTTATTATGAAGAGCACTAATGAAGTCATTCTCACACCTTCAATACCATGCTCATTTGCATTCCTCAAATCACATACTTTGAGACTAATATGGCAACAGTGAGTAAAAAGCATAGAATTCTATATGGGTACTTCTCTATAATGCAAATATCAAGAACATTTATGCTGAAAAGTAATTCTATATAAAATACATATAAAACCAGGCTTAACAGGATAAAATGCTGAGCTGTAAAAATATTGGAAGATTCTCTTCAGAGGCTCTGTAGAAATGCATAGAAACCTATCTGTCTCACATGCTACCTTTAAAACAGCATCGACCTAAGATCTGTCTCATATGCTGACTTAGCTGTTAAAGAAACACGTGCATATGACTGATTCCTTCTTGCAAAGCACAAGTCCTGTTAAGAAAGCAAATACATCATTGCGAATGCTCGCTTTTGTTAGGAAAAGTGCAAAAATATGCCACATATTTTACAACATACAAAACTTTGTTTCTAGCATAAGAATAACTTATAGTTTATGAGCTTCCTTTACTGTTTCTCTCTTTTCTCCTCCTCCACCAACAGAGGAGACAAACAAGATAGGTGCTGTCAGGCACACTGCAGAATTTAGTCACTTTCTGAACCAGGGGCTCCCTGTCTTGAGCACTCAGTGAGTTAAGGCCTCATCAGCTCACAAATACGAAGATACAAAGAGTGGTCAGTGATGCATCACCTAAAGGCCAGCAGCATATATTAGCAGCTGATGTGGAGAAAAGTTCTACCTTATCACAGCAGTAATGTAATCTACAGGATTAGACTTCTGCATGTCTCCTGTGCAAAGCTTCAGAGCCAAGCTTCTCTCTCATATGTACGAGTCAACGAAGAGAATGTAAAGCACATTTTCCCTTCCAGAAGCTCATGATACAGCAACTCCCAGACAGAGATGCTCTTGTGAAGTTAATGCATGGCGTAAACACCAGCTGCTCAGCTGGTTCAACTAGTGGAATCCATATTCTTAGTCTTACATCCAGTGAACAAGCTGACAAAGAAGTTATGTCTGATTTAAGGGCCTCACTCTCTCAGAATTTATAGTTTGAAACACATTGATCCTCAGACTTTGAAGCACATACTTAAATTTCAATGTGGCATTAAAATACATCAACTTCAATGGGCCATAACAGAGGCTGTAACCAGGAAAACTGCATTGCCACTACAAATCCCTGAGTGATCAGAGGGAATCAGTCCTGGAAGCGGTAAGTGGAACAGCACTCACCAACACAAACACAACACAAACTGCATTCCTAACTGCACTTTAGAGCTATTAACACTCTTGTTAACCAGCTTGTGAAAAAAAGAGAAGGGAGAGGTGTCTGTTCTCAGGAAAAAATGGAAGTCAGAATTTCTGCATGGAGATAAACGTTGTTGAAACTGACTCTCAGCACCTAAACCAGTAACTGCTGATCTGTCCCAGCCCTACCTACTGTCGGTGACTTTCATAGACAGATCATAACAGCTGTTTGTGTTGTACGTAAAAACAAAAGAACAAATCCTTCTCTAACAAAGTAAACTAAAAATAAAACTCTTTACATTTTCTAGTGGGTAGTGTTAGTTTCTCCTCTGTCTGCCTTCCCACCTTTTTAAGATCTCCCACGAAAATGCACATCCACGTATAACTGTGGATTCTGAAAATATGCTCCACTGGTTGTTTAACCATCCTGCCTTTGCAGTGCTGAAACCATGTGACCCGTCAGCATATTTTCTCAGCTTTAAACTCAGTGATGTTCCTCAGCTCAGCAAATTTTATTTTTCATCAGTGCCAAAAAAAGTGACCATGACAAGAAATTGAAAAGATATTCAGTATAAGTGTGGTTTTTTTCCTCCCAGCTCTCTCATTTTTTTTTCCATGTGTTTATATATCATCAGGAGACAAAGTCTCATAGCCTTGTAACTAAACATTATTGCATTTATTTTTCTGAAGAGTGCTTTTCAGGGTCTCTTATTGGTTATGCTGGCTTTGTATTTCAATTAATCATTGTGAATGCTAGGAAAAGTTTGGGTTTGAGATGTTCTATTTCTTTTCAGTCCTATATTGTCCTTCACTTCTGTAGGACCTTCACATGTTCATGTAGCATAGAGAGGACTCAAGAGAATAAAATTCCATTCAGGCAGATGATGATGGAGGATGGCTGATAAGCTGCATGACAATGAAACTGCTGTATCTTCCCTGCACATCTCTCCTGCCACACAGATCTCAAAAGGCTCTTCTTTCATTACTCTCATTTAACCCATGGCTTTCTTTTCTGTCATATTTTACCTGGATTCTCATTTTGATCAATCACTGGGATGGAAGGGCAGTAAGGACTCAGATTCAGATTCCTATTTTTCACCTAACATTTCCATTACTGTGGAAAGGCTTTGTTAGAAGGTCAGGTGTGGAGTACAAGGGAAATAGAATTTCAGTGCATGCCACCAATAAAGAGTATTCAGTTCCAGGAGGAACTAGATGGATCTCTGTGAAAGGTTAGATAATATATATGGAGGGAACACGTATAACTACGGTTCGTGACTGCTGCCACGGGCCTGACTGAGGACCTGGATATCCTCATGCATTCCATGTATTTGGGACGACAGTCCTTCCTGAAACTACATCATAGCAGATCCAGAAGCACAGTGGTTTAGGATCTCTGCATAAAGGTCTGGGCAAGGCGAAAGTTACACTTAATGACTCAAAACTCTAGACAAAGTTATAGTTTGAAATTAGAGGCTAGTTACCTAGCCTTTGTTTGCTGTTCAGATAATCAGCATTACCCCATAAACTTAAATCAGTCAGGGCAGGATTATGGCACTTCTTCACTCATTCCACTCTCTTTATGTATTAAAAAAAAAGACTGAACTTTCTTTTAGAAACCTTTCAAAAGGTCCTCTTTTTAGATTCTTGGTGCTCTGCCTTCGTCATTCATAAGACACAGAGAAAGGCTGAAACATGGCATACTACTAGCTAATTCCTTGCTGGTACGGAGCATCAGGTAATTCCTGCGCTATAGAGCTGTCCCTAGGTGTGTGTAACCTTAGTTTAGGGTGAGAGCTAGGGCAGGGAATCCAGTAAACTACATGTAATAAAGTACCTGACCCTTAGAGCTGTAACTGTTCTCATTGCTTTTCCTCTCTTCTTTTATTTTCAAAAAGTTCACAAGAACATTTATTCCAGCCTCTGAACATAATCACCGAGTTTCATAAAGAACAAGATTCCCACAAGGCCTCATAAAAGTTATTCTCGGTGTTACATCTCTACTTCAAAGGGCAAAAAAAGCCATTTTACAATAACCTTCCTGTCATAGAGTGCTTACAGCCAGGGTGTTCACTGGGAATAATCCATAATAGAAAGGAACCCTTTGGGACTATCTGTCCAATTGCCATGTATAAAACAAAGCGGAAAATAAAGTGTTGGATGCTTCCTGTACATTAAGCTACTGACACCCACAGCGTCAAAAATAAAGGAATGAAAAGATAGGCTAATTAGATAGCAATATCTGAAGTGCTGCTCTTTCTGAGTTTTATTTTGCTTTACATTACATCTTTTCATTCCAATTTCTTCTTTCTTATTTGGGTTTGGATTTTTTTTGGTGGTGGTGGTGGGTTTTTTTCACTTTTTAGCTCAAGCTGTCATGACTTCCAATGCACTCTGAAAAACTCTGCACCAATACAGATCCTTTGAACTTCATGTGGACAAGAATTTGGTATATGCAAATGCTAGAGGGGGGGGGCAGGGAGAGAATAGGAAAGGAGACCTTAAACTCTGAAGTGATGGGGCCCAAATTAAACCCTACAATTCTAACCCGCTCAAACTTTATGGCTGTTGTACCCTCAAAGAGAAATATAACATTATACTTAGATTTTATGCTTTTTTTAAAGCAGGTATATATCTAAAGACTTGGGTGGTTAAGATATAAATCTTCAAAAGCCACAGAGGATACAAAGGAAAAATCCCTATAGCAATATTATTTTTTTTTCACATCAGCCAGCAGCTTCATCGTTGGTCCACTTCACTCTGACACTGAATTTTGCTCTCAAAGCCACGTACTTTTGTTAATTTACATAACCCTTTTACAGGATATCTGTCTTGCCTCCTGTGAATCTTTAAGGCCTGCTCTCTTACACCTTCTCTGTGAGCACATCCATAGAGAAAAGCTGCTGTTGCATCTGGCTACACCTCATTCTGTTAATCATTTCACAAGTTTCTTCCAGTATCAAATATATTTTGCATACGCAATCAGAAACCTCTACGAACTTCTCAGCACGTGGCTGGTCCATAGAGGATCGAGCTGATGCCAGTGGAGCTAGCACAGCACCTAAGTCTTTTCTCCTTTGCACATGCTGAAATCTTGAGAGCAAGCCTAGGTTATGCAATTCAACCAGGATTACATACCATGACTATTTTAGGAAAGATCTATTAATAGAAAAGGATTGTAGTACTAGTAGATAGGATGAAATATGAGCATAAATGTAGGCTTCAGAAAGATATAAAATGAACATATCCTGAATACTTAACACATTTCTTATATAAAGCTATATAACTCTGTGTGTATATATATATATACACATATAAAAACTTACACAGTGTCATCACTTCATTGTGAAAAGGTCAGCAGATAAGAGATGTGCTTTATATAGTACCTTTCTTAAATGAAATATGGAGATTATTTTCCATTTAGAAGACTTACATTGTGGTAATACAAATACTCCATTTCAAATTTAGAGGCTCGGTGCATTCAGCCAGGTTACATGCATGTTTTTTCCAAGCAGTCTCAACTAAATTAAACAATTTTTTTGTTCCTGTTCTATTCTTACTTTTACTTAAAATTAATAAACCAGGTTGGTAATATTTATCTCTCAGCACTTTTATAAAAAAGTCAAATTTCTATAAGAAGCAAGCATATCACAAAAGGAAAACTTTCAAATTCACGCACCACAAATTAGTTTCATTAGTAGTCTTGACCAAAACAGAGATCTTCTACTTCAAGAACTCATTTTCGCCTTTCATCTACCCTCTCTTTCATCATCTCCTTTTATTTTTCATCAAGATTTTTTTAATAGAATAAAGATCCCTACCACTTTATGAAATATGTAATTTCTAAAGATTAATAAGAATTCCTTAATACCTTCCTTCTCTCCCTTCTCCTCGTACACTGAAAATAGAATGCTTTCTACTTGTTTCACCATTATTGGCAACTAAAATCTTTAAAGTGAAATCACAGTTTCAGTGAAATCAATGTGCCAAGGATTTTCTTTCTTCTGATTCCTTTAAGTTTGACCACAAACATTTCATATTAACTGTAACACCTGGGGTCTAAATACCTGTATCACTCAGGCTACAGCCTATGCTACAGATAATATATGTACGTGCAGCTGAATAATCTTATTTAACTTTCATATACACATGCACTTGTCAAGGACACCACTTCTAATTACAAACCGAATACTGACTACACAATTTTACTGACTGCAGAGAAGTTTCTTGTCATTTATACTCACGTGCTTACTCTGTCATCACTACAGTTATGATTCATATACGATCACAAGAAGAAAACTTTTCAGTTAAGAACTTCTCTCATCTCTTAATTTAAAAGATGTGCAAGATCTCTTCCATCAATGGCCATCATCAAATGCTGTAAGGTTGTAAATTTGCTGCAGAACTTTTTTCCTTGACATTTTCTGGACTCTGTAGTTTATCTTTCTTATAGTTGTTTTAAAAATTCCCACTATATTCCCCCTCATTTTAACAGAGGTCAGCCTGAAGTTGATACCTGATAGTTATTCTACCAAGTAAAAATTAAAATTCACTGATATTTCCTATATTTGTTTTTCAGCCTCTTCCCGAAGTAGGATTAAGTTAATACCCATTTCAAACAGGAGGAGGAATTTAGCTTCTTTGGAATTTCTAACACAGAGGTCTATGCCTATTTATAACCAAATTTTCTTGCATATTTGCCTGAAAATAACCATGCATCTTGTTGTTTTGCTGTCTTTGAGCCTATCTGCTTATTACTACTAATGAAATGCACCTAAAATTGAGAAGTGATAATTCTTTAAAAAATTTTTATTCTTTGTTCAAATTCTGAATCTTTTCCTATTGCATTCTTGCTTATTAGAAATAGTTAAAAAAATCTTGTCTAAATAGAAAATAAGCATGTGAGCTAATGATTTCCAGAAAAGCCGAAATTCCTTAAATACTATGTAATGTAGTTTTCAGAAACAGAAATAAAATTTATTTCCATAGTGCAAGAGGGTGCAGTAAAATACATCTTTCTGCATGCTTTATGTTTTAAAAAAGAAACTAATTACATTGATGACTACGCTTTTCATTCTTTTTAATAATCATATTATGAGAACACAAGTGGCTTCAGAGTTTGAATTGTAAACTAATGATTTAGTCACGACACTGTCAGTGACACTTGGTTTTTGGCCTCATGCTTGAGCCATGTTCTCTATGAATTATTATTTTATAATTTGCTCCTTATTTCTTAAGAGATTATTAGAGTGTAATAACTGCATGGGTTTTATTCAACCAGATAAGTATCTTCAGCACCCTTTAAATTAATGCTTGGGTTAAAAAAATAAGAAAGGTGATAATATGTACTTGAGAAGTTTGGGTAACACCTACCATTGCGTTCTCAGAGACCAGAGAACCACAGAATAGAGACAAGTAGAATGAGACAGGACTTATGTGAGTGCTATACCAAAAAAAATCATCGCTATCTAGAATAGACGTTTCAAAGCACATGAATAAACATCAGCTAAAAGATGATATTTAACAGTCTGTTGTGAGAACTGCTATAGAAAGGTTTTTTCTAGTGCATGAGAAATGAAGACTCTCAGAAAACTGTTAACTTCACAATATGTCTGACCATATTAAGTAAGAAAACAAAGAAATCAAAATTTCTGTGAAAACATTCGCATCAGAGTAGCCTTGTAAACCAACTTGGGTTGCTTAGCTTCAGTAAACTGTTCCAATTCAGTATCGGCAATGATTTCACACCTGTGAGACATGCTAACGACTAACTGTTTGATGTCCTTCATTCAGAAGTCTATGGCCCATATTTGCCATTTGGAAAAAATCTGCTCTAGAAACAAAGTTCCATAGGTAAATCCAGTATGCGACGTGGCCTTTTTTGAAGCTAGCTCAAATCATTGCTGTTGTAATCTAAAAAGTAGAACTGATCGAAGCCATAAGTGTTCATAGTTATATATGCTTTCTGCCTCTATATGGGTAATGTTAGACAAAAATTCTAAGAGCACAGGGCACAAAATAAAAGGCAAAAATAGAGACTGGAAATTACAGTAATAAGCTAGCAATAATCTCCTAATAGAGACTAGCAGTTCTGTCACAGCCTGATACAATGGTCACTGAGGCAATCTCTGAGGGCATTAGATCAATTCTTAGTGAGCATTTTAAAGATAAGTGGAAAATGAGAACTTCAGGAGGTGTTATTGGTGGCTGTGTATGTCTGCAGACATTTTTTTCCCTTGAAGATTCTAGAGACATGAGAAATCATAAGCACAGTCTTAACAGTAATTCACTGGTTTTATCATGGAAGGACACTGGTGACACATTTTTCTCGTATCTTCCCACAGAGTTCCAAGTGAGCAACTACAACCAATTTGTTTGCTGCCTGATACCTGAATACTGTATACAGACCCTTTAAAGATAACATTATGTTTTAAAACCAAACACAACTCTTTTTTCATTGCCAAACAGGTCTTACTGCTAGCAATGCACGCATTTAACATTTGCCTATATTAGATGTTGTTTGGACTGAAATACTAGCAAAATATCAAGCTGCTATGCCTAAGTTATAAACAAATGAAATGAGGATGCAAAATACGGCACTGGCTGTCTCTTGCATCTTCTCCATTTCTGCTGCAACATGTACAAAGACACTGTGCCAAACCTTCTCATAAATCATGGGAAGAGGAAGAAAAGAAAAAAGCCATCATCAAATTATGAGAAAATATAAGCAGAAAGAGCTTACAATCTGAACAGATGACACATAGGAACAAGAAATTATCCCTGTCCCCATTTTATATGGATATGCCTAAGAAACTAATGCTCTGAAGCTCCTATTTGGGTGTGAGATGACTTAAAAACACCTTTCTCTAAGTACTTGTTATTATTATAAAGCAGTGTCTTCTTCAGTTAAGAGGTGCAGAATAGAAACAATCTTTTCAAGATACTGATGACTAGATTAGTCTGCTGCTCTTAGCTTCTTACTTTGGGAAATTAGTGCAAGAGGCTAGCAGACTGCCTTCAAACTTGTATGTTTCAGTGAATTTTTCCTCTTGGAAGACATAATCGTGTTCACAGAATTTTTGCTTTTCATAGAATGTCATTGTTAAAAATGTTTAGCATCATTTCCAGCTGTCTGTAGAATCTTTCTTCCTTAATTATATTATCAAATTATTGCAGCTACCAGAAGAGACAAACTGTGAAATAAAAAGAACTCTGTCATCCTACACTGAAAATTAAAAATATAAAGGACAAACAATGCTCTCAAAACATAGTTTGCTGCAGTAGCTCTATTATCTTTTATATATCTGCCTAGGAAATTCATTGCTACAGTCTACAAGTGACAGTGTTAATAAACTTGAAAATTTGCAAAGATGAAAATGAAGAGGGGGGAGGAAAGGCAGAATTGCAATGCAAGCAAAGCAGAAATTATTTGTCCCGTATCTGACTGAAGCCTTCTTGATCCCTAGCCATATTAAAATGATTCAGCAAAGCAGCTAAATGCTTAGGGGTAGGCTGAAGAACATGGTGCCATCCTGTAGATTCAGAGGGCCTGGGTAAATGAACCTCCTTCTCCAAATCTGAACTTGAGTAGAACCTAAGCAACATTAAGTGTATAAAATTATGTGGTGTTGCTTAGGTGGTAAGGAAAAACTCCAAGTTCTGAACTAAATTTATTTACCAAAATCAGAAGCCAAAATCAATGATTAAATAAAGGTCAGAAGAATATAGTACAGAGAGAAGAACAACCCTGCTTCTGTGTCTGGGACTGATGACAAACCTGTTCTAACAAATTCACAAGCATGTCATATTTCACTCCAAACCTCTTACAGGGTTGGTTACACCCTTACAGATGTTCATCTTTATTCCTTACAGTGTTGATATATTATCAAATAGAAAGCATTGAAAACCATCAACATAGTTTTTAAAAATTTTTCAATTTACATTTAAGGAAAAACCAAAACATAGCAGAAAACCTCTGCTCCAAAAAAAACAAAACCGAAATAATCCACAAGTTTTAATGTTGGAGAATTAAAAAAAGGCCAAATTTCTTCTCTTAAAGCAACCAACTAATTTTTCTTAGAGAAATTGAGAAATAAATGATCTTTAGGTAAAGATTTCTGTCAAGTTATGTTAAAGGATTTAGATAGAAGATATCAAATAGAGGAAATCTAATCCTATAGATAAAGTAATTGGACTCCTAATAATGTTTTGTCTCAAATGATGATATGTCAAACAAGTTCCTGTATTCCAGTACCACCTGTTATTCTGTAGAATGTTGTGGCTTCATTAATCATGTTGAAGTGCAGCAACTATTTCTGAAAAATTTCCTGTTCAGTAATATTATTTCTACTCTATCTTAGTATTTTCTCCTCTTACACTTAAACTGTGTTCCATTTTCATATTCAAAGCCTTTCCCTTAATTCTCACAGCTTTTGCCAGCCTTTGTTCACAACTGCAAAGCAGCCTAATCTTTTCCCAGTTCCTGCTCTGATGGAGTGATCGTTCATGTCACAGCGCATTGAGTTTATTTACACATAATTGTACCATACCAAGTTTTCCTTTATACTACACCAGTGATCTCAATCGAATCACGCCCAGTTGATAACGATGCTATCCAGAGTGTTTTGTCCTCATTTCACAGCATAAAGTTCATTTTTGCAACATACTGCAGCCATTCAAGACAATATCAAGGTTTCTCACACACAAGTAGTCCTGATTCCTCTTCTTATCAAAGCATGAAAGAAAATTCTGCCTGTGCAACCTATCACCAGGAGGTGCTAGCGACTGACTCACAAGAGATCATGCTGAAAATACAGCATTTTACTTTGCTTGAAAATGACAAATATCAGATGAACCCCAGGAAAATGACTTAAGTTATAACACAAGAATGTCTCGGAGTCCTATATCCACAGCTGGACTACTGACTTTACTAAGGGTGGCTTCGCTTTTTGCTCTGTTCATTCAACTCGCATAACAGCATGATGAAAACTGACTCACAAAACTACTCATGGAAAACTGGAAGCCTGAATTGAACAGCATCTCCACATCCGAAGAGATCAAATGCTACTCAGACTGTGGAAAAGTTGTGCTAGGAGTGTAGAATTATACAGAGAAAAGGTGTTGAATTTGAATAGGCAATAGGAGAGTCTCAGCTCCTGACTTTGCAGATAAAGGTCATTCTGGCACAGCACCTTGTAAGGTAACAGAAAATATGGTAAAATTTGAGTCAAACTTGCTTGGACTATGGATCTGCTTGGGGGTGATCTCCCCCACCACACGCACTCATCCGTGGCTTATTCAGGGACATGGAGCAAGTTAGATAACTTTCACCTTAGAATAAACAGCTGGAGAACAGGGAGGCAAAGCACAAGCTTAGTAGGCTAAGCTGACTAACACAGAAATATGTGGCCCGGCAAGAGGCTACAACTCTTCTATCTTGAGGTTCAATGAAGAAGCGAGGTAAAATCTTTCAGACCTTTAGTCTTCTAGAAGGGCAAAAAATTAATCCTTAGAGTTCATGTATTTTGCAATCAGGAATGCAGGGGTCTAGAGTCAAGGCAAAGTATTCGAGAGAAATAAAGAACAAATTAACTGTGTAGGTAGACACAGCTTACACAAACACCCCTCTCCCCTCACCTTTTGGGGTGTAGACCACATAATAAAATCCATTCAGAGAAAGCTGTGGTCTACCAATTAGGAAGACTGCACCAAGAAGCAATGGAATCCAGGAGTCAGTTCAACTGTCTGTTCCAGGATGGCTCTTCTGACTTCCTGCAGAGGGTAGGGTTCCTTTGGCAGAATCACTGAGCACATGACTGGTTTTGTACCTTTCAGCTTTGAACAGAAGCCTACAAAGAGAAACCTACACAAGAAGGGAGACAAACATTGCGCTCATGGTTGCACATCTCAGTTGACACATGGTTTTAACCTTTAATCTTAAAGCCTGTAAAATTTCCTGACAAAATAATTGGTCTTTTTAAAAATTTGTAATTTTAGGGGTGCTTGAATGATTATTCATCACCACTAACCTCCCCACCACCAGCTCCACCAAACCTATCTGATTAAAGTAAATACACCATAATTATCCATGAAAGAGAGCAGCACATGACAATAGCTTCAATAATATCTGAGTCTCAGGGTCATTTTGAATTTACTTGGTCCTCTGAAGCCATAAAACTCCTTCAGTGAAGTGTTTAAGATGCAAATAAAGTCATAAAAATCTTTCTCTATGCTACTGTAAGCCCATTGAATCTCCACATACCTGCTGAACACTGAACAAGAAATTATCCTTCTTTCTTCTGTTAATTAATTTGTGCATATATATATATATATGTCTTGTTACCATTTTTTGACTGTTACATGAATTAACTCAGTAACATGTTCTGGAATTTTTCTGACAGGAGGGATTGTCCTTCCTTTACACAGGAACTAACACAACAACAGTTTCTGCCTGGGACAGGCATATTTGGTGTATGTTTTACATTAGAGATGTAACAAAGGAAATGATAATCAGGGAAACATCAACTTAGTAAATATATTCAGGTCTACTGTTTAGAAATTTATTGTATCATTCTTCTTTTCAGTGTATTATGCTTTCCAAGGAACTCATTCTCTGAGAGTTACAAAACTGGATCGAAGTATTTTTATTAATTCCTAGAAGTTATCAGGGCTAAGAATTGCATTTTTACAGGACCCGCATGAAATTATAAAATAAAATTGCTATTTAAAATCACTTAATTTATGCAGATAGTAAAGTGCAAATACATTCCCTAATCTAAAAACATGCAAAAAATACAAATCTAAGAAATAAAATCAATAACAAATAAAGATAAGGATTGACCTTTGATCTAGAGAGTGGGAGGATGAATGGTTTTTTTGAAGCTCTTCAGGTGAAAACGCATCTGAAGAAACAGGAATCTGAGCTCCGGAAGGAAAAAAATCTGCATTTAATAAGGCTAGTCAAGTAATTGTGTTTGTATTAAAAAACCCAAATGATTGTGTTGGAGAAAAATTACAAGGAGGTTCAGGAAGATATGAAATAACAGTATTTGGTGTTGCTCTGCACTGGTAACAGCACAGCGGCACTGTTGCAGCAGAACTCTGCACCTGTCTTTGTATCACTGCACATCATTGGCTTCTGAATCCTATGCTGGAGCAATAAACACTCAATTTTCCCATCCTTCAAATCCCACCCCTCCATGATTTTTTTTTTTTCTTTTCTAAAATACCAAATACATCTGTAAGCCTCACTTCTTAATTATGTAACAATATACCAACAACCAAAAAGCCAAAATTTACTTGAAAATATTGAAGAGCTTTTTAAAGTTATGTTGAAAAGAGAAGTAATCCTCACTGTATTCTCTTCCGCAATGCATCACAACACCCTTCTCCATCTTTCTCTGATATTTCTGTCTTGGTTTTTTATATAAATGTATACGTTGCCAAAGAAATAAAAATTTGCCATTGCAGCTTGACTGAAGTTAGAGTTACAGAAGATTTTTCAGCATTGTCTTTGTGCCATTATTCCCAAGGCCATTGACCCAGGAATTCTCTGCTCCCATTTTTTCTGCTTATCTACCTTCCAGAGTGAAGATTAAGCCAAGCTCTCCGTCTTCTGTGACCAAACTGCAATAAAAAGCAACAACTGAATTTCAAATATTTATGAGAAGTGTAGAGAATGAGAAGAGAAAAGCAACCAAGGGAAAAGAAGGAGCAAAAGAGCATTGGACAAGGTTACTTTAACTACCAATTAATGTTCAAAAATAACCTCAGCAACAACCATAAACATGACAGTCATGAAAAAGAGTAAGACTTCAGTGTTAATAAATACTTGATATCATGTGTAGCGGCCAAAAGTAGCTTTTTCCCAGGATTTCCTATATCAAACAACGCATTTTCCCTCACTCCTCCTGAACAGACACTAAACGTCCCAGGCAAAGGTTCAAAGGTCACAGGACTCATCAATTTTGGATTCCCAGGCAGTGCACTCAGAGCAGGGTCTGTATCAGGCAGGCTGTGTCTGCCACTATAGACAAAATTAACCAAGTAGTCCATCCTAGTTGCCGAGATTTACTGATACATGAGGATCTATCCAGAGCCTGAAGTTTACCACGTGCTTTGCCACTGTTCTGCTGCATCCCCTTGGCCCCTTGTGTCCCTTCAGCATCTTACCTGTTTAGATGGCAAGTTCTTTTTGTATTTTACAAACCACAACAATAAAAAGTATCCAGACCAACTCGAGGTGGAAAAATCTATACAAACAACAGAAACATTAACTCTTCTTTGAGACTGTTTCTTTACCATTACAGTGTTGAACTGTTCTGAAATGGCTCATCCATCCTGTGGTTTTCACATACCACAGTCCTCTCCTAAAAGAATAGGAAGGAGCCAGTGCTTCCCTTGCCAAACTTTTACACAGTCAAATTTACATCTGTGTTTTCTTTTAATTGTCTGTCTTCTCCTATATAAACTGATTAATTACATGCCTTTTTCCCCATCAGCGTCATGTGTTTGAACAATGGGTTGAATCGTGACTTTATCTAATGAGCCATAAATACTGTCTTTTATAATATATCAGCTTCTGCCTTTGGGCTCCTGTTACCTAACAGAAACTTGCCCTATTCTTCTTCCTGTGAAGTCCTTCGCAGTTTTATGCTGCTCTTTCAACAGTATTTCCGTAACTCTCTATTTTCAACAGCTAACTTCTCTAACAGTCACATTCATAATTTAAATTCTACTTTTGGAAGTTTCAAGTACCATTCTATTAAAAACTTTGCTATATAAAAAGAGAAAATACTTAAACAGTAACATGAGCTATTTAGCATATATTTGTGCTTTATTTTAAAAGAAAGAATATAGTTCAAATACTATGAAGAAAACGGTCCTTTAGAAAAATATGAAGCAATTTAGGATTTCTGTATAAAGTTTAAAAAACAGACTTAAAATAATGTTTCAAAAACCTTGAAGGCTTGTTTTCCTTTGAAACCGATATTGGAAAAATCTTGCTCTAGGTGTCCTAAGCCACTTTTGAATTATAGAATGGTTTGGGTTGGAAGGGACTTTAATTGTTATGTAGTTCCACTCTGCCTGCCATAGACAGAACTACATCAGGTTGTTCAAAGCCTCATCCAACTCGGCCTTCAACACTTCCAGGGATGGGGTATCCACAACTTCTGTGGGCAAACTGTGCCGGTGCCTCACCACCCTCACAGTAAAAAATTTCTTTCTTATATCTATTCTGCCTTTGTAATAAGTCCCTCTCCATCTAACTTGTAGGTCCTTTTTAAGGCTGCTTTGAGGTCTCCCACAAGCCTTCTCTTCTCCAGAAAGAACCCAAACTCTCTCAGCCTCTCCTCTCATGGGAGGTACTCCGGCACTCTGATCAACTTTGTGGCCCTCCTTCTAGACTCACTTCATCAGGTCCATGTTCTTCTTTCTTTGGGGGCCTGAGAGCTGAATGCAGTAGTTGAATGAAAATGTGACAATATAATAAGCAATTTGCATTCTTTCCAAAAGAGCTTGAGGTTGTTAGTGGATACGGAGTTGCAATTAAAGACAAAGAGGTTAATGGCATTTAATCTGTGTCTGTGAGTTGGTTGCTTGGTAGACAGATAATTTCTTGCCTAAGGAGCTTGCCAAGAACACACAAATAAGTGGATGGAGGTAATGAGAACAATTAAGAGGAAGATGTTTCATTTGAAACCGTGTCATCCGTATGAGTCTCTCCCTTCAGTCAGAAACACCGTATTGAATTACTTTGATTACGCTAGCACTTTTATCATGCAATTAGGGCAATAATCTTTACCTCTTTTTTTTTCACATAGATAAGTTTCTCAAGATGCTTGTGCAGCACACATGGACTAGAAAACCCATGATTCTCAGAAGCTGCTCCCCTTAGCTTTCTACCCATGTGAAAAGAATTTTCTAGTTTTCAGGAAAAAATGGGAGATTTTTAGAGCTGCAGGTCCTTGAAACTTTGCACTGTTGGTGAGGATTTCAGCTGTTATTTTCTTACTGTGCTATTCATTATGTGACATTTTAAAGATTATATTAAATAAAATATTAGTTATGTGTTAAATATAGGTACTTCAATACAAAAGATATATATTTGCAAAATGTACCATAAAATCACAGCATCTCAACGTGGAATTATGTCCTGTATAATAGCTAGTTTATTATATGATTTTTTACTTTCCATTAAGCCTTAAAAAAAGGCACAGCATCCCTGTCTCCTGACATCTTATCCAACAATCCTCTACATAATCAGTGTGGCAGAATGAGTGCAACACTCAACAGTCTCTCGTTACATATCCAAGAACGAACTTCTAATTAGTTGAGAAAGGTGAACATTCCTTTTGTCTTGGCATAAAACAAAGTTTTCATAAATTAAAGGTATCTGTTCTCTTCCACAGAAAAAGAGGGATCATTTTTTTGAAAGAAAAAGTAATTTAATATTTGAGTTAACACTTGAGACAAGCTACACTAAAGTAATAATCCATTCTCCATTTCTTTTGAGCTGTAGTTGAATGCTAGTAGAAGGGAAAAAATGTGGCACAAAGACAGCAGTAAAGAAAAGACAAAGAAATAGTTTTATTTAATCTAATATCACAAATCCTCATATTACAAAGGCCGGTGTCCAGTTTTAGAACTAAAACAAAATATCATTAAAAAATACTTGGCAGAAAGTCTGCCTTGATGGCTGGATTTACCAGCAGCATCCCATTTTCCCTCCCTGCATTCTCCTAAACCCATATGCCAACAGCAGCCACTCACTACGTTTGCCAAGGAAAGCATTCCTAAATGTGATGGACAGCCATGGTGCACGTACAAACACTTGGTACATGTCGTTGGTCTCACTATATTAGTATTTATTTCAACTCCATCTTATTTGCAGCAGACAAAGGTGACAGCAGAACTGGCAGGGAGACCACACCAACAAGAATTGAATCTAACTGGATTTTCTGGGTAGGCAATGTTAGATAAATGTCTCAATGTTGTACATGAACCAATAATAACACAAAGTTAGCTTTTCAAGGACTAAAATAGAAGAAGTAATAAAACAGAGGAGATCTAACCAAAACATATAAGTTTTAGGTGATTCCATTTCTATCCTCTCTCTTAAATTCATATTCTTTACATCCTGATTATAAAATCCCTTTGCATTTCTGTCTGTTGAATACTCCTCTTACTACTCCATCCCTCTGCTACTCATTACCCATGACTGATTCAAACAGATTTGATACACAATTTATATTTTGCAGATAGGAGACAAGGTAAACCTGTCATTTTGACTACTAGTACATCTGGAAATGAACAGCATGGCAATAGTGAGGAAAATTGAATTCTCTAATGGACTACAGAGGGATAAGTGGTTATTCAAACTTAAGTGAGTGACTGTGGAGGGGTCTACCTCCTGTAAAAATAAACTCATCAAGTTGCAACTAAATAATGACATATTTTGAGCTAAGGGTACAATTTTCAGAAGCATATTGGACCAGAGACTTAGTAGAGAATCACATACATCACTTTTATGTTCAGAGTTACAGAATTAAGTGAAGATTTCACACATACTGAGTTTCCTGGGTTCATACTTTTAAACTTGCCTTCCCAATCTATGTGATAGGTGATTAAGACAGTGTTTTTCTTACTGACCCTAATACAATGTCTTGTGGTTTTGGGGGTTAACATACAGCAAGGTGAAAGACCCACTGTGTTTAGATCTGCCACACTGCAGGATGGCTCTGTGCTCCCACTACACAGAACAAAAGTGAAACAATTCCTAGAAGAATGTAGATAGCAAAAGGTTCTTTACATGGGCAGCCTCTCTCCCCTCTAGAAAAGGAAAGGAAATAACTGCATATGAAAGGAAAACTGTCCTTAGTGATATATCGCTTAAAGCAAATGCACCACTTACAAGCTTGTAATTTCTGCTTAAGTTTTGAGTAGAATATGAAATAATTGTTTTTTAAAATATCAGTATTACATGAAAAATCTTTTAGCCTACCATACTATTATTTCAACAGGAATTCAGATATTCATACTCTCATTCTCTTTGCAAATACATTCCTAAACATGTGATTCTCAATATTTCAGATGTTTCTAACTCACAACTTAAGCACACAAAACCGTCTGCGAGACTTTCAGTAAAGTTATAAAACAGACTGCAGTAACAGACTAACCACGACTGCAGTATCTCATCAGTGGTTCAGTGCTTCTGTAGCAAGGATCCCCCACAGAATGCAGGGCTGCTGACAAATGAAGAGGAAATACCGACAGAACCATTTCTGCCACAGTGAAATTGCGCTGGAGCTAAAACATTTATATTTCAATAGCACATATGGATTGCTGGACAAAATTGGAAGAAAGACACTATAAAAGATAAAACATAGTCTAGATTGGGTGAAAGCCAGGTTCAAGTTCCTTATTTAGAATGATTTAGAATGACATGGATGAAATATCCTGCTGTATCTCAGCCAGAGTATCCACATCTTTCTGAGTCAAGAATTAAATTTGCATCTCTCACCTCCACAGCCGGTCAGTACCCACAGCTTGCTTTAGCCAGCCATCATTTTCACAGCAAAACATTCCTAAGTTTTTTCTCTAGTTTAGTGCCAATGAAAACAAACTGCAAAGCTCAAGAACACGCTGCAAAGCAGAATAACTCAGTTGCCTCAGGAAGACTCCATTCTGACATAACCAACTAGAAATCTAAAAGTCAAATAGATACACCAGATTAAACAGCTTTTTTTCATGGCACGGAGAGTTCAGGCTAACCAATGGCCTTTGTTAAATCAGTCTACGGCACACAAAGGAAATGGTGAGAGTTGCAAGATGTGTGTTCACAGTCAGAGGTGTGTAGTCCAGAAAAAATACAGAAATAGTGTTAAAGATAATGAAGTGCAATAGTTGATATAACTATTTGCATCTAAATAGGTGAGACCTTCAAAAAGCATAAGAGAATTTCCCTTCTAAAATGTTACCTCTAAACCTAGTAAGGCTATGGGTAATCTGTTCACAGCTTAAGCAACATTGTGCTGTTAGCTTTTCTACCACTGAAAGACAAAATGTAGTGAGGGAAGAGATGTTTGCAATGGTTTCTGTTCTAATGGGGATTTCCAAGTTGTAACAAACTCTTATTTTTTCAAACACTTACACTGTACAGGTACTTCTGGGACAATTCATAGCAAGAACTTTTCACCTATAAATATCTAAAAGAATTACTTTAAAATCAGTTCTTAAAGTAGCAGGGCTTAAATTCATATATGAATTCTGCAACCCAGACTACATACCTGTCGTGAAAACTTTAGATAACAACACAAAACCAAAGATGTTTCCTCAAATTATGTGGCCTCTACAAGCCATTGTACAAGCAAATGTGCTCAAAACAGACAGTGATTACATATACTTCTAAAAGATGCCTTGAACTCTGCTGAGTCAGTACTGGCTGTGCACAAATTGTCCTTGAGGATTTTGATTGTTCCATAAAGTATTTCTGGGACTGTTAGGAACTCTCCACACTCTCCTTGCTACCATTAAATGATATGATGCATTGCATTCTGGATGAGAAATGCTGAAAAATTGGCTTGGGTTGAAGGGGGAGATTCTTGTACAAGTCTGGAAAATTGAGCAATTTTGAAAATCCGTAGTAACAAATGGTTTGCCTAAATTGAGCAATACAGAATGCATCTGAACTAAAAACCCATACAGAGATAAAAATCCCCTCTGCATATAGAAAACAAAGAAAAAAAAATCCCACAAAATGACACATTACAAAGTACTCAGCACTCTTTGCTCTTCAAAAGCAAAAACTGTTATAAAATTTTAAAATCACTGTAAATACTGCTCGGATTAAAACCCCCCAAAACCATACACACCACAAAGATAGAGTTAAAGCTTAAATCCAAATGGTCAACATTTTACTATGGTTCTAAGAGAATCTATCTTTACAATTCACAGAGAAAAACGCAAACGTTTAAAAACAAATGCTTTGGGTTTTGATCAAAAAAAAATAAAATAACATGCTTGGAATTAAACTTACTCCTCAGTTAGTCATGAAAAAGTTTTGGGGATGGAAGGTATAGCATCTCTCCATTTGCAGTCCTGTTTAAAATGTATTGTCAGCTACTATTACAGCTCAGGTGAATTTCAGTAACTGAAATTTCCCCAGTAATGCAATTTCTTTGTTCCTGAGTGTAACTGTAAGATTTTGAAACCATTCAAGTCTCTTGTAAAGCTCATCTTGATGGTTTAAATGACATGCATAAATAACATGCATAAAATGGGGTGTACATGTAAAATGGGACTTTTATAATACATGCATGTAAACCTCTAAAAGAGTATATCAGTCTTTGGTTTAAAAACATTTGTGCATTAGCACAGAATAGACGATGTTTATGTCACAGTGCTGAAAAAAAATAAATGGAAGCAAAGAAAAATTATTTGGACAAATTAAATGCATTCGAGTTGACAGGACCTGATGCAGTTCACCCTAGGGTACACAGGAAAGTAGCCAATGCGATCTGTGAGTCATTAACGCTTATTTTTGAGAATTTGTTGAAGACTCAAAGAGAAGTTTCTAAAGGACTAGTGAAGGGCAAACTTCATGGGTATTTCCAAAATGAGGAAAAGGGCCTGGAAAGTTATAGATCAGCCAGTCTAACTTCAATGTTCAGAAAGATACTAGAACAAACCACTTAAGAGTCCATTTAAAAGAACCTACAGGATAATAAAGGTGATAAAAAGCAGCTAACATGGATCTGTCAAGAACAAATCACGTCAAAATGATCCAATTTCCTTCCGTGACAGGATAATGGGCCTAGCAGCTAGGGGGGAGGCACTGGAGACAGTCTGTCTTGACTTTAGTAACGCGCTTGATGCTGTCCCTTGGGACGCCCTCATGGGTAAACTAAGAAACTCGGGTTTGATGAAGACAGCAGAAGATGGGCACAAAACTTCGTACAAGTGCAGTAATTAACAGTTGGCTGCCAATCAGAAGTGCATTGTAAGCAGAGTTCTAGAGGAATCTATCTTCAGACCGGTTCTAAATGTATTTTCACTCATGACTTAAATGATAGGATAGAGAAAACACTTAAAATATTCACTGATACAAGCCAATAGATTGCACATAACTGAATAAACAGATAGGATCCCAAATGGATAAAAAACCCCAGCTGTAGTAAATTCACAACCTGCTACGGTTAAAAAGATGTCCAAAACATTATTTTCAGTAAAACAGAATAATTTTCCATAACCTTTGAGAATGCAAGACTGATCTGAAAACGAGGACCATCAAGTCCTTTATGCCTCCAGGTAAAAGTCTGCATAAAACTTTGTACATTATCTTACGTATTCATATTAAATTATGGAATTTTGCTCAACATTTATTAAATGTTTTTACTGTCCTGAATTAGTAACCACGGGAAATGGACTTGGAGAACAGCTTGTTTTATTTTAGAACCATCAAATAACCTTTCTTTCACTTTGTGACTTCTTTCAGCAATATCCTAGATTGAAGCCTATTTATATTTTTATGAAATGTATTTTTTTCAGTTTTGTAGTAGTGACTGTGCCATACTGAAGCATAAGGCTGAAACTTTCCAATACAGCAAACCCAGAAAATAGAACCAAGCGATAATTTTGTAAAATCAGCCTGTACTAGCATAGCCAAAAATCCCTTCATATCAAAATGAATCTGGTCAATACAGCAATTTTTGCATTATGTACTCACAGATTTAAATACAGAAAACATTCCTTCTACATAAATGTTCAGATAAAATGGCATTGTAACAAGAATCCATTTATCAAGACTATCTTGATATATTTAGTAAAATCCACTGCATCTTGAAAGGTGTAAGCTTATTTCTCAAGAAAATGTTGCGAGCCCTCCACCTGCTTTTACCCCAAATCATTATAAAGCTTGAGTGAGTCACTTCAGCTTTCATTCTATTTAAAAAACCAAATGATAATTCTTCCTCCATTTACCTCCCTGTGCTGAATAATTAGTTAATCTCTGTGTAATTATTTCAAGCTGCATAAACGTGCTAAATATTGTTATTTGCATAACCCAAGCTGGGTAAGATACAGAAAAAATAACATTATATATATTCTATGAAATTAAATTGCTGTGCCTTGCAGTAAAAACCTAACGGGCCTAAAATGAGATGGAATAGTGAAAGGAGAAGCTGAATTTTGTTCTAAAAAAAGAAACCAGAAGAGACTAAATAGAGATATCAACACAACTGACAGCTTGTCAGGACGGAGGGGAAAAATAGGCATGACCCAGTCAGCAAGACAACCACACCCCCAAGTCAAAAACAGCTCAGCTGGAAACAGATCAAAACCTGTAACAAATATTAGAGTGATCTCAGTCATTCATTTAAACAGGGAATCCCTAAACCCACAATCTTAAACTATTTGTAGCAAATAAGGAATTTGATAAAAACTTGGAACTGCAGAGATTTTTCTAGAAGTGCTGCAAAGGGGGTAGTGGCACAGAGTATAAAAGATTAAAGCAAAAACCCATACACCACAATGTAAGGGAAAAAACATTTCAGCAACCAACATCATTCTTTACAATATCCAGCAGGTCATCTATTTTGGCTATTCTTTACTTTTTACTGTCAAAGATGAATAGGAAGAAAGGCAGAGAGATAAAAGCAAATTAAACATCAAATATTTCTGAAGATTGGAAAAAAAGCTATAGATGTAACTTTAAATTCTCATTACGTTAAAAATGGTATGCTAAAATGCTGTTACTGGAGTATATTGAAGGGTGAATTGCAACATGTACACCGAAATACAGTCCTCACTTTTCTTGCCACAGATTGTTTTCTGTAAAGGCACTTCAAAACGTAGGCTCCCTGTATTCAGGCAGATAGGTAACATTTTTTTATTTAGAAAGGCAGACTAATGTGTTCTGCTGTGAAGTCTTATGGCCCCAGATACAGCAAGGAAACGTCCTGCTGACCGAGTTAAAAAGATCAGTAATTGTTCGACCAGCCATGGAATGAAGAATGGTCAATCCTCATGGAAGGACTGAGATTGGGAGATTACATTGCACCACATGAAATTGTTATTTTAATCATTAGTGATAACTTCCTGTTTAGGATTGCCAAATGTGTTTTGTTCCTTTTTTGTGATCAATAAAATTCTAGCACTTGTCTTTTTTTACCACTTTAATTAATCTAATTTTAAGGTATTTGTTATTAACGAATTGTTAGAATTTCTTTAGAGATTTTGTAGATTTTTCACTGCTTGAATTGTAAATTTGACAACTTATGCAGAGAGAATCAGTATTGGTAAAGCTGAAAAAACATGTTCTCCAAGGGCATGCATGAGTGACAGCAGTAGAGATTTAGAAAAAAATCAGCTACAAAGGGCCTGTGGGTGACCCAAGAATAGATCAAACATCAGTTAGCTTATTCAGACACACGCACACCATATTCACTCTAGGCTAGGGCTCCAAAAGTCTTCAGCAGGCAAATATATAAGCATTTAAACATAGATTCGAGTTTTGAACATCATGGGAAGTCTGCTAGGACATGTGTCTAAGGGTTCTACATTCTTACTTTTCCTTCCTCTTGTGACTGGCTTTGTCCTTTCCACCCATTCATCCTATTCCAAGGGGTTGGTGTTAAGCAGAACTATAATTTGAAAAATCTTTACCTGCTTAAGCATGTAAACAGAAACAGGTTTAGCCTTTGCTCATTGCTCTTCAATAAGGGAATACTCTCCATGGAGAAGAAAATCGGTATAAGAAATAAGGCTAGTACTGTCTACAGGTATGAATAATCTCCTTTTTTGTCCTCATAGCATATGCTATGCACTGAAATTCCAAACTATTCTATCTACAGCATCCTTCATGATGAGAAGAAAACCCTGGCTTTTTTCTTGCTACCCGATTGATCACTGAAAATAATTTCACTCATTGCTGCTAATCTGAAATCTTTTATTTGAAACACCGTTATCATGAATTTAACTCTCTTCAGAACCCATAATTTCATTTCTAATTCCTAGTTTTATGGTTGCACTCAATGATCTTAAAGATCTTTCTCAACCTAAATGATTCTATCATTCTGGGCCAAATAACCAAAAAGAATTCTGAGAGTAAAGCTTCCATGAACAAAATCCACTCCTACATAAAAAAAAAAAAAAAAAAGAAGTCAATTTTCATTTCCCTGACCACAGGTCTGTCTGGGAAGACATTCCAGTAGTTAACAGGATGGGCTAATAGGCTCCTACTGGCACAGAGAATCATTGAATGGGTCACTGCAGGAAGAAAAGGACACCACTGATTCATGCCAGAGTCACTCTTCTGTGTTCAGGAGAAAGGGCAGAAAACAGATGGGAAAACTTATGCTAAATTTTCTTAAAAGATTTCATTTTAAAAATCATAAGGTAAAAAGAACCACTTTTCAGCTCAAATACATGGATCCACATCTGCTGGATATCATCTTGTGTCAATGAAGTATAAAGCTATAAAGTAACTAGAATAAAAAGAAGCAGATATTTTTGGGAAGTGAAAAATGCAAGTTTTGTGTTTAGATAATAGCTCCTCTACTTGCACCAATGATATATCAAGTTCCATTTATGTCCGTGTTTGTTTTCCAGGAAAATTAAACATTTATTATAACATCTCTTAATCAATCTCTAAGTGTAATGGCTAACTGGGGTTTTGATAAGAAATTCTCTGGTAAGATGATATATACATCAATGTTTCTACAAATAAATACGGTACTGTTTCAGCATTAAAAAATATTTTTCTCTATTAAACCAAAGATTTAACGAGGTGTCATTAACTGTAAAGTTAATCCATTTGGCCATCTAACATGAACAGTAATGATAAAAATTGGTCAGGAGGGTTCACAATCAACACCAGTGGAATTGAATGGAGAGAATAAGAGGGATCTGGCTAATTATTTTTTTTAACTGTAGAAAATTAATCATAATTTGTAGACAAATTATTACATGACAACCTCTGCTGACAACAGAAGTGACTTTGAAAAAGAAATGGACAGAAAACATATCTATGAAGGAAATTTCTCCTCTCATTCTCTCAAGAGATTCTCTTAAAACTTATTTAGAGATCATTTTAAAGTGGTATCATGAATTCTCCTTGTAAGATAAAAAAGTGGACTTTGGAGTCTCTTGAGAGGAGGGAAATTTTAAGAGTAGGTAAATCTCTGTGTATTTGGAGCCATGTATCTCTGTATGTTGTGTCTGCATGCGTGTGATTTGGTTTAATCTTATATTTGGCATTTTTAGCTCTTTAATCAAGTTGCCATTTTGTTGTAACAAATCCCATTGAATCATTTGAATCACTTTCATAATCAACTGATGATTAAGTGCTATTGGAAATTATATATTTTAAATTTTTGATACACCTCCATAAGTTCTAAATTGCTGTTAAAGTCCCTTAAAATCCATCTGTAACAAGGGAGCTGGGTTTTGGTTTTTTGGTTTGGTGGGTTTATGGGATTTTTAAAGATAAATGTACATAATTGTCTCAAGGCCCTGATAGGTTTTCTCACCTGATGCAGTTCTCATCTTCTCACAGTATTAGCACTAAAATCCCTGTACAATCAAAAATTACAGAAAACAACCAAGTCCTGGATGATATCTTCCAAAACGTTACTTATAGGAGCCAACAACAAAAGAAGTCAGATTATCTCAAACTCAATCACATAGTTCAAGAGTCTCAAGCAAAGCAAATCAAGCCACTTCTAAAATAAAAGTGGAGTAGGAAATAAAGCTCTTTATTCTTAATTATTTTAATTAGTATTTTATAGGTTGCAAGTGCAAAGGGTTGTATGCTTTGCCACTTCTGTGGCATTTCTTTCACTATTAGCTGATTAATCTCTGCTTTCTCTTTTAGATGATTACATTTGTTCAAAGTCAGAGTTCAGCTCAAAATGACACATTGTAAGAATAACCTACTGAAGAAGCTAATCCTTGTTGGTAATTAGCTGTAATGAGTTCTAAAGGAAAAGAGAAGCAGCAAGAGGGGAAAAAAAAAGACTTTTTTTTCCCCGCAGTATTTTGTCTTAAAGATATATTAGATCAACCCCAAAAGACACTGGCTTATTTATTAAATCCCAGGTGGTTTTGTATCAATTTGAGACATAAAATACTGAATATCTCTATCACTTGTGACATTTAAATGCCTGAAATTAAGAAACTATAGTGTGACTACATTTAAATTTTTTAAGCATACCAATTACTGCTCTGCCCACTAAATTTATTTTCCATGTCTGTCTGTGAACACAGAAACATATATATATTTAGACTTATATACTAAATCCAAATATGACTGTGGACCATGAAAGTGGAGGAAAATAAAGGAAAAAGAAAGGTAATGCAATATTTGTTGCACTCCTGCTATCTCATGTCTTTTTTGTTAATTTTCCAGGTATTGTGCGAAACTTTCTCCCTCAGGATGCAAAGTTCTTTGTGGAATTAAAAGAATTGTTTGAGAAGGAGCAGTATTAAACACATCATCGGGATGGAGGGAAGAATAACTGTGATTCAACAGAGAAAAGGGTACAAAGATTGTTCTTATTGCTTCCTTCAGTCCTCCAGGAGACTTTGTGTGACGCAAAGTAAAGAGCTGTCATACACAAAGTACTTGCTTTTGGTTGTTTGTAATTTAACCACACACATCATCAAGAAAACAAAAAATGAAGAGCTTTTAGGAAAATGGAGTAGCAGCAGATAAGGAGTAAGATAGATTTTTCATCCCTTTGATAGACACACACAAAGGAAGAAAGAGGGAGGGAAACAGAAATCAGTAACGTCATTGCAGAAGAAAACTAACTGCAAAGATAGGCAAAGGAGGGTTGTTTGAAGTTCTCAGGTCTCGGATCAGTAAGTTTTTAAAACTGAAAGGAAAACTCTCCTCATTCTCCTCCCTCCCTTCTAGATCAAAATGAAGGCCCTTTGAGCAAGCAAAACGGAACCCAAAAACAGAGAAGTGTAACAAATTGATAGGAAGTCTGGGACCAGAGTGAAAGCATGAAGAGGATCATGGGATAAAGGGCCAATCATGGAAAAGTGATACAGGAAAAATTAAAAAGCAAAGAAGATCAAATCAGATGGATAAAGTTTGATGTTAAAACTGGACCTTTTGCATCTATTCCTAGAACTGTTGTTGCTTAAAATATCTAGGAACATATGCAGTCCTGATTCTACTATCATTAATATTCTCTGTAACAGCATAAGAAAAACCCTCCAGCATTCCTGCAGTCAGGAAGGAAACAGTTGTTTTCAGTCAATTTTAACATGCATTTGATGAGTCCTGGTATTTTCATCTCAGTGTGCATCCATATGCTGTCTTTTGGTAGTATGATCGTCATCTGCGTAACTGGCTTACATTTAAGTGAAATACTTGACATATTTTAATGCCAACTGTATGGGTAAACAGTTCCTGACTGAAAGTCAGTTCAAATAAATGGAACATTTCCTATCAGGTCTTCCTTTTCTAAGTGTTTTTCATCTTATTATCAAGCCAAAAGTTGTAAGGCAAATGTGAGGCAGTATTATTCCATCTTTGCAGAGTATTTTTGCATTTTTTTTTGTAAAAAAAAGAAAAACTATTTCCAGAGATGGTATTTCCACAGTATTTCACCATAGAAGACAGTTGTGGCTAATCAAAATAAAAGATGAGAAAAAGAAGTACTAAGTATTTATTGTCTAGTAAAAAAATGACATCTATGAGAAAAGAGAAAAGAAAAAGAAAGTAAACATATAGATACCTAGAAAAGCAAAAGGAGCATTTAAAGAAATAGACAAGTTCTGACCTCCATCATACGTAAAAATCAGCAGGTTTTAGGTTCAGATTTTACACCTGTCATTGGAGATGGGGGTTGGGGAAGGAGGAATGAGAATTCCTTTGGTTGTTCACCTTGCTTAACGGGGAGGGAAATCCTACACCCTAGCATATCCCTTCCCTCTCTCAGATACCTCAGTGAAGGCAGACAAGTCACCCATTTTGCTTTTTTTTTGTATTTTTTGCAGCAAGTCCATCCTGCATTGTTAACTTCTGTTCATTGAAGTCTCTGAAAAAGATTCATATCCTTTGTGACTGTCTCCTTTCACATAGAAATCTTATTTCTCCATAAAAGAATACATTAAGTTGAGATATTTCTGAGAATAGAATGGACAACTCCTTTTAAACACACCAGGGGATGGCCTGGCCAGTTCAGTTCTGTTGGCTCACTCTAACTTTCTAACGGTTGTTATAGATAATTGACATTTGGTATCTTGTGTCAGAAAAATGACTTAATTTTTAATGTACACTTTCTACGTTCACAATCAAGAAATAACTAAATATAAAACAGAAACATGAGAGAAAAAGAAGGCTATCATAAAAGGCATTAATTTTACATTGCCTATATAAATAGCCTTTCAGGAAGCTTTCCTAATGAAGTCTCAACTTATACCTGAAATTCAATCATACCCTTAGGTGATCTGACAACAGGAAATTTTTTTCTCCCTGTCTATAAAAGAGCTGAGTGACAAGACAGAATAATAAGATAACTTGTAACTAGATTTGAGTTACACTAAGCATGTTAGTGAATCATTAATTATTTCAATAGTCGATAAAATTATTTAAAAGTATGCAAACCACATCCCATAAGACCAGAAAAACATTTGGAGATTTCGTCTCATCATTCTAGTACAGCCACCGTGCAAACAACTGCTAAAAGCTGGATAGATAGTCACTAGTAGGAAAAGATAATTCTATTTATTGTGAGCAGAGGAGACAGCACACACACACCACAATCCCCAGAGGTCTCTGAAGTATCATCTGGGAAATGTGGTAAGTTCGACAATAGTTACGGTGTGTATACGTGCTGGTTTTGGCTGGGATAGAGTTAATTTTCTTCACAGTGGCTGGTATGGGGCTGTGTTTTGCATTTGTGCTGGAAACCCCTGGTAATACAGGGCCGTTCCTGTTACTGCTGAGCAGCGCTTGCACAGAGTCAGGGCCTTTTCTGCCTCTCACCCCACCCCACCAGCGAGGAGGCTGGGGGTGCACAAGGAATTGGGAGGGACACAGCTGGGACAGCTGACCCCAACTGGCCCAAGGGATATCCCACACCGTATGAGACCATGCTAAGCGTATAAAGCTGGGGGAAGAAAAAGGAAGCGGGGGACAGAGTGATGGCATTTGTCTTCCTAGGTAACTGTTCTGCATGATGAAGCTCTGCTTTCCTGGGGATAGCTGAGCACCTGCCTGCATCTTTGTTGTTCCTCTTACGGTTTTGCTTTGCCTTAGGGTTTTCTGCTTTTTAGTTACTCTGACCGGGTTACTCTGCAAATTACTGTTTCATATTTTACCAGGCATCATTCATCAACTTTTGCAGTCAGATTTGCCTAGATAAGCAATTGTTCGGAGTGTAGACGTGCTGCTGCTTGAGTGCTTGTGTCCCATTCCCATTTTTATGGATCGTGGTGAAAGCACAGTACGGCAATCAGTAACCATATGAAGTTGCTTAACATTTTTATTGTAATGTTGGCTGAACCTCCTAAACTATGTTGCAAATTCCATTCTCTCATTAGTGCTTTTTATGCCTTTCTTCCCGTTTCCAAAATCTTATTACAAAACAGAAGTCAATCTCAAAAGTTATTACAGCAAAAAAAAAAGAAACATGTTGAGACTGTTTGTTTGCAAGACTACCTCTACTCACTTTCAGTACATGCGGTGCTGCACATGGTTCTAAAAGGACATTAGACTGCATGTGACTTACATTTACCCAAGGAGTCATTTTTACGCCTCTATAGAAAAAAAATTTAGAAAAAAGTCTTATAAAAACTAGAAGGAACTTCTCTCCTCTGGTTTCACTGCAGAAACAGAATAATGTGCAGTGAGTCTTCATTATTTTCTATTTGTCTTTTACAACGCTGAAGCTTGAATTTGGTATATTCCACACCTGTTCTCAGTGATCCAGCTCTGCAGGTGTTAACTTCTAGAAATACAGACACTTGAAAGAACAGTATCCGGGCAGTGGCAAATCAATATGGCACTGTTAATAGCAGCAGAGAATTTGTCTTAGGAAGACAAATTTCTACCAGAACAGCTACTTTAAGAAGAATCACTTTAAGACCAACAGCGACAAAACCTGAAAAGATCCATGATTCTGTATCTTGTGGAAGATAAGACAATAATAGCTACCTAACTGCTAGCGACATTGACATTCTTTCAACACGCCCACTTGTGAAGCCATTCCAAACTCATGCTGAGAAATGCGCTGCCTCTACTACTTACTTGTTACATCATCACATCATTCCCTAGCTCTGGAGAAGTTTTTCTCATGCATAAATGTATAGTATATTAGGAAAAAACCCTGATAGGGAAAAACAGATAGGGAAAACCTTATTGACCAATAATGACATTCAGGTTTTACATTTTAGCAAAACTATGACCGGACAAATCAAATGGGTTGGTCTGACTTCTAAACATGCATGCCAATTTTTGTAATAGGAGCCAGTCTGTTCTCTATTTAAGAGCAATATCCATGAGGAATCTTAAGGTATATGGCACTCAACAAGGCCAAGTGCAAGGTCATACACCTAGGTCACGGCAATCCCAAGCACAATTCCAGGTTGGGAGGAGAACGGACTGAGAGCAGCCCTGAGGAGAAGGACTTGGGGATGCTGGTGCATGAGAAGCTCCACATGAGCTGGCAATGTGCGCTTGCAGCCCAGAAAGCCAGTCTCATCCTGAACTGCATCAAAACAACTGTGACCAGCAGGGTGAGGAAGGTGATTCTGCCCCTCTATTCTGCTCTTGTGAGACCTCAGCTGCATCCAGTTCTGGAGTCCTCAGCACAGAAAGGACATGATCTGTTAGAGCAACTGCATAGGAGGTCCACGAAGGTGATCTGAGGGCTGGAGCACCTCCCATACAAGGACAGGCTGAGAGCGTTGGGCTTATTTAGCCTAGAGAAGGAGAAGGCTCCAGGAGCACATTATACCAGCCCTTCAGTACTTAAAGAGGGCCTATAGGAAAGCTGAGGAGGGGGTCTTTATCAGGGAGTACAGGGATAGGATAGGGGGAAGTGGTTTTAAGCTGAAAAATATTTAGAGGTAGATATTAGGAGGAAATTTTTTACTGTGAGGGTGTTGAGGCACCGGAACAGGTTATCCAAAGAAATTGTAGGTGCTCCGTCCCTGAAGGTGTTCAAGGCCAGGATGGATGATGCTTTGAGCAACCTGATCTAGTGGAATGTGCCCCTGCCCATGGCAGGGCACGTAGAATTACATGATCTTTAAGGTCACTTCCAACATTTATGATTCTATGTTCTAGAAAAAAAGTGATACAGAATCTATGCATCAATCATTGCATAGGGACGTGTCATAATAAATTAATTAAATATTAAATTTTCCATCAATGATGACATTATTGTAGGCACACCATATAGAAGAGGAATTTGTATAACCTTAAATGGTCAATAATCCCATAAAGAAAACGACTTTCATTACTTACCACCACTTCAGAATTTAAGAATAGCTAACAGCATTTCTGTACTTGTTTTTCTCTCTGATGTCAAGGAAACGAACATATTGCCAGACTCCCACAAATGAGTATTTTCAAGTTTGCATAGCTTTGTTATTTCAAATCAATTGCTTCAAACAAGGCAAAACGAAGATTACTCACACTCATGCCTCCTGCTGAGCTTGATGCTCTAGAAGAGAGGCTTTTAGACTTACGTAACACAGAAAAGTGCCAGCATTTTCTGAGCAGTAGAAAACACACTTTTCCTCACGTTCTTATGCTGCAAGTCATGAAACTAGTTGAATGTTTGTTATGGAACTTTCCAAAACAAAGTCAAGTTTAGACCAAGTAGACTAAAGCTCAGAAAATCGTCAGTAAAAGGAGGGTACTTGGAGGGAAATGTCTTAGAAACTAACATTGATATTGCTGAAGCAGGCAATCCCGGATATTTTGATTTTTTAACAGAATTAGCAATCTGTACACGTAAATCTGTTAGTTAGCAACCAAAGCTGAAAATGTTCACTTTCTGACGTTACCACAGTCCGTCAGGAAGAACGTTGGTGATATCAAAAAGGATTGTTCAAAAAAATGCAATTTTTACGAGATGAAAATTTCGTGTCATTGCCTTTGTTCACTTTAATCTTAAAAAACATTGTAAATAAATCCTTGTTAACAAATGCTTCAATTATTCTTATTGAAACTTATGTTAAGGAAGAATTATGTTTTGTACACAGGACAGAAAATGCTGTGTATTGGGCTGAGAGGTAGCATGAAAATATCAACTTAAAGCAAATGGAGACTGCTTTTTCTCATCTTCCACTTTACAGGTTTTGTCTCAAGGCAAATTCAGCATGAAACACTACCAAAAGTTAAATTACTATTTGAAGTTCACACAAACTTTCAAGAAATTATAAAGTGACAAAGAATTTGGCCAGCTAAGATTTTGCTTCTGAGTTACCTCACTGTCATGATGACATCTGAGGCAGTAAACATGTTAAGCACCCTGAGTTACTTTTAATTTCAAAATTAAATTTTCAAGATTTGGCATTTAAAGCATTTACTGTGGTTTCTAATACTCCATTTAATGCAGCTAGCAGTTAAAATTAAATCATTAATGAAGGTATTGCTGATACATCATAGCAGTCCAGAAGCATTCCTAGCAGAAGTTCTAGCTTATGGCGGTTGCATGAAACTCCACCTTCTGACCTTCTTTCTCAACTACCCAATCAGAAATGCCAAAGAATAATTCTACCTCTTCCTTTAGTTATTTTACCAATCAGATGTGCTACCACGGGAAATTAGGAACCTAAGTCTGAAACCTAGTGAGTGGTTTGGTGGGATCAGGATGACCACCCTCTAAGTACTTCAGTGATACAATAATGTGTGTGACACAGCTCAGATCAGCGGTATGAATCGCCAAGCACATACCTGTGCTCAGTCAGATAATAACATCATTTTTATTTTTTGTGCAATGAAGTCAGCACGACTGAAAGTTCACAATTGTGCCGCAAATTTTGGAAGAGAATCTGCTAAAATAAACAAATGATAAAATTATCAGTAATAGTTGTTCCAAACATGGAATAGCAGAACCTGACTGAAATGCTGCCCAAGACCCATAGATATTATCTAGACAGAGCAGAGAGCTCACTCAGAAAAAGAAATATGTATTTATCATAAACATATTTCAAGAAATAATATTATCCTACTAAAACCAACAGAAGTTGCACGTAAACTTAAGAATATTCTTTAATTTACATGACTAATATAAATGTCCTTTTCCTGATTTACAGGGTCTGAAGTAAATAAATAATTCCAAGCAATATTTGGACAAAAATAGCTTGACAGTGTATTGTTAAGAGATTTTGATGTTGGATTAAAAAAAGAAAAGCATGCTCTGCAGTTGTGTAAGCCTGACCTGGATATTCAGCAACTGTCCAAAATAATGCTCTTCACCCACAGTCTGGACATGCTTCTAGCTTAATACAAACAATCTCTGAGCCTCTTCTCCACTCAAAGACTCAAGGAAAACCCCCAAGCTCAAAACTCAAACACTTTCATTTCCTAGTTGCAGTCTTTCTTTTACTTGGCTGACTGACTACAGCATGCCATGATGGAAGAGTAGCATCTTCTTAATTGACTTGGCAGAACAGAAGTACAGAAGCTAGGGCTGCTTTGTCATCTAAATCACGCTTTTTAGGCAGAATCTCTATTGCTACTTTGAAACATCTGCTCCAATTAAAGCAGGACAGTGCCCTAACTCATCTGAAAGGCAGAGGAAGGTTAATGTTACGTGCCCCAAAGGCAAAAATCTGTTACATGCAACATTCAGGATGTTTTCACCTATTAGAGAAATTTTGGCTAGCTGAGGGAAGTTTGTCAAGCCAGGCAGGAAATCAAAAGAAGAAAAATAAAGAGTGGTTTCTAGTTCTGCACAGATAAAAATGTTTGCCCACATCAACTTCTGCCCATGCAAACAGTACTTAGGACTGTAGGCATGTGCATGCAGCTTCTGCACAGGCAAAACAGATGTCGTGTTAAAACCACTGAAAATGTCCAGTAAGAACTGCCTAAGAGGCTGGTCTTGTACTCCATGGAAAACCATTCACCCCTATAACGTACGATATGAATCTTCAGTTATAGGCTCAGTATAAAGTCTCTTGGTGAGCTCATTTAGGATGCTTTATAGGTTTCAAACAGTGGTTTTCTAATAATTCACGTTAGTCACAATGGCGAAAGTTTAAGAGACAGAAATTAAAACAATTTATTGTATTAATTAATATCTTCTCTTCTATTTTGAGATACTTGTTCCAAGTAATTTGACAATTTAAGTAGGAGATCATTGATTTTAATTAGTATTTTTTCTTATGGAAAAAGCTGTTTCTATTGGCTGGTGCTGGAAATTAACAGTAGTGGGAAAAAAAGAAACCATAGGAAAATTATAATGACATATTCCTTCCCCCTTACAATGCACAGTTGTTTTGAAATGCCTTTTCTCTGGGTTGCTTGTATGATTTTAATACATCAAAAATATAGGTGGAGAAGTACTAATAAGTCATAACATCCCAGACTATTTCAGTGATGATCATTAACCAAAACGGAGTCTACATGCATACGATCACATCAATTGGTCTACTTTATATTCAGACCCAGAAAAGCTGTTTCCTTGCAATATTCACCAATTTACTTTCCCTCCATTGACTGGTTTTTCATAGTTTTTGAAAACCTAATACTGAACTTAACCCTCAGATTGAAATAATTTCTTACTCCAATCGATCTGCTAACATAAGCAAAAGATTCGTGCCTCAACAAGACTATTAAAAAGAATGTGGTTTATTTTTATTTAAAAGACTATTCAATTTTTTTAACAGAGTCTGTTAGCTCTGAAAAAAAGAATTGTATTTATAAACTGAAAATAAAATCTATATTTTAAGGGCCAGGAAATCTTTCGCATAACAGAACAATATATCGACTAAATCCAAGATGGCAAGAGCAGATCCTTTTACAAATTCTTTCCCTTATTTTCTTTTTTTTTCTTAACACAATCTTTCCATTTGTCTTTGGCTTGAAGATAATAGTTACATCTTCGTGCAGATACAGCATTCTGGAAAAGCAGAGCAACATTCTTCTTTATAGGCACTAAAACATTTTAAAAACACAGAGCAGTATAATTCAATTGCTGTTTATCAAGCACAAAGAGCACTAGCACTTCAAAGAAAGGGAAAAAAAACCCATCACCATTACCAGATGAATCAGAACCAGATCACTAAACACTTCAGAAGCACAAACTATTTTTCCCCTATTCGTTACAAAATCAGAGAAGACAGATAAGAAACACTCAACGGATACAATCTTCACATATGCAATATTATTTTTGTGGGGTTTGCACAAAGATATCTAAAAGCATTCAGCAAGCACAACTAGAAGATCTCAACTGCTTTACTTCAATTTAACCACATTCTTCATTTATCTCTCTTCAGTATCTTCATACAGTCATGGTTACTTGTCATTTTATACTTGTATTCTACACAATTAAAGTCAATGAGAGATCTGTTACTTTGTTCCAAGCACAGTTCAAATTAGATTTAGACAGCTGATATAAATATTCAGTACTTGTTCTTGTCCAAAGTTAACTGCTTTACCTTTTATATTATTATTTGCAGTAATAATTATTGACAGTTGACTCCCCTATATATCACCCAAAGCAAGCTCACTACCCTTTAGCTATTTTCTGTCTTTATGAATGAAAGACATCAAGTCAGAGTTTGTGTTTAAACGTGGGCAAAGAAAGACTTTTGGGCACTTAAGATTTCAGGCGGCATGCAGAACCACTACGGTGTTTCATTCCAATCACTGCAGAGAAAGACAAACCAAAACCTAATGCTTTCAAGTAACACTCGTCCTTCATCTCACTTTTGCCTGCTACCAACCACTGGAAAATCACTGGAAAAAATCTGAAGGATATTCTTCTGCTTCCATCCTGTATACAGTGAGAGATTTTGTGCATTTGTCTCTTGCTTCTAAAAACATCAGATGCAGGACACAACACTCCACAGTACTTCATACAATTTTTTGAAGGTACACTGCTGAATTATTGTCATAAGAACATTGATTTCTTTTGCTGTTAACTCAGGTTATTGTAGTCTTTCAAGGTCATTTTCAAAGGCCCCATCCTAGGGCTCAGTTCATTTTAACCGTGCGTGAAATTAACGCTATGACAAACCTTACCAGACTGCTTGATTGCTTGAAGTTATATACCAGTTTAAGTGCTTTTCTGGGCTAGAGCATACACGAAGATACGGCAAATTCTTCAGGCATTAAGAAGCCAGCAAGATATAAAAAAATCTCCCACAGCTACTTTAGATAGTAAAGCATTGTTGATCTGGACCACAAATACATCACCGGCCAAAACTTAAGTTTTCATTAAACTCATCATGACCTTACAGCATCTACAGCTCCTTTGTCTGAATGAACAGTATGTTGAGAGGACAGAAGGCTTGCAACATATCTCATGACTGCCACAACTTCGGGATTTTAGAGATGGGTGCATGTACACAACAAAAACCCTCCTGAAAACAGAACTCTGGTCATAAAATAGCACAAAATGCCTCAAAGGAGGTATATACCAATAAGCTCTTTATAAAAAATGGTAACTGCTTTGGGAATCCCTCTCATCCATTGGCCACTTCTATGATGTGTTTCTGCTGTAAATGAAGGGAAAGAGTATATGGAACATAATGAACCGTGGTACTACTAAGCAGTGTCCATGGAAAATTGATCCCTGTTGAGACATATGCTGCATCTTTGGAATCATTGCATCTCTCCAGTGAATGAATTCATAAATTATTTGTATTAGTTGTCACAGTCCAGAAATCCACCCTATGAGGCTAAATGTCAAAAAATCAAAAAAAATTCATACTAGGTCCAGACTGCTCTCCCAGTCCTGTGCTTAATTCTGCTACTGTGAGAACTGCAATTGCAGGAATCGGACATGAACTTTAATGAGATACGTGTCAGCATTTGCAAGTGACACCAGCTATTTAGACCTACATTGTGATTTTTTTTTTTTAAAGTTTAGAAAACAGCAAACAGGAAAACTTCCCATATAAAAACAAATCCCAAAACATAACTAATTTATGCAGGAGGAATAAAACCCACTCTTCCCCAAGGCGGGTAAAAGCCAGCTCCACTACAAGGCCTAAGTCAGCAACAACCTATGACAGCTCAGCAGAGCCAGGAACATCTCAAACACCAAATCTGTGCAGCAAGGTTTCACATTTTCGGTTACTCCAACAGCTTATGACTCAGTTTCTTCCTCAATGGAATTCCCCATCTTTCAGAACCAGGCATGTCACAAAACTATGATGACAAACTGCCACCTGTTCCTTCTCGGTTACACATTCCTGAAGCTGGAATATCCTCAGTGAGGTTTCGTGAAGAGGTTCTGAAAAGAGCATTTAGAATGTTTAGCAATGTTGCACATTGGATTTCGTGATGTATCACAGGAATGATTTAGCCTTTCTAACAATAAGCCTTAGAGGAGAACTCTCTGAAAGTCACAGCAAGAAGACACGAGATTCAAAAGGATACATCCTGGAGGTGACACTCTCTGGGATTAAGTGAAGCAATTTAAATTGATGATTAATTCTAAAGAGCTTTAATACCATTACTACATCAGATGGGAAACCTTGTAGCAAAAAGCTTTAGCTTGGCAATCTGAAGGGACCTGGAAGTATATCACGACTTGTTTCCACATCTGTAAGGTCTCAAGCTTGATTCGGTTCTCAGCAGGACCACTGGCATTCTATGAATTTCTAAACAAACGTTTTTGATGATGCAGCATTTAAAGGGATAGAACAGTGATACTCCAAATAGGAAAAAGGACTTCTGTCTTTCATCCAAGCAGTTAAACAAGTTGAGCCACTAAAGGGTAACCAGTCCGAGAAAAACCTCCCTGCGACTCTTTTTATCTTCCCTTTCCAGGAACAATATAGAGAATTATATCAGAACAACTACCCTGGAACTGGAGGTGACCATCAAAAAAGTGCTTATCTTTCTTGCAGGAATAATCAGCAGTATGAACCAAATTTGGTTCACACATTGACAAACATAACCCACAGGGTCCCACACCATCCACATTTCTCAGTTGTGGGTGCCATCTAGCGTAACAGCAATTACAAGGGAAGGCAATCTTAACACAACCTGTTTATATATATTGCTTCTGGGATTGCCATCACATAGAGTTATTGTCTAGATTCATGATTGGTGCATGCAAAATGCAGAATTTCTGTAGGACAAGGTGGCCATGGGTTAATGCTTATGTAGGTTTTAATGAATTTGCACCCGACACTTCTATCACTAAATCTCTACATTCATCTGTGGTAGTGTTACAAAATAATGTTATCTTTCATAGGTGAAAGTGGATTATGAAGGATGAAGATTGGGAATAAAAGGAGGTACCATTTCAATAGGATGTAGAATTAAAAAACACACTGAGTGTATGACAGCTTTACTTGTTACTGCAGACTATGAAGGAACGAAACATGAACATGGTCCTGATAACACACATACCTGTTCTTTTGGACACGAATATAGGTATAATTTTACTATATCCCACTTCATACTTATAATATGCCTTTGGGCAGTCTCCAGATTTCATTCCAGCTTAGGTCTCCAACTCAAAATTGATATCGAGCAACTGCTCTCACCAACTTAGCCTCCTATTAAGCTGCTTCTCACATCTATGACATCAACCCTTATATAATTAAAAATACAGGACAATTAGTTTTCTTTAACCCCCAATTAGTCCCTGAAAAGGGCAAAATAATGTCACACAGTAGTGCCAACAATTGGATAAGATCATTCTGCCTTGTTGGGTGCAAGTAGCTTACACTGGCTGGCAAGCATGTTTACATGGACAATCCTTATATTCCCAGAGTATATGCCAAGACAGTACCAGAGTACTGGGAACAGGACCGGGAGTATCAAAGAGCATAGACACTGAAGTCCTAATTTTGGCCATAATTTATTCTGTGTGTTTGGATATCCATACATCTGTGTGTGAGTGTATCTATGAATGTGTGATTTGATTTAACCTAGCAGTAAGTCCTTGCCATTTTTGAATCTTTAATAAAGATGTTGTTTTGATTGTAATAAATTCTGTTGAATCACTTTATTAAATTGGCTGATGATTAAGTACTATTAAAAACACATATTTTAATCTTGTGATCTACCTCAAACTATTAATAAATCCTAAATTACTTCTAAATCAAAGCTGTGTAAAAATCCATTCCCGACAGTTTTCCAAGCTTTATAAATTTACCTGTAAAATAGAGATACTTTCATTTTCCCATCATTTACTCATCTTTTCTACTTAGTTTGTAATCCTTTTTAATGGGAATTTTCTCCTATTCCATCTACAATACAGTATAGCTCAGAATGTCTGGAAGGCACAGATCAGCAACAAAGGCGACAAAAAAGCAATATACCAAGATGCCAAATTTATTTTTAATCACTATTTATTAGTAGAGACATGTATTCATAGCACACTCTATACCACATTTTTATTATAAGGCATCTCCCCACAAAGAGTGCTGACATTGAGTGCTAAAATAAAAAAACCCTAGCATTTATAACTCACGTGACTAGGATGTCATTACTGCTACATTTGAGGCTCTCTTTACAGCTCTTAAAGCAGTGACCATGTGAAGACAGCATGCTGAACTTGGACACAGGTGATGTAAAACTAGAGAATCACTGTTTTATGTGAAAGCAATAGAAAAATCTGTTCCGAAGATGTCAAATGCTATAGGCCAAGCCAGCACATGTGCATTTGTTTACCATTAAGCATCCCAACACATTCCTATTGACTTCAGTAATCCTCAGGAGTTTCAACCTGGTCCCTCTGTGGGCAGGCACTAAATTTTTGGATTTGTGCAAAGCCGTGCTGCATGAACAGAAGATATTTGTCTGCCTAAAATTAAGTCAAGGTTTAAGTGCTTTGCTGGAGTAGGTCCAGTGCTCCAGAGCCCTCTTCTGAAGTAAGCACTTGGCATGCAGGTTTTTTTAAGGATGTTTCAGAGGATTATACGTGTCCTGCCATCATCCTGTAAGAAGTCCCACTCTAGGTAACAGGATCTCTGTATTAAAAATAACGTATGATAGTTATATTGAGTCAAATCCTAACCCAAACCAAGGCACCCTACTGTTTGTGAGATAAGCACAGTATGTGCTAAACTGTGCAACTGTGAGTCACTGTTTCAACTATTGCAGATTCTATTAAGTTCTTCTTGAGAGGGAACCATGAGGAAAAGCTGTATTCAGTCTGCAGGAGCAGAGAGTGCAGATGGCGGGTGCATTGCTCTCCAACGGAAAAGCTAAACAGCCTTCTGGCTACATACAAAGTTCTGGAATGAGAACATATGAACAACATGATGATTTGTACCACTCTGCTATGGCCAGAAAGAAGCAGCCAGCAGTAACCAAGTTTTGGAGCAATTTCATCCCAGACTGGAAGCTTGCATGTTTTTTTCTGTGTACCTGAAGTTGTTCAGTATCAGAGCATCTCAAGTGCAATGCAGTTTATTTAAAAATTATTTTTTTCCCTAACTGAATCTCAAGTGAGTCATCAATCACAGAGCTATTTCACACTGTTTTTCCTCTATCACAAGCTAACATCAAACTTTGTCTAACCACCTATGACAATATTTTTCAAACACTTTTAAAATGCAGCCCCTTTTGCCTCATCAGTCTTCCTGCCACCCTTCCGTTCCCTCGAGCCCTCCTCCTCACCAGGCATCAGCACTTTCATTTCTCTTCAACAGGGAAACAAAACCAAGCCGTAATTACTCTCTGCAAGTATTTACTCACTCCCACATCTTAATGGAACTGAACTGCTGATCTTTCCACAGCCTTAAAATAGGTCTCAATCCTTACTTGAAAAAAAATACTGATTTACTGAACCATTCAGTCTCCAAATATTCCAGTACTATCCCACACCACTTATCTCTATGTCAACATCTTAAATAAAATATTTGAATGATTATCTTTACTACCATTGCAGCTTTTATGTATGCAGGACTAAAATATTTGGTATTTTAATCACTACGCATAAGATATTGAGGTAGCACAAGGAGGAAGCATTTGAGCGGGAAGAGCCTATACACTATTTGAAGAATAGGCCCACTACTAAGATCCAAATACTACTAAACTGCTGAAAAAAACTCCAATATTTTTGACAAAATACCATCGCAAAGCCTATGTCTAATTTGACTCTAAATTGGCTCAGTAACCTGAGTTCCTGAAATACTCAAAGCTTGATTTTGCTGTTAGAGCCATGCAGAAAATGTATCTACACTTGCAAAACATGACTAATTCCAGAGACTGTTTGGAATTTCCCCTTTAGATATGTTTAGGCAACATTAGTTTCTCTTTTAGTCCAGATTTCAATATGTATTTGAGTATGGTCTGTGTGCGTGTGTAGGTGAGTGGAACATGGAAAAGCAGAGAAAAGCTCCTTCCCTGCAGCAGTCAGAGTAAGCAAATTACCTGGTGCTGACAGGACAAGTCACTGAAAAAAGTAGGGAGGTAGAGATACCAAGCAAAACAGATAGGTACAATATTTCTTAATTATTTCAACCTCTCTGCCTTAGAGAGCCAGGAGGCAGCAGGGAAGAACATTGTGCCCCACCTTCAGCAGAAAGTCAAATGAGTGGTCATTAAAACATGAACAACTTGGAATGAACTTCAATGTCATTTTAAATCCACAGTAACCCAGAGAGATACTAGGCAGTCAGCCATCTAATCAGACTTTTCTCATGATATACCTGCTACGCACAGTAAAAAAGGAACTAAATTAAATGACATGTACTGGAAAGCAATTCCTTTGATTTTAGGAATACATGCAGAAAAAGAATATGAAGCAATTAGCAAGAAAGACACAAGTAGTAATTAGGCACTGAATCACTGTATAGTGTACGTATTATTCTCCAATCAGACATTCTATGTGCAATCAACAAACTATGGGAATGGGTGAACTCGGTAGGCTTGACACCTTCTACTGGCTTGAGAATCTTGCCTTAGAGGTAAAACAAGTATAGAGACACTTTAATTATTTTATTTATTTCTGCTAAATTTCCCAGCACAAGTCACAGACTTAAACAGACCTAAAATATATTTAAAGTCACCTCTGTGTACTTCCATAGTCATATCACTTAGAACACAACCTATTACAAGCATTAGGCTCACTGTACGTAAGCAAGATCAAGACAACTTAAGAAAGCACTCATTCACGACTCCCACTCTGAAGAAAAATAAAATGTCAATATATTCCCTCAAAGGTCAAAACTACCAACAGAATTGGGAAGAAAAAGGGCCACAGACAGATACACTCTTTCAGATCTAGCTAATTCAGTGGAAGAAGCTGTAATACTCATCTACTAGGTAGTATTTTCCAGTAGACAGGACACTTAACTAATCTGCTGGCAGGCACTGCTTATGCAAGTGTTCCCAGATTCACCTAATGCAGTCAAGAAACTAATGACCTAAATCAGTCCACCAATTTCAACTACTTAAGCCTACACATTTAAAGGACGTTTTAGAGAGTATTCATGTGAGCAGTGATTTTAGTAAGCAGCCACAGAAGGGTGGTGACAGACAGCTGATCATGGTAACCTCTTCCTGTGACATAGATAAGCACATGAAGTCCTGTCTACAGCCTGATTTATCTTAGGATGAAAGCATCTTAATGTGTATCTACAGTCTGAATTCATACGTTAACTGATCTCATTTTCAACCAAGTTAGAAATTAATGCAGCTTTTTTCATTCAAAATAAACCTGCCAGAAAAATCAGTTATACATAAGGCAAAGATGAAAGAACTGCTTATCTTCCCGTAACTCCTAAACAAACAAACAAACAAAACCCCCATTGCCCTTTCATCTGAGTAGAGCATGCAATCAGATAACCATACACATCACATTTAAGAGAGAGTATCTTTGGTACTGGTGGATTAAACAAGGATTAGTACTACCACATTGCTCACAAGAAGAAAACAGCATGGATTTTTAGAGAACGTTAACTTCCATCGAACCACCAACACAAGTTCAGATTTCCATTAGTCTGTGGGTACATCAGACACCAACCACATCTGAAGACGTCACTTTGCATCATGCACTGCCAGCATTTCAGTCAGCAGGTAAATGGGAGAGGCAGGGCCCATCTGCTGCTCCGTCACACAAGGAGGCTGGAAACAGCTGCTCCGCCAGCGGAGCCAGCACAAAAGCAGAAGCCTCTCCCAGCACCATCATCTGATGTTTAAAACCCAAGACACAGTTCTCTCCATGCAAAATGAAGCTGTCTCCTTAACTGCTGCCCATACGAGAAGCTGGGAGCAGCTGCTGTTGCTCCTATAACACCACAAGCTGCAAGACAGAGCCTCAAAATGGGCTTCATCTCTCAGCCACAGTGGTAGTATCAGCCTACCTACATTATCCATAAAGATAGAAATCTGTTGAACACAGGTGATCCCAGGAAGTGAACTGAAACTTATCTTGCCGGGAAGACTTTGTTTTGGCAAAGTTGCAAACAGGTTTACTACAAAATTAGTAAGACTGCAATTGCCAACCAGACTGTTCTAAAAAGTCATTGTATGTCTACTTAATATGTGTAAGACAAGTATTTATTTCTCTTCCCCTACGCAGAATAAGTAGTTATTTTTTTTACTTAGGCATGTTGATCTGTTAATCTCATTTTAATGTTTTAGTTTTCCCTGATTCCATTTCGTACGTCACTGCAAGACTGCATCGCATGACACACATCTAATTTGTCTGTTTTGGTTGTAGTCATTAATGTATACCTTTCCTTCAAAAGATAACCCATGTTTAATATATATATTATATAATCTGTATCAAAGTGCTAGAAGAACTATTTTGTAAACTTTGGGAGAACACTGTAGCTACATCAAATATAATTAGACATTTAACTATCACTTTTAAAAGGACAAAAGTTCTCTCTGTAACAACAAAAGCTAGGAATACATTATAAATTATTTCTGCTTGAGTCTTTGGAGAAATAAAAGAACACAATCAGTTCCCTCATGTCTCTCATCCCCCAGGACGCCAAATGTTATCTTTAAACAATAAAGATAAGGATGCAGTTTTAAAGACGTTAGCATTGATAAATGTTTACCAATCCCAAAGCATCCTCCCTGAAGAGGCAGAACACTTACAGCAGATGAGATTGTCAAATGAATTAATGAGCCTTAAGTTGTTCTGGCATAGCTTGAGACAAAATTTAACCTGTGATAAACAGGATGTCTTCAAACATTTCTCCAAGTATCTCCCACTACTTGCTGGCTCCATAATTAGTGTTAGCACAACCTAAGCACTACCAAGCAGGTATCAGACACTAAGATTTAACATTCAAGAATCACGTTACTTCCATAAATTGGCATATTTAACAGCTTGATCTCAAAGCTTCATAAATATTTTCTTCTGTACTTCAACACCACTGGGTCTCTTCCACCCAATGTTTTAGCTGATTAATGCACCCAAACAGTACCACACGAACCACACTCTAGATTTCTCCAAACAGAATTAAAATAGAAGTGATGCAGAGATTTATGATTCTTCTCTCTATTTAAAAAGCAGTTGTGATGCAATTTGTACCTAATATTAGGTTGCAGAGACTGAAGAGATCAACAATGAGGATTTTGTCAGAGCTACTGCAAGAAGACATTTATCGTTCTTTATTCCTGCTTGACTCTTTACCGTGTGAGGAGGAGTTGCTGGCATACTTTAGAATGATCATCCAGCCTTTCAGCAAAGATATGTCACACATCAGGTTTAAAATGATCTTGGAAACATTGGAAGATATTCTGGTCAGCTATTACAATGACTCTTCAATAACTCTATGCTGATCCTGAAAATTTCAAACCTATTTTCCCTGTTACTACGAAATTACTTTGAAGTTCAGTTAATATTCTCTTGATCCCAATTATAGAGAGGTCCTGCATAAGATATCCAAGCACATAAATGTAAAAAAGCAAGTGCATACTGTTTCTTCCTCTCTCCCCTTTTTGTTCTCCACAATCTCACACTTTAAATTAGTATTATTTAATACCAAATAACTCTTCACTTCTGTGACTGAAATGCTTGAAATCTGCAGAAAATTATGTGTTTACAGTTAACACATCCCTCAGTTGAAATGACATCTCAAGCTATTCAGATGTTCTTCGTGCTGCATGTTTATCTTGCAATAATTACTTGGCAAACATACAGCTGGGAAGCAGAGATTTATTAATGATATAAAGTAGTTTCAATGTGGATTTACTAAAACTTCCCACAAAGATAAGGTATAATGAATTACAAAGACAAACAACGTGTCAGGGCTTTCCATTTTTTTATGTTTTAGCTAGCACGAGTCTACTGGTTTTTAGTGAGATAAACCCTGACAGCCTCTGTAAGAGTAAAAACAACTCTCCATAACAATTGCCAAAACAAACACATGACAAGATTTTAGTAGTTCTTTCTAGTACTGAAAACTATAAACCAAACAACTCAATCAACCTAAGGCCAAAGTTTGGTTGCTAAAACCTAAAGACTTCATGGCACTCAAATCTCAAAATGCAGGTCATTTTATCAGGGTCATACTTTTCATATAGGAAAAGATTAATATTTATATCCACTAAATCTAAATGAAAGGTGCACTGATACTGAACAATAAAAGAATTCTGCATGCACACCTGACTACTTTTAAAATCATGACGGTAGAAAACAAATGCTGCTTTTTAAAAGGTGATGTTCTCACAGGCAGACCAAAAAAGCCCAGACAGAGTTGCAGACTGGTTGTTGCAGCTTCAAAATCCTCTCCCGATTTAATCCCAGAATGTGCTTCAATGTCTGCAACACATTTTTTAACACTGCAAAACACAAACATTGAAAAAAAATCTAATTCAGTGCCCTGAGAACAATCCTAATATTGCCTTAAAAACTGAGACTTCATTTGCAGAAAAGCTGTAAAGTTTCTTCCCAGCCTCCCACTTTTCTGGGGCTATTAGGTGTCCTTGCTACGTGGTTTCAAGGTTTCCTCCAAACAATAGTCAGAAACAATTTCACTGAAAATGAAAAATGAGATTCTTATGAACTCTGTTGAATGCAGAAAACAGAGTGAAGTGTCACAGAATCGTGACAAAACCTGACATTTTTTCACCTCTGTATTTTTCTTGGAATTTCTGATACACTTCAGTGGTAAACAGCAAATACTTTTTTCCCAGAAACAATTCTCTTTTGTGTGTGGGTATTCACCTGAGCCTTCCCGGTGGATTTGAAAGTTATACTTGAGGCTAGGTTAACTTCTTGTACTCTAAGGAGATTAATTATCCCTTTCAGTAAAACAAGGTCATCTGTCAATGCTTTAGATATGGATGGAAAAAGATATAAAGTCTATGATAAAATAACAAGGTCTCATTATGTAGGACATTATCTGGTTAAACTTAAAACATTCCTTAACTGTTTATTCCAACAACAATTGTAAGCATTGTTAATTTATTTTAGAATTAGAAATAGAAATAGAAATATTTTAGAACTAGAGCATCTTGATTTTAGTAAGTAAAATACATTCATATACAACTACAGGATGCAGGAACAAACACATATTCTGGAATCACTTATGCTTTAAAAAACTTCAAACCATGCTGATTTAGTGCTTAACTTGCATGACAGATGGAAAAGACTGTCAGTGATTTCACTTCAGATCAGTTATGTCATTCTACTATAAATCACACAAGATAGAGGCAAGCACTTACAGGATCAGCACTGACTTGTCTCCCAAACAGGTGATTTCAGGAACAACCTGACTAACAGTTGGAAAATAAGTCTTTTAATTTCAGGTCCACTTTATATTAAAAAAAAAAAATAAAAATGAACATGGCATAAAAGCACTCACAACAGATATGTTCAATATTGTTTCTAGAGTATTTTTTGTCACAATTTCATTATACTAGAAAAAGACCAAATTTTATCTGCATACTTAGAAAATACATCTTCCAAGTCTCAATATTTGCAGCCTAAATGCTAGAATATGTTTAAACTATGTTCTTAAAGCCCCTAAATACCTTGTTTTCATTCATCTGTGCTAATATGCATCCTCTTGCTAAGGATAGGACCAACGCATAACAAGGATCCCAAATCTTACTCTCAGCATCTTACTGCCAAATAATACACCAGATTTTATACTTAGATGTATCGGGGCAGGGATCCACTAAAAAGGAAAGTTGCATGCTTTAGTAATACACAAACCACAAATTAAATATGCACTAGTTGATAACTGTACTGATACTCGAAATTTGTGTTTCTGTATATGCTTATGTTTATAACATGATATTAAAAACACCACCACTTTGCACTAAACTCCATATGCGTACTACATTGGAGATGGGTAAAAAGAAAATTATTAAATTCATGTAAAATTATCAGAATTTGTCTCTAACAATTGCTGGTTACCTCTTGAATCCAAGTCAGTTCTTGTATCAATACACAATACTGCTAAATTCTCAACTGCGCAATGATCTGTTATTTCCTTGTAAAGCAGATTACAAAGCACAGTATTTATGAACTCTGTGTGATGCTAAGAGGCATTCAACAGGTCTGAAAAAATCCATCACACAAACTTAACAGATGCATAAAAGAACGCATAAAACCTTTTACGGTGGATAGCATAAGGAGTTAACACAGAGAAACAGTGGTAGTAATTGGCCCATTTCCAAACGCAATGAAAAAAATCAGTTACCATGGTTGATTGGATTCTCAAGGGTTGTATGCGAGTGCTTTATTTTCAAAGACCAATACCCAAACGTAAAAACCTAAATACTACTACTTTTTTCGTTCGTTTTTCCCTTAGAGTCAAATGTAAGTCAAGAATAGCACAAATGTTTTCATCAATCTCTTTTAAAAAACAACACAACAAAGAGGAACGCTTTATAATATATGTGACTAAAATGCAAGAGAAGGTATCTTTCTCTGCCTCTGTCTCCTAAAGACAGTGTGTTGTCCAAAATGTAGCTTTTAATTCAGTAAATGAGTATCAGCAGCTGCCTACTGCACAGACACTGCAATACTATTCTGTACTTATAGAAATGAAAGATTTTGATTATCATGAAATTGGTCCTGAAGAACTTGACTGCAGGTATCTCAGAGAGTAGATAGTGATATGAAGATGGCACCAAAAGTTTATTTGATGACTGTCAACCCTGGAGGCAACCAGCTTTGAGACCAGATGAGTTTACCAAATAAAGGTCCCCACTGGAGCAATATTACATGCATCAGATGCCAAGCATGCAGTTTCTTGATTTTACATTGTTTCCCATGTTACTTCTGCTAAACTATTTTTGCAAGCACACCATGATATTTGTTGCACCACAGCCTTTCACAGCTTTTATTTCACTGCATTTTCTGTTCTGCACTGCTGTTTCACTTCCTTACAGAAAGTCAGGCTGTGCACTGAGCAGAAAAATAATGTATTTTATTACCTAGCCAAAAAGCCAATTATCAGAAGATAATACAGTCATGCAGTCAGGGCAGAAGCATCATTTCCCTCCCTCCATGGGACTGAGTATATCTTGAGAATTTTTCATTTCATTGATTTGTTTAACTGGAGCTTAAAAATTAATCATCAGATCATTTTGCGACAGCAAAAGAGTCACGCTGCAGCAAGTTTAACAGGGCTGTTACAGGGTACAGCTGTGATTTCCAAGAGAACTGAAAGTCCTTGACTCAGTGCAAGACCCAGTGCGTTGCCTCCACGGACTCCTTTTAAAGCACTTGCCTGGGTCCTTACGCAGAGTGTGTTCGGTCTGTCCATGCAAGGATTTGCAAGATGTCCAGATTCTGCTGTAATACTTACTGAAAAAATGTTATAATCCTCATTTTTATCTCCTAATACACCAATTAAAAATTAAATCCTATACTGTGTTTAAGATGCAGTGGATGAGTCAAACTGGGACTGTGTTCTATAAATAGCTCTGATGATGTAGCCAGACTATTTAAAGAACAAGATCCTGTTCCGTTTCAGTTTGTTAAAACAGCTCATACTTTACACAAACACAAATCCACTCTTTTACACAGAAATGGCTGAAAGCCATTGCAACACGTGACCTATTTACTCACATTATTGTTGTGAAACGATAAGTTTAAAGAAAACAAACAAAATATAATTCACATATTTAAAGACAGCTTCAAAATAAGCAAATACATTTTGGGTTTTACACCTTTCGTCAGCAGGACTAGTCAGAAACAGTTTCCGGCTTTTCAAAATGGTTTGAGAAATATGCATGTTCGTACAGATGGATATAGTAAATAGACATTCTTTTTCTGCTTTGTTCTTTAATATCTTTTCCTTCTCTTTCCAGATGAAAATGTTTGTGGCATTGGTCAGCCTTATGATACATGTACATAATTTTGAAACCTATCTATTAATAAATTGAATCTATCAGTACTGCAAAGCAATTCAATATACATGATATATGAACACGTACAAGTTCATACAAAATGTGATGTCTTCTTTATGTTTGCACAACTGTCAACAGTTTTCTTGTGTTTACTAAAAAAAAATTTCTCCACGGCTGTATTATTTTAAGTTCAATAATTTTGTCATAAATAGGAATCTCATTAAAGATGACATCTGACTTGAACACTTACTTGGAATTTACATTCTTAATGAGAATTTGTAAGATACATTATGTGTACATTTAAATATACACATCAATACTTCAGAGTACTACCAGTCAAAGATATTTCTTCCCTACAAACACACAGAACATGACTAATTCTTTTCCCTCAAAAATGCACACATATAGGTCAAAAGCAAAAATGCAATTTTTTTTTTTAAAAAAAACCAAACAATTCTAGTTTGGGTTACTAGGCTGGTTTTTGGGAAGAGTTTCAAAGTAAGGTTTTGCTACCTATACTACTAGTAACAATGAGCAAAAATCTCTTGTTCATAAATTTAACTGTCTGAATATTACAAAAGCAGCTACTTTAAGAAGTGTAGCTAGCGGCTAAGCAATGTGCATATCGATGAAGTTCCTGATTACAAACAAGGTAAATGACAGCTACTTAAAAAGCTGATTTGCTTGTTTAGGGATTGTCCGTTTATTATTACAGTGCATATTTGAACCATTTGAACCATCATGAACCATTGATCCTGAGTTTTGCTCAATAAGAATCACTCTCTACAATATAGTGTTTTAAAATCAACCTCTAGTTTTCATAAACCACGCTTATCTTTTGGCTGAGTTGATGCAAGACTCGTATACGACTTATTTCCACCCTCACATCAGACTAACCTTCTTGGGTGTCAACAGCTGTCCAACAGTACGTCACAGCTGTCCTCCTTTTCATGTCCATTACTGTCCTGAGATGACAGGTACCTCTTATGACCCTGTGTCTTACGTCTTCCTGTGTATAAAAAGATTACTGTTTTGTGTCCCAACTTGAATATTTAACCTCAAACTTTCTCTGCCATCTGTGATGGCCAGGGATCCAGGCTAAATCAGGCTGCTTGTTTGAGTAAGCCTCACTTGTGCATCTGCATAATAGTTTTTAGTGTTCTCCAGACTGCTAAATCTGAGACCTGGGGACAGCAGGGGTGGTTCAAAAAGGTAATACGGCTTACTTTCTTTTTTTGAGTTGTCCATCAGCTGCCTTGTAGCTTTTGCTGACAATTCCTGTTGCTTTGCGTGTACTCAGAGGAAGTCAACTTGGCTCCTCGTTGATGCTGAATCATTTGAATTCTGCTTCAGCGAGCGGTAGCTCATTGTCTAAACAGTCAATGTCAGCTACCCTTTACAGTACAATACACACTTTTAGTTTTCTAATCATAGCACTTGTCTGAATGACAATTCATCTTCCAGAAGTGGGAAAAGAAATGTTCCAAAACATGGATTCGATTATAAAAAGGGAACTAAGAGGAAAAAGATTGGACTCGGACTTAGCATAGAATTTTATGTGTTCAGATGATCTCTTTTCACGATCAGTCCATAATTTTTACATGACTCATACTGCTTTATGCATGCCTTTAGGGATTCACAGCTAGCCATAAGATAAACTCCCTGACTCGTCTTAGTCCTGACCAGCTGTGAAACACATTTGTCCACAATATAAGCACTTAAATCTACTAGAATTATTCACTTTGCACTATATTCTATTCTGAAAACACAGATTATTCATGTCTTGATATTAAGACAGAGAATATCCTGTCATTTGCTTTAAAATTATTTTATTGCTTCTTACACCTTATGCTGTTTATTGCAGTGATTGATCAAAACACCTCATTTAAAGACACAAATGAAGTGTACAAGCTGATGAGTACCATCTCTGAATTGTATCCGTTATATACTCTGGAATGCATATCCAACTCAGTTATTCATCACTAAATATGATAATCTAAGGCAATACATTACCTTCCTACTGTGAAACTTTAGAACTACCAGCAAGTTATTTAGGTGGTTACTGGGATCTTGTAATGGCTCCTTTGTCATGCTTTTTGGTAACTTGTGATGAGGCAGTGTGGATCCATTACATAAAAAAGTAAATAAATGGAATCATTCCAGCCCCAAAAGCATAACAGTCTGACTTTTACCACTTCTGTCCACTTTTTCTCATTCATCAAATGTCCATAGCTGCATGACAGTCACACAGAAATTTGAAGACCTTGGAAAGTCACCAGGTTTTTCCTTAATAGTGTTTTGGTTTTGGATCATGGCCAGAGTCCCTATAACATTAATAAAGGCCTCAGTTCTTCTCAGGTTTTGCTTGATGACTTTAAACAAAATATGTCACTAACAGGAAGAGATGTCTTAGCTTGGATGATGTAGTCCTGATCTGGGCTTATCCATGTGTTCTCTCATAAAATGAGAATATAATCAGCTAGAAGAAACATCATCTTAAGAAAACAGCAGACTGAAAACAACCAAAAGCAAACAACTAAGTAGGAGATGTTAACAGTTTGATTCAAAAGTCAGTAAAAGGCAAGGATATATTCTACAAGATACTGCTTTACAACTTAGAGAAGGGGAGTCAGAAGTGACACAGAAGCTAGAATTATGTTAATTGGAGCTCATCTCCAGGCTGCCCTTACATCCCTAGACAACTACAATATACATTCCTTACCTTCTCTCCTAGCAGAGTTCTGAGTATAAAATCAATGTTTCCCTACACAGGTGTCTCCAGAATAAGAACTCTGCTGGCTACAATCCCACTCCTGTTCTTCAGTTGTCAACTCTTCCTTTCTGTACTTATTGGCACTAAAAAAAGTTAAACAATAGACTGATGCATAATAGGACTCTGTTTGGCAAACAAGCACAACAATGCACATAGACTGCTTTTTTTTTGTCCCCACGTAAACAAGGTCAGCTCTAAAAACCAAGAAAATAATTTCCATAAGTACAGAATGAAAATGGCCAGATCTACTAATCCCATTATTCATGCAGACACGGACAGTGAGTTTCACCTCACCTAGCTCTGGACATTTGTAGTGCAAATATTTACACCTGGTCCAAGAATCTAGACTTTAGAGTCAACAAAGAAAACAGGCAATACTATAACTGAGTCAGCTGTCTCTTTTCAACGTGCACCTCCAACTTAGGCAACTTCCATAAGAGAAATATCTACTTCTCTGCTGATTATGGATCAAGTCATGACCACTAGCTTTTTGTGGACATTTTAGCCATCTTCAGTTGCACGTATCAAATCCCATTACAAGCAGCCTTACATTTAGTCTCACAAAGTTCATTCATAGGTCTACACAGGAAATTTTATTTAACTAATAAATACTGGCTTGACAAATTAATTTCAAAAATTGTTTTGGATTTCTTGGTTTAAGAAAAGTTCCCCTTAGAGACTGGTGGCCATGGACTCAATAAATATTGTTTTCTTAGTGCCACCAAGCCAGTGCTTTTAAATGTTGAAGACCTGTCTCAAAGTACATGTGAGTCATGCCTTTATAAAGCTACTATGCCTAGGGCTGCATTTAAGTGGTACTTGAAGAGGATGGTGAGAGATGAGCAAAAATCTAGCAAGCTGGTGGCAAAACAAACACCAACAAATGTAAAGCAGTCTGTTAAGAAGCTGAAACAATACAGGCTCTTATAACTCCTGATACAGCAGAGAGAGCTACTTAGAAGAAATGAAAATTTACTCTCACTTTCTCCTGACAGAATTTCTTCATACAAACACACTTAGTGATACTCGACTTTCCAAACATCAAGGGCTACTTTATACCTTCTTCCTTTCTTCCTGATAAATGAATTGTGTTAAACTAATAAAAAAGAAACCCACTCAGTCAAACTTTTATCTTCATTTTAGCTTTGCAAAGTAAACTGTCATTTTTGAATCAAGACAGAAACCTGATATAAAGACAAATAAAACCCATATCTAGCAAGGGATAGAGGCATAGCAAAGTCATTTCATTTGCAACAAATATTCCATGTACATCTTTGACTGTGACTGTAATTTGCATAGAAAGGCAATCCTAATATGATATTGCACACTTCTGTACATTTGAACAAAACATGAGTGATCAAAGACATCTTTATAATGAAATATATGTATTTAAGAGGGATGGAATAAGGGAGGATAGAAAGTGATTGCCTTTTAAATTCCTAACATGAAAGACTGCTTTGTCATTTCTTATCAGCCTACTTGGTGCAATGTCATGGCTGATTATATTTTTTGATGCAACAGAAGCTAGACCAAGCTGCTTTTCTTAAACTTTTAATAAGCAACTGGAAGCAGCACAATACCCACTGCAATTGCAGGTGCCTATGAGCTCCAGCGCATCAGTACTTCCCATAACTCTACTGTGCTTGGGGAGGTGGTGGGGTGTTATAAAATATGCTGTGCTTCAAATAAAAAAGTTCTGAGTCATTAAATGCCAGATCTTCCATACACTTCTGAATTCTCCTCCTTAGGATACTTGTGTTGATATTAGTTCATGACTCTGTTTAGAGCAACAGACACTAAACAGCGAAATCACTCTTAGTAAACATGTACTTTGTTCTACAGTGCCTGTTAGTGCAGACGGTTGGGTATGTACTCAAACACCTCATTAACTCCTATTTATTCTGGAGGGGGTTGGATCAGACTCTAAAGTCCCATATTCTACAAACTGGTTCTAAGCAAAAACCAAGGCACATCAGGCCAGATTTCTACTCAATCATTACATCAGCCAGCATATGGACATCAAATCAGACTGCAACTGAGGGACTTGCTGATCTACACAGAGGAACACGCACGGTATCTTTATTATCAAGTTTGTGTATATCCTTACAATAAAGTTCCATGGAATATGCAGATTTTAAGAGCTCCACAGGCTCTCACTCTTCCCCTATACAATTGATGCTTTCATAGTTGCTACCAATGAGAAAGTAGTCCCCTTGTTTGAGGGGTTAGCTGTTTCCTCCTTACTTCCTTTTTCTACCTCATTCAGTCTTTTTAGCTCTTAACACAATAAGTCTCTTTCTTTTATAACTCAACTTTTTCCATGCTTTCTTTGTGTGACAAAATTATTAAAACTATTAGAAAAACCAACCTTTTCCATTGTGAGTTGTAAATGTCACCTACACAGGCATGTCCTCAAGCCCATCTGAATTCATCAATTCTAACTCTACTGATCAGTCTTAAAACACCTGTTCTTATTCAGTAATTCTTATAAATGCAATTTCATTTCTAAATAACTTCATAAATGTTTCCCAAGATTTGTGCGATAGCTCATTTATGTTGCTTCCATCATTACTGCTGAGCCAGTACGTATCACATTTCCGGGCCAGTCACTATCTTTAAACAAATTAAAATCCCACAAACTTGTTTCATTCTCTCAGCTTGCTGATAGTCTTAAACTTTTGCCTAAGTCGCTCTGTCCATAATTAAACGGTGCTACTAAGTCAATATTTCCTGGGCCATTAACAGTCCTTATTTTTTTATTTGCAATTAATTTCAAAAAGAACTTGCCATTTTTCTTAGAATAATCAAGATGCTCCAAAACAATTACCATCCTTACCATCATTCCAGCAGGTCTAGGTTACTGATTTCTGAAAAAGTATATGTGATATTGTTATAGCCTGGACATACTCCCCAAAGTACTAGCAGACAAAAAAAGTGACACAAAATCAATTTCATCATTATGCGGGCTATTCTTTACAAACAAATGAAAACACAGACTCAGTTGAGGTAGAGTTGCCACTGGATCTCCTACCTCTGAAAAAGATTATTTTATTTCAACTTCCTCCCAGGATTTTTCCTCAGCCACCGCATGACTTGGAAGGCTATCTGCAGGAAATGTCTTTGAAGTTCAACTCCTCAGGCAAGACTTGTGCCGTGGGAAGGATATATGCTCTAACTCACATCATCCTTACTCCTCAGAAGTCTTCCTCTCCCTCTAGACCTCTCCTGGGGAGTTCGTGCCATTCCTCAGTAAGCACGTTCACTCGGCCATGAATTTCCCTTTGGATTGAGGCGGTTTTCTTGCTAAAATCTTTGAGATTTCAGAATGTCCTTATTCTATGCTGGATGGAGTCCAAAACCTTTGATGTTTTCTTTGCTAATTAAAAGACAGACAGCCTGCCCCAGAATAACTATCTTCTGATAAAAAATAAATTGATCAAAAGAGATTCTGTCTGGTAACGGGCTGACTACTTCACAGATACATTTCTTAGATAAGAGACCTAAAATCATAGAAGAGAGCAGCTCTATTATCATCATTATTACACAGAAGGAAGAAAGGATATTTATTTTGGGACTCTCTCCTCATGACAGAGTCACCAGGTACCCAGTACCCACTCCCATCTCCCCAAGGAAAAACTTCTAACCACAAGCACCTGTAGGCTCTATATCACTAAATCTATATTTTAACAGAACACAATCCAGCAGATTAGGATAAGATATATCAGATGTGACACATGAGTCTAGAAAAATAAAAGGTTTCAAGAGCAGCACTAACCCAGCCTGTTCACCAGTCAGGCCAGACCTCAGCCCAGGCTCAGGGAGGCTTCCGAAGCCACACAGGTTCTTCTGATCTCCCCAAACCTCCCACTTCTCTCATCCCATACAGTCGTCCCCACATGCTTGCCAGCCGCCCACCTACTGGGCTGTTGCCCTCCTGCCTGAGGCTCTGGCCTCTGGGCAGTCCGTGTAGGCGGCTGGATTGCTCACACGCACCACAGCACCTGGGACCTGGCTCGCTGCCCTCTCCCACTGCGAAGCATCAGCAAACCAAGGACATGACAGCACCTTCTGCTACCATCCTGGCCCTGCTGCAATTCAGGAAGCAACAGTAAGAAAGGCAAGGAAATGTGAGGAGAAATATTAAGTTATTACCAGGTTTGCATTTCTTTGGAGCAAATGCCAGTTTGGTCTAATGTTTGTGGTTTGGCCATCTGAAGTTTTCATTCCAGCTCCTCTTTGTCTTCACTTAACTAGGTCAGAAACAGATCATAATACCTCTCAAGAACAATAAATAGCTGGAGAAGTCAGGACCCTTGTTAGCAGAGTTGGAAAAATATCACGGGTTTGTGTGCTGTTGGCTCAGAGGCAGACTCCCATAATGGACCCACCTTCAGCGGGAACCCTCCTGTCTGAGCCATTTCATTACCCTGAGGATATTAGTGCAATCTTGTTTATGACACAGATCTTGAAACACATAATTAAACCCAGGGAAGCCTACAGCAAAAGTCTAAAAGTTAATAAAAATTCAGAGGGATGAACAACTATGTGAGGCACAAAACGTGAGCTAGTTGAAGAGTTCTGGTGCCTGTAAAACTCCATAGTACATAATTTATGCATTGTGGCAGATTTGAGAATGAGGCAAATGAGACTTGCTGATATACCTGTCTACTATCCAAGAGCCAAGAAATGGCATGAATTATGTTTGAGAACTGCCAGATTAGCAGACTAATAACCAAAATGTAGCAATGTCCTATTGCACTATCAGCTGTAAAGTATGTTGCAAATAAAACATGATGAACACATCTGGGGCAGTTCCCAACAAAGTCAGAGGTAGCTATCCCAATGCTCCTGCATCGTACTAAGAGCAGGAAAGCTGTTTAATGATTGTCTCAGTAATGAACAGTGGTACTATGAAAAAATATTTTCTATTTATATGCTAAACTGTGCAGCTTACAGAACAATAGTGGATGTGTTCAGTCACTGGGAAACACAAGGAGAATGGTCTAGAATGAGTCAAACCAGAGACAAAATTTCCACTTGTCATTTCCCTGCAAATGATGATCACTCACCCACAGCAACTCAGGACTAAGGGAGTTGGGAAGAGAAACCCTGGAATCTGATGCCCTCTGTCACAAACCCTTCTCCAAAAGGATCCAGCGAAAGCTGAGTGCAGTAAAAGGACTCCATGACCTCTGAACCATGCTCACTCTTCATTTTCCAGTGTCAGTGGCTTTTTTCCTGATATCTGGTCAAAGGTAGAGCAAAAACCTCAGCTGCAGGAGGATTGCAGTGAAGATGTAGACTCTGAAAGTCATTCTAATCCCTGCTGAGAGCAGAACTTGGTAAGGTGTCAGCTTGTTTAAATGAAAGAAGGGAAAGAAGGAAAAGCATTAATGAAAATACTTTCAAGGACACTTCATTCTGTCAGACAGAGGACACTGGCAACCCACTTTTTATTGGTTTTTTTTTTTAAATGAAAATGTTTCTGTTTTATTGGAGGCCAAAAAGGTATCAGAGCTAAAAACTACGATTATAGGAAATAGCCAAATTTATCTTTTCTGATTTAGCATGACTCACTTTAGCGAGATCAGAGGAGATTGTTTAGTTTCATCATAACTAGATCTTAAAATACTGTCTCAGTTTGGCAAAGAACAGAGCTCTCCTGATTCCAGGCTACAGCATGCAGCTTGATTACAAACCTCCCATAGAAATACCTCTCTAACTCACACTTATTCCTCTTTTACGGCAAAATTGCACATATATATCAGGTACCCTTCCTTTTGGTATCCTTATATTACTCTTTCACTATTACAAATTAAGTTGCCATAGACCCATGTTGGGTCATGTAGAGGTTTGTACTATGGAAGCTGTAGGATTTTGGATTTGGTAACTGCAGTTATAAACCATGGCCCATGAAACACTAACACTCAGAGCCACATACATGGCTAAAGAAGCAAAATTGACCGGTGCAATGATGGGAGATCATTAACGAAAAAGAATCTAAATGCATGAATTTACCATAGAAAGGGCAAAAGATAATACATAATTTGTACAACTTGTTAGAATCTTTATGTTGTTTTAAAATTACTTCTTGACTAAAAAAGAATGGCCATTCTCTGAGCATGTATCTGAAAACACTTTGAAGAACATGAACATTGTTGTGGGATACAAAGCACTGTCTGTGTCAGTTTTAGCCACATGAGAACTCAATAAACATGCATTGTCTAAAACAAGATCTGAGGAATTTAAAAAGGAAAATGAAAAGATATCTGCACAAAGTAAATAGCAATGAGAGATTTACATAGACCTACTTATATTACGAAATTCAGTCTCAAATACTAGTTAAGGGGACACTGTTCACAGTCCAGGGTATACTACTTGTATAGACTGGGAATAGCTTTGCAGAGCTCAGATGTCAGCCGTATATTTCAGAACGCTATTGCTTCAAGCAGAGCAACATAGGTGTCTTTGAGGCTGTTGATGTCTTTCATCCATTTAAAATGGGAACAGTGGAACTCATTTTGTGCAGCTGTCCATACAGATACAAACTAAAGATAATCCAATGTGTCATGGTGTAGGCTTATTATAGCAAAGTTTGAATCTGTATAAATCAATTCCTTTCTTTTTTCCTTTCTGTCTTCTCTTCCATCCATCTTCCTCTAGCACATAAATTTCTTTAAAACTCTTAATATCAGGTTTTGTAGATATTTGTCAGAAGCTTTGTGAGACAGGACGCATTCTCTCATGTTAAGGATAAAGATAATTATAATTACACTGAACAGTGGTTGGTTTTTTTTTTTCAATGCTTACATAATGTAATTCTTTTCTCCCACAGGACTATTAATCAGCAGATCAGAGGTCTGACCACAACTCCTACTGTGACTCCTACTTAAATATATGTATGGGCTGGTTATCAGACAGTGACAGATTTGTGAGGGTCTCATAGCCATGTAATATTTTCCAAACTTCTTTCCACTCCTGATGCCAATACAATTAAGTTCATCTTAACGCAAATGGAAGGGTAAAGAAGTAATGAAGTTTTATTCTCTTATTTATCGAGTAATAAATTTAATAATCTAGGTCTCTGTGTCCAAATCACAGGCCATGTGCTTTATTTGTGTAGGTTCTGACTTTCAATTTTGTCATTCTCAGGAGTGCGTCAAAAAAAATAGTTTATGCCTGGCACTCTTAATGCTTTATTCTTGTACACAGACACTAAATCAGAACCTTTAATTTTGTCCCACCAAAGGCAGTAATGATGTAAAAATGTTTCTTAAATTACCCTGTTTCCAAACACATTGCAGTTGTGGAAAAATTGATGGTAGTAAGTGATAAACTGAGACACGGTATGATCTTCTTTAGTTTGTTTTAGCTGTATCCATAGTTTAAAGTATAAGCATCATTACTTATTACTATAAATTAACTCAACACATACTATGGCTATAGCTCAAGACTCAAAACATAACCACAGAAAAACGGTGGAGTCACTCACTCCAGTAATACACATGACTTAAATCAGTTGTAGCGTTTGGAAGACTCAGGAATAATGAACACCATAGCAGCTGTTCTCCAGCCCAGTTAGCAATATACCTGTACTGTTGTTCTGCATAAAGAAACAAATCTAATGTGGTTCAGGCTACTGATGCAATGGCACTAAATCCAGGCTCTTCATTGCTTTACTGGAAATAATAAAAACTTCACTCTGCCTATCTTTACATATAAACAATGATTTTAATTCATATTCACTAAGCTGTTAAACAACAGAGTTATTTTTTTAATTTCTCAGGTTTTGTTGAAGATGCAAGTGAAATACATTTTGCAGTTTGCATGATACGAACAAGCTCACTTGCATATGTAATTTCTGTGCAACAAGGGGAGCATTCTTGGGACTCCAAAGCATTTCTAAAATATCAAAATGTATTCCTCATTTTTTTTCCTTTAAATACAAATTAGGAAATAATGTCATAAATCAAATCATTTGAGGAAGGCATACTTCAATCCACTATAGGCAATTTAAGTCAACTGCAAGAATCGACATTAAAATAATAAGCAAATGACAGCCTGGTTAGAATGTGTAAATAACATTCTAGACCCTAAAATGAGACTGACCCTTAAACAATTAATGGCTCTAAATTAAATTAATCCAATTAATGGGTTGCTTCTTTTTGAAAAGCAGCATCAGCTTAAAGGTTGAATGTGCCAATTGCTCTTTCCAACAGATGAGCTATTTCAAAAAGGAGCAAGTGGAAAAGTTATTTCCAGCAACATGAAAGAGCATTTTGCACTTATCATTTGTCGGTTTTGCCCTGTATTCTCCTACTTCTGCTTTTAAGGTTGAGTCACAGTTGTCACTTTGGTATTCTTGAGGAAAAAATCTATTAAGAATGGTTTTTTATGTGCAATATAATAAGCATCCCTTTAGTTTGACTCATAGGTTGTCAAAGCACATTTCATTTGCTCCCTTATAAGCTCTCAGTATGTGTTTTCAGAAGGAGAATGGGAAGAAAAAGCAAAAGTAAAATTAAATTCAAACTTTATTTGAATGCTAGAATGAGTTATAAACAGTAACTGTGAGCTATCTTAAACATTACATTATTTTCTATTTATTCTAATATCTAATACTTTCTCAATGTATAGAATCACTTTTTAGGCTACATTCAACACTGAACTTCTAATGTAGTCTTAGCAGCACAGTCATTTCAAATTGATACAATATAATTACAACTGATTTAGAAAGAAAATCTGTTCCCTAACCATGGTAAGGGTGGAGGAGCTTTTCTTAAATGGGTTGCATTAAAAATTCTTCCCTTTCTTCATTTCAACTGATTTGCTCCCTCAGCAACTTCCCCTGAACTAGTTATGAAAGTATAAATATTTATAGCATGACCCCATGAACAAGCTACTGTTACCTCAGTACTTACCAACTGCTAACCTGTTACTTGAGCCCAGAGAGGAAGAATCCTGCAATTTATCTGCATCACCTGTTTGCTTTGCTATCCAGAGGCCTTCAAGCAAACTATTGCAAAGTTTACATGCACATATAAGTAGGGGTATTTTATGTAAAGTTACCAAACGAGAAACATGCTCCTTGTATCACACTAAAATTGTAGCTACTGAATCTGTGCAACAAAAATTCGGATATTTTCCGTTGACTTGATCTGTCAATCTTCCAGTTTGCATAGCAGAGTCTCAGAGAGCTTTGACTCATTATGTTATAGGATAAATATTTGCCTACCCTCATCCCTGCCAAAGACATACGTGTTTCAAAAGAAAAGGCAGTTTTAAGCTAATGGTAAACCATCTGTAGGCAACAAAGGCTGGCTCTCGTAAATTATTGGGCCTAGTAAAGTAAAAATACATTGGTAAATGGACAAATTATAGCCATTTTATTATGGAGGCTCGTTGAGGTGTTACGTTAAGCAACATAATCTTATGCATTTCTTTGGGGGATGCCAACAGTATTTTTCTTAACTCATATGTTTGAGACAGAACTGCTGTTGTTCAGTTCCATCTACCTCTTTGAGATTGACTCACAAAAGTAATTTTCTAGTTCTGAAAACCTCAGCCAGTGTGGACCTTTCTACTTCCATATCCGTAGAGAGTTTGGGGATACTTTTCTCCCTCCCTACTTTTAAAAGGACTTTAACTTTTGTCTGCACCAACAAAGACACAGACATTCACAAGCAGGATCAAGGCACAACAGGGAACCGCTTTAACTTAACTTCAAGTCAACCTTTTGCAGCAAAGTCTTAGAAGCTTAACACTGAGAATTTTCATCCTTTTGTGAGCTTAAGTCACATCAGGAAAATTTAATGCAGCTTTTGTCTGAAAAACTATATAGGTATTCATCTTACATACATAATATACGCACAGTCCGAACCCGTACCACTATGTCAATGGGAGCTTTGGCTGAATGGACGCAGAATCAGACTCATATCATTATTGCAATTTTTGTGTTAAGAAGACTGGTTCATGTGTATGAAATCTAGGTAACAGGACACATACTCTAGGTTCTGAATTCTTACAACACTTAGTACTTGTCAAAGATTAACAAGTATCAACATTACTGCAATGGAATTAGCCTCTTACAAGAGGAAAAACAACCTTCTGCTGTCCTTAAATCATGTGGAAAGTTGCATACAAAACACAAGACCTACTTCTTTCCTGAAAATTTCCCCATATGGGGAACATTTCAGACTATGAGAAACTGAAGTTTCAGCAATTCAACTATCAGTGATCACTAAAGAAAGACTGTCATGTAAAAAAGTAGCCAAAATTTTATCTTGCTTGCACAGAAAATTAAGTAACAATTTATTGTTGGAATAAGTCCATTTCTTTATGATGAATAACATGAATAATGAATATGTTACAATTTCATTTCTATCCACGGTTAATCACACAGTTATCGTACCTGAATGGGGATTGATAAATCCTTTCAGCCCTATAACCATCCTTTCAAAGACATGATGATAGTTATGATTAGTATCTCGTGGGGCTAAGCATATTCATGCTGTTAGATGATGCCTTTTCCTCTCTAGAGACTTTTTGGGGTGAATCCACTAGGAAAGCAGGCAATGAATTTTTGTGGGAAACTTGTCATATCTTTGTTCCTCGCTTTAATTGCTGCTATGGAAGGAGGAGGGAAAAACTGAAAATCAATATCAGCAGACTTTCTCATGCCACTAGGAATTATGAAGACAATTGAATGGGCTCCAGACATCTGAGTAATGTCAGCCATATGTGTCATTCTTTAAAATCATCTTAAGTCTCACTGGAAACAGGTACCAGATCCCTACTGAGTAAGCTCATAAAACTGTTTTTTTCATTTTCTGAAAATGGAACAAAGGACTAAGACGACTAGACTTATAATGCATAAAATCAATAGATTATTTATTTAATTTTCTTAACATAAGTTTATGGACCTATAATAAAAATCGATTATTTCATTTTAAAAAATTTCCACTCAGGGTCAACCAGACATCTAAGGAAGGGATCTGTTTGCTGGTGGCAATATTCAGAGAGTTCATCCAAGATCTATTCATTAGCTGAACTTGAAGTTGGAGGACTTAACATATTCATAATAACATAGTCTGTTTCATACTTGATGAAAAAAGAAGAGCATCCTCACATATTTAGACCTTGCAGTGTACGTATCTGTACCACTATATAAGTAAAGGTCTACTGAATGGATAAACTGAAGGGCAGATTTTGATCTACGTATATTTGTTATAGTTTTAAATTGTAAGAGTTTGTTCATAAAATCATTACTCAATTTTTATTTCTTCATCATGCAAAAAACCCCTGAAGCTACTATCAGAATAAAGGTTCATTGCACGTAACAAAATAATGATTTCAGCACTATTATATCAAGAGAATTGTTTCTCATTTTGTGTTTGATTGAATAGTGATGGAAGAATAAAATCTTTATTACTCTACAGTAGCATGCATTCACTGTCAAACACAGCATCGAACTGTTTGTTTTCACACAGGATCTGCATTCATACAAAGCATTCTATGTAGTCAGGAGATCTCCATTTTTAACAGCTTCTAAGAGTGGTGTGTATGAAAGTCTTCCAATTCCATTCTGGGAATAACTGATTCTCTACTTAAAATGCAATCATCATTACTTTGTATTCAAATACTCAAGCTCTTTGTGGTCTAAGTATTCGTCATTCCATTCAAGCAGCAGCATAGGCTTCTTCAAGGTCAGATCCTTAGTCAGCTTTAATTGACATCAGTCTTTCAAAGTCTACTTTAAAAAAAGTAAAGGAACTGAACAAACTTTATGGATAAGGCTACATTGTAGGCAGTGGAAGCTTTTCCTGGCTCCAAATGTCTGGTGGAGCTACTTTTGTTTCCATGTGGGAAGCAAAGTCGGGAGTACGCTGTGCACATGCCCCTATATTCCCATAAAGGCAGCTAAGGTATTTGAGCCAGAGTAACTAACTTGGGAGATGAAAAGCACTAAAGCTATGAAGTAATTTGCTGAGTAGCCGCTCCACAGCACAGTTGGGACCTACGCACGTCAAGATGACAACTGTTCAGCCTGAAGTCAATAAATTCAGTAACATTTATACCCCCATGGTCGAAGTGGATAGCTTTTATAGAGATATTTTCTGACTGATGAGTGAGGAATAGATATTAATAGGTGTTAATCTCCTTCACCTATCAGGTCATCAAAAATCTGGACTCTGAAAATTGGATATCACTAATTTACTCATATATTCTATTAGGAGAGGTATAACTGCTATGTTAATTTTCTTTCACTTCAAATCATTTGCCACACTACTAACCAGCATTACTAGTCAGATCTTCACTTTATAATAGAGGCTTAACTATATAAAAATGTAAAGTTAGGAAGAACAATATATTTAAAATTAACATCAGAAGTTACTTGCAAAAATTGCTTGAATAAAAACTAACCAGAGGGAAAGGAGATATAAAGGAGCTTCCTAAACAATGAGCTCACTACTTTGGCAGGATTATCAGGTAACCACAGTTCAATGCTTCACTAATAATATTGGTGCTACCAGAATTACTTTCATACATACAACGCTTATGAGTTCAGGTTGCTTTGCCAGAGGGCTGACTATTTTATTCTTGGTTCCTATGATGAGTGCCATACAGAGTGCTTGATGCTTGCTGACTGAACTCATTCTGTCAGCAGAACGGTTGATATTTCACACTAGAATGCTAACTGTACTTCAAGGACAAGTCATCTGATCAAAGGGTACCACAAATCTTCACAGAGGATGACAGATGGGAAATGGTAAAGTGTTATTTATGTGAATGACCATTATGAATTTAAGATGCTCTTCTAAGCCATTTCACCATTACTCATTCACCTTTTAAATAACCCCTAATTCTTGGCATTGCAATTATCATTCAACTGCATAATATTATAGCTGAATAGTCAGTTTATGTGACAACAGCATAAGCTACCGTATGCACACAAATACTGACACACATAAACATATGTTTGGAAGCAATTTTTTTGCTTTATTTTTAGATGTTATAAATATTCAGTGATCCAAGAGAGAAAAATGACACGAGGTGGTCAAATATCAAGAAATAATCCATCTTTCCTTTTAAACAATTCTTATTTGGCCTGAAGGAATGTACTCAGAAATGACCAATACTCTACTTTTAATGGACTTTATCATCTGGTATACACTTCAGACGATCAGTGGCCGCCTCAACTGGTGCATGCTTGTGATCTCCAAGACATTTGTGGAGGTAAATATTATTGAATGAAGGAAAAATATGAGATAGAACTGCCAACGAGGAAAATAAATCCTTTACTAAAGCCATGGATCCAAAGCTTGTGTCCTTGGGATAGAACATGATTCTAGTCAAGAAAACTACAACTTGTATGTATCCTCCAGCCAAATAAACACGTTGTTTACTGTAACTGCTTCAGCAGTGAATCCAAATTCAAGATGCTGAGCATGAAATCTCATTAATATTCCAGATATCCTCCAAGATTCAAAGCAGTGATCTCTTAGCCAAGAAAGAATGTATCACCTTTGATACATTTGGAATCTCATTAAGTATTCTCAATGTAACCACATTATTGCTCTGAGTGACGGTGGCAAAGATGCACCCCAACAATTCTTTTCAGCCTAGCTTCCCTATTTTTAAAGGGAGAATATTCAGTGGCTGCAGAACATAAGAGGCTGTCAAGAATCCATGAATCATACTGTCTTGAATAAAAGTTCTAATATTTCCTTAACACAACCCTTACTGGCACAGAGGTAGCAGAATACCTACTGTTTAAGAAGGCATCAGCGTTTTCATGACAGCTCTCCATCACCTTAATCTCTTACTTGGATTCCAGAAAAAAGTGGGGAAAGCCATTTAAAAAAAAAAAAAGACCACATCCAAAGCACCACAAATAGTATAAGTAGAAGAATGTGTTTATCTTAACACTGTATCAGTTTGATCTTTTGATCCACAAGTTCTCCCATATCACACTTTTCTCAGCCTCTGTAATCAAACTGCACAAAGCATCATCTAGATAATTTTTAGGTCAGTGATTTACTCAAGAATATGTAATGTAAAACAGCTATCACAAGGGAAAATATTAACAAATACTGCATACTGGCAAACGGTAAGTCTAGATACAATTTTGTGAAAAGTAACAAGTCTGAACTGTCAGGTATAGCTTGGAATGATAAAATAATATTGTGGGATACCTGGAAGGGAGCAGCCAATCCCCACAAAACCATTTCTCTCTTGCACATTATGCCTCAGATTTCCCGTCCTCTTTCTCATCACTTCAAAGTAACTCAGAATGATTTGCAAGTATTTGTAATGTCCTTTTAATTGATTCGGCTATCCTTGTTAAAGGTGCATATGAATCAGTACTATTCTTTTACTAAGAAAATCACAAAATGTGAAACAGCTGATAAAAAGCAGCAGAATCACAGCAAATGAGTTCAAAGAAACGAACACGACAAGTCAGATGTAATACTGCACAAATATATTTCTGTTAAATATTTTTCTTAGTCATTGTGTCTTTACAATATTGAAATGTAATTTTAAATCACTCAGCATTATCTAAGACAAACATCATGAACGTCTGAAAAGTTAGATATTCTAAATCACTTTTAAACAAACTAAGTAAAAAGTACTAATGGCTTAGAGACCATGACAAAAGTTTTTGTGTGCATAACATCACAGCAGGATTTCCATGCTTTAAAAATAGATCAATAGTTACAAATGTTTAAGAACTTCTGCCAAGAATGTAATTTACTCAAATATTCAATATAGCAATGAGAAAGAACTATTCTACTCATTTTCTATCTCTTTAAATACTCTCCTCCAATTAACCGAAATAAAAGAACAGAGTTACTTTTAATTATAGTAGAATACACAATAAACTTCACCTAAAATAACGTGTGCCAATGTAAACTAGCAATTTCAATTATTCAGTTGTCATACAAATAATGTGCTCAAATCCAGAGAAATTATGAAGATGATTCTTTTGAGTTCTGGCCCAAATCTTCTTAATGTCACTGGAAGGATTACTAGTGTTCTTAATGGCAGTTGGATCAGAGTGGCAGAAGCTAATAAAAAACCCACCCTGCCATACATGGCTTGTTTTAAAGACAGCGAGCACATGTTTTGCTCAGTACCACTCCAATCAAACAGCAGCTGACCAGTGGCCCGTTGATTTATATACATTGACTTTCCTTTCAATAGTGTAAGGCTATATATCAGAATATGACCGAGATCAGGAAGAAGTCAAAACAAAATTACATCAACTCCAGACGAAATTTCTAAGTGATCCCACTGGGTTACTATCTCTGCTACCATTCTGCAAATTAATATCCGTGAGAAATCAGTAGGAAATTTGTTGGCACTGACTCTTCACAATCAAGGACTTAAAAACTAACCCAACTTCAGGAGAGAAGTGCCCTTCCTGAAAAAACTCTGAGACTGTATTGATGTAAGTGAATGTAAGAACAATAATCAATCCTTCAGCTTTCACACCATTTAGACTTTCTCCAATGTGGGAGAAATATCATAACTTCTTTCCATCTATAAAGCCCTAGAACTGATAAAAATACTTGCGTGGTTTAGAATAGCTGTGAGGGTGTTTGAGATAACGGAATCACATTGACTGATGTATCAATGTTAAACAAGTTTCTAGTTCCTAACAGGACCAACCAGAATCTGAATCAAGTTAAAGACAGACACAAAGTGGCTGAAAACCATCACAATAAACCACAAAATTTTTTACTTAACTGAGCTGCTGTTGGACCATTTTGCCTTTGACTCTTTTATTTTTTAATCTTAGAAGAGGAAAATATCAGAAATTATCAATATGAGGTACATTTAATAATAGAGAAAAGCATATCAAGTGTAAATAAATTCTAATAGATTCAAACGTAAAGGATTAATATCTTTAGACTTTGAGCAGCAAAAGTGAAAAAAATGTTCATACATCAAAGTCAAGGGGAGAAAAAACAAGGTGAATATCTCAGATACTAAGCTGTAGACCAGAATAAGTGGGAAAAGGCTTCTCTGTGGAAGAGCACCAGCGCAGTCTCAAAGTCTGCCAGTTGCTAACTATCATATCAGATCCCTGTGCCAGATTTGCACAGATATAAACAACTGCTGATTAATTTCCATTTCTGAATACCTTTAAGCCAGGTAGGTTAAGAAGGGTAACTTTTAAGTTCACTCTACAAACAAGGAACCGTGTTTTTGTCCCATTCTCACATCTTCTTTTTCATCTTTGTTGTTCCTCATGTTTCTGCGGTTATTTTCATCTTTCTCCCATTATAGCTGTTTAATGCTAATGAGACACTTGATCCAGCCCTAGGTAAGTCAATGTGCTTCCTTTTGTGTGAATATCAAATACCTGGGCTTACACATCTATAGTAATACACAGCCCAGGTAACTATGAAAGGACACTTAATTCTTTGATAGCAAAGGTGACTTATATTTTAACTACTTGTCACCCCAGAAAAGCTCCCAGAAAGGAGAAAGAAGGTTACAGAATCTAGGAAAAAATTCCTTTCTTCTGGAATGACTGAGCTAAGTGGGAAGTAAGGGGTATAAATACTGTTTGGAATAGAATCACTATCAGGTTATAATTACCTGGCAGACAAATGCATGCCTTTTTATGTGGCATAACTTTCTGCGTTTAATTCAAAGTCAGTTGAGGTCAATGGAAAAAGTCTTACTGCTTTTGCTAACACTCAAAGAAAGCTGTAGCTGTGGAAGTGCAACTATTTGTATTTTTTACATGATAGGTTCGTTGAGGATATGCATGTATTACACCTGTCAGAACGTGACAACTAAATAGTCATGCCAACACATTGCACAGTCTGAGCCACCTTACACAGAAACTGATGGTCAAACTCTCACTTCCCTTAGAGCTGAGGGACACAGAAAGAGACTTCATTTTGGCCCCTGAAATTAGTCCTGTAACTTACAGGGACAGGTATTCTTCTGAGCAAGAGTGGGGCACCCTGATGTGAAGCTGAACTTAGAAAATTCACCTACAGTAAAAGCTCAAACAGGATTTAAGTCCATGAAAGAATCTTGATCAGGTTTTGATTCACAAGATTGACTTTCTTGATGACTGTTTTCTTAAAGTTTGATATTTCAATTAGACTGTATAAAATACTAATCTTCAATCTGACCCATATTCAAAAGTAGAATTGTTTCCAACTTGGCCTGACTTTCTGAATTAGTAGTGGACAACTTGATATATTTTTAATATCTGCGGACTATTCACTTGCACTGGAGAGGAACAGTCTTGGTTGGTTAACTTATCTTAAAGTATTTTTAAGCTGCCATGCATTTAGAGTTCAAATTAAGGTCATTTGAGAAGCTCACATGCTACTTCAGCCCCCACTTGGTTAACTCTACTTCTGGAGACAGGAAATTGAGTTTAATTATCTGAGTCCCTAGGTGCTTCACATAGTAGGGTACCCAATGATGCTTAAAAGGAGAGTGTGTCATTTTTCATTAGTAATATACTTGTATATTGCAGTCTATCAGGTCAAAGCACTACACTCAGGCCAAATAGGTTTGTGCTATAGAGTTGGGTGCAGTGAACAGAGAGAACTGTTCTGTCAGCCTCCAAGATGCAAAGATATTAAGAAACTGACTTTATTCTCTGAGCTGTTTGTTCCCGGTTCAACCCTACCCCCACCTTGTGAGTCATGAAGAGGTTACCTTTTTCAGAGTATACAAAGGAGCAAGAAGTATTGTCCACAGCAGCTGGCAGAGATGGCCAGAAATAAAATCTGGGGTTCACTAAAACCTTTCCACTAGAAATGTTTCACTTTAATGGTACAACATTAAGATCAGGAACCCTGAGGACGCAATCAGCACCAAACTCTCTCTGCGGTGCTCAGCTATATTCCACTGGCCTCAAGAATTTCAGCATTTCCCCGGGTGCTTGGGATCATCATTCTGGCTGATACTAAGGAGTGCAAGTTCTTCTAGAAGTAGACTGTAAAATTTGATTAGTGAGTCAAATGGTAGTGAAATAAACATGCAAATCAGATCGGACTAAGGACACTAAATGATAATCAATTCACTTTGGCTTCCCATTATTATTTGCTTAATTCTGAAACATGGTGTGCAGGCTGAGCACAAACGGATCCTCTGTCATCTCTGCTTTACAAAGCGAAACACGGAAAAGTCTCACTCAGCTTTTTGTCAACAGAATTTTCATGAGTTAGCTTCCAGATGCTATTTAATTAATAGATTTAAATTTGGTTGGGAAAAATCTACCAAGTTCATGGAACCTTATGTAAGCATTTAGCTTGGAAAGCTTCCACTTTCAAATTATAGTCCACCATGCAAATGAGAAAAATTACTAACGTTTCTCAGATTTTTGCAAAATACTTATCTCCACAAAATGTCATCCCAAGGATGAGAAAACATAGTGATTATACTTTCAATAGCCATGGAGGAAAATTGTACCAACTTAATCATGATTTCTGAGATAATTGAAAGCTACCTCCATAGCACCATGTTCAAGAGATCTAGCTTGTCAGAACAACAGACATTTTCAAGTATACAAGTTGTCAGGTCTCCTAGTAAACTAGAAGAGTACGTAAAGGGGAAATCATACAGGCCAAATTACCATAACAAAAATCCGTGAAGATTTTTGTCATCACTGCTCCTGTCATCTTTCAGTTAAGACTCTGCTCTGAGCTGCTTTGTGAGAGAATCTCTCACCCCCCCTCTTTTGGTTTTATCATAATCCTAGCAAAATTTGTGTTGCTATTTAAGGAACTAAGTTAGGCAGTTCATATCCTCCATGCCTCCCCCAATTTTTCACAGCTATACTGAATGCTCACTTATTAGATCTTTTGATTCACTTAGAGCTTTTCACAGTGGTCTTACATGTCTTTCAACATTGAAAAAACAAACTTTCACCTGCATTTGAGGGGCAGAGGGGGAGGTCAATTAAATGTGGTTCATTTTATTGTGTATACATGTTTGACTGATACTAAGGTATAAATTTGCCTTTTAGTTTGCAGCAGTCAGAAATGAAACTAGAACAAATGGAAAAATAAATGCAGAGAAATGGCATTATTTCTGCATCTGAAGGTATGATGACATGAAATTGGATTCTTCAGACTATTTGTGAAGATCCAGTGCATGCTTCTTACTACGAAGTGAAAAAAATACTCAAATTCCTACTCAAATCTAACCTATGCGGTAGGTCAAGTCAATGTTTTTTCACATCGACCGTAAAATGACCTAAAGAGGAAAAATAAAAAATCTACAAAGCTTGTATACGAGATACAGCTCTCAGTCATGGAACACACGAGTAAGCAACTATAATTGAAGTTCTTTATGCTTTTTTAAATCAATTTAGGGACACGATTTGCAGTAGATAACTCACTAACTTTGTCTCAGCCTGCAACCCCAAATCATGGCTTTAAGAAATCTTGACATAGATAACTATCTCTTCAAAAATCAGCCTTCTTGCAGGTGAAACAAGAGGATAAAGAATGCAAAAAGGAAAAAGCTTGTAAATATTGGTGTTTCAGCTCTATTTCATAATTACAGATACAATCCCTAATAACAGAATGGTCTACTAAAGCTCACTTTCCTCTGTTCCATAGTTGAAAAAGTCACTTAAACCAGGTCATTTCCTCTTTTCTTTGATGGACATGAGACTGAAATACTTCTGTACATCACAATTTAATTGGTTTCAAGATATATTTAAATCACTAAGTGTCTACTTTCTAAGCCTAACCCCTCATTTAGTCTTCTGAAAAGCTTTATTCCTAGCAAAGGTCTATCATAGGTGGAGAAGAAAGTGGACTAATGGATGTAAGCTTTGTAGATAAACCTAACAGCATCCTACTTTTATTTTCTCTCTGACAATAGCTAACCCATGCATAAGTAAAGAGCATAAGGAGTAAGGGTAAATATAAGGTGATCCTTCTTCAAGTATAGCTTCCATCCTGAGAAAGCAGTGCCTTAAGGTCATTATGAAGTAAAAAGTAATATCCAAACCATTGTATTTAATGATCATTGGTGAACCTGGTATCCATAAATTTGCCTAATCTTCTTCTAATCACTTACAATTGTAGCTTTGTATTTAATTTACACTCTGTAAAACAGCTTTGTGTTTCATTTGTTTTAATTTTTTTGCTAATCATTTCATTGCTAGCTATTTATTCAAAATTTGATGTATGAATTAAACATCTACATATGGTGAAAACAGTGTTGTCCTGCTTCTTCTCTGCTCCTCTTCTAATCATTTCCAGCATGCTGGGGGCTATGATCCCAGTCTTCAGCTGCCCTACAAACAGGTTGTATGTATGAATCTGAACAAGTAAGTGAACAAAATTTTGTCAGGATGAGTACATCAATGTCATAAGAGCTAATCTGAAATGAGTCTTTACTCTGTGTAGAAGAGTTTATGAAGGGTCACTAGTAAACCATGAATTAGATCAGAGGTTTGCATTTTAAAAAACTACTCATTATTCTGGATAAGTATTTAATTTATATGGTAACCTACAGAGATCACAGAGGTTGGACAGCAGGTCTCAGTCTATTCTTGCGTGGCTGCTATTGCATAGCTCTTGTCATTATATCTTGTGTCCTGGTGCAGCAAAACATGCATGGTCCCACATCTAGATCATTCTATTCTTGGAAATAGAAAAAAATGGCTTTCTAAAACGTTTATCTTTTTTCTGAATTATTTGTATATTCTTTAAATTTTATCATGCTTTCAGAAGTCTTTTACTCTTGTATTTTTCATGTGGAATTTCAGAACTAGCTTGGAAAGGTAATGCAAGAGCTACCATTAAGTTCACAATATCAAAATAAAGTAATTTGTTTGCTTGATTGATGGCCACAGTGCTCTCCCAAGATGTGACTAATGTAAGCTAAAGAGCAGTGGAGGGAGGTCATTAAGGTTTATATTGATTTCCTCTGAATCCTGGATAATATATCAGCAATCTTTGCTACTTCCACTTGAAAATTTTAATTTAAATAACCAGAACTAAGCAGTCAATCATTTTGTTCTCTTAGCGCTAAGGTCATTTTACACTGATATTTCAGATGGGATAGAAATCATAAAGCTACTTTGTGTTATTCACGCTATTAGTAGCATTAAGAGAATGATACTATAGCACACATAAATGAGCAAGTGATACACTACATGGAAGGTTTTTGAATGGTTCTCTTGCTGTCTGAAATTGGGTAGAGTTAAGTGTGATTCATCTTTACATGAAGCAGCAAGATGCAGAAAGAAATATCACAGTATCACAGTATCACAAGGCTGGAAAAGACCTTTGAGACCATCGAGTCCAGCCTATGACCCAACACCTACACCTACTCGTCATCTAAACCATGGCACTAAGTGCCTCATCCAATCTCCTCTTAAACACCTCCAGGGACGGTGACTCCACCACCTCCCTGGGCAGCACATTCCAATGGCCAATCACCCTTTCAGTGAAGAATTTTTTCCTAATATCGAGCCTAAACTTCCCCTGACAAAGTTTGAGACTGTGTCCTCTTGTTCTGTCACCGGTCACCTGAGAGTCAGGCCCTTGCCTGACTACAACCTCCTTTTAGGCAGTTGTAGAGAGCAATAAGGTCTCTCCTGAGCCTCCTCTTCTCCAGGCTAAACAACCCCAGCTCCCTCAGTCACTCCTCATAAGGCTTGTGCTCCAGCCCCTTCACCATCCTCATTGCTCTCCTCTGGATGCACTCCGGCTTCTCAACATCTTTCTTAAACTGAGGGGCCCAGAACTGGACACAGCACTCGAGGTGTGGCCTGACTGGTGCTGAGTATAAGGGGATGATGACCTCTCTAGTCCTGCTGACTACACTATTCCCGATGCATGCCAAAACACCATTGGCCCTCTTGGTCACTTGAGCGCACTGCTGGCTCATGTTGAGTTTCCTCTCTACCAGCACTCCCAAGTCCCTTTCCGCCTGGCTGCTCTCCAGCCACTCTGTCCCCAGCCTGTAGCTCTGCATGGGGTTGTTGTGTCCCAAGTGCAGAACCCGGCACTTGGACTTGTTAAACCTCATGCTGTTGGACTCAGCCCATCTCTCCAGTCTATAATATGTGTACACGTGAGAGAGGGAAGAAGACAGGCAGACTCTGTGTGTGTGAGTTTTGCTAAAATACTACCATGGAAACATAAGAAATGCTACCTTTGTTTAAAACTCTGGATTTGGATCAAAAGAGTCTGAAAGGAATGAATGTGTTGCATGACTAAATTCAAGCAAGTTTTATGAAAGCTGAATTTCTCCTTAAGTACTATAATTGCTTTTGAAAGCTACAACTACCACATGAAGACAAAAAAAAAGTCACTGTGGTATCCATTTATAAGAGCATCTCCAGGACATAGAAGTTCTAAAACTAAGTCAAACTGAAACCTCTTTCTCTGTGTCATTTTCAAAGATGATATATTTTCATTCTCTCCTTCAGTCCAGTAGGGACCACATATCTCTTGATGTAAGATGATAAAATTAAACTGATTTATTTTTTAATCAGACTGATTGTCTGGAGTTGTGCACATCATTGACATTTATTTTGGTGTTGTACTCTGATGTTTACAATATATTATGTGCAACTTCACATAATGCTCATGCTCAAGGATGGGTGCTCTTATTAGTCTGAAACTACCTAATAAGTAGCTGTTTTCTTTATTAGTTCATTTAAACCAACTTGAACAGGCTGCTGGAGGATATCCTACAGAAAAACAATGAGGCTCTCAGTGTCTTTCCTGTTCCTATAATTTTCATTGAATGCATCCTAATAACATTCCTGACTTTCTTGTCTCATTCCAAGTAAGTCAACTACTAATTAATCAAATATTGATTTTACTTGGGGACATTTTCTCATTATTTGGACAGATGATTTGAAGAGCTTTAACTCAGTTTTTCCAAAACCTTCAGTTTTTCCAAATAAAATGGTGTGGCAAATTTCCTGTTTCAAAAATTAAACTCTGATATACTAATGTAGAAAAAAACAAAAAACGCCCTCAAAAGTAGTATTTCTGTAATACTTCACAAATCAACAAGAATACAATAAAGTTACAAATTCAAGACCATTCAAAGATAAAAACGACTTGCCAGCTTTAATTCACCATGTTTGGAGGCATTCTCACAAACCTACCACAAGCAGAAGATCACTCTGACACCATTCACAAACTTATAAAGTCAAATTAACCTTGGGTTTATTACACTATGCTACTAGATGCTGAGCATTTGCAAATATCCCTGCATGATGAATCAGATTAGCCTAACATTCATGGAATGCCTATTCTTTGTTTCGTTTTTAAACAGAAGTTTAAGATAATTTCTTGCTCAGCTCCCTGATCTCTAATCTTGATCAAGGCTCTGCCAAGCACAGTTAGAGCTGATTGCCATAGCACACAAAGCATCCATAAAACATCCAAGGACTGGCAGTAAAAATGACAATAATTAGCCCTCCAAACAAAGAAAATGCATTAAAAGCAATCTGTAGGGAAGCAGATACTGAGTAACCATCATCTCTTCCCTTTTCCTACAGTCCTGCAGTACTAGACAGAACCTACAAGATCTCAAGATTGCTGAACATCATCCCACATTTTGAAGTGATGATTTACAAAACACCTACAAATGTTCAGCATAACAGACTCACTCTGACCTCCCACGAGACTTACATCCTTCAGACTTTAGAGTCTATATGTATTGAACTTCAACATCTAAAAATATTGCCCCGTGACCTACTTAGATGTTGAATAGCAATTGTAAACAACTACGCTTAAAAAAAAAAAAAAAAATTTCCAGCTTGAAAAATCTATTAAATTGTCTTAGTGCAAGTTTTCAGTGCTCTAATGAAGCTTTTTGAGCCTATGCAAAGTACCTGAAAGAGTTAATTGAAGTTCTGATATATGAGAATATTTCTTTGGTAGAACAGATGTTAAGAGCTTTATTTTAGAATGTTTATTTCATTAAACAGCACTGAGTTTGTCTTAAAACAAAGTTTTATTTTGGTGCTCTAGAGCAAGAAACTACTTTTTGAACATGTCCTAGTTCTTGGAACCTATATCTTTCCATGACTGAAAGATAAAGATATCTGGAATAATGGACAGGACATGGTTAGACTACCATAAATGCAGCGAGGTGGTGGTGTTTCAGGTTTGGGGTTTTTTCCCCTTCAATGGTCATGAGTCAAAATTTGTTCCAGCAAATACTAAAATATTCAGGCATAATAGAGCAATGACAACACCATTCTGAGAACAGCCTGAACCCATTGGATTAAAATATAAAACAACAAAAGCTTTCAATACGAAAATTTTACATCCACATTAGGTCTTGGAAGTACACCATTATTCTGATTACTGGATTCAAGTTAAAGGACATTAAAAAAAAATATGATCTTCTCTGCATGGCTGGCTGTTTTCTCGTCAAGCATGCTGAGTGCAGCATAAAGCCACTTCATTAAAATGTCAAATGCTATTCTTTCCTAAATATCCCTGAACAACAAAGAAAGTTTAGGAATAAATACTTGACCATCAATAGGATTTCCAATTATTAAATAAGCAAATTGATAGAATAGAACATAGAGGTGAAGAGGGCTACTATACTGCATTGCAGTTTTATTCTTTTCTAAAACTGCTGATGATTCAATAGCATCCACAGACAAAAAGACAGCAATTCATTACAATACATATTCATTGAAATAATAAAAGTATTTGAACTTAAGCTAATATTATTAACATAAGATAGTAAAAAATCATAGAATCATAGAATGGTTTGGGTTGGAAGGGACCATAAAGCTCATGCAGTTGCATCCAGTTCCACTTCCAATGCCAAGGGCAGGGACACCTCCCACCAGACCAGGCTGCTCAAGGTCCCATCCTTGAACACCTCCAGGGAGGGGGCATCCACAGCTTCCCTGGGCAACCTGTGCCAGGGCCTCACCACCCTCAGCGGGAAAAGTTTCTTCCTAATGTCAAATCTAAGTCTTCCTCCTTCCAATTTAATGTTGTTCACCCTTATCCTATCACTACTTGCCCTTGTAAAAAGTGCCTCCCCACATTTCTTGTAGGCACCCCCTATAGTTCTGTAACTCCATGACTTTGTGTCGTACTTTGAGAAGCCTAAAGACACCTATTTCACAATCTAAATGCAAGTGTAGAAAGATGATGAAACTCAAAATAAGAGATAGGTGAAAATCATAATTTCATCAACATTCATATAACACACACATGCCCCCCCTTAGACAGTAAGTGAGAGCAGGACATTTGCTTTCATAAACTGTAAATATTTTTTTTCAATTTTTGTTTGGTATTAAAACACATTTTCCTGACCTAATATGTGAGAGAATAAGGAACTGTATATTACAGAGTATCTTGACTGTGCTGTCTGCGGTGTGTATAATGAATCCTTCCCATGCAGCAAGAAAAGACGTGTCTCTCAAGTCAGATTGTAAATCTATCCCCATGATAAGAGAGGGGCATGGAAAAGAACATGGAGAAAGGAGAGGTCATGCAGATTCCTTTTAATTGCTATGTGAATACACAAAGGTACAGGAAAAAAATAAAATAACGTGTTTTTTTAACTAAACTCTGACAATTTTCTCCAGAATTTTTAGTTTTATTTCACAGGACATATCATCATGTAACACAACAGTGCTTCAGGGGTAAGCGTGCTTCCGCTGTAGCTGGACCTTTGCATTAGCCAGGACTATAAAGGCAAAGTATATTGGGCACAGGTGAAGAATCTGCCCCATAAATTGAGGGCAAAAAGATGAATCAGATTTCTCTGTTGACCTTTTCTGCCAAAAATGTATAAATGAAGACCAATAAAATGCATATTTTCAAGGAACATAGAAACCTTCTGTTGGAAGAACCCAAACTCCTGACAACCAAAAGTTAATACACCCAAAAGCCCAAGCAGCTAGAATTTAATTTTCCTTTCTGCCAGTATCCTCAGTGCTCACTAACCAATTAAAATTTAAAAATAAAAAAAAAAAGAAAAAAAGAAAAGAAAAGAAAGATCCACAGGTATAAGAAGTTTCTTTACAGAAGTCATGATAGAACAAAATAGATTCATTAGCATTCATATTTTGCTTAACTAAAGCGATAATGGACCATCTAGCTTGTCAATCTGGTGTACAACATTTTTCCACTGACTACCCCAAACTAATTTATGCTAACTGAGAATGAAGCACAATGCATCTCATCATTCTACTCTGTGCCATGCAATTCAAAGATAAATACACACATTTTTATCTCTGAGTAGGATAAATCTGGAATAAGCCTTCTGAAATTAATTGGGGTTACTGCAGTCTTACTCTGATGTCACTCAGTTCTGCGTGTGGTCTAGAATAAATACAGAATATTTGCACAATAGTAAATGGATTTACTGCAAGAAGGAATTCGGATATTTGTGAATAGCATGGCAGTTCATCACCTGAAAGTGAGATATTAAGCAATGACAACCTAAGTGAGGTCATTTTTTGGTCATGTGATATATTCAATTGTCCCTGCAGAGGGGTGACTCTTGGCTCAGTGTGGGTTTCCATGGTTTTCATTGTGTTCCACCATAATAAGGCTGACTTTGAATCACCCTCTCAGTCCTCCTAAAAAGTACAACCAGAAGTTCTAAAGCTTAATTTTGGGAAAATGAAAGTCTCAGTTATCCTAGTCCACAGTGGGCTACATTCTTCACTTCTATAGCATCACCAACAATGAAAGCTTTTAAATGCATAGAATTAAAACTAGTCTTGCAAGTCTTATCTATACTAAATTGCACATAATTCAGAATACAGCTGAAGATAAATTAGTTGAACTATTCTCTGAAAGAAAAAAAGCGAGAAAAAAGTAATTTAGTACAAATTAAAAGATACTATAACAGATGATTAGAAATATGAACTGAAAGCTAATAAATACAGTATAAGTATTCTGTGTATATGTTAGAGCAACTTCTTCTCTCTTCCTGATCTATTTAGCTGACTATTACATAGAATTCAATTAATAGTTCTGACAGGAGGAGTCTGTCTTGATGGTTAGGGGATTTCACATGCATGACTATGTAGAGTCTGGTCAGCAATATGCATGATATCCTAGAGGAGGACACAAATAGCATGCAGTTGGGATTAGTACAAGTTCTGTTGACGCTAATGGAATTTTGATTGTTCCCTTTCCCGAGGCTGACAATTTTAATAAAAAAAAGATAAAATCCCAAAGTGAATCTAACTTTATCATTCACTATAACTGACACTGCAGGAAGTGCAATATGCAGTTAAAAAGAAAATTAACTGTATTCTATACAGCACATCCATCATGTGCGAGCAGTATAACAACTCTGGATAATCACAACTGATTTTTTCATTTAGCTAAAAATAAATATTGAAAACACAAAGTAATCATCCATACTGTGAAAAAAAATATATTCTTTCTGTCTTAAATCATACTGATATTCATCTAATTATCAAGATACTCATGAGCAAGTTTCCCCACTAAGGGATGAGAGCTAGAAACGTCTACTTCCATGAAAGAACAAATATGCAAGGACACTTTTTAATAGTTTCTCTATGCTTATGCAAGCTTTGTTTGCTGGAAGATACACAAATAATTTCTGTCTGATAAAATCTTAACACACAATCTTTCTACTACTATAGAGCTCGTCTGAGACACTAACCTATCTACACACACTAGTGTTTCTGCTCCCCCAGTATGCAAGGGCTTATATGTCTAAGAGGCACATTCACTCCCATTAACCCCATCAGGTCCTGTGCACTTAATGTCGACCCATGTGAAGACACAGATGTCCCGATACACAGCATCCACCACAGAACTGAACTGGCACGAGGAGTTGCCTATGTGGCTCAACATGGTAACAACAAGAACAAAGAGCACAGGGAACATTATTTGCATTTTTAAACTTATCAGTTATTGTGCCTCAGTTTCCAGTCTAAATGTAATAATTGCTGGTATTCACTTTCACTATCAAGATAACAGGAAAAGATGCTCCTTTAGTCAGTTATTACCAAACACATTGGAAAACAGTGTTCCATGTAATGAAAAACTGACTAGAAGCAGCACACATGCCTCTAAAGTCCCAACAATTGCAATCTAGAGACAGCATTACTGTATATTGCAGAAAACTAACAGTTCCTTGGACAGAGGATTCATTGACTTAATGAATGTCTGATGTATAAATGAAGAGTTCCCCATAACATCTGATAAAACCAGCATAAGATTTTATAGTGAACTAAGATCAAAATTACAGGTTACCTTGGTTACAGGTACTGAGGAATTTCAAAAGCAGCTAGAATCAGCTTGAATCATTCACTGTGTGCGTTAGCTAGCATATGAAGGGAAAAATCTTGAGAATGCATTATGCACTTGGGAAGGCAATTTTGATCTGAACTACTGTTTCACTAAATGTAAACAATTTTTTAATTAGTTTTTTCAATGACTTCGGGTTGTTCTATTATTGATAGTACCTCAATTGTTATTTGCAAATAAGCAGAGGCTTCACTAAATAAGTTATAGTACGTTTTTTAATTATTTTTGGTATGATCTACTCTTCTTCATAAATCCTCCGGGAAATTAACTCAGATAGACACTAACACAATTATTTGTATTAAACTCTCTCTAATCTTCTACAGATAAGTTTACTTTGATAATATATATGGACTTGAAATATTTCACCAAGCTGGATTTCAACTGACCATTTCAAAATTCAATGAAATACTATGAAACCTACTGAAAGAAATTATTAATACTTAAGCAATTGTGAGAGAATTTAGCAATTGCACAGTTATAAGAGATTAGGCAGACTGGAACAGTGGTTTTTCTAGTACCCTAAGTACAAAAGTGGACATGGAAGAAGATGGGAAAAACCTCTTTGTTCTTATGTTTTTAGAACAGGCAACATTGTGTTATTGTTAGTGAGAGCAAGTCAGCCAAATGAAGGATATGGAATCATTGGAACAGGTCCAGAGGAGGCTACGAAGATGATCAAAGGGCCGGAGTCCCTCTGCTATGAGCACAGGCTGAGAGAGTTGGGGTTGCTCATTCTGGAGAAGAGAAGGCACTGGGGGGACCTTCCAGTACCTGAAGGGGCTCCAAGAAAGCTGGGGAGGGACTTTTTACAAGGGCATGGAGTAACAGGATGAGGGGGAACGGCTTTAAACTGAAGGAGAGTAGATTTAGATTAGCCATTAGGAAGAAATTCTTCACAATGAGGGTGGTGAGACACTGGCACAGGTTGCCAGGGAAGCTGTGGGTGCCCCCTCCCTGGAGGTGTTCAAGGCCAGGTTGGATGGGGCCTTGGGCAGCCTGGGCTGGTGGGAGGTGTCCCTGCCCATGACAGGGGGATTGGAACTGGATGGGCTTTAAGGTCCCTTCCAACCCAAACCATTCTATGATTCTATGATTAAATCTTCCTACTTTATAACAATAAAATAATAAAAGATCAGAAAAAATGTATTACCAGCTGGTCCTATATTCAGGACACTGTCTATCAGTGCAACTGGGTCAGTCCTAACTTTTTATACATATTAATGTTTTTCAGAAAGAAAAGTCTTTTCTGAGCAGTTGAGGGACTTATCTTGGAAAAGAGTTACATGTAAAATTTCTTACTGCATTCTTAGGTCATCACATACCTGTGGAAATTATTGTCCTTAAACATCCATATTATTGTTTCTTTTGGATGGATTGGCAATATCAGTCAAAATGATCTCTTGTGAAGGGCGACACGCTGTTCTGTAACTGCAGTGGAATAATACTATTGATGCCTGTAGACCCTATCCGGCAATACTCAGTCTATTGCAATTCCTAATAAAACTGCAGTATGAATATCAAGAGCATTGTTTGGATACAGATTCTTGCCTGACAAAGGCAGCATTTCAGGCTGTTGTTAATAATTACATCTTATGAATGGAATCGAGATGAAGCTGTAAATCTTGTCTTTCAATACCACAAACACTTGGTTAAAAAGGGTATATAAGTGAATCATTTCTCTAACTTATGATTCCAGTGGTAATAAAAAGAAGTTAACATCATAAAACTCTTTAAGCAGACAAAATGTTATTCTATGTAACAGAATAAAAATATATTTATCTTATAGCAGACACTGGAAAAATAAAACTGTATAAATATCCGTAACTTAATGATTTGTCATACACACTAAGGACTGAACAGGGTTAAATGAAAAAGATCCATTTATTGCCATGCTAATACAGTGATTTTGGCCAGTTCAGAATCTAGCACACACAGCTAAGATTACCAATTTTTTGAAATCCACATAACCAATAGCTTTGTGTCTAGATCCAACTCATCTGCAGTGGTAACGGGAGAGTTCCTGACAGGAGAGATTTAATGCTGGGGAAGAAAGATTAAGACATCTAAAAAGAGTAAAATAATTGCATAGGAAAGTTTACGTAGTGTCAGCCTTTGGTGTTGGGAGTGTTGATCTACTTGACGGAAGAAAGACTCTCCTATGAAGCCTAGGAAGGTTGCTCCAAGCCCTCAAGGCTTGTTGGTGTGCTCAGGGCCCTGGAAAAATGCTCCCCTGCAGGGAGCAATCTCCTTCACTAACAAACAGTATCAGCTCCATCCTGGCAGGCACCCAGAGGATGGATAGAAGATAGGTTTTGCCTTGGAAAACATTCTAGTTTCATGCACACACACGTTGGTCCCGTGCCAATCACAGCAGGTATTCCTCAGGTCTCCTTGTACTCCATGAGAAATGAGTGCTGCTGCTGAAACCAGCCAGAGTTAGGAGCCACCAGTACCTTCTCAGTTATCTTCAAGCAGGGGTTTAGAAAGTGGCACTGTTGTTCTTGAATGCTTATTGTCTATATGCTTTTCCATCTTAAGCAAACTTTCTTGATTCTTTAACCTTCTTATAAACTAATGAGTTAAGATGGACAGTCTTCCTAGATATATATCTTACACATACTAAACTATATATGGACAACAATTCATTTTTCCCCATCCAAAATATTCTTTGCCTGGTACCTGGCTGAGATAACCTAACCTCTCTCTTCTGTGGAGCGAAAAATTTTTATATCAGCTGAAATCTGACTGTAGTCTACGCTCCTAAAACAATTCAAATGCAGTGATGTATTGGAGGTTTTTCATCTAGAGATAGAACTTCTTTAAAAGCAAATAAAACCTGTCAAAAATAAAGGTTCTAACCAATACAATCTGGCTTGATAGATGTAGGCACATGAAGAAATTGCTGATATTCTGCACTACAGTTAAGTGATCTAGGAGATGGGAGCAAAAGATTACTTTCCAATGTACATTTAGTCGGCATTTCATCTTTGTTCCTGGTGAAAAAGAAGGGCCAAGGTCCCAGTCTCTCCCACAGGAGAGGGAAAAGGGAAATGTGTGAGAGACTTGCAGGTTCAAAACTGGCACTAAAACAGGTTTAATGCAACAGTAATAATAGGAAGATAAAGATATTAATAAGAAAACAGTAAAATATATGCAAGTATACAAAACCAATTGAAGCTCCCACCGATAACCATACATCAGCGCTGACGCAGGCAGGGGAAGGCCCCAAACTGGACTCCACTGCAGGCAGGAGCTGGACTCAGGAAGATGTGGGTGGGTTCAGGGGCACACAGACAGGTAAGGTCTTCCCTGAGTATCGGCCATCGAGAGGGAAGACATCTGACTCCCATGATCCCTAGGCTTTTATCCTGAATATACAGTGTATGGCATGGAATATTTCATTGGTCAGGCTGGGTCACCTGCCCTGCCTGCTTCTCCCAGCAAGCTCGAACCCACTCAGCATCTCTGGCGTGGCCTTAATTTACATAGGAATAGGTGTGGCGTTGCTACATACCAATATCTTGGTGATAGTGGTCAGGCTGAAAAGGCAGGAAAGATGGTCTGCTTTAGCCCAAACCAACACAAAGAGAAACTGGCAGAAGTGGAGAAACTAAACCACAAAATTTTGGTGAAAGAGCACAATAATTTCCATCAGAATTATATCTATAATAAAATTTAAGTTTTTACAAGTTATTAGTTCTGCCTGCAATGCAATCTTACGCTATATAATTCATGTTTTCTATTTTCTGAGCAAGTAGCTGAAATTATTAGATGAAAGAGAAAGCAAATCATAGGAACACTGTATTTTCGTAATCAATATTCAAAGTAAAGCACATTGAAAACTGTGATTTAGTCCTAGGCCTTTACAATTCCCTAACAAAAATATCACTAATATAGTTCACTGCATTTATGCCAGTGAATCTACAAAAAAATGAACAATTTGCAAAAGGAAAACTGTTCTTCAGACCGACTCTTACACTATAAAAAAAGGTTTTTAGGCTTCAGAATTTAAAGCTATGAAATTACGGTCACAGATGGTTTCATGAGCAAGTTCACATTCTTAAATATTTGAGAAAAAAAATAAGTACTTGGCAATTTTATGAGACCATTCCCCAACCAAAACAACTCTGCAGTTATCCTTCTACTTTCATTTACAGGGCTTACGTAGCAGAGATGTTCGACCTAGCTTGATTCACGAGAGAGCTTCACTGTCCTCGGTCCTTAGCGTATCCTGTCAGTCGGCCAACGTGCATCCCGGGAAAGGCTATTGCTTGTTTGGGACACCTGGTCAAATTACACAAACCTGTCCATGTGTTGTATAAAGCGTGTATGTCTTCAGTTCTTTCTCTGAACCAGACATCTCTTCAGCTGACAACCACAGTGCGCAGTGTTGCAACAGCCGCATCTGCTTTGGGACTACTGACGGGCGTTGCAGTCACAGCCCTGGTACAGGGCACGTCCTAAACAGGAGCCACAGGCACACATCAAACATAGGTTCCCAGGAATTTCCAGTACCTCCAAGTTTAAGAGGCAAATGCTAGAATTGCAAGCATCTAAGTTTTGCCAGCACCTAAGTGGCACCCAGATCCAATTCTTTTTAGCAAAGCTGACTTAGAGAATAATATATTACTACCTTATAATTACAACATGAAAAGCTTACAATTTCATTTCTATATTTTAATATTTTGTCTTTATATCTTCTTTTTTTTCATTTGAAATTATTTTGCTACATTTACTGATATTGCAAAAAGAATTCGCCAACTTTTATCAAAGCCTGGGCCTTTAAAGACCTCTCATTATGTCATCAAAGCACTGTTATTATTATTTTCTGAAAAGAGAGAAAACTCTGTCCTCTAAAAGAAACAAAGGAGAGGAAATTGTTTGAAATAGTAAAATGTCTCTGCAGTGAACCATTTAAAAGACAATAACAAGAGAGACCTTTACTGAAAGGATAATGAGACAATCACTTTGCAGTCAGTAAAAAGACCGTTTATCTGTGAAGATTGTCCCTTGTAGCTTTCTGGTTTCAAAAAAAAACCAACCAATCAAGCAACAGTTGGAGATACAGAGAAAAGAAGCGAAGACAAGAAACTTAGTTGTTGCACTGTAGGGTGTTACCAGTGTAATTCACCATGTGTTCAGGATGCCCCAGTGTGAACCAAAGATGTTAGCATTTGATTTAAGAATTTTGCTTCTCATATGAGATGAGCTAAATACAAGCATGTGTACTGGTAACATGCACACAGTCTACTGATAATCAACAATTTGTTAATTGTTGTGATCATGTGTTTGTTCCACTTATCCTAAACCCATCAGCATTATACTGTAAATACCGGTTGGTTTGAAAATATTTCTAGTCACGTTTTGACTAGGTTTTCCTTAATTATTTTGTGTTTGGGCCCTTTTTTACCTGAGTACTGTTAAGAAAAAAGCATCTGATTGGGAAAGATTTTATTTATATTTTTAATATAAATTGAATTTAATATTAAACTTGATTTAATATAAAATTTAATATAAATTACATTTATATGTAATTTCGTGTAAACTGTATTGAAAATAATAAAGCTAAGAAACAAGGAGTAGGAATGAATTTGAAGAGAGTCATTTTCATAATGGAATAAATATGCTGATCTTCAGCCTCAAATTGTTGTAACATTTCACTGATATAGTCACACCTTCAGTCTTTATAAAGTAAGGAAATATAATTTTTTTCCATTCTATAGAGGAAGATTTGAAGCACTAAATGGAAAAAATACTTACAAGCATCAATATCTCTCTGGAGTACTGACTTGAACCCATGACTCCCAAGATAAAGTGAATGATAGAAATAAAAATTACAGCTTATTTCCTTTCAGCTTCCCTTCTGCTTGTGGAGTAATTTGAAAGATTGCAGTCTGTCCCCAACAGACAGCTGTCCCCTTTCCTCTTAGCAATATTCACTTGTCTTTTTCTCAGGGCAGAAGAGATGTGGCAACTGCACCAAAAATTTACTTATGAAGCTGCTCCACCAGGTTAGAAGTAATAAAATTCCTTGCTATTTCACTACAGTGGGGCAATAGAATACATGAATTCATAGACGCATCATCCGAACACTTTCCATGACCATTAAATTTACTTCTCAAATAGAAAAGAAATTCAATGGGATAAAATAGCCTCTATTGGCTAACGTTTTCATTACATAGCACCATGCAGCTCAGAAAAGAATGGTCTGTTACTACTGTTTTCTAATGGGTATTTATTATCCCCAGGCATCCTGCAGTGAGAGTACTGCAGGTGATTAACGATTTTACCCTCTGCAAAAGAGCAACTGGAGAAATGTCCATTTCGTTTATTATCTGAGAAACTACTAAAGTGTAACTATCCAAGTACTTGTAGAGGAGGACACTTTGTAGTCAATAATGAATAGTCTCAGTCACCTTAAAAGCCACGTAATCTGGAGTTTAGAACTAACACCTTTTATGAACTGACAGACTTTCCCCTGCTGGTGATTGAGTCACAGAATAGCTTCATCTTTCAGATTAAGATGTTTTGAAAACATCTTGTCATGGAAGGAACTGTAATATCTGTGCTGATAATAGACTGCCCAGTCTGGGGAGGACTATGTCACATGCATTACAAATTCTGATCTTTCTAGTTCTGCAATAACTACAAATTTAGAGCCACATTGGTATTATATGGGTTCTACTGAGATCACACTGTTCACATCTACGTGATTCAGTATATTTACTAGCAAAGCCAAACTTTTCTGCAGGTCTCAGTGAGGCCTGACATCCTCTTTCGTTCCCACTAATGTGTTTGTACCTGCAAAGTGAATTGTAGCTGCCTAGGGGTTTCCACACTGCTAGCAACTTAATGCATGTCTAGGACAGAATTCTTATTTCTAATGAAGGAGAGAAAGAATAACTACAAACCCCTGAGCTCAGACATTATGGCACTCATCTAGCACATTGAAAGTACAGGTTCAACCTATTAATTTAGAACAGTAATTAAAATCTGAGTCTCCCTTATGACAGATCCTAAGTATTTTAAATGCCTGGTGCCTGGCACTTAAAGGTAAGTGGTTTTCTGTCTCATTTTTGTTGTGGATATTGGCTATTATGCGTATGTCTGTCTGTATTTCTCATTTTGACCACACCTTTCATTTTGCATATGTCTGAAGTTTGGGATCAGGAAAGATTCAGTTTAGGAGAATCAGCATTTTTTCAAACAGAAAGCTTCTAAATCTTTCACAGAACATTCCCAGCTGATTCTAGTCGTGAGCATTTATTACCCCGAGGGCTTCCACCCTACTGAATTTAAAAGGTCTTTTGCAAGCATTTGAGGTGTTGAAAACGTTCAGATAAAGGTTACAAGAACCTTTTGTAATAATAAGTGGCAGGTAGCCTAAGTATGAGAACTGCTACTAGTTCTTCTAGCAAAAATTACTAGGGATAGCACTATAATAACAATGCCATTAGAGAATATGAATGTCTCTAATTCCCAGATGGGCTGTTGTCCTGTACAGATCCGTCTGGGCTAATTTCCTCCTTCACTGGCATTCATGTCCAAGTGTCCTATCAGCTATCCACGAGGACCCAAGAATGTCAAAGATGACATTCTGAAGAATAGCAGCTCCAGTGATTAGATAGCCTCTCCGCTCCAGCTCTAGTCTCATCATATATCATATATTAATATCAGTAAAACCTGCATAACTCCTAAAGCATAACCTGATTAATTAATGCATAATGGTTTCATGGCGGCTTTTAGGTCATAATGATAATAATAGGAAAAGGGCTATTGTATAGCTACATGTCAATACCTCTGCAGCACCCACAGTAATATTTCTAAGTGTGAAGCATTATTCCTATTTAAATTCACTTTCAGAGATTTAGATTTGAGTCAGGACATTTCTTTTCAATCCGGAGACAGAAGTCCTAAATCTCACAGCAGTTTTAAGCTCTGAAAATGCTTTGACTTCTGTGGAGCATTTTCTATCATACACTGATGTGAATTATATCAGAATTAGACAAAAACTCTCTGGACAGTAATGTCTGCTTCTCTCATATATCATTGGCACTAGAGCTCTCAGAGTGTCTTCAGGTCTTGCTGCCTAAGCTTCCTCTTACAACAATTTGGCTACAGAAGATACTGCAAAAACGTGTTGCTTTGGCATCACATTTCTTTTCCCCTACATTATCTTTCTTAAATGGAATCATTCTTGTTTCTTTTTCCTGAAATGACTTTTTTGTTATAAAAAATGAACATTAAAATCCCTGCAGAATGAATCGTCCAGCCCTCCCTCCTCATTTCAAGGATCCCGAAATGTTCAGGTCCATGTTCTCTAAAACAGCAAGTGCTTTAGACAAAACCATCACTGTTTGGATCTTAAATTAATTCACACCAAAACCAGGTTGCAGGAGTAGCTCATTTCATCTCTCTGTGAGCAAGTCTGAGGCTGGAATATTCACAGAAAAACAGGTGGCTGAAGACAGCCAGCAGAGACTAAACACCTAATTTTAAGGCAGCTAAAGCATGATGACATGAATCCTCCAGTTCGTAATTCTGTAGTTTGCTTTTTATCAAACACTTTGTAATGTGGCATTTTATAAGGTAGGGAGAACAAGGTTAGAAGTGTAACGTGTCTCTAAACCAGTAATATGTACTCAGTTTCTCGAATGTGTAAGGAAAGCGCTCAGTAGTTTTACAGTCTGGTCCAAATCTGTCATATATTTGGCTTCTCAATGCACATCCTCACAAGTTGGTCTTAAAGCCAAATGTGGTTTGATTTTTCTCTTTCCTCTCACAGTCTTAGGAGGAAATAGCTGCTCATTTCAAAGCATAGTGAGGCAAAGAGGTATCATGAATCTGTAAGCACTTCAGAATGAAAGGGGATGATAAAGAGAATGAGAAACGCATAAGGAATAATGGAAAGAGAATGCGGGAAGAAGAACAAATTAAGATCTTCAATAACTGCATAAAAACAGGGGAGGGCCATGAAGACTGGAGGAAAGTTAGTCTAGTGAAAACTAGCCTGAAGATGTTGTGTATCTTCCTAAATTACTTGTTACCTAGACTTCTGTTGCACTGCATGTGGGTGGAACTGGGTTTTGGTTCAAACCAGCACTTAGTGACAACAAATTTAAGAGGCAAGCCTACACTGATACAAGAGACACACAAATATGCATAAGAGAAATTGCAATGATTTCACTCTATTTCTATTGAAGAATGTAATATGTGGCAGTGTAATATATTCATCCTCCATCTGTAGTACTAATTCAGTCCAAGCAAAAGTTTAATATGAAAATGTGAAGATCAGCTTTCACCTTGTGATGTAAGAGTGAATTGTGTTGCTCCCTGAAAAAAGATTCTGTTATGAAAACCCTCATCCCTGCAGAAAAAAACATAGGTAGAATTGCTTTTGAGAAAACAAAGGATGAACAAAAGTGACTAATATCTTATTCCATAAGCAGCATCTTTAGGTTTTGCACAGCATTTCAAATGGAGCCAGAAAGTCTCAAAGATTTTACACTCCACTTCTGTGCTGTCCTATCTATCATCCCCCCCTTCTTTCCTGTCTTTGAAGTTATATCATCACAGGTACAATAAAAAATACCCAGGACAGAATTGTTTTACATGTCTTTCCAAGAGACCACACCTAAAGTTACTTCAGAGAGGTGTGCACCACTGAATGTACTGGGAATGTTTTTGTTAGCTTTAATAAGCAGAGTCTTAAAGCTTTAGTGAGTGATAAAGCAGCCCACTGACTTAATGGTGCTTCTCATTGAGAGTGTATTATATTGTGTTCCGTGTAGATTCCCAAGTGCATGCTGTAGGTTTTATCATCATAATGGTTTAAAACCTTCTTACACTGGCCAGGAATATAAAACTCCAAGAGACATCTGTAACTCCTTTTCTCCTTTAGTCTCACTTAACTGTAATGAGTTTCGTTTAGTAGGAGTGAAGAAGGAAAAAAGAAAGGACATTATGCCAGCTCTTCCACAGAGGGAACTTTAAGACTCCAAGACCTGCTAGAGGTGGGGAACAAGTCCTATAATGGTGGTGAAGGGAGGATGGGCACCAAAGGATGAACAGGGAAGAGCTGGTTAACATTCTTTAAAGCCACATATGTTAGGCCGGTAACATTGAGGAGCAAAGAAAATGGACTCCTGCTTTTCCCCATGTCTTAGGGCAAGAGTTATAAAGCTTTTTTATCACATATCACATAAATTACAATCTGCTGACACTTCACAACAGAATTTGAGAAACACATCCACATTGGTTCTCAAACAATGAGGAGGAAGAAGATGTTAATGGGAATAGTGGTGTCCAGAGGAAATCCCTAGGCATTGTGGCAAGGCTGGGACCGCCTTTTATCAGTTTATCTGGTCAATCCGATTTATCTGGTTGCTCCTGCTAAAGTAATCCAATTTATCTAGTTATTCCTGTAAAAATAAAGTAAAATGCTTCCGGTTGTTAAAAGATATTCTACAATACAGTAAGCTTCCTGAAAGTTTCCAGAGTAGTCATTTTTTAAACTACTTCCCAGAATAGTACCTAGTTACACAGCAACTTTTGAGATAAATTGACATTTTTTAATCGACATGCAAATCATGGCTTCCTGGTAGGAAATGATACAGGGGACAGTACTATCAGAATTTATTATGTTTCAGGAGTTTATTTTCTGCACACGCATCCAATTGACCTTGAGAGTAGATTAACTCTATAGTGTTCTAACCTAAACCAATCAGTGATCTCTTACCTCTTTTTCTTTCAAAATTAACCACAACTTTTTAACAGATTTTGTAAACAAAAAACCCACCTTTTTTGTCTACTTGCTTATTTTTCATTCTGCCAGTTGTTTTCAAGTAATTCCTGTGCTCACAAAGAGCCATTTTGCAGTTAAAAAAAAGCATAGAATGAACATTTTAGAACAGATGTAGGCAGAAGGGGTTTTTCCCCCTCTTTTTTCTCTGCTAGTTCATTAAATGCATGCAATATCTGCTTCACTATATGTCTATACAACACAGCATTGCCTAAAGATGCTCAGACTAAAGTTACGTAAGTTTGACAGGATACTGGGAGTAGTGTCTCCCTGTTAGCATAGTGTTGTTTGTCTGAGTTCATTAGCTCTGGTGAGAAAGCTGGTAAATCAGATAGGTGAAGGCATGCTAAAAAGGTACTGCAACCTTCTAGTACTCCAGCTGGTATATCTTTTGCAGATCAAGCTAGAGTATTCCCACTGCACTGGCCTTGTTTAAACATATCTGGTTTAATGCAAAAGAGAAGCAAATACTAGTAATTGCTTCCTCCTTATTTTTATTGCTGTGGTCATAACACTTAACTCTAAAAAAAAAGATTAGCTACTTGACAATTCACACACGTACAACCTCCTCCAAAAAGGTCTGTTCTTAAAATACTCACATATGGAAAAAGACAGGCAGAAAGGAAAATAAGAAAATAGTATCTGGAAAATACAAACAGTCTGTCTTTATATCTTTGGGAAAAAAGGACCAGGTGTTTCCAATCATAATCCCTTTGTATAAAACACTGAAAAATATACAGCTAACATTTTTATTGCAAACCTTGAAAACATAATTTTTTTCCTCTTGAAGAATGTCTTTTTGGGGGTCATAAGAACTGCACAAGAACTTTTACTTTCTTTTAAGAGACAAATGTTTGAATCTTACAAGGCGGTGTTTGAAAACTTAAATCCTGAATGTTCAAACGCCTACCCTCAAATGCCATTAAGTACACCACAAAATTTTGAAATTATCATCATTCTTGAAAAACTGCTGTTGACTGTAGAATAGTAAATTCATAATGGCTGGACCCTCAAGAATCCAAATTCAATTCACTGCAAAATCTAGAAAAAAAGACAGGAACTTAAGGAAGCTGAAGACTTGCTCTCCTCATAAGGAAAGAAATTTTCTAAATATTCTTAGGACCTTCTCAATTAAGGCTGCTCATTTAGGATTTAGCACAGATCTTAAAGAGTGAAACCACATGGTAAGACGAGTTTGATATACTTCGGTTCTCATTCCTAAGAACTGCAACAAAATGAATCCTTGTAATACATCACAAATGAGGCTGGACCTCATTTATTGTCAGCTTTCTAAAAGCTAAGGTCAGATTCGTCTCTTGAGGTATTTCCACCTTTCATTCTTGAGCAACTAAAAGCCACACTTTACCATTAGAAATAATTCTGAAGAGCTCTGCAGCAGTTTTTCGACCAAGCTAACTACTATCTTGTCACAAGCTTAGCATGCAGCTTTTGCAGTTCATACATACCATATCCTCAGAAGTTAATATATACAATCATGGATCACTTTTGGCTTTTGAATTGGACATCTACATGTAAATATGCTGAAATCTGGTTTAGATTATGAAAATTACACCAGAACACATAAAATACATTCTTGCATGTTTTGTTGATAGATTTATATTTTAGCTAGAACCTTCTCTGCAAGGATTAATCTCTGTGCATCTCCCTAGGGTGGAAATTATTGAATATTTCTAGCAGACAAAATACATATGAGACATTATGATTCTTATGCATTTGCTATGTCTAATCTTGAACAAGCAATGGAAGCAGTCCAGCAGCGTCATACAGGATGCAACATCCACGTTTAGACTGATAGACACAGAGTTTTTAGGGCAAAAGTCTGCAGCTGATGGCTGCTGTGATATACTCTTAATTGCTGTGTTATTAAAGCATGTGTATCGCCTCCTCTCAATCCCCTCTAAGGAACAAGGAATGGTAAAACTAGCCACATCAGCTGTGTGAAATTCACAGCCTACAGAAACTTTAAGATACAGGCTAAGTAAAATCAGGCACCTAAGAAAGCGTACAAATAATCTTCCTCCTTATATGTATCCCTTTATTCATTTAGTACTTTATCATGAAGTGTTAGATAGGCCTGATTAAAATTCGGTGGCAGGCTACAGAGTGCTGAGGTGTGAATTTGCATACTAATTAACAACAGAAAATTCTGCAATGAGAAATATCAAAGAAACATAGGACTAATCTCTGAAGGGAAAGAGTTCTGATTCTACTTGCTATTTGCTAAAAAATGTGAACCAGCTACCAATTATAAAGTATTCCTAACTGACAGATAAAATCAGTTTGGTTGTAAGTAATTTAAGCATGTCTAAGCTCAAATCATGTCTTCAGGAGCAACTTGTATGACATAAAATTTCATTGCATTAACTAAATGAGGAAAGAAAGATTTTCAGACTTGCCCAGCCTGATTTTGTGCTGAAAAGAAAGAAGAAATTAAGGCAGAGCTTCCATACATCTGTGTCCTCCACCAGATAGACGATGCATTCTGAATATGGTGAAAGACAAAGAAAACCTCTTTTCAAGTGACAAGACATAAGACTCTCATCCCAAGAGGCAGCTGGCTTGCCTCGTGCTTTGATAGCTCATACGGTTCATGGGTATTGTATTTTTTACCTTTTTGGGGGTAAGTTTTATCCAGACTGAATGTTTCTTTTGTCTTTTGATGCTTCTGCTTTCCACTCCTTATAAATATTTTAAAAAATTAAAGTATTACATTCACCACTTCAGTTAGAGAGCCTGTCTTGCCTAACATTTAGCTCTTGCAGTTTCTGTATCATTTAAACCTTTCAGATGCTTTGAATCAGGTGGCATCATCCCCCGGGCAATAGTAATAGCACAAGCACTCCCCAAAAAGTACTTGTTAAGCAGACATTGAACTGTTTCCTTTGTGTTTCCATGAAAAAACTCACAGGATATGCAATATACAGCGACAACAGGAACTGACTTTTGTGCTTAAATTCCCAGTTACAATTGCCTGGAGAGGCCCTAATGGAACAGTCCATACAATCCTCCTCATCGAGTGGAGAGCTCTTTGTGCTGCAGACCCATGTTTATGCAAATCCCACTGTCCCCAGCACTCAGTCCAGAGGGCTCAGAGCCAGCAATATCGGCACAGCAGTTGGAAAACACTGTGGGAGCCTCACCTCTACCTTCTTGCTTTTCTCCACTGCTCTGGATTGTTTAGACTCACTCTAAGCTATCCCCAGAACAACTCTGTGCTCCTGTTCTCACCAGTGCAGCGGGTTCAACACCCCCAACAATCAACTTCCCAAAGGTCAAAACCAGGCACCTGGAAATGAAGAAGTGAAAACCACAGAGTATCGTTTGGAAATCACAGGCCTCAGTGGCTGATGGCCCTTTGCAAGAGAGGAAGCCCTCCTGCTGGTGTCACGAGGTTTCAGTAAGGACCCTCTTGCTTTCTAAACTCCCTTTCAGAGAGGGGTCAAGGCGTGACTGGATCCAGACTTGGCCTCAGACCTTGACAACAGTTTATGCCTAAAGGAGTACGTGTGCAGCCACCCGTCAGAGTCAGTACCACGGGGGGGTTGTCTTCTAGAGCCCCATAAGGGACTTTCACTGAAAGGTTGTGCTATTAACTCAGCCTGTCAGAGCCCACTCAAGGACTTTCACTGAAACAGTCTCACAAAGTCAATACAAATGATTTATTAAAGAGATTGATATTACAGATTCGTTATGACATTGCTGTTGATGAATGCACTTGCTGCATTAATGCTAATTGTTTTAAAGGAAGCCAATTAGTGTATATAACAGTTAGTAAATTACTAGAGTATCATCTGCAACACAACAGAGATGCAATAGCAGTTTCTTACCAAAAGAAGCATCCTTCCCATGGGAGTGAAGAGAGCAGAATCCATCAAAACTGCCCAATAATCAATTGATTTGAGTTTCTCTGCTCAACTAAGTGTTGGTAGGAGACCATACTTATACCCTTAGTGACTCAGATGATTCTTGACGAGGTAGGACTAAGTCACCTGTCATCAGCTCTCAACCCAAAATTACCATGTAGTGACTTGATCATACCAAGGCTTATTGTGCAAGGACACAGAGACGGAGGACAAGGGTGCAGGAGGGAGATGGGGCTGAGGGGAGGTTAATAAGGGTGAGGCTGCCACTGGGTACAGAAACATCACTGCCTTTCTAGCTTTCCTGAAGCAACATCACCTCCTCTTCCAGCCCGATTGCTGCAATGCCAGGCTGTGAGGCCTCTGCTTCACCTCAGACATTGACAAGTTGCTATAATGGTCAGGCCTAGGTCTGAGCACTCAACCGTAGTGTCCTGTGTTCAGCAAGATAAGCACTTTGCAATGTCCTGTTGTTCAGCAGATAAGCACTTTGGAGTTATTGCAGGGGGGCTGAACACAACAAGCCTGGTATTGGCAATTTTCTGCTAACTTACAGCTAGGCTGTACTAACAGTTTTCCACATCCTCATTCCTGTCTCCCAGCTCAAGGGGCTGGATGTCACTCTGCTCTGTTTTCAGTTATAACACGTTGTTTCGCATCAAGATCTGAGTCCATACCTAAAATTATATATAGTGTTAGAATACTCTGCTAGCTCAAAGATGAAGCAAACATTGTTCCATAAAGTCACCACTATATCAAATAAAAGAAAACAAAAAAATTGAACATGACATCATCAGCTTAATTAGCAAAATTCAGCATCTTTTATACATGTGGAAACACTGAACTAGATTGGTCCATGACTCATTTTTCTCTCTTGTTGGTATTAGTTCTTTACCTGGTGGTATAAAGTCATCAGTAATATCCTTTATATTTGGCAATTTTTTAATTTCGTCTTTTCTGAGCATTACATCTTCAGGTATTCCAATTATGTATGAAAGATGGGTCTCTTCCTTTTGCTTCACTGTACATGTTTTTCATTTGCCATTTGAATTTTGTAAATTAATATTGTCAGTTTTATCCAACTCCAAAAGGTATGCTTCTAATCTATCTTATCAGAGTTTTTGATTTTTTATGTATAATTATGTCAGGTTTTAGCAATACAGTTATTCAGTCTATATGGAAGGAAAGAACACAAGAATGTATACAATGCAACAACAGCTATTACTGAAGAAATTGCTTTTCAACAATTAACTTGGAATATTAAGCTCCCTGAATTAGAGTAAAAGAGAAAAACAGAGAAGAAAATATACTAAGAAGCTACAAAGAAGAATGAATTAAAAGGAAAAAGAAACTGTCCTGAAAATGTCAGTTATTTGACCCAGAAAATTTTCAAAATTATTCCAGTATCATAGAATTTGGGAATGACATTTTTTCAGATTTTCTATCAAAATGTAATTTTCAAAAGCTGGAAAATAATATCAAATTAATCTTTGTTCTAGATTTTGCTTCTTATTACATCGTAAATTTAAAGAAAGAGTTGAAACTCAAATTTTCTTTAGAAACTAATGTTTACTGACCATTCCTAATCATAAGAGTTACTCTAAATAGGTAATATTTTATCATGCGTGAAGTGATTAGGAAAAATTTTCAGACACGTAGGAGCTTGACTTATAATATCTCGATAATATTTGTCAGCTACAGCCTTTGTCTTATTTTCTCCTTTCAGCTCACTGCATGTAATTTCCATCACTTTAAAGTCCCCACTTGGAAATTTTTCAATATACTAAAAAATGTACTAGAAGATTTCAGCAGAGTCTGATAGCTTGCACACTCTCCTGTCAGTTGCGGTTACTTTCAGAAAAGGCCAGTGTACCTGGCAGTTGGTAGAATCACAGAATCACAGAATTACCTGAGTTGGAAGGGACCCAAAAGGACCATTGTGTCCAGCTCCTGTCCCTGCACAGGACACTCCCAACATTCACACCGTGACTGAGGGCATTGTCCAAATGCTTCTGGAATGCTGGCAGACCTGGCGCCGTGACTGCTTCCCTGGGGAGCTGTTCCAGTGCTCCACCACCTGCTGGGTGAAGAACCTGTTCCTAATATCCAATCCAAACCTCCCCTGGCACATCTTCCTGCCGTTCCCTCGGGTCCTATCTTAGGTCACAAGAGAGAAGAGATCAGCACATGCTTCAAACAGACCCTTGACAGAATAACTTCTGCCTGAACATTTTGGGTCTGCGTGCACAGTCCAGGACCGGGATGGGGGGGACAGGACAGGGGGCATCTGCTGCCTCTCCTCCTGCCCCTCCTCTGCAGCAGCACATCAGGAGCCACAGCGATCAAGATGATGTTTAAGACAATAAGACAAGTAGTCAGTCTTTACACCACAGTCTTGCACTACAGACAAAGATTGCAAACCTTTCACTGTCAGTGCAGAAACGCAAGAGATCCCTTGGTCTGTTAGGAAGTTGGTAACACCAGATTAATCTCCAGAACTCCAACTTTAGACTTGTATGTTCCACAGAAGTTTTATACTCTGAATTTTTTTTTGTTTGTTCGATATGTTTACAGTTGCTTTGTGGTAGCTATCCAGAGAACAGCATTTTTGGAGTTTAATTCGCCCTTTCTCAACATTCATAGCTGACCAGTACTTTCTCTCTTGCATTAACTCTGCTGGGTTTCGACTCAAAAGTCTTGAATTTTGGGATGGAGGTGATTCAGAGTTTGTGTAGAGTGAGTTTTCTTGGTTGGTTGAACATTTGTTGGACATTTGTGAGTCTGATATAAACTGGATGCAGCTCTACAGTGATCTGCTTGTTTGGCCTAGTGAATTTTAAATGTTTTACCAACTAAGATGTATAATCTGTATGGCTGGTATTTGTGCAGACATTAGTCTACTTCAGATGTTTAGTTTAGGATTCCATGGACCATGGTTAAAATCTTGTGTTCCATCCATGGAGTGAGGCAGGGACCTCCAGGAGCATGATTTAAAACACCTAATGAGATGCCCTAAGTAGGCATTATGTTTCTCTACATAGATCTTTTTCTATCCTTTTTTCATCTATCCTAATGAGCACCTTGCCCAGTAAGTGTTTATGTTCATTTCTTACATAACCTTAACGAATTCCATGAAAAGCACATCTGTAGTTTCACCTCAGCTAAATTTCTGCTCACTTAGCAAATTCTACTTTTCTTTTCAATTCATCAACTGTTTCATTAGTTTAAATTTCCAGAGTTTTCAATTATTTATGTTTTTCCCGAATTTATTGCTGTTGTGAAATGTTGTCACAAGTATTTTTGTCTTGGTATCTTTGTAGTAAATACGTCCCTACTATATTCTGGTACACAGATAATTGTATAAAAGACTCTGTACCATCTCAGGGTATGTATTTTTCAGAAGCCTCTCCCACCTCCACACACACTGGTGTTTCTCTGAATAGACACAACCTGGAGTAGTAAGTGCACCTATTCTCAGTAAGAGGCAAGTTAACAGATCACTAGCAATCACGACCATTCAGCTCCACTAGAGCTGAAGTATTAAGAGATTCCTCTCTATTTCATCTGTCAGTATATTCCTTCTATCATAACAGTAACCGCCTTACTTCTTTTATGAAGTGTGTGCTCTCTGTTTCACTCTTTTCATTACCCTTTGAATGCTCTACCGTGCCTTTTATCTGTCTCATTACCGCAGTGTCTATCACAAGAGGCTGATGACATCTGAAACTGCACAGCAAAACTTGACACATAAAGGTGTATTTGGAGGCAATTCACCACAGCAGGTGACTGTCATAATGTAGCTGACTGAAAACTGGCATGATGTCCAAGGTATGGCAGAGGTGGAGTGTTCAGCGTAACGGATACCACGTGTCAAGTACTTTTAAAAAAAGATAAAATAACCAAAGAAAAGACAGCTGCAGGACTCGGTGCTGCTGTGATCATTCTCAAATCCAACACTTACTCTGAAAAGGCATATTATAAAAGTGTCATCTCCAAGGTGTTAAATACAGTACTCTTTGTGCTTACCATTCACATTGTCTTTTTGACAGATGACTGACACACAGATGAACAGCCCCAGACACTGCTCAGCACCTAAGGATGAGGACATACACACTGGTCAGTTGTCAGCATCCCCAACACAAGATCAGCAGGACATGGAGCTTTCTGTACTGGGGACAGGTTGTGCTCAGGTGTTTTCTCTGACTGTCAGTGAATGGTTTATAGATGCTGTAAGGTTCATATATTTTCACAGCCTTTCAGGGCTGGAAATAAGACAGGTAAAATGACATCCAGACCAATTCATGTCCCCCTGCTGCAAAAAAGCAGGCTGGTGCTGATACACTAGGTGTCAAACTGAAAGCTATAATAGACAGAGGTAACAGAATGATAACAGATTGCTGGAGTTACATCCAGAGAAAAAAGTAATGTACTGTGGGAAAAGGATATTCATGAAGACAAATGGTGTATTCTAAATGAAACATTAGGTTGCCTCCAGAGATAGGGAGATGAAAAGAAGCAGGAACGTCTAGCGAAAAGAAGACCGCTGTAAGCAGTAGGAAAACCCTTCTGGCATCTCTGTTTTAGACAATACGACATGTAGAAGAAGAAGCTGTTACACATGAGAGATGGGAAAATAGTTCTTAAAAAAATTCAATTGTTTTTGAGGAACTAAATACCCCACCATTTTATTTTTAAATCATGTTTAGCAAGAAATTAATTCATGTTATATTACTTCACACTTCAGTTCTTTTCAAAGGGATATATATAAATCAAGTAGAAGAGCTTGTTAACCTTGAATAGGGTACTGTGCATGTGCTATTGCTCTTGAAGACTTTTAATTCCCTGCTACTTTGCAAAAAGCCATGTTTCTCCCAAGCATGTGATATAACCAGAACACTTCTCTTTTTGGGTATCTGTCCCTATGGAAAGAGCTAGGTGAAAGCCTTGGCTGTGAAAAGAATCTTGTTTATCCTTGATACATGGTGAACCTTAAACAGGAAGTACAGATGAGTAACTCTGTTGTGTCTTGGGTTTTTAGACAGATAAGATTATTTCTGATGTATGGCACTGCCCGTACACCAATAGCTGCTCAATTTTTCCAAATGGATATCATGCTTTTTTTAAAGGAGTGTAATGCTGCCACTTAGGTAGGTTAAAATAGATTTCTAGATTTTCTGACACCACCTCATGGATCTTCAGTAGTCCCTCTTTCCCAAAATCCTGTGCTAGAGCCATATTCCTAGGCGTTATTTTCCTTTGTGGGGTAACATCACGACTCGAAACCATAGCACAGTACTACTTTCAGACTCCACAGCTATGCAGCTACAGGAGCAGGCTAGAAGCCATGATAATGCACAACCCTGAGTTCTTTTTCAGATAATCGAATGTTGAGGGCTTTCCAGCCATCAGTGAATATCTGTAGATTCTGTAACATAGCACCCAGGTATGTTATAGACATAGTTGTGAAGAAAGATTTTGAGGTTGAGCCTCCATCGTCCACGTTATGTGCCATTTATAGACCACCCATTTATAGACCACCCAAAGAGGCAAGTGAGCACACACACAACATGGATATGCCAGTTCTATTTGAAACACTTTCAAAGGAAACTGCATCTGCTCACATCTATGCTATAGCTCTAAGCTACTCAATGAATAGAGATAAGTTCGTATTTTCAGCTGAGCACTACACTTTCTGAAGTAAAGTAATAATAGGTAATGATGAAATGCTGCATTAAAAACAAATTCTGTTTGATATGAAAAATGCATTGTCCCCTTGAGAAAAAATGTAATACTGTGGCCGTAAATCTGCAGCAGGAGCTGGGTGAAAATAAGCAACTTCAGGTCAGGGAACTGCACAGAGGTGGAGGTGGTATAGATCATCTTATAATTTAGAGGCAATGGTTGCAAAGTGCTCAACTCTGATGGGGCGAATTATTTACAGCAAGTGCAGAGAATAATCTAGTGATATGTGAGGCTCTGCAGTTACATAAAAGAGAGAGATTATCCTTTGATCCAAATATCTGTGCAGTTTTATAGCCTTCATTACAGACCTTGATCAACCAAGCCTTCTGCATTGCTGCCAGATGATAAGAGATGAGAGTAATATTCTCTCTCCTGCAACTTATCTATGCGAGTTGTGGAATTATTTGAATGATAGGACATAGGCCTATACAAAAATGGAGGCTACAGTGATCACTGTTTCTTGGCAACTTCACCTTGAAGAATGAATGCAGTGAGTTCTGCTGCACGGACTGTAGAGCAAACAATTTCTCATGCTGAAATAAGCAGCTTCTCATGTAAGTACCACATACAGGTGTACTTTTCACTTGTTGCAATATGCATATTCTGTTCACAAATCGTTGCTTTAGTTAAATGCTTGTCTTAAATAGAACACTTCCCTTTCACAAGTGTAGCCAAAAATTCATGTACAGCAATCTGTGTAACAAGATCTCCATCAACTAACTCTCCTCACTCTTGAGAAACTTAACATTTATATAAGTGAGGTCTTATCGTTAATGTTGAGGACACTGCATGAGAAGGAAAACGAACAAAACACATCTAAATCTGAGCATGTGAATCTACAGAACAAACATATTCTATAGCAGATTGCATTCACTAATCATTCCGAAGATCCTGTTGTGCTAAAAGCTGCTTTACTTGCAGAGTTTAGCCCATGCCATCCAATCATTTTGGATTAAATCCTTTCTTGCATGGACCTTGTACCTCCTTCTAAGCAAACAGAAAAAGACATCAATTGGGCTGGAGTTTTTCCTCCTTAGCCAACTACATCAGTTTTCTTGCGAGGTCTCACTTCTATTACAATGTTAGCCTAAATAAACTAACCTCCTTAATCAGTCTGTGTTACAGTTGATATTCTTTGAGATTTACATGCTTTCAGTCAGAATAAGAAAGTTTTCTGAAACTTGTTACTGGTGTAGTAATATGATTTTTATGATGGCAGGCCAACAATTCAGTAGAACTAGCCAGGAAATAGCTGGGTAGGGACAGCTTTCCTTTAGAACACTCTGGATTTCCTAATTTGTGTCGATTCAGACACTGCTCATATAGAAAAAGGAGGAACTTACTGAATTCTCAATATGAAGATGGAGAGTTACTGATTTTTTTTAAAGGAACTGCAGCTGCAGAGAAAATTGCCATCAATAAAATGATATATGATCATTTATGCAGCAGAAATAACTAATAGAGCTGAGACTGCACAAAAGTGCAATGTTCATCTTACACAAAGCATTTTTCAATGAGACTATATGCAAATCAGGTTTTGTGCTGCTGAAGATTCTGATTAAACTTATAATTTAGGATTTTAATTGAACTTTTTATTGGATTTTTCACAATAATTCTGCCTCATTTATATGAATAATTAACTGCCGTAAAATAAGTTGCCAAAATAAATTCATAAATTCTACAGTGATTTTTTTTTTTTAATTCTGCCAAATTTCTGCAGCAAATAAACTCTGAGCATCCTATGCCTAGCTTTTAATGTGTTTCATACAGATGATCCTGACAAATCTGTACACAAGGATAGAATATAAGTAATGTGCATCTGCATACACTGCAAACTAATTATGTTTTTAAAAAATAAATACAAATACATACATAAGATAAATCATAGAACAATACAATCAGTCATAAAGATGACTGATGTCCTGTAGAATAGTAAGGTTCGATACTAAGGTATATACGGTACATACTATGTATTGTTGTTTTAACCTTAATTATTTTGGCAAGAGGAACAGGTGAAATAAGGACACATTAGCATCAGTAGTTCTGAATTTAGCACTGGTATTTCACAACAAATGCATGTCTGTCAGCTGAGTTCAATGAGGCATTAACTTTACAGTGCTAAACATCAGGGTGATGCACTACTTGAAACCCCAATAAGGTAAAGGGAATGAAAGCAAAGCACATTGGATGTGAAGATTCATGAATGAAATCTAGAAAAGAAGCTGAATTATCTTCCTCATCAACTAAATTATACCACTCGATTTTAAGCATTTCAAGTTAAAACCCAAGATTCTCCAGACTAATGAAAATAAGACTAAAGGCAATCACAACACTAACATGTCAGACTGAAAGGGAAAAGAAATCTCCTACTTTGTTTGTACATAATAAAGTATAATATGTTAACACCACATACTCAAAGAACATGTCATTTGTGGGTTTAATAAAGGATTAATAGCTGATAAACAGTCATGCAAAATTTGACTTATATTTATTTTTATGATCATAAAAACACACTCAGAAGATGCTAAAGACAGTCCATATTTGTCAGCAAGGCTTAAGTCCATACAGCAATTTATAACAATTTATTATCCACATGGAGATGATCCAGTGGACTAGCTTGAGAAAGAGGGAATGTAAAATAGATAGTGCTGGAACCATACTGCTAGCTACTGCATAATTACTGCATTACTGTACAATCTCTCTATACAGAGATATCAAAGGTTTGCAGGAACATCTAGGAATGGTCCTCTGACATAAATGAAGTCCATTCAACACTTCAGCTGCTCTCAGTAGCTACAAGGGACCTTTTCAAAGTCTTATAATGACTGTAATGAAGAGGCATCAATCTGGCCATGAGTGTGCCATGCTAATAAAAAATGAGAGCACTGCTTCTGGAGTCCCTTGGCTGAACTGAGATTGCAAAGCTAGGGCCAGTTTATACTAGGCCTTGGAAAGGAAAGAAGGTAGCACTGCAGTACAGAATCAAGCCTCAGACTTCTTTTTTTCTTTTAAGAAGAAAATGGCTTCAAGTTAACTGCCTACCTAGAAATGCTGAATTCATTTACAGTAGCATAATTCCAGAAGAGTCCATTAGCTTCAATGAAATCATTCCACTTCTATGCTAGTGTAATTTAGGTCAAATCCAACTTTAAGGAATTTAACGTTTCTATACATCCAGCAAAATCCTGCTTTACTGCCTACTGTACACAGAATTTTCACAGATCTGGGTGGTAAAAAAATCTATTAGTTTTGCTATCTGGAATTCCTAATGCTGTATACCCTTTCTGCAGTAAGACAGCTATTCAGTTGTTTATTCATAACCTACTTACACTAGCAAAATTAAAATACAGTCCACAAACTGCTAAATGAAATGTTTAGTAAAGCTGAAATAGAAAGCACTATGGATCAGCAAGTGAAAGATATCAGAATGCAGAGGAGAGTTATTTGGTTTAGTGCCGTACCTCCTGTAAGATGTAAATGTCTCTGCTTTCCTACAAATTCAGTGTTTTCTATGAGGAACATACACTATATGACTTAGCTCTGTTGTTCAACAGCTCTGTAAAAACAAACCACTATTTGGAGGCAGCCCCTAATCCCACAGTGGAAAGTTTGGCTGTCCTGGGCTGTGGAGAAAGGCGTGGAGTTACTTGTCCAAACCATCCACCTAACCTCCTTGTCCCAGTTAAATCCTGTTTGGGCTGTTTTCCCTTCCCAGAGAGAAAGCTACCCCTATTGCTGCCGCCCTTGGTGAAACCACTTGCTACTAAGAAGCAGTCTAGGGAGATTTCCAGCAAATAGAACAGCCCTAAACATTTTCTCAAAGCTCTACCAGTGTTGCCAATAGAGGCAGGCACAGAGCAAAGAAGGAGAGGAAAAAAGCATCCCAAACCAAAAAGAAGTTTTTCTTTTCCATCAAATGTTTTAAGCCTCCTGGGTGACTTTGTGGAATCATTGCAGCAAGTTGTGAATGATGTATGAAATGAGAAATCCCTGCCCAGCCAGCTGAAAAAGAATTTACAGACAGTTCTTTGCAATCGTTTATATGCTCTGCTGTTTGATGTAGTATTTAGCCAAGTTAGAACCACAAAAGCCTGGCAATCACTGAGATAGCAGCTTTTTCTAAATATGAGGAAGGAGTTTTTCTCAGCACTGGAAGTGAGGAAGCAAAGTCTATTCTGCAGTCTATGAAGGGAGTACACAAGATGTAAACCTCAATTGTCTCTGTGAAATATAAAGAGCAGACTGAAAGTCCTTTCGCTATTTAAATTAAAGAACAGTTTGCCATTGGTTCAAATATGGCAGGATTTTTAAACGTAAATAACTACTCAAAAGCCTTGTCTTAAAACTCTCAAGTTAACCTACTTTTTCATAATGCCAGAAAGGCTCTAGTTGACTTTGGGGTAAGGCTGAGATTAAAAGGAATTTGTACATGAATTAAGGCATATCTAAACACATATTAATAGCTAATCTCTGTATTTGTTTTATTTGTAACAAGGAGGAATAATTAGACCCCAGTTATTATCTTGCATACTTTCATACGGAAGAGTTAGTGGAAAAGAACAGAAGCTTCATTGTTTAGGTTCTTCTCTACCTAACAGGGGTTAAGCACAAAAGATACCTCTAAAACTATAAAAAGCTCCAATATGGTGACCACAGAAGTGGTATAATTGTCTAAGATCATCAGACAGCGAACAAATTTCCACAGACGCATTCTAGCAATGACCAAGATCATCATAAGACCTAGACATGTGCTGAGTCCTAGCAGGATCTCCCTTGTCTTCTCTGACTTCTTGCAGACTGAAGTCTTGCTTTCATTAGTAGCTCTGCTATCAGCTTCACTGTGGCCATGATTTCAATCGTCACGGACAAAGTCAAAAGTACAAATTAATAACTGAAGGCTCATTGTTTAGTTTCTAAGATATAGAGTAAATATCGGAAATAAAACTACATAAACTGACTGGCCTTCAATTTGCTCCCTCCACAGCAGACAAAATCTCCATTCAAAAATTCTGTGTCTTAAGAATAATTTTAATTAATAATAAAATATTATTTGTATATCATTTTCCTGACTATAATGTAGAGAAATTTCAAAATTAAAATTTGTTTGTCAGAAACTGGAAAATCTGAAATGGGCCCTTTTACCATGAGATTTGAACTCTATCCATGTAGATTCCTCTTAAAAAAAATTCAAATATCTACTGGAAGATATTAAATAATATCTAGGCTGTTGAGATCATCTTTTTATTGCATTTTTAGTTATCAAATCACAACATGAACTGAAGGGGCAGCTAGTGTTAAACTGGTACTTGTATAAATTTCCTAAAAAATCTGTTATTTTCAACTGATATTTCTATTATGGAATTATTTCTTCTTCTCCTCCCTTGACCTTCTACATGTTGAAGTACAATAGTCTTTCAAATATCTGTAGTTACTTATTAAAGACAGAGCTGCCTAGCATTAGAATTCAGTGGAGTCACATAAATACAGATTCTGAATCTTTTCTTTCACAGTCTCACAGTCATCAGAAATGCTTAAAAGTAATAATTTTCAAATATTTAAAAAACCATTTTGATTGCCTGGGACTTGGTGAAATGAAGTTATATTCAAAATTACTGTGGATTACAGCAAGTTGAGAAAAATATATGGATAAAGTATTCCATAGAGAAGTCCACTGGAGTCCCTGTGGTTTAAATATGAGTGTCACTTATTCAAAATGTCATCTGTACAATCAGATTCCCTCAAGGTCTGGATTAGCAACTGATTCATTCATTGTAATTTTTAAAAATGCCAGAAGCTTTTCATGATATTTGGTGTCCAAATATGTTTTGTCATTGCAAATCCCAGTAAATAGTCAATAATTTATTTTCTCTTTGTTGTGATTTATTTCATGTTAATGGACCTGATTTTAACCCCTATTAATTGTTCTAGTATAAATCTTTAAGTTAATAAAAGGAGCCATATTTCAGGAGTATGTTTGGAAAACTATTCCTTTCTTAATTTATTTTAAACTTCTCCAAATTAAAGTCCCTTGGAGGTAGAAGATCACATCTGGACCTCTGCACAAAACCCCTTTTGTGTTTTTCTGAGCAAGATTATGAGGGCTATACATGTCACGTGATCACAATACTATTATTGAGACATAATGGCACTTCAATGTGTTCTGTGTATATGCCATGTTTTTATTACTAGTTCAGAATTTCTAAACAATGCTTTAAATCTGCACTGTGCTGGTAGTGTGGATATTAGATCCAGACTGAATTTGCTTTCTGCTACATGGAGCATTTCCAGCCATTCAGCAAGAGAATATACTCTGCAGCCGTGAACTGATGTGCCCCAGAGCTACTGTGCTGGAGGAAAGTGAATGCATCCTGTCAGCGAGAATCGCAATTACTTTAGGATGGAAAAATAAAATATATTCCTGTTTCAGAGACCCTAGCTAGGTGAGTTGGAATGGGGCAACCTCTATTCAATACTTTAACTTTCCACAATCGTGGACAATCGTTAAAAGACGAGGAAAAAAGATTACACATGATATATTCACATGCCTGGTCTACTCTAAGTAAAGCATCTTAAGTCCAGGTGTGACAAAAGAAAGTAAATCTGCTAGCACTTGTTTCTGAGTCCAGACGACTGAAAGTACAGACTCAGATTAGCACTGAGGGTTCAGAGTTTAGGCATCACTCTTGTTTTGTTACTTGGTGACATTAACACAGTTTATGAGCCACTCAGGATTCAAAGTAGAGGTGTTCAAGGCCAGGATCAGGTTGTTCAAGGCTTTGAACAACCTCATCCAGTGGCAGGTGTCCTGCCCATGGCAGGGGAGTTGGAACCGGGACATCTTCAAGGTGCCTTCCAGCGCAACCCATTCTATGATTCTATGAAAGGCTCCAAGCTAGCATTTAGTTCTCAAAAATTCAAGTAATTCAAGTTTTGCTTCTGAGTGTAAAATACCAAGGCTTAGTTGCCTCAAAAATAAAAACTACATGTCCCGAGGAATGAAAGAGTCAACGAATTAGGAAGAAGTGTATACAAGAGAAAGGAGAGGTCTCTCCTGCAAAAAACAGTTGAATTGTAACAGCTGACAGTAGCAACTGACTGGTAGTACTATAAGATCGTTGTACAGTGTCTAACTTCTTGTCAGACTCTGATCACAAGGTATTTGCAACTCTTTCCACTCACCAGCGGTAGGAGAACCTTGAAGAACACCACAGCATCCATACTGGCAACAATTTTTTTCTAATTCTGGCCATCAGTTTACACCAACTGCTGCTCTTTCAAAGAATCAGGCCAGGTGCAAGCAGTAGTGTGTGGTGTAACCATACAATCACTATTTGGCCAGGAAGGACATCAGTAACATTCTTTAATCTGAGTAGAGTCACACGCAAAATTGACTCATGTCAAAGTGGGTTTCTTCCTTTCTGTAAAACTGGTCTGTTCTACTCTCATTATCATCTGAAACTGATTCTAGTGTTTCCAAGAACACAAACAGCAATAGCTTTACTTGAGAGCTATGGTATCACACACATCCTGAAAATAAGGATGGCTTAAATTGAAAGGCAGTGGTAGAACTGGAAAATATCTTTTAGTCAAAAGACTCTTTTTTCTGGCAATTTAACTGAAACTGCTAATTGTTCAGAGGGTGTAGTGCCAAAACACAAATTATCTCTGCTGAAAGGACCTGATAAAGTCAGAGATGCTCAATTGTCTGTAACTCAAGATACAGAAGTCCAGGCATCAGAAAAAGTGAGACAAGTGTACACACAGAAATGTGGGCTTATCAAGAACAACAAGCAACCAATGCTTTATGCTGGATTTCTAATTCTTCAGTCCTTTCCAATAAATTGTGACCCAAATGCTGTGATTTATGTTATTTAAGAACAACCTAAACCTCTTACTGCATGAAACACCTTAGAGAAACTTTGTGAAAGTATTCTGATTCATTTCAAACTGGCAGCCATCTGCATGGTTTAGTTCTAAAGCAGAAACTTTTCAAAGCAGTGTTCAGAGTATATAGAAGACATCCCTGAAACAATTCTGGTGAGAATATGCACCTGATATCTGTTCATCAAAGAATGATTATTCTTACTGAGCTCTAGGCACAGCACATTCTTTTCCTGGAAAATGGAAAAAAATATAAATATTACATCTATAGCTAAATAATATAGAAAACTCTATGATTCATAGAAATACAAAATATTGCAAGCATACTCAAAAGATACACAGTTATGTTTGAAATTTGCCAGACTCTAGAAGAAAAGAATTTGCTCAGCCAGCTGTTGACTGTTCTTTCAAATTCTCTGATGAAATAATTAATTTGACATTGGTGACACATGGGGAACTGGTAACTGTACGATCCCTAACAGTTTCTCCCTCACTTCACTCGTGACAAGCCTGCATTAGCTCTGTTGAATTCAGAACAGTAACACTACCACCTGGTCCTTTCCTGTTTTAGTAATTACTGCATGGAGAGATCTGCTGGAGAGGCACAGAAATTATTAAACTGAGGATATGTGAGCTAAAGGTGCTTCCAAATGGCTCTTTCTATACGTATAGTTTTCCCGTGACCCCATACGCTGTTTCAATTCAAAAGACTGGCTGTTTGTCTTACAAGGACTAAGTTTCTTAAAGTTCATCACAAGAAATGCAAAGACACAGCCTGGTTTAATGCACTCTCGCCGTTACTCCTTTTGCTGTCTTCATGATATGACAAGCATCAAATATTGCTGTAGGACAGGATAGAAAGTGCTTGAGAGTAGACAGAGAACTTCTGGAGACAAATATGCGGGTAACAACCTGAGCACTGCATGTGATCGGTATCGCATAATTTGTACCTTTGATATTTTTAGCTGATGCTCACTTTGTCACTTGAACAGACAGTTAGGATGATGACAGCAAGCATAAGAACTGTAGGGGTAAAATGTGTGTTTTGTTTTACAGTGCCAGTGAGAAAATACAGCCAAATTCATCCACGGGAATTACTGTCACCAAGGCCTAATCTCCCTTATACAACACTATTATGAATTATGAACAAACAGGGATAATCCGACATAATGTGTAACTCAAGGTCTCATTCCAGTCCTCCTCCAAGCAGCTTTCAGCCCTGTACCCCAACTCCCTGTGCAAGAAAATGCAGAGAGAGGAACCAGCCTGACATATGCGAAGTCATATTTTGTACCTACTGTAGCAGTGCCTTAACTTCCACAGCCTACCTGGCTCTTGCATTATCCCAGGCACAGAGCTGTTGGTTCTGGAAGTTTTGCTTGGCATGTTGTACTTTAATCAGAGTTACTCTTTTAGTTCTTAGAAAATTAATTAAATTAAAAATGCCACGCTTGAATGTGTCATGTATCAATTTTGAAGACTTAATTATAAGAAGAATTAAGCTTTGATTAAGCTTTCCTTCTGAGAGCAGTAGCTGTCATTCTCCTTTGTCTTAAAATGAGAGAATCTTTCTGGCTTAGTCTACAAAAATGCCACCATATTATTTATTCCTGACAACAGAGCCTAGAAGTCAGCTTTGTGTAAAGACAAAACTGCGGGTGCAATGGTCATCTTCTGCTTTCTGTTTCCACAGAGAGCCATGGCATTACATTCTCCACATGCAAACTAGGAGAAAAGACAAGTGCGAGGCAGCAATAACAAAACATTTAGAATTGTATAGTTTAGATTATTTTGTTGTGGGAAGGTGACGTTTGAAAAGGAAATAGCCTGTTGTGTCAACCTAAGAGCTATAATTTTCTTTTTTTTTTGAGATCTTAGGCACGAGGAGAGTGTTGGTAAGTTGCAGAGACTGTTGTAATTAAACTGATACAGAAAAATCCAGGAAAATGGAGTTAATTAAAAATAAATCAGGAAATTTCAGAATCAGAATTCTGAAAAACAAAGCACTACTACCTGAACTAACCCTAGCTAGAATGGGGATGGCAGGGACAAGGACAAATTGTGAGGAGCAATTCAAGCTGATATAACTCAATCCGCATGTTGAGAAGACACCTTGGAAACACTAAGTGGTTTGAAACGCAGCAAATTTATGAACTCTACAGATAGCCTGCTTCACCTATTTGATGCATTCCCAAGAGAGAAAAGCTTATGTAGAGCGGCAGGCAATATGTTCTCAGGCACTTAGACCTTCTGAAAGCATTCAACACTCGGCAACCGTCAGCAAGAATTAATCTGCAGTAGGAATAGACACTTAGTTCCGACAGACACTGAAGGCTGCTTAACAAGGAAGAAAGTAACATTTATCTGGAAATAAGGTGCAACATTTAGTTCCAAAATCATAATTATCAGCCTCTCTGGTGTTAAAGAAAATTAGATAGCCCCATAGTTTTGCAGAGGAAATGTAATCCAATTGATACAAAGCAGAAACAGTGAGTGTTTCTGTTATTATTTGCATTATTACAGTAATTAGAGGACTGTATTACTATATCTAAAGAATGGAAATCAAGGCTGAATTTGTACAGAACTGTATTGTTGCGAACAATATTTGCCTCAGAGAATAATAAGGAGGAAAATTACAAAAGAAAGAGCAAACATCCTCCATGTTATAGGCAGTGGCAAACGCAAGGAATTCAGTGGCTTCATACTGCTTAATACAGTCAAAATAATTGAAATGCCTTAGTTAAGAGTCCAAAAGCTTGAAGCTTTTTGTATATTCAAGGGGAAGAGATTAGTACAGCTGTGTAGAAATGCCACGCTTTGTCCTTTCAGGACATCCATTCCAGAAGCATTGCGCTTCGCCTGACTCCTTCGTGCCTCATTAAATATCAGAAGTTAGGTGGGATAAATCCAAACCAGAGAGGAAGAAGACTTGCACAGGGCTAGAAGGGGTGATTCAGCAGAATAAAGAACTGAATCCAAAACTGTGAGTCCCAGACCACTTCCTTGGTCCCAAGTCATCTCTAATACCACTAGTGAAACTGAAGGTACATAACACTGAGTTTAGAAATATCCTTGCCTAAATGAAGCCCCAGACATTTTAGTAAAACCTAACCACGCTGAGAATCCCAAGCGTACAGCCCCTTTCTGCAAAACTCCCACAGGGAGCAATTGCAATAAAACATTTCTCCTGATATCTAATTGCCCCCAGGAAAACGCAGAGTGCCTCAGAGCACAGACAGTGTTCCCATGAATTTTTATACTTGTTTATTGTCAAGTATAAACTCTTACAGCTCAGCTATATCACAGACAGGTTACTCGCCAAGGAGGTACATCGAGTTCTCAGTAAGGGTGCAATTGTGTATTTTTACTCTGTTATTTCTGCCTCAGCTATTTTTTTTTACCCAAAGGAAACTCCATGGAAAGCAAGGAAAATAACAAGATACTACTACTTACCCGATGTGTGCGATCCTTGAGGTACTTGGAACAGATGATTGATATCTGAAAGAAGGAGTTGACACTATCTGTAATTGATGCTTGTCTTAATCATTTTAATTTCACTTGCATTACTTTTTCTTGGAGTAAGCCTGGGGCAAGTTAACTCTGCAATCACACTGAGATTATGGAAACATAGGAGAAGGAAGTAATAAACAAAAGTAAATGGCTAATAACTATCAAGAACAATTATTTAACATGTCATCTGTATGCAACCTATCTAACTACTGACTGACTTATTTAAATGTCTAACCTATTTGGATTATAATCCTTTCACAACATGGACAAACTGCCATACTGAATCTGTACTGGAACTACTCCAGGGCATTCACTGTCTCATTGGAACCCATAGATCCACCGAAATATATATATTAATAAAAACACTTTAAGTTCACACCAGTCCTAATTTTAGCAGTCATTAAACTGAGAGGATGCTTCATCTAAAGCCAATAATGCAACCTACAAAACAATTTCACTCTAAAAACCAATTCTTTGGTACTTCAGAAAAGGTGACAGACAGTTCTCATTAACCTCTTTACACTCCAAGGGTGTTTGCTTGTGGCTAAAGGAGGGAATTACTAGATCAAGTCTGCATTCCTAACCAGTCCAGCAACTGCAAATGACCTGTAATACTTTCAACCAAACATTTAAGATTCTAGTCAAGTAGAGGAAACAATTATAGTGTAGAAAGCTTACGGCAGAAATAGCTTTGTAATATTTATATTTAACAACCCCAAATAAAAAGTTGCATACAAAGTGTAATACATAATTTCCAATTCTGTGCATATACTCCCCAGAGCAGCCTACAATAACACAGGAATGCAGGATACACCACATCAGAGCAGATGATTGCTCTATCAAGTCCGGCATCCTGCCTGCATTTCAATGATGGAGGAAAGTATGTCTTGATGTAGTTTCTATTATAATTTGTCAAGGTTATTGAGTACTTCTGGATCCTTCTGAATGAAAAGTGATATGAAACAATGATAAGTATTTTTACTATATATATATATGCAGTTGTAATTTAGAAATAAATGGAGATAGGCCATGGAGTGCAGCTAATATTCTTGGATATTCCAGATAATTTTTAATTATTTTTAGCAAAAAAAAAAAAAACAAGTAAGAGAACCATGAAATCATTAAACTATTCTAAAATTTTTTTTATTTAGAAATAATTTATTCCTGAATGCAGGATTCAAGGCAAACTGATTTGAATACAGTGAGCCATGTCCGGTTTTATAATAAATAAATAAGCAGGAAATTTAAAATAATCTCAGCAATATGAGTGCTTACTTGGTCTTCTTAGATAATTTCCAGGTTGCTTTGATTTGTGCACATTTTCAAGAAACATTTGGGTTTCTTAACACACTGCAACATATATAGCACATACACAGTTCAAATTCTCCACACTAAAATCAGCTCTTAGCTGAAGGGCACAGCCTACATCATAGAAAGGGGTGTGAATTATGCACCCATTTAGTCTCACTTCAGCTTTTGGCCTTACGATTGTAAATCTATACTAAATACATTAAATGAAACGTGTTTCAAAATGCCAGGTGGAACCAGATGGAGAAATACCTTGAGCAGAGTTTGGAAATATTTATTCAATGGAACATGAGAGTAAATATAGTGGTTTACCATCTTAATCCAGTTATTCTAGCACGTTGTCAACAGAATTCATCGCTACATGCCCCAGAAGAAGGTGAAAGAAACCCCTCTGTGTGAAAATACAATTAAAATTTTAGGATGCCTATAAGTTTTACTCTGTGATTTATGATCACAGATGGACAAGGGCTGGCAAACTCTTGAAGAAAAAGACTAAGGCAAGTAATGGTACCTGACCTGTGCTCTCTGCTCTTTCACTTACGTTTTCAGGAGTCATGGGCAAATTTCTTTCTTCCTCTGGGACTGTTTCTCCACCCACTGAAACAGATCATGGAGGGGGTTATTTAAGAGTTTGTTGAAAAGACTTTCTCAATCGTCCCATAGCTGATTTTGTATAAATACTTCAACATTCCAATAAACATTTGCTGAACCTGATTGTTGCCGTTTCAAATTCTGTTTTTCTCTGTCTGCTTTGAAAGAAATAGAATATCATCCATTTTTGAGAGACCTTTCAGTTATTTTTCTCACCTTCCTGGCTTCTTCAGGGCACTACATTATTTATCAACATTTATCCCTCTCGCTTCTCCTTTTTCATACTGTTCTTTCCTGGCACTATCCTTCTGCTTTCCCTCCAGTCATATGGGACTTACATTTATCAAGTCCGCATGTATAAGTTTCAATTTGAATCAAACAGGTTTTACATGCATAATACACTAAACACATCTAAATTCCTCCTACAGGCATAATTTCATCACAAAGATTATGTGAAAAATTTTTGTAGCACTGAGGGTTACACTGTTCTTATTTTAACCATGAACATCTCTATTCTCCAGTTCAGTCAGTTCATTATCCTGGGGAATTATAATTGCTCTTATCACTACCCTCCCCTCACAGCCTACTTTGGTCAAACATCTTTCAACCTTTGTTTGAATACGAGTCACCATTTTGCAAGTAGGCATTATGGACTCCACTGGCCCTACTATTAATTTATTTTGCTGTTGATGAGACCTCTATGAGTACTACGCAGAAACTAATAGCAAAAGTAGGAATGACTTTCAGGTGCCACAAAGAAGAGAAATTAAACCATCTAGTAGTCCTGACAACTTGATAACACATCATGTCTACCCCGTTGAAGGGACGGAATTATTTTAGCCAACAATACAACTAAATAAATTTTTTCTCATGCACATCAGGTACATAAGATCTATACCCTTTGCAGAGGACCGTTCGTTTTTAATTACAAGATAATGTATTGGTAGTCATAAACACAATAGCACTAGAGTCGGAGTGCATTGGCATCAGCTTGAATACATGTGACATACATTCCAATTAAATCATCTATACAGCCCAACACAAGTTAAATCTCATAAGCTGTATAAACAGGAAGCAACTATTTGCACAATGATGCAGAAAAAAAAGCCAACCTCACCTTAAAATACTAGAAGAAAAATAAAAACACATATTTGTCTGTAAGGGGACAATACCAAGTTGGGTAGGTGTGTTGATCTGCTTGAGGGAAGGAAGACTCTACAGAGGGACCTAGACAGGCTGGATTGATGGACGAAGCCCAATTGTACAAGTTTCAATAAAGCCAAGAGCTGGGTCCTGCACTTGGGTCGCAATAACTACAGGCTTGGGGAAGAGCGGCTGGAAAGCTGCCCAAATGAAAAAGGATCTGAGAGCTGACAGTCCGCTGAATATGAGCCAGCAGTGTGCCCAGGTGGCCAAGAAGGTCAATAGCATCCTGGCTTATGTTGGTAAGAGTGCTGCCAGCAGAACTAGAGAAGTGCTCATCCCCTTGTAATAAGCACTGGTGAGACCACACCTCAAATACTGGGTTCATTTTTGGGCCCCTCACTATAAGAAGGACCTTGAAGTGCTGGAGTGTGTCCAGAGAAGGGCAATGAAGCTGCTGAAGGGTCTAAAGCACAAGTCTGATGAGGAGTGGCTGAGGGAACTGGGATTGTTTAGTCTTAAGAAAAGGAGGCTGTGGAGATACCTTATTGCTTTTTACAGCTACCTGCAAGGAGGCTGTAGCGAGGTGGGCATTGGTCTCATCTCCCAAGTAACAAGTGATAGGGGAAGAGGAGACGGCATCAAGTCGTGCCAGGGGAGGTTTAGATTGGATATTAGGAAATATTACTTCATGAAAAGGGTTATCAAGCACTGGCAGAGGCTGCCTAGAGAAGTGGTTGAGTCACCATCCGTGGAGTTAGTCAAAAAATGTGTAATGGGGTACTTAGACACGTGGTTTAGTGATGGACTTGGCAGTGTTAGGTTAAGAGTGGGGCCTGATGATCTTAAAAAGGTCTTTTCCAAACTAAATTATTCTATGATTTTATCATCCTATGAGATAATCTGAAAAATGGGGACTGATTCACCTTTGTGTGAACTTCTCTTATGTGGCACTGTAACTCAGAGAAGGTGGGTTTAGAGATCTTGACCAGTTCTGGTTTTTTCTGCATGGTCTTCTCCTCTGAAGCTCATTGCACTCTATGAGATGGCTGTGTTCGGTACTAGTGAGGTGGATTCCTGGTGATGGAGCCAGTGAACCTTCAGGGGGTTGACATTTTATTTATTAAAAAAGAAAAGAAGACCCTTCTTATTACAAAATGCCAATTCCTGATAATGCTTATTTCTTGTGGTTTGAACTCTGGATTTTCTAAAGGGATTTGCTTTAAACATACTCAAAGTTTTTTCTAGTTAAAGAAAACATTCTGGTAGACAGGAAAATTATATGAAATGTCTTATTGACCTTTACCTTAACCTTTCCAAGCTCTGTTTTCCTGACTGGTTTTCATTCTGATTATGCAGCACTTCACCTCCCACCATCCTTGTGTTTTTCCTCTTTACCTTGTACCCTAGGAATCTCTTTTTGTGTAATATAAGTCACTTCACATTTGAGTTTTAAAAAAAATTAAACACTTGAACAATACAGCAAACATAGTCAGTATTTATGCAAAAATGGTAGCTTTATCTCATGAAAAACATGACACTGGCTGCCAGAAAGCTTTAGCTACATTCAGACAGAGAACTGCAGCTTCTTGGTATTCGGCAATAAAGAAAAAGTAATGGCATTGTGACATGAAAGGTGAACATTCAGTACTTTGCAACATGCTGTGTTTTAACCTCAGTTGGCAACTAAACACCACACAGCCACTCACTCACTGTCCCTACAGCAGGATGAGGGAGAGAACTAGAAAGGTAAAAATGAGAAATGTCATGGGTTGAGATAAAGACAGCCTAATAGGTAAAGCAAAAACTACACGTGCAAGCAAAGCGAAACACGGAATCAATTTACACCAGCATTCAGCCGTCTCCAGAAAAGGAGGGCACCATCGCGTATAACTGTTACTGGTGAAGACAAGCACCATCATTCCAAAAGTCCCCCCTTCCTTCTTCTTCCCCCAGCATTATATGCTGAGCATGGGGTATTATGGTGTGGAAAATCCCTTTGGTCAGTTGGGGTCTGCTGTCCCAGCTGTGTCCCCTCCCAACCCCTAATCTCCTTGCTGGTGGGCTGAAGTTAAAAGAAGAAAAGGACTTGAGTCTGTGTAAGCACTGCTTAGTGATAATTAAAACATCCCTGTATTACCAACAGTTTCCAGCACAAATCCAAAACACAGCCCCATACTAGCAACTATGAAGAAAATTAACTCTATCAGCCAAAACCAGCATGCAAAAACATATTAATCATCCAGCACGTACTAGAGAACGAGATGTGGGTTTGATTCTTCAATATCTAAATACAGAATGTCTTCCGACAAGTTCCCATTTCAGTTAAACTCACAAAAAGAAATTCTATCTAAAGCTTAGAAAGGATACTGGCCTTGAGATAAGTGCTTTTCATTTTGTTTTATCTCTAGTAAACTCTGCCAAACCGAAGGAAATATGTTTTAAATTGTCCTACATAATGATACATGGCTGGTTTGTATCAGTCTTGTTCTCTGGTGCTAGAAAAGGAGTTTTCTAACATTATTGAGGGAAAGAACAAACAAATCCCATCCCTTACTGAAGAGATTAAAAAAAAAATCTCTTACTTATTATGTTTATGTATTTTTAACCTATGAGATAGATAACAGTCCCAGCTGCCTCTCACCTTCCTTGGCCACACATATGAAGAGAAACTTAGTAGCCTTTTCTTTTAAAATTTAACCTTTTCTCCTACAGTTGGTGAGGTTTTTAGGGCCATAGTACTCAATAAATCAGCCTGAGGTTTGCAAAGCAATCTAGGAATTTAGAACAAACACATACAGACGATTTGTATTATTTATCTGGGGCAGCTATGGAAATTTCAGTTACCTATTAACAGCTCTGGTTTGCAGACATCCCACCTTATGTTGGGGATCTTTACCAAAACTTTTCTTCATTTTGGTTTCCCTGTGGGGTGGTGTTATAATTAGTTTTATCTGCAGCAGTCCAAACTAAACTCATTTTTCATTTTAAGTACAGTGGTACCCAGTAAACACCACTTTGCAGTTTGCTTTAAGGCTGGGAACACTAGGATAGTGGTATTCCAGCTGAAGCTAGTTCTGTCAGACATACTGTTAGTGCACACAGCTCTCTCAGTGGAAATACAGTAGCACCAACAGCTCCACTGGAAATCTCATTTCAGTTTGACTTGGGAAAGTACACACACAATGAAACAGGCTTTGCTACAGGAAGGTTACAAAACAAAGAAGAGCTAGGAAAACAGCAGAAAATTGAAACACTTTGTTGTACTGCTGGGAGAGAATGGAACAAAACTCAGATCTGTTGTCTAACAGTCCAGTAAATTTTGTAGAACCAACTCTTGCTGTAAGCATTTAGCTTAACACGTGACACACGCTTAACAATTACCCTTCTTACATGTTTCTGTGTTTGACTACTTTTCAGTGTACTATCCTACTCCCGTATGGAATCTATGAAGTCAGTGATGTCTTTAAATATTATACCTCCATATGGCTGAACACAGCCTAAACATTTTGAGTGCTGTCATAAATAAAAATAATTATTTAAGCCTTACTGATTAGCAGATTAAAGCTCCTGTCATACAAGGGTCTGGACATAGATTGTATTTTTCATGGAATATATCTGTTTGAGTCCTTAGCCTTTAGGGACCTTTTTGTTTATCAGCAACATTTAGCATTTTCTTAGCTTTTTAATATTCTGTTGTTCAGCCATGCATGACGCTTCCAATGGTAAGCAGCATCACAGCACAACATGTTTTGCCTGCTCATTTGGATTGTAAATATTTGTACTGCTTGCTATCAACAGTTTTGTGATTCTGTACCAGGCTCTGCATTGTATATATATATATAAAGACACTATGTACAGAACTAGATACTACATTTATGAATAAATATATTTAAATAAACATTAAACAAAACCAGTCCATGTACACTAAGGAATGCTGTAATTTTCAGGAATAGGAAAGTCTTAAAATAGTGAGATTTAGGATGTTTGTTGTTAAGGTACCCACATTAAAACATTAACTTTCATCCACTGTGGCAGAAGCTGGCAGATGTGATTTTGCTTGTGCTAACTCAATAAACACAGGTCAAACCCAGTTAATAAATCAGCCTTCACTAAGTGTCAAGCAGTTCTGTTGCTCAGAGGGAAGGAGAGAGGTGAAGAACTGGGTTTACGCTTCTCTGTTACTCAGACACATATCTGTGCCTGCTGCCCTCAGAATATGGGGAAAAAATAGAGTTTCTTTTCTCTTCTGATCTCATCCAGGAAAAGACACTCAAGCTCATTACAACAGGACTCATCCAGCCCAATTTTTGTGAGACTCAACTTGTTCAAAATAACAGCAGCCACAGACTGCTCTGACAGCAAACTTCTCAGGCAGAGAGACCTGTACTCATACACGAGGTCTCCGGCAGCAGCCAAATTACTATTGAGCAGTAATGATAATTTTATCCAAAATGGCTTCTTAAAACATGTAATTGCCCTAATATTTTAATTAATGACTAATAAATGTACTCCCCATCTCTATGATGACTGTGCCCATCTCCCTAGGTGGATAAGTAATAGTCCAGATAAAGAGGAGAAAAACTGATTCACCTTTTAAAAGGCACAGTTTCTCTACTTGACTATACTGACTTCTAAGAATAGCAATCGGTGTAGAATTTGTGATGACCTTTGATACCTTATTAAATATACCTACTCATTACTCACGTTTGGTTTTCCTCGACTGAAGTGAGGTAGGATGGATTTTTCCGTAGCTAAATTTTTAAAGTGTGTGATTTTGATCTCACATATAAGATTCAAATCCAAACCATTTTCTCCTGATTTACTGGGAATGGAATCAGACCCAGATATTGGGTAACTGCTGATCACCACCCCACTAATAGCTAAGTCATAATATGGTGGAAATATATGTTGACTTCTGCATCTAGAGAGGACACAAGCTGTTGAGCATAGGCTGCTTTTCAGTTTGTTAATGGTGGGACACTGGCCAAAAATAAATTAACAGTCTATGTATAAATCTGCTGGAAGTGAAATACACTGTAGGGCTCATACTTCATTTTTTTAAGTAATATTAATCACAACTGACAACAGACTATCAGTGTATTGTCTGAAAACACTGGGGAAGGTAGAAGGTCATAAGTCCTCTGGCTGACCTGCACTAAGATTTGGAATATTTTCCTTCACATTAGGATTCATCTGGTAGATAAATACTTTCTAGGAGAAAAAAAAAGGCAAATGTGGACATGCTGAGTAAGGGGAGAAACATCTCATGATTTTATTTGTCAGTATCTGCACTGATTGCACATGGCTCTGTCGTGTCTGGATTTCACTATCTCTTCTGAAGCAGATTTTTAACATGGCAATACTGTCCTTCCCCTGTTACCTTACCCTCCTTTACTAAACCGTCCCCTGCAAGCTTTACTACTCCCTTAAAATGGCATGGCAGGTCCTCAAATCCCACAAATGTTACTCGTGCCTGCCAAATGGGACTCACTCTGTCATGGACATTATCTCTGAGACTCTTTTTGAAGTTTAAAATGCTTTGAGTTTATTTTGAAATGTAGTCACCTCAGAGGAAAATCTTCAAACTGCTGTCAGGACAGTGAGGTCCTTTGTGATGCTACAAAGCCCTGTACTTTGCCTAGTAGGGATGAGAAGCTTCCTACATGTACGTTCTGGTTTTGCCATCTCTTCTGCATCAATGTAGAGAGAATGCACAGTTAACAGAAACAAAATTTTTTTTTCCACTTTCTTCTTCTGCATTTTTCCAAGTAAATGTTAAGCGCAATGCTTCTTTTTTTTTTTTTTTTCCAAGTCAAAGTGGCTTTAAAAGCTAATAGCAATAGAATCAAATTACTGAAGGAAATGCATAACATGCCCAAGGAAGAAAGCTGGCACCGCTACATATTCCTTAACCAGAAATAATGCAGGTTTTACAAAATGCTGTCAGGCAGCAATAAAACTCATTCACCTTTCTTATAGACTGATCCAAATTACTGCAGCTTTAATGTAGGAATATGTTAAGTATAGAAAGAGAAGATATCAGCTACTGCATATGGTTATTTTAATTAGGACCTTGAAAACCTGAGTAGTGAAATTTTAAGAGTATGTACTGACATTTTAGGCATATGCATAATGAATATTTAAAGAATCCTGTGAAATACCTGCCTGGAATTAGAACTACTGCCTTTATTATGACCAGCTATATTATTATTAGCATGGGTTTAGACAGTGTAATGTTTAACACTTTTGTGCAATAAATGGCTGCTGCATTAGGTGTAAAGAAGTTTCAATTTATGGATGTGGAATGATGGATATGTAAAAAATTATCTTGTTACAGTTCTCATATCACGTGAGACAGCAACTACACATTTTGTCTGTGCTCCTAAATGCACCAAAGAGGTTAATGTTTTCAAATTTGTATATTGTAGATAGATAAACAGATAGACAGATGCAGAGAGAAAGCATACACACTAAAACGTGATTATTATACATATAACTTTCAAATGGCATATTGACAATATCCAGGGTAAGTATCTGCAATGGATCATCCACACCCCACATCCCTCTTTCTGTGTAAGCCATAACAAATGAAGTCCTGAAGTAGGAAAGTGAAGGGTGTACTACTACTACACTAAATTTTATTTAGTAAATTATGGATTGAAAATATTCTGCTTTTCATCTTGTACCCTGAGAAGCTCCTGGCCTTGGTTCTCAGGACTTCCTGGATTATAGAGCTGCATTAATGTAAATTGCTTTCTACTGTTAATTATGGCATTCATTATTTGCTTGATGCCCAGCCTCGATCATTAATTGTGTTTCTGCTGGGTGAAGAGGCTCAAATTCACAAAAAAAGTTGGTCTTTTATAGCCTCTATAGTCCACCAAAAAGACAAAAATAAGTCCCAAGACAAGAGACAGCGGTTGCAACACGTTTCTACAGTGCAGGAGGAATAAAATGTTCTTGCTGCTAAATGCATCACTTAAAACAGTATCATTTTTCTTCCCTGCATTCTCAAGGAATATTCTTTTTCCTTCTACTCTTTAACAGATCTAGTCAAGCTGAAACTGTTTCCAAGCCAGAGAATACAATGGTAAAAGAATATTTTTTCTCTTTCTATGCCTTATATTCAAGTTTAATATAGAATACCAGGTAGACAGAGTAGTTCTTGTGCACTAGACTTAAGATTTTTGGAGTATCTTTACTAGTAGAATTGCTACATCCTATTCTAAATATAGTTTTCTGCTAGCGTAGTTCCTTACCAGTAAAGCAGCAAACTTTCTCCAATTACAGATAGGCAAGGCTGTAGGGAAGCCACTACATTTATATTCATTTACATCACAATCTCCACATCACAGTCTCTTACACCTCAGTCTTAAGGATTTCAAAAGATTTTAAAATCTCTTATTCTCCAAGCTTAAACAAAATGGCTGAGGAAGGGCAATTCTCAGAATAAAATGAAGCAGAATCATCCACATCGCTAGCAATACTTCATGGCTGGCAATCAAGCATAATTCCTGGTGCCATGGCAATAGGAACAAAGAGATTTAAAGGCAGACAAGAGAACTGGTTTCATGTCATAGACAGATACAGTACAGTCTAAAATTAGAAAGTATTTGTCTGGAGAGTTACCTGAGTCCAGAAACACAGGTTCAGTCAAGATTCAAAGAACTATGCTTAACCTGTCCTTTGCTTTGACGGTTGCTGCTTCTAACACACACATGAAATAAAGGGAAGACATCTTGGGGGGGAAATAAATGAATTTTTCCCAGCACATAATTTACTCTAACAAAATCCTTTTGCCTGTTAACTGTGAGTCTTGCTCAACTTATGTGCCTGTCTACTCAATGTACACCAGCACTGCTACAGAAAGGCACAGCCTTTACCCACCCTTTGGAGTTGCCCGAAAGCAGTGGGTCTGACTGCTCGGAATGTGAGTGCCTGGTAGCCAAATAAGCGACAAAGAGTCACACATATGACAAACACGCAGTTGCAGAGGGACATTAAACCCAATACCACAGTACTACTGGATAACCACCTTTTAGCACCAATGAAATAAAATAAATGCAGGCGTAGCACGTCTCTTATCACTTGCCATCAACTGGCATGTGTTATGCACTTAGTGGAGAGCACAGAGTTCAAACGAAATCTCCTTTAACAGATACTCTTATACTATGTCACCATCTGAGTGGTAACAAGCAGCATTTGTTGCACATTAAGTGTGCATATAACAGTAAAACACTGAAGCATGAAATGGAAGTTGTAGACTGTGGGCTGTCTTGCTAAGTACTGTTTCATGTGCCTACTGGAAACAGACAATCTGAGAAAATGGCAGGAGCTGCGGTAACTACTGAAGCACAGAAGCTTTAAGGTTACCACCTCTGTCCCATATGAAAAATCATTTTATTCTGACTACATTGTAAAGACAGAGTGGGGGTTATCATATAAAAGTCATTACTTCTCCTAATGCTTTATCAATATTCCACTAAAATCAACATGTTTGTGCTTTAAAACCTTTGTTGGGCATTTCTAAGCGTAAAGCCAATGAAGCAAAGGCAGAAAATAGAAAAGAACAAATGGCAGGAAGAGAAGAATATTCCTATTTATTACATGTCATTGTTACCAGCCACTGAGAAGGATTTTGGCAGTGGAGTCTAACAAATACTGGTATTCCTGTCTGTGCTATGCCACGACCAACAGATTCAGAAATACTAGGGAAAGCCAGTTTCTAATATATACCAATGTATGTGATTATATGCCAACAAGAGTGACTGGTTTTAAAAGAAGTATGACCTTTGTCTTACTTTTAGCTGACTCCCTCTGGTAAAGCCAGAGATGGTAGAAGAATGGGAAACAGCCCTTTAAAGGAACATGAAGTCTTCTTGATTTTGAGAAATTATTATGATTAATGTGTATATACGCACACATATATTAGAATAAGCTTAAGCATGTCTAGCTATGTTTGAAATATAACTAGCAATACTGAAAAAAAATTAACAGACTTGTCTCAGAAACCCGTATTTGCCTTCTCCTTAACTGTAGCAACATGGAACATAAAAATGCACAAATTTAGAGCACCATCTGGAAATATCCCATTAAAATATCATTCTTGGATCTTACGCTCTTAGCAAGCAATGAAGGTACTAATAAAAAAGTACAAAATGAATATTATATATAAGCAAACGGAGTATTTTCAGAAAGATTTGTTAAGGGGCAATACATCTACTGCAACAAGGATCGAATAATTGATATAAATTGCTAGTTAATCTAAAAGGTCCATTTACAGTATAAACATGGTTCTAACATACGGCACTTCTGGTTCTGTAAGCAGTAGATAACTTATTACCTAAATTACGCCTAGCTCTTTGTCTCTTGCTGTTTTCCTCACAATTTCTGGACTTAAGGTATTTATTAATTCCCAATCCTGTCAACACACCTGTTATATATTGCTCTCTGTAGGCACAGAGCTGCACAAAACAAGAAAAAATAGAGAAGTAGGAATTACTACAAAAGAACAAGGGAATGACTACACTGCTTTAAAGCATTGTGATAGAGTTCCTTCACTGAGCAATATTTTTTCAGTTGTCCTTATGCTGCTCCAGAGCTGAAGTAGATTCAGCATCGATGAGAAGACCACAAAATTCAAGAACTTACATATTATATTGAAATATGTCACAGAATAATGCCTTTACGTTTACCATTTACATAATTACATAATCATGAAAAAGGTAGCCTTCCTCCTTGAAAATCACTGCTAAAATCAACCCGCTGGGTCAGTTTAGCTGTTATATAAATTACAGACGTGCATATTGATGAGAACACGTATCATCATTTGGGATGTCAAACAGGTACTGATTAAAATGGCATAGTTAAACAATGTAGCCTTCCAAAACTCCAGCAGGCAGGAACACTAATCCTCCCTGATAATCTTCCGAAAACTTTAAAAATTAGGGGATTTATGTATGTTGATATGAAAACATCTGTTTTATGTGTTTGTTTTGGAATAGTTTTACAATGACTGAAATTTGGAAAAATATGGAAACAAAAGTCTTAAGAAAACACTGTTTTGAAAAATACAAGAAAAAGACTATTCTTTACCTTAAAATCATGAATAAAAGCCTTCTTTTCCAACAAAGACAAAAGATTTAGGGAGGCAAATACTAACACATATGTGATCAGGAGTGATTTTAAATTGAGGTTATATAAGGTCAATGAAAAATTCTTTAGGCTTATAAGAAAGTTCTTTGCTAAAACATACATTCATTACACATCTTTAGAATAAGTGCACTTCCTACCTTCCAAAGAGGTTTGAATCCTAAAAGAATCAGCACTCCTGCTACTATAGAAGAACATTCATCCAGAGCGTGCTTCTATTGCTGTCCACACTTTGAAATAGTTTTTCACCGTAATGATGAGGAGTACTATAAAGAATAAATAGAACCACTTCTGAGAGAAATAAGGAGAGATTTTGACCTCAGTCAGAAAATGGAATTGAAATTTCAAATGTCAATGACTTTTGATTCCATGAGAAATATTAAACACATTTGATGCATCCAGGGCTTGTTTTAAGGAAACTTGTTTCTGAATACTTGAGGACTCAGTTAGATTCCAAACAACTGTTAAATCCAGCCATTTTTTTAGTCTTTATATCTATTGAGCTCTTAAAATTGAGGTGATGGAATTTTCTTTTACTTTCTTTTATTTGTGTGATTGAGTTATTTTATTTTATTTTATTTTTGAATGGTTGTTTTTCCTTTGGATGACATTCCTTTATATTTGATGCTTGCCAGTCCCCATTTGTTGGATGGTTTTTGAAATGGTTTGCTTTGAAAACAGAGTCATCTGAGATAAGGGACTGGTAAGGCTATCTTGTAAGATTGCTAAGAGCACCTTGTAACTTAGATCATGATCATAAACCATTAACAGAATACATCACAAAATAGTTGAAATGAAAAGCTGTTTCATTAGCCTAAGCACAGGAATTTTTTAAAATACATGATGTATCTCTATGGAAAATGAGTACAGCACCAGAAATTAATATCAGCCTAGAACAGACAAAAGGGCTACATTCATCAACTAATACAGGCTCCAAGATTAATCTAGCTACCTCTCATCTTCCTTGAATTTAATTAAATCCCTTTGCCTAGTTTGATGAGTTGGTAAATCTTTTAAAATGAATTCCACTCTCCTGTTTGCACGATTGTTTTGCTTCTAAACCTGGCTGGTGTGGCTGAGAGTCTGGTATCTAGTATATCTCCTCATTTGCTGCCATATTTAAATAGGCTCTTAAAAAAGTTCTTCATGGCTAAAAATTGAGTTTAAAAATGTTTCTAAATCCAGTAATAGAGGATTGAAGTCACACCAGATACTTTGAAAAGACCATGTCCTGTAAGCTCTTTAATTATCCTATAAGAACTCAAGTGATTTAAAATGTTCCCACTCTAAAACAATCCGTAAATCATTCCACAATGCTTTATCACATTTAAGTACTCTCCCATTCTTCTTCAAACATGTAAACTATTTCCATTCATTGTTCTTTTGCTTCATGGGACACAGCAATTTGTTTTAAAGAAGCTGGTTGAATTTCAAATTGGAGCCAACATAAATCTATTGTGTGTTTATATTAAAGGAGAAAGCATAGAAAATTCCCAGCACAGTGGTGTCTTCTGGCCATAATTAAATGCCAAGTGTGCATCTATACTTTGTTTTATTCCTCTTCTCCTTTTGTGAAACACAAGAAGGAAGTTTCTACAAGCTGGACTGCCCATGGCAGTTTCTCCCTGACATGCAGTAGAGCCACTGAACATGTGTGAAAAACATTGAGTTCAGACAGGTATGGCTGAATCTCCCTCTCTAGCTGTAACTATGACCTCTACATAAGTAACAGAAACAATCAGCAGTTCAGTAGGGAGTAGCAGCACTGTAACATAGGCTACGATGCATCCCCATGGACAGGCACAAGCAATGTCTGTAGACTAACCATAGACATTTGAAGGTGAGCAATCCACAGTACAGTAATCCACTTTCTAACAGTTTCTTGTAAGCATTAAATAGAAGACAGAGTTGTGTAATATATTGTAAAGAAATTGCCTTGCTTGAAGAACAGAATCACCTCTCGCTGTGACTGCCTTGTTACAGCTCACCACTATCCTCAGCTTCCCTCGATCTGTCAGGAGGAGGCACATACTGTGAGCTTTCCAAGTCTATTGATTCTGACATGCCTGCCATTTCCTTAGCAAAATAACTTGCCTGTTTTCTACGTAGAACCCTGGCAAAAGAACATTTACCATCTGGCTCTTAAACAAAGGTCAAGGAGCAATGCCAAGGCATATTGTTCTGCTCAAATGTGTCAGTGATCCTTTTATCTTCAGATGGGATTTGGTAAGTTGACTTGACTAGCGGAACAGCATCTCTGTTGTTTCACTCTGCCTTTGAAACAGAGAAACTGAAAGACCTAAGTCCTATATCGCACCCTGCACCCTCTTAAATCAGCCAAGGTAAAAAAATACCCTTGCCATCTGCTCCTTCCACAGCAAAAATTATAAGCCAAGACAGACCCCTTCCAGCCCAGCATATTTCCAGCCAGCTGAAACACCGATGGCCCTAGTGAGAGGAAGAGGGGCTACGGACTTCAGTGGGCAGGGTTTTGATATGGTTCTGTAAGATTCAAGAAGAAACATGCTCTAACTTTGAACAGGGCAGTGCCCTTGATGGTGTTTAAATGGGCTCTTGCATCATTTTCTGGTGAAGATTTAATGATCAAGAGCAATGGTCCTTTGAGGGTAGGGTCTAACAGGAACTGGCTGTGGGGTTTATCAGAAGCGGCAGGACAGCCCTGCACCCTGCTATAGGCATGTCGCAACTCACATCAATTTCTTTGTGGGCATGCAGCACATTAGAGACTTTCCAAGTGTTCCTATACTGTCTTACGTGTTAGTTAGCAGAAGAAGAGGTCTTGGAATAATTTATAGAGTTTGAGATACAGCTTAACGTAATAGCTATTAAAAGGCCAGAGAAGGTGATAGCATTGCTTGCAAAGATGCATGTGAATTTGTATAGTTATGATAATTAAAATTATGATAATTATTGAGCCACAATATATATTAGAGTTTATTAATTTATAGGTAAGATTGATACCTCAGGCAAAGAAGAGTGAATATCTTCTGAAAGATAATCCCTGCTGAATAGCACTGTAAGGTGTGAAATGAGGGTGATATTTAATATTATGTTTTCAAAATTATAGGACCTCTCCCCTTGCTATGAACAACAAAGAATATGATACATTCTACTCAGAAAAAATCAACTGCATGTCGAACTAAAACCAGCAAAATCATGTACTCACAGTTTGTATGATAAGGAGCTCCATAGGGAAAACATCTTAAGCCAAACACTACCAGAAATGTCACTTGACCGCTGAAATAAAGCAAACAACAGACTCTTCCAGAATTGTATAAATGGAAGCATAGTTAACATTATTTAAGTAGTATCTTGTTTAAAAGTCTACACTTCCATGAAATTTTAGAATTCTGAAGTGAGATTGGTTGTTTTGACTCTACAGAAATCTAGAGGACAGCAAAGGTATTTAGACATATCAGGAAAGACCGCATTTACATGTGTAGCTTGTTAAAACTGAAGGCAGCAGTTCAGCAAATCCAAGTCAGAAATATCAGAGCTAGAAATAACCAAAGCTACAAATAAGACACAAACATTGGTATTGCAGACTTTAGTACTATTTAGCTTTGTCAGGAAGGGTAAGATACACATATGTCTGTTTTCCAAATTGTCACTGACATATCAAAGGAGGGGGAGATGAAAGGCTTAGGACTCAACTGGTACCATCAAAAAGAAAAAGCAACTTTAAATCGCAGCTTGGATCCAGAATGCTGTGCTAGTTCTGAAGGTGGAAAATGCCCTCTGGAAACTATTTGAAAAAGAGTATAGTCGTGAATCAAAATTCCTTCTGTTTTGTCAGGGAGTTTAAGGAACCAAAAGGAACCAGTCTGATTACATCTTCTGAGCTACAAAATGGCTAGAAGAGGAAAATCAGTTTATTTCAGGTAAATGTCTGGGACACACTGCATTCGCTAGGAGCCTACTCTGAAAAAAACAATTCAAGATCAATTCAAAGACAGTAGCCTTGAGCCAGAATTTGACCTCCATTTGTTTCCTACATGCATCCTTTATGACCACCCAGCTATAGCAGTATACTCTGTTTGTATTTGTTCCAAAAGGTGAACAAACTCAACATTGACCTGACAAATCTGCAACACAACAGGAATTTCTTAAAGAGGAGAAAATGTTCAAACCTCATGCTGAGTATGTATAAGCCACATCTGTTTCCTGAGAAAATGAACCAACTCTGATGGCAGAGAACTCAGTTAAAGCAAGAACAAAAAAAAATATAAAAAAAAGAAGAAACGCAGACTTTCCATCTGGTTTCCCAGCTGCTTCTGTAAAGACAAATCTCTCCCTGTTGAAAATTACAAAATTGTTGTTGTAGTGCAGCTTTTTCAGAAAAAAGGCACAAGACTTCATGACTGACAAGCCCTTCCAACAATGGCACAAGTCAAGTTTTGTCTTATGCTTGTTACATTGTTTGCATGTGAGAGACTTTCAGAAATTACATAGATAAGAGGTGAAATGAGACTGAAAGAATTGCAGGAATACGTTACAAGCAAATAATAACTTTCAAGTAAAAGAACTAAAGGAAAAAGAGGCCAAAGAGCTGGTTCTTTAAAGAAAGGTTTTATTTCCTTGAATTCTATGAAGGAATTTCAGCTGCCTGCTGGCCTGAGGTAGGGAAAGATGAGGAAGCGTAATGCTCTGAGTGGTCAAGAATTGACTTTTTTAGCAGAATCTTTTAACAAAAACTAAGAAAACATTTCTTTGTTGGATCATCCCACAGTGAAGTGGGATTACTTGGCAAAATAAACAAAAATAAAATGGACACACATAGGAAAATGCATTCTTCTGGAAAGCCAAATACTTGTACTCTGCAAATGCCATTTCATGTCTCTTGACTATGAGATTATAGTTGCATGCTTCCCTTCTGAAACCCAGCTGCCTGGTCAGCATGTCCCAGCTGGAAAAAAGACCCCATGTTGAAGAACAGGGTTGTAAAGAATCCCAAATGCATCTCAATTGTGTTGCATTTAGGCCTAGCATTATTGCTTTTCTCAACAAAGGTATTTCACATTCTGGCTTTACTTGGCAATCAGAGGAAAGCTGGCTCTTTTCCCCATACCACTGCACACATGGAGAGGAGGCAAAAGAGGGTATGTCCCGTGTGAGCATGCTTCCCAAAATCTCTTCTATGTACAGAGCTCTGCACCACAAGGTCCCTCCCAAATCCTCATGGCACCACTTCTGGCCTCTATCTGATCTCTACCCATGAGCTCCTTCCGGCCTGCAGGGTCTTTCTCAAGGCATCATCACGCCGTGCTCCTCTTCCTCCGGTAAGTGGGTACAACAGCCATTCTATCGCAGGTAGAGCTTGTCTTGTTCGAGAGGCTGAGCACAAGCCACACTTTTCCCCAGTTCAGTCAGATCTCTGCTTCTACCACATCCTTTCATTTTCAGACTCCATTACTGCTAAGCTGCCTTTTGAAATGCAGCATGACAGTCTCATTCTTCCCTTTTTAAGACAGAGCTCTTTGTACTGACTGGCAAATCCTGGGATTAGTTAATCTGTAAATTCCACAAGACATTCCTTATTTCTAAAAGCTTATTCTTATCTAAGTGAAAGCTGCTTTGACTATTTTTGTTTTCTCTTTTCTTGTATCTCAGGCCTTTGGGAGCTGACTGCTAGCACCACGGCTCTGGGGAGGTAGTTAGTGGGAGTAAAGTTCAATTAACTTGAAGCTGGGCAAAAAAATGTCAATAGACCTCCACACACACACAAAATCAGACAGAGCAATATGCAGATAAACTCTCCACAGAGTATTCTGAGTATTTGTACTTCTCAAATTCTTTGCTGCACCAATAGTCTCAAAGCTGATGACTTTTCACAAAGGACGGAAATTAATGAAGTGCTCCTTAACACTCCCTCTTAACTTCATAAGAAATGTAAAGTACTTCCTCCTAATTCCACTCAGCCAATTCCTTGAATTTCAAATGCAATTTGGGATTGTTTTACTTAAAGAAACAAGGGCTGTCAGAGAAAATCAGCAGTAGGACAGTACTAAAAGCAGAACTTTGCTAAAATAGGCAATGTTCTCACTTTTCTCGTTTCAATAACTTCCATATGTTATTTTTTTCCTTGAATATTTCTTCCAGATGTAATAAAATATTGCTGTAATATTACAGTTTGTCAGTAAAATATTTTCCTATTAACGATCAGGAGGAGTGGAAAAATACAGACAAGGAGTCTAAAAAGGACAAGAAGGAGACAGAGATACAGAAAGACAAGACAGAGGAGAATGGAGATCACAGTGTAAAACTGACATATTATACTTTGTGAAAGTGAGTGAAACTAATGTGAAATTCCATTTAGCTCCATTGGTGTTAAAGTTTCTACACTGAATTTATGTTAACTAGCCCCACATAAATGCATTTTAAACACACCGGAACAGCTCTTGATGTGCTAAGACACACAGGTAAAATTAAATTTCTTTTTTCTTTTCAGAAACCTGGTGCAAATGCTGCTCTTATTTCTGTCAAATATATATAAGAAGCCTTTAATATTCGGGCTGACAATTTCACAAAGCATGTGAAAAACATATTCCGAGATAAACAATCTCTCATTCTATGTATTGCAAAACAAATTTAAAAAAAAAAAATGTTCTCCAGAGTCTAACAGAAATTAAATTTGTAAGATTTTTTAGGAACGTTTCATATAAAATTTTCCAAAGGGAGAAATATGTACTTCCTAGAGGTCTTTCGAACCATTATATCAGACTCTGAGAGCAGGACTGTAATTTTCTGTTAACTTTTATGGGATGTTAAAAAAAAAGCACTAGGGAAAATTAATTTCTTATTAAGTTTCATGATTATTTCTTGAGGCATATTGTAGGATAATTACAAATAATGATAATGTATCATTTATATAGCACATTTCACCTTCAAAGGACTTCATAAACATCAAACAATGTTTAGTCTTTTCTGATAGACTAAAAACATGTGCTTCTGGTCTATCATCACCTCAGAATTGCATTTAGAATCACATGTGGCTGTTCTGAATTTCATTCCAGTCTACTGGGGCTGAAAATATAGCAGCAAATCTAAACTTTGTCCAAAATTCAGAACTTCCAGACATGGACCGTTAAAAAGATCCGCAAAACTTAATATAAATTTCTGAACTTGAACATAGTTTCCAAGCAGCTGTCAATGCTAAGAGATGGGCGGATGCAGAAAAGTCACATGACTCACTCAAAGCCACTGATATCAACGTTGACAGCTCTGAGTTGTTAGAATGAAGCAGTAGAAAAGTGAAAAAGTGATGACTAAACTTAGATAGATTTCCCCCATAGATTTCCCATTTAAATCAAAGGCAAAAATAACTTCCGAGGAAGTTAAAAGCAGCCACAAATAACGTATGTAAAAAACGAGGAACATTTTGCTTATAAAGACAGCTAATATTTTATAACTGTGTCTGTTGTGCCTCAAGCTTATTTCTCTCTACACAATGTGTTCCCCAATATTTATATCTGTTCATATTCACAAGGATTAAGAACAGTGGAGCTGCCTCAACCAGTTAGTAAAATCTCCCATGCAAAGAATGTAATCCTGAACATTACTGGAATTGAACTGCAGACCATGACACTCAAAATCTGCAGACAACAGTTCTCCCAAATGAGCTTTAACACAGCCAACCTGGACTAAACCATCTCCAACTGGAAATAACTTCTAAGTAAATGATACTAAATTTGATGGTCCAAATCGGTGTCTAGCTTGCAGCCACCAGCTTCCATGCAGTTACCCCAGGGATAAATTGTTCCATCTTGTCTAAATTAATTTGCTTATATATCTTGAAGCTACATATTTTTACACAGTTTTACACATTTTTAGTATTTATTTCTAGGTAGACCAATGCCTATTTTGCTAATGGTTTATTGTTCAGATACAATAATACTTGAAAAGTAATTGCATGAAAAATTGCCACGCTACAGAACAGACGTGATTTAAAACCAATTGTGACATGAACACAAGGGAAACGAGGTGCCATTAATCTTAATGAAATGTGATTAGAAATTATGAGATAGAAATAACAGGTTCTCATTTTTAACATTATTTTATGTCATGGATTGTGTTTGTGTGAGTATATTTGTACATGTATTTGTAAATTCTGCATGCAATATGCTGCCATAACTTGGTTGATCTGAGCCTAGGGAGAGGACTTTGGTTTTGAAATTCGTAAGAGTTTTTTATAGACTTCTTTGGGAAACAGATATCCTTCCTACATTATTCATAACAACTGACACACTAAAGCCCAGAAAAAGTGAAAGAGATCTGACATGATGTGCAAGTATGAGTTTTTGTACTACAGAAGGCAATACAAGGCTTCGAAAGGAAAATATATATCTTTGCTGCTTCAAAACCTATTTGAAGTCTTTTTAGTGTTCAGCTATAAATCTGACCAAAATTTCACTATGCCAGGTGCAGAACATGTTGGCATCACTAAATTATTTGAACAGTCATAGTGGTCATCTGGACCCATACGTTCAGCATAGCATTGTAAGGAATGGGAATGTTCACCATTATATTGTGCACATTTGTCAGACAGTGAGTGTTTAAGAGCCCATTACTTAGATGTTAGAAAATCCAAAAAAACACTATAGTGGATGGGAAAGCAAGCTCCAGTGTTTCTTCTGCTTTTGAGACTACCTGGTTCAGTCAGACAAGCCTTTGCCACGGCTGGGTGACAGGACAGAGTTGTCACGAATAGACCATGAGTCAGTGGTTACCTTTTAAAGATCAAAACCTACTGGTGAGAGAAGAAAACTGGGGGAATCAGTTACAGTTTTCAAGATGATAAATACCAAGTTCTTATCGATGACCACAATGCAAAGAAAGTTAGAAGAAGAGGTAAATTCTGGTTCTAGTATGTTTTCTAAGTGTAAGAGACCTTCAACATCAGAAATGCTCTGAAGGAATGCCAGAAAGTTGTCACTCACCCTCTTCGCTTTTCCAGGAAAGGCTTGGTGAAAGCAATTCTGGCAATGCACTAGTTCTCAGCATCCGTAGGCCACGTTCTGTTTGGAGGAAGAGCATTTCTGAAAGTCCTTTTCAAGAAAAAGAACAGGAGAGAGATCGGCAATGCTTACCTTCCGTCAAAGGGGTGATTAAAAGACCAGAATGTCTCTGTTCTGCATTGACATCAGTTAATTTCTCTATAGTTACCACCCTGTGCATATAATGCGGTGCAATCCAGTATTTTCAGTCGGTGAACCTCCTGTGTTTGCTCACCAGAGCCTATCAATAACACAAGTTGGAAATATGTAGCAAAGATATATGTGAGAATTTTCCCCTCACGGTCTGATGCTGGCCTTCTTTCTTGGGTGTATTTTCCTCTGCAGACAACGGGAGCTGTGTTTCAGTGAAGACACCAGGACGAGAGCTCTGATTTTGCTGAGCTAAAAAAATCAATCTCTGCCATCTTACGTCCATTTTAGTGTTGAAAAATAAAGCACCGGAGTACGCAGGACTGCAGTAGAGTCATCGCCATGGTAAGGCATGAACATGAAGGATTAGGGAATCAAAAAGCAGGGCACTACGTGTGACAATTTCTTCTCTCTGCAGCAAGTGAACGCAGCCTGCAAAATCACTGCTAAAGACTCCAAATGTTCTGGAGCAGTGTCTGGTGACAAGACTAAAAGTATTTAATTCAGAGGCCCTTTCCTAGGAAGTGACAAAGGCCAAGCTGGGAGTCTGGACATTACTATCAGAGACTTTTATTGAATTATGAACTAATTCAGTTTCACACTCAGGCTACTTGAGTAAGTCTAGCTTTCTATTTTCATCAGCTGCTGTTTATTAAGAGTTTGAAGCAGAAAATTATGGCAAATAATTTTCTAATTTTTAATTTTACTCTAAGATTTTTCTGATAACCATGTTGGCTTGGAAATAAATAACCATAAATGTAGATTGGCAGCCACAAAAACCATAGACAGTTCTTTAACCACTGTAATTAATATTGCTAGGCTGGTCCCTATGTTTCTCAGAGTTGTTGTGTGCTAGCTAAAATCTGTTCAGTCAGGCTGATTTTGGCTTTCATCCACATATATTAATTTTACCCAGAAGCATTACAGAAACTTAATTAAGCTGGCAGGTTGCATTCTCTTATGGTCTATCTTGAACACAGTCACATTTTTAAAACCTGAATTAGAGAAGAAATTCAGTTTGGTTTACTACTTACAACTCTTATGGAAAAAAAAAATAAAAACCCAAACAAAAACTTCCATTAAAATAATTTTATTCAATTTTCTATGAAAAAGCAGACTTGTTTATGCTGAACTGTTGTTTTTAAAGCACTCATTTTTCTGGAAGTGAAGGTACAGACTGTAATAAATAGCTGGTCAATGCCTCACAGAGTGCACACACTACGCTGCTGGTTCCCTCCTCCAGAAATACAGTTCATTTCCTGACATTTTGTGATATACTCAGACCTTGACTGTTTAGCTAGTGGCTCAACCATCCTAACTGTTTAAATCAGCCATGAAAACCTCTTTATTTACTGCGAAGCACAGTAAGGGATGGACCTGAACCAAGACTTCGAGTTCAGATGCTTTTCACACTGAAGACTGAGAGCTGAATCTTACTCCTATTCAGGAAAAGAAGGAAATATTTGAACATTGGAACGTATGTTTAATTCTTTCCATAAAATTGTGCCTGTACCCTAATTCAATGATGATCCAGTAGCTAGGAACTTTCAAGTATGTAATTTTCTAAGGTTTTGTTCTGGCGTTCCTGAATAGAGTTCTCTTTCATCCTAAGAGGTCATTACATTACATACACATTTCCTCTGAGGGTGGTGAGGCACCAGAACAAGTTGTCCAGAGGAGACATGGATGCCCCATCCCTGGAGGTGCTCAAGCCCAGCTTGGATGAGGCTTTGAGCAATCTGATCTAGCGAAGGTGTCCCTGCCTGTGGGCAGGGGGCTTGTAACAACATGATTTTTAGGGTCCTTTCCATCCCAAACCATTCTATGATCCTATGACTTATGACAAAGAACCAGTCGAAAGGTCCAGTGGTATGCATGGTTCTGCTGGGTCTTTGGCTGTAGTCTGTGGTAGAATGGGCTCCTCTAACCATGATGAGGTTACTGCAAGAGAGAACTGATGTCCTTGGGAAGGCCTACAAGTTCACAGAAAAAAAATCTGACTTGATCTGAGACAGAAATTATATACTTATTTTCCCAGATGTCTGAACAAAAGGATTGGAAATTTTTGAACTTGTGAAGTCTCAGCTTTTATTCTTCCAAAAAGATGGTGAAAAAAAGGGCCAGAAATGCCTCAAGAACACCTACTACCTTAATTATGTCTTCACTGTGTTCCGTTACAGTTTGCCTCAGTAAGGGTGAACTGATCAGGCCCCACAAATATTTGTTTTATATTTGAATCCTTATATGTGCTGTATTTTCTGTAGGAGGATTTGCATGCATTACTGTGATAAATGGAAACTCCCACTGAGAAACCAAGCATGAGTATTATTTCACCTAAATTCTGTTGTTAATAGCTGTATATTTACTGGAAAATATTTTAAATAAGCTAATTTAGTGAGCAATTATGTGACTTCCCCATGCTGAACACAAGTCATCAAAGAAAGCATAGATCAAAACAAGGAAGCTTTTTGTCTTTTTAGACATGAAGTCCCAAGCCACGTATGTTCAAATGACATATTCTCTACTGTGCCTACAGAGGACTTATCTGAAAGAAAGTATTCCCTACTCAAAGATCAAATTAAGTCTATTCAGGAAACAAAGTTAGAAACTGAATTTCAAATAATTTAATTACACTGTATAATCACTTTACAGGATCCATAAAGTATTCATTAAACAATAGTAATTCCTACCTGATTCCCACCATGACACACATTATGCCTTTGAAACATAAAAGACCTTAAATTCTCTCTTTTACTGAGCTAATGAAAATGTTAAATTACACTAGCATGAGCCAACTGAGCAATTGAAACAACCATTTCAAACAGATGATTTGGGATGATACAGTATGTTTCAAGGTGGGAAAACATTATTAAATAAACTGCTAGGGCATGAATGCAACACCCGGTGGTTAAACTCAGCAGGCCATAAATGATTCTAAGTATGATTTCAGCATTATTAATGTGTTCATCTCTCTCTCCAAAACAATCAGTGAAAATGCGGATGAATTTTTGGAGACAACTGTTCTGCAACAGAAAGAAGTCTCACATTATCTTTTAGTTACCACATGCATTTACAGAATTACAGTTTCTATCTGTCATTTAGATAGTTACTGATTAAAAACAAAACAAAAAAGGAAATAAGCCTGCATCATCTTTAGCTGCTACTTTGTTGTTCTAGTTCATTGGGCATTTAATTAAGATTTGGAAACCCAGGCTGCATTCTGTAGTCCCAGTAGTTTCAGTGGAAATGCTATACTACAGTAACCGTGCCTTTAGTCCATCAAAATTAACAGCAGTCTCAATCCCTTCACAACATGACAATCAAGCCTGCATACTCTTCTCAGAAGGAATTACAAGGTCGTTTTTCCTACTGAAAGTAGTGACTTGTCAGCACTGAAAAACGCACTTAGGAAGTGGCTGTCACTGAGCAGATCTGGAATTGGAGTCCCTCAATGCTGAAGTTTGACTTGTCTTGCCCCGCTTTGGGCAGATCACTGCACGAGCCAGCTGGGCTGCTTGCAGGACAAGAGTTTGCATCTCACTCAGGACTGCTCTGATGGCTACGTGCATATCAGTGACGGAGGACAGTATAGATGCCTCATGGAAGATGACTCTCACTGAGGGTCTGGGCTTTGGGGCTCCCATCCCCACATTTCTTTTGCAGACACAGGCTGCTTGCTCTCAGTATTCTTCACTTAGAATGGTAGAATCACAGAATGGTTCGGGGTGGAAGGGACACGTAAAGGACATGTAGTCCAGCTCCCTCAGAGAAACTGTTACTGCCTTTGTCTGTCTTTTCTCCCAGGAAAAGGGTTGCCTCCTGTTGGCATGTTTCCTTTCAAAATCAGGCCCTCGAGTTGTGGTCTTAAAGCATTTCACATCTGTGCTGCTTTAACTACAAATTCAAGTAACACCATCACCCTGCCCGGGATCCTGAGACCCAACTCTCTTGTGCAACATTGATATCGAAAATTGGGTTTATGGGTAAAACGGACAATCGTAGCTGGCTTCAGACTTCCCTTCTCTCTTGCTACGCATGCAAGAGAGGTTCCCATTTTTAGCTAGCTTAATTTAACTATAATTGTATCTACACCATGTCTAAGAAGTGCCTGGCACACTGAGTCCCCAGTTGGATTATGACCCTCTGGGCATTGTTGCAGTACAAATTATAAAAGCTGTTATCAGTACCACAAAGAAAAGATTTCACTAAAAACACTGATTGCCATAGAAATCACTGTGAGCCCCTCAGTCAACTAGATACTATGTATGAGAACATACAGCGTGACTCCTCTCTTACCAGTGGAACGAAACAAGGTGCATTTAGCAGGACAAAACTTAAGTAACAGGTACATTTACAAGGATAAAACTCCTCAAGTGGCTTGAGAAAACTCATGCCAAAAGTAATTTTTTCAATTAGTACCCAGACTGTGACTATTTCAGAAACTTCACAGCATTTTTCCAGCATCATCTCAGACACAACACTGTGACTGATAGAGGGTAGAGGGCTCTTATGAAAGCCAAATAAGAGATGGGATTTCTTTGAGTCCGCTGGAGAGCACTTTACTTCCTACAGACCATGCGTGTGCCAGAGCCTTTCAGAAGACTTAATGGAGGAGGGGGCACTCTCAGGTTTCTAAGCACACTTCTCAGAGATTAAATCCAAAATCACATACAATTTGTCTGGGATCAGGTCGCATTACTTTGTCTCATAAGCAAAGAATCCAGCATTGCTTACTCACATACCAAGCGTTTTAGTTCCTCTTCCCAAATGGCTGAGTTGCAAAAGACATGTTGGCCGGTCCCATAACACACAGTATGCGCAGCAGTGACCCCAGGCCCTATGTTTCACTAGGGCCTTCAGCATTGTGTCCAAAAATAATATCACCTGCACCACCAAGATGTCAAAAATATTGCAGGAAAAAAATATTGCCAAAAATAGCCCATCAAAATGCCCCAAAATGCTGAAATAGATCCCAAAATGCTGAGACAAACACATAAAAAATGAAAAAAAATACAAAAAAAGCCCCCAAAAGATGACAAACCCATTCAAAAAATGTCCAAAACCCCCTGGTAAAAGTACCAAAAATGTCCCAAAATGCCAAAACAGAAACCCAATGGAGATACCAGAAAATGAAACACCCCTTCCAAACAAAAGGATGAGGGATTGCTTCGCTGGAGCCCAGGGGCAACTTTTGCTGCTGCTGCTTCCCAAGATGCGATATTGCATCCTGCAGTGCATAAATAGTACTGCTAGAACTGCACCGAAAGGAGCAGAGACAGGACTTCATTCATTGAAAGGTTTTGGTTGTGGTTGCTGTTTGTTCTGTTCTGGGTTTGCTGGGTTTGGTTATATATATATATATATATTTGCAGTTAAGGACTGTTATCCTTTTCATTTAAAATGAGACAGCTACCCACAGGAAAAAACCTCCTGTGCCACAGAGAATTTTCCTAATGGAGCAAAACAGGTTTTACTGCTATTTTTACATAGCCTGGGTAGCAGGAATGACTGACTCACACATATAAATCTGCAGATTCCAAGCCCAGAAACAAACAACAAAAAAAATATAACTGAGCAAATATTCATTCTCAACTAAACTGAACATATCTCCCCATGGAGTAAACTGAGACTGCTACTGATTATCGAAGACATCGAGCCAGCCTGAGTAGGGCTTTCTGGAGGCAACCTGTCACAATATGGGCTGTCTATGTGTTTTTTGTGCAAGTTTAAAAAGACATGGTTTGTTTCCAAGGAAAGAAGGCTGGTGATGAATGAAAATAAGCGGTTACAAAATCTTGTTTGCGACAAAACATTTCAAATTTCATAAAAATGGAGATTCTCCTCAGCTTCTATATTTTTGTTACAGGCTGGACTTGAAACATTCCCTGCATCCATACCAGTGGGCAGGCAATAGATGTTACTGCAATATAAATGATAAATAGTAGCAACTGGAAAGATGATAGTGCTGCACCATATTCTTAAATACTCCCATTTGCTGCAGGATAGGAATACACAAACATTTAGGAAACCCCAGAAGAAAAGTTTCTAGTACATTAGAAATCAGTATATTTTTATCGTGTAATTTACCACAGTAAATTAGCCAAGCTATGAGCAGGGATATTATTTAAATCAAGACTGTTACTTTTATATTTTTGTTTCTTCACCTAATTTATTCTGGTTACTTCTTATCTGTGCAAATGCCTTGCTAATTATGCAGACTCACAATTTGACTAAAATGGCAAAACAACAGAAAGTATCTATTCCTAATGATGTGAAAGATTGCTTTCTGTCTATATTTGTTGTTTGCTTCCCTGTGGGTAGCACTTAATCATCTCTGGAAAGACACATTTGTCCGAGTGGTAGTGCCACTACTTGGTCTGCAGACAGATTTGTATTGCAGCATGAAAGTGATCTACAAATGTGCTGTGTTCTGTGTTGAACTATAACTTTGAAAAATGTACTTACAGTTTATGGACTGCTTAACTCTAAGATACTTTGAATTAAATAATTCACCATTAATTCAATTGTAAGCAGAGTAGAACCTTCTCTTTAGATAAAACTTTCACAGTGACCACAGTGACATATTAAAACACAACCGTTTCCAAATGAGTGAAGCCAGCACTGATTTCTTACACATGAGACTAGGAGGTCACCAGCAACCTTTTACGGGTGTGAAAATGAAGGATATTTTACTTTCTGGTTTGTATCAGGACTAAAAGGGAACTTCAGCCACCACTCTCCCAAATGCCTTCCGAGTAAGTCAAGACATCAAACAAGAAAAGAATTTCTCCAGGCCTCCATTTCTTTTGTGAGTGAGGTAGAACTATTTTCAGCATCACTTCAAAAGTTACTACAGAGCACAAAGCAAATGCTGACATGGCCAAAATTGTACTCCCTGTTTTGGAGGGGATTTAAGCAAGTCATTTGAGGGCACTCTGTTTTAGAAGGCATATAACTATTCATCAGCAGCAGCTGATTCCTACAGATATGATTCAGATATCCAGCAGGCATGCAATCATGAGCTGATTAGACATTCTAGGATTTATTTTAGCTCCTATGTCTCAGGATCAAAAATCCACAGTCTGGGCAAAGAAATCTTTAGCTATAGTTTTTAGGCTCCAACTCTCACCACTAGCTGTGGTTCAGAAGCTTTCAGTCTCCCAATCCCAGCCATGTACAGACTGTGTCTATTGATTGAGGATTCTTAGTTAGAGACTTCTTCCTGCACAACACCAGCCAATAATCAGTCTGCCAGTGTTTTAGTCATGCTTTGCTTCCTCTGGACCGTGTTCCCAGACTGCAAGCTTCAGCTGTCACAAAAAATCCTTAATTTGAACATTGGATGACTAAACACCAACACTACAAAACAGTAAAGAATATAGAGAGGTTTGTAACTTCACTTTGGGTAATCAGCTCTTCAGACTAAATGTTTATTTAAACTTTCCAAACTTTTTCTATCATCATATTGTTCTGGAGAAGAATCCACTTTGCCAAGGCTATCTTCTACCCAGATGGAAATCTTTAAACATACCCACCAACTACGTGGGATGTTCATAACTCATAAGTTGTGATAATGTTAGCTTCTAAATTAAAAAGGGTGAAGAACTCAAGCAATTCAGAATAATTACAGATGCATGTACTCCACGTCATTCAACAGAGAAACCAGGTCAAGATGCCTAACTTATGCACTTCAACAAGATGTTCTGAATTCTGAGCAAGATTGCTCGACTGATCTGATAAGGCAACTACTGCTAGAAGCCCCAAAGCCTTGAAAATAGAAAACATATTTCTGATAAAAGCCAGTTTTCAGAAACTCAGACATCTATTTGAAGGGCATTCCTGTTTTTCAAATTGTCTATCTAGTCCCTTTTTTTGCAAACCCAACACTTCGCAAAGTGCACTTACTTAGCAACATGGCAGCACTCTCTTTAGGGGTCTGCTACTTAAAATGTATTACCTATTTTGAAAAAAATGTGAAGATAATGAGTCCCAGTTCAAACAATTTTTTTTGTCTTACATATATTTAAAGGAAAGTAAACCTACCATATTTGGCTACTAAAGGTTTGTTGTGCTTTCAACCGAAGACAACAGCATCTAACAGCTATTTGCATATGCATCCTCCACAGATTGATTTGATTTTGTCTCTGTAAGTCCATATTATTTGAACATGCCTGTGGTCATAAATACATCCCTAAGGGTAGAAGCAGAATTATTTCTAGCAGAATAGCACTCTATCATTCTGATTTACTAGATAACAAAACATCAACCAAAAAAAGTTCTAGATGAGTCCAAGAATCTGCATCTTGAATGCATAAACTCTACCAAGTGTTAGCAAAAAATAAACTCATATACATTTAAAGGTCTGACCCGGAGTCATTCTCAAAAGATCTCAGAGCTGACTAGTGAAACGCAGTTTTCCAGATCTTAATGCAGTGCCCTAACCATGACATTACATCTTTTGAATTCACCTTGCACAGTCAGCAATTTGATTTTCAGAAGGGAATGTTTGCTAGCTGAACTTTTCCACTGCTTAGCGGAAATTTGGTTCCATCAGGTTAGATCAGTGACTTAGAGATATCACAGAGTAAGAGAGACAGTATCTCAATGAAAACCTAAAGGGAACTGAGAGACTTGAATGCAGAGAATAAACCCTTTGCCCATTCTGTTACACACACATTCTTACAAGGAGACCTTGAGATTGCAATATAGGAGAAATAGCAGTGAAGTCTAATTCTTTCCTAAAACCTTAGTGATTTTCTTCTGTAGAAATCATTGATCTATGTCTCTGAGATTAGCAAGAGGAGTATTCACAGGAACGGCGCTGTCTGTACAGATTAGGGCACATGATCCTCAACACAACTTCATTTAAATACAAGTAGCTCTAAGTTTGCATGTAATAGGGAAACAGTGTATTGTCGCATTTTATTAATAATTGGTTGTTTAGAAGTAGACTTCAATTCTCCAGATAGAATGCAAATTTACAGAAGCCACTGTAGAGGTAGCACCTATTTAAAGCATTCTAAATATTGTGATTGAATGCGTTTGTTTATGTGGACCTTAAAATTATATTTTTTATGTTGCCACGCTGGCCCTGTAAATGCATATGGAAGACCAAAAAGGGCAAAACTCAAAATGACATGGGACCGAAGTGCCCTCCATTCAATAGGAAGGATATCTAAGGAACCTAACTTTGTACGTATACTTGCATGTATGAATATATTTTGTACTAGAAATATTTTTATTACCTAAGTATGTATAACAATATATTTTATATTATAGCATATGATTTATATTTTACCCTCCTAGAAAGAGTAGTGACATCAAGAGAAAACATACATACACAAACTCAAACTCAAATAAACAACAGAGAGCACTGCAAATTGAGTTAGATTCTGTCAGTACCTGACCTCGAGGTAGAGTGGTCATTTAACAGTGAAATCTGCAAGTGTAATAGCTTTCAAATAAATATTTTTCTTATATTAATTATATTGTGTAGCATGTGATACAAGTACATTAGATTGTGATGCCCATTGTTACCAATGCTATTTGCACTGAATTTAGACCAGCATCTGTAATGATATTCTGGGCCTGCCAACCCATAGAAACTAACTTCAGGATAAGGATGGCACCCTGTAATTAACAAGTGTGCTGTGTGAAACTATTGCTCATACTTCAGGGAGAGAGGTGGAAAATTTTCAGAGTATAACAATTAGCTGTTATGCATCAGATAAATAACTCTGCATAAGAATATCCAATGTTGCTAATTATACACTATAAGGAATGTAATGTATACACACAATATATGCGATGTGTATATAAATACCTAATACATGTGTACATCTATACATATAAAATGTAATTCATGCACAGACATGGAGCTCACTTTGAAAAAAGACACTGATTAAAGCAAGAGTTCAGGAAGGGTGAACTTTTTGATGATCAACTTAAAATAAACATTCTGGAATTTGTTTCTACTGTATGCCATCTATCAAATATCTCTTTTCTTTCACAACCAACAGATGAACCTGCTGAATAAGGAGTGCAATCAGTTCTACATTGAATTACCTATTTCTGTAAATACTCCCCTTTGTGTGATGTTTTTCCCTGGTGCTTGGGACTTATGGGCTTTTTAAAACAAGGTTCTGGGATGATTGCTTCCAAATTCAGAAGATTCAATTAGTTCATTATGCAAATAAAGCATCATCTGATAACTAATCCTACCTCATCTTATTATAAATTATAATCAAAAGTAGGCACAGTGTGATATTAAATACAAATTACTGTTAGAATAATATGAATGATAAGAAATAACCTCCATATAAATAAAGATTTAAAGCTGTATAATACTAGAGGAGCCATTATGATACCTCATGCAAGTACATAATTACACATACTTTGCAGAATGAGCATTATATTATTAACACATTATAACATGACAATTGAGGTTCAGCATTTACAGCTGTGTTATAAAAGGGGTTCCTTTTAGCTAGTAGTGCAAAGAATAACTGAGCAAGAACACTGTGGCAAAGTTCAAATGAAAGCTTATTAATACTTCAATGCATCATGGTTTGAGTCATTCAATTTAAAGCAGATAAAATTTTAGACATTATAATTTTTAAATTAACAAAATAATCTCCGATCTCCACAGAAAGCTGACTCTTTATCTGCTACTTTCAATTTTACAAAGTTATAGGCTGCATGGGTATGGAGACATTGTGGAGAAGTTAGCAATCAGGACTCATTTCTCTCTAGAGATACCTATCTGGTCTGTCTCATGAAGTTTTTTATTATTTGTTAGCTACATATAGATAAACTTGGCTAACAGCAAAATCTTCGTAATTACAGCATCCTTTTGAAAAGTTCTCTGACTTGTTTATTGACAAGGAAACAGTGAGGTCTCTTTTCTTCTTCGACCTAATTATGAACAGTTATTCCCCAGGGTAGAAGGTTAGCAGCAGGCAGGTATAGCAATGGCCACTTTTCTGCTATATCCATTAATGCAAACCCATCCAGCTTGATTATCTCTGGTGGCCAGCTTCCTGCAGTACGTCATGTCATGATCATATCTGGGTTAAAAAGATTTTGCCTTTAGGAGCCATATAATTGTTGAAAATATTTATTTTTTAAAAAAATATATAAAGCGAGGGATCAGAGTCTGTGTAGAACCAGATTTCTTCTATTGCGTGTTTTCAGAGTTGAGATGAGCTCTAGAGCTCCGGATCGCTCGTACTCATTGGCCACAGCGGGTGGGAACAAACTCACCTGTGCACTGGGCAAGGCGTAGGAGCAGGGTAAGAGCCCATGGAGGTGCCTTGTTACTGCCTCGGTTGAACACAAAGACTTGATGCACGTCTGGCTGTTGCACGCTGTGCTTGACATCAAAATGCAGCGTAGCAGAAACAGACCTCAGAGAGAGTGGGAAGAGTTCTTTGCCCTAGCAGCTCCCTTTGGGGACCACAAGAACCCGTCATGTGGCTTTGTCAGCGTGATCTTAACACAGTCCCACCAAAATGAAACCCAGGCAAGCGATTGAAGATGATAATAAGCAAACCCAAGTGGATTTCTGATCCTGTGTGTGCTAGGATTTATAATAAATATATATGTGTATATATATTTTATATATATTTATAATATTTTTTTAACCTACCAGTCTATAACCTGCAATTCTGAAGCTGAAATATAAAAATGTGGTTTTGAAAGGTGTGGTATCTTCATGGATTTCCTGCCTTTCAAATGAAATTCTTTGGGTGAATTTTATATTACAGTTGACAGCATCCACCCTATCTGGAGGACAGAAGGAACTAGAAAGCTTTCTAGTGTTCATATATAAATATTATTCTTGCCCTTCAAATGAGTGCGAAGCAACAATAAGGAATAACAAAGTTAGCCAGAGCTATGGGAAATGTATATTAATAAAAGCCTTTGGCAGCAAAGTCATAATCCATGATCCTGGAAAAAAATCCATATTACTTAGAGACTCCTAGAAAGATGAAGCCTGCGGACACTCCAGAGTGCCTAACTTACTTTTCCTGCATTGACTGTTCAGGAGGAGCAAGCTACCCACAGCTCTCACCAGTTCCTTGAGTTTAAATGCTATTATAGGCGCCAAAGTTCATAGCAGTGAGTGGTCTGAAAAAGACCCGGAGTGACTGGAACTGTGCAGAGAGTGGGCAAGGATTAATCTTTCTAGCAAGAGAGATTCATTTGCCTTCATGAAGCAACGCTGTGCTCTGTGTTGGCTGAGAAAAATGTAAATGTAATACAGTAAAAAGTATTTCAGATCAAGCACAATTCACTGTATTTTTGGACACACATTTTGGACACACATAGCCTCAGACAGGCTAGCACTGTGCCAGAGGAATGAGCGCGAGAAAGGAAGCAGACATACAACTGAAGCAAGGGTTTGGAGCTTTGCTTGAGTGTAAGAAGAAAGATAATATTTTCAAAAGTCAGCGCACATGTAACTGTTTATTTCTAGGACACATAGAAAAGTCCTTTGCAGAAGCTGAGAACTATCGCTGCCAGGGTGCAGACAAAACGAGAGGACACATATCGCTCCTGAATCCTCCACAGTGTGACGTCAGCCTCTCAAACCACCTTGCCTAGCAGTTTTAATTAAGACAACTGTTCACAGAAGTGTGACTAGGTCTCATTCAGTCTATTCCCTGGCTCTGGCTGTATACCAGTCCTGCAGAAAGCCAGAAACCACTGACTGACAGAAGGCAGGAACATGTAAAATCTGCTCTAGCCATTTGCAATGAGCAATAGGAATATGTCTGTTCACCAAATGTCTACCAAAAATTAGATTTAGCTTCATAAATAAAAAAAAGGCATTTTTGCAAACTTCACAGGAGGCTTGAACAGCATTGAGATGACCTCTAAGTATAATTACTTTAAATATCAAATATACATTAAACTGAAGAACCCTTAAAAAATGAGGCTTCATTCTATTTCTTTGGTACTGTAAATCTGTCATGTCAGGGCCTAAAAAAAGATCTTATTAGAGTATCATTCACTTGGTAACTCCTCATGGGAACTTCAATCTACTGAGGTCTAGTGTGTAAATGCTTATGGAGAGAACATTTTTATTTCACAGCCCATTGAGTCAATGGATGGAGCTGTTTCAGTCTGCTGGGTTAATGTGGGTGCTGCTGCTATGTAATGAATTCATTTACAGTATTAAACAGCTTTACTAAATTTTTCATGAAAAAGCATATTCACAGTAATATCCTTTTGAAATAAAAAAGTCAATTAATATGATTTGTTTTCAAAAAAATTAAAAGGAATTAATTCATATTGTAAATTATTGCTAGTTTTTCCATCTAGATTAAAATGGAAAAATACTCTTTTCTTTCGTATGTTGTGATAGCCAAGAGAGGTCGGTCTTGCATATTTCTACTCATAAGAGGAATAATTAAACACATAAACAGTTATGCTTTTATGATTGAGACTCTCTGTGTTAGTAAAGTTTTGCGAAGTCAAGTTTTTGCTAGTTGAGACTGAACAATTTTAAATTTCTAAATAAGCGAGTAGATTTTGCAATAACAGCAAAACCAGAAGTCACAGCCATCCTCTGTGCAAAAGCAGTTACACCATTACAATGAGCTTTTGGAAATTAAACCACCAGCACAAATCACCAGTGCTGCTTTAACTCCTTCAGAGTCCTGGTAGCTCAGTACTCATCCCATTTATTTCATGGGGCATGTGAAAGCCCTGAAGCACTGGCAGCCTCACAAGAGACACTTCATTGGCATTTGTTATGTGCTCTTTGCTGACTTTCACTTTAGGAAACTTTAGAACAACACGATAGATGTTACTGAAAGAAGTTCCACTGACTCCTCATGAAAGAAGGTAGATGGAAAGCCAGATAGCAGCTCTCTAGACTGCATTAATAAAAACAATATTCCTTCATGAAGGAAGGCTTATCATTTGCATGAGGGCAAGTGAACAAATTAAGAAAAATTTCTGTGCATCTGTGAAACTCTCATTTGGTTATTTATATTTTAAGCATAACAAGTTCAAAGTATATTTAACCTTTGTCCTTTGATGGAATTATTTCTTTATGACATTAATCAAAGAAAGATTAAATCATCTGGGAATAAAATGGAAACGCTTCACATCTCTTAGCATAACCTACTTTCATGTCCTTTAGGGATCCTTCTTACATTCTTACATTTAGGGAAAGTTTTATAATAAAATAAACCTTTCTAAAAAGCACATTAGAGATGCTGTAATATTTGTAACTTTTTGTCATCAATATTTTTGATCCAAATACACATCTAATGGTTAATTAAGAAGGAGAAAGGTATCTCTTTCTGCACAGTTGAGGTTAAGATTCAAAAAGCTTCGAAATTTGCTTTGCAAGAGAGAAAAAAGAAACGCAGATAAGGAAGATGAATAGGGGTCATGAAATAAGTCCCCTTTCATTTTGCAATCCCATTAAAAGTTGAAAAAGAGAGTTGACTTGTTTCCTCATGAGGCAATGTTTTTCCCCAAGCTTAAAACACTTTTCTTAGCTGTTGGTTTTCCTTAGTGTTTTCTGGTCACAAAAATGCTTAGAAAATAGCATGGCTATGTTTTCGAGTTTCATCAGGGCAGATATTCTACTTTTTACAGATTTACCCTTTTTATGATTATTATTACAGTAATACCTAAAACCCAAGAACAAGGAACAAAACCTTCATTGTGCCTCAAACATGGAACTTCAGCCTTTCATGCTCCCAACCTCAGATACACAATTCTTTCCGAAGTCATCAGTGCAACCAACCATTGACTCAAACACCCACAACCGTGATTTGAGAAAAAAAAAAATTGGCTAAGAGGCTGGAAATGGTGGTTGTAATGTACCGCTCGTTGTGACATAGAATAGGTGTGAATCGACATTTATAAAAAACAGGTTTAGCTATGCATTTTGTGCTTCCAAAGAGAACAAGTACAGTAGACAAACTGTATATTCGTTTATTACATCCCTTAACATTAATTCAGAATCGTTTTACTTGCTGCACTGTCTTTTTGCTATTGGTGTATGAGAACAGGGTCAAGTAGCCAAATGGAAGTACAATTGTTAAAAGTAATTCAGAATCTAAAATAAGAAAACAACTGCATAAACCTTAGCTATCTCATTTTGAAAAGCAGAAGTGCCTTAATGTGAAACTAAATAGATCTTCAGGATAAAAATATTTACTAAAAATTATAGCTGTGTTCAAAATGTGCAAATTACTTTTTATTCATTTAAACTGGTTTAAATGTATAATAATGCAGTGACTAATTGTGCTCTGAGTAGGCAGAAAGGTGCCTGAATAAAATGAATGGAAATGGCATTTAAGTAATTAATCTAAAAATATGTTTATGATCCTAAATAAAATTTGAGATATTTGAAATAAAATAGCTAGCATCAGGTAATCTACTTACTGCATAAGAAGCATTAGAAATATCCATTAGCGCACATACCCTATATAAACAAACCTATTAAGGAAAGCGATAACATTTTCACACCTCGGATTAAGCAGAATATTCCACAAAGCCGTCAGTTTTTCAACAGTTAAACAAAGAACCCCAGCCTATATACTTCTAAATACATTTTTAAGGTACCAACAAAACCCATGCACTTTATTTGAGAGTGAAATTGAGATAAGAAGTACTAAAATAATTTGGTTGGGAGGGTGATGGAAGATTCTAGACAACTATTTGATATTAAATGAAGATTGACATCAACGATATATGGGCATACGTAAAGAAAGTTAAATTAAAAGTTGTCTTCAAACAGAAGGCCAAAATAGGAAGGGTAATTCCAGAACTGTAAGGTAGCTGTAGTTCTCTTCTGAAGATCTCTGAGAGCATAGTAGACAAGCACCTGCCTGATGCAGAGTGAAACGATTGCCCTGAAGCACTGTAAAAAAATAAATAGCATTTTGAAGTCTTCTTGAGGCTGATTTTTATATGAGTATGTGGTTGTGGCTCCACTGTGGCAGATCAGTAGCATTACTCAGAATATCTAAGTGGATCAGAGAAAGCTGGGGAGAGACGCCTAAGCCCAACACCACACCAGGGCAATTTTTTCAGAATCAGAGTTAGCATAAAGAGTGTGGAACAGCCTATGCAGCTGGGACAGCCCTGTCTCAGAGAGCTAATGAGGCGTTGCAGTAAGTAACAGTCTCAGCATCCCTAAGAAAAAGAAATAATTTGGCTTCCTGTGCCTGCATATTTTCCCCTTCTTGAGCAGATAGGGTAGAGTTGGAGTATTTATTGTTGCTATTGCTGAGTTTCATTATTTATTCCAGCAATATATTTGTATTTTTAGATCCATTTTGAAAGACAGCCTCCTTTTGCAGCAGAATTTTGGCTTGCAAAACTTCCATCCATGCTTTAATGTGAACTATTGGGGCTGAGCTTACAGCAGCCTGTCAGAAGAGTGAGTGCTCTAAATGACACTATTCATCTTCTGGCCATGCATTTTGCAGGTGAAAAGAAGGATAAATGATTTTAGTCTAATCTAGTACCTGCTTAGCTAGGCCTTAATGTTACTTTCATCACCATGGTAACCCTGAAGGAGAAACATACAACTAACCTTTCAGTGCCAGGAATAAGGAAAACAGGTTTTATTCTTTTTGTTGGGTATTTTTTTTGTTTTCAATGATGCAAATAATGAAAAATATTCTAAAACTGAATACTCTTAATTGACTCCCCACGATTTGAGACATGAACCTAGTGTAATCCTTCTTTAGCTTTTGTAAATTCACACTGTGTTTTGAGGAAGAAATTCTCTTCTCAAAATTGCAAATCAGGGATAATTGAAGATGTAGACTGATGTAAAACTCACATAAACAACTGTATAGTCAAGTTTCTGTGACCTTGGCGTTAGCTTGATGAATAATACGCAGATTCTATACTCGATGCAGTTTAGTACTTAGATTAAAAACTATGCTGAGAATCCTCCTTAGAAAATTATGTGCCTACAGCCATGTGTAAACTCAAAAGAAACCCTGGCCACCATAAAAGGAGCCCTTTAGGACTAAGATAAGAAGATATCTGCCTTTAAAAATCAGCTATCTTCATGCAAACATCAACTGCTTTGCCACAGACAGTTTACATGAAAACCCATACGCATTCCTGGGCCAGGGGGCTTCAGTGAACGTCTTTTCCCTTACAAGTGTCTGAAGAAGTCAAGTTGATGCAGCTCCGGTTTCCACAGAACTTGTCGGAATCACGTATTCACATTGGGCCAACCGCCAGTAAATTCCGAGCACATAGCATGTACTGAGATAGCATAGTGGAAAACAAGCTGGAGAATCATTGACAGAGCCAAGCTCCATTGCTGGCTCTTGTGGTGATATTCCAGGTTTCCAGTGTCCCCGCGCAATGCAAATGTGATCCCACGTGTCACTGAGCAAGGGCTCTGAGGAGCCTCTGTGATGTTTTCCATACTGAACACCGCTCTGGCCCTTCAGAGGTGCACCCTGGGCAAACTGCACAGCTGTCCAGATGTTCTCTGCCCTTTGACTGGAACAGGCTGAAGAACAAACAGGACTCCACAACTTCTCACTGCTTTCTCCAGGCAGACATCTGTGTCTTCCTGTTAGTCTGTTCATCATCTGACTAAATCTTAACCCGGGCATAGTCAGCATTTGTGAAAAGTGGCTTGCAATATCATCAGAGAGTCTGTAACCATATTTCTCTCCTCTGTTGCATCTAGTGTTTGTAGTAGGAAATCAAACAACAGATGTATAGCATCTAGAGTCAGACAACGCGTTATCTTCCAAACAGAAATACTCTGCAAACACTGAAAGATATTTTCAATACCTAATATTATAATTTCTCCTTTTTTTCTTAGGAAAAAAATGGAAGATTATAATAAAATAACTCTCTATGTGGAATAAATAAATGCATATCTGTTTAGAAAAAAAGAAATATAACCTGGGAGAAAAAAATAAATCTGTTCTGCTCTATTTTGTAACTGAATAATCCGGATTGTTTCTTCTTCACTTATTAAAAAATTCAGGCATTTTTCCAAACACATATTCATTCGGAGGAGAGATTTTACTACTGTTTTCATATACTTGAGGTGAGGGCAATACATGATGACAGTGTCTAAAATTATTGTTTCCATTTGTAAGCTTCGTTTTATGTTAAATTTTCTATTTTTCTAATGTCAATTTTGTATACCAGCCCTAAGAGAATACACCTGTAGAATGTGCTTGAAAGAACTGCTAATAAAAACTACCTACTAAACTTAGATTATTTACAGTTTGAAAAGGAAAAATTTCATTTCAATGATCAAATCCAATAACATGTAACACAAAAGAGACAGAAAATGAGAGAAAGTAAGGGCCAGAAGTCTGATCCTATTAATGTGGTACCACTTGTAAATGAAGCTGTTGCTACACTATATCACTCAAACAGTGACCAAGATTTATGGTAGGCAAATATGTCAGAACAGATATTGGTCAAATCTTAGCCAAAACCTGTTGTTGAGTGTGAGATGATCCCTAGTATTTGATAGAAGTATAACTAAAATTCACTAAAGAGTATAGCACTCAAGTTTTAAGTGCACTTAAAAAATTGTACTCTACTACGTCAACAGTTTAACACAAGCACAAATGTAATCTTTCTCCTCCAGCCTGGTGGTTGGTGGTTGTATTATGAAACACGATTTAGCTAATCATTTAGTTAATCTTTTACTAACCACTCACATAAATGTTGAGTAAATCTTATGAAAGTTCAAGCATTATTTTAAATTACTCCTATTTGTAGTCATGTCAAAACAAAAACATAAAGCTGTAGGCAATAACAATCTTACAGAAGTATATATGTACAGTGTAAGATTCTAAAGTCAAGAATTTCTCACATTCATACTCTTCTTCTCCTGTCATTTTAAAGCTCATGCATTTCTTATTTAGTTTCATTTTCCCCTTCTTTATTTCCTTTCTCCCCTTCTTTATTTCCCTTCTCCCTTTTTTATTTCCCTTTTCTTGGAAAAAAATGATCTCCAAAAGACAAAAATGGGCATCAAACCATCAGATGTTTTGTTGTTATAGTCTATCTATTTGTCTTTTATGATGAGCAATGCAAATTTTGGCTTGTAGAAATAACCTTATTAGGTATGCAGGCTTTTCTTTAGAAACTCTATCATAAAAACCACAGCTAAGTCATTAATCTTTTCAAAAAGCTTGTTGAGATCCCCATAGGCATTTAAATGGATCATAACAGCCTCACATATGAAATGTAGAGCTGCAGCCAAGAGCCTGACAGAAGTGCAAATTTGGACAAATAAGACCATCAAAGCTTCAGCTGAAGAGCTTTCTGTCCTCTCCACAGGACAAGGTGTTGATAAGACCCATCATGGAGGATGAAACCATAAGTAAAGAGATAAAAATGCCAAGTTCATGGCAGCAACCCATGGACTGTTAAAAGCCTTCTTGCTTGAAGACATTGGCTATTAAATGATTATATCACTGCAGACAGACTGGCACCATAGGATATATGATGGAGTATTTGCCCAGAAGTGAATATCCCTGTTTGTCCCAGTATATGATTATATCACATTTAGAGTGAGCTGAGCACTTGCTGTGTTAAACTAACCAGATTACGATATCCTCTTGTACAAACAGAGGAAAAGTCCCCACAAAAAAATAACAGTTTCTGGCATAAACCCCACAACTAGATGCTATAATATCCATAGACAATGAAAAGTGGACCAAACAGCTTACAAGGAAATCAGCCCAAATTTCATTATTCGCCTCCAGACTAGCTCCAGGCTACTTTCCAAATTTGAGTATGTTTACTCCAGGTTCTCTTTCAACACCAGAATAAAGTATTTCACACAGAGATCTGGATGCAAATCTAAGGTATTCTAAAACTGAGGTGGTCAAACTCAATTATCAAAACTACTCAGGCAGGAATATGAGCTGAACCGGATTTAAGATGCTGAGAGCTTCACAGAAGCTGCACAAAGAGACTGAAAAAGTTTTGTGGGTTTTTTTTAATGGAAAGTAGAGAGTAAAAAGAATTGTTGTCCAGGTGAGAAAGACAGCAAGTATGAGAAAAAAAAATAAAAGACAGGTTGCACAATGAACCTTGCAGACAGCAAAAGTAGTAACCAATTCTGCTTTACTGAAATTTCATTATCTCCAGGAAGGATTTTGAAAACACCCACACTGTTTTGGTAAACCATTCTGAGTTTTCATCTTCTTAGTATCAGCCAGGTAAATATAGAGGATTTTTAAAATTTAGTGTTAATTTAATGTACAAAGTGCCACCATTTTTTGTGTTTACCCAGCACTAATGGAAATGCTTAATGTTGTGTAGGAAAATAAGCAGCACAGTATCTGGCATTATAAAACTTATACAGCAACGAGACAAAGAAGAAGGTGAATGTGTGTTTGCATTCAGGGAGGAGAAATAGCAGCCTTTGTGATAAGCTACATTTTCTTACACATTTTCTTTTCCAAGATTTCTGCAACATCAGAAGTCAATAATCTCCTTTTTCTTTTTTAACAAGGTACAAAACAAGTTGAAAAATATTGAGCCAGCCACATGAAGAATTAATTCCAGTGACAGTTAACTTAATATGCAAATGAAGCATCACTGTAGTACCTAATCATGTCTCATCTTGTTATGAAAGGTCTGAGGAGCTCATCTGCTTTAAGAACATGTGGTATTTTGGAGAAAGACTTCATGATATGCATAAAGGTATAAGCAAGCTTGTAAGTACACAGGATTAATAAACAGAAAAACAGCTGAAGTCTTTCAGTTCTGCTGCAGAGCAGCTAAGAAATCTAGTGACAGTTAAGAGTCCCAGACTTTTCATCCCCAAAGCACACTCAACTCCTGCCTTGCCGTAGCATTGTTGACAGTTTTGTAACACATAGGCTTGATTTTGCTACCTCAAAATGCTGCCTCCATCCCCATTTCTACGTCTGGTCAGAGAACAGGACGAAACAAGTCTAGAGCAGCCCCATCTAACCTCGAATGCCTCACCAACGTTGCAAATTGGAGCTTAGGATCCCAAAACACTCTCTGTATATACTTTAAATGGGCAGTTCAGTTCAGTTACAGGAGATGAACCCTGGCCTGTTCCCACTGCTGAATTAACCAGCAAATGAAGAGCTCCTACTTCTTTGAAATAGGCCAAAAACCTATTTGACTTAGTAGAGTTTTTCAGGTTTCTCAGTTTTTTTCCTATATCAGAGAAGAAAGAAAGAGTAAAACCTTAATATTTCATACATTGAAAACAGAAAAAAACAAAATCTGTACTGGCCTATCTGGATTGTTTGGTTCCAATATTTTGTGTTTTATTTAATGTTGTTTGTTTTTTATTTTCCAACAAGGAATTACCTTAGTTTTCTAAAGGGAAATCTATTATAAACAAAATACCGGAACTCTTCAATTTTGAAAATGTCAAAACAGAGAAGTGTGACAGCTCTAAAACTGCTTGCAAAATGGAAAATTCATCACAATGACATTTTCCCCGTGAAAATGATGATTTAGTGTTTTTACAAGGAGTAGACAGCAGAATATCCCTGATGATACCTCTATTACTGCTCAGTCATGATGCTCTGTCAGCTTCAAGCCTTCACCCACTCTCCTGCTCAGAGAGATGTCAGTTGTCAGAAATGGAGCCTGGACTGGGATGCTCTCTGTATTTCCCTCCCAAAACACAACCAGTCATCTTTTCTACTCCCTACAACATCTAATGCTCTATAACAACTCGTATTTTTCTGGAAGATAGCAAGAAAAGAATAAAGAAAAATTCAAGCCAATGACATCAAATCAGATTAGTCTTATTAAAATAAATGCTTTCTGCTGCTTTTTTTCTAAAAGCCTACATACTCATTTACTCTTTCTCCATGTTGTTCTCTACCAAAAGCAATCAATAGAACTTACTTAAAGATCACTTCAGGGCTACAGAAGAATCACAAATAATTTCTATAAAGTACACTTTGGGACATTGTTGCTTCAGTTTTTAACAGGTTATCAAGTATTATGTTGTTCCTCACATTTGTCTTGAATTTTGTAAATTTACATCAGGAATGCAGAATCATGAAACCAAATTTACAGATGCTTTAAAGCTAATCAAAAATGAAACACAAGCACTATTTTCTTCTTTTATTTTCCTGCTGTCTTTGTCAGAGATTTCTTATAGGGTTTCATTTACATTTAGGTAATCAGAGCCTTTTTTGATGCAACAGAAACCTTCCTACTTGGGATACATTTATTTAAAAAGAAAATGCTGATTTATGCAAACCAAACTTCTTGCTGTGACTGTCTGCCTCTGCTCTGATTAATATTTAATTATTTATTCAAATTAGAGCAGTTTCTATGGGAGTGTGCTTGCCCAGAATAGCCACGGCGCTGGGGAACAGTATTGTCATTTGCAGGAACCTAAAGTTCAAAACCAATCCTGATTTAATTTTTGGCTTTTGGAGTCAGGACAGTGAAGGTATCCCCTGTGATGAGAAGAATATGATCTGATCACCTACAATCTGATGTGAATTTCTGCTTAGTATCTCAGTGCCAAGATCTAAGTAGGATCTGTTGCCTTATATGCAAAGTGGGGACAGTGTTAAAGTACTTCACAGTGCTGAATAATTAGCAGTTGCAGAGTGTTTTGAGACTCACTCTTTCTTAGATAGAGGAGGTAATGAAAGGATATTTTTGTGAATAGAACTTCATAACAACTATTCACCTGACCCACTCATGGGAAATCTTAAATTAGAATTTGAACCAGGAAGAAGCAGAAAAGGCTATTAGGTACAAAGAGGTACAATTAATGAGTAAGAAACATCACAGTTACACATTATTGAATAATGTCATCGGTCATTCCCAAGTCTGATTTCAACAAATGTACAGATACATACACAGAAATAGTCCATTTGCATCTGACTGAACTTATTTAAGGTTTTATCATTTTCATACTCAAGATTTGCTATAACTCACATGCAATTAAATAATTAAGTCTAGTGAAAATTTTAGTTATTCTTTATTCCTAGAAAGACTGAATATAATGTCCAAAAAACTTCATAATCATAAACTTTTAGTCTACAAATAGACCCTAATAAAATCTTCCCTGTGTAGTGCTAGGAGTATCTCAGCACTTACCCAAATAATGTCCTAAATAATAAAACTTCTTTGTCATCTGTCATATGAGTACTAAGGCAGGCTGAAAACAAGCATTTTTAAGAAGTGCTGCATCTGTGACATAACTATGAGATGACATGACTTTTTCCAGGAGTCGTGTCCTAATCAAAGCCCAGAAGCTGTTGAGCTAATGAAAATGTCACCTACAGTTTGATGGAGAGAGTTTTGATTGCCTACGTGTCATTGTGTGTACTGCAGTGTTTCTCAATGACTGCAGAATATCTCATTTTCTTCCCTTGAGTACAGGGTCATTGATAACCAGAGGAATGATGCAGAGAAATATGACCTATGTGGCTGGTGGGTAACAGCCCCTTCCAAGCACAAGCTGCACCAGTCCCTAAACACATCGGCACACCTATCAGATCAAATAAAAGATGGTTAATGGCTTAATTTGGCTGTGCCAAATACGTTAATTAAGTTAAGCTAATTGTACACCTGTAGGCATAAAACCATTGCCAGAAGCAGGCCTGATGCACACAGTGAATTTGTGAATGATTTATCCAAAAATCTGAAGTAGTGCAATCAGTACCAACAGTACATGAGGGCTTAACAGTGGTCAAGTATAAAGGGATGTTTTTTCAGCATTTTAACTCTCTGACACAAAATGAGAGTAAGAACTTGAACTACCATCTCCCAAACATCCTACTCTGCTAACATATCAATGTAAGTAAATCTTGAACTGCAACAGGCTTCCAAAAATTGCTCGCAAAGATTTACTATAAACAAAGGAGGCTGCAGATGAATAGTGGCATTTATGCGTACAAGTTGTCCACATGATGTTCATACAAGTAATTCCCTTCCATTTTGACAATGATAATGAAGCAAAATGTGTAAATTTTGCTCTTGTGATGGAAAAAAAAAAAAAAATCACCGAAACGCACTACTCTTCTGTTGAAGATCGTAAAAGGTTTACCTCAATATAGCACTGATGAATCAGCAGGTAACCTCACAAGACTTTCAGAAGGACTAGATGCAGAAATAATTATTTATTAGGACAGTATGTGACATGATTATTGTTTTGATGAACTGGCACACATGGAACTTGGAGATGATGAATTGCACTGACGTTAATTCTATTAAAAGTTGCCTAATATGCACATAATTTGATTTATGAATTTTTCACCATAGAAGAGCACCTTCATCTCATAAAACAAAACACTTACATTACTAAAACATAGCAATATTACAGACATTGGCTACCGAATAAAATCTTACAGCTTTCTACATTCTCAGCAAGTTTAGTTGTGGAATATGACAGTCGATACGTGTATCTGCATAGTTATAAAGTCAGAATTGACTTGTCTGTCATCAGGGAGAGAACAGTGAATACATGTAGTAGTTCTACATAGTCAGCAATATTTGGCTTAAGTTCCTACTTGCTAAGCAGACAAAATAAACGACTGTGAGGTGTTTCTATCTCAATACACTCAGATACATAATTTCCTAGGTTCTTTCAGTCATGCAGTTCTATGATTCTCTGATCTGTAATACTCCTAACAAAGCTAAACACAATGGAATAGAATAATTCATAAAAACTAAAATGCTGCATGTTTATACATATTTGATTTATATCCCTCTCCAGAGTCTTGTACTAGTACTAAAGACAAGCTTACATAAATGTCTCTTCCTATAAATCTAACTCTAAAACCTTATACTATACCATTATCGTGACTGCAAAATGAAGAGGGGGGAAAAAGACACTTTAAAAAAAGACACTTCTATAAACCATTCTATAAAGAGAAAAATGTTTTTTCCACTTCCTCAAGCATAACTCTGGCCATGAATATGTGGATAACACAAGTTAGATCAGAACAAGCTGAAAATCACCTGGGGAAATGAAGAACTTCCAAGATGAGCCAAATCTAACAGATGTCAGTATATTTGCTCTTGAGGACTCATCAGAAAGCACAGCAAAAAGCTTTAAAGTGTACACAGCTAAAATACAGAGTCAGGAGCGGTTTTATTCCAGCCAAATATACTAGCAAACTAAATCTAATGCATAGAGCAAATGTATGATGTACGCACACATGCATGCTGCCTTTTTGCTGCCTTGTGCATGTCATCTTTATTCAGAATATCAAACACCTCTCTTCTGAGAATGTTTGAATCTTATGGAATGGATCTATATCCACATAGATTTTGAGCAAATTTGGGGAATATAAAAATTATCCTCTACTTTTAAGCAATACTTTGAAACATATTCTTTTGACTTTTCTAATTTCTTTCACAATTGTGAGAGGACAAGGGAGGAAATGAATTTGGAAATTCCCCGTGACTAGGTAATTTTCCAGTAACTATATAGCAGCGAGCATCAATGAGGTTACATTGTTGGTTCTCCAAAGCCACACTCCCCCAGCACTGCCGTAACAGCAGCTCAGTGAGCTTCACTTGCCAACCAGAACAAACTTCAAATATAGCCAAACCAAGCCTGTGAGGACACCAGAGAGGTCACAGGCATGCTAAAGCAAATGAATGACTCAATCTGAAGTTCACAGAAGAGTAAAATAAAAAACTTTTAGAGGATTAGTTTTATCTTTTTCCAAATGTCAAGACAGGTTTGATTTAGTCCAAAAAGTTAAAGTTGGTTTTGTGCTGTCTAGTTGGCTTTACCCATCAGTAGATGTTCATGGTTAACAGTTCTTCCAACTGGATAATTTAGTGGCTTCCAGTTTCTACCCAAAGCCTTAAAATTATGCCGAAAAATCACTATTCTTTGCCTCCCTAGCAACCCATCAAGCTTAATTATAATTGCGCTGGAAAAACATAGCACTCTTTATAGAACTTTTTAAAGCCTGGCTTGTTCTGCTGCCATTATAAGAAAACTAAATAGCTGAGCAATTTAATTTAATTTCTCTGATTCTCCCTCATGTTTTCTAAACAAGAACCACAGCTCTTCTAAGTTTGAAACATCTGAAATATTGATTACAGTACACTTTCTCACTTTCTTTTGAGAATAAATTTGAGTAAATGGGTTATTTTTGCCATTCAACAAAAGAAGCATGGCTGACTAGAACAAGTTGTCTATACATTTTGTCTGTCATATGAAAACTGAAGTAAAATAGAATGTTTTGGGATGAGTAAGCATGGGGTTGTGTTTTTCCACTGGGAAAAGGAAGCTTGCTTAGCCACAGAGAAGCTGTGCTCATAGCTGTGAACTTCTCTAATATTTTGACTAGTAGGAAGAGTCTGATGAAGAGAAGGCAATTCTATGAGCCATCGTATCCTGTGAAGTATCCCACTTCAAGGTGGTTTTATTTTGATGCCTGAAGAGCACTTTTTTTCCCTTTTGTTTGATCAAAGTCTTTTTTTTTTTTTTTTTTGCATATAGTCAACATTTGTTTTGTTTTCCATGCAGATTAAAGGGGAGTTTTCAGCCCTTTCCACACCAAAACCTTTAATAATCTCATTTTCCTTTTGCTTAGCATGAGGAAAGGAGAGAAAAATGAACAAGTAGCCAAACATAGATAGCATGAATAAAAGTTACTGTTTTGATTTCATTCTCTTAAAGCAGTACTCTAAAAACCAGAAAACAGTAAAGAAAGAAATCACATAACACTTGTATTTGTGGCAATCTGTAGCTCTAGTGCTCCTTTGGGGACCTGGGGAGGGGCTACATTTCAGCTCACACAATGTCAGAGGGATTGACCTAAAGCAGATAAGGCAAAAACAAGACATGTTTAAGACATTTGTGCACCTTCACCTCTTGGGGCTGTTACCTCTTCCTAGGTCAGCTTTTATCCGGTTTTACTGATATGTCATCAAATACATCACCCAGATCAAAAAAAAAAGTCTTTGAGCATGAAAGAGCAGTTCATGTAGTAAATTACAGCAAACTTGTTCAGAAGGCTGCATTCCCAGAGATCAGTCGAAGCTAGGCAGCCACAAGAGACAAGGCATCTCAAACCTGTTGAACAAAACCAGAAAAAAAGGAACTACTGGACTGAAAACCTTCTGACAGAGGATGAGTACAGAATGAGGGAATGAAGTATAGTCCTAAGAAGACTCTTCATCTTGTATCAATCTGTAAAGGGAGATTGAATAAGGGAATAATTACTATGCTAGCTGAGGGAGGTTTCCTCAAAAAGTTTTTGCTTGCAAACAGGCAACTATAGCATTCATTAAAGCAAAAAGAGAAGCTAATGTGGGCTTATGCTCCCCTTATGGCTCCCACAAGTGTCTTACCTAACCTTAAAAAAATGTGGTCAGAAAGACATAGTTAGGTCTGTTTAACCTGTCCATTCATATCATTAGTTCTGCCTGTGTCAATATCTTTTCTTGTTTACTTAGATTTACTTGCACTTACCAAATTGAAAAATGCCTGGTTTTCATTGCAAGAACTAGTTTTGCACCTCAGGAATGTTTCAGCTTTCGATACTATGAAGGATTATATTCAAAGGGGCACATTTTTATTCATGGTGAAAACTGCAATGAACTTTAGTTTGCAAGAAAAACTTCAGGACTCTGTTAAATTTTGAAATAACAAACTCAAACAAACTTTGTCTGCTTCCAATTAACATTTTGGGAAGCCTAAATGAGTACACAGGGACATTTTTTTGTCAATACTCAGCTTCCAACATTAATTTCAATACAGCAGAGAAACCTACCTAGAAGTATAAAAACCTATCATATTTTGCCTTCCAGATGCACAAATAATGATAACAGGTAAAATTCTCTACAATTTATCAAGATGTCTAAAGACTTATGGAAACAGTGACAGCAAAAAAAATAGATTTAAGCTATAGTTTCTCATATTATTTGAGTGGAAGGCAAGAAAGGATGTTTGAAACTTCAGTGGATTTAATAAACAAACTAAAGCATAATCAGAAAGTCCATCATCTACCTACTGTGCAACATTAATGACAAAGGATCTACTTAGTTAATCTTTTTGAAATGGAAACCAATAAAAAAGCTCTAGAGATAAGAGAATAAGGCGACTCTCACTAATGGTGTTAGTCCTCATGATCTTGATATTCTCAAGGCTTCTCGCATCTTCATTTTCAGGTCTGAATTAATTCTGGTTGTGACCAGGCAGCACATGGGATGTTACTGAAATGCTTTAACGTATCTCATAATTAAATGTCTAAACTGCATCTACGATTTCAGTGTTCTGTCCGCTCTCCTCCAGAGGTAAGTGCATGCAGAAACTTGCGTTGATACAATTTATCTCATCAAATTTTACTCACAGGAAAAGAGTCACAGCTTAGACAAGGCTGACCAGACATATTCTCTTCCTCTTTAAAAGAAATATATATATTTATATTTGCACACATTTATGTAGACAGAGAGACTTCTCAATCATTACAGCAAACTATAAATGATGCATGAAATGAAAAACTCCTGTTGAGTGCACTGTCAAGTGTATAGACAGTGCCATCATGAAATCATTTGCCATATTATTCACTTACTGAGAGCCACTGACTCAACAGTCAACAGAAAGAGCCTCTTCAGTTATACATATCAACCTGCACAGTATTTTAGCATTTTCCATTTGTTTTCCAAACCAGTTCAAAATAAGCACATTGCAGACTTTCAATTGCATCGAGCTCTCCAAACTTCTAATTACTAGAATCTAAAGTAGCTTTGAAAACCACCTATAGCAATGTGCAAAAATAATCTTAAATTCTAAAATGATGAAATAAAATAATAATTAAAAAGCAGACTGGTAAAATACAGTTTCATGTTTCTGTGTTAGAAATAGGCAGAGATGGCAAATGATTTCAGATTGTTATAAAGGGATCTCAAGGATCAATGGACTGCTAAATTGGGTTTTACCTCTGCAATTAAAAATATCAAGACTTAGTTTGATCTGAGTTATTATTTGCCATCGAATTAGCTATATTAGTTTGATTTTTGCTACCATAACTATTCTGATCAAATACTTGGTTTTAAAGAGTTTATAATTTTATGGAGATTTAATTTTGTGACTATTGAGGCATTTTCATTCTAGTGTCTATGGAAGCTGGTTTTCACTTCACTGCTAACATCATAGCTAGAGTATTTTCTGTGTGAGTAAGAGACTTTGAGAAGAACCTGGTTATAGTGTAAGTTGGTAATGATGCCTCAAGATTTAGGAAAAGATAAAACACTGACAGAATAGCTAAAGACAGACCCAACATACTAATGAAAAATGAGAGACTTTGCAGTATAAGCTCAGACAGAAGCATTGATGGTCTGATCTGATCTTCTGTAAACCATCTGGATTTTATGCTTGTGCAAGCTGAATATGTGTGAAAGAGTACACACAACACATAACACCAGCTGGTGAAAAGGCAGTGCTACGCATCCTGCTGTACACAAAAAATTGAAAATGTTGTTCAAATTTTCTAAAGGACAAGTATCCATTCAGGATCTTAATCCAGTTTGAAGTACACAAAGCTCATAAATGTAAAATATTTTGCTTTGAGAACTGGGGAAAGCAATTCAAACATCCTCCAGATATCATCACTGTGTATGCCTCACAGCTAAAATGCTGTAATTTCAACAGTTTGTCTCCTCTTCTGCAGGCAAACGCATATCTGCAACTTTAATTCAAACACAGGTGCAGTTCCAAATACTTATGCTTCTAATTAAACAGTATTGAGTTGCAGGTGTAAATCAGTCAGAAGCCGATTCATTTTTCAGTTGGGCTTCATTACTGGGTGCAATTTCAGTCTTGGTAAAACGTCAGTCTTAAATCTGTTCTATATATGCAAAAGCAAATGCAAAACATATCTCATTCCATTATACGCTCTAGCAGAATAATCCAAACTGACTAAGTACAAAAACAAGGCATAGATTACTTTGGAAAGATCTAGCACACTGATATTTAACACTAAATGAGAATCTGACCATGATCAGCATTTCAGTCAGATCTGCTCTTAAATGAATGATTAAAGAAGTATTATGCAAAATGGTGTTTAAGAATTTGCATGATGGAGCAGAGGGTAAGATCTATATCACAATACCTTTTCAAAATGCATCCCAGGATAGCACTTGCGTTCATCTCATTAAGTACCTGGTATTTTCTCAGATCTGTCTTTTTTCTTGTGAACCAACAGAGACATCTGAAACCCCCCAAGCTTCAGAGCTAAGCTGAGACTTGAACCAGTGCATTTACAGACAAAAAACAGGTTTGCAAAACCTCTGACATGCATTTAATCACCTTATACAGATGAAAAAATAACTTCCAAAATGAAAGTAGTATGGAAGCTCCCTTTTAAGTTCTCCTCAAATATATTACAGATTTTTTACGTTAATTCAGCTTCATATTTTTCTTTCCTCATATCTGTCTTGCACAGTCCCCACTGGCAGACATTCAGCTGTAAACTTCAAATTAAGCAGATACCTTTTGTCCACATGCTTAAAGATGGTGTTTTGAACACTGCTCATGGACCACTCTTCCCTTTTTAAATTGTACAGGAGAATTTTTTTAATCATATGAGAGAGCTAAGCAAATTAACTACTAACTGAAAGTTTGAAATTATGGCATCTGAAACAAGGAAGTGAGCTCTGTAGTTTCTGAGTAAACAGCTACAACAACCGAACAGTCCTTTGAAATCAGGAATTTGACTTCCCTCCCAGTTACCCACCAGCAACCCTCTGAAAATGATGGGGATACGTGTACGTAACTGAGCAAGAGACAATTCAAAAAGTATATTTCAAGTTCTGTCCTCACATACCCATGTAATGAAATAGTGGTTTAATCTGTGTGAAGTTTTCTTCTTTTAGCACTTTCTCAGTGATGGTCAAATTAGCAACCATCAATCAAGCTTGTCTTTTTGTTGAAGTGGTACTATATTTCCTTTCAGGCCCATAAATTCAAGGCTTATGGAATAGCTTTGCTCTATGTAATCCACACTACTTTCACTCTCCTGAGTACCTTTTTTCTCCCAGAATGAATGTGGGAGACAGGCAGCTATGCTGTTACAATTGCACATAAGTTTTATTACAAAATACTGCAGTAAGCACAGCAGCAATATATACAGGGTAGAGAGCCTAGACTGAATGCCAGTGATAAGAGTCTGTATGTCTTAATATCAATATCTGCATTTTCACATGCTTGGCTTTTAAAATTGAAACTCTCACATCTAGCAGATGCTCATTAGTGCAGTCTGAGTGAATAATGCCGGGCATTACTTCATGAAAATGCTGATTTAGTGAAATTTAACATATTTCCGTGTTGAGTCAAAGGGACAGGCAAACGATATTTCCACTGCATTAAAAATTCCTCCTCACTTGTAATATAGTATGTTCCAGTCTGATCCCCAAGTCCTTGAAATGCATATGGCAGGCAATGCAATGATACAATAGGGAAAATACAGGCTATCCCTAGTCTCATATCTGGTTGTTATAAGTCATAGCTGTCCAGCAGGTTGACTGTAAACCATATCGCTTCAGTATTAGGAAGAAGAGAGTGTTTGGAAGTCTTTAAATTTTTCTTAACTACAATAAACTCACAGCAGAATTTGACACAAGACAATTCCGAACACGTGTCTTCATGTTCCTCATATCCTTCATATTCATACTTCTACGATAGTTTGTTTTCTTTTATTTTATACCTTCCTTGAAGCCCCCTTCCATTTCTTTTAATTTCCCCGTGATGCTTCTCCATGTGTTAAAAATTTCTTTGCTTTGATGAGAAGAACTCACAAGTCTGGGAGAAAATAACAAGCTAAACATAGTGTTGAAACAATTTAAAAATCTTTTAATAGGGAGAGGCCTATTCCAGACTCATGGTGGCGTTATACTGTGTCGCTTTCCAGAATAAGAACATTCATAGGCATATATAAATTCAGTTGGAAAATCTCACTCTAAAAATGTAGCTCTCACAATGGAAAATTAATTTCATAAGTATTAGTTACACTACTTTGAAAATATTGTTTCTGGGAAAAGTAGAAGCCACATTTGTTTTATGTGATTACTTAAGGAAAAATAAAACTGAGAGTTCACTTGCTCTTAATAGCTAGAAGATTCACACACTTTGTATTAAGAACTTACTTTCAAATAAGGTGCGACATTCTACCTTTATTGCTCAGTTTGCATTGATTAAACTAAAGCACAGCAAAACCAACTCTCAGGTAGCAAAAGAGAGATCCCTGTTAAAAGACAGCATCATTACAAATTGTGTTGGTAAAGTAAATAAGTGAAATTCTCTTAAATAATTCATAGACACATCTCATTGACATCAAAAACCTTCTCTCAAACTGCAAAGTTTAACTGCTTGATTAATCTATAAAAATATTAACTCTACACAAAAAATACAGTTAGCAGGAAGAGAGGGCAACAGAGGAGACAAAATTATGGCTAGTGTTATGGAAAGTGCAGTAGTACTTCAGTTAATTAAGTCAACTATCAGGAAAGCAAAAAGGACAACAGACATACAAAAAGGATGTGCAATGGAAATAAATGACTAGCAAACTCTGGATGTTTGTTATCAGTAAAATACAATAATATACACAGCAAGGATTTGCATCAATCTTCTTAGTACTGATACTGAAGATTGAGGTTTAGGAGCTGTAAGTCTGAATAGAACAAAAGCCTTTCACTACGAGGCTGATGATGTGGATCCTATGAGCAAGGTGAATTTCTGACTAGCTTACCTAGTCAGTCAGTGTTTGCAGCTCTTACACTGCGTGGCAGGATTTTAACCCAGATAGTTGTGCTTTCTTAGGTAGCTAAGATGCAAGACCTCTGACATTTTGCAGATTTCTGTGAAATAAAACTAATCTCCCCGTTAAGCTTCCTTTAAACAGTTTCACAAAGGCCATAATTAACTGGATCATTAATCTTTATATTACATTTTAACCTTTTCTCCAGACAGATGTATACCAGTCATATGACTTCATGGAGGTCTTATTAATTCTAAAAAATTCAGAAAGTAGAAGATATAAAACTGTCATTCACTGAAACACAAACTGTAAGAAAAGAAATACGTAAGAACCGTGCCACCATCAACAGTCAGAAGCACAAAAGGTGTTAATGATGTCAACAGGTTGACTGGGAACCTGTTAGGTTCTCAGGTTTTGCTTCACAATAACCTAAAATTCTCAGGAATTGTTACTGAATTTATTGCCAGATAACATATTAAAATTAAATATTTGGACCTAACTATAAATAAGAGGGGAATCAAGTTCAACCTCTTTCCAAACATTGTCAAAAGGTCCCAATATAACATGAAGACTTGAGCAAGCTGCACAGGTTTTACCGATCAGGCAACAGTTTTAACCAGTTCAGATTGAGATCAAAGCTTGAATTTGTAATCACGAACAGAGGTCACGTAAGTGACAGCATTTGTTTTCTTAGTCAGTGTTTACTGTTGGCTCTATGATCTTATTTATGCAACTTAAATCAACTTTATTGTATATGGATACTTCCCTGGAATTAGCTGTTTCTACTTTTAGCTCTGGAAATTAAGGGAAGGAATATTTAACCCATTTTGTAGAACTGAGGCTAAAGTCACATAAATGACCTCAAAAGATGGGGTTATGGGAGAATTCACAGCTATAGACATAGCAAGAAACAGAAGGAAAGAACACCCTCCTCCAAAGACCTACTTCCACAGCAAGGAGAATGCCACAGTATGACAGCACTAGGAGTTTTCCAGACAGCTCAGAAAGGCTCCATAAGTAAAAAATGGCAGCCGGTCTAAATTCTGGTAGGGCCCTTTCTGCAGGTTGGAACAAGTAGGCGCTGGAAGGTGTAAATTTATGCTAGGAATGCTGTTGTGCTGTGTAGACACATTATACCACTGGTCTTTGTGCAAATGCAACATAGAACTTTACACCTGGACTCCATCAATGTATTTCAAGGTACATGTGAGTGTGCTGATAAAGTGTAAGAAAAACAGATCTGGTTCATGATGAATAAGAATTAACAAGTGGAATAAAACAATTAGAATCATCCAGGTCTTCTAATCTGATTTTAAAATATCAAGTTTTTAAATTTCCTCACATTAGTTCTGCTTTGAGTAGTCTTAACACAAAAGGTCATATTGTGTGGTAAAAATAGCCATTGATTAATCCATTTTTCCTCATAAATTTTGGAAGATTTTATTAGATATGTCAACTATACGGAAGAAATAACACTGACATCTCCTCTCTGCTTCTCATTTTCTGTTTTTAAGACATCAGTTTAGATCCACATAGAGGGAATACTGCTCTGATATGCATATTAGCTGAAAAAAATTTCAATCAGTTGATACAAAATGATTCTCAGATGGTGAATTACAAATTTTATAGCATTTTTCCTATCATGATTCTAGTAACATGTTTTTTTCTCTTCATAAATTTGATTAAAAGAAATGGCACTGATGGAATGTTTTTTTTTTACTGTTTTTCTTCTTTTGTTCATTACAGTAGGCTTTAATCTCCAAATAAGAGCATTACCCAAGACATAAACGTTTACTTAAATTGGTGCTTAATGGTAAGTAAAACTACACCACTAATGATATTTTGAAATTTACTCTCCAGTTTCCTGACATAAATCCATCCATTTGCTCACTTGGAGAATTCCACAATATACGAATTTCATTGTAAACTGACTGAAAATAAAAATCTTAGCTCAGTACAAGTCTTGGCCAGAAAAAAAAAAAACAAAAAATGAAGGGGAGGCAGTGTTTCATCTACTCCTCAGAAGCAGCAGATCAAATTATGGAAGTCTGTAGTTCTCTAATATAATAACTGTTAACAGAATACAAGTGTACTGCACCACCGCACACTGGTCGTTCCATCTCATTTGAGGATCTACTTATAAAAGACAGAGTGAGCTGAGACACGTGCTATGATAGGGATGCAGGAATTCCTACAGATCCCAGCACAGCACAGCTTTGACTCAAGAGGAGGGTTGTTTTCTCTTTCTTTGTGTCTGGTGTAAAATCTTGCAATGAAGGACTGAAAAAGGAAAAGATCTTGCTAAGATAAACGTGGACCAGAGAGCAAATACATGCAGAAAGCCCAAGAAAAAGCTAATATATGCGGCTGTAAGATGTTTGTGAAACAAAGGTGTTTGAGAGTACTACAAGACTGGAGTGGTCTTACAGAGAATTAGTGCCTGCATCCAAAGTCCATCTTTCTGAAAGGCTGCAAAACTTTTTTTATGATAATAGAATAGTTTTAGGGGCCTTTTTGCTGCCACCGCAGATTTTATTTGAGATATATCTGCAAACCACACTGACAGGATGGAACCTGAAACATAAATGGAGACATGCACAGGTTTGATTCAAATCCACTGCTCTCTGTAAAAGTGTTTCAAGGAACCTCAATGGTCTTTGGACTAAGTCCTTTAATTAAACCTTACCTTGAGGTGCTTTTTTTTTCATAATGGCTAAAACTGAATGTTCATGTGAGTCGTTACAAGCTTAGAGCACTGGTATTTATCTCTTTTTGCTACAGGCTTCTTGTTTAAAATATTTTTAAAGAGAAGAAAGGAAAAAAGATATATTTAATTTTTAATTATCTGAATATGTATTTCAGAAATGTTCACTCATAATTATGAATGAAAAGGATTTATTTATGAAGAAAAGTAACATACAATATGCAGCAGTTTATTGAAGTTGGCTTATAGTACACTTTCATTAAAGTTGAATCATTTTTTACTAACCAGGATCACTGTATTTCTAGTTTTCTTGTATCTGTGGTGAATACCCAGTAAACAACATTAGCAGAGAACTACTAAGATCAGAGTTAATTCCTAGCAGTCATTATACTGTTAAAAAGAAGTGACACTGTAACTAACTAACTAACTAAATAAATAAATAAGGCTATATTTTATTAAAAGAGCAGTAGACTTGTGTTTTCCAAGGCAATCATTCAGTTAGCACAAACTGTAAGAACTGAGTAATTCTAGGTTAGCTGGATCTTACGTATTGACACTAATGAAAGGCAAACAAGTAAAGGGCTGCTCTTTAGAGGCTGAGGGTTTCCATTCTTCTTAATTTGGTAGATTATTCCATCATCTATTTCCAAAAATATGTTTTGAGGAATAAGTTAGTCAGGGATAATAGGCAGTGGTCAGTGTTACCCCAAATTATATACTTCGTATCTTTACAGATGTTGAAAAGAGGGGTAGAACTTTCTTTTTGCAATGAAATTCATATGTGAGCAAGTTCTTCCTCATAAATTACACCAAAGTTGCCTAATTCACCTTACGCAAATATTCATACTTATCCAAGTCCAATCTAGGGCCTATAACCATATTTTTACATATGTGAACACAACTGCATAGATTTTCAAAGAATTGGAGATTTCCAAATTCCACTCAAATTTCAAGGAGTTTCAAATGCTACATGGCTTTAGAAAAATCTGGATTTTTATACTAATGCTGCAATATTAATTTACTTTGCAACTTCAGGCACCCAGTTTATAACATACTGATCTGAAAGGATTTGTGCCACCGTAGCAGATTGCAATGTACAGCCAATCTCTAGCACTGCTGTTTATTTAGAGTGCAATATTCATGGGTTTATGTATTCCCAGGGAGAAAGAAGGGCCCACAAGGGAAATAGAATTTGCAATATTTTAACTCCTGGATCCCTCTGGATCTATTAAATTTATAAGTGCTAGTGGCTAAATGAAAACAGAAAGCTTTAGAAGGCATAGTATAAGTAAAACCAAGAAGGACCAGTTTCTCCTTTAAGGCATAAAGCAAACCTGGAAATGTAAAGGTACATAAATGTACATTAATATTGTGTCCCAGCTCTTTGATTACAGACCTGCGAGACAGTTGTTTGGGCATCCATGTAGCAAGAAGTTTACTTTAAGTCAGTTCTTCAAAAATATTTGATAAGGGAAATGAAAGAAGTTTCATTTGCAACAACAAAAATCAAAGTTTAAAGTGTTTAAGCAAGAGCCCACTCAAGTCCAATATCAAAGATAATATTGAGGAAAAAAGGTTGCACTGTCTTCTAATTAGAAAAAGAAATAATATGTGATTTTAAAAAATCACAAAGAATGTCTACCAAACTTTGACGAACTCAACAAGGCACCAAACTCATGCTCAAGTAATCACTATGCAACTATGCAGCTAAGTTTCTTAAAAATTATATAGGCTTGAATCTGAAACGTAAGTGCTTTGAATGAAATGATATTGCCCATCTAAAACAACTACATTATCTTTATTAGGTGTGACATTTTTGATGGAAAGGCACTTAAAGGGTTTGAATAAATACACCAAGCAAATTTAATATTAGTTTTTCTTGACTTTATGCTTATACAAGTCAAGGTGCACTTAGTGAAAGGCAAAGCACTCTATAGAAACCAAAGACCGAAGTAACTTCCATCATGGAATTAAATAACTGGAGTGCAGTCAGTGTAGTAATGTCATCTTCCCATAGCAAAAGCCCTATAAAATTCCCTGTAAGGTTAATTTAGAAGTAAATGTTTGTTTGTTACTAAGTGCAAAAGTGAATAAGTAAAGACACATAGATCCTTAGGCCATGATTCTTAGATCCTTTGCAAATATTTCAGAGCCACAAAGTTAATAGTTGTTGAAATTGCTTCTGGTGTTTTCAATATCCAATCACATTTGTAGGCAGGCAAAATGGAATGAACCTATTAAATCAGGAATTAGTAAATGCAGCTTTGGCACCTTTATGTTTTAGCCATGTATTAGAGGGTATTTGTATTTTTCTTTCACTAAATGTTTTCATGTGGCTATTTTCTTCTGTGTCTCAGGCATTTGCTCATAACTCCTCTCGGCTATAGTGCACAACAAAATCCACTGCTGAAGGAATGATGCTCAGCAATTATGATTATGGACATCATAGATGTCTTTATTGCTTAGCTATCATATCATAAAAAGAGTTAACTCCCAAACAAGATATGTTAGAACTGCTAGAGGAATTGCCTTAAAAATATCAGATGTATCTTAGTGAATATTTCCAAAGTCTAAAAAAAGTCTTAATAAATCTTATTACAAACTAACCAATGTTAGCTTGAAGAATATCGGGGAGCCTCTGAAGCCATAAAAGGACAAGGTTTATTAATGAAAACCTCTGTAGGTGTAAAAAACATGCAAGAAAATTGCATATCAAGAGAACTTTTCTTAGTATTTCCTTATAAGACTGTTACAGTCATTAGCTTGTTCTACCAAATGAGGCATCTGATTTCCCAGTGTTTTGATACGGAAGTGAGAAGCAGAATTTAATGACAGAACAGAACAACTCCAGGTGCAGTATGTTTCCTCTCAGTGGTTTTGTGCAAGTTCTGAGAAAGAATATTTCACTTTTCCATAGCTATCCTCTTACCTCTTTAAGGAATCCTATAAAACAATATTAGAGTTGGGCCATAGTAGCAACATCTACACTGTTCATGGAATGGCTATGAGGTCATGCTGGAGGCCGGGCTCAAAGACCACCTGTCTGCTTCCATGGTGCAACACGCCCGGAGCAGTTCCAGGCCATCTGACATACACCAAAGGAAATTTTTCACATGAGAAGTGTCATCCCATCCTTGTGGGCTTCCTTATCTGTGGTAGCGTGATGGAGTGCAACACGCAGTACTTTGAATGGGGCTCAGCCACCTGCAGGGACCCCTTTTCTCTTGTTGCGATGTCATAGGACGTCATGTTGCAATGTGATAGCCTCAGCAACTTCCAAAGCACTATCATCACCTCTGCTATAGCCTCTAGGAAAAGCAGGATAGTTCAAACTCTGTATTCATGTTGATTGAGTAGTGGGCACAGGACAGGAGAAGCAGTCAGGTATGCTCACAGGTCCAAAGCTCTCTTAGTATTCATAAACACACATCTCTCTAAAGCAAAAAGAGCCATGTCCTTTAATCTTTTCTTCTCTAAAGAGCATGAAGCAGAATCCCTTGAAACACATTTCTCTTGAACACTCTTTTACTGTGCTTCAGTTTTTGTAAAACAAGTTATTGTTGACTTGCTAAACTAAATGGGAGCTTGGAGCATGTTATTACACTAATCCAGCTCCACGTCATCAGTCCTCTAGCTAAAAATATGCAAATAGTTTTGAAGAGTAGGGTATGCCCTTACAGCTAAAATGCTTTTGCTGAAGCAATGAAAACAATGAAATCATTTTTGTCTTGCCTCTAAAATATCTGAAACATCTCATCTGACATGAAGGACAAGCAGCCAGCAATTTCTCAGTTTTGAAAAAAGCTCGCCTTGACATCATAAACTGGGTCTGAGCTGGAAGGGAATGCAAGAAACCATGCTTTGTCAGAAGTACAAATTCTACTTGAGGACAAATGTTTTCAATTAGGTACCCATTAAGAAAAAAGTTGACAACATCATGTCCCTACTAAAAATACTAAGGGTTGGAATTTGGCATATCTGTTGGCTTTTTAAACAAATCTTACTTTTACATCCTCTTAGATGAAGAAGAATAATCCTTTAAGGAAAAAAAAAGAAATTACTTTTAGAAACCATTATTCTACGCAGTCTGCTGTAAAACAAGTAATTAAAGCACATGGCAAGCAGTGGAAATTATTTTTAAAATACATTCTACATGGAAGTGGCATTCACAGAAACATGCAGCACACTTTTGCAATTTCAGTCTCCCTGAAATGGATTCTGGGTTGTAATGCAAATCGTGTGTTGAAAATATATTTGGACTGCACAGCCCTGCAACAGCTAGATGATTTGCTGATTAAACCATAATAAATTATTGAATAACTGCTTTTGAAAATATGGCTGCAAAGATATCTAGACACACCCATGTGTACATATACACAATTACTTCAATGGTATAAACAACATGGTTACCTTGAGATATCTATGATAAGTGGGAGCAAAATGGAATGTCAGGAAAAACATTTGTAATGATCAAACCCAGTGATAATTGTCACTTTCATATCATATAAATTATTTACACAGCATCCATTACGTCTCTACCTGATGTATTTTTTCTTACTCTACACTGGCTTGGCAATAACAATAACTGTCTTGATAAATTACTTAGAACATTATTCAATTTCAAGTAGCCACATTTGTTTTCATGTTTCCAGCAAAATTATGACAATAGAAATAGATTATTGTAATTGCTTCTTCAAGCAAGGACGAGAGGTGGTTTGTATTTTCATGACTAATAACTCCTACTTTCCTTTTCATTCAGCCACTGAGATGTTTAGGCTGTTGGTGGGGGGAGGAGGTGATGTGGACTTTATTGTGGCAAGAAAAAATAGAAAAATGATTGAGCCTTAAAAATATCTTGTCACTACATTTATATATTATGGTGATGATGATGTGAGACAGATGTCACTGAAGCTATTGTAATTTCTGTCAAGAGCATCTTTAATACACAAGAAAAAAAAAAAATCCCGATTGATTATATGAACAGGGGTTTTTTCCTTGTTTTAAAACAAGCTTGATTAAAAATCTTGTCACAAAACTATAATACTGACAGTATTTGAGACGTACAAAATTAATATACAAACTATGTTTCTTTATTTTATCTCCTTTTCATTTGTATTCACAAATATAATTTTTATTCTAAATGGATCAATATTGTTGTCACACCTGTGACCTGTAAATTTTTGGTGAACCATGCAGATTGAAGATTTTGCCTATGCTTTCTTGTTCCCGATTTTCTTCATATTTGGCTTAAAGTTTCTGAACTAGTCACCTCGACCATACAACCATATCTCAGTTACTGGTATAACTGTTGCAAACTACATCATTTCCACCCAAGATTTGTTTGGTTTCTTTCATAAAAGAAACAAATGTAAATACTTTAAAGCCATATTAGCTGCAAATATGGCATGTCTGCATACAAATATTGCTCTGAATTAAAGCCACTAAGAGATTGCTTGCAAAGGTCGTTCCAATATTTTAAGAGAGGCTGCTGGGCTTTGTCAAAGGTGTCATGGAAGTGCTAAATCAGGAGGTAAAGGGATGATCAGAACAAATTGAGAAATGTGATGAAACAGGACAGAAGAAGGTTTCTACAACTCGTTTCTAAATTATCTCCTAAAATGTTAGACTCGAGGTATTTTGTTGTTCTAGGAAAACTGAGGAATTCCTAAGCTGTTTCCAATCACATGGTAAGGAACTGTGCTGCTGTGGACAGAAAGCCATTCTGCAAGAGACCTCTTCCTATAGTTAAAAAAAGTGTTACAAAAGTGTTCATGTGTTGTATTTCTGTGGAAATTAGTTTGCGTGTAACAAAGACACTAGAAAAGGAAGGTCAGCCACCAGGACACAAAGTAAAATTGTGATGTTACGTTTTTCATAAGCTGTCCAAATTTAATGCGAAGAGACTTTTTAACAACGGCAGGACTAGTTGACTTTAAATTATTGTAATCTTTCCAGGTTGTGCAAGTGATTCCATTTGAACACAAGCCAAACACCACCTTATACTAGAGTTTCAAAACAAAGATTACAAGAGATCTCAAATGTATATACGGATAATAAAATATCACAAGCAATAGTTAGAGGAAAAAGCTAAGGTATTTGATGGACCTCATGGTAAACCATAAATAGGCAGAAGAAGTAAAGTTATTAATCATACTCTTAGAAAAATCAGGCTCGGTGTACCAAGACTAGCAACAAGAGCCGGTTTATGATGAATTGCTGTTTCAGAAAATTTTATTAAAAACGGCTAGGTTACTGCAGAAAATTAGTAGGAATGAGTAATATGTTTTCCCTTCAAGTTCTGTGGATTTCTTTCCCAACTTAATTCACACTCACCTTAATGGAAATTTCTCCTAATCAGCTACCAGAAGAGATCGTCCCCCAGGAAGAAAAAGTCTTGCACAATTTGTGTACCTTTTATGGCTATGAGAAAATCTCCCATAAACAAGTTTGGTGTAGACCTTCTCTACAGACTTCTGTGCTTAACTCCACACATTAACAGCTCTCTTGTAACTTAATAAATAAGTATGGCAGGAGTGTGTTCAGCCTACATTTCCCTGCTGCTTTAATAGTCCTTCCAAGGTGCTGACAGCCTGCTCAAGAAGGGGCAGCCTTTAAGACTGGAATTCATTTCAGGGAAGCCTGGCCCAGGAAGAGAGGAATGAAAAGGTGCCTTAAAGTGACTTTCATAGACACCAGGTTGTGTCAAACGCCCCAGCCTCAGCTGGGAATGAGACATTTATATTTGACACAGTAAATGTTTTTTAATACAGTCTCCCTCCAACAGAGAATTTCTTACACTGAGGGATGGTATCTGCAAGTTCCTCCTTTAATAAAAAGGATCACAGGCTTCCTGCACTCTCTGCCTTCCTAAGAGGTAAAAATTTAAAGTTCCAGCTCTCTGCACAGTTATTTGTTGCAGTCTGATCACAGCATAGCTGATTGAAAGAGATGCTGCAGTGTAGGCAGCACGGTCAATACATTGGAGCGGTACTCTAAATCCGTTGCCGCAGCAGGGCTCCTCATATGCATCTTACGCTACGTATCTGCTCTCTATCACCTTTGCTTCCTCACAGTAATAAGAATAAATGAATGCACTGTGAGAATGACTGAAGGCACTGCACATTACCATTCCCTTCTTGGACTCTGCAGTAAAAATTATTCATACACCAAACTGTTTCACTTCTTATGCCTTTATTTCAAGCCTAGGGCTTGCAGTACTCTAGACTAGTTTGGTCTCCCTAACACTTCTAATGTAATATCTAAAGCAACCTATACCAAACCAAAGGCTATATTATAGCTAAATAGAACGCAAGGTATTAGCTACTATGATTTTCTGATGCATATAATTATATCAAGTACGATACTTAAATCGTGACTATAATAATAGTATATGCTTTTTGTTATAAAGGATTCTTTCACATCAACAGTACTGACTACTAACCTTTAATTCACAGCTCTTTACATCTGCTAGATAAGTAACAGAAATCGTAAACACTGCAAACAGTATTATTTTTAATATGGACTCCCTTGACGATTTTTGGGGTGAAATGTGTATACATTGCACAGGTTAGGTGAAATGGATCCTGTGTCTTTTCCCACTTGCTATTAAACCTGGAGTATAAGAGTGCTCCAATCTAGCACTCCAGCAGAGTACTAAAAACTTTCAAGATAATTGAGATCAATGTGAATACTGCACAGGCAAGCAGGTGCTGTGTGAAGAGATATTCTCCTTTTTTTTCCACTTCCCCCATGACAATCACTTGGGTTAACAGCCTTCAGTAACTGCAAAACATGAAATTGTTACTTTAATGTCTTATCTGATGTATCTGTGGCTGTTGTGTCAACTTGTTGTGAGATTCACTGTCAGTCTTCAAACGGAGACAGCGGTCTTCTGTAAATCTGTCATATTATTCCACAGACATGCAAGACTTTCGTACTAGGGTACCCACAGGCCACTGACGTTGTTTTCATGCTGTGTTCTAGCTTTTGCATCAGATCCCATGGAAATATGTTTTTTCTCAGCGACCTAGCCCAGAACCCCCTTTGCCATTGACGAACACATACTCCATTGAAAACCTGCTTCCACCAAGCAGCACAACTGCCAGCTGCACATGAGCAAAGCCTCAGGTTAAACCAAGTCCAGTACAGGCACCTGGGCTCTGAGCTTAACCTCTGAAAAAAGAAACAAGCCCAAAGACAATATAGCACTCCATCAAAAAACCCTAAGTATGATGCTGAAGAGCGATTGCTACATTATTTAGTTCTCTCTGACTCATAAACCTTCTGCAGTAATTGAAGACCAAGTGTGACAGTGTGCTTCCCTCCACCCCAGCCTGTTGTTTTCTTGTAATTCCAACCAAACCATAACCACAAGTAGGGATTTTGGTGGCTGCATCCACTTACCTGGACTTTGAGGGGACAGATGGCAAAACGGTTGCCAAGGGCAGAATAGTGACCCAGACATCTCACTGTATGCAAATATGACCATAGGTCAATCATCTCACTCTATAAATAAAGGACAGACCAAGGGTCGTTGAACTCTCCTGAACAACAGTGGGCTACATGCCAGGATCTCCCCTTGAGTATGGACACCTCTTAAGGTTACTCCTTGAGGCTGAGAGTTTTCTTTCTGTAACAGATCCTGAGCAAGTGACTTATTGCATGTTCAACTTCGAAAGTCTTAGCTAAGTGATACAGAGGATTGACTTTAGATGTGAATTGTTGACCAACTCTGAGGCTAAGTCTGAATCCAGTCACACCTAGACTTCTCTCTGAGAAGCAGTTTAGAAAGCAAGGATGTCCATTATGAACATCATGACTTAATGGAAGGGTCTCCATGACATTTCTGTCTGACCCTGTCCTTTGTGCAGTAAACAATCAAACATACCTTGCATCGAATAAAAGTTAATGGAGATTGTATATTCAGTACGAATCTGTTGTCCACACATTTTGTCTCTAGACAAAAATGACTCACTCTTAAAGTAAGTGCACCGTCTGCTTGTTGCCATAACCCTGCAGCAGCATATTCTTTTTATAACGCAGTACAGAAAACAAACACATGCACAGTAAAACTCCAGCTGGGAAGAATAATGAAGCATTTAACAAACCAGACAAAGACCGCATGGCTTCATCTCCCTTAACACAGCAGAACCTATTACTGGGTATAATAATTAATAAGCTAATGACAGAACTTCAACCATCCAACGAGTTTTTCTGAAAGATATAGACTTCTTTTTTTCCTTCCAGGGGTTGAATCAGTCAAACACCTAAAAACTTAAACCACTTTTAGTATATGACAAATTAACTGCAATTGTCAAGGAGTAAAAGTCATACACAGCCCTAAGTACTGTTGTAGAACCAACTGTGTGTATGGCTACTTGGACAAGCGTGAGCACTGCAGAGAGGTACCTGGGGGTTCTGGTTGATTGCAAGTTGAATATGAACCAACAGTGAGCCCTGGCAGCCAAGAGGGCCAACCATGTCCTGGGGTGCATCGGCATCACCAGCTGGTCAAGGGAGGTGATTGTCCCACTCTGCTCTGGTGCAGCCCCACCTCAAGTACTGTGTGCAGTTTTGGGTGCCACAGTATAAAAAGGACATAAAACTACTGGAGAATGTCCAGAGGAGGCCACAAGGCTGGTGAAGGGTCTAGAGGGGATGTCGTATGAGGAATGGCTGAAGTCACTTGGTCGGTTCAGCCTGAAGGAGAGGAAACTGAGAGAGGATCTCATAGCCATTTGCTGCCTTCTCACAAGGGAGAGAGGTGACCTTCTCTCTTGTGACTTATGATAGGACTAGAGGTAATGGCAGGAAGATACGCCAGGGGAGGTTTAGATTGGATATTAGAAAGAGGCGATGGAGCACTAGAACAGCTCCCCAGGGAAGTAGTCACAGCACCGAGTTTGCCAGCATTCAAGAAGCACTTGGACAAAGCTCTCAGTCACACGGTGTGAATGTTGGGAGAGTCCTATGTAGAGACAGGAGCTGGACTCAGTGATTCTCTTGAGTCCCTTCCAACTTGGGTAACTCTATGAGTCTATGATTCACTGCTTAAATTCAGGCATCTCGCTGAAGCTGACTCATACAAGACATTGGAATTCCTACATGGTCAACAGAGAGGGAGCTAACCTAATTGGAAAAAAAACCTCCCAGGAAAAAAATAATTCTCTTATAGCAACACACCAGTTAAGCAGTTCCACCCACCACGGTGCCTGAGGAATGACAAAGATAGGAGAAAAAAAGACTAAATTAACTGTAGGCAGATCTCGCCAGGATTTTCCGCAGTACTTGACTCTGGAATCCATTCTCCTTCCATAATGCTGTCCTCTGGTGAGACCACTGTTATTTGTGGGCCAGAGGATGAGTTTCAGCAAAAGAAAAGTTTTCAACAAGCACTGCCAGAATGTTGATGTTCAGTACTTTGTAAAGGGGCCCACATGTTGTAAATGTAGAGCCAAGCTATCTTCATAGACTACCCAGGTTTTTGTGAATACTGAGGGGGGATGTTTTATAATTAGTTTTTCTTCTGCATCTGTTCTCTGATCACTGTAATGATGGCAAGAAAGAAAGCCACGTGTTTCAGGGCTTGGTACTGAAGGAATGAAATAGCCTGCCATTGTGTCTGAAAGTAAAGATACGTGCTCTGTAAAAAGTCATCTGTTCATGACGAGCACCTTGCTCATTTGGGTTGGCAAGCCTCACACCGAGAGAAGCTGCAGTCACTCATTGAAATGTAAGAGAAGGGACTACTAAAGAAAAAGGCCTATTTAAGCTAAAGGGCAATCTTTGCACCAGAACTAAAAGCAAATGAACTCACCATAAGTTACTGCATGCTAAAAAAACACAGAAGGCAATTTCTAACAAAAATGATGTCTGGAAGTGTCTTCCAGAAGTTCCAACATGACAGCAAAGAAACAATTTACTGGTTTTAAATTTCTGAACGGGTTTATATAAAAGAGATGTCTGCGTACAGGAGCTTTGGATTTGGCTTCCATTCCCTTCTCTATGTCTCCTCTGGGCAGAACAACTACACAAACAAACAGTTCTTTTAAAAGAAGGAGCTGGAAATAAGGAGCATAACACAAGGCAGAATGTATAGATGCCTGCAAGAAGAGACAGGCTACTTCTCCTCACTCTGACACTGAGTCACTTCCGAAACGCTCTGGGCTTTGGTTTCTGTCTTTGAAGAAAACTGTGTTGTGGAAGGTCCAGTTTGCAGTGGGGTTGTGTAAGGTTATTAATGTGTGTCTTAGTCATTGAGAGAAGGATCCTCTGAGAGTCCAAAGTACATAATCTTATCAGTCTGCTTCTAAATTTTAGTAGACAATGCTAAGTGATGATGAACACACCAAAAATTACTCTATTTTCCACTGTGACAAAATACCTAGCAGCTCAGGCTTTTTTTTTAATTTCATTAGATAATTATCTGTTGGCTATGAATCCCCCAAAGTGTGATCCCTAATCGCTACACAAACATAAACAACCAAAGGTTAATGGCTGTTACAGACTTTGAGACAAAATACTACTACTTTTTTGTATGTACTGAAGCTTTAACTCATGTTTCACTGGAATCAGTGGTGTGCAAGAAGTTTTTTGACTACATTTCTTTCCACCTGAAAAATTTTGATTGGAAGCCAAACTTATCATATTGTCTGACTTAAAAAGCCTTCAAGCAAAAATTTGCCACTGTCAAAATGATTAAGCTAAATAACTTCTAAAAAATGAAACAAATTTGTAATGTCATTTCTTTTTAATGTGTAGTAAAACTTTTAAAAAATTAAAATGGAAACAGTCTTCTAATGGTTTTCAGCTGGGGCTTAGGGAGCATAGACTGTTCACAGAAATTCTCAAGTCTTTATTTTCTACCCCAGCCCATAAGTGAGATACAGAAGTATTTCCCAAGTTTTGCCTCTAAAAAGAACCAATTATTACTGCAATTTATAGTTAATCTTTACATTTAAAGACCTGAAATCTCCAGGCTCTTAACACAGTGTCTACAAAGAAGAGGTACTCTTTCCTTTCCAGTAATTAAAAAAAAATAATCAAATTCATCTGACCAACTTCGTTTTCGTTCTCGATTTATTTCACTCACCTTGCAGAGTGGCTTCCTCCATTTTTTTAAATGGTCCCTGGAGGAAAGTGAACAAAATCTCTGATGACTTCAGTATCTATACACGCTCTTGGTTTTCTAGCAATTAAACAGGTGTAGCTATTTAAGTTGATTCTTTTCAGCCTTTTTACCACACATCAATACCTTTTCCGAGCTGTCTGGTGCTCTCCCACTGTAGCTCTTGCTACCCCACTCCTCTCCTGTCTTGCTCTTTCTCTTTGGCCCAGTTATTCCATAGAAGACATTCTTTGCCACAACCTTTTTACTTTCTAGAGGCTCTTTCCTTGCCCACCCCATTAACCTATAGTAACTATTCCCTTTCACAGTATCACAGTATCATAAGGTTGGAAAAGACCTCTGAGATCATCGAGTCCAACCTATGACCCAACACCTACACCTACACCTACTTGTCAACTACACCATGGCACTAAGTGCCTCATCCAATCTCTCCTTAAACACCTCCAGGGACAGTGACTCCACCACCTCCCCGGGCAGTGCATTCCAATGGCCAATCACCCTGTCAGGGAAGAACTTCTTCCTAATGTCAAGCCTAAACCTGCCCTGGCGAAGCTTGAGACCGTGTCCTCTCGTTCTGTCACCGGTCACCTGAGAGAAAGAGACCAACCCCTGCCTCACTACAACCTCCTTTTAGGCAGTTGTAGAGAGCAATAAGGTCTCCCCTTTAAATTATCCTACCTGCAAAACCAAGCAACTTTTCCGGTTGTGTGTTTTTCTTCTTCTCGTACATTAAGTTTCAGTGCTGTGGTGTGTTAAATTATAACAACTACTACGACATTGCTGCAGTAACTGCAATTATTACTTTAGCAGTTGTCCACATCTGGAGGAACTGAGTCTGACTTCTGATATATGAAGCAGTTGACACTGCACATCTGCCTGTATCAGCATATAATGTTTTTCAACAGGGAGCTCTCAGAGAAAAGTTCATAAACATTTATAAAATACAGATGCTTCTGGTTGCAGATGCATGGAAGGAAGTTTAATGGCATTTTGGATGGGTTAAGTGGTTGCGAACATTCAGGGGGATTTATCACCAGTAAAAACCAATCCGTTTTGTAAAACTTATATCCTATTACAGAAGTATTAAATGAAAAGCAGAGCTGGAGAAATTGTCTTCTCTACAGTTCAGGGTGGTTTTTTTCTTTTTTGTCTTTTTTTCTTTCTTTCTTTGTCATTATCAGCAACACAAACTTAGGCAATGAAATGGCTTGTTTTGATGATTAATTTCATATTTATTTTTAAAAGTAGCAGGGATGGGTAAATAGATTCTTGAATAAATAGGATTTGAATTCATAGCTATTCGTAGTTTTTAAAAAATTAAAGCAGAAGATTGTTCTTTTAGGTTGGGACGAATGCAGACATTTGTATTCCATTCTGCACAATTGACTGAACTTCACTTTCAAAATGTCAAGGATAAATATCATTCAAATGGTTCCATTAAAATAATGATAACCATAGTAACAGTGTGTAGTTTGCTTATACCTTTTCTTTCTATTTTGTCTTTTCTCCTTTCTGGCATGTAATCTTTGCAACATTGCTGCTGCTAAGAGAGCTAAGGAAAAGCAATCCCTACCAAATTCGTGATCTAAATGCAGGTGTTCGTAGTCTTCATATGTTCATATGTTAGCTTTTGTGTGGTACTTTAAAGATCTGTTTACGGATGTGAAAACTCAACAGACCATTGTGAAAATATGCTGTCACTACACTCATCGATGCAGAAAGGATACTATGTACTCTTTACTACTTCTTTTCCCTATGTAATTATTGGCATTTTTATAAGAGAATCAGAAGGGGAGAGAGTATGAAACCAAAAAATGTTAAAAATAAGTTAAAGATAATAAAGAGATCCAGTTACACAGCCCCCAGTTATTACCAATTTAAATTGATGTCAGGGAAAAAAACTCTCAGAGCTTAAAGGAACAAGTCTTGTGGAAATATTGTTAGGGTACTTATTAACTAAGGAATCACAGAGCTGTAGAATGATTTGTGTTGGAAGGGATCTTAAAGCTCATCCAGTTCCAAATCCCCCTGTCATGGGCAGGGACACCTCCCACCAGACCAGGCTGCTCAAGGCTCCAACCTGGCCTTGAACCCCTCCAGGGAGGGGGCATCCCTGCACAACATAGATTTCGGTCTTGTTCAATCATACCAAGTCTAACACAAGGAAAAGGGCATTTTACCAAGGGACTGCTGATGCCAGGTAGCCAAGAGTTTGCAGAGGCCACAAAAATTGTGTATGCATCATTGGAAGGATGTTTTCTTCTTGCTTCCCTAAGAAGCCACACAGGACAATCACAATCTGTTCTAACCAATTTAGATTAAAAACTTCATGTATAGGAATAGTTATATAAAAATTGCATCACTTCAAATGTATGTAATTCCTTGGAATATTAGCAAAATTATTCAACACTCAAGCTTTTGGCTAATGTTGTTTTACTTGACATCTCTAAACTCCAACTATCTGTAATTCATGTGATTTTGACTGAAGATCAGAAATAAAATATCCTTAAGAATTTAAGAAAAACTAACTTGGCACTCTTTGTACACCATTTTTCCAATCATGCAGGTAAGATTTTTCTGGCTTCCTTCTACTCACTTGGAACAGTGTTTCCCTGAATAATCCCACTTCTGTTTGTCTTTAGTTACAAAACTGTCCATTATTTCTACTGTGATATTTCACCCAGCTATTTCAAAGTTAATAATAAATTCTTAACTGGGGTCAAAAATACCACAACGCAATGAAGAAATTCAGCCTGGATCAAAATTCCTTCTCCTGAGCCTACTTCAAGATTGTGAGCTTACATGCACACCCGCATGTTCTATTCTGAGGCACCACACTGCGATGTTACAGATAGTTTATGATTTCAAGGAAGGATTAAGAAGACGGTCAGGGAAATTCACAAGTTGCTTTGGTAATGTCAAAAGGAAAAATGGCAATATTATATGCTGAAGGGCTTTCCTGATTCGTGGGACAAATTGTCCTTAAAGGGTGAACAATGCTTTGCTGAGTCCTTCCTTGGGTTTGCAGTGCAAAATCTCCCAATTTGCAAGCTTTGGGAAACAGAACAGTTAAATCAGCCAAATTCTGTTTTTCTACTGCACAACCAATTCCTTTTTCATTCTGCTGCAAAGCACTTGCAAATGGCACGCCATCCTTCTCATCGTTATCTAGCATTTACTACCACATTCTCCATCTGATCAGAGACAGAGACCTTCTGGATCTTTTACTCCTTTCAAACATTTATCATGTGGTTAATAATGTGCTTCTCTCTTTTACTTATCTTCAAAAAATGATAGAGAAAGAGTGACCCAACATTTCCATTTTGTAATAGTGTTGCATGAACAGATTTTCATTTATTTCTGAGAAAGAATGTGTTTTAGTAAACTCTCATGAACTCTTATCCAGTTAGAAGATAGGTGTGGCTTGTTATCTGTCACCAAAAAAGGAAAAAAAGAGAAAGCTTCTTTTACTTTCAATATGTAAGAGGAAGACTTTCATGATAAAAATATTTTTTGTGAGATGTTTACACATTGGTTTCATTGTGTCTGAGGGTTTAGCAGCATAGAAGCTAAGCTTTATCCCAACCAAACTAATAGTGAGTTTATAAGCATCTTAAAGACTCTAAATTAATGAGATTTTACCATATTGTTGGATGACTTATTCCAGTGACTACCAATAATCGCAAATTGTTGACTGGAGGGGTTTTTTCCAACTTTCATTTATCTAAGTGTCACTTGGTGCCAGCTGTTCTTTTTTGTATCTCCAATTTCAATTTCTGAATTTAGTTGGCTATCAAGTTGAGCTTTTCAGCTCTGTTGTCTTCATTCTCCATATTTGGATCAGAAAATGTCCACATATTAGTTGTCCCCAGCAGTCTTTCAGTGCAGCTTTAGTGAGTTAATTTTTATGCTTCCTTCCCACACCATGATTCTCTGAATTATTTTATAAAACATACAAAGGCTAATCAAGGCTTTGTGAACTTCTCAAGGAACCTTCTACCACTCACTTCCTAACAGCATATTTGCAGTCATAAAAATTAATCAAATTTCCCCTTCTTAATTAACTGAAGCAATCAAACTTTATCTTCTTCTCTGATGAAGCTCCTTCTTCCTACAGGCTGCAGAATAGCCTGGGACTTAAACAAATAGGAACCTGAAAATTTTCTCCTAAGGTTAACTGCAGAAAAGGCACAGGAGAGGCCGCACATCAGTTGCAAGGAAGTAATATAATTTCTTCCATATAATGCTCTGCACCTGACTAGAGAGGCTTAGTTTTGTTGTTGTTTTCAGAGTCATGATTGCTCTCCACATGTGCCTCGCAGCAGAAGCCTGCAAGAGTTCCTGGAGTCTTACTTTGCGATGACTAGCACACAGTGATGAGAACCTTCATCTAGTTTAACGCTTTAACTAGTTTTAAGTGCCTGAACGATCACTAGCATCTCTCTTCATGCAAGCAGTTCCTCTGTAGGCAGATCTGCTCTATTCCACCTTCCACTTGTGACTCAGACTGACAATTCTGAGTCTAATTCACAGTGAAAGCTATCAGCAATGCATCACCTACATATTTTACTGAGCAGGTGACTCAGAGTAGACGTGTCTACCATTCTATGTGGTTTATGCATGGAGAAAATTGCGTTGTGTTTCCACAAGAGGAATAGCCTCTATTAACTGAGCACTAAGAAAGGAGTCAAACATATTTATTCCTCCTTTGTCTGCCTGGGATGCCAACACAAAGGGCTGGGGGAGTTGCACATAGCTCTGACATGTAAATAATTTTGAAGTATATATGTGAAAGACGTTTGCAATTTTGGCTGAATTAATCTAACGAGAATTTACTGAAAGAGGCTTCATACCTATCACAAAAGCAAACATAAAATTGTATAAACTTTCACAAAGGGCAGACTCTCTGTACACAAATAGTCTAGCACGGCTAACAGCTGCACCTTTCTTAAAGCTACTCTTCATACTTTTGCTGCCTGTTTATGGATGGTTTATGAAGTTCCTGTGCTTTGAAATGCCATCAGCAGCTTCTAGATCAACTGGTGGAATAAAAACTAGAAATTTTCAGTGACACCCATGTTCCATTGAATTGATGACTCCAATGATACAAATAAGAGAAAGAAGGAAATGAAAGAGTCAAAAATAATTGGAGTGAGTGAAAATCAACTCAGATCTTGAATTACGTTAAAGCAATGTACACCTTTCCAGAGAATTCAAAAGGGGCCACCTCTGTACTAGTTTCATCCCCATCTACTGTATGAGGTGAATATACCTTCAAAAATTGCCTTTCGTGAGCCAGAAAACATAAAAGTGGTTAAAAATAAAAGGATAAATTTAATTTTATTTCTTTAGATAATGGAAAACTAAAGCCATAGCTTGTTTATGGAGTCACGTAATGCTCTGTTCACAAGCCTCAGAGAATTACTAAGTATTCATAAAAAAAAAATTATGACCTAGACACCTTTATAAAACATTAGCACAAATTATGTTATATTCTATGCCATATTAATTCAAAGAAAATTTCATTTTTACTATTTATTTTATATATTAAGACTACTGGCAAACAGGTAACTGCTTCAAAGAAACAATTGCAGCACAACAAAGAGATGACTGGTTTGCCTGTACCAGAGCCCTTTCATATTGCTCTGCAAAGATCTCAGTTTAACTAATGACAATTATATTGCAAGGCATTCTTGTTAAACTCCTTTATTTACCTAGCAGAGCGATTATAAATTGACAAATATGTGTTCTTTCCTCTCCCAGGCATATAGTCCTAAATGAAGAGCCTTAGAGTTTCAAGATGACTCGTACCTTTACCTGCTAAAAAACTCCAGTTTCCCAACAACTGCATAAATAAATCAGCCCTTGTTGATATAATTATGAAAAAATCTTCTTACTTTGATGGATTGCACATATACCTACGCACCGAGATGGGAGTAAAAGCCTGGCTCTCTGACAATAGGGAAAATGCTCCATTTTTATAAGGCCTTGTGAATGCTAATATGGGAAGACTTTCCAACTAACCGTGTCTGTGCATATTTAATTACTCAGCAATCTGTTATCTTTTAATAAAAGCTACTACCATTTTATTTTAGGATAAACATTAAGAATGTAAGAGCAGCTATTCCACTTTCAAATATTTTCAGTCATCTATAGAACTGTCCAAATAAGTTTTAAAAGATTTCAGGAATCATTGTGAATTGAACATCATATATGTTTATACATATTTATAAAGTCTTTGAGAGATTTGATATATTTTTAATGTATAATCTGGTTTTACATTCCAATATTTATTTAAAAGAAAACAATAATTTATAAAAATTTACACTATGTATTCAGTGTTCCTCTAAATTTTTCACAAAAAATATCACCTCTGTTAAATCATTTAAACTTCTTATATATCTTCATAGTGAATTATTTCTTTGGCATTTTTACTAAAGCATACATTTTCATTTGAGCTCTGCTCAGTTAGTAGCATATGGATTTTTTGGCAGGTTTTTAATTCATAACAATTTTTCAAAATATATCTGAACGCTACTTTCCCAGTGGCCAGCATTACTGTTCAGTTGCTCCACCTGATGGAGACCAGAACTTACACAAAAATATACTCACATTACAAATTATTAAGGGAAGTAAAAAATTCATTCATCACTTGGTCTTACAGTTGCCTGCAGCTGACAACTTATACTGCGCATGCAGTAGTAGAAGTCTGCAGTGATTTTGTGACTGCTGCTCTCAGTTCTCATCTCTAGCATAACAATGAATCCCATTGTAAGTTTCCAAAGATGTTGTCCATTTTTTTCATGGACGTAATGGATCAAGGATCTCTTTTTAAAAAGGATTAAAATATTTCTCCAACATTAGCAAATGAAGGCAGATCCTGGAATCTTCCAAACCCACTATCTTCCAGATCCAACTGAATTGTTAAAATCTTGAAATACGGCTTTACTCTTCATTGGTTCTTTCACTTTTTACTCAAAAGTTTGATTTTTTTTATAATTCTCAACCCCTTCCTTTTGCCAGTTCTCTTTATTTTTATTTCAGAGATAAATTTTCTTGCCTTATACTTAAAACTTTCAATGTCATCCCACTCACACTTACTGCTGTTTCTTTGCTTTCCACGACTATTGGACTACATGGAGGGATAGTTCTCCTGACTTCTTAGTTGGCTAATTCTGAATTTATCCAATCACAGAAATTTTTCTTTCTAAGCACTAAAAGTAACCTGCATTTATTGGTTACGTAGTCTCTTTTGTTACCTTGATTCTCCCCCACTGTTCTGACACATCGTGTTCTCCCTGGCCCTGTCACTCTGGTTCCTTAGAGGTAAGTATTGATAGGATGTCCCACCTGCCATGTACAGCTTCTAAAGACAAATAGACAGCTACGTTCCTTGTGTAGGACACTAATGATCCATATTGTCTCCAGACCCTTTACTCCTGTTATTTGCTGTTCCTATAAAGGTTTTTCCATGGGCTATCCCTCTTCTTGAATTTACATCTCGGTGATACTGACTTTATTAGTTTTTCAAATAGTGCAAATTATTTTTTATGATAATCACCTTGCATTGTTGGTTTGTTTGCACCATTCATTCTCCCAAATGTACGTTCAAGGCTGTTGGCTTGTAATTTAAGTTTATTGTGCTTTTAAAGACTCCACGTACAGGTTACTGTTCTCAGAACACTTCAAAAAACCATACTCTGGAGTACTTCTAGTCTGATATTGGATATGCTGAGATATAAAATACACCACCAGGATAAAGAACTTCAATTATGGTATTTACTTCCTTTCACTGTGTTTTTGCTTCAAAATAAAAATTAGTAAGAGAAGTGTCATACTACACTGACGGAAGAATACACTCATCTTGTAGTGTCCAGATACAGCCCTCAGGTTAATCTGGGTTTCTTCGGGAAGTGGAGTCCTCAAGTGACTGACCCCTGCCATTTGGGGTACCTGCTTGTACTGCAATTATTTAAATACAATTACAATATTTGCTGTTGTAAACAGTTTTCTAAATAAATAATGTAATGTGATGCCCTCAAAGAGCAAGGATTAGGGAAGCCTTGAAAAACCTGCTGTGGAACTGTTGTAAAATTTCAGTACACTGCAAAATATCCTATGCGTTCAGATAAACAGTTCATGAAAAGTAAAGTATCCAAAGAATATGAGAGACTGATAGCACAAACTGTTGACCCCCATGGTCTGGATTCCCAGGTCAGTAAAGCAGACTATACATTACTTTTTTGTAACTATTTCAGAATTTGGGAATAAAAGAAGCCTATTTTTAAAACTTGTCTTTCATTTTTGATTAATCCAAGTCTTGTGGCTAAACAAAACCAATATAAAGCACAAGAATAACAAAACAATGAAAGGTAATATTCAGTATAACATACTTTATGGAATGAGTGACACATGGAGTATCTCCTGTTTAATACAAAACAATGAAGATCTAGAAAATCATAGTTCACTCATTAATAAATGTAAAGCTCTGTGAATCATAATAGTGTTAATTAGTGGGGAGTAAGACAGGTAATTTGATGTAAGCATGCAAGTTTAATTCACTTATGTATATTCCGAAATCAACTTTAAGAGACCCTGGGAAAACATAGAGGCAGATGGGTAAAACACACTGTAGCTGTGAGTTGGAACTTAGTATTCTGATCTATTTACACCTGGGTAGCTGTTGGCAGCATATTTTATTCTGCAAACTTTGTGTCCATCTCTGTAGGAGTGGGTCCTAATGACTCAATCCATTAGCAAGAAATCTCAGGCAGCGAGAACAAGACAGCAGTAGCATTTCTACTCATTGCACAAGCCCTTCTGGGTGTTATACTTGAAAGGAACAAAGACAGACAAGGTCAAACCTAAACATAAAACCCTTTGTGAAATGTTATTTGTACACAGTACATTCCTCATTAATCTATTTCAAATGCCTACCATATCCACATATTAATGCAATGTCTTGTGTGTTGTTCAACTATTTTCTCCTTTTTGCATGCCACAAAGCTCAAAAAGCAGCAGTAGTGAGAAAAAGGTCAGATTCTTATGTAAATTGTTACCAACCACAGAAAATTGAAATGTCTTTTTTTGACAGACTGACTAAAAATATTTATCAATTAATACATCAGAAACCTTTATCGATGTTTCATTAACTATTCAGTCCCTCCAGTAATGATTCATAAGAACAGCACAAGGTCTTCCTTTCTCCTCCTGTTTTTCATTTGATCTCTCACAGAACATTTTTGCAACATAAATTTTAGACTTTCCTTGAGCTTTGTTGCCTTGTTTACATTTTTTACAAACCTGTCTTGAATTGTCTGAAGTTTAAAGAATGACGTTCATAGAGACTTTCTTTAATTTATTCCATTTCCACAAATATCCTAAAACCTGTCACGGAACGAGATGAGGGGAAGATTATAGCAGCAACTTCTAAACCACATGATTCCACCCACGGATACTCTGAAGCAAAAACCTTCTCCTGGGTAACATGACCCGTCAAACTCAAAGATGTGAACTGCAAGCAACGTTTCCCCTATTACCAGAAGAGTTATATTCAGTTGCTAGTTTCTCCATTTAAATTCCTCACACATTTTCCCTAGTAACTCTCTACTATTCCACATCCCTTTCAAATTTGTCTCTGTAGAGCTAAATGCAAAAAAACTCAGCTATCTTATTCTAGACTTCGTGCTGTGTTTTCTGTTATCAACTATTGAGTTTCACACTCCAATATGTTTCAAGGTATCTAAGCCAGTATATTTCAGGACATCTACATTTTCAAAATGCTTGCATTTTTGTCTTTTTGTTTATTACTAGGGAGGGAAATTATATATTTTTTTATAAATGTATATAGTAGGGGAGATTATTTATGATAAAACACTCTTTCTAACAAAATTAAAGATAAGACCTTAAAATAAATCAGAATGGGCATAATTAAGTTTCCTAACAGGAGAGGAAAAATAGAGAGTAACCAAAGATTAGCACAATTGCAGATAACATAAATGAGAAGGAAGGAATCAATAACTACTCCTAAGATGATAACTTCTAATATTTGGGCGTAGGGTAAAAAGAGGAGAGGACAATATTTCTAGAGAAAATGAGGTTTTCTCACATCAGCTGTATTAGGTATGTGGTAACAAAAAGAAACTCAAAGATGTGGAAGAGGAAGTCAGCAATAAGAATATGAGGGAAAAGCAAGGTGCCATATTGAAGACCAATTAAGTTTCGCAGTAAACAGGGACAAGAGAAGAGGACTATGTGGCCAAAGTCAGAGTAGCTGGGGAACTCAACAGAGGCTGAAGAAACTTGTGATGTGGTAGAGATAATAGAGGTGTCTGTTGGGGAGGGAGACAGGAAACAGAATGCATAATTTTTAGTTGTTATTATTTAGCTATGAAAAAAGGAGAGGTTTCAGATAGAACACTTAAAAATATCAAAACTTGAAACTTTGATTAATACTGTTTTACGTGAAACTGCATGATGCTTCACAGAACATCTGCAAACCAGTGGAAACATGAACAGAATCCTTAAAGCAGATCTCCCATTATTAGTCACTTTATCTGCCATCTGTTGGGAACTGCAAGTGCCAGTTCCTTTAGTTTTCTACGAGCTGACCCTGAAATAACTTCTTGTAAATTATAGTATTTTCTCACTACTTGTAAGGAAAAGGCATCCTAACTTCTTTAAGGTAGGCTATGAAATGGCTTGCAAAATATCAAAATGCACTTAATAAAGACATACTAGCTCATTCAATTCATATGCTGTGAAGTTGAAGAGATCTTAATATTTCACACATTTCACTGTAAAAAACAGTTCTCTGATCAAGAATAAATTCCTGACCAATGAAGGAATCTTTGCTCTCATCATTTCTTTCATTGAAGTAGACAGGTACTTGACAAAGAACAACACCATCTGCAGCTAGTAGGATAAATTCACTAGACAATCAATACAGTATCACACTACATAAAAATATGTATAGTATGCGAGCTTCCAGAGTGTTATATTAGAGCAATAACTACATGTCACGATAAATAAACACACAAAAATCAAGACATTCCTGTTGCATAAACCAAAGAAAAAAAGAAAGCTTAGAGAAAAAAAAATACTAGGTACATTTGAAAGGAAGAAAGGGACAGGGAAAAAGATAAATGTAATTTCAAATTCCCTGGATTTTTTTAAAAGAAATTACATGTATTTGAGAAAGTTGAACTTTATCAGAAGGCATTTAAATACCTCCATAAGCAAGGTGAAGTACATACACGGTAAATAAAGTAACTTGCCAATAACAATATTGACATCCAAATACTGGAAATTGCTAGGAAGCCAAAGAGAAATTAATTTGAATTAAGATAATGTGTCTGGCTCCTATCAACAAATATTTCGATTCATCTAAGTCAACATCCAAGGCAAGTCAGATGATGCATTGCCAGAATCATCAGTTACCCTTAAGGAACTGAAATAGTCCAGTAGATAGAAAAACTTACTGTCTGCATAGACCCATGCTGCCCCAACTGATACGTGTATATAATCATGCATCTTAGTGCTTAGTTACTTTTACTTCAGTGGAGCTACAACGATTTACAGCCGATCGAAGGAAAATATATTTCTGTAGTGAAGTTTGTACAATTAAGCAATACCTGGTTTTAGGCAGAAGGCTTTTCAAATATCAGCACAGTAAAAGATGAGTGACTGTACAAAAAATTAATTAATTAATATTAAGAAAAAAAAGTAATTACTAATTTTAAAAGCAAGTCAGTCTTCCCTTGACCTGAAGGTAAGGTAAAAGTTTGGAAAAAATGCCAGGTTCTCCATTTTGTTACACTGGTTTTGCTGTAAGACGTTTAATAGAGTTAAGTTGGTACAAAGCAAAAGAATTCAAGCAGATGGTCTGTGGCCCAGTATTTTAAAACATAGATAAGTAACTTTTACACAGACACAGCTTTCCTTTTCATAAAGTGATTTCCATTTTAGAATCAGAATAATTCTGGCTGGAAGAGATCTCAGGAAGTGAGGGAGGCCCATCTCTCACTCAGAACAGTCAACACTCTACTCAGATCACCCTGATTAAGGCTTGGTATAAACAGGTATTAAAACTTCTAAAAAACCACCTGAATTCATACCAGGTGCACAAGGCAGGAATTGTACATACATGCCGTTTCAGGATATATAGACTGTTTTTCAATGCGTTCATTTTCTTGTCTGGAAAATTCAGTGGATAAGAGTAAGTCATGAAGCAATGTGGCATGGTAAAACAGGTTTAAATCATCATGCCATTTTCTCTTCTCCTGCTTCATTAAATTTATCTAAATTTTCTTGGTGGTCTTCAGCCTCCTTTCACCCAGAGTCCTTTGCTCTGCCATTTAACATTTTCCTTCCCCACATCTTAGAAAACCTAGAAGTAACATACACTGAGAGGTAACCTGGAGCAAGCACATTATCTACTTCTCTGTGGATGTACGGCTTTTGCAGTGCCTCAACACGAGTTAACACTGCTCTGCTCCATCTGGAGGCTCTTAACAAAGCGATCCTTGCAGAAACAGTAACATAACCCCTTTTGCATCCTGACTTCCATCACCTGTTTGGGAAAGAGATATCATTTTCTTTTCACATTTAAAAGGAAGAAAGCAATTTTGGTCTCTCTCAATCCAGTTCCCATGTGAGGACAGAGTCCTTCCCAGCTACCAGGAACTCAATCATAAAGGCAGCAGATGGGAAAGGAAATCGCATTTCTTAACACCAGAAATCATATTCCTAGTTGAGAGAGAAAGCCCAACCCATTTTCCCCAATGACGTAAGATGATATTGTACACGTAAGAGGAATTTGTACAAAGGTTCAAAAAACTATGTATTTGCTATTCACTTCTACACTATTGTGATAACAAAAATATGCCCGCAACAGTATGCAATATCCATCTTCTACGTTTATTATAGTGCCTAGTTAATTTTCGGGCTAGATTTTCCGGCACTGGATTATTTCTGTGACAACCTGCCACAAGAGTTCAAATTGTTCCCAGATGAGAATTCGTGATAATGCTTTTATTTTTATTTTCCTTGACAAATTTGATTCTTCATAAACCCATTTAGTCTTGTCAGTACTACTTTCATGAAGTATGGCAGTAATATTTTCATATTGATTTAAGGCAAGGATAATTTTCTGCTGCCCTTAGGCTGATTTCTTTCCACCATGACTTAATATTCGCTTTTCCTGTAGAGCTGTTATATTGCTCATAATTTGCCCTTTGCCATTATTCTTCCCACAGTTTTATTATTTTGGATTGTCACATGACAGTGCAGAGCCTCTCAACTCTGTTTCTCCCACTTGAGTTTTCCTTTCAAGAATTTTCTTCTTTCTGTGCACTAGCTTTGAAAAAAATACATGACTGAAAATCCCTGTCCCACTTTCTAATTTTATTTTTATTTCAGCCTGGTTTATATTATTCACTTTTGTCCCTCCAACAGAGTTTGGATTATGTTTTCAGCGAACTGGTGGAAACGCTTTTCACAGAAAGTGTCTCTGTTTGAAAATGAATCAGCATGTACAAATGCGTATGTTTTTACTCCTTAGGAACAGATGTTAAGGGAATGTAGGTTAAGTTTTAGATCCAAACTAGTCTCTGCAGGACTATAATTTGTTATGATAAACATGAAGATGTAAATGCAAACCAACAGGGGCATCCCAGATTGAACATACCTTCTGTTCTGGCTGGGATACATTTGACTCTGTCCCTTACAGACACACTTTACTACAGTAATCAAAACCAACACAGAAATCTCTCTTAATCATTAAAAATTGCTAATCTTATCTAAGGCTATAAACATGCAGTTCAAGACAGACTGAAATTTGTAAATATTCCAGATAAATGTGTATCATCCAATACTGTAATTTTTCTTCTATGAAACACACATAAGAATATGTGAGGATCCCATAGCCAGAAATGGACAAAAGCTTACATAAAGGTTTCACGAGGACTGACATAATCTTTAATTAGTTACACAGAGAGGACTGATAATTTTTTTTTTTATTGCATTTGAAAGCAGAAAAAAAAAATAACGTGTTTATTCTTACCTGCAGTCACTGCTCTGTTCTGCTTGGTATCTCCATCAGACTTTCAGAGCATGCTGAATGGAGGCTGCCAGTCAGCCTTGAAAAATTCTCTCATTCAGTTCAATTTGTTTTTAGGCCAATAAGCTATGATTATTTTTCCATTATCGTAATTAATGTAGTACAGATTAATTAGTTTATTTAGGCACCTGAGTGGTAATTTTTTACTTGACTGTGGCAGGATATACACAGCACATCTCAGCTCCAGAGACTTTTTGTATTTAATACTTGTCTTAGTTTCTGTAACTTTTTTGACATCTCTTCCAAGCAGACAAGTCTTCAGGGGAAAAAAGTCATTTTACTAGACAGATGCACTAGAGGAAAAAGCATAAGTCTAGTACAATACAAAAGTAGCCTGAAAGGAAAACTGGAGAAAAAGAGCTCTCCAACCTGCACACTGTGCATTCTATACAGTTTTCTGGGAGGATTTCACAACACCTAGATACTACAAGGCATAGATCCTTATTGTCCCTGAGCCAATGCTACAGTCCAGGTAGAGGAAACATATCCAGTAAAACATATGACAAAAATCACAGATTGGGTAATGTTGGGCTCTGGAGACCATCTAGTCCAGCCCTCTCGACTCAAGAAGTCTCACTCTCAGCATGACGCTGCCCAGGGCCGTGTCCTGTAGGGTTTTGACCGTTTCCAAGAATGGAAACTTCAGCCTTTCTTGGCAATCTTTTCCAGTGTTCAACTGCCCTCAGAGTAAAAAGAGGCATTTTCTTATATTCACAAAGAATTTTGTGTTTCAATTTTTGCCCATTTGTCAAAACAGACAGAGGATATGTCCCAGTGAAATTTATTCTGCCAGCATTCCGATGACCTTTACTTAATTGCAGAATACACAGTCACCAGTGAGGCGAGGACTCAGCCCTGAGGAGTTCCCTTGGATGGCATCTCAATCCAAGGGGAAAGTGCCTGACTCCACTGCTCTGAAGAGGATTGGTTCTCTGGTGGGGCTACATTTATACCCTAGTTGAATCTGATCTATGGTCACATACGCTTAGGTAAGCTCCTATTTGTTACTAGCCCACTCTGAACCGGAAAGTGTGCAATAAGGATTAGCAACGATTTCAGTCCAACGGCTGAGGAGCTTCCTTTTTTGATCAGGACAGGTACACTTGCCACACTATTGCCTCTTGTTCTGTTGCTGTGCACCACTGAGAGGAGCCTGGCTCCCTCTTCCTTACACTCCCCATCAGGTGTTTATAAACATTGATAAGGTCTGCGCTGAGGCTTACCCAGACCAAACAATCCCAGGTCTCTCAGCCATATACTGAGGTGCCCTATGATCAAAATTATTAACAATTAATAATTAATTAATTATTAATTAATAATGAATCGATTAAAAAGTAATAATTAATAAATAAATTATTATCTTAATATTGAGCCCTTGTTTAAATCAGGAGCAAAAATGCTGAAGATGTTAAATAGTACCAGTCCCAATACCATCCCCTGAGGAACAGCACTCATTGCTAGACTCCGCTTGGACATTGCGTTGTCAACCACAACTCTTTGAGTGTGACCATCCAGCCAATTCCTTACCCACTGAGTGGTCCATCTATGAAGTCCATGTCTCTCTAATTTAAAGACAAGGATATCCTGTGAGACAGTGTCAAAATAATCCAAAATTTGACCCCAAAGTCTGTGTAGTCTGTGCTTACATAAGCTAATTATAGCAGGGAAAAGAAGTAGATCTGCAGAGCTGGAGAGCTGGTGATGAGGACCTGACACCTTCAGGAAACATCTTTTGAGGTTTTCGTTCCGTCTAGCTCTGTACTGGACGTTGCTGGAAAGCACTTCTGCAGGACCTCTTCCTGTTCAACTTCATTTGAAAGGAATCTAGTGTGCTTGATGCAAGACTGCACTGAAGGAACATGGGATGTGAAACAAAGTGCAGTAAGCGCAGATAATTGGATTTGTTTAACAGATGAACTCTTGATCCGAACTAAAAAGTTAATGCAGACGAAGCCAGTGTTTATGAGTATTTTTTCTAACATACAAAGTGACAGAGTGTGGTACAGAACTTCTGACCCTTTGCTTGCAGTATTATCTCTGTTTAAAAGAAGAGATATCAAAGAAAAAACACCTCAGAGTATGCTTTGTGTCTCTAGAATTAGGTGTAGAAAGGGTCTTCTGTAGTATTGACAAAAGAGCATTTTTATAAATAATAGAACATGGTACCTCACTTAAATATTGTATCACTATAACCAAACCTAGATGTTTTCACTTACCATGACTTTTTTTTCAGAAATAAACCAAAAATAATGCCTTTTTTGAAAATACAATTGCGTCTTGATAGAAATTTGTGTAGTGCTTTATTCAGTCCCAGGCATATGTTACCTAGTAATTCCTTTGTAAATTTACGGCAATTATTCCTTAGCACTTTTCCTTGACACATGCGAAATAAATACCATCTACTTTCTGCAGAGCATAAACAACCATGGAATTACTTTGCAAAAAGACTACAATTATCATTTAATCATGCTTAATTATATGTGTAATGTACCTCGAGCAAGTGTTACAGAAACTGAGAAACAGATACTTCGTTACAGTTACACAGTTGGCATTAAATCTAACATAATATTGTCTGTCATGTGGTGTTCACTACTATCATAGCCAGAGGCATGTAACTGGTTTTACTATTCAGAAAGAAACTCACACTGCTGGGGGGGATTTTAGCTGCTTTCCAGCCGCTACCCCTGACATTCTCAACTGGGACAAGGCCTATGGTTTACAGCAAGTTTGCAAGAAGACAAAATAATGGGAGTTAAAAATCCAATTTGAAGTCTAGTATTTTCAGTTTCAGAAGTTCCAGTCTTTCTTATACATTTGAGCTTTCTTTTTTTTTTTAAATTATGTACAAAATTAATAGAAAGCCTCATAAAAATGTACCTATGACCCTCTGAGGACCTAAGCCCATCTTTTTTATAATGTCATCCGCATCAATTACGCTGTATAATACGTTAAAAAGTGGATGAAGGAAGATCTTTTCTCTCCTCGAAGGGTTTTACAAACGGTAGGTTCTGCGCTGCTGTTGTGGAATGCCTTCTCCACAGCACTCAGCTCTCGGTCCCTAAGGTAAAGGACTTAGCAATCTGAGAATCAAGACTCACATTTCATAGCAGTTGGGATATGAACAGAATTGATTTATGTAAGGCAAGCGCTCTGGGCAGGCCTGGGTATGTTAAACAGGACTGCAGATTCATTTTAGGAAGCTTGCTGAAAACAGTCTGCAGTGATTTATAGGGGTTTTACCAATTGCTAAATCACTTATTTGACTTTGTAGAACAAACATTAGTACATTTTTCCTTTTACTTACTTTCTTCTACTCATCTATAACATGCTAGCTAAGCCCTAGAGCTAAATTATTATCAATATTTGTAAAAAGATTGCTATATAAAAACCAATTCCTACAGTTCGTACCTGACATCAGCCAAACACTTTGATAATATAAATGAGGAATATCCCACAGGTTGATGCTCTTCTGATTCAGTGTTGGTGAACAATGACATATGTAAAGAACTTTGGCTTACTTAATACTACCCATTGCAGATCAAGTAACCTTGAAGAGCAAATGTGAAGGGGAAAAAATACTTTTTATATTTCTGTTTTTAAAAAATCACCATATGTTTCTGAGAAGAGAAAATGTAATTCAGCTGTTAATTGTCCAGCTTTACAATAATTTAAGCTACTTTAATTTTGATCCTGATGAAGTCCAAGGCAAAGAAGTCCAACAGCCAAGATTTCCTCTAACATTTTTGCGCAGTGATCTGGGCTAGATTTTACCTGTCTGTTCAAAGGCAGGCCTGCTACAGAGGGCTCAAGGATTCCCCCAGAGGGGCATTATACACATCTCCAGTTCCTGTGTTTACCAGCTACAACACCAAGTAAGGGAGAAAGTGAGATAAAATAGCAGATTTAAGTTAAAAATTGCTTTTCAGATCCAAGAATAGGCAAGTTGATGGTTCCACTGAAGTAAATCAAAGTTTTTTCACTGACCTCAGCACAAGTTTTGTTATTTAAATCTCGTTCAAGCTCAGGACACCAGCCCTTCTGCCCTCAATATCACCGAAATAAATGGGAAGATATCACAAAAGTCATCATATGAGAAGGTCAAACACGTTTTTAATTAAATGCTGTTTAGTGTCATATGGTCCAAGAAAGACATTTTCCTGCTAATGATTTATTTAAATTCTGTCTGATACTATACCTCATCTGCTTTTGTTTCATTTTTTTCTCCTAGGCGATTATTTACCTTACAAACATTTCATGCCTGATTAGCATTCTCCAGAGCTGTGAGTCGTGTTGCTTTATCTTCCTCAGAGGCATTCATTCCTTCTTTTTTATTGATATTCTACCTCCTCAAGGTACCTGATCTTTGTCCCTTTATTGATGTCTCATTGCATGCCTTTTTCCTCATAGTCAAACAGGTTTCTTCAAGACAGCGCAACACAGAGTCAAAGCAGGACATCTAAGAAATACTGAGAAAGACATAGGGCAGAGGTTATGGAGTGCAGCTAAAAGCATGCTGGCCCTGGGGAAACTGAGAATGGCCTGGAAGACTGATTAGAGTGTGGAGGGGAAACATGGAAAAGCAAAGAGGGATCATGTGTAAAAGTAAGTGAAAAAGTACAGGAAGAAGAAAGAAAACCCCTGGTAAAGTGAAAGCTGAAGCAGAACCACACATACAGAACTGATTAAAAGAGACATTACTATATGTCAGGTACCCTGTATTCCAAAAAGTGCTGTTAAACACTGAAAATTAACCAAATTTCATTCATCTAAGGCTGCTGAATTATTTTATAGGAATACGTTATAATTCATCTGGTCGAGCTAAGACGTACTAGTACTCCAAGAGGAAAAGCCCTTGCTATTTATAGCAGTTATTGTTCCATACAGGGAGGCATCAGAATGACATAGCCTGCTGCTACTTTTGCACTGTGTGATACTTTGACTTAGTTCAGGTCTGACCTTTAATTGCTGGGTAGATTCTTGTGCAACCATGGTAACCAGGCAAAGATGAGGGCCTGGGCAAAATTCAACCTGTTAGATCCCTTTTCATTGCAAAGGCCTGGGAAGTTACAAAAGATAAGAGGCTTCTGTGGACTAAGAGGGTTAATTTAAATATAGTTTTGAAACTATGAGTTGAATACTTAACTCCCCACAGAGCTAGACCTTAATAAATTTATCAGCAGGGGTGTACGGGCTTGATTCAAACTGAGTCAGAGATTTTTCCGTTAGCTTCAATGGGCTTTGGAACTCTACCTAAAGGATCTCCCAGAAGGACTGCATTAGCAGCCAGATCTATTGAGTTCCTTCTCTTCCAGTACGTAACAGCTCTTGTGCGGGAGCACGTCCCCAAACAGGGCTGAGTGACACAGAAGAGATTACAGCAGCAGGCAGCAACTGGAGAAGGGCCCTTGTAGGGGATGTGACAGCAGCTGCTGCAGCGGCTGGCAGAGGATGTTGACCAGCTGCAGCTGGCCCACGAAGAGTCAGAGCTGGAGAAATCCCACAGCACGCGGCTGCGAGTAAGACTTAGCCGCGAGGAACGTGAGAGTGAAGTTAGTGACACGTATATCTCGCTCGGCTGGAGAAACTTGTGTGAGCTGACCTATGGCTAGATTTCACATTTCCCATTGCAGAGCTGGAAAGAGGACACTTCCACATTGTCTCTTATATAAAGACAATCTCAGTCTATTGACTATTATAATTATGGGAACAGAATCAGATTAAACTTTTCCTTGATGACAAGTGATGCTTAAAAGAAACTGTCTTCTCAGAGAGGAGGTGATTTTGAGGGCTTGTTTTGTTTTGAGTTGGAGTTTTTTGTGCACTGTTAAATGTCTATATACTGTGGACACTGAGAATAATAGTAAATTAATGTTATCTGCTGTCTGGTTGTGCTGTGAGAGTAGCTATCAACACAGAAAGAAATGAGTGGAAACATTTCATCATTTATTTTAAAAAGGAACCTGGATAGATTTGGCCAGGTTCTCAGGCTGTAATGTTGATAATTTTCATTAAAATGGCTTCTTTGTGTAATGTTAGGTTGTCTAGAAGATGTAGTATTTGTCCTATGAAATGTCAATTGTATTCTTTTACTTACATGCTTTAATAAATAGCATGGAATCAAAAACATTGAATTCTCAGGACTTAAGCACTGTACATACTCAAAAATTTATAACATGCTCCCATTATGTAAGTATTAATGTAAAGGACCTTGAAATGCAGGTTAGTCTGTAGATCTCATTAGCATCTCACCTAGTTTTACCTACAGTTTCATAACAGCTGATTTACATTGTGATTGTTAGTTCTTTTACAAAAGTAACCATCATGAAATCATTTTCACTTAATCTCATATAATTAGGGATCAAAATCAGACCCATCATAGTTTCCAGAGATGATCACTGATAGATCCACTATACATAAATTAATTTAGCTTCATTTCTTGTTATCTATTGTAATGTACACGTAGAGGATCAAACTAGCAGATTTTTGAAGAAAGACTTTTTTTCCTAAATATTTTTTTTATTTACAAATCTGAAAATAAGCAAATAATGTTCTGTGCACACAGTAATGGGGGAAAAATCCTGTAACTGGAATAACAAGGATGCTGAATAAAGGTAAAGTGATGGGGCATTACATTTCTCATACAAGAGATTAGTGAGGATTACATTATCAGTACTTTACTGATACTAACAAATAACTTCATGGACTTCATCACATTTCAATACTGATGAATTGTTTTGCTTTTCAATAACTATTTGAAAATTAGGGGGAAGACACTAAAGGATTTTTAAAAAATTATCTGGATAATACATGAATGACTCTGATTGTCTTCATTTGGAATTATATTCAATGAAAACAGGGCAACAGAAACTGCACAACTGACACTCAGACTCTGAGCTTCAAGTAGCCAGTCAGGTGTCACCTTGATCTCCACACCACGCCTGGGGTGTTGCAGACTGGGCTGAGACCTAAGCATGTCAGAAGAAGAGCTGAAGATGACAGCCAGCACTCCACCAATACGAGATACATGGAGACAGCTTAGAGAGTACGCAGGAAAGTTGAAAATTTTCAGGTCCAGTTTGTTCTGAAGTACTTTATACTATGGGAGGGGTGTGTATATAAAAAAAAAGTAGCTGAGGCTATTTCAGTCAATACAATCTAAGACTAGAAGAGACAAAAGTAATCCCAATCTTTAAAAGAGAATGGGGAAAATACTTGATGCTCTCTCTCACTGTTATATCTTTGCTAGGTGGTAGCCCAGCAAACACTGCCATCTGAATTTTCCAGTCTTAATGCCTTCCTGAATTTTGCAGCATGGCTCAGCGTTACATCTCCATTCCAGCCTCTCTACTTGACCATCTCCCATGATGGATGTGTCTTTGCTTCTGCACATCCAAGTCCTGATCACTTATTCTGGTATATCTTTCTGAAAGCAAGGAATGTCTGAAAGGACACATTGATTTTGTTGGAAGAAAGTAATATAGAGTAGCTGGAAGGCCTTAAGACAAAGAATGAGATTCATCTGACTCCATTACTAAAAGCTGTGGTTTCTGGCTCCCTGGTTGGTCTAGTTAATTGATGAAGATTTGGAAGCAATGGCTGAACTAAGAGCCCCAGCATATGGGGTTGATGACTTCAGATTTCCATGTGGATGGAAGAAATCCCTTTGAAATCCAGAGCAAAAGCTGGTAGAGCTTTCCAGATCTGCAGCAGGAACATCTGGATTATTAAGATCAATGAATTATAGTCAGATTCTTACAAGTTTTCGGTGTAAGCTTCTGTGAAGTCAGGATTAGTTATTCATTCCTCGTGTCTTCAGCTATGGGACAGTGTATCTGTTAGGACTGAATAAATCCATCAGCCCCAGAAGTCTATATTTTCATCTGGCCTGACAGAAACCAACCTGGCAAGTTTTTGAATCCTTGTTTAACTTTGGTTTTAGTTTACTGAAATAAAAACATTTTCAGGAGAAAAAAGAAAAGATCAATTTAAGAATTTCCTGGGGAAATTTAGGTGACCCTTAACACCAGTACAGTCTGCTGAATACCCACAGAAATACCATAGTAATCAGGTATGGTTCTGCAGTTCTCTGAACAATTTACACAGGTGACAGCTCCATATGGAATATATTTTCACATGCAAGGTCACTGCCTCCAGACATAATGGAAAAGAGAAACATGAACCCCAGCCAATGAGTTAGGACTCTTAAATCATGTAGCTATCATCTTACTTAAATCTTTTCACTTTCTTTTCTTACCCTTTTTCTGCCATGGTCCTGAAAGACAGTTCTTCAGAAAAGGTACTAATAAAAGACATGATGACATCTGTTTCAAATCCCAGATTTTTAGAGAGATAGTCATCTCTCCTTTAAAGTTAATAATAACAAGTAATGTTGTCTTGATTGACTAGACAAATGATATTCTTTTGACCCTTGATGGGACAGAGGTCAAAACATATTATAGCACAATATATATAGTATTCAATGAAACTGAATGTCTTTAAAAATGGAAGCATCAATACAATTGAGGGAAAAACATCATGGGATAAGCCTCATGGCAGTACCATGGTAACACTTCTTGCTGTACTACAGCCGAGTGCTAGGATTACTTTGCAAGAGAAATAGCTTTCATATCCAGACCATTCAGTCAAATATTAAGTCATATTGCCACTGGGGAATATAAAAAAATAGGAAATGTTTATTATACCTCTCCTGATATCCTTAGTGATTAAGCTATTGTTTCAGCAATAACAATAAGCAATATCTATATTTTGATTCTCAAGTAACTTGTTGGAAATTAGGTTTCACAGTAGTGTTTATATATTAGTCTGATCAAATGCTGCATTAGCTTCTATGCTTCTTGGTGGTATTTATATATTAAGCTTCTTTTTATTAAGTTTCTTGCTGAAATATGACGTATTAAGTAAAGGCTCCCCATAGTAAATTATGTAGGTTTGTTGGCAATTTCATTGCATTACCCTGCTCTGAATGATCCTGTGCCTCATTAGCATAACATGAATCGCAATAGGGAGTTTAATCTCCAGACCTACACTTCTTCACGCACATCTTTTTCTCCCCGTAACTTTTCATTACCACAGGCTGGGAGTTTAGGCTGATCTCCAAACAGGAAGGGGAAAAAATCCTGTTCCAGGATGAATGAATGTAACTGCCTACAGGAGTAATATCTGAACGTTCTCTCAATGATGACAGCAAATAGGGGAATGAAATGAAAATTCAAGGCATACATATATCATTTTTACCTGCCCTGCATACATAATGACAAGAGAAATGAACCAACACTTTACCATAGTGCCATAAAAGAGAAGAGTGAAGGTCCAGGTTCTTGCTATGGATTTTGTGCACCTCACTAAGCCACTCAAATCAGGAACACAGTTATTCTGTGCCTCAGTGTGAGAGAAAAAGGCAATTATAGGAGGCAACATAGATACTATGAAAGGACCATTAGAACAGAGCCTTTTGTCAGTGCGTTACCTTCTGCTGCCACTGTGAAGGCATATTTTTTCATATCCATTTCTTGCTATGGTAATATGGGCACATTGAGGCACTTGGCGCCTATGCACAAACTTTTTTAAAAGACAGAATTCTTGGATTCTTTTCCTAGAGGCAGAGAAAATTACATCAAAAGACATTTTGTATAAAAATATTCTCTTATATATTGCTCTGCTTCAAGGGAAGTAATTTTTTTGAGGTTTTAAAATAAGTTTCAAATGAATGACTCACCCCAAGTGTGTTCAGAGCACTGAGCAGACAGGTTAAATAAATAATGACTTAATTACAGATAGCTTTCATCTTTAACCTTAAAATCTGATAGGATCTTACACCTACACCGCATAATTAGAGAGAAGGAAATTTAGATTTTGGTTGACTTTCAAATGACAGAGTGATCCTTCTCTAGAACAGTCCAAGTTGTTACAGATATGATTGATCTTCTCTGTTTCAAATTTGCCTCACTGCGAAGTAGTTTGGATCGGATCAGACATGATATCAATTTAAAGTGCTTTAAAAAGGTCCCTAAATGCAAATTTATCTTGTAGATCTTAAGATCCCTCAAAGCACAAACCTCATTTACCAAGTATATAGATAGCATTTTTTAAAAGTTCTAATAGAATCAGAGTATCATCTGGTTGGAAAAGACCTCTCAGATAGAGGCCAACTGTACCTGTCCACTTACTAAACCTTGTCCCTGAGAAACTCATCTACCCGTCTTTTAAATGTCTCCAGGGATGGGGGACTCAGCCATCTCCCTGGGCAGCTCTTCCAACCCCTGACCACCCTTTCAGTGAAGAAATTTTTCCTGATATCTTATCTATAACCTCTCCTGATGCAACTTGCATCCTTTCCTCTCGTCTTGTCACCTGTCACTTGTGAGAAGAGCCCAGCACCCACCCCGTCACAACCTCCTTTCAGGCAGTTGTAGACAGTGATGAGGTCTCCTCTCAGCCTCCTCTTCTCCAAGTTAAACAACCCCAGTTCCCTCAGTCTCTCCTCGCAGCACTTGTTCTCCAGCCCCTCCCCAGCCTCGTTGCCCTTCTCTGCACACGCTCCAGCCCCTCAATGTCCTTCTTGTAGTGAGGGGCCCAAAGCTGAACCCAGCACTCGAGGTGTGGCCTCACCAGTGCTGAGCACAGGGACACAATCACCTCCCTGCTCCTGCTGGCCACGCTGTGTCTGATACAGGCCAAGATGCCATTGGCCCTCTTGGCCACCTGGGCCACTGCTGGCTCCTGTTCAGCCAGCTGTCAGCCAAATAGGTGTTTATACAACAAGCCTCCACGGCTCAGTAAGTTATTACATCCTAGCAAGGAGTTGTGTCATTTTCCAAAATATCTGTTGATGTATTTATGGAAATGAAACTGGTAACATGTTTTAGGCATATATTTTAAGTTTACTTTTTATACTCAAAAAGTTAGGTTTTTCCTTAAGCTGAAAAAAAATTGAAAGAATATATTCACCAAAAAGCAACTCCAGAAGCTACTTTCATAGGACACACATCTACCTGAACAAAAGGAGACAGACTCCCAGTGTAACAAAAAAAATTATATCTCTAATATATATGCTTTTACTTGTTATAATTATTGAAGCATTTGCTTAATGCTGATTACTTCATATAACCTTGTTTTGAAAACGAATTCTATTAAATGTAGGTTTACATACATTTGAGCGATGAGAACTTTTCAAGGTTTCTCCTTGGCTGAACCCTAAAGCACAGAACATAGGAGAACAAACTTAAACTGCCAGATCTGTGACAATGTTGCACATCTTAAATGCACCGTATTTCAGAAAAGTTTAGTGTTAGCACAATGAATGACATACTAAATAAGAAGATATGAATATCTTGTTTCTGAACTTGTAAAGGGTTAGCCTAAATAAATAAAAACACTTTTTAAGGTTTTCAGTTTAAGGTATGTTTCCTAGGAATTCATATCCTAATGTTTAAAATAGAATCTTCCATGTAAAGAGACTATGATTTGTGTTTTACAGGAAAAGTGGAACTTTGGTTTTTTCCATATCATTGTAATCTCTCAACTCACAGAGAGAGAGACTGTGGGTCTCTTTAGGGTCATAATGCTTCTGGTTATATAAGGCTATAAATGTTTATATTTGTCTAAACACTAGTATTGGAAAGGGACCTGAGCCAGCACAGAATCTTCTCTTACAGCCCCTTTGGGCACTAGTCTACTGCCTTCTGGCAGTCAGATAAATCCATAGCATTCTTCTAGGAAGGTTGTGTATTTAAATGCTATACTTTCTGTAGCTGTGTATTCTGGAGATTTTCAGATTCAACAGAATATAATTTAAACAGGGACCAGTCATCTCTCACCCTTTCTAAGAAAAACAGTCAGGTTATTATTTAAGTTATACCACAAACCTGAAATGTGTAACTTGCTTGTACTGTAGGATTTATTCATGTTTACTTATGGATGTTTGCAGTTATCTGTGCCTATATTTCAGCAAGATCCCCATATTCCACTTTGGAATTTACAACAGTTTTATCCTTTTAAAAAAAGGATTTAAAACATTGCTTTTGAAGTGCCCTCATGTTCCAATCAAATTGAAGTTTACACTTCTTTGCAGTCTAGCAGAGATTCTGTTATTGTTTTCATAATACCTAGTGTCTCATCCATCTTCCAACTGCAGGACAAAAAAGCAGCACTGCGGATATAGCCTTGTCACAGCCAGCAGAAGCTGTACCAGACCTGCTCCTGTCTTGTATTTATACCATTAGTACCACAGCTAGTCCTGTTTGGATTGAGTATCAAGTCAAATTCAGGCTTTTGGTAAAGAACACATAAAAGCAGAGCAAAATCCAACCGCTGTTTGAATTTGATTAAATAGAATTCCAATTATTTTCAACAGGTCAGAGTTTAAACCAATATCTCAAAATCCAGAGGTTAATTCCAATTTAAACATATGTAATCAAGAACATATTTAATTTGATAGTGATATTCATATACTTAGTTAAGAGAAAATATGCATTATACATCCTTACGTAATAACACTTGCTTAGTATGCTATAGAAAGGCAGAAGGGAGAAAATGAAACACTGGAAAAAAGATCTGGAAGTTTTCAGGAAAACGGCATTTATCATTTTGCTGACATTCATCAAATTGCTGCCATGCAAACACTTGTTGGATGACTTGACAACAGTAACTGGGCGCTGTGCTAAGCAGGCATTTTCTGGTGTCCATCTGCTATGGGGACTTACACAGCATCACTGAAAAAGATCACTTGGGGTGTCTGAATGTATTTGGAAAAACTTGAAGAGTGCATCAGTTCAGCCTATCAAATACAAAAGTATAAACCCATGGAAATATCATAGTAGATACAAGGGAGGGGAAGCAGAAAAGTGTGAGCAATTTCAGTGGTTGCTTCTTCTGGAAATAAAGTGTAAATAATAGACTATATGTGAGCAAGGCTAGATAAGCTGTTTTGTAGGTAGGTAGTTACCTTTTCAAACAAGAGACAGAATCTGGGGCCAGCATCTGCAGAATCTATCTCTTAATTTCTAGATATTAATACTTCTACCCCTTTGCTTTGGTTCCTTGAGATTATTACTCGTGACTCAAAATGTCTCTGATGTCATTAAAACAAAAAAAAAGATGGCATGTCCATTTATAGAAACTGCTGCAGGACACATTTTAGTTCTGGATAAAGCTTTTGCTGCCTCTGTTACTTTTCTTTCAACAGGGCTTTTGGTTAACAACTACATTAAAGTAAAATGTTTATCTCAGTCTTTTGTATTTAACATTAAACTGTATGTCATGCGGTATAAAATATACTCTTCTCTGAGGATTTAATTCACAAGTACATTATTAACCTTCAGTTGCCTTATTCCCAGCAAACCTTTCATTCCGTTCATTTAACTGGTGCAATTAAGTGGCAGCGGACCATAAAGAGGTCTAGAGTCAGGAAAAAAAAATAAAGAAAAACATTCCCATTACACACAACTCATTACAAACGCTAACGTGCTGACACAAAAAGATATATGACAGTGTCACTCAAGACAACAGTAGATCTCCAGTGGAATGGCATTGGTAGTCTACAAACCACTCACAGAAACAAATTGAAACAACTGACACTTCATGTCAGTAAGCCACACCTTATCTCAGGCTTAAAACAAGCAACCATACTTGAGGCATGAAGGTTTTTGCACAGCATCCAAAAAAGCAATGTGTGCCTAGAAATGTGCCCTGTGTTCCTCCACACAAATATACAGTTAGAGCCATTCCTAGATGGATCAACTACACATGGCTTTTGGCAGGCATCTAAAATGAGACAAACTCTTGCCTTGGTATCAGCAGTGTCTTACTCTTGCTCTGATAAGCCATAAGCAAAAAGAAGAGTCAACCTGATTTGTGGTTCTTTCCATGACAACCTGTTCAAAACAGATGCAAATGTTTCACCCTTCCGCTTTCTGGTCTTAGAGAATTATTCCACTATCTGAGCAAAAGCTAAACAGAATGATAAACCCACCATTAAAGGAAAAAAAGAAAGTTATAGGCTAACAAATTTAATTCTTTTTCATTTAAATGGAAAAATTGGCAGATTGAAAAATGCTTCTGCCAATTCAGATCAACAGAACATTTGCTTTACAAATTATCCTTTTGATAGAAAACATAAACGACATGAGAGAGACTATAAATTGAAAAAATCAAATGTCGTTAAGCTGTGCACTCAAGGAGATAGCATCAGAAAAAGCAGCATGTGTATGTGCCATCATATCAACACGTAAATCACTCGAAGTGATACTACAATGAAGTGGTAGCAGTTTCCCCCTTTTCACTACTGCTGATTGTACGCATGTTTGTCTCTAAGCATGAACTGATCTGCGTGATTACATACCTAAGTTTATGCATCAAAAATCCCCAAGTTTGGTAAAATCAAAACCATTACATTAAAAAAAGGATCTTAAATACTGAAAGTATTTGCAGCAGGGATGTGCAGCACATTATAGTACAGTACTGGGGTGGTTTTCTTCAGCCTTCACTAAATGCGCCAAATAGCCTTCAAATCTTAATTGGCTTGTGATTGTGATAAATGCTTACATTGTGATAAATGCTTACATTTTTGTTAAAGCAGCTATTATTTGAAATGCCAGCTCCTCCTGCTATACTACGGCAAGCAGGTCTAAATAATGAAGGAATTGGTTTTATAATTATAAATTTTCTTTAAAATTGTTATGGGCAAGAGCATTTATTCATTGCCAGAGCACTCTGACTGCATTTTATTATTATTACATTTTGCTGCTATTATACCTGAAACTTCGTGTGCTATTGGTAACAGAATCTGACATTTTTATTTCTTATTTTAATCTTACTAAGATAGATATCAAGTTGCTGTATATTAAAACATTCCTCCGTATTTATTAACTCTTCAATTTAACCAAGCTCAGTCACTACCTCACGCTTCATTTAAAAATAAAAAGACTAATTTCTTTTTGTCAAAACTATGTCAGAGCAGTATAGTCTACAGGTAAGACTGCAGGCCAGAAGTCAGTACACTAGGCTTTCTGCTAGGCTTTTTTCACTCACTGTACAACCCTGAGCAAGTGGCTTAATCACTCTGTCCACCTCCATATTCATCTTCTATATCGGACATCCTAGAGAACTGAAATTCCAGCCAGTCCAGCCACCTCTGACAGCTCTGTTACTTCATCTAGTCCATAATCCCATACGCATCCTATTTATTAGGAAGGGCCCTGATCATTTCAAACTCAGTGTGAGAAATAGTTAATTCCAACAAAACAGCCATTTCATAATAGGCAGGACACCTGTAGACTCTCAAGACAGCAAATCCAACCACTTGAAATCTGGGCTATTGCTTTAGAAGAGATTGGTGGATTTGGATGAATCATAATTAGTATATGATAATTATAGTGCATGACAGTACTGCGCGTACCACAGCCCGTTCAACATCCAGTTTCACTTCTGTCCTAATTCTGTTCTGACACAAATATTAATCAAGACATCTCAAGTGGAACTTGATGGAAAAATTGAAATGGTCTCATGTATCTTACAATTGAGAAGTCAGTATTAACAACCATTTCTGTGCTCATAACATTGATTTAAGTTCAAAGCTTTTTATTTGCAGTCTTGTCTCTCTTATGAAGCTTTTATAAATAGAAGGGACAAACCAAAAAACAGAAGTTCAATTTCTCTTAAATTTAAGACCAGGAATCTCAGTGTTGTTACTCTAAACTTTATTAGCACCTTAATGTTCAGATATTGCTCACTTTTAAAAATAAAACAGCTGTGACTGTCAAATTAAGAATTCAGTTCACATCTACTGACAGTGGAGCAGGAAAGACAGGGACTGGATTTTTAATATAGTGGGCCCAATTCATTAGCCCATTAGTTTGGTCTTAAATCAGTGGAACTCAATGTAATGCCACAAATTCAAGATATTTACGTACACCTTTTCCATAAAAGCATAGAATGATCTCAAAGTACACACCTGAGGAACGTGTAAAATTACCACATCCTGCAAAAATTCATACAACCTCTCTCATCGTGCATTACTGATGAGAAACAGCACATCTCCTCTCAATCACACGGACATAAAATTAACAGTAACTCTAAAAAGCACAGTTAATTTAAACCAAAGAGCTTTAGAAAACTGAGTAAAATCCTCTCTGATGGAAGACTTCATTGTCTTATACCATAGACCAGTATGTTCAGTAATACAGGAATATATAGTAAAGGTAAAATAAAAAAAATCTCAATACTCAAGTCAGTTAATACTTTCATTACAAATATCAACAGGACTCAACTATAAGTTCATACCAATAATTGGGTGAAACAGGTATTCCGTTCTCTAGAGGCACAAATCTTATCTTGTACAGATATTTACAGACACCAGCTCACTTCAGAAAGTGCAATTTTCTCTCTGCAGCTGTAGGAGCAGCAAGGCCTATAGTTTACGGTTCCACGCAATGCAAGAAAGGATATGAGAATCATACAGTTTCAATGTGACTGGAACACGTGGGTTAAGTCAACCCAAAATAATGAGAATTATCCTTTCTGAGTATAAAATATTTAGAAACACTGCCTTTTAAACCTCTGTTTTATTAATCTTCATCAGCTGCTGTGAAACCAGCACATGATGAGAGTTTTGAACTTTGCTGTCAGTAGCTAAAGGGTAATGCTTGTGGTGATTGCCGTTTCACAAAATTATAATTCTTATATCCAAAAGGTCTTCTATTGGATTTATTCTCAAACAATTACCAAGTGGCACTGGGGGACAGTGCCAGGAGATGAGCTACAATTACCAACTTTCAGCCCTACCTCTAGAAACTAAATCGGGGTCAGCAAATCGCTTTAGGCAGAAGGCTGTTTTCTTACTTAGTTCTGGTCTGTACCACAGCATATAGATGTGGGACTGCCTGCTCCCAGCAGCCTCCAGCCAGGTCCCTACTGATGTCAACAGGACAGATGAGCAAAGACCTAAATCAAAACAAAGCCTTTGTGAAGTAACTACATTTGCAATTACATAGAGAGAGCTGACCAGCACTAAGTGGAGCGAGGCAAGGACAGAACTGCAGCTTAACCATTCTGTATTCTTGCAAAGCTTTATGAAAGCTATCACCTGGTGAATAACATACCCCAGGACTCCTAGAGGAACAATCCTTCATTACAGCGACACTTTGCAGTGATGTCTTAAGAAACCTCAAATATTTCCGCAGTGCTGTTATAAACTGCAGGATGCTAACGAAGACAGGCAAAACGTGATTAATGCAAAATGCACTAACCTTAACCTTTAAGGTTTGTTGGGGTTCTTTTGCCTGTATGGAGGCATACCTCTGAAAAATAAAGAAACAGACCCGAGCCTCTCAGTCCTCCCGCATAGGAGAGATGTTTCTGTCTCCTTATCTTCATGGTCCTCCACTGGACTCTCTCCAGTAGTTCTTTGTCTTTCCTTAACTTTCCTCTCCCAGAACTGAGCACAGTGCCTCAGACAGGTACTCACTAGGGCAGAGTAGAGGGGTAGGAGAACTTCCAATGCCTTATTTTCCTTATTGTCAAAACACACACGATAATTTTAAAATACCTTTGGGAAATGTTTTCAAATATATGCAAATACAAGGTATCAGTATTATTACTGTAATTCTTTTTCCCTTTAAAAACGTAAGTACCTATTTGCTTAGGGTAGGTTTTTCTACCGTGGCGCATAACAGTAAGAGAGAAATGTAGTTTCTATAAAAGAAAAGTACCTGGGTGACATTTGTGCACCTGTCTCAGAATTTTACAGCACACAAAGTGAATTTTAAAAGGCACTATACAGAAGCTCCTGATCATTAAAAGAAAATGAAATGTTATAGATCAGTAGTGAAGATCTAAGCAGCATGTGTTGGAGTATGTTTTTCTAGTTGTTTTTAAGAGAAACACACTGTAGTCAAAGCTCAGCTTGTGACCATGCATTCTTAGCTCACAGAATGGTTATTTAAAAGTTACATCATTGTTATATAATAAGTGTTGTGCACAACATATGCACTCTGAACATTTGTTTTCTGGGAGGATATTCTGGTTTTTTAATTATGTATTTTCCACATAGCGATTCTAAAAGTAGTAAAAATGTGTCTTCTAGGGCAAGTAAAAGTGAAAATGAACACTACAACAGGAGGCTTGATTTTCTAACAGTATTACAGTGGGGATCACTGAACTAGGCCATCTTCCCTTCACACATTGACACCATGCATCGAAACGATAAGGCACAGAGAAAGAGTGCAATCCATTTGATTGTGTAATCTTACAGAGAGATCATTCCTACGAGGAAAATTTATCTATATTTTAAATAAATAAACTGCCTCTCTGGCTACTGGACAGCAATTTAGAAGTTTAAATGTCTCCTTAACTTAAATTTTGTGTTGTTGTCACTTGCAAAACATCTCTCTCACTTCTTTATATTTTAAACAGTGACAACTCCATTTAGAAAAAAAATTACATACATCCTACATTCACATAGCTTTCATTCAGTTCAGAAACTTCTAAATAATTTTGTTACAGCTTGACTTTGATTTGTCTGCCTAACACAGTGTTATAGTTTCAAAATCATTCAGGGAATTTTTCTATGCCTTACCAATACAGGGGATTTTAGGACCCAGGATGGGAGGAGGAGGGAGACGTTGCTTCCAGTCAGCACCACTTCTGCCTGCAGCTACAGTGAGCACGAGAACAAGTATGAAGGGTATGATTTTGTCCACTTAATTATGATGACAAACTCCTTGCAGAGGTTGGTATGGGTTTCTGAATCAAAACCTGACACAACATATTGATAAATAATTTTCCCTGTTGGAAAAAAAGTAGATTGGAGTACTGCTGGGAAACCATTTAGGTAAGGAAGGATACTGAAAAGCAGGATGACAGAGTGAAGGTTCGATTGCAGTTGCAACCTTTCTATGTTTTCTGAAATCAGTCTGAAGTTTTGAAATGGCATGAAATGGCAACTGTCATTCTTCACAGTACTAAAGTGTTCAATGAACATTGACATTCAGAATTCGTCTATATCGTCAAATGACTTCTACAGAATTTTAAAAAATATCTCCAGCTCAACAGTACCCTTGAGGAAGAACTTGAGTGTAGGAGTCAACAAGATAACCTGTTAAAGTGAATAAAATGCCCTGTACGGTACAGGGCTGTGTGCCAGGAGCCCACATCACGGGGCTTGGGCACAGGAAGTCAAGAAATCTCAAGCTTAACATTTCTCCACTCCAAGGAGCAAATGAAAAGATGGGACTTTTAATTTGTAACACTTATGTCATAAAACTCTGGATGCACTAATTTTCTATCTTTGAAGTGTACATTAACTATTTACTTTCTTCCAAGTTAAAGCATAGTTGGGCATAATTAACTTAGTAGTCTTGCTTTCTGTTGTTAACCAGGGGGCATATTTGGTTCAAGGGCTGGATTAATTTTGGAGGCAAAGGCATAATCTCTGCATAAAGAGCAAATTTCTGCCCTTTTGGATTCTTTCCATTAATTTACTCACTTTAGTCTGTTCCCATTGATATAAAAGTCAATCTATAAGTCATTACAAGTAGAGAATTTCTTGATTATCAAGAAAAAAGTGAAAAAAATGCAGCAGATTGGCTTAAACTTAATGTTAGAAGCAAAAAGCCCAAGCTTATTACTATTTGAAATTTACTAGTTTCAAACCACAGTCAGAACATAATCCAGATATACACATTGGTTTTAATGCCATTTTGCAACGGTAGATAGTCGTGATAGGCTTAATGGAATTCTTAAGTCTCTATTGCATCTTATACCATGCTATCTCTTTTACGAATCTGAATCATTGACCATTGAGATAGCAATTTGTTCATAGTACTAAATTAACTGTCACTCTGTCTAGCTTGGATCAAATTTATCCCAATTAATATAACATCTTCAGCTTTTCAAGGATTTCAACAAGCAACTGATGTGTCTGAGAGGCCTCGTACAAGTAAAAATACTTGTGGGATGGACAAGACATCTGGTTGTTTGATATGAATATATTTAAAAGTTGACGTCTTTGATTTTTGATCATATGACTTTTAAATCTGTTCTCTCTACTCAACATTCTACCATTCTTTCACAAATCTAGATGCAGGGAGCAAATACAGCATTCCAATATCAAGTTGAAATCTGCTGTGTACAAAAGTAACCTCCCATCCCACTATTCTCGTTCCAGTTCGCAATTACTATAGAAAATAGATTCAACAGGACTGTGAGAGCACCATATCACCTTCCCCTGACCTAGATCATTACTGACAAATGACAAATGGTTGAATCACTTGCCACCCCTACTATCATTTCCAGTAACAGCATATTTAAAAATTATGTAACTTGAAAGGCTTGAGGTCTATTATTAAAAGTTCTCAAACGAAGCAATTCATCTCCCAGTTGCTAGAGTGGGTTTCTGTATAGAAACCATTCACGTTTCTCACATTTTAGTGTTTAAAACCTTGTCCTTTCCAGGCCTAAAACAATCGCTTCTTCTGCAAGATAGTCACAGGCTCACTTAAAATCATCAGAAAGTTTAATAAAGAGGAAAAAAAATGAAATATTTTAAAACTTCTACAATAGCAAATATGCTCAAGTTTTCTTCAGTGAGAACTCCTGAGACTTAAGAAAAGCCAAAGGAAAAAGCTGAGTTCATTAAAACAGACTTTGTATCTGATCCAAAATGCTTTCCTCGGTATGATATTTTATTATACATGACATGACTGGTGGGGATTCTGGTTTTGTTGTTGGAGCTTTATCATATAGTGAAATCTTGTGGGAAATCTTGAAAAAATTATTCTTTTTAACTATTTCTATCAAAGGCAGCAGATGTAAAATGTAGTATTTCCTTTATGTATGTGAAATAGCAGTTGATCTCTTCAGAGAAGAAAACCAGACAGTTTGTGTAATTAGTTTTCACTTTGTAACCACTTTCATTCATCTGCCAAGATCTAACTAATATGAGATTTATTATCTGAGTTTAGTTCTGAAAGCCACATGTTGGTCTCCTCTCTGTACACCACCTCCGTGGGATCTGGCAGATCAGCAGGCTTCTATTCTGTCAGTCTGAATCTGCTCCCACACTACTTTTGCCATAATGCGACTGCATTTGTTGCAGTGGAGTGACTTCTGCTTTAGGCAAGTAAACTAGAGAAATAGAATCAGGCTTAGTGATGATCTGTCAAACTTGCTAGAGTGTTACTGCAACAGTAAGTTTCCCAGATTTTAAAAAAAGAAAAGAAAAAAGGAAACACAGTATCTTTCTACAGAGGAGTAGTTACTATCAGTTATAACTTAAATGTCTGCACATGGTTGCAAATGGCATAAGTAATAATCTCTTAAATGCAAATTTTTCATTACATTCCCTTACTCTTAAAAAAATATATTCTACCTCTTTCCATGAAAATTCATCTGGGGACCCGAGATCAGCTGTGGTCTAGAGGTGCAGCACCAGTGTCCACGTAGTCAATCAAACTCCAAAATGATCGGTGATCATAAAGGAGATGCCGTCTACTCAAAGCAAAATTCACTGAATAAAATGGCTTCCCATGCAAGGAGAATATTGTGGGTGATATTTAAAATTCACAGGACTGATCTACAATTGTTCTTTATAACCATTGTGCGACTGCATTCTGGTAGGGTAATGGTTCTTTAGCCCAGAAGTTAAGCCATGGATTATAAGCGCATCCTTGCTGTAAAGTAGTCCAAATACCTTTAACACTAAAGTCAAATAACAACAGAACTGACAAACAACAGTACAATTTGCTAACTAGAAAATATAACGCATTCTCCTTCCAAGTGTGTCATGAGAACTGGTTGATTTTTATGACAGCTTCACTGGGAAAAGTCTACACGAAATCTTGGCTCTTGTTTCATTTTGGTGATGTCAAAATGTATTGTTTCAAAAAGGTTAAAGAAGTTTTTCAGTTCATTTTTATCAGGGCGCTTAATCTAATTTAGGCATTTGTACTGTTCTAGAGTGCTAGAAATTTTAAGTGAACACTAGGATTGTACTTAGTTTATAAGCTATTAATTGTTTTTCTAAGCTACCTTTTTTACTGCACTTGGGTGTTTCGACACTATATAAAATTTTTGAACATAAAGAGCATTCGACAATTGAAAAAACTCAAATTCAGATAAAATTATTGAATGACCTGATTGAATATATGGGGAAGGAAATTTCTAAAACAATTCAGATTGAATTTTCCACTTCAAAATATTATTTTAATTAAATAAAGTTAAGAGAGTAAAACAACCCAAAGATATGTTGTATTCATACAGAAGGAGGAGCTTCAGAGTCGACTTAGGGTTATCATCTTTCTTATTTCAACAAAAGAACAAAAAGCAGAAACAAGAACAAAATATACTTGCGGAATTTCCATCTGAATCTGTTCTTTAATTTAATTTTCATTGCTTTTTGTTCCTCATACTTATCCCCCAGCTCTAATTCGAGTTAAGTCATCTCTTGCTGGATGTTTTTCACTCAAAATAAGGAGCATGTACAAGGAATGTGCATATATACAGGCAACCCATGAAGAATAAACATGCAATTCATGTCTCGTGTTTCCTTACTTCTAATAAGTACACCCACATACATTGCTTGATTTTAATCAGCTAATTGCTTGAAGACAGTGCAGGAGAAGCCAGTTCTGAAGGATAAGTGGAAGCCTTGTTGAAATTTGAGGGGTGATGTTATACACACAGAAGAAAATGGGAATACTGCAGTAAGAAAAGCAAGAAATGAATAATTGTATGTGGGAAGAGGGAACAGAATTCATCAATCAAAGCAGAAGGGAAAGGCTCAAGAATCAATAGCTGCTTCTTAACAAATCTGTCCCTATTTCTAGTTGGCATTTGTGACTAGTTCTGTCATATATCCGCTTTTTCCTCGTCACGTCTCTTTCTGTGTGACCGTCTCTGTGGAATGATTCTTCAGCACATTCCGTAAGTGCAGGTTTTTCTCAATGGACATTTGTCAAAACACTACACATTCACACATTAGTGGTTGAATATCTGCTGTGAATTATTAAGTATTTCACAAGCTCTGCCATCCACCTGGAAAGCCCCAGCACGCTGCTGAGACCCTGAACAGTGGCCTCAGCCGTGTACATACACATCGATCAGACCTCATACAGCATGAGCCTTCTAGCAACCCTCCACAAACAAGAGTCACTGTCTTTAATCCCTTCAGCCAGGCAGTCGCCACTGTCATTGCTTCAGTCACAGGACCTTTTTTCTATGTCTTGTAGACAGAGGGAAGTCTAATGTAGGCATAGTATGTCGCTGTAATTCCAAAGGCTGATTTCCTTGTGAATCGCGCTATGTAATTTGAGGCAGATGAGGGCTCAAGCCATTGACATCAGTCAGGCTGTTCAGGTGAAGGAGGACTTAATCAGAGGAGAAAGCATTTATAGGATCGAAGCTAATATTCTGAGCTTTCCTCTCTGTTTGAACTCAAACACCTAACGTGCAATTTGATTAAACTTCAATTCAAAACAAAGTTCTTTAAAAGTGAAGGATTTATACCATTCTATTTTTGGATGCTATAATTAGAGCCTTCTTATATGTAGCTTCATTTCAATAGTCTTTCAGGTAGAAAATTATGATTTTTAAGCTTTACTTTTATTTTAAGGCAGAGTGAAATAGTGAGTGGAAACGAAAAAAAAACCCAGTTACAAAGAACTGACTTATTGAGTGTTACTTCAAAGAATGTTTCCCGAAAACTTAATAGTAAGAGTTTGAGTAATAGAATTTAGACAAATATTCACAGTATAGAAATACTGTTACATTTTTATAAGATAGAGACTCGAAGTATCACAGCACATTAATTAAATGGAAATTGAACTTCTCTTTGTTAAGTTGTGATGAATTTAATAGTGACTACAAAACAGGCAAATTTGCATGAAACCTCTGCATCTATGTTTCCAATTCGAACATTTCATAGGTTTACCAAGACAGGCTAATCCCCAGCTCTAGAACATATACTTTCTCTATAATGACATTTTAGGTCCCAACCACATGGCAAAATACAGAAACAATGTAATCTTCAAACTCCTTACCCAAGTAACAAGATCAAACATGCATATACATATGCCAGAAGAAAGAAAAGGATTTTAGGAGGTGCTAGTCCAAGTCTTATTGGACAAGGATTCCATATGTGGCCTTGAGCAAGAAAGACTAGGAAGGTATTCTGAAAATAAGATGCAGAGCAGCCTGCTTTTATACTTCAACTTTATTTTTTGGTCTATATTCTTAAAACATGCTTGGATTCCTTATCATCATGTTCAGCCTTTTAGAAACTGTCCATTTTCTTATTATCCTGGAAAAATCTTGTTACATTTCCTAAAAAGGCTAAAGGGAACTAGTAGAGAAAAACTGTGCCTTTTTTTCCCCTCTTGAGAATCTAGCAAACACTACAAAGCAATTGGGTGTGGAAATATTTTTGGCTGCTTTTATCTTATGTGTAGTGGGAACACATTAAAAGGTAAGAAAAAAAACTTCAAAGTCTTTCCCTTTTCTTCCTGCAATTTTACATTTTCTATGTATTACATTAAGATGATCAGCAATTCAAGAGATATGAAGTCAAATACACAAAAGTTGACAGAATGTAAGAACTTACTGAAGAGCCATGGGGAAAAGGTGAAGGCGACGGTATCTGGAGGGGGGAAATCCAGTTTCCAGTATTAGGCTGAGAATTATTTCATACACATATGATCATTTCTAATTCTTTTCTTCTGTTCTTTGATGCTACCCGAGCAACGTAAAAGTGTATGAGGAACAAAGTTAGGTTTCTGAACATGAAACCCATTGAAGGCTGAACCCACTTTAGGCTAAAACACTGACAGAATAATAACGTCTGATCATGATCCCTGGTTTTATAACAGAATATGAAATCAGGAATTAAATTTGGAGATGAAATTGTGGTGGGACATCAGTGTTTAATTTCTAAGCTGCAGCTTGAGGTCTGGATTGCAGCACTGTGTATCTGCAGACAGCGGTGATAACAGGCCAGGCAGACCGTTTGTCAGTTGGGTGGTTTCACCGGTCCAGCTCTGTGTTCTAGCACCTGCATACCTGTTTAGATTGCTGTGGATAAGTACTGACATCTAAAGTGCTCTGCCAGTTCACAAATACTTGTGCTGTTATTTGTTAGCATTGCAATGTGGGAGTTAATGTTTTACTGTTTGTTCTGCAGTTATTTGCTTTCGTACATTTATATTTGTATTTCTATAAAGTGCATCAGTTAGCATAAGATGTGTAGGCACCAACTCTATTTTGTTAGCGTTACATAGTGCTTAGCATAATGACGGGCTGGCTCTGGTTAAAGGTACAAATAAACGTGGCTTTTTTGCATCTGTGCTAAAACACTAATTAAAATATCTGTTCAAAATAAATTGTTTCAAGGGGAAAAATTTAGAATGCTCCTATTTTTACCAGCATAATTACATCCTTCTCACTGAGGCAAAAGTCTTGCAGGTAGAAAAATTTCAGCTACAAAATTATGATTAATAAGCTTCTCTTCTGAAATAGTTATAGGTGTTTAACTGTACATTAAGGCTGAGTATCATGCCTGGGGATGCTGTAGAGATACAATGCCCTGAAGTCACTCCCTCCTACACACTAACTACTCTCCCATTGTTCAGATCCCCTCAGGAGATTCATCATGCCCTCTGCCATGCAGCCCATCACTTTCTCTTGTCTACAGCAAAGGCAGACTGTTGCTGTCATTCAGAGCCATGGCTACATCTACATTTCTGTGTATTGTGAATTCCCTAGTGCTGACCAGTCTTGTCTGCCTGTACTGTGCATGTGATACCATTCAGTTCTTGAACATTGCTAATTGATATTGCCATCGCATCTCAGTCAGTATTTATTCAGAGACTCCTTGCAGTGTCCAGGTAGAAAGGCCACCAAACCATTCTACAGATAGGGTAAGGTGTAATCAGAAAAATAATTCATAGCTGTCACTTATAATGCAGAGAGTTCAGACAAATTATCCCAATCCACTGCATTCCTTACAGCAGGTTCTAAAACTAAATTGCCATAGACTTTCTTCAGAAAAAAATGTCATATGCTTGAAAAATAAAAGGTCACATAAAGGAAAAGAAAAAAAAAGAAATCAAATTGCCTTCAAAAATGTTAATCCTAGTAGTTACACAATGATTCTGCCTAAGATCACTAAAAGTATCTTTATATTAGGGTTTCACTCTGCTATTGCTCTTCAATACAAGTACAATTCAAATTATTTGAGTATGTATTGAAAATCTGAAGTGGTTTAGAATGTTCTGCATCATTTTGTTGTTTGTGTCCAGATTCACATTCCATATACAAATCGTGTTAGCTTATGAGCACTCCAACTTCTTTTGCACATCTGTGGAAAAGCAGATCTTGGAGTCTAGCTTTCTTTCTGTCCTTAAGTGTATGGGTTCCCTTTTTTCTGCTGACAGTTGTGCAAGGTCCCAAGACAGCTAACTATGTTAGCTTCCAGAGAATGAACATTGATACTTTTTTAACTTTTACAGTGCTAAGTACTTCTGTCCTTTTTGTTATGAAGTAATTCTATAGCTTTGGTTCTCCTCATTTCTTATCTCCTTCCATCTGTTCTGTTACTGTCAGCTCAGAACAAATATGAAGGTGACAGGAGTATTACCTGACACAGCATGACATGTGGCCCTTTAAAAGTACTTTGAGACCCATAGACTGAGATTTAGTTCTCAATGAACCCAAGGTTGAAATACATGTATTCCAACTCCCTGGAAAAATTTGCACTGAAACAACACTTGAAAGCTGCCAGATGACATTGCATCCAAGCTGGCACTTTTTATTTTTGTTTTTCATTATTCAAAAATCTTTACATTTGTAAGCACAAATATTTTTCTCACTGCTGCTGACAAAAATAGATGACTGTTACGAGCATGATCATTTTTCTACTGAAGTTTTTACTAGGCACATTATTCTGTTCTTTCTCATCTTTTTTAGTTACCCATCATCTCATCTTCTTTCCCACACAGCCCTTCCTGCCCATTTATAGCAGATTTCTTATATTTTTAAAGACTCTTAATATTGTAATAGAAGTCTGTATACATGACATTTATTTTTGATGACACCAGTCAGCTGGGGATAAAATGCCCTGCATGTAAGCCATTATTTCAAAAGGCTGCAGTGCTTTGTTTGAGGTCACCCCAATAAGTGCTTACGCAGGAAATACTCTAATGAGAAACAGCCCTTGAAGACTAAATCTTGTGTTTATTAGTTATTCACTAGGCACCGAGCCACCTGCTTCCACAAGGTCCAGTTTCCAGATACTAAAAGTTTTTTCAGACTTTGCTGTGCTACCATTAAGTGGCCTCTTTGCTTGATTTTGCTACTCCAGAATCCATCTGTGTTTGAAGGAATTTCAATAAGCAATTCTTATGTTAAGCCAGCATTGTAGCCATAAGTCCTTTTACAAACCTGTACACAATTGCTACACTAAGGCAACTTTAGAAAATGCTGACAGGTATGTTTTTTTATCATTGGAAACATTAAAAAATCATTCAAAATAAGGATCTCATGAGTACAGGAGATGTCCTAGTATTCTGAGAGCTCAGAGGAAAGTCTAAATGGCACTAGGGCATACCCGTTTCCACTGACACACAAAACCTTTCAGTTCATGGTGAATTGATGCTCCCAGCTCTGCTATCTGTATCAAATCCTTGGGGAAGCTACATTCCTAGAGTCTTTCTTTCCACTTGACTGAGTGTTTTGGGGGAAGGTAACACTATAGCACTGGGGAAAACTAACAGTATCCCTGACAAACACAACACACAAAATTAAAGCCTTTATCCTCACATGGTGTATTAAAAAAAAAATCCCTTAGCTCATCCTTGTGATTAGAATTGCAGAACTCTCTTTACCAAGTATCATTTGCCAATACCTTTTCCTCCATTGCTACACTACATTGTCACAGAAACTCCTTATAAAGCATTATACATAGATTAATAATTCCTTCAGGAAATCATCTCCTAATATAAATACCATACATTTTTAATTAGAATGTATGCATACCAGAGAAAAATGTAGATAGTGTTCTTAGATGACTGTTATTGATTTCCTTTAGTGTAGGCTGCATCTTTAATGTTATTGAGGTTATAATTTAAAGAACTGACATATGGATAAATCTGGTTTTTTAAAAAATGTTAATCAAAAACATAGGAAAATCATTTGTAAAGATACCCTGAGTTTGAATCTGTCTCACAAAAAATCCACATGGTAAAACTTCAAATTAATCAAGAAGGACCAGGTTTTTCTATAGGAAATCGAAAGCGAGATTATAATTGTTCCTAAAATTGCTGTCAGTTGCTAGTCCCTGGCTGTGCAGTTAGGTGCCAGTTCCATGCAGAACTTTAACAAGGTTGACAGGGAGAACTCCTTACAAGACCTGGTTTACTTCATGTTTTGCCTATTAGTAAAAAGGTGGATGAGAATGTTTTGTCCTTGCAGAGGAACTTCATGAAAACTTTGATAATCAGGGTACACACAGCTCTGACTCTCACACGCCCAAAGGATTTAAGTCCTTCTGCTTCCTTTTTTCTCTCTTTCTCCAGTTGAAATTCACTATGAAATTACACTACTGTCCAACACCAATAACAGGAGTAGTTTCTGATCCTGTGTTTGATGCCCATTAAAGTCAAGTCAAATCAGAAAATCGAAACAGGAAGGAAAAAGCATTTAAAGGAAAAGTATACTAGCCATTCTGGAAAACATTAAAGTATCAACAAGCCACGATCTCCACAATTTGAATTTTCTTCAGCAAAGTTTCAGATGAAACTGTGAGATAAACATTACTCTTTCAGCTTACTTAAATGAATGATAATGAAAATACTGCAAAGCAGAACACAGTACTTAAATTCAGTGCTTAAATGCAAACACATAGGACAAAATCCCAGCCTTAGTGAAACACGTGAAGCTTTATTGCAGATTTTTGTAAAGACAATATTCTTCTTAACCTTCAGCCCCCATGGAACAGGGATTTTCATCTAAAGTCTTGGTTTGAATTTGACTATGCATATACGTTTCATTACACCAACCTACTCCAAAAATGACTCTCAGCTCCATTTTGAAATAAAAGAGAATTTGGCTGTCATGCTGTAGGATTTGACTACAAAGAGAGAGGAAGGAAACTGGAAGCAGAGCAAGTTTCAACTTCTAAATACATCTGTTATAGCTAAAGAGAAGCAATACTTATTCACATAAAAATCTTCCACTACCTCTCACCTCATCTCAACTTTTCCATCTTGGTAAAGTGAGCAGAACCAAAGGGGGAGTCAGCAGCATTTTAGCCACTAGAGCTTCCGTAGCTCTTGCAGATACAATGCACAGAGGCACTTAGACTCCCATAGTTTCATCACATCCAGATGAATGATCTGCAACCAGATCCCAATAGCCCCACACTAAGTACTTGGAAGTCAATGGATCCACATGTGGACTGATAAGCATAGAAGGAAGTAAAGATTGCAATATCAGCCTTTGCTCTATGAAGTTTAATACTCCTGTGGCATTTTAAGGCAATGTTTCTAAAGCATACCTTATACACTTACTATTTCTCAGAATGAGACTACCTACAGAACTGAGCTTTTAGATACCCTAAAATGACATTCTTGCTAACAGCTCCAGTAAGTTAATATATGCATAGAAGTTATTCTATGGACTATTTTATAATTAGAAAATGTTTTACGTAAATGTTTTTTTATCTTGAATTTCAAAGTAATTAACTGAAATACCCCTACATTAAATTTAATCAGCTCAATACAGATGAAAGGAAAGTTAGGATTTTGTTCCCTAGTTATTCCTAATTGTCAACCCAGAGAAATTGGCTTCAGTTCTCCCTTTGACAACACATTTCTTTAAGTCAGGAGGAACCAAAGATCAGAAGAATAGATTGTGTAAAATGAATGTAAGTCCCATGAGAAGCTTTTGGCCATCATCTGTCGTAAGTTGGAAAGCAATACAATAACTTTAGATATTTCTAATAAAAAGTATGTTTAAAACTCTGCAGAATTTCCATAGGAAGGAAAAGAAAACCCATGCTATATTTCTGTTTTCATCAACATGCTACATGCCATTTAGAATCATAGAATAGTTTGGAAGGGACCTCAAGAACCATCTTGTCCAATATTTCTTGGCAAAAGCACAGTCTAGACAATATGGACCTCCAGCCTGTCCAGCTCAATCTTAAAAACATCCAATGCTTGGGAATCCATCATTTCCATGGAAAGATTATTCCAATGGGTGGCTGTTCTTACTGTGAAAAATGTTCATCTCTGTGCAATCTGAATCCCTCCAGGACTGACTTGTACACATTACCCCTTGTCTTTTTCAGGCAACTCCTTTTAAAAAGGGAGGCTCCATCTTCTTCGTAGCCACCTGATGATAAGGTCTCCTCTGGATCCTTCTGTTCTCAAGGCTGAATAAACCTAGTTCTCTCATCCTTTCCTCATACAGCAGGCTTTCCAGTCATTCATCTTTGCGGCCTTTCGCTGGACTCTCTCCAGCCTGTCCACATCTTTTTTGGATAGCAGGGACCAAAAATGAGCACAGTATTACAGGTGTGGCACAACAAGAACTGTGTAGAGTGGGATCATGACTTCTCTATCTCTGCTGGTGAAACCCTTGTTGATGCAACCCATCATCCTGCTGACTTTCTTTGCTGGTGCAGCATACTGCTTGCTCATTTTGAGCTGCTTGTTCACCAGGACCCTCAGGTTCCTTTCCACAGAGCTGCTTCCCAGTCAGGCAGATCCCAGCTTTTGCTGCAGACCTGGATTACACTTTTCTAGGCACAAGACCTTGCACTTGTCCTCATTGAACTTCATAGATAGTCCACTCTTCCATAGTTAGTCCACTTGTTAGTCCACTCTTCCAGCCTATCTAGGTGTTCCTGGAGGATGATTCTCCCTTCTGAAATGCCCACTTCCCCACTCAGTTTGGTATCCTCAGCGAACTTCATCAGGGTACACTTGATCCTGTCATCCAGATCACTTACGGTGATAAACGGCGTTGGGTCTAATATCAATCCCAAGGAGGACCCGACTTGTGAAAGGTTTCCGGTTTGAAGAGGAGGTACCCACCATCTGCTGGGTACAACCTGCCAGCTAGTTCCCCACCCACTGCATAGGCCACTTGACTAGACTGTAACACATCCTTTTCTCTACGAGGCAGCTGTGGGAAACCATCTCCAAAAGCCTTGGCGAAAACCAGGTAGACAATGTCCAGCTTTTGCCTTACTCTAACCAAGAAGGTTACTCTGTCACAGAAGGCAAACAGGTTTGTCAAGCAGCTTCTCAAAGACTGTGGAGAGTGACTTTGCAACGATGTCAGCAAGCTCTCTTAATACCTTCAGGTGGATATTGTCAGGGTCAAACAATTTTGTAGGGTTCAAGCTCCTGTAACAGTCTGCATACCAACTGTTCCTTCACTGACAGTGGGTCTGTGTTTGCATCAACCTGGATTTTTGTTCCTAATGCCTGGAGTGCAACATTACTGATAAAGACAGGGGTGAATACAGTGTTGAGAACTTCTGGTGTTTCAGTGTTTTCTGTGACTAATTCACCTCCCGTTTAACAATAGGCCGACATTTTCCTTCTGTTCCTCCTTGTTGTTTATGTACCTGAAAAATTCTTTTTCGTAGTTTTTGACATTTCTGGCCAATTTAAATTCAAGTCAAGTTTTTGCTTTTATAACTGTATCTCCACATGCCCTGGCAATACCCTTATAGTTCTCATCAGGTTTTCTATCCCTAGTGCACTTCTCTTTTGATTTTGAGCAGACCTAGAAGCTTGTCGTTAAGCCAAGAGAGTCTCTTGCTCTGCCTGCTTCCCTTACCTTTCAAGGGGATGAATTTGGAGCTTCCCAGAGAGCATTCTTGAAAAACTCCCACCACTTGCTAGCTCCTGTTATTAGCTCCATAAAGATTTGCTTTGTTGTGTGTGGTTTTCTGCTTTAAATTAAAAAGGTCATAGTTTCAACTTACAAATTCATAACATACAACAGATTTGAGATCTGTGAATTCATAATGAAAGAAGTTAAAAGTGGGAGGTTAACACTGGCATGTCAAGATGTCTCTAGGAAACAGATCTCTGTAGAGCTGGTTCTATTGCATCTCCTATACTGACTTATGAACCTCACTTGCATTTCACTGGGGAGGTTTCTGAGACATTTCCTGATAACTGCAGTGACCATGGGCAAGTTCCTTTACGTTGTTCTCCCTGGTGTAATTCTAAAAGTAGTAGAAATTATTTCAGTTACTTCTGATTTGCATGTGTACTGCATTTGAGAATCTGCCAGGTCATATTGTCACTGTATAAGATAGTTTTCCCTTCCTTATTCTAGTAAAACCACTTGCAAATATGAAGAAACAAAAACAAACAAGAAACAAGGCCAACTTACTTGAGCAGAAAATATTACAGCGGAGTGCTGTAATCGAGATAATGGGTAGTGTTTGGGTATGTGCATCTGGCACAAAAAAGGAAAACTTTCCAGAAGCTCCAATTATACAATTATACAGCATCATCTCCAAGGGAAAAAAAAAAAAACCACAAACAAAACAACAAAAACCATTCTAACTCACCTTTTAAGTACACTTAAAGCTGAATTAAGTCCTTCAGAGACTTTGAGTGAATTTTTAGTTTCAGCACATCTCCATCAGGGAAGACCTGGAATACATTTGTCATCTCACTGATGTAGTAAATGTAATATTAAGCAACATTAGACCTGTTTAAACGAACTCACTAAACCACAATTATCACAATCTATCATATAATATTTTTTTTTGCCTATAATTAATTCAACACCAGTATAAATGGAAGTAACACACCAGTTAATATGGTCTGGAAGAATTAAGGTATGCTTATTTCTAAAGCAGTATTGTTTGATATACTAATATCACAGCATTTGGATGCAGCACAGTTTTAGGCAGGCAGTCCAAGCCAACCAATACCAGACAATTATTTTATTATAATAACATCAGTTTGAAATACTTCTTACTTTAGTCACTTCTAATGCTTTCACAGCACACCCTGAGGCTTGCCTGCATATAAGGCCTTTTTAAAGAGAAAATGTATCAGAGTTGGGTAATATCGACTCCCACATGGCCACTGTTTAATAGCGATGCTGAACGTGTCCAGTACTATAACACAGAGCAGGCTAGTGATGCATGGAAAAATACAAGCAGTGCCTATACACAAGAGATCAAAAAGCACATTCAGTTGCCTTGCATGCTTATTTAACTATCAAACTTAATTTGCAGCAGATATTACAGAAGGTTTGCAGAGAACACCACAATCATTAGACACTGACAAAGTCCTTCCAGACCTGTTATGTTCATATTCAGTGCCCAAGGCTGACAGACTCTACTGAAAGTTTTCAGCCTTCTCTTTTCTTCTTTTAGAGTCTCATCTCCACAGCACTTTGCCTAAGGCTACCATCATTCTTTTTGCTGATTCTTCGTCTTAGTTCTGGAGAGAAGGGGCAGAGGGGAGAAATAAGGAAGAAAGCTTCAACTGTTATTCATTTATTTATATATATATTTTTTTTTTTAATACACTGCTCATGAGTAATTTTCACACAAGACAGTGTGAAGTCTGCTCAGGTTCAGATTTGCCTGAACCTTACAGAGCGTTTGGAGACCCTAACGCTTCCCCTTTTATTTTGCAACTCCTGCATGGGCACGCTGACACTCTCAGTAGGACACACATGGCATGCTGAGAAGGAAATTCAAAGAAAAAGAGAGGGCGCTGTGATAAGAGGGTGTTAGCTGTGCCAAGAGCAGCAAGGAATCAGGAGACCAGTGTGCCTATGATATCTGAAGTTGGCCAGGAGTAGCCCATCTTCCTTTTTCCCAGGGAGAGCCTATCTGCCTACACAACAGACACAGATGATGCTCAGCAAGGTACAGTTCTGTTTTCCCAGCACCTTAGCTCATGCAGGTCTGCCAATTCCTGCAGCATACAACTCAAATTTGACCATTTTAAGGTAAAATACATCTTGTTTGTAGCAGAACTTTTCATATTTATTATACTTGTTTTAAAAATAAGCAGCAAAGTATGAATGTAGTTCCTCCTCCATCTCGCCAAAGGATCCTGCAGGTAAAATCAACCTATTCCTATGACAAGAAGAGAATTTACAGTAAGACCTGAGGACAAACAGGAAGGCATACATAGCACGCACTAGATTTCTGAATTCTTCTCTTTTAGCTATATTCCCAAAGTTGCATGTCCATTTCTGTAGCCAGTGTCAGAGAAACAAGAACTTATCCCTTTTGCCAGCCCAAGGGACTGCTAGTGAAAACGGGCATCTCTGGGACACCAGAGAGCCTGTTCGTGGGTTCCTCCCCTTGGCAGGAGCTGTTCTCCTACCTTTGTCACCCTGAAAATTATTTTGCAGGAGACTGTACTTGCCCAGTGGAGTTCTGCACTGAAAGACCACCCAGAAGGGGTAGAAGACATATTTCTAATGTGTAATATTTTTACAAAGTTCTTAAAAAGTTGCATTTTGTTGTTTTAGATGTTCTCTCTCTAAGGAGCAGTCGAAGATGGCAGTCAGCACTAGGAGTACTCCCTGTCCTACAGGGAGGACTGTAGCAACTCAAAAAACCAGAAATTTTAAACAGGCAAATGTGCTGTATCTGTGTATAAGATTAGCCAAGGACAACTCTGAATGTACAGACCAATATGCTCAAATATGGCTGAAAAAAACCCAAAACAAAACAGAGGAATTGCTTGTAATGTTTTTTTAATTTATCTACAATTCAGATTTTGAATTTATAGTCAAACTAAGTTCTCCTTTATCTCCACACCTTCTTTGTGAGAAGTGAAACAAGTCACTCAAGGGAACTGCATTTCAGGAAAAGATAATTTGTTTGGTTTTCATTTTGCCAAGTCCTGTGAATCATAATCAAATCCTGAATGAAAGCACTGTGGAGATTTAGCCTGCTCAGCTTTTTAGCTGTCACTCCAGGGAAGAGTTTTTCCACAGAGAAAGAACAGAGAAGTAAGGAGGCAGGAAAGACTAGGGAAGTAAAATTCAGCTAATTGAGTTATGTGTGTTCAGAGCCAAGCTAATGTTACCAGTTGATATCAGTGTGATCCCGATGTAAGAAGCCTGCTGAACAAATAGAGGAGATAAACATGTAACCACATTTTCAAAGGGTACTAAACTCCCCAGTTGTTTCCCTGTTCTGCAAGAAACTGTGCTCAGTAGCTTTGAAGACTGGCTCACTGCTCTGTTTATGAAGTTAGCTGGGGGAAGAAGGGGGAGACGACGACCACGACAATGACAAAATCAAAAAATCCTCCAAGAATGCTGATAAAGCTAATTGGCACAATCCATTCAAACAGGAAGTGCCTAAGAAAAAGATCTGAAACCCAGGAAAAAAAGAACATGATGTGAAGGGCTTGGGAGAGGGGGTTAAGTGTGTGTAATTCTTACTGAATTTGTTTATTACAAAACCACAGTAGTTTCCTTTATAAAGATGTACCAGCTATAGATTACTTTGCTATTTATGAACTTGGACTGCATTAGCTCTAGTTAAAATGCTGAAACTCTTGAAACCAATGAATGCACCTAGAAGCTCAAAAGGAATTGTCAGAACCTCTTAACCTATGTGTGCGGCACACATGTCTCAGTCCTCGTAAACCTTTTAAATTTCTCCCAAGCCATACACAGATACTGCAGCTCAGCTTGGGGAATACAGAAATGGACTCACTTTCAGAATTCAGACTGTCTACTGTGGAATGAATCAGATCTCAAAAGACTGATACAAATCTTGGAGTCATTTGTCAGACACCTTGAAACACTTAAAAAAAGAAATCAACAGAACTTTTTGTTATATCAAGCAGATAGAAGAAAACGTCATGCATGTAATACAAGGCATATGAAAACACCAACAAGACTGAAATATGAATTTCAGTTTCTTCACAACTTTAGTTTCAGTGGAAAATGAACAAGGTGGTATATGGAAATTAAGTGACTCACCAAGACACTTTTCATAATTTATCAGCAGACCTGACTAACCAGGGAGGTCCCAGTTAACTGGAGGTTAGAAAATGTGGCGCCCATCTACAAGAACAGCCACAAGGAGGATCCAGGGAATTATAGGCTTGACAGTCTGACCTCGATGCCAGGGAATGGTGTAGAGCGGATCACCTTGAGTGCCATCTCACTCAAGGGAGATGTTATTACTCTACAACTACCTGAAAGGAGTTTGTAGTGAGGTGAGTGTTGGTCTCCTCGTAAGTAAGAAGTGGTAGGAAGAGAGGAAATGGCCTCAAGTTGAGCCAGGGGAGCTTTAGACTGGATATAAGGAAAAATGCCTTCACCGAAAGGGTTGTCAGATGTTTGACCAGGCTGCCCAGGATTGAGTCACTATTCCTAGGTGTATTTAAGAGGCACATAGATGTGCCACTTAGGGACATGGTTTAGTGGTGGACTTGGCAGTGGTAATGGTTGGACTCGATCTTAAAAGTCTTCCAATCTAAATGCTTCTACGATTCTATTATTCTAGGTCTCAAGACGAAAACAAATCACTGAGAGCCTCGTTGAAAAGTTTGTGTTGTTCTGTCAGTTAATTACCAAAGACACCTTATATGAAAGTGCCTAGGCTTAGCATACCTGGGTTATTTTTGGAAAAGTAGTGCCACCATAGCATAGAGCTATGACATTTTACCCACCTCCTTGCGGTACACAGCTGGGATAACACATCAGCACTGTCAGTTCTTACTTGATGCAAGCGACAGGCTAGTAAAAGCTAGTAAAAGCTTTGAACTTTGCAGGGGGAAGAAGTGAAATGCATGGACCACTACAAAACCACAGAAACAAAATTACGTCTACATTAAAAAGGAAAAAAGACGAGGTCAGTCTCCTTTGTATAGAAGGTGCAAGAGCACTGGAAGAAATTAGCATCATCCACACATGACACTGACTAGAACTAAACCAACTGCACTGCAGGAGATGCATTACTGGTAAATGTGTTGGTAAATGTCAGTTTTTCAACATAATGAACTCTGACAAAAAAATGGCACTTAAAAGCATGCTTTTAGACAAATCAAAACAATATAAAGATATTTTTTTCCAACACAATCATAAATATTACAGTCTCTCACCTGTCATGTCTCCCAATATATAACTAGGAGCTGTAACAGGAATTATACTTTGATTCCTTACAATGTTATACTGTTTGTAATGACATTTGATCTAGCATTACAGGCCAAACAATAGGCATTTGTACTAGGATACAGTTCACACTCAAGTCCTGTTCTGTGTATCAATGTGCAGATAGTCTTTAAACCAGAAAGTCAAAGCAGAGAAAGTGTGATGGACAAATTCTTTAAAAAAATAGGGAAATACTAATAATTCTGTCTTCACTTTCATGAATATGGAATAAGTAATAACCAAAGTCAGTTCACTCTTCTTTATAGCTCTAAGCTAATAATTTACTTCTGCCTTTCTACAGAGCTGGAAGTACTAGAAGAGACTGAGATGGAACATCAGCGTGCTGCGGACAGAGATTACCCACAGTAGTAAGTGACTTGATACAAAATTGTCAGTTCAGCCTGTCTGGATAGATTTTCAGGTGCAATGCAAGTAGGTGCACTGTCAAAAAACTTGCTTTAGATAGGATTGAACCTGAACTGGATTTTGCTGTTAGCTATCATCTTACTAGGAAGTAGCAAATAACTGAAATAAAGGCCTGAGGCTAACCTGGGGACTACATTCATGCTTAGTAAGTGAACAACGTATAATCTTCACAAAGTCATCATCTCTCCTCTTGTTTTCACTGAATCGCTTTAGCTTCAGAAACAAGTTGCCACTAAAACAACACATTTAAATGAGGCAAAATCATAAATAGCTTAATGGAGAACTAACTCGAACATCAGATTGAAAAATAAATTGTTAAAAAATATATTTCTATCATTGTATTTCTATCATTAGAACTATTTCTACCATTAGTAATGTTGAGAGGCATTAATACATTCATACATGGAAAAGGTTTAGAAGACCTAGATTCAATCCAGCTATGAGAAAAAGGAACGGAATACTTGCCCACAGACAGTTTTTCCAATCTAAGGGAAGTCTTTGAAAATGCATATAAAACCACGACTGTCTGAATACTCACAAGAAATATCCCGTTGTACTATGGGTAAAGACAAAATACAGATGTACAACTGAAAAACTGTTTGTACCATAATCTACCGATCAGAATGTACAAGTAGGGGGATAGAACTAGCATGAAATTTTTCAAATTCTTCTTTCAGATGAGGTCATCTCATATTTTGTAGCCTAGAACCTTCAAGTGGACAGTCTACTACATTTTCCATTTTCAAATAAACTTACTACAAAGCAGTTGCTGTAATATGCTGTTTACAAAGAGTATAAAGCAACAGACCAAACACAAAGGAGATAGTAATGAGCAACATGGTCACAAGATAGTCATAATATCATGAACTGTGAAAAAGGCAAAACAAGAAATAGAGAGAAACATGAGACACTTGAGATAAATAAATTTGAAATGTAAGCCACAGTTCTTTTCACAAAAAAAGGCTCCAAAATGCTGCCAGTCTGTCTTGACTTCAAATGGTTTGTGGGGCACTCTACTGGTAGGAACTTTTTCATCCCAAGAATTACTGGGCAACTAAAACTACATCCGTATGGACCAAGATATGTACACTAGTATAAGTTTATATATAAACTTATATAAACTTATTATGTAAACATAATGTTAATATATTTTAGTATTTATATTAAGATAAAATTAATTACTCTGCAGCATCAATCTTGAAAGCAAATGAACAAAATTATAAATTAATATGAGATTTTTAGGCTGAGATTGTGTTTATTTTCTGAGATAGAATCCAGCATTTTGAATCCTTCCAAGATCCCCATTTTCATGTATATAACCAATATGATCAAAAATAATTTCCCATAAATTCTTCCTCAACAAAAGATGCAGCAATAGATCAGTAAAAATTCAGGTATCAATGCATCAGGATGAGGTTCCCCAAACTCTCAATATTCCATTTTTTATGCTGTCCAGTAGCTTTTCAACAACAAAGAATCCTCTAGAAAGGGAAGCACCAGAAGCAGATAACCAAAGCTCCTACTAACTCTCCAGTTTTCTTAGTATCTCAGGTTTCTGTTTTATCTGTCTACTCCCTTGAGCACTGCATTGCTTTTTCTGTATATTTTTATGTGGACCAGCATAAGCCAACAATTATAAGCTCAGGGCTGAGTTTCTAAGTCAGACTAGAAGATAACTTTTTCAGAAATATATGAAGTTTAATTCTATTCTCAGGAGTCATATTTATATGTAATTTGTTGGACTTGGGGAATATGGGAATATATTTTTGCACCATGAATAGCTACCTTATTTCAGAATATCAGTATTGAAACTCACTTGTTACCAGGAAAAGTAGAACCTTCTGGCTACTCCAGAACATTACTACAGAAGTACAGTCTCAGAAAATTCTACCAGGAGAAAAAGGTTCCCATATTCTTACTTCTTATAAGCTCCAATTCACAAGCCAATTAAAACGAATGGGGAAAAAAAAAAAAATCAAGAATCATAATTATGTAAACAGATGAAAAAAAAAAAAAAATCACAAGACTGTTTCGAGTAAGCTTGGTTTTAAAATGTTTTCAGTATCAATAAGGAAGTTTCTACCACTGTTTCATCATGTACAATAACAAGGATGGAAGCTAACATGCTCCTGCCTGGCGAACACTGTCAAAAAGGTCAAAATTTTTGTTAAATTGGAAAGACAATTATTAGACTAATCTGTTATCACTCTGAGTTGATTTGAATATTATCTTCCAAGTTTACAGATAAACATAGGTTGAAATAATGCAAGCCACTTGCAAAGGTGAAAGACAGAGCAAGTCTTAAGTTTTAAAGAGATTACACATACAGGAATATCTTCTGTAACACCAACTTTGTACTTCTTCCATCACCAATGAATATTAACTTACAACAGACATATTCCCCTTGTGTTTAGAATCATATTTTACAGTATGAAAAGTCAATTATAGTTCAAATCAAAAGATCCCTGATCATAGAAACATTTCTACTTGGTTAGAACTTTAAGCATCAGTGTATTTGCATGCTGAATAGTATAAATGATTAAATGGTTTGTGCAGCATCAAAACATATTCTGAGATATAGATTATTTAACTTTACTTGCCACCTCTCTCACCTGTCTTAAATGAGATAACACTTTATAAAGCATCAGGAGTGGCAAATGAGGAATACAGGTAGACTTTAAAAACTCGGGGACTTGTTTATGCAGTTAAATAGTCCAGGTAAATTGCATACAAAAAAACCTCTCATGCTGTGTCTCAAAAAGGACCAATAGAACCTCAGAAAATATACAGAAAAACCTAAAAAGAAAAGAGCAAAATCGGAATGGAGATCAAGTGGAGTGTGAACGGCGTATTTATACTTGCATTAAGAAATCCTTGCAGAGTGAAATTAATTCTTCCCTTAAGTGTTGCATTTCCTCCTCCCCAGCCACATTTATTTATTATCAGATATTCTTTTAAAACTTCCAAGACTCAAATTATCACCAAAAGCAAGATGATACTTTTTTCTTCCTTCTGTCCCCAGCCCTTTCCTGTCTTATTTAGGTCAAACCATCCTTAGAACAATGTCCTCTCATGTTTGTCACTGTCACCTACAAGGGTTAAGGGTTTCAGAGGACACCAATGATGCTGCAGATCTAACAATACTGATACAAATACACATTAAGAACTTCTCCTTTACAGAAAGTTAAATTCATCAGAACATTTGTAAAGCCATCTCTCTGAATGTTACAAAGATCCCAGCATTCTCTTAACTACAGGATTTATTAAAACAGAAGACATTACCCATGACTGGTTTTAAATCCATAAAACTGTTGTTGACCATGTGACTTACAAGGGGAATTGCTTGCTACAATAATTTTCCTTTTTTATAGTTCGATTTCTACCATATTCTCTAGAGACAGAGAAGAAACATTCAGGTCCTAATTAAGAACAGAAATTCTGTTTGTACTTTGTCTAAGAAACTAGACTTTTCCCTTCTTCCTTACTACAACAAAATTTTATTTGATAGTATGAATAAATTTTCCAGAAATAGAGATTAGGGAAGGGAAGAAAAACAAGTAGGGTAGATTAACCTAATACAGCATTGCCAAAAATGTCAATAAAGACAGACTAGTACACAAAGAGGGATTTGTGTATCCTCAGAGACTTCTGTAACAGGAAAAGTCTCTACCAGAAAAGGAATTCAGAACCATGCCTTGCACTTAATTCTGCACGAGCTGAGATTTTTGTCATTATAAACGACTAAGTTGAGGTTGTAACAAATAACAGACCCATCAATTATAGCTCTTGAGAGGTATGAAAAAGAGTGACGGATTTATTAAACAGAAAACAGAAAAGACAAGACAATAACTTACTATTACAAATAAAGAAACACAGGAATACTATTTAACAATAGAACATGCTGTAACTCCTGCTTTTCACCAGTTCTCCATGAAGGCAACAGAAGTGAAAAGTTTCTGCCCCTCAGGCTTGTACCTCACCTAATAGATTTTCCAAAGCTAATAAGTATGTGTTTATCTCTCATTTCAGACTAATGGAACTAGTAAGAAATTAACACTTAAATTTCCAGTTCAAAAACTCCTTTGATTCTTTCATTTCCAAGAGCAGTGTTACAAAATTAAGATCGTTAATCCAGAATTGCTGAGGCACTGCCCAGTCTAGATGAACAAGAAAACAGATCAAATTCTGTCTTTTCTTACTTATTGAGCAATTTTTGAATGTTCCCTCTAGATATTCAGTGTACCTAACAATCCCAGGAAGAGCATCATTCATTGAAACAGAAAAAGAAGAAAACAACTGAGAAATTTTCAGAGTTCTCAATAAAAGCATGGTAATGTGAAACACTAGCCATTTAGCAAAATGAAAGGCAGTAGGCAGGAATAGATAACAGTTAGCTACAAGGAAAATTCTTCACAAGTCAAACTCAAGCCCAGTTAAACACAGCCTTGAACAACTTCATGCAAATTTGAAGTAAATCCAGATTTGAATGAGCAGTTGGCCTCCAAAAGTCTAATCATCTGTAATAAATTATTCCACAGTTCTGTGACCAAAAATCAGTGACAGCAAATCATTGGAATCAATTCACATGGAAGAATTTAGCTACTCAAAGTAGGAAAATCCATGGCCAGAATATCAGAGCAACTTAAAACTTCGATATATTCCAAGTATTCCCTGTCTTTTGAGCATGCTTTTATTATGTACTGTTTATTTTCTTTGATCTAATCCTTGAGCAGCCATAGATGGATCAAGTTTTCTGAAGAGACAAAAATAGTCCCTAAAACTAAACATTTAAAAACCCACCTCATCTTTGCCTATAGTAAAGTAGTGGCAAGGATGCAATTATTTGCACTGTATATCATTATTACATTGCTGTGACTACCCTAAAGCATTTGTGGTGGGTTGACCTTGGCTGGACACCAGGTGTCTGTCAAGCCACTTTCACTCCTCTCCTCAGCAGGACTGAGAAGGCAGAAAATAAAATGGAAGAAATCTCGTGGTTGAAGATAAAAGCAGTTTAATAAATCAAAAACGAAGGCCACGTGTAGAAGCAAAGGAGAAAAAAGGCCATTTATTCTCTACTTCCCATCAATACGTGATGTTCAGCCGCTTACCGGGAAGCAGGGCTTCAGTGCACATATCGGTCACTCGTGGCTTTTATCGCTGAGCAGACATCATATGGTATGGAATATCCCTTTGGACAGTTTGGGTCAGCTGTTCTGGCTCTGTCCCCTCCCAAGATCTTGCCCACATCCAGCCCACTGGGTGAGGGTGGGAAACATTGCAGAGATGGCCTTGATGCAGCACGAGCACTGCTCAGGAGTAGCCAAACCACTGGTGTGTTATCAGCTCCTTTCTCAGCCAGACCTAACACAGCGTTCTGCAAGGGGAAAGATCTATTTGAATGCCTCTTCTCACTAATACTAGTGAAAGTGTCATATTCCTGGGACTTCCACTAAATGGAATCTATAGTGTACACTCATACACGATTAAATAGTAATTTATAAAACAATGACTGACAATTACATTTTCTAAAATCTGTTACTTTTTTGTGAAGTGCAGACTATCAAAGGCAGAATTAAGGAATAATGTGTGACTCATTCCCACTCTGCCTATCTTCCTTTTGGAACTGTTAAACCCCTTGATAGTTTTCCAATTTGATATAATCCCTCTTGATGTGATAAATCACACAAGATCAAAGCCACGATGGACATCTTGCTACTGATTTAACACAGATCTCATTTATGGCACATTACATTCCGTAATTTTTTGAAGATACTTAAATTTAAGAAAAGAAACAACCATTTCTTTCTCAACCTGTTGATTTCAAGGTAAGTTCAAGATGATTGAATAAGCTGCTTAATTTGAAAGTGTCTGACATTATTACAGACTCATAGTATTGTCTGTTTAAGGATGAAAGGAGATCCTGCTTAATCTGATAGATATGCATACTTGAATTTAATATACTACCCTCCTACCTTGCTTTTTGAAATGACAGGCAGCAAGTGAAAAGGACACCCCTTTAAAATGCACAAGCCAAGTCACACTATATGCAATTCTGAAAGACCTGGAAGACTGAGAGAATGAGTGTCTTGGTGAGAACAGTCATACAGAGAAGGGTATGTTCCTGCAAACTGTGCTGGTTTTCAGAGTCCCAGCATTCAAAATGAGTCACACAGCTGCAGGTCGTCACATTTCACAAACACCTGCTCTTGAATTTACCCCTAAATGAACTGAGATACTCAGCAACAAGGTAGAGATGTGGAAAACCTGTTAACAACATCAGATAGAAAAACGTGAAATAAATGGTGCAGATCAGCCAGTTCCACAAAGTACATGTGTGAAAACACCTGTACCATGCAGGTGTGTCACTGAAGAGGTTCTTTTGGAACAGAGCAGACAGTATTCTTAAAAAGCTTTTCAAGTGAAGCCCCTTGAAAAATTAACTGTTCCAAAGTTAGAATCTGAGTAAAAGTCTGACTTAAACATTTTTTTAACAAAACCAACCTTGGTCCATATTAATTGACAGCTTTCTCACTTGAAAGAGACAGGTATGTCCATATTTCTTCACAAATGCAATCATGAAGACTAATTTTTTTGTTGTTGTTCTTCAAAACAGTTTTTAAACTTGACTAAATATGCATCCTATGCAATTCATTTCTTCAAAAAATAATTTTAATTCGGACTTTTTCCTTTTATAGACTGTGAAGAAAAAGCCTGGCAAGATACAGAGTGGCCAGTACTAAAAAAACAGAACTCGTACATGTATGTGTTTGTTTTTTTCTTCTTCAATTTAACATTAAAACACAATTATCCTAAAGGCAGCAAATCTTGATACTAAAAGTATATCATCGATTTATTTTATTTTGCAGCAACTTGGAAACTTAATAACTATGACTTCAATCATTATTAACGTTGAAACACATGCTTTGCTTCCAAATTCAACGGTCTTTCTTTAACACCCTTAAAAGGTCACATCGAATCAATTCATCAGAACTGGAATGAAGAGCTAGTCACACACAATCCATTTTTATCATTGAATACAAAGCTAATTTCTCTAAATGCATCCATTCCATGGCCTCAGTGGATTTCTTTCCATTTTCATGCCCAACTGGATTCCTCATCTGCTAAGCCACAAACTGGTATAAACTCTAGTTATGTCTGGGACTAGTTAGATCTGAGCTGCTCAGTTTTAGGTACTGCACAAGGATACCTCAAAAGGCAGGCAGCATTTCTCACATTTTCATAACAACTTTTAATTGATTGATGTGTTCCTGCACTTCAAAAGCTGCTCCTCTAAATTAGTTCTGCTCTGGAGCACTTCTACAAAACATCTAAAAGTTAAAGATTATCACTGCAGAATGCCCGAAAAGTGAGCCCACCCTAGGAGTTTTCTTTCAGATTCATGAGTAGTTGAGAAGGAAAAAGACCATGTCATGTTGGTAATACTTCAGTCTCTTAATCCAGGATGGGTAACCTTAAGTTCATCCATGTGGCACTTCTTTATTCTGGTTATATGTGATTTGGCACATGAAAAGGCAAGGGCTTTTCAGGGAGTTTACCAGTTGCAGTTCAGTGTGGTCTTCCTTGGTTTTTTTCCATTTTTAATTTAATATGCTTTATATTTTAAAATTTAGCAGATTGCTTCAGGGAACAGTTTCCTGAGCACTGGAACTAATGAAGCCCCATTTCCAGTAGATTTAAGTCTTTTGATTGATTGCCTTTGTAAACTGAATTATAACAATTTTTCCTGACACTTTCATAAATCTATAGTATTTTAATGGAAACATATGAGCTGCCAACCTCAGCTATAGAAATAAAGTGACAGCATCAAAAATTATTGAGGAAAAAACTCGAAAACATTCATACTGTGCCTCTCTGTAAAGTATGTTTGAAATAGATAATAGAGTCAAGCAGTCTGGATATCCACTTCTGTTTATGTCATATTCCTAAGTTTTTAAAACATGCCTTTCACGAAAGAAACACAAGGAATACCACAGGTGTTTTTACCAAGACACAGTACGTGGCTCTATAGTAAATCACCTCAGAATAGCTTCAAGTCCATGGAGAGGCTAAGGAAAACAACAAATACTTTTTTCAGTTAGGAAGACTCTTCCCTGCAGGCACGAGACCCTGGGGACATTACCAAGCAGCCTGTGGTCCCAAAGGGACTCCTGAAAGTTTTGCCGATTTCTCCAAGCTTCACGGGCTGCTGTAATGATCTCTCAGTAGAGTTTCATTGTGAGCCTTGCTCAGCCACCCCATGCTGCCTTAGACTTCCCTTCAAGCTTTCTGACTTGTGTAGGTTTTGCAAGCTGTTCTGACATTCAATGCTCCATCCACAGACTCAGCACTACACAGTCTGGTTTTGACATTAGGTATTCCCAAGATGTTAGAAAACATCCTCCTCAAGTACTATACCATTTTTCACAGAAAGCTTGTGAAATGCACAATAAACTCCTTCCCTCTCTTGCCCCTTGTGTGTAGCTCCAGGTTTATTGTCCTTCCTCACATTGTCAGTCAAATTTCACTGGTTTAACATACATCTAAATCAAGTCACAAAACTAAAGCCTTTTCTTCTATAATGCTTCACCAGGCATATCATACTCATATGCATATCAGCTATCTACAATGTCACGTCTTCTCCCGGTGTTGACCTGTAAATCCTTTTTTCTTGTTTCTCCTACCAGTCATTTGTCAATTTTACTGTACACTTAGCTCTTTTAAATTGCCTTGGACTTATCTAGCCTGCTTTCCACTTTAAGTTCATCCATCCTCTCACTGCTGCTTCTCTTTTCCATCAATGGTCCTTTACTACTATGTTTCTTTCTGCTTCAGAGCACTTACTACAAAGAATTAATCAAAATCAAATGATAGGTGTCATCTCAAAATATCTCATATTGCCTTTTGCAAACATCTAGGGACAGAAGTGCTAAAACCTTGGGAAAGTTTCTTTTTCCATATAGATTTATAAAGGTTCAGTGCAAAGATTCTTGACCGCATCTATATTTGAAAAATTCTTCAGCCCTGTAGCAACTTTAAAATACTTTCAAAATTGCCACAGTTAATTCAGTATCCAGTTCAGATGCCTCCTGATTGGCATGGGAAGTGTGTGAGGTCTTTTAGGCACAGATTGTTTTGTCTCATCTCAACTGCCCAGTGCCCAGTGTCCAGTCCTATAGAAAACAACTTTAATAACACCCACATGGGTATTATTCTGGCTTCTATTATACGGGTTCTGTTTCAGCCAGTCCATGGTTAGGAGTTACTAACAAGGTAGGTACAGATTGAGAATGTAACGTATTTCTTTGTTTTGACAGGGTTTTCTTTCTGTGTGAACATTATTCTGGATTTACCTTTTACCTAGACATTTTCAAGCTGTCTTCCAGGTGGTGCAGAGGGGTCGAAGCATTTTTAAGAATTCCTAACATTCTTCAAGAATGTTCCTTTCCTAACTCAATGTTTTTCTTTAGGATTTTAAGTGAGAAAGGATAAGACATTTTATTTTCTCAGATTCTTCACTGAGACAAATTTATGTCAACAGAGATTCATTTCAAGGCCGACACATGAGCAAAGGGCTGGCTTAGTCTCCAACAATCTTACACAAAAAAAGTCCTAGTTCTTCTTTCCTTTCTTTTGTCCCCAGCAACTGCATAATAACTTGTCCTGTATCTTGTGTCTTCAAGACATTCAGTTTCAAAAAAAACCCAAAATAAACCTGGTTTGAAATATTTTTTGGCAATCTGGTTTCTCTAGCCAACTGTTAATTCCTCTGTTTTTCTGGATCTATTTAATCAACTTTTATTTCTTTGGTATTGCTTCAAGAAACTCCACTTCTCCAATCAACCCAATAACAGATGCAGCATGCCAATCCCAACCCCAAGATTTCTATTTACTATTACATAGTAGTGTCTCTTCTCTTCCTTCGCTTTCTGAAAACCTCAATTTCTCTAACATTCTGAGGCCAAATGCTGCATGTGACACATGCCCATAACCCTTATTGATATAAAATAGGAAGGAACACTGCTTCAGCTGAGCCACCTGCATCACCTTGTTGTATTTAATTTGCATCTTCAAGATCCACCATAGTGAATGTTTGCTTAATTTATGCTGTACAGTTAATTTTACAGAAAAAAAATACTCCTTATTAATTGCTGATATTTGATTGTACTTAGTTTCAGATTCTTAGCCATAAGTTCATCTTCTCAACTACAATTTCTCCTTAAGAAAGTGAGTCCTCTTTTTAAAATAAAACAATAAAAATTCAAGACAAAAACTGTGGTTCCAAACCATTGGTAAACCAAAAGTTATCATGCTTCACCAAAGAGGAAATAGGAAAAATCAACTGGTTTGCAGTGTTATAAGCAAATAAACTACTGAAAGCAACTCAATATGTTTAATACTAACTGTCCATGGAACAAATTAAATTGGGCTTATACAGTGGCAGGAATTGGTGTGGGAGGAAGAAACTTTTTCTGTAGATATTCTGACAAGAAACTCATTAACGGAAAAAAAAACCCCTATCAGATTAGATAAGATGAAATGTTATTTTGGAAATAGTTATAAGTGTTTAGGGAAGAACGACTTCAGACCACAGTAAATAACCACCTGGCAGGTGGTTGTGTCCTGAGGCTGAGAGAGAAAGGAGAAAGGCTGCATTAGACATAAAATTTTGGTTTTAACTTCACTTTTAATTAATCAACTTTGCTACACACTTTGATAGAACAATAATACAACCGTAACCACGTATTTGACATGCATTACAAAGACGCAAAATACATGTTATTTTGCTGAATGTGTGACCCATTACCTATAGGAGGCAGATCAAAGACAAGAATTCTGTTCTTTGTCTTGAACACGAAAGATCAGTAAAAAAGCATGATAGTTGACTTGTTTTAACCATTCCCACTAAAGCATTGTAGAAAGTACATAGAACAAGAAAGGTGCTCTGCTGCTTTGACAGACTCTGCTGATGATCAACAGAAGCAGGAGAACGGATCCCTTTGAGCTAGTGCTCTGAACAGAACAGAAAATCTTGTAATACACATTCAGAAATGAGAAATCAAGCATTAATCTTGTGCCCCAGTCCCTACACTAAGGCAGAGTCATGTCTCAACCAGATGCAGAAAGTAAAAAGATCTTCAATAACATATTTCCCCAATTCAATAATTTATAATATGAGAAATGGATTGCAAAAGATTTGGCTTGCAGAACAAATGTGATTATAGTTTCCTAGCTTTTCACTTCACTCACCTGGAATGAAATTTTAGTAGAAGAATAAAAAGAATAGGATCACTCTAGATCTTTTGTATTACTTACCAAATTATAGACCCCTACATTCTCAGGAAGTCAAGAAGTCATATTTTAATAAGGAGAAGAAAACAAGAACAAAACATCCCTGTTTCTTGTTGGTTTAAAAATACATAAGGCATTTGGAGGCACGGATTTTAATCTTATCTCCAAATCTGTGGTCAGGAATAATGGCAAACCAGAGATTTGGACTTTACTTTTCTCTCTGTTTATCAATAGGTCCCTCATCAAATACTTCCAGAAATTGTAATAAATCCATCAGCAGTTTCCCAATAACTGTGCTTTAGTTCCCTGAGAAGACGACCACTTCACAGCTCCTGATTGTAAGACATTCAAGGTTGAAGAGTACTGTTTTATTCAGCATCTTTGAACAATTTCTTCCAAAATTTCACACCACCTTCAGATTGTCTTTCTTGTAAAGTGTTATCTTACTTTATGGACAGGAAAAGTAAATCCCTAAGTTTAAGTCCTTTTTCCTCAAGGCCTAGCAATAAAGAAAAAATAAGGTATTCTTATTTTCAGTTATAAATCTCATCTACTAGAAACACTCCACTTTACTTTGGGCTACACACTTTGTCTGGTACTGAAGACACATACAAAAAAAAAAGCATCACTCCAAAACCTGCTTCTTACCTCATGCACACCATTCTTTGCTATAAATCAGTCTAGACACTGCCCTCCCTCCTTATAGACCATTCTGAGCAAGAGTCCCAACACAGTGCAAGAGATCAACACTCTAACTGACCTACCATCATTCAGGTGTGACACCTGTCAGGATCCTGACTACTTATAGTCACTCAAGACCCTGTAATATTTTTTTAATTAACTCCAATGTCCTAGAAAAATCCCATTTTATTATATTCCGCCCTGCCTAAGACGCCTCCTGTAGTTTCAGTCTGAATAGGTTAGTCTTCACTTTTCTGTCCAAAGATATATGTAACTGTCTTGAGCAAAATGGTATTTAAGGTTTTTAAAAGCAGAAGTCTTTGCAGGTCAGACACAGATTTATGGCATTAGTCTCTCCTCTCTGTAGATGTAGAAACTAAGACGGTGACATCATTATATTTTGTGTTTGTGTCCAAAGCTTTTAACACTGCTCATCTTTAAGAGAGACAACACGGGAAGTGATGCAATTTCCTGATAAAGTAATAAAGATTAAGTACTTGTACAAAACCTGAAAGTGGCAGAGTTTGACAGGAGCCTTCAGCTGCAACACCTCAGCAAAATCTCTAGGAACAGCAGCAAAGAAAGTTCAGCTGAATTTTGTTCATACACTGTTAATAGATTAGTATCGACCATGGTACGTTCCTCTACTGAAAAAGTGTCACACTGATGAACTGTGAGATGTTTTGCTAAAGCAGGCTCAAGCCAGAGCTATTTCCCATTGAAACTTGAAATCATTATATTGTTAACTGTTTTCAAGGTTCTGAGTCCACTAATCAGTTGTGAAACAGCTCCATCCTCTGCTGTTATACAGGCATAATAGCTAAGAAATTACATACTTGGTGACCAGTTTCATGTGTACAACTTGGTCACTCATCATCTTAGAATAAAATTGTTCAGTCATCACCACAAACACTGAAATTCCAGGAAGTTTGCATACCTTGCTTTGTTGTCCCACAACATCAGTCTCTACCAGCCCTGCATCGAAGGGGATTTTGTTGCTGCATGCTATGTGCTTCTCCCATCCTCTTTGAGTAGCTTTCTGCATGCTCCCTAAGGCTTGACCAGCTTGCTCTAGCACCGCTGTCTTCTACTGGTCTTTCCAAGAAGCATACTATCCACCAATTTCGCCTTCACTGCAGGCATAACCACATCCTTCTCCACATTAGCAGCCTGATTTCGGGTGAGGGAGATGATCATCTCTTTCACTAAGGTCATACTTGTTTAGTAAAGCACGTGCACTTAGTTCATGCTGTATCAAATTTCCATTAAAATTAAAGTTAAGTACATACAAAAGTACTTGGGTTAGTGATAAAATTAAAAGGTCACATCACATTGGAAACTTTTTTAAGTGAAGGAAACCACATGGTAGAAAAGGGGGGCAGAATTAACTGTCCACCAGGAATTCCTTTCACCTTTGGGAGACTTCCATGGTCATCATACCATAGTTACATCATTTATTTCCTTCCTAATAGCCACTGTTGAACACAACAGTTTGGCTCTCGGTTACCAAATGAACTGTCTCTCCTGCTAAAGTACTGTGCCTTTGTAGTGTGGATGTGCACTATGCTATTTACACCTACATTCCATTTCAGAAGACTCTCAGAATTTGTGAGCTGTTATGCTGACAGCGGGAAACTGTTGTATCCCACCAAGATCAATAGGTTTCACTGCTGCAAACGTGTGACACCTCAGCCTTGCCTTCACAGCAGACTTTAGTCTAAGGATTCTTCTGTTATTTTTCAGCCTAACATCCTCAGGGTTTAAATACATTTTCCTCACTCCTTGGTACCCAGAAAGGCATAGTAAAATACAGAGTGCTCCCTAAGTAAGTTTATTATTTACTGGTAGCCTAAGATGTGTATAATTAAATAAATTTATCTTCTGGTGATCCTATAATTTGCTTGGGAACTGTATTAACATATGTGCTCTGACCTTGACCAAAAATGTATCTATCTCCACGTACTTTTGTTCAGCATCCTCAACACTACATTGTTTGCAGTTTCTGCAGCTCTACCCCCCTTCAGGCGAAACACAGTTAAAGCTCCTACTGAAGTTCAACGCTATGCTCACAAGACTGTAGCTCAGCACCACAAAGCCAAATAGTTATAAGCCCTAAACTGACTAGTGCAGAAAACAAGCACAGAGCATCAAAGTCACATTTTGTAATGTGACAGAAGGCTTTTTAAACCTATGGTAGGCTGACAGTCTGGTTTATGATTAAGTCATATTCTGAGCAGTGGTGAGAATGCAGACTCCCACGCTAACATGGGCTGTCATGTGGAACTGCATTCATGTCATGGATTTCCAGGACAAGACTGTTTCCTGCTGTTTTCCCCAGAAAGCGTAGACAGATTATTTTACATGTTACTGTGAACAAAATCTGCCGAATGAAACACAGCACTATGAATTATAGGGATATGCTTCCAATGAGCTGCTCAGTTTCTCACAGAGACAGTGCCAGCTAGCACAGAAACCAGGCACAATAGTTACATACTCTTAAAACAGTGTGGATGCATTCTTTTTCATTAGGCTTAACCAACAGCTTAGCTTCACTGAAGCTATGTGTCCACCACATTACGTATTGTCTCATTTAAGAGTCAATAATTTGGTTTCCGCGATAAACACAAGTCATGAAGTTAATATCCCAAAACATTGCTAAAAACACAATCTGCTTCATTTTGTTTGATTGTTTTTAAACTCTTCTCCTGGCTGGTCAATGAAAGCATTATTTATTCCTTGACAAGTTGTAAGGTCTTTTTAAAGCTACATTTAATAAAAATCATTCCCAGCACAAATTGCTCTCAAGGCAATTACTCAACATTTATTGCTCCTCATGAGCACCCAAGGAAATGGACTGGTTTAGGATAAATGATGCTACATGTCCAGAACAATTTGACTCCTACAATGCTCACATGTCTATTCTCCTGTTAATTTCTTTTAGTTCAGGCACTAAATTTTTCTTGACTGCCTTAACCAATCCCCTAGAATGTTCATTTTCACAGGAGACTGCAGAGTTTCCAGTCTTTTTTTGAACTCTTTAAATTGCTGTAGAAGCCAGATGCAACTCACTTCAGTAGTAAGTCATTAAAAATATTCATCTAAGTATAAAGTGTCTTTTTCTTTTCCCAGTAAAAACATACAGTAAGTGTTTCTGCAGCTGCCCAGCAATCTGTGTAGTGCCTTCACAAGCACATTTTGCTATTTGGCTTATTTTCAGCTGACTGGTCCTTTTAATAAGAAAGGATCATACATAGATATCAAGCAATACACAAGAACCCGGCTGCTCTAATCACTCTTGCTCTAATCCACTACAACTTTTTATAGTAAACCCATAGAAGGGACTTCTAGCCATGTGAGCAAGACTCTCACATCTAGTTATGCTCCTTTCCGCAAGCACAGGGCTCATTGCTTTGGTGCTGTCCAGAACATTAGTTCAAAGTGTTTATCTGTATTCTTTGGCCCATCAAAGCAGTGGTCTATAAACCAGGTTTGCAATTTAAGCACTCGAAGAAGCAAATGGAGTTTCCCCTCCCTTAAGGGACTGCTGTGGAACTCAAATTAACAGCCATCTCCTCCTTCCCCATTGACAGTTCTGTCCAGCAATTATTCTTACAAGTGTTGAGTAGCTAAACACCTTTCATTATAATAGTGGTCACTAGGTACCGTGCTGGTATATATTACTCAGGAATATGCAGCCTAGTCCCGTTAGTCTGTCTGCAAATGCCTGTAAAAAGCTGGACACGTGAGCATATCTCTCCTGGATTCACTCACATCCATCACTGGAGTACCCAATTGTCTTGGAACTCTGCGTTCAGCATCATGGTATGTGCTTCTTGAACTTGTTATCCTCCCATCTGTTCTTCATAATAGAGCAGGAAAGCAGTGAGTGTCTCACCCTAAGGAGATTTGCTTTCAAATTTTAGAAAAGAAAAATTGTTTGTTGAGATTTATGAAATTAGGATTGAATTATTGTGTGAATTTTGGTTTTCCTCAATAAATCCCTACTGTCTGAGCATAGGAAAACACCCTGCCAAGAAACAGGGCAGTATAAACCTCTTAACTACCTCAGACAAGGAATTTCCAGGAACTGGTGTTCATGAAAAAGGTCATATCATGAGGCATCCTACAGACTGGAGAAATGCACACACTCTCAGAGCAAAGTCTTCCTACCAACTGAGACACAAGTTTTAAAAAGAGAGAGCGAGCATGCACATATGCAGTACTACCAGCAGTTCCAATCTGAACTATACAACATGAGGACTTTCCTACAGAGCAGAAGACAAATATAGAAATGCACCTTTTCTCTTGGTTTATACTTAATTCAGATCTAAAAAAAAAAGAAATACACTTTCATGACAAAGGAGAAAAGGGGCAAAAAAGTAATTTGGGAGTGTTTCATAACTTGGTTTTGGTACACAAAATATTTTGAAACAATAAAAACATTATATACAGCAAGTAGTTGTTAATTCTTTATGCAACTACCTGTCGCCATAAATAGTTATATCTCTCTGTAAGCTGTAAATTCCAAATGATCACACATTCACAAAATTTTCCTAACATAAAGTGAAGAAATTTTCATAGAGACTCCTTTTGTAACCCCACTGTGAGAAGTGAAATCCTTCCACCTTAGTTCAAATCTCAAAATATGTGAAAACAGTAGTATTATGAATACTGGCAGAGTAATAGTTACATATTTCTTCTAGCTTTAAAAAAAAAAAAAAGCCAGTGTTATCATGGTTGTTGTGCAAAATTGTGTCTGAAATTATTTACAGCCTTGCGACTAAATACAAAATTGAGTGGCATTCTGTAGGACTCTGCCTTTAGATTTTGGAGTGCTGTGTGGTTTTTTTTAACCACACAGCTGTAAGCAAGGAAAAAAAGAAGTTGCAGGCACTGTCAAGTCAGTAACTCTTTTGCAACACTATCAACATTTAACACCTCCTACAGTAGGTAATCTATAATAAATATCAACTTTTTAGATAAATTGGATTTCATAAGCAGAAAAAGATTGCTTCAAACAAGTACCCAAAAGACAAAAATCATCTCACATCTCAGTTCTTCCCAAAGTAATCAGCATAGTTCAATGATGAGATGGCTCTTGGTTGTTTGGGGGTTTTTTTAACATTTCTAGAAGCAAATCGTAATGCTTTCAGGGCAATATTCACATGTACATCTTTGTATAACAATACTAGCCTAAAGAATGGTTTTTCCTCTAGGGATGTACTAACAATGTGCACAATAGAGGAGCAACACTGAGGGAGGTAAATGGGATGGCTGTTGGGCTCTAATCCTGTTATCAGTCATAGGGAATTCCTGATGACTGTGAGTTTTGCCTTTACCCATAGTAAACAAATATGAGGTATAACTGAAAATGACAATACTCCACCATCGAGTACCTGGGGAATTTAAGATACCTACAAGTCAGAAATACTAGAAGAGAAGATAAGCACAGGGTGAAGGTGCAGCTTTTTGGGTCAATCCTACAAAATACAGAAGTGAGAATATGAACTCACAAGGAATGGGAAACAAGTTGTTGTAGGGCGATTTTCCCTTCCAGCCTTTTCCACAACAAACTCGCACAGCAGTAAGGCCCAGCTGCTCCCTAAGGAATGAGGATCCAGGGGATGATCCAGCCAACAGGGCAGAGCCTCACAAGACAGGGTCCATGCCAGTGTCAACAAAGGCAAGTCAGAGGTGGCAGCCAGCTTCAACCACAAGTCCAAATTATTAGGCAATTTCACAGTGATGAGGCAGGTGTCAGTTCAAGTCATAAATTCAGTCCATAGGTTAGCACCACACATAGCCCAGCTTGCACCAAGCAGGTCCAGAGGAACAAGATACATCTGAGATCAAGCTGGAAAGTCAGCCATGGCCAAGCAGGGTCATAGTGATGGATGAGCTGGAAATCCACAGCTACTCAGCACTGCTCAGGCAAAGAGCAAAGGTTCAAGGTGGGGATTTAGTAAGGATCCCGAGCCCATAAGTGAGGGTGGAGTGAAGAGGGTTGAGTGTTACAGACTTGGGGAAGAGTGGCTGGAGAGCTGCCTGGCAGAGAAGGACCTGGGGTTGTTGCTTGGCAGTGGCTGAACATGAGACAGCAGTGGCCCAGGTGGCCAAGAGGGCCAATGGCATCTTGGTCTGTATCAGACACAGTGTGGCCAGCAGGAGCAGGGAGGTGATTGTGCCCCTGTGCTCAGCACTGGTGAGGCTGCACCTTGAGTGCTGGGTTCAGTTTTGGGCCCCTCACTACAAGAAGGACATTGAGGGGCTGGAGCGTGTGCAGAGAAGGGCAACAAGGCTGGTGAGGGGCTGGAGAATAGGCCCTACAAGGAGAGATTGAGAGAACTGGGGTTGTTTAGCTTGGAGAAGAGGAGGCTGAGGGGAGACCTCATAACTGTCTACAACTGCCTGAAAGGAGGTTGTGACGGGGTGGGTGCTGCTCTCTTCTCACAAGTGACAAGTGATAGGGCAATAGGAAATGGCCGCATTAGAAAGAATTTCTTTACTGAAAGAGTGGTCAGGGATTGGCACAGCTGCCCAGGGAGGTGGTGGAGTCACCATCCCTGGAGGTGTTTCAAAAACAGGTGGATGTGTTCCTTAGGGACATGGTTTAGTAGTGAGACAGGCACGGTTGGACTCGGTGATCTCAGAGGTCTCTTCCAACCTAGTGATTCTGTGATTCTATGAGTATCCATCAGGCACTAGGTGTGGCTCATCGAGGCCATAATAGCCTATTATTACCATCAGAGCTCTGAAAACCTAAAATATCTGCAAAGTAGTAAGGTTAGTTCATTAATGAAAGTATAAGCTTATAAGAAACATATGTGAAACTTGTTTTTGTATGAGAGAAAAATTAGCCAATTCTAAAGAGATCATATGTAAGGCAATAATTTTGTTTTGTGCTAACTCTAGCAATCCATACTTTGCTGGTATATATAAAATAAGAACTGTATTCAAAGAAAACTGCACTGTTCAGTGTTTCGGTTTACTGATACAGCATTTCAATGGCACTTCAAAGCATTTACAGAATTCCAGCAGAGTTTGTCCACGCTGCCTGAAGGAACTTTCAGTGGTGCCCTTCACTGAAAGGCATCATGATACAAACTCTTGGTTTTGTGAAATCCTGGCAACCTCCAAGGAAACTTGGACTCATTATCAATACCTACTAGTTATACACACTGCTTGTAAAGTAGTCAAATGAAAAACAATAGCTACAGAACATACGATGAGTTTGCCAAAAATTGTTAATTCATCAGCCAGACTATCCCCTCCTATAGTACAATCTTTTGTCTCCTTCAGAAAGTTTTGGGGTTCTTTTTGGAAGGCTTCCCTTCCTCAGCACTGAGTATTTCCAGATTAGTTTAATTTTAAGGCACCAGAAGAAACTGAATTTTGATCTATTCAAAAGCTTCACACTTGCGCTGTTTCTCCAGATAGAAAAGGCAGATGTGTAAGTTCTTTACTGTGGTTACTATTTAAAACCTTTCCTTTATATTTAAGAACTTTCATGATTCCAAAATAGTTTTAATGAAAAACTCTACCAAAGTGTATCAAAATGTCGAATTTCATTTTCTCCTTATAATGTAGTAGCTCATCAGGAAGCAAGAAAAATTACTACAGAAAACTGAACTATATTTTCATATTTTTAAATAATTGTAGGATTTTTCATCTGAGTTGAGAGCTGACAACATCTGGCATTCGTCTGTTCTCACTGTCTGTCTCAGGAGCTGTCTGTTCTGGTTGAGCAACAAGGCAGTCAAACCAGCTAAGTAAAACTGGAATCCAAGAAGGTTTTGCAAAATTTAATAGACTGCTAAAAGACTCTTACAAGACATGTTTCATACTGGAGAAAGTCTGATACTGTCTATCACAGCACATGAAAACAGGTGTGCACATTATCTCTCTGAGCAGAGCATCTGAATTTTTATAATTGACATTTTCCTGCTACTGACAGAGTATGCTGTGATTTGCAGAGTTATTTGAGGCCATCCCTGTACCTACAGATTTAGTTAAAGATTTCCGTGTTACAGAATTCAGTTAGACTTTTTTCATGGCTTTTAGTTCATAGAATTCTGGACAACTTCAGTATGAAATTTGATCATATACCTATCTACTTTTGGTTTAACACATTTAGTACTTAATAAGCTCACTGCTATCAAGTTTTTATCACTCATGATGTATTTTAGATGTCTGAGCATACAAATTTCATATACAATTACTAGAGGAATTTCAGACCTTGATGAAATTATATTCTTTGCAGTTATAGTAACTTTAATGGCTAAAGACAACTGGTGTTACAGCTGAATGCATCATAAACCAAATAGCTCCCTTTTATAGTTAACCAAACAGTTACTTCCTCCCCCTCCAGTAACTGAAGAACAAATTATCAATAATAGGCAGATGGCCATTAGCATAATCCATAAAGCCAGAAGTCATTACAGTACTTTATATCTATCAACACTGATTAGCAGCATAACATTTAATTAGCCTCTATGAAGAGAACAGCAAGTAACAGGGTAGGAATATGACAAAAGAAACGGTTTTAATAATACATGGGATGTTTTTCAAAGTGAAATAATTTCCAGCTCACAGGCCATTCAGCAAAGACAGCTTAGCAAGATTTCTTCAGAATGCCCACATGGGTCAAAACAAGGAAAATTACAAGTTTTCATAGATGTAAATTTAACCAATGTATTAGAATCTGAACAGAAATAGTCTTGCATGAACTGAACCAATTCTAACTTGCTAATAAAAAAGCAAATGGATTAAGGGATAGAGGCATTTTGTGACTGCAGGAAGAAAAGGTTGAAGATAAAAGCCTGGTTAATATTGAAAAACTTGCCTTGGATTATGTCCAACAGGCCTTTGACAAATCCTCTTTTGCTGACGTTCATTAAAACAAATATGTAGCTATATGTAACTATATAAAACTATAAACTCAAAGTCTAAAGGCATCAAAGCATAACAGCTTAAATCTCAAATATTTATTAATATAGAAAAAAATTGATTTAGCCTTAGAAATTTCCTGTTTCACAGTCATTGTTAATGGCAACAAATAATGTAAAATAGGTAAATTTCTTTTAGAGTGAAAAACTGATTTTTGTGATTATGTAAACATTGAAGGATGCATATTAGACTGGAAAATATCTTCAAAATACTCTGTATGTTTGATGGAGAGGTCTGAGCTTTTTATCACAAAGCTTAACATAGTTCCATGTAAACAAAATGCATAAAGCACACAGAGAAGGCAATGACTATCATTAATATGTATTAAAATACACACACTATGAAGTGTAACTTACATCTGCAAAATCAGCAGAGGAAGGTCTGAATCTGAGAAGACAGAAAAGTATAATTTTCTTCTGTCGTCTGTATTTGATATTTCAGTGTATCCCCATTGTTTCCATTACAATCTCTTCCACTCAGGTTATCTGAATGAGAAAACACATATCGGCATGGGCGCTGACGGTGGAGGTGAAATTGTAACACAGAGACTGAGACAGTTTGGACGTGTGTGATAGGAAGAGCATGTGGCATCAAAGTAAAAAAAATCAGGCTCTTGCAGTACAATACCACTGTATTAGTTTGTTGCTATTAGGTATATGGAAGATATAGCTACGGAAAAACATGCAGTAATAGCAATGGTGGTGAATCTATGGTATTTTCTTTCCTCCTCTGAACAAGATGGTTATTAACTCAGTGGAGAATGGGAACAGCTGGGAGAGCTGGGGCAGAACTGTCACTCTGAAACGTGGACAGAATAAGAGACACAAGAAAGTTCCTAGAGTTGCCAGTAACATTGATAAATGCCTGGAAAAGAAAAACAGAGTGGTATATTTCACTCAGCTGCTGGTGCAGACAGTATATCATGGGAGAACAAGAAAGTTTCCATGTGGGAATATCCACTTCAAGAGTCTGTTCTATCATCAAACGTGCAATTGAACGAGATAAGCATCTGTGCAGTAAAGCACAGATGCAGTCACAGGCCCCAAGCACAGCAGGGGACTAGCTAAAATTGGATGCAAAGCAGAATTGAGATACATTCTTTGTCACAGACGGGCCCTGTATCTGCACATGCCTTACTGCCTGGCATAACTTATCTGCTACAACATAGCACGACTAGTGGAGAGAACACCGCCTTGGCACGAGGTGCATCACATGGTACATCCTACTCCAAAAATATATTTGGAGCGGAAATATTGCTGAATTCGTTTGAAGGTTAAGCAAGATTTCATATCTGCCCTCCTTCTTTGTGACAAAGACAGTCTTTGGACAATTAAGTAATTCTAGTGTTCCAGGTGGTAACTCTAGGAGAACTTCTTTTTCTTCCTACTTAGAAAGGGCTAAAGAAAAATGCAAGTCATATTCCCGTTCAGCTTCATAAAGCTGTTTCATTACCTGTGCCTGTCTCAACTGAGGCTCAGCCAAGCCTAAATTAGCAGCTTCACGAGATTACAAAACGTGCTTCTCAAAACCATTTTCTACCTTTCTAACTCTACAGGCAGAAAGTTATTTAGATTCTCTTCAACAGCTTCCCCACTGTGCACATTTTCCCCATCTCAGTACAGTCTTCTGGCTTTTACTGTATTTAGGAAGTAATTGTCTATGAGCTTGCACATCAACTGAAAGGTGCTCTTCAAATACTTATTTTGATCTTCTTACTGTTCAGATCCCATTTGAGCTGCGATGTTGCATGACTTTCCAGCTATCTCCTTTTGGACAAGTTTTCGATTCTTGAATACTGACTTTTTCACTTGCAGAACCTCCTTAAATTTTTCTGTTGAAGTGCAGAGAGGGTTTTGGCCTCCCTTTGGTTTTCTGTTGAATTGTGGCACATAGTTTACCTGGGCTTCTAGTGTTTTAAACAGCCTGTAGGCTGCTTGCAAGTCCTGTTACAAAACCGCTCTCCTACGCGTAACTCTCTAAATCAGCATCTCTGTACTACTGAAGAACAAACACAGAAGAGTAATTTTTTCTTCTGGCTTCTAAGACTAGTTGCTCTAAGGATCAGCCATTGATTGCATATAGAAAGTGCATGTCTCTCCCTTGAGCCACTCATTCATTCTACAATATTCGCTCTAGAGTTGAAATATTCCATTATTACTCCCTGCCCTATATATGCAGCCTCTCTAGTGCACATCTCTGCATCCCTGTAGTTGTCCTGATAGATTTGTAGTGCAGCACTCATGATACCTTTATTTTGCAAGAGTATGAGAATCCTTCCACAATGATTCTACAGCAATTCTCTTTCTCTGTAGTTTTTATCCTGTAACTCTTTCACTCGTTCTTCACACACTGCACCACTACCCCACCAGTACATCCTGCTCTGACATTCTCGTATTGTGGGTAAGCTGCCTACTGATCGCTCCACTTCTAACGAGTCTCTCAGGTGCTTATGTTAACAGGGTTGTCATCTGAGGCCATGATTTCCCATCCCCCCATTTTAATATTTAATTTTTTAACACTGGTGCAGAAGCACCTGCCCTTACTTTTTTGCAAGTGCCAGTCAGTCACTGGATATTCCAACCCGCCTGCCTTTCGTGTTTGTTGTGATTGTGCTATTAATTTCCTGCTCAGCTCTTTCAAAAGTGCAGGGAACATTAGCCAGGTTCCCCTCTTTGGTTTTGTTGGTCCAAACCAAAGGTGCTCTTCCACAGCTGTTAGCTTTCTCCCTCTTTGGCTTAAATGCTCCTTCTGAACCTTTAATTTGCAACACCAGCAGCACAATTCCATTTTAATTTGTACTATTGGTATTTATAAAACCAGTAAGTAAAGCCGTAGTGCCTCATAGCTTTCCCGTGTAATCGGCATCTACACTCCTACAAAACATGTACTTATTACCTTCTTAAATAAATGGAAAGAAAAGCCTTTAAGCATGTTATGAAGCTTCTCTTTTACAATGGACACGCTTAATCCTTTGATATTTGAAATATGTATGTAAAGAAAAAAGTTTCAGAGAATATACAAAGCTCTTCAGGCGGTATCTCTGTATGAACTGTTATGGCATATATTTTGACACCTCCTGTCCTGTAATACAGAAAGGAACTCAAATGAAAGTAACATCAAAAGAGGGAACGATTACATGGATAAAGGCAAATTCAGAGCAAAATCAGTGTCTTACTTTGTTGCTCCATAATTTTACTAAAGCTATATTTTCATTTTTTTCTTATTATGAGACTAGAAACATCTGCCATGTTGGCTACAGAAAAACAATTAACATCCTTCAAACATATATTAAAGCTATTTATGAAAACAGTGACTATTTCTTCGAAGAACTAAGCAAGTGTCTTATTTTATTGCCTATTTAAACTACAGCTTATTGTGATCGGGAACCACAGAAACCTGGCTTCACCATGACTTGCAGTTACAGGCCTGTTTGCACTACCTCAGTCAGTAGAAGCACTCTCCAGAAACCATCTCTACTTCCAGACTTAAACACAACTTTGATCCAATTATGCCCAGACATGCCACTGCAAAGATTAAACTGAAGCTTCCTCAATTCAGAACCTATTCAAGAGTAACTGAAAAGATTCATTTATAGTAATGGTCTCTAAATCTGCCCTGGGTTCTTGGCTTACCCGAACCAGTCCATTGAGTAGAACACAGTGGTGTAACAATAACGCCTCCGTGTTTTCAGTTAGTGACCAAAATGGAAAATTTTACAGTTAACTCTAATCAGACAGACAACTCATTTGTCAGCGAAAATCAATGGACCTCTTGAAACAGATGACAGTTGCAGGACTCATGCCTGCTATAGTATTGTCAGCTGCTTTTAGCTACCAAAGAGCTAGGAATGGGAATGGCTTTAAGCCTTTCATAAGGTCACAAAGACCTACAGACAATCGAGAAAGGATCTATTCCGAAATACTTGTCATCTTAACTCCCTGTTCTCTAGCCTGTGAATTTTTCCACTCTAGGTTTGTTTCTTAGTCAAATCAAGTACTAATACCAAACTAAATATGTTGTCATATTAATCAAATAACATTTTTTCCTTACATCTGAGTGAAGTTAATTCAAATATTCTTTTTGCTTTAGATGTGCAATTAGCAGAGACATTTTTCAGTTGTTCAAGTGACAATTTCAATCTTCAAATTGACATAAAATTGACATATTTTTAGACAATAGCATTGGCAAGAACATTTTAAGTATTTTAGAGTGTGGTAACTGCAGATCTGCTGGCAGTAAATTAAATACAGGAATGGCAAATGTTGTACTTAATAATTTGAGGCAAATAATGTCTGATGTCTTCTGCCTATGTCAGCTTCAAATTAGTGTATCTCAGTAAAACATCTGCCTTGTTAAATCCTATGCTTGCTTACATAGCTATGTTCAGCTTTAAGTTTTCTATAGAAATTATTTGTGCATTTGATAAGGAGAGCTTCAATGCCCTAGAATATCCTTTCCTGTTGACATCTCAGTAAGCTGTTTTTCTCTGGTAGATTACTTTAGATTTGCCTGAACAATGATAAAATACATAAAATAACTTTAAAGAAATGAAAAGCAACCTTAGCATATTGGTCTATGCAGGTTTTTAAACAATGTATAAGTCATAGTAGATGAGTCAGCCTGAAGATGGCAAGACTTTGTCTGAAATCACAGCAAGAGCTGCTTGATCTAGCTTGTTTACTTCAACATAATTATTTTTTGAAGTTGCGGCTGCACTTTCAGGGGAGAAGGAGGAATACGTTGAGAGTGACCATAATACAAATGTCAAAATCTATCTACCACACACTCAAAATTTTTATTGGACTGCAGAAGAGACAGGGAAAGAGGAAGATCATTCGCAATAAGCAGTGCTTACCAACATTCTTATGAACTTAATAATGTGTTCTCAATTTACTGCTACTTGCCGTCTTTATAACATCCCAAGAATCACAGTGCTGCAACAGTTAAAACCTCATTTTAGAGGACATGTTGATGTCTCTATGTTAACAATATCTAAACCAAGATACATCCTTTATATTAGCTATTTTTAACTAATAAGGCTGTCAACATTTGTGCACTTCAAGTTAATGTCATTGATTCCAGGAACTGCTGAGAGTTTTAAACCATACTAAAATATACGAACAAATACACTTCCATCTCTCTTAACCCAGCAAGGCATTTCTTTTTTAGAGTGTGAAAAAATAAAAGAAGGACATTAAACACTTTTCTTTGAGTAAAGGTTAAATATGATATCATTAACAAGAAGAGATGAATAAGAGCTGGTTCACTTCTGATCCAGAGATAACTCAGATACTGAAGCTCTTAAATGGGCAAAGGGTTCAATTAAGCTGAAAGGGCTCTTGACGTGACTTCATACAGCTTATTACTCTAGGAACAACTTTCTAATTCATATGTTCAATTATTTTACCAATGTTTCTCCATTTTTCACATTTGAATTTTAGCTGGCTAACAATTTTTATTTTTTTTTAAAAAAAAAGGAACAAGAACCTTTGGAAGAAGAAACTATAAAGTTATTTACTGAACAATTATGCTGGACTGCAGTTAATTAGAAAAAACATCAGATTGAAACCTAGAGATAATGAAATGTCAATGAGGAGTTTAATATAAATTAGAAACTGAAATTTTAAACCAAATGTTAGCAGTCAAAATGTAGTGTTGTTATAAAATTCAGTGAAGTCAATAAAAAAATTTCATTCTAGTAATAAGTATTTCCCATCAGTAGAAAAAAAAAATTAATTGGTAAAATATGAACCTTTACTGATCTGCATTTATTTCTGGTAAAGCTACATCTGCACACAAGAGTGTAAGCAAGGGGCAATCTGTTTATTAATATATTGGCTAGCTTTATTCAAACTTAGGATAGCAGAAATACATGCCTTTGAATTACTTGACTGTTTTCTAAGTGTAATTTCCCCAGCCAAACAGATGCTCTAAAAGAAAGTATTAAGTGAATTTTTAAAAGCAATGCTTTTAAAAAAAACATTAGCATTGTAATGGAAATGGGTTTAGTAATGTGAACACCTTAATTATGGATGAAATACTTGCTTTACTGTTGTTAATAAGCTGCGTAGGTTAATCAGGAGGCTATGTAGCTCAATCTGTAAAATATTAAATTGGATCAACAAGGTACATTTTTCATCAATAAGACACTCAGAGAATAGTAAACTTCGTATCTTGAGTATAAAACTATGAATGCAAGCAGCACAGAAGTGTGACAATAAAAGTATGCAGTAAAATCAAGGGCCCACAGAGCTTTACAAGCGTATTATGCTTCATGGTTGTACAACTAAGCAACTGTCACCAGTGGCTATGCTAGAGAACAGTAAAGATTTTGATCACAGTTATCCAAGTAACACACAGGCAAAGGTTCTATTTTACTTCTTGCATTTTCCACTAAGCCTTCATATAATCTAAAACGATACTGAGAAACTGGCCAGTAGAATACAATCAGCAATTAAAACCTGCAAGCTATAATACCAATACACATAGGCAAGAGTAAGCTTGAGGGGAAACACTAATGCAAAACCCAAGTTTGATTTCTAAATATACAATGTCTTGATCCCTGTGTAACCACTGATGTAGTGTCTTTGCTAGGCCCAGGCTATTGATTGCTGAAGTAGATCAGTGTTAACACTAGTACTTCTAATATACATTTCTGTAGTAGCACATGCTGCTGTCTACTCTTCTTGCAAAATATTAGGAATAAAAAAAGCTTTGAAAAGGAAATCGGCATTTACTAGGTTCAGGAATAATAGAAATGGATGGCACGGAATTCAGTGAACTGCCCTTTCCACTTGGAAGTTTCCACTATGTTCTTCAGAATCTTGATTTGAAAAAACAGCAAGAAGTTTCCTGGCTGTTGTGGTTCTAAGCATAAAAAATAGAGTTCAGTGCAAACTGCAGAAAATGAGGGCAACCTGATCCTAAGAACAACCCGAAACAATAACTCAAATACTTTGACTGGCTCAGTTTATTTCCATAGACTCTCAACGTGTCTGGTTTTCTAATGTCCTTTCTCTGAGTTTCAGAAAGGCATCCACTTGGTTTGGAGACACTGAAGAATAAAGAATTATTACTTAGTTAATTATTAGACTTTTTGTAAAGGAGTTGTTTGGTTTCTTTTTTCACTCAGCTAGATAAGTCTTCTAAGCCTGTAACATCTAAATGTCCTCTCTAGACTTGCTCTCTGTGGTTCTCTGTGCCTTCTCAACTGTTCCAACATCTTCTTTCAGCAGAAGCATTCATCTGACTGGAGGTAGAAGTCTTATAGTTTCTCCAGTATATTTAATGCAGAAATAAACCATGTCCTGACTCCATTTTTACTTTATGTACTGTCCATTGTACAGATACCCCTTTCTTAGGTAAGCTAAAGTGGTATTGAACTCACATCCTTCAGTCACTGCTTCTCATAATCTGTAAAACTTACTTGAATTCCCTGTTCCGTAGTTAAAACTTTCTGATGTCTCTGTTGCAGTAGACTTTGTTTGAAAGAGTTTAGCTCAGCAAATCATCCTATTTCCTCTGTTCTTACTGTTGCCTATGTATTTTTATTTATAGCATATGCAGGTAGTGCAGTGACTTCCTACAGTCTGAGCCATCAGAAGCAACATTCTTGATTAGCGCCAGACCTGATTCCTGATTTCTCAAACACCGTGCAGAAAGCATTGTGTTTGCTAATGACTGGTTTTGAGATTTATCACTATATCAACCTTAATATATACACAAAAAAAGCCCAAACAACCCAACTTTACTTAATGGGTGCCTTGTTTATAGAGTATAATGAATTTTTCATAAATGAAGTGAGTATTTCTTATTTCAAAGAACCAGGTAAACCTTAAAAATTATTTATTTGCCAGATAATGATATTCCACAAAGGCTTCTGCAATTGGCTTTGTATTCAGATTTGCTTTTTCAGCACACCAAGAGACTAGAGATTACTCTGCTGGCAGAACTTGGGAATAATGTGCTAAACGTGCTCTTTTCCAGCTGAAATAGAAGGTATATGGCAATGCAACAACATAGGCTGCAAGGGAGATTTGTCCATAGTTACCTATGGTTTTGAAAACAAATGCATATTAGCAAGAAAACCTACATTTTACTTAACTGACAAATATAGGAAATAGGCATGTATAGGAAAGGGGCCTTCCATTTTATACGCACAGAAGAAATCTCAACAAAAAAATACATATAGACCATCTTGAAACAATACAAAAATCCCCCTACAATTTAAATACTAAAGGTTTATAATTGAACAATTGCTATTTACTTCTAGCATGGTTATACTGTATTCTTCCACGGTCGTTGAAGAAACCATTTATCCATCTTTCCCTATGCATAATACAAGGATACTTTATATGCAGCCTCTTCTGAAATAAATACATGTTTGCACTCTGATGTGTCTTATTATGATATCTGGCCATAAGTGAGGATTTTGCAAAAACATATGAGAAAAAATTCAAAAACTGAATAAAACTTGATTAGCATTTTGTCTGAGTTTAACTTAAATAAGGGTTTCTTCATATAGTCTGTTTAGCATACTAACAAGCAAAATTTGCACTTCAGGGTAAACAATGAGTTTGTATTTAACATAGTGTTGCATTGCTTACTGAAACTTATGCTTCCAGTCATATAATTTGTTCAGTAAGAGTTTATTTTATCAAACTACTCTTTAAAAGTCCTAGGTCTGAATGTGTAGCAAAGGTCTTCAGCTCAGAATTTAGAAGAAATTAATTACCACTTAAAATACTGCCTAATATCAAGTAAATAACCAGTAGTTTAAAAACAGGCTATCACTAAAATATAGTCAACAAACCTGGCCACTTAATCAGATGAGAAGGGTAAATAGCAATGAAATTTTTCGCCTGACTTTCAAAACAGAGCTGATTAGGCACCAACTAGGTAGAATTTCCATCAGCAAGATGTGTATATTTGTCTCATACTAATGATGAGCTACTGCAGGTGTTATCGTTGTCACATGACACATTTAGTGACATGAGAGAGAGAAATGACACAGAGAAAGAAAACTAAATTTTCAGCGTGTCAGATCTTTAGCACAATGGCAGACGTGCTTTATGGTACTCAAAAATGCCTCTCTATAGCCTAGTAACATTAACTTGGGCACAGGAGGAGGGGGCAGTTGCATTCTTCGCAGAGTCTGGGGTCATTTAGAGATATTTGCCAATAACAGTAGTTCTGTTGCTTTAGCAATCGCCAGTCTTGAGGTTCCACAGATTCCTCTTGAGCTGCAAATGACAGCTATATCCTACCTAACGGCATTATAGGCGGGCATTCCTCGGTACATATAAATAATCTGAACTGCAGTAGATGGACATCCCAAATACATGTTTTCTGTTGCAAGAATCCAGACAACCGATGTCTCCCCCATAAAGCTTAGCAAACGACAAGAACTTCCGATTACATTTCAGCAGCTTTGCTCTTTGGTAACTTCAATGCTACTTGCGCTGGCCTTTAGCCAAAGCTCGTTGGAGTCAGCAGGAATCTTTCCATTTGCTTCAGTAGCCTTTGGACCAGATCCACATTAGCTTTCAGATTTGTTCATATGCTTCAGATATATCTGACATTTATTTTCAAGGTCACAGTGTGTAGAACAATAGCCTGTGCGCTAAATGCAGTTTGACATACGGTACTTTACTATGATAATAATTTTAAAAATCTTTTCCTTTTGGTATATTTCTTACATTTTGCTAATCAAACAGTAGAATCATTTGTATTACCCAGGTAATAAATGAGTTGCCTAAGGAAGTAATTGTTGAATTCTTCATACACTCTTTTACTGAAACACTTAAATTAGAACATTGTTTTTAGACAGAAATATGTGAGCTTAAAACCCAGTGTTTTTATAGAACTATAACTGCAATTTACACATTCAGTGATTGTATTTAATGGCTGACAGGCCATTTATAATATTTAGTTTCCTCTGTAACACTTAAATAATATCTGTCTTCACAGCATAGACTGCAATCTGAATTATTTTCTAGAACTGCCTTAATATTATTACAATGCTCTGTTATCATTGTATGATTTTACCCATAAAATTTACCCGTGATTTTGTTAAGTGCTGTTATCATCTGTAAACAATTGTTCAAATATCTAACTTGGTAACAACTGACAATATTGGATGGAAGAATATAAGAAGTTGAGAAACTGGATCCTTCTGAGCTGTCTTCCATCACTTAATCTTGCCCAGCACAATACTCCTCTAGTGCCAGATGGTGACAATGCAACAGTGCTGTGCAGTAATTGAAGAGAAAGTTTTGCCACCACAGAGAGCTCTGTGAGGAAGAGAATCCCAAAATTGTGTCACCTGTCCTATGTTCTGGTCATCAAGGCATTAATGCACTAAAATAAATTACTGATTAATAAGTAAAACCAAAGTCCCGCTAAGTGAAGAGACACATCTGTGAAGGAGGAGAGCAGGGGAGCTGATTCTCAGCACTCAGCTCTAGGTCCTGCGTAAGCAGGGCGCCAGGCAGCAAGGTGGGTAGGCTGATCCCCGATGCCGTATATACCCCGTGCCAGAAATACTGGAGTGGCAGCTCCCCACCAGGGAAGGCGCAGATGGCCACGTTAGCTCACTTGGAATACACCACATCCCTCCAGCCAAGCAGGCTCATTGTGGTTCATTTGCAGAAAGAAAAACAAGCTGTGTGGGGCTGGAAATCTTTAGCTGGGGAAGGGCAATGAGCCACAGAGGACACGGAGGACAGCTAATACGAATCGAAAAAAAACCCAAACCAAAACCCACAAACAAACAAACCAAAAACCAAAACCAAACCACAAATCCAGAAGGCTCAAGCCTATGCTGAAAAGCATTTCCCACTTCAGACACCTGCTCCAGCCCTTACACCTGTCAAGGATGTAACAAGGTGGGAATATTTTTACTCCAATCAGTTAATTAGCCCTTTTTTAGATAGGATATGGCCTACCATATTCTATATGTCAAAATACATTCCAAAACTTAAGAGCATAGTAAGATGCAGCTGTTGTCCAAGGGAGACAAAGGCAGGAGGAAAAATGAAGCGGTAAAATTACTCATCTATAGCAACTTAGTGGCAAAGCTGACAGAGAAAGTCCTGCTTCTGTAATTCCACCTACAGTGCCCCTTCACTAGACTAAATATGAAGGCAATGCTCATTATTGCAGGTAGCTCAGGATAAAATTTGGGTTACTAGCCACAGATAAAAATGGTAAAAGTATATTGCCTCATAAATCACAGTAGAAAGGACAGATATATTTATTTACCAGCTGTTCAATTATTTATACAAAGCATAAAAAGCAGGTCAGAAAAAGCCTGATAGCTGACAAATTGCAGTGAATCTCTCTCTTCATAACTGGGGGCAACGCTGGCCAACTTCCATGTTAAGTAAAGCATCTCTACTTCAGAAAAAAATGTATCATACAAAACCAAATGTATGTCAGAGGGTAGAACAAAACCTACTAGATACCACTGCTTCTCTATAATCTATTTAAAAACTAATTCCCACTTCTTACAATACCATAATTAAATCATGAGCAAGTTGAGAAGCTTTTGGAGCACGTTTCTTAAGTAGTTATATGTTATCGTATGAAAGAAACATGTCACAGTCTACACTGTAATGCATCCAGCCATTCTTAAGTATTGGGTTTCGTGACTCCACTGTAATTTACTATATGTGAAAATACTTTCCATTTTGAAGGTATATGTGACGGCACTAATTTGAATTCAAGTCCAGTTAAAATACTGGGGAGCACAGAGCACGGAACACAGCAGCCATTTGGAAAACAGGTTTTGAGTCTTGTCCAAATGAAACAAATAACCTTTAGCACTATGAACACAAACTAAGCAACAACTTTTTCTGTGGTTTGAAGAAACCATTGGAATAATCACATTAAAATGGCAATGGCACATTCAGAAGCCACCACCCTCCATCCCGCTCCCATTTCTCTAAAGACTTTCCTTGAAAATAAATTTTCTGCATTCTGCGCTTTTTTGATAGATACATCTAATTCTCTGCTTGTTATTAACACTCTATGGAAAGTTCAGTTTGATGAAGTTAAACACTGAGGAAAGCAGTTATAAATGGATACAGAGCAAGGGTAACTGAAGGAGTGCAGCCTGACAATCATAAAACACCTCACAATACATGAACAGGAAGCAAAAGACAAATTTCTTTAACTGTAAGATCTGCACTTCCGTCTTTTACACTAATTAGTACAGAGTTGCACATTTAGGATAGGAAATTGCTTTCTAACTTTCAGAAATTTAGCTCTCTCAAAAATGAATTCATTCCATTTGAGCGAAGAAAAAATATTGTAAGAAATGGGGAAATCACAAAACATATAATCTGGTAACTAACATTTCTTTTTTAGACAGGCTTTGCTATTCTCAACACTTTCTGATAAAAAAACAGCAACACAAATCTCAAAGTTAGAAACTGTTTAATCACCAGTTCTGAAGATTCTAAAGAATGTAATTTGTAATATCCCCTGGGTATTTTCCTAAAGTCCACACTTCTGATGACTTTACACGTTATGATATAATTATGGCGAAACAGGTAGTGGCAAAAACCTGCCTTTTCTTCAGTTAATACTGATTTCCAACCTTTATGTTAAAGAAAGGTCTTATCAAGCCATGTTACACACTTATCGTATTCCCGTTCCTGCTAAGCCATATGACATTGTATAATAGCAAAGTTAAGCTCTGTGACTGATCTTCATCAAGTAATGCCTGGAACTGGCAGCAGTTCAGCACTCAGACCACAGTTCAATTTACAGTTTTGGCAACTATTCCCAGGGCATTATCCAAATTCTTGCGACTGTCTTTGAGACAAAGTGCCTCTTACCAAAGAGTCAGTGAACCTGGACACTGGATGCTTCACTCCCTGAACAAAAACAAATCACAGACCACTTTCAGCACACTACTAATGGTCACTGAAAAACAGCTTCTTCAAGGTAATGTTTTCACAAACTTCATTGACTGCACTAAAGATGTCACTCCCTTGCATAATCCCTTTTGATGAACAGCGTAGTGAACCATTGCTGTCAGTTAGCAGCCACTTTAATGCCCAATATGGAATATAGCAGCCTTTTGGAAACTTGTAGTGAGTTACCTGCTGACATCTTCAGAAATATGTGGGATGCTCTCCTTGACATTAAATCATCTAAGGCTTTCTTTGTTATGGTGTACAATTTTCTTGCTGTCAGGGACATCTTCAAGCAAGCTGTTAAAAGTATTCAGCAATAACCTTGTTGACAAACTCACCATCCAAAAGAGAGTAACTGAGTTTTACAGTGCAGTGTAGAATCTGGAATTGTCTGTTATCTCTTGGCTTCAGTCTATGAACAAGTTGTAGTCCAAAAAAACCGCACAAACTGCACAAGAGCTTTTAGAGAATTTCCTTCTGAACATCAGGCAAAAATCAATCTAATTTTTCAAACATAAAAATTCAAATGACAGTTCTTCAAATGACAAATTTATGGTCACATATGCTGCTCTGGAGCACAAAATTACAAGCTCAACCCATTCTTTAGCCATCTATAAAAGCCTACATTTTCCTCCATGGTAGGTTATACTCCCTCATCTGCTGGCATAGTCAAGAATGGCCCGTAAACCTATTCTTCCAAACATACCTGAATTAAAAATAGAGCTACCAAACAACAATTAAAAGTGTTTAAAATAACCTGGATCATTTTCACAGTATCAGAATAATCTTTCAATCACACCAAGGATAGTGGGTGAGTAGGCTGGAGAACAAGACCTTTGAGGAGAGACTGAGGGAACTGGGGTTGTTTAGCCTGGAGGAGGCTGAGAGGAGACCTCATCACTGTTTACGAGTGCCTGAAAGGAGGTTGTGACGGGGTGGGTGCTGGGCTCTGCTCACATGTAAGAAGTGATAGGACGAGAGGGAATGGCCGCAAGTTGCACCAGGGGAGGTTTAGACTGGACATTAGAAAGAATTTCTTTACTGAAAGAGTGGTCAGGGATTGGCACAGCTGCCCAGGGAGGTGGTGGAGTCGCCATCCCTGGAGGTGTTTAAAAGATGGGTAGATGAGTTCCTTAGGGACAGGGGGCAGTAAGGAGACAGGCACGGTTGGACTCAGTGATCTCAGAGGTCTCTTCCAACCTAGTGATTCTATGATTCTATATATTTTTGCCTTCAGACTTGATGGGTGCGTGCTGGCAAACCTTCCACTCATCAGTGTTGTTGACCATGATATATCCCAGACAGCATAACTGACGCCAGTCTTAATCAACAGGGAAGTAAGTTTAGTTGTAAGAGCAAAAGTTTGCTGGTTTGGAGCTTCAGATGTCCACAGAATTGTAATACTCAGAGTGAACAGCATAGGGCAAACATCAGTCTTTTATGTGCAGTGTTAGGTGAAGTTTTTGTAGGGAATATTTACAAGTAAAAGGATTGGGTATCTTTCTCTGAAATTATAGAGATGGGACAAATCATGCAACAAATAAACCAGAAGTCCTGCCTTTTTTCATTATTTTTAAGAACACTTTCTTTAATCTTTGTGTAATGATTTGTATCCTCACCAAATTCATGTATTTCTCCAGTAAATCCAGTGAATGGCATCCAAACCTGGTAAGATGAGGCAGTATTTGCTCAAAGCAGTCAATGAACCAGTCTCTACTCAAAAGGATAAATAAACTCATTGGACTAGCAGCCCAGATCTGCTGCCCCTGATTCAAAGCCAGAAATGTAGTTTTCTTCTAGGCTGCAAATGCAATTTCAGAACCTTGGCTTCTTGGCAGACCCTGGTTTTCACTTCTCTAACCATACATCTAGCTGTAACTCGTGCGAAATCATATCAGAGACATCTGATACCTGGACACGTTGTCCCTTTGTAATTGAGGGTGGAATCCAGTCTATAAGACTGGAAAGGGCTATAGGATTATTAGTACAACAATCACATAGGATGAAGCCATAATGAGCCCTGGGCACTTGTTTTTTTTTTCCTTTGAGAACCTGTGACAAGGAACATAATGACAAATTGCCCACTTGCAGTGAAGTATGGATTTTATGCAGTTTTGATAATCAGCTGGAGACCGTCATTTTAAATAAATAATAATCCATTTAGGCTTCTAGTTTTCACGTGTCTTACACTTTACTGTGAGCTACCATATACAGACTTTTCTCTAACTTATAAGTATAGCCCACCTCCAGGAGTTTACAAGAGCATAGAGCTATTGGCCTTACATTAACTTAGAACTGACTCCTCACCCTCTGCATGCCTACCCCTGGAGAAACTATGAAGAAACCACCACCTACTACTACCAAAACCACCATCTGCACAGTGGTGTCAAATGGTTGAACACATTCTATTCCCTTCTGCTTTCAGATTATTTTTATCCAGACACTTAGTTCTAGAGGTCATTCTCCTAGCTCATAATTTCTGGTCTTGTATCTTCTTACACACATGGAAAACTGTTCCTATTTGGATCCCCTGACAATAATTTGAAATATCGTCCCCATGAATAAATACTTTCCATAAGATTTAAGTCCAAGAAGGGGTGAACTAAAAAACATTTTGTTAAAATTGAACTATCTACTCTTTGAAGGACTGGTTTATTTTGCAATGTTTCTTACTGTTGATGTGTCTCCTGAGAGACTAAAAGAGGATGGAGGAAAGTAAAATGCAGGCCAGAGATGCACATGATGAGCAAGAAAATGTATGAATGAGTTGGAAAGTAAAAGAAGGCAACATGAATCTTAAAGACATAAAATTCTGGTGATTATAGGGCTCTTTACAATAAGAAGAAAAAGAAATTGTAACTGGTAGATTTGAAATGAAATTATTATTAGCATAGCAAATTGAAAATGCAAATAAAGCAGTAATTTCATAACAGCAAGATACAAAAGCGTAACCTTTATAGAGTAAGACATGCTATTTGCAATGATTTGTAGACTTATGAAAAAGAATAGATGTAATCACCCTCTTTAACCGATTGTCAGAAAAATAAAAGTACGAGTAGGCTGACAGCACTTTAACAGTGATTATAGATTAAGTTACATAGTGCGGCTATGCATTTTCTTCATTTATACTAGCAAGCAAACAGGGAAATCTTACCACTTATATATGACTTCAACAGATCATAAAAGTAAGTTTAATCTTACCACTCTTGTGTATTCTGGTGAGCTTCTCACCTTTAAAGTTGCTATAATTGGACACGTTGTGAATGATGGCGTCTATTGGTCTTAATACTCCTCTAACAATTCCAGGTTTGAAATATGCATTTCTAAGTCAAATAAAGTTACAAAGTGAGCTTGGAAAGATTGTATCATAAAGATAGAGGCTGAAATTAAGTTTCTGCATGAACCAGAAGTGTGTCTCAGTGAACACATTTGTGATGTTTGGAATATGAATGTGGAGTTCTGGTTGGGTTCACAGTCAGCATTGAGAATCTCTTCTTAATTCTCTTGTTTCCAGGTACCGGAGACTATCAAGAGGTATTTGAAAACAATGTTAGAGGGTCAGAATGCATACATATAAACTGCTAAGAAAAAATCTGAGGGGGGGAAATACCTGACACTATTAAAACCCATGATACATGAAGTGTTTTAGAAGTCATAAAGACCCTGTGAAAAATTGAAGACTTCATCACACAAGAAACAAATTATGGCGAACTGTATGTAAAATCACAAAAAAACTCAAGCCAAGAGTCTGGAGGAGGCATGAAAATAAAACATAAAACTTTTTAAAAATACATTAAGATCGGGAACCCTCCCAGGGAATGTGCAGAGTGGTCTGATGATCCCAATATACGACAAATGTCCCAATATATGAAAAACACTCATGTTTACCACGAAAATCTGGCAAGGTACTCATACTGAGAATGTTATTTCAAGGTAACACACTGAAGGATTTACCTCAAATAAGAATATTAATCTGAAGAGTTTACAGAACAGAGGAACAGTAACAAATTGCCACAACCAGATGGTACTTACCCAGCAATCCTAAGGAACTTAACAGAAAATAAATAAACTACAACTACAGTGTGTAAACTCCCACTTCGATCTGCCTCTGTACCAGAGGACTGGCGGATAGCTGATGTGGTGCAGTACGTAAGAAACACCACAGAGGGCCGGGTATCTATAAAAGGGGAAAAAAAAAAAAAGAGATGATTAATTCTTCCAATCAAACACAGTTAAACCTTGAAATGTTCTGCTACAGAATGCTGAAGAACCTGAATGTTCAGTCGACTTCAAGACCTAATTGAGAAAATTCACAGAAGAAAAATCCATACTTTCTAATCACACCATTTCCAGGTCAGTAAGAGCTAAAGCACACATGGGGGCTGAAAAAGTACTGTGAAAGAGAGTCAATAAATGCTTACACTTGTGCTTTCGCCTGTGCATCACAGTACTAACAGTTTTCAAGGCAATCCTGGGTTATATGAGCATTTTTTATGATCTGTTGAAGTCATCTTTATTTATTTATATAAGAATTTTCTTTAAATAGAAACCAGCTTGGCACTGGAAAATCTATAGCAGTTAAGTTTTTAAAACAAACCAATTTTTCCAAAATTCCCTAATGAGGCTACGAAGGCACTTCACGAATGCACAGAAAAGATCTGAATGGATTAAGAGGACTCTAAATTAATGTAAATTCATGCTGTGTGTCACAGGCAAAGAATTTAATGCTGGGAGTCCTGTTACACAAGCTACAGTGAATATACAACAAATTGAGATCATTCTGCCTTCCAGCCCCCTTTCTGGACCTTAAAAAGGGGTTGGGTGCTTATCCATCAGACACTCCAACCTAGTGTCTCAGCTCATGCTTGTCTTCTCTGGTTATTTGACCTATATCCCATGACCATGAGCTAACAAAGGCCAGCATCCCCGCTGTCAGCTCTGCAGGAGAGCCAGCAGCACCTGGCTAGGGCAGAGAGACGGTAATGGAAGTGCTTTAAACATCATTGTAAAGCTCCACCAGCAGCTCTCTGACAGAGCATTAGAAATCAATATGTGTAATTTCATTGTTGTTATTGGTTGGCTACTTTGATGCTTTTCGCTATGCTTCAATTTTCCTTCGATGAAAATTTCCAACAGTACATATATTTTCCTGTTGAATCACCATTGTGATTCAATAACATGCATTTACATGATAGAGCATCTTTTATTTGTCTTTTATTTTTGGTAAAGGGAATTAAAAAAATTAAAGTGCTACACATATGTTTCCATTTTGAGTTCTTTCATAGGTTTGCAAGTGTCAGAGACAATTGTTGCCTTCAGCTACTCTGTTCCATTTCTTTTTTTTTTTTGTATTTTTCATAAATATATATACACAACAGGAAAAAACTGTATTCTACCCTGCTTTCCTTTCAGTTGGAGGAGAAGGGGATCAGATTTTAAAAAATATTTCTGTGGTCTGAAATAAAGATGGACAGATACATTGAATCATAGTTGCTGGAAAAAAACAGTGCTCTAGTAATAATCAAAATTGTCGTCTTTTGAGTTGTCTGGAACATGAAGAGGAAACAACAGGCACGTCTAAGGCAGAAAAAATCTCTTCTTAAAACTTCAAATGTACAGTTTCTGATAATGGCAATAAAATTGTGAACACTCTCTTGGCAGCATAGTGAGTTTTGGTGACTCTGCAATGCTAATTTAATGGAGATGACAGGAATTGTATTATAATGCACATGTAATGCATGGGTGTTCTCTGTATATACATACATCCATATGCTATTATTTATCATTACATTTGGCAATTTTGCTCCACCACAAATTGGTGAAGATTTCTATAATAAGAACAAAAATACGGAGTCTCAAAATTAGCCAGTGTGATTTCAAAAGTTGTTCAGAACAGTCAGCAAACAGTATCTGTTTTTTTCTACAAGTGCTTGACTGCTGCTGCAGATCCTACGTTCCCCTGTCAAAACCCTTACACAGCTTGAAGTATTGCCTTAAGGAACAGCAAACAACTTTTGAACTGTCTTGCCTAGCACAAAACCACCCCAGTTTTTTACTATGTCCTTGCTACTGCTGCTGTAGAAGAAAGGAGAGCAAGGATAGATAGTTTTACATTGGTGCAATATCATAGTTATTAACATTTGCTTTATTAATTTGCATAAATAGTTGAAAGAAAAAAATATAATCTCACAGTCATACAAAGTTCCCAAGTAAATGTGACACAAAGCTGCCATTGCATTGTTAAAATCAACTTTTTATTTCCTTGAAATGAAATTGCCTTCTCGTTTTTGTGTCTAATTCGTATGCATCCCCAGGGAAATTCCCTTTGTAGCATAGGCATAGGTGAAATTGATCTATTTTTAAAGGTAATTTAAAGTCAAGTTAATCAGAAGTAGATTCTTGAGGAGTAGTTGAGCCTTTGGTTTAACTCATAACCTCTGGGAAAAAAACAGTCGTAGCCCTGAGGATGATAAAAATTACTGAAATGAACAACTTAAGGAGGAAGAGACAAATGTACAGCTGAAAAACTCCGGTAAGAACTCCTTCAATTAAATCAATTCATCACCCAACAGCATAAGAGAGACCAGAAGTGGTTTAGTGGCCAAGAGTTAATCTAGAAAATCTACCGGTTAATCAATGTGAAGTTGCAGACTGAGCAGCAAATACTGCTTTAAAATGCTAAAAAAGTCTTATGTGTACTTTGCCATTTCCCAGACCTTCAGAAAGATCACACTTTGAGGGGAAGGCACTGGGGAACGAGTAAGAACTGCAGTCCCCATTTTCATACCAAAGCTTTAAGGAAATCAGGACATCACATAGATGGGAAAAACAGCCTCATGTTTTCAAATTTTGGAGAACTACAATGATTTGATGGCATCTGTAAAGAGAATAATGGAATGTGGGTAAAAAAAATATGATATGCAAGATATGCAAGTAGCAAAATGAGTTTGCTTACGTGGATAGACACAGATGGGTTCCAAACCAGGCTGGCACTGACCAGTTGCATCGATGTCTTAAGATTAGCAGTTTGGACAAGCTGAGAAGCCTTGCTGGAAGCTTCACAGGATAAGAACCAAAAATAGCTGACAAACGAGGAGCATTGCCAGGGAAATTAAGTAAGAGAAAATAAAAATTTGGACACACAAAGTACTGCAGTAAGGCCAAGAGCTGGTTTTCTGTTACACCCTGGCTTTTTTCTAAGGTAGTCTGTGTATTTGGCTTCACTCCTTGTTGTTCTGCTCCATAAATATTATAAGTTGTCTTCTGGATGTGAAGATAAGTTATAGTATTGTGGTAAAAATGACACAATTGGACAGGTACAGATGGAACACTAATGTTATTTGCCATGTGAGACCTTCTTTCTCCTTTGACAGGAATTCTGGAGTTGGAAATATGTCCACCAGAGTTAACAGATGTATGACATACTACAAACTATCTGTTGTGCAATTATTTTTCTTTCTACCAGAAAATTTACATTCCCACAGGCTCTTTTCCTACCACATAAATTCTCTGGCTGATGCTTTTAGATGCAGCCAGAAATGTCAAATGAAACTTAGGTCTTGTGGATTTTCACTTGCAGCTGCAGAAAACACACCGATCAGTGTTACCCCTTTGAGGACTACAAATATACTTGTGTTGCTCAGACCTTCTGTGACAAACATGAGAGCAGGTACCATGGCTGGGGTTGGTTGTCCACTACAGGTTACTTCCAACATGCTCAGAAACATAGACCAAAAAGAGTAAAGCTGCAAAGCATAACGTGGATGCTACTCAAGCTATGGTAATATTGTCACGTATTTCAGTGGGGGAAGAATGAAGTGTATTCTTTCCACCACATCAAAGTTAAATTAGTGAAGCTTATTAAAAAAATTCTGAAGTAGGGAAAACTACTGCCATTCAAATCATTGACTGAATTTACTGGAGAACAAGTAAGGCAACGGAGACTATTTTAACTTACTCAGCTCTATAGAATATACAAAACTTTTATTTTGGGAAAGGAAAAAGACAAACTGGAATTTTTTTCTCCCTATTTTGCTACTACTTTGTGTGTCTATGTTAAAATTATAACAGTCAAAAGCACTACGTTTTTCTCTTAGACACCATCTGGCCCTGCTACATATTTAAGGGAAGGTTTCATTCATCCTAATGAAAGGCTTAGATTTATCAATTATGATATGAAACACATAGAGGTTATCCTTTATAAGTGAACTTTTAATTGAAGGCAATGATGGAAATCTTTATAAATATCAGGCATAACTTGAGAACATATAAGAAATATGTTTTGTAACATATTTGCATTTCAAAAAGGATTGTTTCTGTGCTATTTACTTTTTATCTGATAATCTTTCTTCATTTTAATTTGGTGAGACTCTGGATCAAACAAAAGTCAATTATAGTCATGCATTGTTATCAAGCAAAAGCAAGTCTTAATAAGGTTTGTACCCTATTTAATCAGTAAGTCATAATCATAGGAAAAATATTTATTAATATTTAAAATGTTACCTTATTTTAATTACAAGAGTAGGTGTGACACTACTACTCTAAGCTAATTATGCCCTATAAGACTAAAAATAAAGCATTCAGTTTCACTTCAAAGAAAGCTATTAGGGGCTTGTTTGTGAGTATTTTGATCCTGCAAGTTTATCTGTTCAGCAGTTTTCTCTCCAGACTGCATTAAGTGTGAACAGCTGCTTCCCTACCAGCCTGCACACAATCTCACCCTACTGTTCAACTTAAGCACAGGCAGACTTGGTATCTGGGCAACAGGCATCCTGCAGAAAGACTGTGATTGGAAGAGACATCGACGCGCTAGCAGAAAACTATATGAAGCAATGAGCAGCAAGGGATATCTTCAGAGGAACTGAACTCTGAACAATTTGTTCTTGTGATTAATAAACCTAATGAGGAAAAGAGTGATGAAAAAGTTTACCAAATCTCAATAAATCCTTACGCAATTTGATTCCACCCTATAAGCGCATTGTTTGTTTTTCTGACCTTCACAGTTCAGGGAAAACCAACAGATATAAATGAAAACAGTTTCATTCCTGTAGGCAGGAAGAAATAAATCAAATCTAAAAATCTTTCAGAAGATTTTTAAAAAAAAAAATATTTTCAATAAAAAAAGATAATTTGAGATAGGAATCCTTCCCAAAATCATTTGGTGGTAGCAAGATAGAATGAGCTTCCATTTCCTTTAATCTACAGCATTAAAAGACTGTGACAACATTCACTCTAGGATAATCCTGCACTAATATAGGTCTCTACTGTGATTTAATTTCATTACTGTTTCTTTATATGAGTTACGAAATAAACTCTCATCATATTTTCTGGCCTGGTTATAACAACTAATATTCTGTGTCAGGGCAACAACACCTGGATACTTTACTTGATCGTTATTGAAATGTCTTGCTTTGGAGTTTTTTAACTTTCTTTTGGTGAAGAGACTTTTTCTTTACGAAAAAGCTATTCTTTAAAAAATATGTATTTTAGTACACAACTTTAAACTATACTTGTTTTCAACAAGTCCTATGGGAAAACTACCTATATATTTGAAAGAAGGAATATCATGTGGTAATCTTAATTACTGAGAATATTCATTTTTTTAATGAAGTAAATTAACGAAAACGAAATCAAATAATTTCATGACATTTTCGGAAGTGCTCTGTGAAAATGAACTTACAAAGGTAATTCCTATTGCCACAATTATTCCCCATCTTACTCTATTTCTTACAATAGGAATCTATATTCTAGCATATTTCTAGTCTGTAAGCAACACATATGAGGAAGAAAGGAATAAAAATAATTGCAGTCTCCATACAAAATAAGGTCATTAATCAGAATATATTTGAAAGAGGGAAATCCCTATAACAGCACTGTAGAGGCAGAAAAATGCCTACATATGAACCTTCCCTGTATTCCTATTCAAATGTATTTTACCCTTGGGTCTCAGAAATAAGTAAACTTTATCAAATAAAAGGGAAAAAACTTTATATTATGCGTGTGTATGCACATGAATGCATAAATATAGTAGAAAATACGATGATTCTAGAGCCAAGGGTAGAAGCGTCAGTATCAATTTTTTTGCTAATATTAATGAACATCTTTCTACAGAATCCAGTTAGTGTTTCAGGTACCTCAGATTGTGGCCTACTATGTTTAACAGACATTACTCTTTTTCTACAAGTTTTGAAACGTCTTTCTCCATAACATGGACAGAGTCTTTTCTTAACTGATTTAGAATTGGTTTCACTATAAGACAAAGGATTCCCTAGACAGAAATTTAATGACAATGAAAAACAGTGACTGTCCTGTTTCTTCCGAATCTTCTGACCTCAAAAACAGTGACATAAAGGTCATCTTTATAATGGTATACATAGCTTATATATAGTATACATAGTTTATTACAGATTTATATTATAAATTACAGAGGTGCAATTCATAATAAACTTGCCACAATAGTGGCAGCAAGGTTATAGACAATGTTACAGCAAAAGACAGTGAAAGAGGTTTGTCTTGCGCTGATGAAGGACATGACTGGACAGTAAGAATGATAATAGCTAATGTTGAATTACAGGAGGGACAAGATTGAAATTAATGTCCCAGTAACACAACTACTTTGTTGACTGCTCAGGAATACGTATTTTGTCAGAACTCCATCAAGTTCTGCTGGTCTTGCAGCTCCAAAAAAAAAAGGCTACCTGAATATTATCTACTAACAATGAGTGCATTCCTGGAAGTGTAATTAGTTCAGATGCAGAGAAGGGAAATCAGGACAAGAATCTGCCACCAAGCTCACTGCAGTGGAAGAGACGGGGGAAAAAAGAGCTTCACCACCTCTTGCTTCACACACATAGAACACTAGATATTTATTTGGTGTCTCTATTCCACAATCCACCTCTGAAAGGTTTCTCCTAACCATCTAACCTGCATCCTAAATGGGATTATTTTCTCATAATTAGTCATGCTCCCATTTATTCTTTTATTTCTGGCTTGCACTAAACCTCTGGGATTTGAAAGCTCTTTTTCTTAGAGTTGCCTAGAGTTGCAAAATCTGTACCATGTACAAAGATTTTCTGGTTTGGTTTTGCTTATTTCTTTTAAATCCACAAAGTTTGGAAGAAAAAAACCCAGAAAGCTGTATGAACATGCACCTCTGCTTTCGAACACTAAGTGAACCATCTCTAAAAATGTGTCAAGACATCAAAGTATCCCTAGAAAATAAAAAGCAAGCAAGAGACTTCTCAGCTGCTTCCAGGATTGCTTAGAGAAAGCTAAGGTCATGTTCTTTTCACAGATAAGAAACAGAGTCCATGCAACGGGAGAGATGCTACGTGGATTAATAACACCTTTTGTTACTGTAATAATGTGTCTGTATTACTTGTTTTTCAGAAGAGCAATTTTCTTCACACTAATAAAACTAAGTGGAGAAATATGGCTTATGTCACAAAAATGTATTGCAGCAGCGTAATCTTTATCACTGAGGTGAGTTAGACCTTTTACATTTATTACTACACTGTTTTTAAAATGTGGGTTTAAAGTGTAAGCAGTGCCGTTACAGATATTCAGTCACGCCAAGTGCATTATTCATGATATATGCTGTAAGCTGCTTCTCCTGTAGTGCTTTATCCATGTTGTGACTCTTCGGCATTGACTTTCAAACTAAGAGAAGCAGAATCATTATCACTTACCGAGAAGCATGAGTCTGATTTCCAGCAAATGGGGTGCTGAGCAGGCTTACTGCAGCATCTTTTCTGAAAGCTCCCAACCTGTGGCAGTAAGTAGCGTTTCCTGTAAGGGTTAATGGCTCCTCTGTACATGGAAGGGGGCTCGACCACCAGAAAAGACGTTATCCTGCACAGAAGTCACATGCTGGCTTCTCAAACCCTTGAGCAGTGGGTACCAGATCTGCTACAGTGCAGTTCATATGTGCAGTTTCCCACTCAGGGGTTTTTCTTGTCAGGTGTGACATACAGTCTGTAGATATGGATTTAACTAATAGCCACAGTGTAGCAATGCAGAGAACTTTTTGGGAGAGAAATATTAAGTATGGATCTCTTTAATGATTTGTAGAGAAACAAATCTGACCACTGCTGCAGATGTTGACTGCTGTCCAGGATAACATCACATAGCACAATAAGGAAGATTTTTAATAATAATTTTAAATCCCTATTTGCATTAGATTACAAAAAAAACCAAACAAACAAAAAACCCACCCAAACACAAACAAAAAAAAACAACAACAAAAAAACCCCCAGAACAAGTGCAAAAAATAGCCCAGATAATCTAGAGAGCACTTTCCCCTTAGTTACTTCAACACCACAAAGAATTCAGCTGAAGGGTAAGCTCCCCAGAAAAGCCCAGATGCTACCAGAAGAATAGAAGGAAGAAGATAAAAGGAGGAAAAAGTTAAAGAGAGATGGAAAACTACCTATATTCACAATTTAGCCAGCCCATCACAGAAGGAAATTATCCAGATTCCTAGGACGCTACTCTATCAGTGTCATAATTTTGAGAACCTTTGTTCCTCCACAGTAATCTGCTTTTTTATTCAAGAATCCTACCTCACTAGCAAGGAAATCACTACTGGACTTGGAAAGAAGGACATCAGCCTAGGGTCCAGTGAAAAAGCTCAGAATCAGATGGGGTCTGGGAGATCCAAATGCCGTTTAGTTTCAGGCAGTATAAGCTCCACCTAGCAATGGGGTGACCAGAAGAGCAGTCTGAGGGTAACTTCACAGAATCCCCCTCCTGCTATTCCTGAAACAAAACTCTTTTTTCCTCTGGCCTTCCTGACTAATACTTTCTGTATCAGCATATATAAAAGTAAAAAACTTGTACTTCAATCTTCTTGCAGCAAGGCAGGAAATGAGCAATGCAACTTTGTCATTCGTTGATTGCGTATGGCCTTGATGGATGAGCAGTAGAGCAGAAACTTAACTGTTCATTTTTTCTACCTGGTGACACAGGAACTGTACTTTCATCACTGAGCTGTCATAGCTGAAAGTGCTGGTCCCCAAAGATCCACTTTCTTGCAAGTTTACAGACCAGACATCGAGAGGAAAGAATTTCTTGTTCTGGAAGTGTCATTACAGATAAACTGTTCCTGGAATCCTGGGTAAGCAGGTATTCTGGCAGCAACGTGTACTTACCAGCTGGCTTGTATGCATGCAAGACTCAGACCATATTGGGTTTGCTTCCTCTGTTTATCATCAAATGAAAAGTAATTATGTATAAGAATATTTGTCTGTGAACAACTCTACAAATTACCAAAAAAGACTCTTAAAGTAATTGAGGCTGGAACCTGTAATTGAAAGTGTTTCTTCCAATCTGTGATTCTTTGCAAGACAAGTGATATTATCTTTTCAGCACGCTTACTGGATTCAGCACTCTGCCTCCATAGTGCATTTCTACATTTGGAAAAGCAGCTGGTGATGAACATGCAGCATTTCTTCAGTCTAATAATAAGCGTATAGAACCTAATGATTTTGGCAGGCATTTAACATTTTATTATTGGCGATGTGTTTTGCAATACTCATGTAACATAGCACTAATAAAGGCTGCTGTTCAAAATGCTTACAGAGTGAAGATGCTTAAGTTATTTACTTATCTGATAGAGTTAGGGCATAAGTCAACCTCTTCCGCTTACTTTCCACAACATTTATCTTCAAATCAAGTAACAGAACTGAATATACTATGGCAAAGGTCTTTTTCACTGGAAAAAAAGTGTTTCACTCCCACACCAGACTCTCATTCAAACAGATCTATGTTTTTTCCATCCTAATGGCATATAATTAGGAGATTCTGGGAAAACGATGCCAACTGTCCTGTCTGATTTTACCAGGTTCTCTCAGAGATCTTTGAAGTCACATCGCGATTGGAAGATTGATGTGAGTGGTTACTGCTGTTCAGTAAATACACTGTGAGACTCAAATGTCAATCTTCAACATCCTTCTAAACCAAGTCTGAACCTCAGTTCCTTTCCTCACATTTATAGTGATTCATGACTTTCTGAAATCAGGTGCTGATTTCAGTAGGGAAAGTAACAGTAGGGAAAGCTGCTTGGTGCTCCTGACTTGTCATTGTTTCTGAATATTTGGTCTTCCTCTGCTGACAGTTTGTAACCTCTCTTCTACCATCTTTTCAGTGGGATTAAGAATATTTCCCAGGTATACAAAACCACTGCTGGACACTGCTTCACCGTATAAAGATGTAAAATTAACAGTGATTACTACAACAACTGGAAGATTTCTAAAGTTGGTTTAAATTGTTGGGCCATGGTGCATACTTGTATTGTCTAACGTTAAATTTTGTTGAAGAAAATTTCTGCATGGCAAAAAGTTATATTAAAGACTCCAATTTAAGAGGCTAACATTAAACAGAACATCTCTATGTCTGGCTCACTATTTCCCTCCGTTAGACAATGCCCAGTGGGGCCCTGGATCTGGGCTCTGGAGGAGCCAAACCGCACGAGATGTGCTGCACCTACATGTATGTCATGATGTTCACAAGAGATCTCTTTGATCAGCTAAGGTATTTCTTTTTCTTACCTACCTTTTCCACACTTCTCTTCAATCTTTGATAGGCAGGAAGTACAGCAAAATTTGCCTGAAATTCAAACACTATTTCTTTGTCAAATATCCCAGTAATGACGCTATATTGAAAAGAGAATGGCAAGGCTAGTAACGGTGGAGGGAATAGCAGTCATTTAAGATAATTCTAATACATGAAATTAAAGAACTATCCAAAAATTCAGTGCTGTATTCACAGTAAAAAAGGAGGGAAATAAACTAGTGTTTCAGTTCTGCAGGAGTTTTGTCACATTTAAATGCCCGTCATTCTGCTAAAAAAAGCAAAAAAAATCATACATTTTATCGATAGCTTTTCTTCCTGAGAAAAGTCACTTGAATGGTTCACAACACCTTAATTTTGTGATTTTTACACTTTTATTGCATCTTTTCAAAATGGAAACATAAAGAAGATGAAACCTACTTGGTCTGCAATAATGCCAAAAGCATAATGAGGCTTTGTTATCATCACAGAAGACTTTCAGAACCAAGGAGAAGTTAAGACCCAAAGAGACTTTTTCTGAATGACATAACAAATTCTAACAAAATGAATCGGTTTATCTTATAATATCATGATTCTATTGTTTCTAGTAGCGGGATTTTTATCTTGGTTAATTCTCTCTGCTGCTACTCCTGGTAAGACACACTGAAAAGAACAATGCAAAGGTAAGAATCTCCCTGTTTAAAGTGACCCAGATGGCGTAATAATTGATAGAACATCGAGCTGCTGAGAGCCATACGTTATGTGATCTTATGAAGTTATTTACAGCAGGTGCTGGTGTTTTTTCAAATTAGACATCAACTTTTCTAAGAAGGCATTTGTTCTGTAACTAGATAAACATGGGTCTTAGTAGATTCCTGCAGGAATTTCTACTGGGAAACATATTTTTCTGTAAGTGCTATAGTACATAAGCTTAACATTCTCTTTTCCTGTGAGCATTTACTCCAGCAAAAGCCCAGCCAGTTCAAGAGAACTCAGGAAGAAGCACAGAGACATCCAAAGCAGGTTCACTTTATGTTCATATGAGTTGCAGGAGAGCAACGAGGATGGTGAAGGGGCTGGAGCACAAGCCCTATGAAGAGCGACTGAGGGAGCTGGGGTTGTTTAGCCTCGAGAAGAGGAGGCTCAGGGGAGACCTTATTGCTCTCTACAACTGCGTGAAAGGAGGTTGTAGTCAGGCAAGGGGTTGGTCTCTTCTCTCAGGTGACCAGTGACAGAATAAGAGGACACAGTCTCAAGCTTCGCCAGGGGAAGTTTAGGATTGACATTAGGAAGAGGTTCTTCACTGAGAGGGTGATTGGCCATTGGAATGCGCTGCCTGGGGAGGTGGTGGAGTCACCATCCCTGGAGGTGTTTAAGAAGAGATTGGATGAGGCTCTTAGTGACATGGTGTAATTGACAAGTAGGAGTAGGTGTAGGTTGGGTCATAGGTTGGACTCGATGATCTCAGAGGTCTTTTCCAACCTTATGATACTGTGATACTGTGATACTGTGAGTTTTTAACGGAAAGTGTTTTTCCTCTATTCATCCTTCTCTTGTCACTAAGCTTAAGCAATTAATGTTAACAAATAACAGTACACTTTGGGGCTGTGAAAGGCTCAAATATTGTTCTCGTATTATTAATTCCACTTAATAATTTTCTATGGCTCTTAAGAGTCAGCTAATTTGATTCTTATTTTAAATATAAGTTGTAACACAATACATGGCACAAACTTTCCCATTCTTAGGTCAAATTAAAAAAGAAATTCTAAAAATATTTTTGAAAACTTCCCATATATTTGGATATATATTTATGGTATTCTTATTTTCTCAATGGACATTTAAAGACAAGAACAAAAATGTAGGAGAGAAAAAAGTGTCATTTCTTGAACTAAATTTTTTTTAATATATTTACATATACATAGGCACAAAGATAGAATTTTTTCAGAATTTTAATTCTGTAAGACCAGTGGGTTTGACACTGATAGTTACTGTTCAAAAGAAAACAAAAATCTCAGAGAGAATACTGAGGGGTTCTGTCATTAGTTAACCCATTCTTGCTGAACCCTGGGCTAGGGTTCAGGGCTAGAAACATTTTGAGTTTTTATTTTTAATATGCACTAAGAAAAAAATCATATTATTAATTGTATTTTGAATAGAAATCTATTTTAATTTCAGTTTTAATTTCTTTGCCAATCCTAAGACCTACCTCAAGTACTCCTCTCCCATAAAAAAACCCCACATGGCTGCCTACTGCCTTTACTTCTGCATGTTTAACTCCAGAGGAGTTACTCAAATATACAAGAACCTTTCTGCAGTTCCCTGTGGTCAAATTTTCTCCAGGACACTTCAGGTATTAAATAAATATGTAGTTAAAGCTCAGGGTTAAAACTGTTCCTTCATTTATCTTATAAAATGTTTAATAAAATACTATTGCAGACACGGAGAACGGAATTGTAGAGGTTCATGACTGAGTCTGGCCAACCCATGTGTCAATAACGGACAACAAAGGATTCTTCCCAGGGTTTGCCAATCTATCCCCAGCAACTCGGTTCATCGGCCATTAAAAATAAAAGCTTTTGTTAAAGCCTGTGAAAAAACAGTTTGCTTTGTTCCATTTTCATTGTGCCCCAAAATTACTTGGCTTACTCATTATTCCCCTTTGAAGCAGAAGTAGATAGAGTCTGAAAATCAAATAAAGTTTGAAAGATTAGTTAGAATGCAAGAGGGCTGTAAACCTAACCGCAGAATCTCGCCACTTGTGCTTGCCAGTGTAAACAGATTTATAATAAAGAAACTCTACAGACCTTTTAGGCAAGTAATTTTCTCGTAGTTTAAATTCCAATATGCTCTAGCATTCTGTTGAAGGAAGACCTCAGTTACCACATACAATATATATATAATATTTTTTAATAAATATTGTACAAAAATGTACATTTCTAAAAAGTAATTGACATTCTACACCATTTGTAACTCCAAATTAATTTTTAAAATCCTTCCAAGCATTAAATTATATTTTGTCTAATTTATCTTCTATTATATATATGAAGCAATTTTCATTTCCTTGAATAAAATCACATACAAAAATATTCAAGATCAGTGTCTTCTTTTATGTGCCCTAATAGAATATTAAAAAATTACTACACAGCTAAGAGTTCCTTGTTCTTCAGCAAAAAGCTAATGTTCATAAATACATATAATAATTATTCCTACAGCCTGGAGGGTCCCTGGTTTCCTCCCCTCTCCTTTTTTGATCAGAATTATATGTCGTGAAAGTGGAAATATTTTTGGGAGTCTGACTGCACTGGCTATTTGGTCATAGTCCCTGGGGGATTCTCTTGTCCCTAAGAAGAATGAAAACAATCCCCTAGAATATTTAAGTACAAGTATTGTTTCAACACAATTTTTATAAACAAAGGGATATAGAAAAGTTCAAGACGTAACTGAGAAACAGGCAGACAATAGGCTGTAGAGGAAAAAAAAATCACCACACTGGGGGCCAGAAGACACGTACAAGTTGGGAATCTTCTTTGGGTGTAATGGGTGCTCTAGGCTAGTCATTTGACTACCTTCATTTCACCACCATAAAATGTGAATAATACTGATATCTTTGAGATCATTGAAGATACAATACATGATGGAAGAGAAAACAATAATATTAATAAGGAAATAATAATATATATACACAAATATCTGAAATTGAACTCTGTCATGACTATATGTCACCGTTGATGCTGCAGAGCAGGCACAGGGACAGGTCCCAGACTGGACTCGGTGGCAGACGGGCGCTGAACTCAGGAACGGGATTCAGGAACACACAGATCTGGGATCGGGGGTGGCAGACAAAGTCTGTATTGGACACCGAGCACTAAAGAAGAGGGCTTGACGCTCATGATCCCCCAGCTTTACAAGTAAGAAATATACAGAATGGAATACGCTATTAGTCAGTTTTGGGTTTCCTGTCCTGTCTGCTCCTCCCTGCACGTTCAACCCTTTTGCACTCCTTTCACTTATGACATTTCAACGACTTGACTATGACTTTCTTCTCCACAGGGACAGATGTAAGCAATGGCCTTTCTGCACACCAGTGCCTTGTTACTTTGGTGATAATCATAAATTTAAATGTTATCACTTCTAGAGACAGACACCGTCTGAAAATATGTAGTTAACTTTCAGAAAATGAAGTTAGTCAGACAAGGCTCAGCTGAAATTGAGAAAATTGATTCTGCCTTAACTCAAACCAGAACCCTATTTAACACATATTTATGTATTTAGAAGACACAGGATCTTAACCTTCAAAGCAATATGCATTTGGAACAAAGTAACAAAATATTTCAAATTCTGCTAAGTTATCGCTTTCCTTCAATACTGGGAGTTAAAAGAACTTTTGTTCTTCATCTCTGATAGTCATATCTTTTCTTGCTGTATCCCTATTGTTAACGTTTTACTTGTTTAAATCCACTGAATTTACTATTGAACAATTACTGTATAATGTTGCTCTCTTAACAGAGTTTTGTTTTACAGAATAAGTGAAATATTAATTCATGGCCTAATCTTTTCATTTTAATTCACTTACAAGTTCAAATTAGTCTCCAAAGTAGAGTCATTTTATAAAACACCTATAATTTCTGCTTATCAACCACTAATATAATGTAGGAGTTATTTGAAAATATATATTTTCCCCCATGTAATTTTCAAATTATATTAGCACATTTTGATTAATGCCTAAGAAGCATAGAAATATTATACATATACAAAAAGAAACAAGAAAATGTAATTTAATGACTGCGTTACTTCAGTCTTCATTCATTAACCATTTCTGGCTATTATCATCAAGATCCTTACCTGGACATTTTTTTGGGCAAGCGCAAAAGAGCACATATTTTAAGTCCCTTTGATAGAAATGGTCTGAAAAATAAGAAGAATACATCTTAGTAGATTTACTGATAAAATGTCTATATTATCCCATTTTTAATTGGGGAGGGGCATCAATATGTTTGGTATTCTTGGTCATAGTGACATAATTTCCCAAATAAAAGGAGAAGAAAATAATTTCAATCTTAAATCCACCACCGATATTTACATTTTATGTAAATCTCACAAAGAAATAGAAGTTGTGAATCAATTGAGAAGCTTACATGCATACTTCTCTTCAGATGAAATTTATAAAATTACAGCACTGTGTTCTGAAGGGCCGGTCAGCAAAGAGAAACGTTTTAAGCCCATAGCTCTGAATGTGATGTATGTTTAGAACACAGTAGATACACAAACCAAGAAAGCTAAGGAAGAAAGGAAGCAATGTCACCTTCTGAGCTACGGCTCAAATCACAGAAAATAAAGACAAGAACGCTCATCTTTCCTATAAGTATTCTAATTATCTTTTAAGATATCAAAATTAAAGACCTGGGAGGAAGGAATAAGAAAGGAAAGTGAGCTCTTTAGCTCCCTCCCTTAGGAGAAGCAAGATTTCTCTGACACCTTTACAGGAATGCTAGAAAACAGAAAGAAATCATGAAATCAGAATAAGCTGCCTAGGATGGCCAGCCTTTGGGCAAAGAGGATTTACACGTTTCAGCTGGTAAGCTGGTTAAATTACTAACACACCTTTAGCTCTTGATGGAAAGCTGAATGCCCCAAAGTTTCTCTACTTTATCTTCCTACATTAATTGATGTAGTTAAAGACATTGCCTGGAAAGCTTGGTTGCCCATGGGAGACTAGGTATGCTGTGAGGATTAGACTCCTGCTGTACCTTCTCAAGGGCAGTTTCCTAGTGGTGGCTTTGATGAAGAAGATGCAGACCGAATTTATCCTCAACCCAAATGACAACATTCTATAAAGCATTCCTGAAAGGAGTACTAGAAATAAGAGACAATTAGCTTTTAAAATTTCTTTTTTAGTAAGCACTTTACCAAAACTGCAAGTATACTTTTTTATCTCTAAACTTGATAGGACAGAACAAAGTTACTGTTCTACCTCTATTTTTACTCATGGATGTTTTGGTAGACAAGAATAGCATGGTATTTTTGGTAAACCAAGTTATATAAGTGAAATTTCACGTGACTGTGCCCTCTCATTGCCTGTAGCTTCCAGCTACTATCGATCTTAAACTGCAGTTACTGAAGGATTGTTGGGTTAGCTGTTCCTCCCAGAAGTATAATGTTAACTCCCACATTAGTCACCTAACCTCTGACTTCAGCAGTTTTGAGCCAGTGCTTTGGATGCCAATGACACTGAGAGGCCCCGAGATTTCTCTTTTAGTGTAAATTTGGAATGGAAGAGTCAATAGTACAAACAAACTGCTCATTAAAAGCTCAGGCACACACATCATGTTAAGGTCATTAAAAAGCAGCAGCCAAATACATTGACCTAATATCTGAGTCCTCCGATATCCTATTTCTAAAGCAATACATGAAGTTAATAATAGAAATATTCATAGGGCATAGAATAGTTTGATTTATAAAAGTAAAAAGAGGCTACTAGGATTTTGCATAATCATGAGTCTTCCTTCTTTGTGAACGTGGAATGCTTCACTTAAATGAGTTTGCCTACATAGACATGTCTGCAAGATCACAGCTTACAATAACTTCTGGCAACTGCAAGGCTTTTCCTGCACCAATACCCACTGCTGGAGCAGAAACTCAGTAGATGCAGAGATACCCAATATCAATGGCTGTATTATGCAAAGGTATAGCTTACAATATATAAACATGGTCTGTTGTCAGCATCTTTGTAAACACAAATACTTTCTCATCCCTGTAAGCTTTAAGATTGCCCGATTTATAGGTAATAAAGCTTTCTTCGGATAAGGAATATGTGCTTCACCAATACAGAGAATGAATAAGACAACTTCTATAAATAAGCAGATGTTGTTCATTTTTTCTTTCTCTCCTGCCAAAACCTGATTTATTGTAAATTCCCTCCATCTGGCAGGAAGCTAATCTGAATATGAATCAATCTATTCAAAAATAACATCAAAATTTTTAGGCATTTATAACGGGTTTTTTTTCTGTACAATACCATTTTTCAGGCATTCTACTCAGACAAGCGAACTTTTCAAAGCAAATCAAGCAGAAATATTTCATGAGGATTCTGCAACTTACATTTTTCATGAATTCTATCACAGTAGTGCCAGCTTCTTTTGATTTTTCTGCAGCACATAAACAAGTGTTTTCAGGAAAGTAAAGCAGAATATTCCAAAACCCATGGATTAGGAGGGAAGTAATAATTGTCTATATGTACATAAAATAATGTGTAATAAATCCACCTTAAAATCACATCTTAAATACTAGTTTTAAAGTTTTGGTCCCTCTTTTTCAAATGCTCTCTTCCACCACTGAAAGAGACAGATATGCAAATACATATATACACTAATTTTTTAAAAAAACAGCTCAGGAATAGCATCCAACAACAAAATAATGGTATAACTAAAGCTTAGCTAACGGTTCTGTGTAAGTATACATTACACCTATATATTTAGCTGGAAAATCTTGTCTACAGAATCTGAGAATGATAAACAGATGCCTGCCAAATGAGAAAATAAAAGTGAATCAGTACCCCATCCTCTCCTAATTGTCCATAAAAGCACTATTTCTTTTCCTGGTCAGTTACTGCAGGTAATTAGATAACATAAAGATGTTTCATGTTGAAAATAAATTATAATCAGGGTAAAAACACCTCTACTTAGGAAAGCACTTAAACACATACTTGTTATAGATATGTGCTCAATATTCACTAAAGAATTAATGAAATTTATTAACATTCATACTTAGTGTTTTAGCCTCCTATTCAGGAAAACGTTAAAGTTATCATCCATTCTGAGGCGCGAAAAGCATGGGTTTATATTTTAATAGTGTAAGCACTACTTGTGCTTAAAGTTGAGCATCTGCTTAAGCACACTGGAGTAAAGCACTCAGCATCAAATTGAGAGTTGGGGGGGGGATGCTTGAAGAGCAGAAGAGAAATGTATTCCTGAGGACAAAGAAGTGCTTGCAATTCAGAAACAGCAATATAAGCAAGAAGGAAAAAAGAGGACTTAAAAGGCAAGAAGAGTTGTAGAACCCAAATGGGCAACAAAAAGGAAACGCAGATGAAATGAACAGCACTCCTAAAGAGAGCTGCAGTATTGTGTGGGAGGAATATGATCACAGCAGGAACAGAAAGACACATAAATGAGGGTGGATTTGCTGAAGGATGGAAGCATAGGAGGCAAGTGCCCTCCCATCATCCTGATAGAGTGCTGTAGGCTTATATCACATGGCTGCACAAAAAGGAAGCACTGCTGCACCTACCAACAAAATGTCAGAAGTGTCGATAGCTGAGAGGGATCGGTGACAAGGTGATCACAGACTGAGAGGCATTACAAAATGCTTTTGCTATTTAGATTGGAAACTAAATGCTTAAGAGGACCCAGAAAGAAAAGGACTTTAAATAATCAAATGTTTAAAAGAAAACTAGTATGCACAGTGGAGGCTGCAGCAGTGGTGACAGGAATGCTTAGGTACCGCTTTCTGTCACCCGGCAGAAGGATTCATACAAGAGGCTGAGACATTCTCTAGGTAATTAGGATGCTCCTGTTTTGAAAGCCACTTGCATTGTGTCTGGTATAAGCACAACAGTGGAGCAAATGATTTCTGCTCCTGATTTCTATGAAAAACACAGTCTGCTCTTCCTTGCTCCACAGTTTCATCAGCTATTCACCTGATCCCTCATCCATCTGTAGCTTTCAACTATTTTGTTAAGAAGTCATCACCTAAAAGCATGTTTGCAGAATCTAAAAAAAAAACCCCACTACCCTGTAAAACAATGGCAAAATTACAAAATAGACCCCCCTCTCCCATTAGTAACTGTAGGCCGAGAAAAGAAGTATGCCACAAAATCCCTGATGAGCTATATAAGGAGATACATTTTCATTTAATTATTTTATTGATGTAATGTATTGCTTATTATAAGGACTTCACAAATCACTATAATTCACTTAGAAGTTTTACATGTGCAATTGGCCTCAAGTTGCTCTAGAGGAGGTTTAGATTGGATATTAGGAAATATTACTTCACAGAAAAGGTTGTCAAGCACTGGCAGAGGCTGCCCAGGGATGTGGTGAAGTCACCATCCCTGGAGGTATTTGAAAGATGTGTAGATGTGGTGGTCAGGGACATGGTCTAGTGGTAGACTTGGCAGTGTTAGGTTAAGAGTTGGACTCCATGATCTTAAAGGTCTTTTCCAACCTAAATGATTCTATGATACTGTAAGTAACACTTTTATAGCACTCAGAGACTACTGATGTGATTAGTCCCTAGCTGTTTGGTAACAGTTTTATCCAGCATTATTGAGAAAAATTCACTGTGTATAACGACACATTTCCAGTATCAGAGAACCTCATAGTTACACTTCACCATGGCTGCATTGCCAGTATTCCAATTAAAAATAAGTGAAGCACCTTGTGATTATACTCTGTTTTCTCTGCAACTATAATAAAAATGCTTTGCGCTGCATTTAAATAAACTGCATTGCAGTTGCTCTTGAAAATACAAATAGATCCAAATACAAACTATCACTGAAAAAAGGTCCTTGCAAACAGGCAAAAAACCCCATCATGGAAATAAAGACAAAGTTCAGAAACTAATAAGGAAAACAAGAATGTCTCTTGCAAATACATGAAGAGACAGGAACTGCAAGTATTCTACATACAAGCAGGATAATTTTACCTTTTCCTGATCTTAAATGATGTAAATAGACCTGTAAAAGTAAAATGGGAAAGACATGCATTCCTCTGATTTAGCCTTTATAAAGGGTGACTGAATTTAACCAAAGTCATCAAGAGTTCACTATGAGCATTCGCTATTCAAAATTATATTTTCTTTCCTCATATGCATCCATAATAATGCTTAGCTCCTGATAGGATTAAAATACTCCTCAGGCATAAAAAAATAATGTTAATCCACCAGCATAGAGTCCAAGTGAAACTTTGAGCAGTATTCAAAGAAAAATATTAGCAATATTTTCCAAATGCTACAAGATATTACAACTTTTCACCTCCAGGCTTGCAAGAGCAAGTTTGTTTCCGGGGGAAAAAAACCCAACAGACAATGAATACTAAAGTCGAATTATTCACTAGATGTATCTAAATTGGAAATACACTCTATCATATGTATAACAAGCGGTTTTCGTCCTGATTATATTTTGCCCAACCCTAGCATGGGAAGACGGCTCACACATAAGATGTTTCAAGCTTCCAAATGAAGTAGTGCCCAACAGCTTGTTGTCAATGTACCTGTAACACCATTTAGGATAAAAAATGCAGTTTTCAGAACTACACTGGAACATTATGTCTGATGCAGAGTTTAGAGAGAAATTGCAGGCAGAAGTCTCATAGGAGAATGAAGAAAATGACTGGACTGTGGAAGAACAAAACTAATAATAATGAGCAACTTTGCATACGTCTACAGTTAGCTGAAGCTTCAAGTTAAAATGTATGGCTGTGTTATTTCTCCTGAGAGGAAGAAGAATTATGAATGCTTTATTGTTTTGCTACTTAAACCATCTCTGTGACTTTAATATTCAATGTTGAAATGTAGCATCAGTTAAATGATCCATAGAGATAAAGATATGTATATCTGCTCCTTTCCTACTATAGAGAGGACAACCAAAACACTCAGTGAAAACGGGCCGTTTGAATCAGTAACGAGAACAGAGAAGGCTGTGGCTGCTTGTCCAGATACAGCGTTTAGGGAGAAAAACCTCACAGAGATCATGGCATGAGCCAGGAGGGATAGTTCATGAATCTCAGCACTCTCTACTCCAGTAGCCCTGGGACCACTGCACATAAGCATGAATCCAAACAGACTAAGAATCATAGAATCATAGAATTGCTTTGTTGGAAAAGACCTTTGAGATCCTCACTAAAATCCACAAAATTACATCTGCTAGAACGGATGAGCAGCACTCTCTTTACCTTCATCCATGCAGATCCCAGAATGAAGGAACATGGCCTAGGAGTCTCCAGCCCAGCAGGTAAACCTGTTCCACCCAGGGAAGAAAATCTGTGTTGATCTTCCCGTGCCAGTCACACTGGGTTTAGTGCCAGACTCTTCTGGCAGGAGAGGAGCAGATGCTGCATTCTGATAGTCTGGCAGGAACACAGGGCTCTGCCTGTAACATTGGGAATTGAGCAGCTATATGGAAAAGAAACTGTTACACAGCAAATACCGGAAATATGTTCCTTGCAGGCAGCTGGCATCATTAATTTACACTCTATTATGAACTCTGGAAAAACAGGCTACCAGGTTGATTTCAGCAGTAAAATATCTGCTATCCATTTAATTTTCCTGCCCACATTTCCACATAAAATGCTGCATTTTGTCCACTCGTTTCTTTTTCATTTTGATGTCATCTCTTCTACAGTACTAAATTCCGTGCAGGCTTACAAGCTTACTCCCTTGGCTGATCAGTGTATTCAGGATGCAGGGACCTAACTGCACAGACAGCAGCCAGGATTGCACATTAAGGATATTCCAACACTATGCAAGGATGCACCATGCTGTGATACTTCAGCTAATTCTAACATAAACCTTATTTCTGGAGACAACACTATGAGGATGGCACTGCCCTGTGGTAGAACATTGGATATATGGGATACAGTGTAGTGCTTCCAGGACTGAAGCCAGTACCTCTGCACGAAACCAAACTTTGCTATGTAGACCTGACAGCTATTCCAGGGTCAGCCTAGGCATGAATCTAAGGGTGCATCCAATGTAAACATCCCCAAATCAATGGCCTGTCTATCAGCATCACCAAGCTATGCTCAATGTTAGTGCTCTATCCTTGCAGGACTACGGTAGGTAAGTCACACTGCTGAATCAACTCCATCTAGTCAGATAAACTCTCTCAAAGTGGTAAATTCTAGCAAAATTAGATATTGTGAGTAAAATATCTGAATGTGTAGCTGCGTGAACCCTGTAAGTTACGTTACCTTGATTTCAGCATATTTTACAGAAATAACTTCTATTGTTGCAGCACATAATGGAACGCAGTGTTTAACCTTAAAGTCAGTATATAAAAGACATGCAGATAAGAATTAAGATTTTTTGCATAGAACTTTGCACATTTGACTTATTATTTTGAGTAAAATAATGCTCCATTTCTTCTTATATCTTCTACAATTTTGCGGGGGTTTTTTTCCCTCACATTCTTTATGAGGTATTTAATGACTTTTTTTTGTAAATGATTGTTCTAAGGCAAAGAAACTCACAATTTTTATAGCCATATCCCCCTCAAAAATGGATACACAAACCAAGAATGCCCTTTTTGCCCTTGTTGGGAGTTTATCAGTAGCATGACTCTGTGGGGTTTCTGTTAAGGGGGGTAGATAACCCTCTCTGACTAGCAATATCAAGAGCAGACTGACTTTTTGAATTTAAATACCTCCTATCTATCCTGTTTACTAAGGCCCCTAAATCATTCCTTCTCTGCATCTTGATTACATATTGAATTTTTCCTCCAAGTTAGAGGCTTTGTTAAGCACATATAAAAGTTCATATGAAAGGAAAATGAACCTATCTTGCTGCAGACCATATTTTGCTCTGGTTTTACCTAATGAGTTTTTCAGGGTCAACATTGGACTTCCCCTCAAATCCCTCAGTCAAAACCAAGTGACAAAGTGTTCTCAAGACAATAGCATTGACAATTAAACATCAATTAGCAACCTTATATTGCCACAAAGGAAAATAGGAAGACTTTTCTAAACAAAATGAAACTACTAAAAGAAATGAAAGAATTTACAGATGGCTGAAGCAAAATAAGTTGCCATGTATATTAATTTACTGCAAAAACAAAGGAAAATGTTCCTCTTGGTACTTGGGTTAATGGAATAAAATAATGCTGTTAAATTGAAGCAAGAGGATTTATACTGAACATTAAGATAAGCTTTCAAAGGTAAGATTAGTCATCAGACTGGCGTGGCTGGTCACTGCAGAATTTCTCCTACCGGTAATTTTAAGAAGAACCAAAGTGAACATCTATCAGGATTTATTTATGTATCTGCTGACTCTTGCCTGTGGACGAACGGACCAAATGACCACATATCTTAGTCTTTGTATTTTTTTAATCTACCTGTATTGGGCTGTGACCCCATGGGAAGCCCATGCTGGAGCAGTCTCTTGTCAGAACCTACAGACTCGTGGGGAGAGAGGAGCCCACACTGGAGCAGGTTTGCTGGCAGGACCTGTTACCCCGTGAAGGACCCACACTGGAGCAGTCTGTTCCTGAAGAACTGGCCCACATTGGAGCAGTTTGTGAAGAACTGCAGCCTGTGTGAAGGACTCACATTGAAGAAGATCATGGAGACTTGTCTCCTGTGGGAGGGGGCCTGTGCTGGAAAAGAGGAAGAGGGTGAGGCGTCCTCCCCCTGATGAGGAAGGAGCAGCAGAGACAACATGTGATGAACTGACTACAACCCCCACTCCCCATCCCCCTGCACTGCTGCAGTGGGGGAGGTAGAGAAACCACAAATAAAGTCCAGGAAGAAGGGAGGGGTGGAGGCAATGTGTTTTAAGATTTAGTTTTTATTTCTCATTACCCTATTCTGATTTGATTGGTAATGTATTAAATTAATTTCCTCAAGTCAAGTCTGTTTTGCCATGACAGTACTTGATGAATGATCTCTCTGTGTCCTTATCTCAACCCACGAGCCTTTCATTATGTGTTTTCTACCTCGTAAATCTAAGAAGGAGTGATAGAGTGACTTTGGTTGGCAGTGGGCATTCAGCCAGAGTCAACTCACCATACTATCTTAGTAAGTACAATATAAATATTCATATCTATTATTCTGAAAGATATAATGTAAGAGCTAGTTAAGCCAAGACAAAAACTGTTTTTCATCCAGAAAGGAATCCATCTATTTTGTGACATCTGGCAACAGGAAGTAATCTTCTGCCTAAAATAAAAAGAAATCATACATGCAGCAGGGTCTGACTATTGCTGAATTTACTTCATGAACCTTGCCTCAAAGGGGACTAGAAAGCTAACCAGAGTTATACTCATGCCTAGCTACATATTGAAAGCAAAATATTGAAAACTGTTATTTAGGGAGGGTTTGAGGGGCAATCATGCAGAAACCATTGCTGTTCTTAGAACTCCTCTAAATATCTCACATATAATATTTCAATTTGTAAGTCTGTTCTTTCATCAAATGACTTCTGAGATTGTGCAGTCTCCACAGCTTTTAGTGCTTTTGCGTCCACCTTTGCTACACAGGAAAAGTGGCAACCGATTTTGTTTGAGAGTGGCAATTAGGCCTATTGCCTGGTATTCTTCAGTAGGAAGTCCTTGACCAACAGGGTTTATACTGCAAATAAAACAAGGTCTGACAGCTTTCTGAATATCATTGTGGTTCTTGTTCTTAGTTTCGGGTTGATTGTCCTGAAGGATTTACAGGAATGCTTTCAGCTTCTGGCAGTATAATTTTATCTTGATACAAACCCATTTACAATAGTGCTGTCTGCTTTCCCCTACTCTGGTGTACAATAAGTCAAAACATTCAGTCCTTGTACAGATTAAGTCCCCATAAACAAAGCTGGGTTTGATGCTTTTGAAGCTAGGTTGGCCCACCAGAGCTAGCTCGATAACTACAGGGAATGTTCTTACAGCAAATTTAATCAAAAGGGCACTCCAATAAAAATTACCAAAATTCTTGTTTTATAAAAGGCAGTACATGTCCTCAGTTAATGAGAAACCATTCTCTGTTCTTTCATGCCACGTATCAGCAGCGACTGCCCAGCCTGCCAAACAGGACATTTCTCCAGGCACTTGCTGATGACTCACAGAGGTGCAAGGAAATCAATGAGTCCAGTGAGAACTGGGACTAAAACTCTCTTCATTGCAACTTCAGCAGTTCCCTCCTTGGCATCTGACTCAGAGTGCAGCCACAGTGAAAGAACTGAGGAGAAAGCTCACACCTGGCCCATCAGCTGCTCACACACCTCCTGCAACCAGCACAGCCCCCTACAACGGTGTTCAAACATGTATACCCTTCCGTTTTGCTCTGCCTTCTCAAGGAAGTAGATTTAGACTGCTTCTTTACTTCCCTGTCCTCATCTTATTGGGTTTGTCCCTACTAATCCTTACTCTCTTCCCTCAGGAAGGCTCCTTCAGTTTCACATAGTGCAACAACTTGAAGGTAGGTGACGAGGGTCCATCTTTCTACCCAAGTGGTAAAAGGAGAGAACACTGTAGGACGCTGTAACTGTGATGCTGTGGGTCAGAGTGGGAAAATCCCAGTGAACCAAAATAGTTTATTGCTCCCTGTAAGACACAAGATTACAGTTTATTTTAAATCTGAATAACTTGTATTTAAAAGATGATAACACAGTCTAATTAAGACTTTTCACATCTTTACTATTCCACTGCAAAATTTACAAATTGTGGTTTGCTGCAGCCCATGTGTTGGTACTTTGAGTATTTGTTTTATGGCCTTGGGCTGCACAGTTGTTAACACATTAACAGTACTCTAATATCTTTCTCAGCTAGTACTGTCCCTAGTATTAGTGCTGTGGTTGCTTTGTGGCTGCTTTATGGCTGGATTTAGGGACAAATATCGTGAAAAAGCAAAAAAAAGAGAGTGAGAGGTGAAGTAATTTTCCACATTGCCTTTACTGTGGAAAGGATTATCTTCAGCAATTAATTTTTTGTTCCAATAATGCGTGGATGTCCCAATGAGACAGACAAAGTAGGTCAACTCATTATCCCAGCTACACTGACTCAGCAGCACTCTAGCCATTTTCCTACAACTAAAACAGGCACTGCACAGCCTAAAACATACAAATTAGGGTAGAAATATCAACATTGCATAGGTCAGCAAAACCATCTGATGTTTAGATAAAACACATGCATATTCAGAAGTGGCTGGTATCTTCAAGCAGCATATAAAAACTCAAAGCACAGATAACTTAGCTTTGCAGTCTTTGCTTCCTTTTTCTATATTCTAAAGTGAACTCAGAGCTCATGAAATATTCTGGTCTGACAGTTCCGGATACCAAAGTGTTCCAGCTGCAGGCAGTGGCAACTTGAGCTTCAGGCTTTGCTACGCTGTTCTGCCTGATTTGGAAAGACCACTTGTCTGGATCAGAAGGTATTTCTGTCTCTCTCTTTAACTCACTGGCCTGTCAGTTGAAGGTGATGACAGGATACTACAGTGGTGTCCTTTGAGATGACAGCCACTGGCAAATGGAAAGAGATCCTTCAATTGCCTCAGCTTATTTTCACAAGAACAATACAAATTGAAATCCTTAGAAGCCCATCTCTTATTTCCTTAATAACTCTTCAAAATATTTTCTCAGGACTGCAATATTAACTCCTGAGTTCCCCAATTTTGTTGTGTGGTTGTCACTACTCTCAGTCTCAAAGGAAAAATGGCATAGGGTCCACCAGATCTAGGTCATTTCTCATTACGCTGCAAACCCGTAATCCTGTTTCTGCTTTTGTAGCACTCTAAGTGGTAGAAAAACAAGAAAATTCCCTGTATTCCCTTGAGCTTTTTCATTACTCCTCTTCCATCAGATAGAAAACAAGACCCTCTATTCTAGTTAAGCCCCCTTGGATGGCAGCTAAACTGGGTAGTTGTCCCAGTTCTGTCCCCAGGGGAAGAGGAATCAGAAAAGGAAAGAAGGCATAAAGGGGTTGAAAGAGAAAATAATAATAAAAATAAAATAATATAAATTATATTCTATAAACTAATATTAATACTAATAATAATCATTATATTATAAAATACATATATAAGAGAAAAAACCTTCTCAGAATGTGTGCTAGAAGCAATGGTTGCCGAACAGCACACAATTCCAAGCACACACTTCTAAGCACAGCGATTCCAGTCGGTGAAAGTGTCACAGTTGTCATGGAGAGATCACAAAAACAGGGACTGGGCTAAACGCAGCAGCTCGGTTTTAAGCAGCATAACAATCAGATCCTCGAGGGGCAATGGCCAGTGAGAAGAAGGGCTGTCCTGAGAAAGCTTCTGACTTAAATAGGGAGTGTGACGTTTATAGGATGGAACATGTTCTTTGGTCAGTTTGGGTCAGCTGTCCGAGATCCGCTCCTCCCTGTGTTATGCATCTTCGAAACCACAAAAGCCCTTGAATTCCATGGGAATGACATTCCATGGCTGACCACAAAACTAAAACATAATGTTTTATCACCTTGATTCTCACAGAATTTGGAATATTTTAGCTACTGAAAAGTGCAGTTATTTAGAAATATGACTCTAAGAAGAAAACTGATTCTATTCCAGCTGATACCAGGACACTCTCTTAACCTTTGATGAAAGGTAACAGTGCGGTTCTGGAAGGAACTCAATTTTACTGTGGTTTGGTTGAAAATCTCTTGCACCGCATATGTCAGAGCACTGGAAAAGATTTTGGAAAATGCATGGCCCAGCCCTCAAATTTGAGCTGTGAGTTAACTAAGCATTCCAAAGCAGCTTAGAGCTGCAGTACCTAAATCCCTTAAATTCCTCTGAAAACCACACCTGAGTTCCCAAAGGAATCTAATAATATATCCTATAAACCACTGAATTACAGAAAAAGTAATTACTGAGATGGAGGAGACGTACAACATGGTATCTCTGAAATGTGGAGGTACTCCACGTTTTGCTCTGAAACTCCAGATGCAATTTCACTGTCTCGTATAAAAAACAATGAGAAGCTGTAACTTTTCATTGCTATATAACCACATCATCCCTCAGAGGTATTAAAAAAGACTGTGTATTTCTACTGCTTTTAATTTCCACATGTTATTGTTTTACTTCTCCGTCTCAGTATCTTGTAAGTACACTGACTCACAGTGAGTATTTAGTGTTGATGAGCACATTACTGTAAAATTCTTTTTAAGACTGAGGAACAGCTTTTCTTGTAGGAACATCACTAATCATTGAAGGCAGGAGATAAGACAACAGTTATTAAAAGAGCCAAAATTTAACAAGCTACCCGAGTAAGACCAGAACATAACAACTAACCCTATCGTTCTTCTGAGCGGTGTGTCACAACTTTTCAATTTCACAGTAAAAGTTCTGATCTTCTTTATCACCTTCTGTTGTGAATGCATTTTTAGATAAAACTCATATTTAAATAGAGTTCAATGACACTGGATATTGTGGTTTTTTAACTTGAGTCTTCATTGCCATTTTTCTTGAGCTTTGTTTAGAGGCAGAGGGAGGTATAGTCACAGAGAACCAATCTTCATTCAGTTTTTGGTGAAGCACAAGCCTGATAGGATTTTGCTGTACAGACAGTAGGCTCCTTCAAGTAACAGAACAGGAACAGCAGAGCTAAACTTTATATGTTCCTCAGTGTAACTTTTCTTTTATGCTAGGGAAAATGAAGGTGACTATCACAAAGTGCCGTGACTTTATCTGGTGTTATTGGTGGAAATTCCCCATACAAAAAGAGAATTTCTTGCTAAGTCTCAAGCAAGTCTCAGACATGCTTTACCTAAGCACTCAGCCCGCACAAGCTCACAATTTTATGGTTTTTTAAAACCTCACGAGAATATTAGGCATAATTTTTTGTGCATTCTTTGTAAACTTCTCTTTAGAGATACAACAGGCTCAAAAATTGCTGAAAGTGTTGCATATGGCACCATACAAGGCATCTGTGATTTTACTTTTTTTAGAAAAATCGTCCTTAAGGACATTCACACAGAAATACATATCTGATTTCAGTATTATATATTTTAGTTGGTTTTGATACGGAGCTGTTCAGTTGCCATTGGTGCTTGCTGTTAAGTTGGAAAAAACTTGTGTCTCCTATTCTACTTTTACAGGAAATCTGGTAAAGTTAATTCTCTATTATTATCTTGACATTTTATAATTAAGCATGTATTACAAAGACTGACATAAAATTTCCAATTAGTTTATAGTTTGAACCTATTCCAAGTTTTGAAAAGAGATGCAAGGATTGCAATATTAGATTGGTACACAGTTGGCAGAATCCTATTCCTCCTAACAGCCAGTATATCCTGCCTCAAAGGAAAGGGCAAGAAATGCCGGCATGGCAGAGAGAGGTCAAACTTCCTTACAAAGGGAATTTTAACCAGAAGCAGTAAGGATAACCGCTAGCAATGGCAGAAAGCAGCAGATTTCTAGCATGTTCCTTTTCACATCAGTTAACTCCACTGGTTGTTCCCTAACAGTAAAGGGCCTAAAAATATACATCAAAATAGCTTCTTCTAAAGAACATAATTTTTTAGTATTCTCCTGGAAATAAAAGTTAACATTTTGATAGCAAAAATCTTAACATTTTTTAAAATAAGGCTACTGCTCTAACAAATTCACAAAAGTCACAAAGACACCAAGGTTATGACTAAACATTAAAAAATGAAAATATTATCCACAGGCTTATTGCCCCAGGAGCAGAACCCATCAGCTGAAACAGCTCTTTTGAATGCTAATGTTGTAAAAAGGTTTAAAACAAATATAAGTCTCTGAAACAGAAGTTTATGGTGAAGGAGACGAAGGAACCCGAATGATTTTTTGACTGATAGGAAAAATAAGAGTAGCTGGTAGCGTGAATAAACAGTCCTTAAAGCAGCTGCAGTGCTTTGTCTCATATAGAACAAAAAACTGAAGAGCAGACCAGTTCAAGGCTCATTACCCAGGTAGTCCCATCACCAGAGGAAGCAAGTGGACACAGATTTGTTGCCTCTCTTTGGGACCAACAAGTTGAACATCTGTGGCAAACTCTCCATTCATGATGGAATGAGCTCCCGCTCAAATAGACATAAAGTTCAAACCTGTTCAGTGTGTCTGTAGTATTACTGTTCTTTCCATTTGTTAGGAAAGAAAGCATTCACAATTTTCATATTTATGTTTTGTGAATGGCAAAAGAAGCTATGCCTCTATGAAGTTATACAGCATCGTAAAACACAAAAAAATTGTAACTCATGGCTAGTTCATTCCATCAATATGGCAGCCCAGCAGTGCATTTAGGATCTTTTATGTATGCTATTAACTAAGTCTGAGATGTTATTTATAAGGAATATGTGAATATTAAATATTCATTTTTAACCTGAAAACATTTAAAATATGCAAATAAAATATGTAAGCACATATTCCATTTAGAATTTCAATTTTATGCTGATTTGCATAATTCAATGAAAGAAAAAAAATTGTTTATTACAAAGCCTCATATTTAATTTCTAGCCTCAGCCTTACTAAGGATATCCAGACCAGATATTTGACCATTGAGGACATTAAGTGAACATTTAAGATTGTTTAATTTAATCAGAAAAACTAAATGCTATATTCTGGAATCCTTCAGCATTTAGACACATATCTTCCTTCGCATTCAAACACATCCACATAAGGGTTTTTTTCATCTTTTCAGTTCTTTTAATTGTTTATAGGAATTTCAAAATAGCGTTTCCTTATGTCATTTTGGATAACAAAAGCTTCCTCTGCAAATTGTTTTATAGCAGGACAAATGTCACTCACTCTGTTTAAGCTGGTTCCATTTGGGCATGCTCACATTTATGGTGAAATTTGTACATCTTCAAACTGTCAGACACCTGTAAGTCTTGCCGTTTCAGCGTCGTTATTCAATTCATGCACTTTAATGTATACAAACCGTGACTCAGAGCACAGATGTTGTTTTACAGTGCCAAACTCACAATCACATATACTATTTGTTTATTTGCAGATTTTATGGCCTTCTGTAATTATAAGCATATCAAATCCGGGACACAGCTATGCTGTTGTGGCAGGCAGTACATCACAAATACATTTGTAAAACTATTTCCAGCAGAACTGCTATGGTTAAGCACCTCCTAATACACATTATACCTCATATACATTATAGTTGTGTAAGATTACACTTCATACCCACTATAGATGTGTTCTCTAAATTTGAACTGATGCTTCATCAATTCATTTTACACAAGATTGTATTTGCAAATAAATTCTGTAAGGTTATGAATTCGTATGCTGACTTTACATTTCCCACAATTTTCACATTTTAACACAATCCAGTACTGTTGGAAGAGTCTTGCATCTCAATATTCAATATCCATTATCCATTTAGAAAGCATATTTCAGCTTTGTTTCAGCGACACAGAACAGAGGCAAGTGGGATTTTTTTTAGGGATCATAAAGGTGTAACTGAGAGCAAAATTTGACCCTTTTATCACAAACAATCAGCCCAGTCTGACTATGTAAATGGAAGCAAGGAACAAAACACTCTGTTACTTGGAAGCTCATGACTTTATCTCTTTGCAATTTGAAACTATTATGCTGACAAATACAACACAGTAGGGATCAGGCGCCACTTGGAGATTACCATTTTTGAAGCCTATATATATCATAAAAAACCTCACTACCAAATACAGTTGAACAGATGGATCCTGATCAGAGACTAGTAGAGGTTGAATGCAGCAAGTATTGAAGATTGATACCCACTTACGAAGAAGCAATCTGGGCACAGTGAACAGCAGGCTGCTACAGACATTTGGCATATTTATTGAAGCATTAAGGGAGTTGCGTAATTCCATTAACATATATACAGGCCTATGTAAAAAACACAGTATATTAGGCTTCCCACACACATAGAAATCTTCAATTATAATGACTAGCCTACATGTAATAAAACTTCAGTGAAACCTGCTTAATGTGGGATAATCCATTGTCAGCATCGCAATTTAACAGTACTTCCATTTTCAAAATGCCAATGATATTTATAACTCAAAATGCCTGGCCCAGTTTCGTTCCCAAAAGTAAAATCAATTACGAAACTCCCATCAACTTGTAGGGAAGAAAAATCAGACACTGTTGTATCTGTTAGAGTAAAGGCACAAAACCTTGACATAAATATTCACAATTTGATTGCCCTTCTGTAGAGTTAACAACAGCCAAGAGGTGAAACATCTCTGCTACTTCTTTAGAAACTTTAATGTTTTACATGAAAACATATTACAGAAGAAAGTCTTGAGGTAAAGTTGAAAACTTAAGTAATAATTATTAGGAGAAAAACTGAAAAAAATAACTTTACAGTTTCAGACTATTCAGCTGTATTCAGGGGTACCTTCTTGCACTCATCATCAAGTGATTGGAAAAGACTGATTACATCCCTTCGGCACCCAACTGAAAATACACATTTATTCTTCTACCTTCAAAGAAAGTTAAAAGAACTTTTGTCACCAAATGAATACACCAGTTGGTGTATGAGGTTTTTCTTTTCTTCAGCAAGCATCTTAATATTACTCTTGCCTGTTTCTTTGCTATTTCTGTATCATTCTACCACAACAGCCTTTAGCTTTGAACTAGTATTTTTTATCACAACCTGATCTTGACTTGTTCTTTCTTTTTTATTCTGAAGATAATCTAGTGTTCTTACTTGTAAACAGAACAAAAGCTTGCTCAAGTCTTACTTCATTTACTTTGACTGGTTTAGTCTTGTTTACTGTTGTACTCACTGTACTAAAATATCTGTCATGAGTCATGTTATTCTGTTTTTTCGGGAGGAATACATTACTCACAAATCTAAAGTTTGAGTAGCAAAAAAGAAAACAAATATTGGAATAACAATGTAACTTTTCAGAATCCTTGGGATTTAGTGACTGTTTTCTACGCTGTAATGTTGCTCTGAGATCTTTTACCAATCATTTTATCAGCAATGAAACATAAAAATGGATATAGTCAGTCAAAGTTTTAGCAACATCAATGTATGTCATCACCTAAGAAGCATGCAAAATTTACAGTCAATAAACCAGCTATCTCTCAAGCAAAGTAATCCGTGTTAGAGTCCATCTCTGGCACCTTTGAGGTTGACTTTCTTCTTGAAAATGCAGATCACATTCCCTTGAGATACTCATCTTTTCCCATAATGCACCTGGCTGACAAAACAACGAGCTTAGCACACAGAAATGCCACTGGGGTTGACAAGCAAATTCCATCAGTATGCAGTGTTTACACAGTACAGTTTAGTAATAGCAGTTCACAGAGTCCATTGCCTTGGAACAGAATTATAATTAAGCCTTAAATCTTCAGTATTCAGATTAATTCTCATCACATAGGTCTTGTACAGTTTCTTGTGTAAGTCTAAAAATATACTTGTCACTAAAGAAAACAGCAAACAACTGTTAACCAGCTTTGAAGATGATGTTTGTAAGATGCCCGGGTACAGTATTCATAAGACATGAATATCTTGTATTTTCCTCATTAATTATGAGGTTTAAAAATCTCAGTAGAATGTTAATGTTTTTGTGAAGTCACATTTCCCTCCTGGATTAGACAAAAACAGTACTGTTTTAAGTGTTGTGAACACTACCTGTAAGGACTTGGGAGCTCAGTTTAGTTTAGGAACATCATCTGTATTTTATCACAAAGCATTTTCTAATCATTTGTAAGTTTACAGCAAAAATGATCCAAATCCTAAATCCAAAATTTGTTTGTACTTACAAGCGTCTGAGGAATGCTTCAGAAAGGAAAACATAGAGGTAAAATCCCAGAAAGATTCCTTTGAGACTGCCATATTCAAGCAGAACTGTGCCTTTCTCACGCAGATTTAAAAGACCATTACGGTATAACATCTAGCATGGAACACCCCCATTATATTGCCTTTTTTGCCCTTTGTGTGGTCCAGACGGAGGACCACTTGCTAGAACTTTTCTGAAGTAGTCACAGGAAAGGGCGGCTGTACGGGCTTAACATGAAGCAGGATACAAAATGCATCTCTTTCTCCTCGGGCTTTTCCTCTTACCATATAGGAAATCATTTTCTGCCTCTCCATGTCAGTACAATAATTTACATTTTTAAAACATTACAAAACAGGTGAGAATGAAAGTCACCATATAAATCTGAACCCTTTATTGGACTCATTCTTTCTCAAATTGCATTTGATTAACCCAGTAAAAAAGTCTCACGTTACTTTACTACCCAAAACGCCTTATACCCTTACCTCTTATCTGCAGCAATTGATCTTAATTGTTTTCAGTGACATACACAGATTTTCATAAATATATGCACATATTTCCTTAAAACATGCATTATATATATGTGCATAGCAAGTAAATACATAAAACTTGATATTTCAAAAGAAAAGAAAAAGCAAAAATAAGCTTTTGTAACACTCATACTGGTCTAACATAGATTACGCCTTCATGGGTGCATCTCTCAGCTGTTATAATAAGCAACCTACCATGGAAGCATAGAGTGGTTTGGATTGGAAGAGACCTTTAAAGACCATGTAGAGCGTAGTCAGGGATATCTTTCACTAGATCACATTACTCAAAGCTCAATTTAACCTGACCTTCAACACTACCAATAACAGGGCATCCACAACAACTCTGGCCAACCTGTTCCCATGTCCCATCACCCTCATCATAAAAAAGAGTCTTCTTCCCTATATACAAATCCATCTACCCCCTTTCAGTTTAAAACCACTCGCCATTGTTCTGCCTGTACAGGCCCTGGCAAAACATCTTTCTCTTCTTTCTTATAAGCACCCTTCACATATTAAAAGGCCACTATAAGGTTTCCCCAGAGCCTTCTCTGCTCCAGGCTGAACAAAAAAACCCCTGCAAATCAAAGAGATACATGTTTACTCTAAGGTCCAGTTTGTAGAGAATGATTTGTACCAGCTGAAAATCACTAACCAGGGCATAAAATAGGAAAGCATGGCAGATGTACAATCAATGATGAGGGTATACAACAGATCCTACAATGAGAAAATTCTGGTGTGCAGGGTCTTTTCTACAAGACCTGACAATAACAAGGAATTTTAACTACAGAGGTAGCTTCAGACAAGCAATACAGCAGGGCACTAACTAGTCAGTAGATTCTTGAATCCCACAGGTACATGGGTTTTTTGATGCAGATGACAGTGAAAAGGAAAGTCTTTTTGATGTCACACCAAGTGCAAGGAACAGGTTAAGGATGTCAAAGTGGGAGGTGACTGGGATGGCAGTGATTGTGAAACAATAGTACATTAAACCACTGAAAAACGGACAGAGACAATAACACCACAATAAAAACAATTTGCATTTCAGGAAGCAGCTCTCAGTAATTAGTAACTAGAAGCAAGCTGTACCAGGATGCTGGCAGCTCTTTAAAGAAATGTTTTTAAAGGCCAAGTACAAAGAATTCCATCACAGAGGAAGAGATAGTCGTGGCTATGTTGTGAGCTCTTCTCTGATCCTATTACAAGGAAACATCCTGGAGATGAAAATCAGATCACTGAAGAAGAATACAAAGCTATTTTCTATTTCCCCACATGAACTTGTAGGGAGAAATCCAATCATTAAAATGAAATGCAATTACAAAAGATAGTAATTCAGATACATTGTGCTCTATGTACCTGAAAGCATCATGTGAACAGATATGGTCCTGCACTCAGAAAGTGACCAAAGTGGATACAAGTCTGAAGACCCTGTCCATCAGCCTCTTAATTCAAACTGATTCAAAATACCATTTTCAGTTTCTTTTAAACAGAATTTTTTTAAAAGTATTTAAAAAAAAAAAAGAAAAGAATGCTGACTTGTAGTGTTTTCTTCAAAATCTTTGAAGTCACTACAGAAGTATATCTGAAATCTACTGAGTCTGAAGTTCAGATCTCCCCTTTTACAGATCCTCCACTAACCTCCCTACAAGCACACCTGCACTCATTCATCCAGCTAAGAATATGCTGGGATCTCTCATAGTGTGATTTCAACTCATGCACACCTCAGTCTATTTGCCTGTTGTACAATGCAGGTGTTTCCCAGGAAGGTCAAAGGGAGCTATTTCATGCAGACCTTTAGCATGCAATCAGATTTCCAGAGATGTCTAAAATCAGTCTCAAACGAGACACTCATCACACTCCATCAGTGCCACCTTGTGGTGCCCATCTTACCAGGCTATGACCACCCCACCGTCAAAATACTTGACTTGAATACAGATTGGCAACAAGTAAAATGATGTTAAAACCAAATGTTTTCTTTTTAAATCAACTGAGTACACCTGCAACGCTTCAAATTTAGTATCACCCTAGGGGAGTTAGAATGAAATACCAGTGCACAGATGCACGAAAAAAGCAGCATAAGGGTTAAAACACATTTCTTCTTTCGCTACCCAGATCCACAGCTACAACCATGGAGGTTTAAGAGATTTTGAGAAATGATAGAAAAATTTCCATTTTTTATTCTTTAAGCAAAAAAACAAGCAAGCAAGTCAAAGCAAAGCACCAAACGATAGTGACTCCAGCCTGCTTCTACACAGAAGGAAGCATGTTTCTTGACTGACATTGGCTAATCGCCTCCGTTACTACAGAAAACCTCTGACAATTCCAGCTCCAGGTAGACTGATGAACAAGTTTTAGCTTGCTCCAGGGACTGGATTTTCAGTGACAGTGAATGCGCTTGCTGACAATATCTCTGCTCTCAGGTGTTCAGGGCAACCCCTATAAACTGTTTAACCCATTCTCACAGATCGACAATGCAGGCTTTATATATACTGGACTTTTTACAAGTATGGCGAACTAAGCTTTAACAAAGTGGATTATCTGATCAAACCAAAAGAGCCTGCATGTTTGAAATTGTCCCTCTTTACCCTTTTCAAAGCGATTTGCTCTTGACTGTGAGTTCTTAGGTTTGATTTATATTTCATCCATATGCTAACGTTGTTTGAAATGGCCAGTGACAAGTAACCTGCTTTAACCCCAAACTGAAAAGGCTAGCAAGCAAAACTACAACTCCATCCTCATTATGCAAATGCAGTATGCAGATAATTTCAAGTTTCTTCTCATTGTTTTGATGTCTCAGAATAGATGGCAGAAAATGAACAACACTGGAAGAAACCAAGTGAAATTTTTGCAAACCATTACTTTCAATGACTTGCTACAGTTATTCACATTATGGTCCTGACATTCAGTCTGTCCTCACTCTATCAGATCGTGTGTGCTGCCAACCACCTCTTATCATCAGTGAGCAGAAACTACACTTTGGCCTCAATAAACTGGCAGTTCTATTTGCAGTCATTTTTTAAAAGAAGCAACACCAAGTTCCATAATTCACAGAAACAGATGAGTCTCTCCTCTGAAATCAAGATGCATAAAACGTCTGTTCCTAAAGAATGCATTAAACTCACATCTTATGTTTGTCTTTGCAGGAGAATGTACTGTAATACACTTTATCTATAAAACTTAGACAAAAAAATATCGTAAACTTCAAATAAGGTATTAGTGCAATAATCCCTTTTGAGGGATTTTCTGGTTAACCTGGTTTACTATTATTACTGTTCAATTGCATCCTGAATATTTGTATATCACACAGAGATCTTCATGAGAATATTACATTTTCCACTTTAAGACTCAGCCTAATTGTCATAGCTACATTGTATTCACAAAGAAACTGTTTTGGTTTGGGGGGTTTATTAACAATGTACTGCTTTTAAATAACATACAACAAATCCGATTTGTTCATAGGCAGAGCATTGTTTATTTTATTGCATAAGAACGTGTACTTTGAGAACAACTTTCACCAGCTCTCCTCCACCAAAACTTAGTAAGGCAATTACCATTTAATAGTTCCAGCTATAAGCCAGCCATACGAATATCAAGTTAGTCTCCAAAAGATGTAATTTTTCAAGCAGAATATCAAGGCAATATCAACACTTTACTACTGTGTGTGGATTTTCTGAAGTCAAAACTCTGCTAACAGGTTTAATTTGAATTTCCATTTATCTACTTGACACCTAATGTCTGGAAATATGAAATATTTACTTTGCTGCCTCTAGTTCCAACACTTCGTAATCTCACCAATAGCAAAACGAGGCAACATTTAAGCGTATATCTCTGAAACAGATTTCATTACTTCTTGTTCACCTAAGGAGTATATTTGTCAACTTCCAAAAACCATAAATAAAATTTTACAATCACTATGTGGATAAATCTGGCAATAAAATATTACATTACTTTTCTCTTTGTTGAATTTGAGTCATTCCCAATTAAATCAAAAACCAACTCATGTAAATACCTTTGTACCTACAGATAATACTAGACATCTTCCATAAAAATTAAAGTTGAAGCTTTGTTTAACACATACTTTGAGTCTGTGGAAGCTGACACACCACTTGTAAAGCTAAAATATCACCTAGCCACCTTAGATGAAATGTTTTGTTACCACTCATCATAAAATGACAAACAATAATCCTCAGATGCAATTGTCCACCTGCATTGTCTTAAAAACTTCCTTTGTCTTTAACAGAACTTTCTCCAATTTGGATTTAGAACTAAACCAATAGAAATATTTTTGCTTTTTCATTGATGCACGAAGATCCCCTTATTTCTGATATCTAGAATATTAAGTTCTTCGTATTACTCTGTGGTTCTGTTTGCAACACTCAAGTCACTGGAATTTTAACCATATAGGTAGCTTTAGAGCAGGCACTTAGAGTAGAAACCAGCCTGATGTGAATTACAGGAAATCTTATACCTTTGAAACACAGAAAATTTTTCTTCCCCAATAAGCCTACACCAAGGAGAAAAGACTGAGAAGCGGCTAATTTTGTTACATCGTTAATGCAGTAGAAGATTTCTACATTTTCCTTTTTATGTAAACTGTGTCTTCCAACAGTAGAAGTGTAGATCACACTCCGTGTTGCTATGGACAATAAGGCTTAAGAGATCCTGCATGCTCTGTTTATTTCTCTGCCCTGAGTTACTAACCAGGGAGCATGCAGCATGCATGTATCCCTCTTACAGACCCCAAGTGCAGACGTAAGTGTAAAGCCAACTCTTCCTCCAAACAGAGGCAATGATCCTACTCTAAAGTTAATTAAGTCTTCTGAAAGCAGGAAAAGGGATAGGATTCTGCAAGTGCATTGTAAATGACGTATAACTTTGGCAAAAATCTCCCCACAGAATTACAAGCTTCAAGTATTTCAAAACCAGCCATGGCTGCATAAGGTAAAACTGGGAGGGACGTGTTTGTCATCTTTGCACTATGCAAACTGTGCAGGTACTTCGAGAGCAGGTTACTCCATAAAGGAGAAGACAAAAGTATACAGAAATACCTCTAGGAAGATACAGCACTTTACTGAGCACATCATGTGTTTTTAATAAAATGCCAAGTTTAATGCTAATGGCAGTTACTCAGAGCTTTCTTCAATGTAATTTAAATATATTTCATTTTCTAATTTAAAGTTCGGTACTACACGATCTTTTAGATTCAGAACCCATGTTCATCTTGGTATGAAATATTCATTATGTGTTAACAGAATTAACAGCAAATTATTATTTCGGGGCTTCCTTAAAATATTACTAAGCTTGGGAAATATGCAGACTGATACAGACAGGCAGTTTCTCCTTGTAGCCTGGGAAAATATCAGGTGGGTAAAAAGTGACACATAGTAGTCCTAGCAAAAACAGAAGTCAAGGCACAGCACAACTAAGATTCCCCAAAGGCTGGTCTGCCATTTCATAAATGCGTGTGGAACAACAACGTAGTGACAAGGATGCTTCAGGGAACAAAGCTTTTTCCAGACAGATGTATTTTCCAGACCCATGCATTCCAGTCAACTGAGTAAGAACTCACTTTTTAAATATTTGCCTGTACATTAGCAAATTTCATCAAAACAACTAAACTCAACTGCTGTGACAGCACCTCCATTCCCGAGTTCTTACAGGAGACTGACTGCAAAATACATGCAGCTCTCTCTACACTTTATGGTGACTGAAAACAAAAGACAATGATGCTTCTGAAAAAAACAGAGGGGAAATTTTTGTCATTCTTTTGCTTTTTTCCACAATACAAAAGCAAGACAAAGCTCCACTTCATAACCTGACACGGTAGGAGTAATTGGGGAAGATTATGGGATTCAAAAGGTTATGTTGAAGTCAGGAATCAGTCAAGTCTATTTCCTGTAGCAGTGCAAGAAGGTTACTTGAAATAACAGAGATAAGGTATTAGCCAAAAAATCCCCAAAACCCTAAAATAAGCTGAACAGTTATGGCTCAAAATGTAAACAGATGCCTGACCTGCTATCTTTTAAATTATTCTGTATTCTCAAAGCTCATGAAACAGTTTTGTTGTTTGGAATTTTTCAATCATTGTTGCTGCTGTTGCAAACAGCTTTTCAGTTTCCCAGTGAAATATCAACACGTAGAATCTTTTTTTTAACTAAGAAGTAGTGTATGAAGAGCAGCACAGCTGCTTCATGTGGCCCATTTAGCAAATGCAGAGGAGTATGTGAGTGCACATGCAGGTAGTTACTTTTCTAGTGATCTGCATGCAAACCTTCAGTGTGTTTATTCACATTGTTGCTCGAACACACACATAATAGGTGCACACATCTTTTTAATATGAATTTTGGTGCATTTCATATTTAAATAATTTTTTCAGCAAGTCCTACCTATGATAAAAACATATTACGCTTCGAAGTCCAATACTGTAGTCTAATTAGGGCTATCAGCAAGAAGGTCTTAGCGTTATCTGCACATCTGCACACAAACAGCATTACACAGAGCCATATGAAAACATATTTGCTTAAAAATGTAGCTCCTTATTGTGACACAGGTTTCTACAGTCCCAATACCTCACCCACACAAAGTCCTTTGCATCCACAGATGCCTCTGCAGGTATTTACATATGAATTAGTTACCTAAGTGAGCCTTGCAGCAAGTAGAGAAACAGGCATTTCTATGGCGATGCTCCTGTGAGTCCATGTTAGAGATTATCCTTCGATTAAATGAGTCACCCTGCAGCAGTCTCCCATTTGCACATTTAAACTGAGACTAATGGTTGCTCACTGTCCTCACGGCAATCAAGTAACCCAAAACCAGAACCAAATGCAAAATGAAGCATATTTTTCTATTGTTTCAGTCCTAGTTTCTAGCTTGCTCAAAGGCCAATATCCGAACCGAAAGAATTAAGATACAGTCGTGAATTCCACTGTAATACTCACTGCAAATTTGCAGCTCGCATTATGAACACAACTTCTCAAAAACCATTTACACAAGATTTAGGAGCCGCTCTTCACTTAGTCATGTTAATCCACAAGATACTGGTCTCTCCTTCCCACAGTATTTCTACTACCAGTTGTACTGTGTAAATTTTAAGTCATACCTCTTAAGTTTAAGAATTGTATAAAAAAACTGAATCTGCAAGTTGCAAATAATTTTTTTCTGCAAGCATTAAATGTTCCTTTTCCCTGACAGGAGAAAAAGTTAAACAGTCTTGAAATCTTGCAGAATATAGACTCAAACACTCAAAGCTGGATTTCTTATATTAACATTTTAAGCATATTTGTGCTCATTCTGTAAAATCAGAGACACAACAGATATCCTGATAGATTATCCCAGATAATATATTCCCAAAATACCACACGAAGGTCAGAGACCAAGCAACTCCAAATCTGCGCCCTTTTTTAAGTCATCTTTATTCTCATCAGGAGTTCAATTCCTTAAGCAACAAACAAGAGATTGGAAAAAATCGAAGTGTCATATAATGGCTGTATCTCTTTCTAGCCTGCTTATCCCATTTTGCCCAGCATACTGGGGACTGTAACAGAAATACAAGAATAACGTTATCTGTATTGCATATTCATGAAAATTTACCATGAATGCAGAAATATATTACATTTGCTTTGTATGTAAAGAAAATACAACCTCCCCTTGTTGTCTGCTGTTTCGATATAGAATTAATGAAAAATATGAGGGCATATGGAAATTTAACTCTTAATGAGATTTTAATCTTATAGTCTTCCATGTAATGATAGATTTATTAAAAATTTAAAGGAATTCACTAGAATGATAACTAAAAGACTGTCTTGTGTTCATGCTGAACAGAAGACTGAATTACAGTATTTTCATGTGCAATACAATTGCCTGTTACACCAGCATAACCAAAGGATACAAACATTTAAAATTCCAGCTATTGCTCGAGGTAAAAACTGTATAACAAAGATTGACATTGTCCCATTAGAAGGAGACATGAGAAACTTTCCTGATATATTACAATTGTACAGTATCTATCAGAACGCCCAAAGGCAAGACATACACAGCTTTAAAACGAGTAACAAAAAATTTTATTTCTGCTTAATGAGAAAAATAATATATGACTCACCAAGAGTAATGGGAATATTACAAATTCAAAAACTAGTCAACGCATTTCTCATCTTTCTTTTAATTAAAGCAAGTAAAGCGAGAGCAAATACAGCTATAAGGAATAATTACTAAATTAGAAATATGTCAATCAGATATTTCTGAGTACAATTCACTGAGATAAATTTGCCATGTTATTTTGTCTTTTATAAGATGTTAAAAAGAATCTTACCACCACACACAGAGATAAGACTCTAAAAAAGGCCTTGAGAAGTTTAAATTCTTCCCAAATTACATTACTAATAAGAGGATCTCAAATACACTGAACAGCAAATAGAACTATTACTCTCAGTAGATCACAGCGTACATTTCACCCAAGTTTTAATAGTCAGAGAGACAGGGCCACCTGGACTTGCTGTTCTGAGTGACCTTACTGCTATTCCACCCTTAATTGTATGGAAAGAGATATTCCTTGAAATGGATGGCTTTCCTTTAGAAAAAAAATGCCTCAAGTTTTTTTTAATAAGTAATCTCATAATAACCATTCAAAAAAAGCAGAGCAGATTTAGGTGCTTTACATTACCGCTGTTCTCAGAACAACATAAAATTAATCTTAATGAGGGGTGTGGTCAACTTGACATCACCAAAGTCAAAAGGGAATTGGCAGTTTCCAAAAATGGACCATTTTATCACAAGCAAAAAGATCCAGCACAGTTAAATTAACAACACAGCCCTGAGACATTCTAGGCATGCTCATCGTCGTCATGCTGGGTTTTTCCTCCGAGACGGAGGAAAAGCTCCATTTCTGCTGCAGTTATTCTCATCACCGAACAACCCGTGACATTACGGTCAGTGAATAGGATAGATTTCAGCTCATCTGGTGTTACTTTTAATTACTTTGTTGTAATAGTTTCAGGCTAGCTTTTGGAACATTTTCCTATGCTTTAAGTACAAGCACTATATTAACAGGAGTACAAGAAGGTCAAGGAATGTTAAGCTGTACAAGACAAATCAGCAATTCATTCAGAGGAAAGTAGCCAGAATGAATCCTAGTCTGCTTCAAATATTCTACTTATTAATATCATAAGACTCAATACAAAACACTAAGATTTCCAATGTCGGTACTATATTACAGTTAGATAATATTCTGCTGTATCTTAGCCAGACACGGGCAACAGTTTTAGCAAGCCCTGTCTTAAAACCAAGTAGTTTCTTCTTCTGCTGGCCAGCAATAAAGGTAATTGTTATGATGTGCAGAACTCCCCTAAATTCCAGCCAGTTTGCACCCCACAGCTTCTGGGCCAACATTTTTCTCTAAATTCTCTTCCATTTCCCAATACCATTAAAGAATTAGTTTATTTTTGCTAAGACAAATCAACTTCTTTTTTTATTTAAATAGAACAAAGTCTTCTTTCTCTGGAAAATGACACGAACTCTGTGCACTTGTTTCATCCTTTATGAATTGTACTTCAATATGAGTGACTGTAAGAGATCTTGCGCTTAAACAGTGACAATAAATTAATATGAGAAATTTCACAGAGTTTGTTTCAACTATAATCTGAGTAGGAATAAATTAAGACTCATAGTTCATATCCTGTATTGTAGCTTATTTTATGTTAATTACTAATATCATAATAGCAGAACACTACACAGAGTCTGTTTGATAAAAAGAAGACACCTTTCAAAATTATTTCTGTGTGTCATTGAGATTTCTCTTATGAGACTTCCAACTGATGGGAAAATTTTGTTCTCAGTAACATCTGTGTTAATTATTGAAGACTACAAGAACAGAATCTGTCCAGATGAATCTTTCTTAAGTTGCAGCTGCATGGTGCTGAAAAAACATTTTTACTACACAAGTTTAAAGCAATTCATTAAATTAGTTGCACCATGAAATAAAGGAAATATTTCTTTCATAAAATTTAGAACTAGAGCTGCTTGGGACACATCAAAAAAGGAAAGGTAGTTGGCATATGCTGTTCAGCTGATGTTGAAATACTCCAGAGAGTTTATCTGTCCTATTACTGGAAACATCTTTTGAGAAAAAAAATTGCAATGCCTCTGCCAGCAGCCTGTGGCAATGCCAAAGTAGAATTCCCACTAAAATTCAGCGAGTGGCTGCAATGGAAAACTGCTCTCATTTCAGCTGAGCAAGGAACGCAACCTGGCTTTGCCACATTGCAGACCTAATCGATAAGCCACAAACATTGAAAAAAGTTTTCTTCCCATATGAAGTGTAAAAAACACCTCAAAGACTTCATTTTGAATGTTTGTGACCACAGAATTACAAATTTGCAATTGCAGAATTGTTGTCCTGTGGGCACCTTAAAACTTTGCACCTCTTCCTTTCCTGGTTGTCTTGAATACTTAAATATTATTGAAATCTAATGAAGTACATTAAAAGGAGGATATTTTCCTAATAGATTCTCCTTCTAACTTAAGACCGGTCTACTGCATTGCAGAAATTACAGTCTGTGCTATCAAAAATAACAACTGCAAAGTGAAGACACTGGTAGTGTTCTTAATTTCAAAGTAATGTAAAGCATTATCTGCAAAACAATATTACAAAGTGGTTCAAGCTTGGCATAAAGTTAACAGGGATTAATTAGCAAATTAATTTTTCCATATATAAGTCTTGTCATTATAGTAGAGTTCAAAATAAATGAAGAACATTTAAGTAACTAGTGCAAATCACATAATTTACTGTTTTCTGGTAAATGACACAGCGCAGAAATACAACTTGATTGTGATTCAAGTGAAATGAGAAGGCCCTCCTTCAGGTAAAGTTTGTCACCAGAAATTTCACTGATCATCTAAAAAGACAAAATTCTACGAAATAACAGATGACAACTAGTAGAGGGAGGTTTAAGGGAAAATACTAAAACAGCTTCTTTCTCATATAAATAGATCAAAAGATAAATGCTGAGACATCAAAATAACCTTTCAAGTACAATAGGGAAATTCATCAATCCTAAATAGTGCATTCTGTACTTCGCTATTTGTTTGGTATGTTAGTTCTTTCTAAACTGACAAAATCATCTTATAAAGGTAGAAGAAGTGTTACTTAGCACAATGAAGGATCTCTGTTGTGAACAATATTTTCTGCATATAAATGGATACTAAAATATTTAGATATCATACAGAAGCCATTTATGAAAGTATGAGATTCATTCTGACACTCACCTAGCAACTAGTATCGGAAAATTCTTCAGATCTTTGAAGATGCCTTGTTCACTCAGATAATCAAAAGGACAAAATGGAATACCAAATTACGTCACCAATTACATCATGTTTTAAGTGGGCTACAACATCAAAATCCTGGAAAAAAAGAAATGAGCACAAAATTACTTGAGGAGTTATTGTTACAATCTAGATACAACTCGAGTATTAGTTCAAAATGCAGCTCAGGCATGATACAAGTTGTATACCCGAAATTCAACACGCATAAAATACTTTACTGATATGTGCGATTCTAAACTAAGTTATTTTAAATATCATATTGAAAAAAACATGATAGCTGACTGTGGAAACCTGTTTTAAAAATACAGGTTTCATACTAATAACAGTAAGGTAAATAAAAGAAACTAAAGTTAATATTAGATGGTGATAAAATAAGCGATTAACACAGCAATTTCCCACATATTTACTCTTGTTTACATAGTAAAACCCACAGCTGCATTAAGCTGTTTAAAACAGAAGACCTTTTGCTTATGCAATGTATTATGCAATGCACACAGTGCTTGACTCAGAACTAAAACATAGGTGGAAGGTCAAAGTGAAGACAAGGTAAAATATACACATTTTAATGAATCAGAATAATAATATTGTTTGACTAATTTCAAGGCACAGTTCATGAGATTACTTTCTAAGTTTCAATTTTTCTTGCTTCAAAAAGAGAAAATCACAGCTAGTGCAAAGGCTGTGGTTCTCATACTAACATGGAAATTTTGCTATTTTGGTTTTATACAAGGGAAGTCTTAATGGGTTTCTGAATATCTGCTAGAGTTTCTCTTTAAATGGAAATTTTAGAGAAGAGTTCAGAGATGAAGCAGAAGTAGTGGCATTTCCAAGCCCTAACGTGTTTGTAGAGAGCACAGGAATACTTTAGATCACAATAAAAGCAACTCAAGGTTAAGTTAACGTCAGGGTCTGAGTGAACCACATGCCATGGATAATTTATTTGAAAAGTAGCTTGTCTCTTAATTGTCACAAATGCAGAAGCAGATTTATTTCTGTACATAATATCCACATTTGCTGTACAAACATAATTTTGAAACTCAATAGGTTGCCTGTGACCTCTTGAAAATGTAGGTTTCTTACCTCATTGTTATCAAGGAAACAATGTACATCGTTATTTGTAAGCCAATTCTATACACAGAAAGGCTTCTTGGGTAAATGTTTACATTTGTAAATCTAAGCTTTGCTTTGGCGAGCTGTTGCCTGTGTAAGCTGGAAATTCACTTTCCAAAGCATTTATACTAATAAAATTCAGTCCTTCAAGTAGTCACCAAAAGCAAACAAAAGCAAAATTTAGCACAACTGAATTATATTTGTTAAGTATCAAATAACTTTGAATGATATGTTCTAACCTGTAATTAAGAATTAAGAAAGAGATAGCCTAAGATACCCTATTACCCTATACAATATTAAACTTACTTGTTTCAAAAGCTGACCCCAGAAAACAGTGTAGAGATGCACACAATCCAACATACAAAAATATAACATTTAAAACCCTCCCAAAGATTAGTTCAGGTTGCCCCACCTGAATGTTTCACACTAGGTTAAAAGTGAGTAAAAGCAAGGTGTTATCCAAGGCTAATAGCAAAGTTACTTGATAGTTATTTCTGAATGTTCTTAATTTTCTCATTTAGCCTTTTAGAACTAAACTAAACCTCCTAAAAATTCTCTCTCCACAGTCAACTCGTATGTACCATAACAGCACTCATTTACTATTGTTATTATATTTAATATAGTATTCATTTACATTATATTTTTGCTATTTATTCTCCCAATTCTTGGCAGTATTGCCTCCTTGATATGGTTCGTGACTAGTTTTGAGGAGATGTAGACACTAGGATTAGCTGTTGCTCTGAGTTATTTCCAGAATTCTCATAGGAGAATATCAGTGCTATAAACTAATTAATCTGATTTACCAGCAAAATGATGTAGATAAATAAATCCAACAACAGCATTAGGCATTTCTGTATTTATTTTAACGTCATCTAAATATAGTTAGTCTAAGAATTGTTGCTGCTAATTGTTTTGTAATTGCATCTGTGAAAGGAAACACCAAGTAGAAACTCTTATCCATGACATTTGGACAAAATGGATTACGTAGGCTGTACAGAGAGAGTTAACTTGCAGCCAAACTGATTCTCCTGATGCACTGAGATAAGTCTGAATCTCAAATTGGGGGTGGAAAGCACTGTGACTAGGTCTGCCAAATCTCTGTGCTTTTCTTTCATCCTGTTTATTTTACCCTGAAGGTGAATTATATGCAGGATTAACAGGGTAAGAATTTGGCCCAGTAGCTTTTGAATTACCTTCTCTGTTCTGGTAAAGATGTGATGTTTTTATTGTACTTGCTCTGTACGTTTCATCACTTCAGGTTGTTGTTGTTTTTTGAAAAGTTTGGTGGCTGAAACTTAGAACACACTATGATGACATGTGAAAGTCCTTTGCAGGCTCCTGGAACACGAAATGGAGCTGAAATTCATAGCCCCTACTTGTATCTGAAAAGCTGGAAGAGTTGCATTTACTGGTTCGTCACAGTGGTTTTGATTTGGTGAATTTCTTACAACATGTTACCAGAAACTCATTTCCAGTAATTCATATTTTTATGTTAACAATATAAACTATTTGTGATATTAATGGAGAGTTTAGTATCCTACTTTGTATTCTTAATGATAAATACTGTTTTACAACTTCTTTGCTTAGAGCAAGGAAAAACAATGGGGGAATATAACATTTTAATAAGAAAATGCAATCAGCAATTTAAATGCAAACAAAATGTACTTTACTGCTGGGAAAAGGAGAGAGATCTTCAAATTCAAGGACAAAAGTATAACGTTAAAAATCATTAAATAAGGACATGATGATTTAGCTTACCTTTGTATTAATGTGAATAGCAACTATAGCATATTAACAATTTCAGCTGTATCAGAAACATAATGTAGAAGTTCACAGATATGGGTATAAAACCATCGGAACTCTGGCTCTCATTATGCTAAGCTGCCTCACGTGCTTCTCTGAATAGTGTGTGCAAATGAATGATTTTCTGTTAAATAAATAAGTAAGATTGCCTTATAGTTTGTAGACTGCGATTAATGTCAGAACAACACCAGATGTACTCTGAAATCTAGGGAGAAAAATGGATAGATTTACAAATCAATTAAAAATATTTGTCTTGAAGTGTTCAATTATTTCTTAGAATATTAATAAATCCTTATTAAAATGTATTAATGCATACACAAATATTATATCTGTATCAAATGCTATTGAAAAAAAAATTCACTGCAAAATTTTCCTTGCTTTCCGCCTTTTAATAACAGAGAGACACATTCTCTTCCACCTGATTGGTTTGTTTTGAGGTTTGGGTTTTTTTGTTTGGTTCTTTTTACATCTCAGTAAGGAACTTTCTAGGTGTTAAATTGTGCTGATAATTGCCATGTTGTCCTGTTTAGATTTGCGTACATTGTGCCTTTTTTAATTGTGGTGCCCATTTGTCTGTACCTGGGAAATAACCTGCAAACCAGTTATGAAAATTAAACTCAGAATTAACAAAAACATAGTATTGGTCTCCTGTGTTTAGCTCCCGTTGTTGTGCTGAAGTGATGAAGCAACACTCACGTCACCAGTCATTTTAACAGAATATATTGTTCAGCACAGTCACAGCGGTTGCAATGCGTATGGAGTGCTCGTAACTACTTTGCTCCTTTTCTTTTTGATTACAGAGCCTATCTGTGACCTCAGACTGGCTGTGTAAACTGAAAGCACTACTTCACTCCATCGAGAGGTTTTTAGTATCAATGAAAAACAGGTTTCAGGAAATTGAGTCATATCTCAAAACTGACACAGAAAATACTGTTGCCAAGGCCCTAAGTGGTTCTGAATATATATGGAAGACCTCTGTCCTAATGCAGTCCTCTTATACCAACGGAGTCCCTCTCACAACATCAGCAGTTAGGATTATGCCCATTCGGATTTGTTCTCAAACTAATTACTTGCATGAAAATTATAGAGGGGAAAAAAAGAGTTTCGTAATGTTTATGTATTTGCCACCAAGAAAATAAAGGTAATAGGATACTTGGTGTACAGATCTCTCTACATAAAAATTGCGTAGACTGTCATTCAAACTAGGAAGATAAGAATTTTTTGTAACAATGCATTTTCTGTTAGAAACAAAACTGTTTTAAAATAAAGATGCCTGGTTGCTTTAATCAATTTTTTTATCATTAATTAAAATGTACATGAAATCAAAATATCCTTTGCGAAAAACAAAATATTTTCTCTTGGTCAAGAAGTGTTGCCACAATAGTCTTTGTGGATTTTAATTTCGTGCCTTCTGCTTCCCTCTGCTGTCAAAGCACCATGTATCAGTCAGGACTGTGTCCAATTAGGTCAACAGAATTGCTCTTTCGAGCTAAAGCAAGAACTGTTTTAATCAGCTTTAGGTTGAAACACTCATTTTTGATAAAAGTTTAGGAAGTGTTCTATTCTTGCTTTGAAGGTAAAGCAAGCTGTCTTGTATCTGTAATGCCAGATTGCCTCTGAACGTTCTGGCTCTGCATGCTGCATGGTTTCTACTGAGATTTTTGTTTTACAGTAGTGCACAGTCAATGTGTTCATTTTGCACCCAAGATGCTTGTTTATACCTGTTGCTGTATTCATGTTGCTTGCTTCTTGCAGTGCAAAGTTACAGAAATTACAAATCCTTTTGCCTTTAGCAACATAACAGCAATTTCTAATGTAAAAGATACTTGAAATTTTCCTTATTTTGTTGACCTGTACTTGACTATAGAGTAAAAGATTTCTGCCTTTGGTTTGCTATTGTGTAACATAAAGCTAGTGGTCCTGCATATTTTTTAATTAATCAAAATTTTTCCCAAAGGAAAAATGCACTAGGAAACCAATACAGTTAGAAAATGTCATTGTTAGCATTCATTTTGTGTTACGTGTAAATTCCTGATACCTGTATTCAGAAAATGCGAAGAGAAAAATCATGCATATTAGATCACTTCCAACTGTGGGTCATTGCTTCGAGCTCCAGAGAACCTGGGGTAAACCCTGCTAGATTTGGTCCATTCATCTTTCTTATATGCCAGAAAAACAGAAAGAGTGACAGCCACTGGTTTACCATGTGTTCCTCTTCTATGTCTTGTTAGTGTTGGAGTCAGCACCTTCTACATCCGCCAAAATATAGTCTATACACTTGTTAAAGTAGCACTATCAGTCCAATGACATTTTATATATAATGACCCTGTCCCAAATGTGAATGTTGTATCTTCTCACCTAACAGAAATTCTGAGACTTAAAGGAAGTTAAGCGTATTAGTTCATGTTTAAGTGAGTCTTTGACACGTTTTTCTAACCAAATTTTAATCCTGAGAGAAATGAAACCTTTGCAATCCCAGTAAGATGACTGGATGTTTTTGCAACTTTATACCTCACTGTAAGACTAAACCACAATTAATCACAGGAATTTTATGAAATCAGGTTAAAATAAAATGATTGTTATGCCACTTACTGATTAAACTTTTTGTGGAATAGCTTTTAATTCAAAAGTAGTACGATGGTGTTGGAAATTAAAACAATGAAACTCTACTTACTGTCCTTAACATCAGCAGGGCTGTTCATCTGTTAGGGTAGGTCAGTTCATAACATGACCCCGTGCATACAAGGACCTGCCTCCGTGTCTGTGCTTGGCGCTGTAAGGTAAGTAGTCATGCTCAGGAAACTCCATGCATCTCTTCAAGTTGTAAAGCAGATTCACTTTCTGTTTGGGCACTTGCACAGCTTTTCATGTTTTGGGACACAATTTACGCTGCCGAAGCATTAACTGCCTTGTAAGCATTACCAGGAATTTCCCAATGAAAACAGAAGCGCTTTATAATACTGTGAAGAAGTCAGCCCAGAGAGCACTTCAGTCTATTTATATTCTGACCATAACTGGGGATGTAAAGAGAATAAGAAGAATTCAGGACAGTGGCCTTGTTCCTGAGGATAGCTTCGAGTGATTTAACCATCTGTGCCCCTGGCTCAGAGTAGGTATGTGGTTGCAGCAGAGTTCCAGGACTACCTGCTCTCTCCTGCCAAAGAAACAAGGCTTTTGGCCGTTTGCCAGTGAATGCCTGACTCGGGGATGCACAGGATGATATGTGGAATGCCCCATGGCAGCAACTGGTGCCAGGAATTTTCCATACAAATTTCACATCTTCAACAACCTGCTCTCCTGTGTGCATCGGGTGAGAAAGCAGCTTCAGTTTAGCGTCTCTGTGATATTCTCAGGGAAAGGAGAGTTTCATTTCAGAACGTGAGTTATAGTTCCTGAACTTTCAGGGAATTTTCTCTCCCTTGCCAGCACAGGGGGGCTTTAGGACCCAGGAGAGATGTGAGGGGGTGAGGGGAAAGAACATTTCCATGTGGACCGGGGCAGAGGTAACTTCCATTCCAAATAAAAATAAAACCTATTTTATACACTTTAATTTAGTAAGCATAATATCAGCAGTTTGTTGTACTTATGATGGTTTTGTATGATACTTACATTTTCTGTATACTTCTGACATGACTTATTAAAGACATTGGATTTCCTTTGCAGAATGTATGGGAGAAATTATACAAGTGGTAGCGTGTAGCAGATTGCATTTGAAATAAGGAGCAAACAAAACTTGTTGGCAATCTTTCCTGAAAGAAGACTAAAGAGGTTGCCATGGAAATTATTTTAATTTGTGATCCATTGCATCGACAAATATTTGTGATTTTTTTTTTCCTGTCTCTAGACTTCATTAGAATCTTGCAAAGACAGTCAAGAGTATTGTATTATGTTTTCATAGACTGTCAACAGTTCTATCTAGCACAGACTCTCTAAGGGAGTAACAGTTTAGCAGTGCTGTTCAGTTTTGCACTGAGGGAAAAAGTGTTTCTGCATTCATATCACTGTCCAAACCGATTTTAACCAACTTCCAAATTCTATTGCTCTTTTCAGACCTCATTCACAGTAGCTTTTCTACCACTTCCGTAAAGGAGATTTATTTTTCCTCATAGTTTTTTTAAATAAAATAGATAAATTTAGATTTGAACGTGTCTGAAGATCCAAGTGCCTCATGTCATACGCTGAACTTTATAACAAAAATCCTTGTTTTATTAAAAGAGGAGTTTATGCAGTAGTGGGATAATACAATATACTTCCATCAAAATACAGCCAATTTCTAACTTCGTTGCCCTGTCATTTCATGTAATATTGGTTTAAGAACTATATTAAATAGTTAATCTTTGATTCTATGTTTAAAAATGTGTCTCTGCTTGAGAGCTCAGATAGTAGCCTGGAGTCATGTTTCTTATGCAGCCTGCGTACAACCTTGCATTATTCTGTTTAGGAAAAATTTACTCAAGAATGAAGTTTCACAGCAATAGCCGTATTGAAGGTTATTTCCAATGAATTCATTGCAAATTGCTTTTGTTTATCATATACTATAACAGCAACACCATTCTTACTTCTGCAGCTAACCTGTGGCTTTCAAAAATGTTATGTATACTCAGGTTTTCAAAGGCCTATTTTTCAGATTCTTTATGAGTTACATCTTCTCGGCCAAGGACAATTGAGAACAGTTGACAGCTTTGGGGTCTTGTTAAGTAAACCAACTTTAAGCTTCCGTTACTGATTAAATAGAAATTTAATATTTCCAGTAGAGAAGGAGAAATAGTAGCTAGGAAAGCTTTTTAAGGATAGATTTAAAATAGGTTAATTTCCTTCTCTGTGGCTACGAGAAGAATTTATTGTAAATATATTTCAAATGAGGTGGGAAATATATAACTTTGACAGAAAATACAGTATGCTGTTGGAACAGTAATTGCAAAGTTTGCCTTAAAGTTCAGTTATAAACCTAAATATCATCATTTTTAGTTGTTTCTATTAGAAACCTACTTCCTTTTTACGAAAATATTTCTTTTTTTAAAAAAAAGCCTATATGACTTGTTCATTTGCACGTTTTTTATTTTTATTTGCATAATATTGCATATAATAACAATATAGATAACATTCCTGTATTATAAAGTTAGTCATTAGAGAAAAATATAGGTATACAGCACTTTCATAAAACTTTAATTCAGCTTTACTGCGGGTGGGCCTCATTAAAGTCTATGGTGGCACGCTAATTTTGCAGAATGTCATGTATCGGCTCTAGGAATCTCTAGAGCCTTGTTAATAAAAAACTACTATTTTCCCCAAAGAATGCCTTTGAATTCAGTGTATTATTTGTTTGAATAAGTATTTCTGAATCAGGTAACTAGAGTACAATGCTACTAGTTCATTTATGTCTTTGTTTGTTGGTTATAGATACGCAGTCTAAAACCATTTCAATCTATGGATTATATTTTTCAAAGATACATTGATGGTTTACCTTTCTAAAAGAAGCAATTACGTTGCAGTATATAAAAAAATATACATTTCTGAAAATTGTTTTCTTTTAAATACGGCCTGTTGAAGTATAATTTTAAAGAGCTGTGCAGTTTGAGCCTGTGGTCCCAACAATAGATGTAATTTTAATTTTCATTTGCAGAACGTCTTTAAGGTAAATAAGGGTATTGCTTTTTCACTTGAGGAATGATATCTGTAGTAACTGTAATGACATCACTCTTTTGTGGCTGATTTTTTTGATCCATAGTCATGCATTTTGGGCTGACAAAATTACACAGCATTTCAAAAACAAATTTTTACACAGCAGATTCTTCCATTTGCAGCTCACAGCTGAGGTGCATCCCACAAGGCTGAACCAAATACTGGTAGTACGAGTGGCTATCTCTGTTTAGAGTGCCAGTCTCTACAAAGCACCTAATAAACATCAAGAAGGCCCTGTTGTGGCCTGAAGTGTGATGTTGGTAGCACAGGATAGAAGTAGAAGCCACTTCAAGTACAGACTCTTGGAGGTGAAATCCCACACCATAAGGATTTTGGATAAATCTCTAGTGTCCCTGCTGCTCCTTATTGGAAAAAAAAAAAAAAAAACAAACCACAAAAACAACAAAATAAAATAATTTAAAAACCCCACATCTCTTGTGGGGTTTTATTATTCAACTTTTTTCATGAACTGTTTTTTTCAAATAACTGAGAGATTAGACACATTAAATGGACATACATGTGTACTTCTCCAGGATAAATTCACCTCTGAATAGGAAAAATACAAACAACAAAATTAACAGGGTAGCAGAATGGCAAAAATTGTGCTGCAATATTCGAAGTAGAATTTTTTAAAAATTGTATTAGTCTGACTAGAAAGTTAGTTATCTTCTCCGCATTATAGGTGGGCTGCTTAATCAAAGTTCGTTAGTGCTACAGGAGAGGTTTTGGGGAACTGTAACAGTGAGTGTGGCTCTGTTGGACCGCACTGGAAGAACTGTCTGGATCTTTTCCTCTTTTGAAGGAGCAAAATCTTCATATATTCACAAGAACTCACATTTCTCCACAGCGAACTTTGAGTTGGCTTTAAGTTGCTAATTGGGTGGCTGTTGAGATGTGATGACTCTGACCTTCGGCATTCTCTTTTGTCAACATTCCTTGTCCGTGACTGCTCTGCTATGTCCTAATCCTAGGCTATAAGCATTTTGGAATTCTTTCCTTTGCCCATTACTCAGCATTTAGACAGAAAACTTCAATGAGGCCCTTTAAGTTATGCTGTAAATGAAATGTAAGTCAAAGTAACAGACCCAGACCCCTTTAAAATGGTGCTTTGCTTCCTTCTCTCTGAACAGAACAGGAGAGTACAAGTTTACCACCTGGGTTTTGATGAATTTACTAGCTTACGCAAGAGGGCCATTAGTGTCCATCAGAGGCAGGTTTTCTGGTTTTGTCCATTTGCTTTTTAATATGTTGTCATTTACAAAGAGCTAAGCAGTCTGTAAATGTGAATCCATGGGTTTTTTTAGAATTCTTACATAAACAACCAAAGCTTCTCAAATCATTGAAGGTCATTAAAATTTAATGCTGTGTAAAGTTCAGTGATCAATGTATCCATTTAGTAAACATACCTTTTTGCATAAGCTTTTAGCCCGTGTCTCTCATTAGTATTCAGGCAGAATCGTTACTGAAGTATTCCAAATATATATTTTAAATGAAGTTTTTAAAAGCTTCCTCTGGCTTTTAAGTTTATATTCTTTAAATTACTGAAAGGTTCTTCTGTTACGTCATGTCGTGTTTTGCAACATCTGCTTACATAATGTTTTTTCCTTTCATTCTACTCTGTATTTTTTTTTCTTTTGATGCAGTTAAAAAAAACTGTTAAAGGTATTTTAAAATGGAAACCTTTCTTTTGTTTAGCCACAATATAAACAGGACACTTATGAAGAACAAGCCAAACCCTTTTATTGCTTAAGTATTCTTAATATTTAAGTCTAATATAGATAGTATTTTGTGCAGCAATATTCTCATTATTTCTGTCTCCTGTTCAAGCTAGACTAAACTACCTTTATACCCTGCTGTAATACCTGTGGCCTTATTAATCCTTGCTGCATGGACATGTTTCAGCTTACCTCTTAAAAACAATATTACGCTTATTCCAGCATAGATGTTTTCTTCAACAGAGAATTTCTGCATGATATCGAAGCTGAAAATAATGTGTAACTGTCCATCTAAATCTTATCTCTTTTTCTTTTTTAAATCTAAAATAACGTTTTGTTTTAGGATCAGATCTTATAAAGGATTTTTGTGAGCAGATCGCTCCAGTTTACTGGATTCTGCAGGACTGAGGGATCTGTCTGTTGCAAGCTTCCTATGAAGAGTGCGTTCAATTCAGAATTTCCTTCCTGTAGTTTTAACACTACTAAAATAAACCAATGAATTTAAAATAAATAAAATAAAATAAATATTAATTAATTAGACAAGCCATCAATTTAGTTTTCTCACTTGTCCATTTATCTGAAAAACTATTTTTCTATGTAAAGCTTATAATAGCCATCCATTTTTCATGAACTTTTTTGAGCTGGATGATGATCTTGATTTGAACCTAAATGGGAAAACTTAAATGAAAGTAATGCAACTTAAAATCCAGTCTTGGTAGACACGTAACAATGTGCATACACAGAGAAAATTTTCCTCATCACTTCAAGTCATTGCTTAGGCATATTGTGGTTCAGTATAAGTAAGGTAATGTTCTCAGTCCAGGGCTACAGCACTTCATTCAGAGTGGCCGTATTGGACTGACAGCTGAACAGAAGGCTTTGATATTTCATATAATGTCCCTGACTTTGTGTGGGGGAGTATATGCGTGTATACTTTTGTAGAAATAGACAGAAAGACACGCTTATGCAAATATACATACATATTTACAAATACCTGTTTGCAAAGTTGATCAAATCATATGTATGTTGATACAAATACAGAGATATCACTGCACACGAATGTATTTAAGTATAATAAGCATTCAAGGCTAAGTGTTCCGGCTTGTCATCATGCCTCCAGTTCTTGACCATAAGCAATGGGTGGAATTTGGCAGCCTGGATTCCAATCACTCAACCATTTTCACCATAACTGATAATGAATGTTAAACTATAAGTGAAAATTAGAAGCTATTTTTCAACAGTTGGGTTGGAATTACTATGATTTATCTCCTATTGTAAATGAACTTTTTCGTTTTAATTAAGAAATCAAACCAGGTGTCACCATTTGAAAAAATCACTAGGAATGTGTTTTTTATCATTGAGATTAAATGATTATTTTTCCTCCAATCAGCTGTATTTTTTCTGTTTGCGAAGAGTAGCAAGGCTTTTTTTAGCTTGTCTCACAAACAAACACTTGCAGATGCACTTGCAGTTCTAATCCCTTGTAAAAAATAAACCCCACGGTTCCATCTAAGTTGTGATAATAGATGTTTTCAAACAGCAGGCTCAGGTACTTAATTTGGCTTATCGTGACTATCTAGATTGTCTATCAGACAGATTAATCAGTAATTCTTTCTACACCTGAGTGTCACCTGATCAGAATTGTTTCTCAGGCCAAAAGAACATAAACAGTCAGGGGATTTTATCTTTCTCTACATGAAGTATGCATTTACTACTGGCAATGATGCCCACTGATATGATACCTTCTTTCATTGGGCAAGAGCACAACCTCCTGATTGAGTTTCATCAGTTTCTGTTTTGAAGGTTAAGTTCTGCCCATGATTAAGGCATTTCAGCATTTGTGATTGAATAGGACTCAGGCTATTAAAAGCTCCATGATTTAACCTATCTTATGATGGTATCATGCTTTGTGGATAGAATGTGCCAAGAATTTGTGTGCTTTGCTGGGCATACAGAGTCCACTATGAGTTTTAGGAGTCTTTTTTTATGGTCTTGCCTCCTATAGGATCATGCACTATGTAGCAATGAGGAATGAGCATCCACTGTGGGGTGTGTGCTGATAAGAATATTCACTGCAAAACGTTGGTAAGGTTTTCTTTGAGTCATGTCCAGGCTGTTGCAGATGCTTGTTTCTTCTTCTACACTTTATTTTTGTTTTGGAGTTTACTTCCACCAAAATCTCATATTCTCTTAGTTGGGTTTTGTTTAGCAGCTCAAAAGATAGAAGGGCCAGCAGTGCCTGGATTTGCCTGAGAGCAAGGTTGCTTTCTCCTTCTAAGCTTTAGAGATAACAGCACCTGTATTTTATCCATTCACTTTCTTTCATTGTTTTCTAGATCAAAATCTGTGCATCTGAAGGTCATTGAATTATTTGATGTGTGAATGTGCAGTTTTTCTCTCACTCTGGTGTTGACGTTATTGCTAAATAAAGCACTCTTTCCTTGCTTAAATTTGAGAATCTGTATTACAGCAGTTTGCAACATAACTAGAATTGAATTCCCTCAGATGTGGCTTTACAGAAATATAAACTGGGCTAGAATCATCCATCCAATTCACACTTGGTGAGGATATATTCTGTCAGTGGAGAATGCTTGAGGAATCTCATTGCTGTTATTTTTACCTACCTCCCTGGATCTTGCATCACAGATATGACTTTGCACTTGCACAAGACGAAATTTATCTTTTTCTAGAGGAACTGATGTATAGGCCAATGTCTCAAAGAAACTGTTTTGTACTGAAGTCTAAGAACTTAATTCTTAGGCATTTTGTGCCCGAGGCCAGTTTGTGCTTTTGAATAACTGCCTGCATAGTTGTTAAGCTACACTGCTGTGGGAAGCAACAAGGAGAGGGAGACCTCGAGGGAGAAGATGTGAGATCTTGTCAAAATTCTATTTTTACATGTAATTCTCCAGTCAGAATTCTGTCATGCTATCAGAGCACGATGTTCTGTTTCAGTGAAGACTCTTGTGTCTTCGCTCCACCAACAGGTATGAACAGACTGAGACATTCATGGTTAACATTTTCAAGTAGGCATTAGGATAGTTTTCAAAGAGAAATAATGCTTTTCATTTATTATGCAAAATTAATCTTGGCATTAATAATTTGTATTTTGTTGTAAATTCTGTTGCTCTTGAAGTGGGGGAATAGATTTCTCCAAGTCTTTTGTTGCTTTTAGGACCTGTGTGAATTCTGCCCTTCATGATCCGTTTCAGAACTTATATCATTGGCTCCCAGTGAATTTTGGCTGATTTTTCTGCTTCATCCATCAGGAAAAGATCAGGCTCATCTGTGTAGAGGGGGAAATATACTGCAAGTTTTCCAAGATGGTGAACTGTAAACAGCATAGCCTTTCTATAAAATAAAAATCTAAGCATAAATTGATAGAGGTGATCAAAACCTGAAGAATTCTAGCTATTCTGTTACCTTTGGTATCCAACTCCAGCATAACTGTCTTGAAAATTGTAATTAGGCACTGGTCAGTGAGCTGTTTATCCCATGGTGTTTTTCAGCATATCAGGGTTGATTAGCCAGTAGAGCAAACTATAATCCTTAAGCATGCCTGTGGGCTTTGTTTTCATCTACATTCAAAAATTATTTCCTTGATTTTTTTTTTTCTCCTAGCATTGACTTAGAATATCTTGCTGTATTATACAATGACTCTGGATCTATCCAGATTTATTCAGTGCTCAGGTAATTAGAAACTATAAATTATTCCTGTTAGGATCCCAGAGTAAACAGATGAGATGTTAAGAGATGCTAGACGGGCTGTGCTGGCTGCAATCAGGAGAAGAGCAGTGCTGGCAACAGTATATTACTGATGGCTTTGACAAAATGTTATGATATGAGGGAGAAGCACTGTGATACTGATGATATTAGGACTCCTGCTGGCTCGCTGACAGACACATGTCAGATAGCTCTGACTAAGATAGAGGTCTTTGCATGCTAAGCTTTTTACATTGTTGTGGGTGGATAAGAGAATCCAAGGATTTTCAGACCAAGTTATTTATCACATTTTTTCATCAGACTCTGTCTTTCAGAATAGCAGTGCTCAACGCTACCGAGAGTTCGGCAGTGCTGAATGAACTCTTGTGGTGTTCAGATGGTAACGTCTATAAGGCTGCACTTGCAGCTTGGTTAGAGCTAACCACAGCACAGCATGGTCACACTTCCGTATGTATTCTGGCCTAATGTGATCAAACACTAAAGAGAACATTTTGTTCTCTCCAGAAAATCTCTGAGATAGTTAATGGAGTGGTTTCCACCTTGGTCTCCTAAAAAAATAGGTCATAATTTCTTATTTTCTGCTAAACCTGAATATTAGCATGGCACAAATAATTCAGCTAATGATATAATTAAGCAAAATCAAAAATTATGCTAGCAGTCAGGAAGAGCAGGCAGAAAATGTTCATGCAACCTGGAAAATACTTTGTCTTGTCTAGACTAAAACTGGGAGTTCAATGATTCTTTTTTTACTTTAGCTGATCCTAGTGCCTATATTCTTATACAGTACATGGACCCTATGAACATGCCTGCTTTCAATTCACCTACATTCAGGCCAAAATATTTTTTCTGCTTTGGTCTAGGTCTTTGTCAATCCTATCTGAAAAATTTCTGAATCTGTATATTATATAAATGGATCCTATAAGAGAAATCTCTCGAAATCAGGATTTCAAGAGATTGAAAGTACATCTCTCAATAGTGTTCCACAATTCAATACAATTCTGCATGTTGTTGACCACAGATTCAATGCTGAAATGTAGAGTGCCAGACCTAAGACTAACAAGTTCATTCCCTTATTTCATTTAATGTAGACCAAACATTTCAAAAGCTATTTCTATCTGAACCAGTGAGAGTGGAGAGAGAGAGGGATTTTATTACACCTTTTTAAGATGCTTGAACCTGCAAATACATGCAAATACTGTGAAAATGTAGACAATTAGTAGGCAAAGTACTTCTGCAAGATGCTTTAGAAATAATAATAACAAACCTGACTGACCTAGTAATAATCTGGTGTCTTTCAGAATTTCCTCTTAAACCTTTTAATTGTATTTTATAGACTCAGGAATCTGCTAGTGGTTAGTTTGATTTGGGCTTATCTCTGTTTTCATTGAATTAATACCTAAAAAAGTGAAGTTTCTGTACATACTTCAAACAGTAATCCATAAAGGAAATGGAATAAAAATCTGAACACTTTTATGCAGTTTACTATAACTGATAGTCCTTGGGAGAGGACTGAATAAATAACAGTAGACTAAATCACTCTGTAAACTTGGTGCAAGAAACTTTAAAATGATAAAATAAATCTCTTTCTCTCATAGCTGAGGGTTTGAGGGTTTTTTTCCTTCTTGCCCTTGCAGAGGATGTAAGTCGTTTTTTAAGCACAGCATTAGAATTAGTCTGCAGACTACTTTACCCAAAACAAACAGTCTTTGTTCTTATCTTTCAAGTCTGCATCTTGATAGGGTAGATGTGCATGACAGACTTTTGATAAATAAACACATAATAAACTTTGGTTAAACTTTTATTTTTCCCCCATGTATTGTAATATCAAAAAGACCTTGACAGTTATTTTAACTTCGGTGTGACAGGTATGCACACAATTATTGCTCGTCCTTGCAACAACCACACAACTTTGTTGCTGGCCAGGATTGGAATTGAAGTTTGTCTTGTGGTCGTGACATGAAGAAAGAAATTAACTTTGCTGGTATGAATTTCACAGAAACACAGACTGACAGGGGTTGGAAGGGACCTCTGGAGATCATGTAGACCAGCCTCCCAGCCAAAGCAGGTTCACTAGAGCAGGATGCACAGCAGTGAGTCCAGGCAACTTTTGAATATCTCCAGAGAAGGAGGCTCCACAGCTCATCACCTAGCTATTCAACACATTTCATTCACTCAAAGGCTTTGGTTGTTTCAAAAATAAAGTGTAGGGAGGCAGGATTTTTTTGAAGCCTCCATAGCTCTCATTAACTTCTACTGGCTTTACACTTAGGAACTGCCTGCTTCTCACTTTGTTACTGCTGGTTTTGTAATATTGTTTTATGGTGACTGTCACACTCTGAAAACATAAACATCTACATACTATTTTTCTTAGAATTACGCATAAATAAGATTTAAAACTGTTACAAGGACTGAACAGATCATTAAAGACAGGAGAGATGGGAACTGCAAAGCCACTAAAGCTGCAGTGGAAACTACTGATGTACTATGAAGTCAGCACAAAGAGAGGGATGGAGGGATGACAGAAAGGAGAGGAAATGGTCAGAGTAGCGGTCAGGGACAATGGAGGAAAAAATCAGAACAAAACTTTTTCTAACACAACAGCTGCATGAATGGTTAAATCTATAGTAAGCAAGAACCTTGATACAGGGTTGAGCATTGAGTGTAAGATACCAGAAGGATACTGAGTGTTTTAAAGGATGGCCAGTGATGTCCCAAAGTCAAAGCATCGCTGTGATGAATAGAAAAAGTACAGGAGGCCAAGCCAAAGGAAAATAAAAGGGTAGTAAGGAAACCAGCAGAGGAATTTGGGAACTTGGAAAAAGGAGAAACACTTCACTGAAGAGAAGCAGGAGATTAGTACAAAAGTTAAAAGAAGGTGGGAGAAAAAGTCACCATCGTAAGAATCGGGCAATAAAAGAAGTGTCTGATGAGAAGGAGATAAACTTGTATGAGGAGTGGGAGATGCAAACAGCCTCGGCTCACAGTGACCCTAAGGATTCCAAAGTAAAACAAAGTGATGCAGGTCAAGTTGAAGAGACACAGTTGGAGCAGACTGTAGGTTAGATATTTTATTATCTGTATGGCTTAATGTGATGTAGGAGATTCAGTAGCTCAATTCATATTTCTTCGCTTTTCTTTGTCCTTTGTTTTAATTCCTCACTTCACTCCCCGCTGCTCTTCAACCAGGTGTTTTTATTGCTCATCTTGCTTTAGCTCTAGACTTTCCACTGGCTCAGCTAGAATCCCTTTGCCTGCACTGGGTTTTTTTAACTCCTCAACAAAACCTGCTCTCATTTCATGATTTCGCTTTGCAATTATAGGTGGTTTTTCTTTCTACTACAGAAAGAATTACCTTTTTCTTCCAGTAATAGTGAGACTCTTAACTTCGTATAGATCAAAGCAAGTATACGATACAGGAGAGGGATCCAGAAGCTGCTGGTAGCAAATATGAAAATCCAGACTTTAACAATAAGTAACTTTTTCTTGGCAATAGCAAAACTCTTAATTTTTCATAAATCAAAACTACCCTTTCCAATACAAGTATCTTCTTCGTAAACAAATTGCTGCTGATACACAGTTAATCTATTAAATGGGTTGCTTTAGTTCTGAGACTTCATCTTTTATGACAAATTGTTTTTGTAAGTGACCAAATCTACTTCATTAGCTTCTCAAAATATGAGGCAATTACTAAGTAGGTGCATATTTTTTCCTTACTGATAAATAATCTATTGCACGTTTTGTTGCAGTAAAGTATTAGTTATGCTAGCTTCTAGTTTTGATTTCAGACATTACTTTTCTGTACATAAAAGCGATCTTGGGAACCACTGAGCAATTGTGACCTCTGCTGGAAGCCTTAAAATTGATTCTGAAAGTTAGCAACCACTGAAAACCCTTGTTATTGTTACTTTAGGCACTGATTTGCAGCGTGCTGGGCACTGCACAAATTTATTAAGAGTTTCTATCTCCAAAATAAATAGAAAAATAGATAAATAGAAAAGACAAGTACAACATAAATAGAAAATATCAATGAAACCCAAGGGGGTATCAGTGGCAGGACTAGAGAGAGAATCTGTCTGCCATTTAGACCGCTTGTGCTGCCTCTGAAGTAGTATAAAGTATTGATGAATAATCACCATCCTGGTGGTCATGGCAATAAATAAGATAAATACTCCAGATTCATAGTGTGAAAAAATATTCCTCAGGATTTCTAAATACAAAAGTGAAACAGGAGAAAAAATTTATTCAGGAAGAGATTCGGTATTTGAACTTCTGCTGGAAACAATATGACGGTCATATGTGTATAGCAGAAGGAAACGTCTATGGAAGTACCAAGAACTACATAACCATTGATTTGGAATTGTCTTGAGCCACCCAGTCATGATTCCAGCCTAGAATAAATCTTGAAATCCTTGTAACTCCATTACTTCAAGAGATGCTAGTTCTAAGCTGTGCCTCAGCATGAAATGTACAATAAAAAACAAATTTAATTTATATTCTTGGAAAGAGACATTTACATTTGACAATTTACATTTGACAATTTACAGTGAAGAATGAACTCTTTGTGGAGTCTTGAAAAATGTAAACGAGTTTACCACTTTTCTTAGAGTGGAACATTTGCTATCCTGAACATATGGTTCATTAAGGTTTCAGCAACTGTTTACTGTAGTTAAAAACAGGGTTGTGGGAATTCTGAAAAGCAATGCAGTAAGAATAGAGCTCTTGATGTCAGAAGGCCCTGAAGCCAAGGCTGTCTCGCTTTTCCCAGTGCATCCCTGCCTTCTGTGATGGCCCATAGAATAGCTTGTGTGTTATGTTTTAAATATCTTTATATTGTGATTGTGTCTAAATCTGGGCATAGTAATAAGACTGTTTCATGTGCAAGTATCATATAATGAAAAATTGGGCTGCATGAAACCAGTTGGGAAATAGCATTAGTTAAGCACAAATACTACCTCGCTTACTGATTGCCCACATGAAGACGTTAGACGCTGTTTGAATAAATGGGAAAATTTCCATTGATTTTAGTCAAATGATGAGTTGGCCCTAAGATAGCTGATAATCTATGAACAGCTCTTTTAAGAGAAGGGGAGAAGAGTTGAGAGTTGAGATGTGTGTCTATTGCAGGGAAAGAACACTCCGAACTTTCTGCCTATTCTTTATCCTTTCAGCAAAGCAGCTGGGAACAGTGTTGTCATTTCTTTGAATACCTGCAGAGGGAGAATATTTCAGAGAACATTTAAAAGATTATTTACTGATGACAGAAATGAACTGAGAATGTTTCTCTTTTTCTCCAGAGAATAAGTCTTCAGGCAGCAATTTTAATGAACGCAAATAAAATATAAACCAAATACTAAAATAGCAAATTCTTTATAATGTAAAAATAATGGTTTTAATTACCACCTTTAATTGTTTTTAAATCTGTGTCCTGTTAATTTGGCTGCCTATCTTAATTACTCCATGTTCATCTTTTCCCTACTATTTATAGCTTTTTCTGTACCGCCTCTTTTCTCAGCAGAAGAATCCTGGGCATTGCATTGACCTAAGTGAAGCCCATCAACCCCTACCGAATCCGGTCTATGCCATTTCTCCTAAGCTGAAGAGAACCATGCCTTGTCCTAACTGAAAATAGGATCTCTAAAGACACAGTGAAAAAGAAAGAAATTGTGTTGGTGTGGATACAATTGCATCAGTGCCCTAGTATTGCAGAGGGAATAAACGTGGTATAAACATGCTAATTTCTAGCTGAAGTCTTGGTCACTTGTCACCTGATTTTAAAATATGTCATCTTGACAGACAAGTGATTTCATTGTTTTTAGATTTTGGCTTAACTTCTAGATTACCTTGAATTTCTTCATCCTGATGTTGCGTAATCCTCGTTCCCTATTCTGAAACATTTCTGTGTATAGCAGAGCTCAGCACAATTATTGTGCTCTAATCCTGACATAGCTGAATGGATGGAATCAGGAATTCCAGTGTGCAACCAATAAAACTCTTTTTCATTTGGGGGGATGGATTTGTAGATAAAATTAATGTTACTGTTGCTCTTGAATGAGGTTTTCAAATGAGTAATTAGAATGGCATCATGCTACAATAAATTAGAAATCAAGATATTACTATTTTAATTATTGATGACACTCATTACAAAATATAAAATTTATAAGAGGTTGGCTTACAAGGTATTCCAGACCATTATCATTCTTTGTATAGATTTAGTCTTCCTAATACCCTTTTACTAAATGTAAGCAGTAACTTGAAAAGTTTTTTGTATGTATGTCCCTTCAAAGGGAAAGGTGAAAGCTGACCTTTTCAGAAAAATGGGGCACATAGTAATTAGAAAGCAATTGTAATGATCATCATTTGTAACAAAATTTTTAATTCCTTTATTTAAAAATGTTATCAGTAAAAAAATTACTTCCTCAAACTCATTTCATAGATTTTTATATTTCACTAATGAAAAAAGGCTCAAGTGTAGGATGAGAAATTTAGGTTTGCTTTGCGAGGGGTGTAGTTTGCTTGCTTGTCTCTTTGCTTTCAAACCAAGGAGTGTTTCGTGCATTAGTGTTTTACTGGGATGAAGGCAAGACATGCTAAACCTTTTGAGATTGTAATGAAGAGCCAGCCAATCTGTCTTTCCAATAAAATACAGCATAGCAAAAAGGTGCATATTAAGAAAAAAGGTGCATATTAAGAAAAAATTCTGATCTTTTTGGAATTACACTGACATTCTTCTAGGGACTTGAATGGAGAAAGATATTAGTTTCATTTCTGCAAGATATTTCATTTCTGCAAGAATGTATGTTTTGGAAAGCTTTTAGAGTTTTTACAGCAATTTATTAGATCCAGCCTTAAAAATGGAATTTTTCCAAATCAGACACTCTTCATTTTACCATGAGCTTAGGTGCTGAACAGAGGAGAGGTATGAGATTGCTCTAGCTTGATGAAATACCTAAAATGGAAGAGTAATAATGTCAGGTTTCCTTTGGAATTACTGGTGAGAAAAAAAGTCTAACTGAGACTTTGGAAGAGCTCATCTGTCATTGAGCCTCGTCTGACGGCATGCCCAACCAGAGCTCACTTAACTGACGTGCCTGAATTAGAGTGACTCTGACTCAACAATCATAGATGAAGAATGTTCTTGGAGACTTAAGGCAGGACTGTGTCTACATTTTACCAGGACAGTGAATAATTAAAACACTTGGAAATATAAGGACTCAGTTTCCTGATAGCTATAGGGTGCATAGTCCAAAAGGGGTCTTATTTTAGATTTTGCTACAAACTGTAAAGATAAGCCTACAGATGAGCAATAAAAAATGGAATTTTTCTATAAAGAAGTACTCTCAGATTATAATCAGCTGTATTCATTTAAATCTGAAAAACTGCAAAGTCTATATGAAGCCTTAATGAAGACTTAAATATTCCAAGTACGCATTGTATGCTACGTCAACAATTTGCAATGATGGGGGCGAAAGATTTGAAATTGAGAAAGCTTTGCCTAATATGAGGTAAGAGAGTGATTTTGAATTACAAGTAACACAACTGGAATTAAACCTAAGCAAGTGAGAAGGCAGGGTAGAAGGAAACGCATTTCTTAGCTTATGGTTACATTGCCTGAAGCTGAATGCTGAAGGAGGTGTGTACGGACTTACCTAAGTAACATTTTATACGTGATGCTGCTGTCCCTCGTTCCAGAAGGTTCTTTATTACATTACTATTTGGAGTCTTCTGCACTTCCTTTGTGGAGAAACTGGTCTCTAACTTTGGCAACAGTTTTCCAGCTCTAAGCCTGATAAAAATGGAATGCAAGAGAAAATTGTTTGTTCTGTTTCTGCTGCTGGAAAACCAGCAGAGGGAGCTTAAGTAACAAACCCCCTTCCCAGTGCTTATTAATAATTCAAAGATATATAAATAAATAAACAAAAGTCTACCATGATAGCCTATTCCCTGTAGGAAATGGGACAAATAAGAAAAAACAGTAGATGTTGAGTGGAAAAGGATAAAATCAGTAAGGAAAATAAACTTATCTAGTAAATGAGAATGCACAAAAACTCACAGCAAAAAATATAATATCTTAAAATTTTTGAATCTCTGCCAAGTTTATAGAGAATAAATGGTATTGCTATGTTTTTAGACTTTCCTCCATACCAAAGAAATATATTGTCGAGCTTTTTTGCCTTTTTTTTTTTATGAATGCTCAGACCTTTGAAAAGCAAAGTATTGAATTGTTTCTCTACTTATCATTTACTTACAGGTACTGGAACTTTAGTAAAAATACCTGGTATATGTTTGCACTGAGCTTTCCAATGCAATATAATAATATCCAAGAAAGTCCTAGGTACTTTTATCTCTTTGCCTATCTCAGAAGAGCAATGAACTTTGTAGAAAGTAAGAGATGAACAAACTTGAAAATAATATCCATCTCTTTTTCAAGGAGCTACATGAGGTCACTCAATATCTGACATTTTGAACTAAGGCAAGCAAATACTGTGCTCTAGGATCACTTGTCAGACCAGGGACAGAGCTAGGTGAAATCCAGTTCAGTTTGCATGACTGTGTCTGCCAGATTTCCTGCTCACCTGGGAAGTCTAGGGCACTTGTTTCAAATGTCACGAGCGCAGCGTCTTATTTCAAGTGTATAAATTCTTGCTTATTGTTGGCATCCTTGAGGAACATAATTTTGGGGAATGATCTAATGGTTTGGAAGAGACATGAAAAAGAATCACAGCAGTGCTCTCAGGTGACATGGAGTTTTTGTTGTTTTGAAATGTGTGTATTTTTTTTGCTCAGTATCTTTGTTACAGAAAGGTTGGTGTTGTGATCAAATCGTATCAAAGATTTACTAGGAATAGGTGGCTTTCTAGAAAGACTGGCTAGTATTGAATAATTGTTTTCTAATAACAACTCTGCTGTTAGAACCCAGTATTGACTGTACAACTGGTTGCAGAGCTGTCCACTGAGCACATTGTAAAACTATGTCCTCTCACTTAGTTTCTTTCACTTGAGGCATATTAGAGCACTGTTACTGAAAGAATTTCAGTGATCTGTAGACTTGTTGGATGAATGGTTTTTTTCCAGCTACACACACATTTATTTCATGTTGCCACTTCTAGGTAAATAGTTTAAGGGTGGTTGAAAATGCAAGCCTTTCAAGTTTGTGCACACTGTTCTGACTTGTTTTCATCTCCATAAATAAATTTGATTTATGACTTTGATAACAGGAAGGTAGACCCATCAATAAAACATTTCTGAGTTCTTTTTCTCTTCTTACAGTTCAATACACCACTTGGCTCCTGCCTCTTAGCAGCCAAATTATCAACCCCCTTCAGAAAAGATTTACACCAATTTCCTACTTGCTATGTACTTAATCATTGGTCTGGTTCATTCCAGTGTCAAAATGTTTTTAGTTTGCCAAGATAATCTCTTTCCAGTAGTCCTAAAGTGTCATCTTGTGGCTAACGCTGGTTATGATTTTATATCTTCAAGAACAAACATACCCAAGCGTCAAACATAGAAAATCTGCCATTTCTTCTCTGGATGTTGATAAGATTAATGGTGGGTGTCAAGATTGTTTTATTTTAACAGAGATTGCATGATTTGGGTTTACTTTGGAAATAACTGATGACAGGTAATAACAAAAATCACTAAGTTCATCCTTCATTTGGAAGCTACTGATAGATTTTTCTATGGTTAAATGCAGTCATATGACTTAAGGATACATGAAAAACAAGTCATAACAAATTATTAGATTTTTGAAATGCTCACTTGATTGCTACGTAACTCATCTCATTTTTACACTTTAATGAAACAAACATAAATTAAATATCTTCAGAAGTGAAATAGTTGAACTATCACACTGGTCCCAGGATAACAACTCAAATATAAACTGTCTTAAATTAGCACAGAGCATTCCAGCTTGCTCAGCTACACAATCTAATGTCCCTTTTGAAGGCAGTACAAAGGCAGTTTGAGTATTTGACTGAGTAGACTGCAACTTCTTGCATCATGCAAAGGAATCTCAGTATCTTAGAGGAATTTCATTTGAGAGCTTTGAAAAATGGAGTAGGGAGGAGCTTTGACTATGGTGTAATATTTTTTCTCAACACTTTTTCAATGACACTTCTGTTGCCATTTTAAATTATTTGGATTTGATGTAATGTTTATTAGGAATAGAAACATTTTTTACATTACACTTTTACAGTTTTTAAGTTTTTTCTAGGAAAAAAAAGTTGTCTTAATTGCAATTCCAAATTGTGGTAAGTTCTGGGAACCTGAAATTTGAAATCCTTTAGATAAAAACTTTCTATTATCTACATTTACGTGTAAATCACACACTGACAGTATATTACCTAGATTGTGGGGATATTTCTGTATTTGTGAAATTCTCCTTGAAAATAAAAGCATATACCATTTCTGCTTGCTGCAATGTTGTACAGGATCCAAAACTATTTTCAAACAAGCAAAATGAAATTTCATCTCGCTCAAATGTGAAACAGTCCATTTGATCTGAAATCTAGCATTTTATTTTCAGGCACTTGTAAAAAAGTAAAGAGAATAAATAATTAGATTCACAGAAATGAAGTTGAATTTCCACTGTCTTATGGAACAATTTTAGCCTTACAGCTCTTGCGTTGCATGACAGCAATCCAAGTTCAATTTCTTTTTCTTCCTCATGGATTTGAACAACTGTTCCTTTGTTCCAGTATAGTTCTCAGGTTATGAGTATTTTGGACTTTGGGAATTATGATAGTTTTGTGCTCACTGTCCCCTATTGGTGGTGTTCCACTTTTGTCACAAAAATAGATGCTAGATCTCAATTTTCCATCTCCCGTGCAGCTGGTTTGTTGTCATGATGTTTGGGTCCTTCTCTACCACTTCTGTGAGGTCTCAATGGCTCAGCAAGAGTGATCTGATAACTGGAATGCACCTCTCTGAGACCTTGGTTTGCCCTGAACTGCTTAATACATGGATTATACAGCATTGCAGAATCTCTGTAGAGATGCCTCAAACTAGCATAACTGTCACAAGTCTAACAGAACAGCTTGACTGCAATGTCTTGTGATGTCCTTTCTTACAGCATATTTATGCATGTTATAAAGAAATCATTCCCACTAAACTGTTTGTTCAAAGGTCTATCAAAATGTTATAAATATATCTATATTGTTTATTTTTTCTGACTGCTTAAAATGACATCAATGTAGATTATGATCTCATTCCTAGAACAGAACAAGGGCTTAAGTCAGCAATGTGCTTTCTGTAAGTGGAGTGTTTGTAGTAATGTGCAGTGTATTCAAAACTAGTTCTCAGAATTAGTGACTTTATAGATTGAAATTAGAGATGTTACTGAGTCTGCGCGTCGTGTCTCCAGGATTGAAGCATTGTACGACAAGTCATCCTCCAAATTTTGGGCCATCTCCAACATGCTCATAGATGGTGGGAGGCAGAGACTGCATAGTTTTATGCTACAGATGGATTCCCCAACAACAGAGAAACCTCCAGCTGAACCATTTCAATGATCTTGAATATCTGCATTTCGAAAAGCAGACCGAGGCATTTTGAAGCTTTCTGTGAAAGAATTTGCAAGGAAAGGCACATAACTGAATCTTTGTAACAGGTTTTTATTTTCTTCATCACCCAAGCCAAATCCAGTGCAAAGCAGGCAAAGCCTTACCCTGTGTGTTAAATATCTTCCTGCTCTTTGATCTCTTGTTTTGAATTAATAGTGTAACCTTCTAAGAGGTAGGAAATGTCAAATATAAATATTACCTTCAATTTCTAGCACCAACGATTTTGAAAAGTCGTGCATGTTCTTAGGTGTGTCTGTAGTAAAAATGCTGTCCCACCTTTATTTACATTGCAGTGACATGCCATAATTGCTAAATTATTTCAAGTGAAAAAGTATGCATTCCCTGCCCCAGAGCACATGAAATCTAAATTCATTTGCATAAAGAGCAGTGTAATTAATGCATAGACAAGATGATCCCTCTGAGATGAAAGTTGTTAAAGAAAAGAAATACTTCTGTTTTTTCACAGAAACTGTTGGCTATTTGTAGTGAGCTCATCTGTGTGTAATATTTTCTACTGCAGAGCGTATCTTTAAAAAAGATTTTTGAGTCAAGCGGTGAATGAGCTAACACAGATACCTGCTCTAGTGATAACTTCCAATGAATTCTGCTTCTGAAGTACTGCTAAGGTAAATTAGATATCGATTTCTGACAAAATGGGAGATTTGTCTCATTGCTGAATTTTAAATCTCACAGATTAAACAAGAATTTGATAGCTGATGCTAAAACTTATTGTTCTTTGTGTTATAGATGTATCCGGAGTCCCAAACTGAAAGGTTCCACTGTGCAAATACACAGCAGAAAGAGAGGGGGGGGATGCAGTGAAACATAAAACATTTGCAGTTTTGCTCCAGAGGCTAAAATTTCCTAAGATGAATCTTCTGTGCATGATCATGCAGAAGCAACCAAACAGAAAGATGACCTTGGTTTTCACTAGAGATTGAAATATTTAGCCATATCCTGTCTAGTTTAACACTTTTGTATAATTTCACACAAGATGCTCTGCTGTCTGCAAATGTGCAAAATTTAAAATGTGTATTTGTACCATCTTTCATGATCTGCCTTTTGAGATGCTGTGAAGTCAAAGCATCATAATTACATGTTATTGTTCTTTTAAATCAATTACAATTCTTCAGAGAACATTTAAGGGGGTTTGGGTTTGTTGTATGGTTTTTAATTGAGCCTGACCAAGGGGCAAAAAGATGTGATCTCATATCGCAAGACAAGGAATCTGCAAATCCTTCAGTCACAGTTACTTTCTAGGATTAATTACTGCAACTGCTTTCTCATTGCCCTCCATACTTTTTTTACCATTTCCATAGGTGTTACAGAATTCTGCTCCTAGAATATTTTACTCTTGTAAAGAACCACAGGATATCACTGTATTTTACATCCACTTGCCAAATATCTTATTAACATTAATACCATGTTGAACTTAATTACACAGTATTAAAACTCAAGCTTTGTGTATTTTTCTTTATACTTGATTGTATGCATCTTTCTTGCAATCAGTTCTGTTTCCCCTGTCATCACTTACATTTTTGTTGGTTATTTTATGCTCTATATTAAGACATGATCAGGTTCCATCAGGACTGACCTAGTACTCACTGGAGTCTTTTTTAATTACTACAGTTCCTTCCATTCTAAAAATAGTTATATGTGTATCCTGTTTCTTTCCAGTTTTAAGTGTTCAAGTTGATAATATAAGGCTTGGAACAGTATGGATTGCTGCAAGTAGTCAATAATGCCATTTTAGCTTAATTGTGTGCCATTTAACCCGAGGGATTCTGAAGTCATTAATTGTTCATGTGTTAATTGTTGGTAAAGGAGATTGAGTCTAACTCATATGTTGTAAATGTTCCTCATATTTAACTCTGCCACAAGTCTTGTTTCAGATATTTGTTGCAATAAAGCTAATGAGGATAAGATTTTTATCACTTTTATAATGAGAGTATGTTTCAATATCACTGAATAACCCTGTGGTCTAAGTAATTATTTGTAGTTAGCAGTGGTCCTAAATAAGTCTCGCTACTGTCCATGGAGAAACCATTTGTTCTATGATTTGTTCTCTTATTGTTTCTTCTGGCTTTCAGATAAACTAGAAATACATTAGACATTTTTCTGGTCTTCAATGTCAGCCGTTGTGGCGGTTGTTACAGCGTTGCTAGTTAATTCCCTGTATGACTGAAACAGAAAAGTCACTTTTGAGAGTTATCAGTTTAAGCAGTCCCTCTTATTCTGTGTAGAGAATGAGGATCATATCACAAAATGAAGTATGGACCATAGCAACTTGAAATACAGGTATGGACACACGTTCATCCACCTTCTCAAAGAGCACAAGGGTATGTGTCACAAATGCCTGAAGCCACTTTGTTGTTCATGTTTTTCTGCAAACTCAAGAAGGGAACACCGTGCACTTGACCTGCAGGAGTGAGTCTAGTACGGAACTTGATTCATCGCTGAGATTCTCTCATAAGGGTTCCTTCAAAACTACAAGATAAAACTACACATTTTTATGTAGGTTCGTGAGCTTTTCTCCAACAGTCTCAGCTGGATGAAAGTATCTTCTCTTCTACTGTCCCTGCACTCTATGATGATCTGTTGCCATCTCTGCTTGCGTTATAATACATTGTGAGTCTGACTGCGTGGCTGTGCAGTCAAGTTTGGTTCTACCTTACTGAATTTTACTTGGCATAGTACCTTTGGAAACAAGGTGGTGCTCCTAACATATAATGAAGTTCAGCTCCATCACTTCACTTTAAGCACCTTGTTACCACACTGTGCTCATACACTATTAAAAACTGTGGTGCTTCATTTTGGTCCTAACAGATAGCATGTGTGGCAGTAGCTTATTCTTAATATATTGTGTAAAACAAACCAGGAATTGTTGATCTATGAAATAATTGTCATTGTGTCTGAGTGGGACCAAATACTGGTTTCTAAATAATTTTTTCTGTTTCCTTTCATTAGGTAAAGAACATGTAAAACTACATCTCTAAACACATTCAAAGGGCCTAAGTTTCTTCTGGGAAAAAAAATTACAGTGTCCTCTCCGTTTTGAGATTGATGAGATAAGGGTGTTCAAAGGAATTCTACTGAAAGTAGATTTTTCTATAAATGGAAATTGAAATGCATTACCATGTCTGGGTAATGGCACAGCTAAATTTCAATATTTAATCTGAGTTTGCAGTTCAAAAGGAAAAAAGGTAATTTGGTATTTTAACTTATTCAAAGCTGTATTTTATTTATTCTTAATATCTATTAAATCAGCTAGTAATTAGTCTGTTAAATCTGTTAAACTTGGTCTCTTTCAGGATATGTATTTACACAAATTATTGTTCAAATAAAATAAGACCATTTGCATATTCAAATACAGAGGGCATCTTTAAAGCTCTATCGCACAACACAATTCAGATCCTTTTCCTCCTTCTAGCCATAGACTGTAGCTGTCTAAAGATTTATGGAATCCATTCTTTGCATGGATAGAGATGTGATAAAAATATATGTGAAGCGAAATAACAGCTTTTCAGAACAGTTTTTTAAGGCATTTCTAAGCAGACAACTTAAATTCCAGGAAGGATCCAGTTAGTCTTCCCTGTACTGCCTCGCTGTGTGTCAGCCTAAAGGAAGCCGTATCCTAAGAAATCTTCCCCTAGGCCTTTCGGAAGGCTTGATGTGAACAGCAAAGCATACAAATAAAACATTGGGGATGCATACTGCATGCAGATTGTGGCCATTAGAAACTGAATAATCACAATATTTTATCCTTTATTAAACTAAATGCCAAATGTGCAAAGAAAAAGCCAAGTCAAGACTTTCTTTAAACAAACAAACAAACAAACAAAACACACCCAAACAAACAAAAAGCCCAAGGAAATCACAGTGATCACATCTAATACAACTTCTTAGCCTGGAAACAAAAAGGAAGCCTCTGTATCCATCCTTTTTGGATAGTGACATCCTGTAATGTTTTGCCCCTTTCTTTGACACAAGATCTGCCAATAGAAATTCTTTATTCTTTTTTCACAGATTGAAACAAGGGAGAACAAACCAGATTTGACAGAAGTCGTGTTTTGAATCTAAAAGTGAGTTCAGTTCCCATCTTACTTCTCCCTACTTACTTTCCCTTGCTACGGTGTGACCCTGCCATACCCCACTGCTGTGGCTTTTCTGGGAGAGCAGCCTGTTCTTCCCTTAAGGAATTCACAGCGTGGTGAAGCACCACAGCATAGTTTGGGCTACCCAGTAGTGCTACGTTTGATACTCATTTAAGAGGCAAATGCCCTGAACTGACATCTAAGGCCACTGATGCTTTCTCGCTGAACAGTTCAGCACACCCGTCGTAACACACTGTACGTGTTCCCAGGGCACCGCGCTGAAGGCTTGCGCTGGGGTGCAAGTAAGGTAGATGCCATACATGTCTCTTCCCGCTTCTTGCTTTTCAGGCATTGGGCACACACTGCTGCCCGATTTGTTTGAAAGTGCAGGATCAGCTCTTTGTTCTTTGGAAAGTTTCCCTTCAGTAGGCCCGTGCACAAGGCCTCGGACCCCCAAGTGAAACAAGAATAGCCCAGGAGCGCCTTTTGTAGCCCATGAGACATTTCCAGACTAATCAAAAAAGACACTTCAGGACAGAACAATGTAATAGGTATGAAAATCATATCAGGTTTGCATTTAAAAAAGATTTCTTCTAGGATTACTCAACTATTTTAACCTCTCTGTCTTCTGTTTTAACTCCGGCCTTTAAAAGTTAAAGTAGCAATCTCTTTAGTTAACTGCCTGGAAGGTTTCTAGTCTTCTCTGTATCGCCGGTTGATTTGCTTTTACAGTGAGGGCAAGTAACTTTAAATGAACTAAGTCCCGAGAGTTTGGAAAGACAGTAGTTCAATTTAAACTTTAAGAAAATTTGATGCCAAGCATTAATAAGGTATTAGTTGGATATTACAACCCCTTGATTTAATTTTCTCCTGGAAGCTCTGTATATATGCATGAGTATATCATGAGTTTTCAGACTCTGAAACACTATCCCAGCCACTTGCATCTTCAGTCCAGGGGAGTACTCAGTAACAACCTCCAAATTCTCTGAACCTGATAATTCTCCTGGAGCTTTAATCCTTTGTGAAACGTTCACAAGAGATGACTGGTTGTGGCTTCTTCTCTCTTCTGAGGGAAAACCAGAACTGAATAACAGGTACTAAGATTTATTTTTACAAAGATTTTATTTTGCAGATATGTAAAGACCAAAAACCTTACTGAAACCAGCATTTAGAAGATTAAGTAGCTTCTTCCCCTTTCTAAATTGCATCGGTGCTTTATTTTAATCTTTACAACTTCAAGTATCCTGGAAGTCTGTTTGGAAATGTACCACTACTCAAGTGCACTCTGCTATTGCATGGTGGCAGCTTTCTGTTAGCTACCAAACCAGAGCTCTTCTTGCATTTTTAGTGTTTTCTTCCTTGTTGTAGCTTTCTCTTGATGAAGGAAAAATGGCTGTAACTTTAAGATATCAGATCAAGGTATGGAGTTCAGACCAATAAATAAAAACATTCTGCATCACATATTTTCCCCTCCATCTGGTAAAAGCACTTTTAAAATTGTACACATTGCCTCAAAACTAGAACATTTACAATTTACTTCCCAACTGGTTCTGGGCACAGAGAATGTTTGGACATAAATGAGAAAATAATACAGAGGTTGGCTGCCCATTTTCTGATTGCTTGGGTAGATGAGCACTCCTTAGATGCAGACCCCACCAGCCCAAGGGGTTAGGTGCGAGTATGTGTTCACTCAGTTAAGTCTGCTCTGCCAACTCATTGAGTAATGGCTCTGAAGTGTTTCTTGGCTTGAATTTTCTTTTTGCCAAACCATTTTCTTGGAGTGCCAGGTTATTTCTGATATATGCAGTAAAGTAACTACAGTTGTGATTGACACTGTGTTAGCACACTCAGGTGGATTCTTAACTGTTTGACATGGTTCACGTGCTGCATGACTGCGACTGAAAAGCAACATTAAATTCGTTCTTACTGAATGTCTGTTATCTGCAAATCTCATGTGTTAAACCAGGCTTTCTGAATCTGAACCAAGAACTTTGAGTAGAGTTACTGATAGTTTAAGATTAATTATTTTAAAATTAATTACGTAGCAAAAAAAATATTTATCTTCAGTGTTTCGCATTTAACTTCTTTTTAACATTAAAGTTATAAACTCAGGGTGAGAATGTAGAATAAGATTCTGCTGAAAGTCATTAGCAATGGCATAACAACTCTAAAATTATTTATGTCAAGCAATACAAAGTTACGTGAGCTAGACCTTGAGTTCAAAGAGAAGATGTGGTTTTAATGTAAATTAAAACAGATTCTTACTGGCCACTAATCAAGTGTTTACCCGTTTCCATTAAAACTACATTGAATTTAATCGGTATGCTTTCTAATGCATGCATTTCTCCCTAAATAAGAAGCGTATTTGTCATGAATATTTAAATTGGATTTTAAATCCATGAAAGTTTAATTTAAATAAAAAGTGAGGTGATTTTTCAGGGTTGAAAGTTGGCGTCTTCAATTTCTATTCAACAGTTGTAAACAAATTTCAAAGTTAATGGTGCCAAGGGAATTTTTCTTAGCATTTGGGATTTAATGTCTTTGTAAAAGTCTTAAATGTGACCACTTTTTATGTAATATTGTCTTACATAACTTAAGTTTTTGTTTCTTGTAAATGAAGCCACTAATGACTAATTCAGAAATTGGAATAGTACAGAGTATTTTAAACATAAAACCTGTATACAAGACAATAAGTTGCAAGATAGTTTTGCCCTTCTCACTGTAACCACCAAGTATGATATGGGAATAATTTTCTTTGTATATATTCTGTCATGCTATGTTTTTAGATTTTCAATACACCTGTAATATAAACTTCATCTTTATTTCTGTGATTGCTATTCTTATCTCACAGATACTTTTTCATTTCTAGCCTTTTAGGTTTTTATACTAATAAATAAAGGATTAGTTCTCTACAGTGCTATGGGTATGGGCTAAGAAACCAAACTTTAACAAAAAATTTCCATTAATTTTATTCTAAGAATATGACAGAGTTGTCTTAAACAAAAACCTGTGATGCTTGCCTATTTGTTGAATGAATTGGCCACTGTGAATCTTTCTTACAAAACTGAGTTTGTGTAGAGTCTCAGGCTTCATTTTAGGTTGTTTATCATTTTATTGATAAAAAAAGTCTGCTCTTAATAGTGACCTCTTTTTTACTGTTGATTTTGCTTCATATGTAGGCAGCTTTTGATACAAAACTTCTCTTGATTTTATTGCCTTGTTTTAAAGTGAGCACAGAGAATTGGATCTTGAAATGTATATTTGATTTAAGTGATATAAACCAAACAGATAACTGTGGAAAAACTATCACTTTTTTTATCATTAATTACTGAATAGTTGTCACAAATCTTAAACCAAAACCTAACAAATGTACACATAAAATACATCTAAACCTTCTTAGTCAACCCAAGTCCTATGTTAACTTGAAAACAGTAGGCATCTAGTGGGGATACTGTCCAGCTTCTTTGAATAGACTTCATCCTCAGCAGTGATGAAGAAAAGGCAGCAAAGATTTGAATCAAGACTGTATTTACATGGTTAGAACTTCTGATGTTTGATGGCAGTGGTGCCTTTGTTAAGCCCTCAAATATACATCCTATATTTCAGGGAAGTATCCCCTTGGTAAGATTTGGTGTCGGACCAAGGTTTTGGAAGAGCGTACCGCAGGCAGTCTTATTCCTCTTTAGACCAAGTTTTACCTGTCTGAGCAGACATCGTGATTGGAGTTGGTTTCTGGGGTACTCCAGAGTATCAGTGTTTCAGCAGAGAAAATTAGTTATCTGAATTTAAATGCACCTTATTCATGTCTCCATGGAAAAAAAAGTTTGAATATGTTAATTCCTATGAATATATATTATAAGTATATAAAAATATCAAAATCAGCATTCCATGCTGTAAATAGAAACCAGAATACAAGGAAGCAAGAAGCTGGCAAATCATGAATAAGTTAACATCTTCTTTAGCCCTTTGGAGCACTTACTCTCCTAGTTTATCCCGTCTCTTCACAGTAAGCTAAACAGTACACTGACAACTCTACTTCCTGTTAGTGGTTGATGTTTTAAGACATTTGAATTGAAGCACTTAGTAAATCTTAGTTCTGTTGAAGTTGATTTGACAGTTATTATGGACTTGAATAAAAACAGAAAGACTCCCTTATTTTTCCAAACCCAAAGCTACTTTCTGTGTTGATTTACTTCTATTTGGCCTTCAAGGTTTATCTCAGATAAGCAATGGATTTCTATTGAAGATGTAGTAGCATTCTTGACGTTCATTAAACAAGCACAGAAGTGCACAAGGGAAACGCTCTCAGCAGACTGGTTATTACCACTCGTCACTGTCACAGAGGTCATGTATTACTGTTTAGGCACTGAGTCAGCTAACTGTTACTGAAAGATGAAAGGTTGGATATAAAAGATGTAAATGTTCACGAACAGATGCATTTTACCATGATACTGTCTGTCACTCAAATTCAAAGAGCGTAGAAAATGTTATTGCTTGTTAGAGGATCATGGTTCCAGCATTTTGAGGGGCTTCCTCATTGCCAAATGTTAATGCATTTTAACAGACATGATATCCTGCAGGGAAGTTATCTGACTAAAAAGTAGCAGACATGGGCAGGGATAGACTTGGAGAAAGGTCATTGACGTTACAGGCAAGTGAAATCTTGAAAGACATAGAGTTGAAAGCAGAATTCCCTGACACTTTAATGTAACCAAGGTTTCACTCGATTACTAACCTGGACACTTGCTTCTTCCAAGTTTTTATGTGTATTCTTTACTTCCTTGCCTTGCCTTTCAACATTGGTATTTAACAGAATCACAGAATTATTTAGATTGAAAAAGACCTTTCAGATGATCAAGTCCAAACCTTAACTTATCACTGCCAACTCTACCAGTAAACCATGACCTGAAGCACTGCATCTACACGTCTTTTAAGACTTCCAGGGAGAGTGACTTACCCATTCCCTGGCAGCCTGTGCCAGTGCCTGACAACCCTTTCTGTGAAGTAATATGTCCTAATATCCAGTCTAAACTTCCTCTGAAGCAGCCTGAGGCCATTTCCTCTTGTTCTATCACTTGTTACGTGGGAGTAGAGACCAATACTGCCTCACTACAGCCTCCTTTCAGGTAGTTGTAGAAAGCATAAGCTCTTTCCTCATCCTCCTTTTCTCCAGACTAAACAACCCCTGTTCCCTCAGCTACTCCTCATAAGACTTTTCAGACCCTTTACCAGTTTTGCTGCCCTTCTCTGGACACGCTCTAACACTTCAATGTCTTTCTTTTAGTCGGGTGCCCAAAACTGAACACAGCATTCAAGGTGCAGTACCCTGGTCCTGCTGACCACACTATTTCTGACACAAGCCAGGATGCTCTTGGCCTCCTTTGCCATCTGAGCGCACTGCTGGCTTATATTCAGCTGTCAACCAACACCCCTAGGTTCTCTTCTGCAGGCAGGTTTCTATCTATTCACGCCCCAGCCTGTTCAACACTCAGCCTTGTTGAACCCCATAAGGTTGTTGCTGGTCCACTGATCCACCCTGTCTTCCTTCCCTCAAACAGATCGACACTCCTGCACAACTTGCTGTTGTCTGCAAAGTTACTCAGGGTGCACTCGAGCCTCTCATCCAGATCATTCATAAAAATAATAAACAGAACTGTCCCCAGCACTGAGCCTGGGGAACACCACTTGTGACTGGCTGCCAACTGGATTTAACTCTATTCACCAGAACTCTTTGGGCACAGTCATCCGGGCAGTATTTTACCTAGGGAAGAGCATGCCCATCCAAGCCAGGAGCAGCCAGTTTTTTCCAGGAAAATGCTATGGGAAATGGTGTCAAAGGCTCTAGCAATTCTAGGTATACAACACTCGCAGTCCTTCCCTTATCCTTTAAGTGGATCACCTTGTCAATAGAGGAGATCAGGTTAGTTAAGCAGGACTTGTCTTTTATAAATTCTTACTAACTGGGCTTGATCAACTGGTTATCCTGTAAGTACTACATGATGGCACTCAAGATGATCTGCTCCATAACCTTTGAAACAGAACAATACAGCTGCTTCCATTCTGTACATGAATAATTTGGGCACAAGAAGTCTAGCAGCAGCCCATGGCAGTCTGGGAACAAAGTCTTCAATTCATTTTACAAATACTAATTAATGTCTTCATGACTGGACTGCACTTCATCCTCTGCTTTGCTGCTGGAATCTCTCTTTTGATGTTGGCAAGTAATTTGGCCATGCATTAACTGATAACCGAAAGTGAATTTCAGCTTCTTTTGCAGGAATTTATGATGTTATTTTTTAATTATCTCTTGAATAATCAGAAACTGAAATGAGCTTTCACACTGACTAATCTGTTAAAATTAATAGAGTAAAGTTATGGTGAACTGCCTGAATACTAGAGAGAAGCTGAATTTTCCACCTGAAATATATTCATGATGAACCCTTTTTCTTTCAGTTATTTATTGTACGAGGTAACTTCCTACAACATTTTTTACACAGTTTGATACTTAACTCAGATGCCATTAACAACTACTGAATTAAAAGTGATCTAATGCTTCATGTTATTGCTTTCTCTAGACTTATGTTTCATTTCTGGTTTATTTATTTGCCTGTGAGGACTGTTTCCTGTACTGGGATGAGTGCTTAAATGAGGCACTTCTTTACAGCCCTCATTCATTCAAGTGCTTTTAATAACAAAGTTTTCTTGACCTCATCTTTAAATTCATTTACAGGAATCTTGCCTTAACTTTGCCAGTTTCACTGTTTTGGCTTTCTTTATCAAGTACAACTTTGTTTTGTTTCCCTTGTAACTTTGCTCTTTATGAATGGTTTCATTTTGAATATTATTTAATTTCTATTTTTATATATCTAAATAAAAACACACCTTTTTGACATGCACAGCTATTTTTTCATGTGTTATTGTAGAGGAATGTAGTCTATGCTCTATAACATGCAGCTTTTAGGAATGATTCTCAAACAAGTATACAATTTTCTGCAAAGCAATGTGACTCCTGTTGTTAGGCACAGCATTTCTATGCATTGAAGAGCTTCTACATGTATTTCTTTGTTCCATTAAATCGAGTGAACTTTTCAGAGTATATGTAATGTTCAAAAATAGACATAAATATGGGTTTGTGCACTCAGCTTGGACAAATTTAATCCCAGTAACAGACAGTCAAACTGCAGATGTCAGTGCGGATCAGGGCCAAAAAGTGTCTTTTTCTAGAGTTGTCAGGAAAATCAGAGCAGAAAAAGATTCAGCCATCTATGAAAGGAATCAACAACATGCATTGTCATGTTCTGCCCTCTGGAGATACTGAAGAGGCTGTACCTTGTGTTCTTCTAGTCCTTCTCATGCCAACTCAACAGAAACCTCACTGCCTATATAACAGGTGAGGCACATGTGGAGGCGATTTCCACTTTGTGCTCTTTCGAGGAACTGGATGGATTTTCGTTCAATCAACTTTTGTTGAAACCACCAGCAATGCCATAAAATAGGATTTTTGTAATGTGACAAAACAAATAAGTGAGAGCTGTTTGAGAAAGTCAATGTTCTCAATCTGACGGTCATCTTACTGTAGGTATTAACTGTGCGATTACAGAATTGTTGTTTGGTAGCACTACTGGTCACTTTGTACAGAAAATAGCTCTTGTGTGTCAGAAAACCCTATCAAGTTTAAAGACAGAGAAAGGATTTAAAGCCCGAGAAAGGAAATAGTTTCAAAACTATTTTCAGTCTTAGATTTCGTAAACGGTTCTTGGAAATACACCGTCCCCAACCCAATGTCTATTATTTGATTGTTCCTAGTGATTGCCTTGCTACAATTGAGTATGAGACACCAAAAACAATCAGATCTTGCCATCTACTGGCATATTCGTGAATTACCACCACTATATTTCTTTTAAATCTGTTAAGGATTACACTTATTTCTTTAGAAGAGGATTCCTGTTTGCCCATTGATTATCCCAGCACCTATTCTTTAGCACGTAGTCAAGAGCTGATAGTTGAAACGGGTGATGTATGCGTTTGTGGTGGAACAGACAAAAAAACCAAGACATAAATAAATAAAACTGAGATACCTAACACAGTATTATATATTACAGTCCTATTTTTATTTCTTTTTACTTAGTAATATTTTTGCCTTAGGCTATTTCTTTGCTTTTAGAATAATGCCTTTGTTTTCATACACCTGCAATTGTGATGGTTGCTTTGTAAATCACAGTGTTACATCTGTATCATTAATTCATGTGACAATATTCAAATAAGGTAGTTTGCAAACAGGAAGACAAAGGGTACCTGCAAAGCATTTGAATTTACATATGACGAGCCAGGAACAATGCCATCTTTACCCAAAATAAGTTATTTTGTCCAGGTAGTGGAAAAGAAATATTTCTGTTGCAAGAAAACCACTATCTTTTTATTATGTCTTCAGTCTGAAAAAAGTATACTAGTCATGTTTTCGTTTATTCTGTAGTGATCATTATAGAATGATTCACAAATCACCATGATTTGTGATATCTAGCTAATACAATATGACAAAATACAACTTGGCACAGAAACTCTATACCTTCAGATTGGTTTTGTTCAAACAGAAATACAGGTAGTAAGCTCCCTAGTAAAAGTTCTAAATCATGCCAAAGAAGCTGAGGTGAATATAGTCTTCTGTGCACTTAAAAAATACAACTTCTCTCATTACTGTTAATCAGAGCAATGTTTATACAGAATGTTCTTTATGGCATATATATATATATGTATATATTTTACTCACTCTAGGGTTTTTGCTGTCCTTATCACACAAAATGGAAGCTTGTCTCTGGAGCACAAAAAATACTGTACTCAAGAGCTGAAATTATAAGGAATTGTTAGGCACTTTCCTAAGAATGCAGAGATCGCACTTCTAACAAGGCCCAAACAGCAGAACTGTTGATACGTATATGGCTATACCATGTTGCAGCTCCTTTGAAGGAAAATAAATATTAATTAAATTGCAGCCCTGAGATACCATCAGTTGAATCGAATTTAGTGTGCATGACAAGCTGTTAAATTATAACTGAGCACTTTTAAGATTGAAAACACCTAGCTTTTTAAGAGTAAGTAGCTATTCAATAATACAGATGTGTATTCAGTTGTTTAAAGACACTACGTACTATTGGAGCATAGCTGGATATAGCAGCATATGCCTGGAATCATATGATATAGGGACTCCTCACATTAAAGAAAGTCCTATCGGTACGATTGTTCTGTTTACTATTCAGGAGGGGAGATGGTTAGGAGGCTTGCATATAACTTGGGCTCAGATGATAATTTGTGTCCATCATAACCTGACATCTGCTGGTGTTCTGATTGAATTTGTTTGGTTTCAAATTTGTGTTGCAGGAGTAGTGTTTAGAAGTGTACAGGGTTTAGATGTGTTTCTATAAAGTGGATCTGGCTGAAGATATGTTCCACAGGCAAGACATGCACGCCCATTAGGAGAGAGACATTTTGAGCTGTGGTGATCAAGTATGTGGTAGCTAAACAGTGGCCCAGCTGGATACAAAGAAGGTTTTGTAAGAAGAGACAAAAATAGATCCTCCTGAGCTGGAGCTGAAGCTTACATTTGAAATGGAATCTGCTTCTCACCAAACAGAATAATATACATAAGCAAGAAAATACACCTTGACATATGAAACTGAACCATTTAATACCTTGGCCAAATGGGGCATTAGAGAAGGGCCAAGGTATGTTTGATATAGGAGATCCAACGTGAAAAAAAGATGAAACTGTTCCTGTAGCTCTTTTGATTTAACAAATTAAGAAAATCAACTATGATCGCCTTCAAAATTGTCCCCTTCTGAGTTGACACACAGCTGCATGCAGTGCTGCCAATGTTCAAAGCAATTCCAAAGATCATTTTCTGAAAGGCTATTGAGGATGTCTGACGTTTTTGCTTTTACATCTTCTACCGACAAAAAAATGGGTTTGTTTCAGCACTGACTTGATCTTCGGAAAGAGGGAGCCGCGTCTGGCCAATAGGGCTCAAGCACAGTGATGTTATTGCCTAAAAGCTGCTTCACAGACAAAGCATTGCAGGCCGGCACACAATGACATTTTCCAACTGAGGGTAAGAAAATGTCTGTATTTGAACACGGGTCCACTCTTAATGAGTGAAGGGATCAAGTTGAGTCTCATCTCACTGTGACAGATTAGAACATGTTCTACAATGACTTGACTGCAATTTGCATTCCCTCAGTCTTACCATTGTTAAGAAAACAGCGTTCATGCTCCTGATTTCTGTTTAGTTTTTACTTTTCAGATTAAATCCGGGAAAAGTTGAGAAAATTTGATATCAAGAGCTTTAATACAGTATGGGTTTCTCTTTTTTGACCCTATAGGTCTTCTGGATTCCTTATAGAGTAAGATATTGCAAATGATCCTCTACTGAAAATATCAAATATTACTTTTATTTGGAGAAAATTGGATGGCAAGGAGTACAACTGATTGTTAGTCAGAGCCACCTTTCCTGGCCAGGGTAACCATTTCAAGATTAAGTTCCCTTCTTACAAATTAAAGGAGGAATCATTTGTCACTTTTGCCTTCTCAGGAATTCCAGATTTTTAAATAGAATCTGGCTGAAACAATTACTGATTTCCCCACATTTTTCTGTCCCTGAGAGCATCTCCTCTCCTGGAGGCTTGGCTGGATAAAATCTATTTCCTGCACTTTAAGTATACCATTGCAATTTTTAAGGAATGTTCCCAGTTCTGCTGAAGACATTGAATATTGTCAGTTCTTTCTAGTCTACAATGAATCTTCTAGTGATTGGTCTTTTCAGTGGTCTGGCTCTTCATTTGATTTATCAGTACGCAGTCACACTTCTTACTTCAGAAAAAAACTTCAACAGTAAAAGAATCTCAAGTGACTCTACCTATTCAAAAGACATCAAAAGAATCATACCCATGCCTGATAAATGCATAGATTTATGTAATATGTAGAGATATTTGAACCCCAGCTTACAAGCCTAATAGTACTGTTAAGAAAATTCGAATAATAACATATAGATGTGTTCTGAGTCATAGAGACTTTCTTAGGAATAGTAAGTCTTTAAATGCAAATGTATATGATTTTTTTAATATTATCAGTAATAATCTATTTAAATATCACAAGGCTCCTGTTTTATTCACCTGGTCAGTAAGAATAGTTTTCTGTATGCAAACAGTAATGCAAAAACTGCTTGGCTTAGCAAAGACTTTCGTGCTAGCTGTGTGGAGCTGGCTTGCATTGTTTCTTCTGAGAAGTATGCAGTTATCATGCGGTCTGGTCAGAACATTAACAGAACTATTTGCAATCAAATCTGAACAGATGGACTTCAGCACAGATGCTGCCTTTACTCTCTCCTTAAAGGTGCTCCATAGGAGTAAAAGCCTAGTTAGACAATTGCAGCATCAACATTGGGTCCAGGGTCATTCTAAAGTGATTGGTTCCAGCAAAATGCTTTCTCTTCAAATGTTTGAGGCAGTGGGAACATGCAGGTGCAGGGGAGAATAACCTGAAGGCATCACCTACAGTTCTCCTCATTCCTGCTTAGCATAGAAGCGTAAATTTAAAGCTTTTAGGAAATATGTGTAGCTCAATAGGATTTTGCTTTCTCAATTATATTCCAATTGCTATTATGGAAATGGAGAGAGCTTCTGCTTCCTTTATTTGTTTAAAAACAATTAAAAAAACATTGCTGCTTTCTTTCATCTATTCACTAATATATCAGGCTTTGACTTTCCTAGTGAGAAAGCAGACAATGTGCTAAGATGAGTTTCTAAATGCCTGTTCAGCACTGGGCTCTGTTGGACTCTTACTAAAGCTGTACTTAGAAGGTTCAAATTGCTTTCACTTGAATATACAGCTTGAAACACTTTCAATAGCATTCAAATGACTTACTGAGCCTGATGATACTAATTTTACACGTGTTCCATTTCACTTACTCCTAACTTATACGAAAATACATGAGAAGAGAATGCAGAGATACATCTTGTTTCCAGAATTTTCTTACATCCTAATACTTAAAACAAGGGTGATGTAATACACAGGTCAAAGTGATTAAAACTTCAGGTGGTGGGTTATGACATATCTATCCAGCATGAATTCATTTCATGCTAAAATTTTTGAGTGAAAATGATGCCTCTTGAAAGAAACTAGAGAGATATTCTTCCACAAAAGCTAGGGTAGTAAAGAACATATAAATCATGTAATGATAACTCCTGCTTATCAAAATCACCAGATTTCTAAAAGTGTTAAGCCAGTGTAAAAATGTTTGATGCTAAGAAATTAAAATATCTGCAAGTTCAGATATCTTTTTAAAGAAACAGAATAATATGTTTTTCACAGTACCCTATTTCAAATACGTATCTGTAATGTGACAGCAGTGTAAAGCCAGAGCACACTCCTGACACTGCATGTCTGAGTAAGGACCCTGCCCTGAGCGAATGTTTGAGAACAGGAGTATTATGTAGAAACTCTGTATAGTCTAGAGTCATGTATGTAATGTGTAACAAAGGCAGCTTTTCCTTACGCTTGGTGACCATTAACTTTTAAAAGGCCTCTTCTTCCAGAAGCCCCATTGTGGCATTTATAGTCAATTTTCGACAGGAGTCACCCTCCAAAGGTAGCCAATACTTTATGACCTTTGCAAGTCTGTCTGCTTTGAGGCAGAGTTCTGTCAATCTGTTCCATCTTGTTCACAGAATAACACTTCATTTAGTAACAGTACATTTTTGTTTCAAATTACAATGATTTAGAATTTTCTTTTTAAAAAAGACTAAAAGCTTTCTAGGAATTTTAGTCCTAAAAATGTTCTTTGTTCCACTGCCATGTTGGTGCTTGCTGTTGATTTACACAAGATGAAGTTCTGTTCTTTTTCCTGCTATTACACTGGAAGAAAGTCAGAATGTTGACACTTCATCTGCAAATCCCTTCTAAAGTTTTTCCATTTTTTAAATGGGTCCAGTGAATTGGAAGCTGGAATGGCAATGAGAAACATAAAACTTATTGACAGACCCTTGGAAATATCAAATAATTTAAACTTTCAGGTGTGATTTGTTGCCTAATTTATCGGTAAATTCACCTTTTTCTCCAGAGTTCCTGAGCAAACTTTGTAGATGAGCTGCTGAAGTGTGGTGATCTGTGAACTGCTAAAAATGCATGCAGACTTTCCTGGAACAAGCTCATGTCAATGTATGTTTCAAAATGGAATAGTTTATGCAATCACAGATAGGCATATCTTTGCCTCTCTGTGTCTTTGCAATCTGCCTTCATCAGCATATTGGTATAAAAACTGGTATATTTTAAGTACTCATTAGATTGGAGATAAGAACCAGAGGACTCCCATCATTTTAACTGGCACTGTAGGATCAGGTACCAACTGTCTGCCTCCAAGCAGTCTGTATATTCCAAAGAGAGCAATTTTCTTTTTGTATCATTTCTATCATGCTCAAAAAGGCAAATTGGGTATTGAAAGCCAGTTACAATAATTTCCTGAACGGTATCAAAGTAAATGATTGAATGAACATGAGTTCACAAGGTAGCCTAAGAACCCAGTAAGACTTCCTGCTTCTGAGAAGTAAGGACAGTTAGATGCTGCTGGCTCTTCCCATTTCCTTTATTGCCATGCTTCTTCAGGTCTTAACAAATGTTAAATTTTAGTTTTGAAGATGAAGAAAGATAACAGAAAAAAAGGAGAAGAGAGAGAATATTTGCAAACAGGAGAACAACAGTAAAATAAATAGAATCTGCCTGAACCAAATAGGAAGGGACAGCTGGGCAGGTGACCGTCCAAATATCAAGTATTAAAAGCATCATTCAAAATTTCAATCTTCTATGAAGTTGGTCAAGTAGCGTAGCTTCCTAGTGTTTCATTCTCCTTACCTTCAGTATCCCTAAGCCAATGTATTCTCCATAATAGTTGGAGACTGCAGTGTTGCAAAGGTAGAGATAAGTCTTAAAATTTTAATGTGAACACACTCGTATAGGAAGTGGCCATGATAAAACTATATTAGTCTAAAGGTTAAAATGGGATGTGTGCATTCACTGAGGTTGTGAAGGGAATGATGAAATGCTCTTGTTTATGGCACAATTCTAGAAGAGACATAGAACACCTTGATCTGAAATGATGGAAAATGGGGGTTGTACTATCAGCTAAAGAGAACAGCAGCCAAAATACATTCCTCTTCAAGGGCACTGTGATCAAATCCTCAACAAGTTAAATTATTCTAGTAATAGTATTTTGAGTGATCAGGCATAAGAAGTTAGATCTTGTAGAGCTTCTAGAGGGCATGATTTCTTAATAATGGCTTCTTGTGATTATTTTTCTGTGGAGAGGCATAAATGCCAAATTCGTCAGTGCTGTAAGTAATCTGTTTCCTCGCTCTTTTATTTCTCATCTTCCTTCCCTCCCCTTTCCCCTTCAAAACTAAACATTGAACCTCACAAGCTCTGTTTCAAGAAATTAACAAGTTAAAACACAATAATAATGCTAATGATAAGTAAATAATTATCTGTTTGCTATTCTGGAAGGGTGAAGACTGCCATGTAAATAAGTTAACACAATAGAACTCGACTCAGGCTGCTGAACTCCATGGACAGATCGCTATTGGTTCCACTACTCTCCAGATGAGACCTTGGGCACAGTAATTACATATCACATCACTGACTGCCTTTTCTCCTGTTGTTAATTGTTACTTCTTGGTTAGCTGAATACTTAATAGAGAAGAACAACATCATGTTGTATTGTATTCCTTTTTCATTTTTTTGCCGTTGTTGTTCTTTACATTTTGGGGGGAAAAATCTGAGATTTATAATGTCACATCTAAAAGAGCGAAGTCTGCTGGAATAGCTGTGCTGTTGCACGGTGTAAGAAATCATGTGTCCCGGCTTACGTAGCAGTCTAAGAAGGCATGAAAAGCTGATATAGTACCAATATACACTGACAAATTATGCTTTCTGAATATAATTCAGCAAAGGAGGGTAGATAAATCAACATAAAAAATTTCTGCTAGTCTGTGCTGTGTTTCCACAAGAGGGCTCTGTCAGCGCACCGGTACTGACAGCAAAGCTGTGCTCCACTGCAAGAGAACACGTTTATGCAACTAGGGACACACATAAAGCCATGCACTGGGTTAGACTCTTTCTGAGATGTGGAAGCAGAAATTCATTTTTATCACTATAGTATAATTATCTAGTGAAGTTTTACCATAGTACTGTAAGAGAACCACTATCAGCACCGTCAGCCAGGGCATATCTAGCGCGTCTGTGCAACTGTTGCCTAACACCTGCCTTCTGCACTCTTCCCATCTCTGCTTCTTAGCAGTTAAGAAAATATGTTCTTGGCTGTTGGTTTTTTGCTCCCTTATTTGGAAACTAATTATATCATTCTATCCCATCCATTATCTGCAAAAGATATTAAAGATTGACAGTTGTTCACAGTTGAAAAAATTGGTAACCACTGAACTAAATATTCTGTTGAAAATTCCTCCTAAACCAAATATTGCTCTGAATGGTTGATTCGTTTTTAATATCGAACTGCTTAAGTTAATTTAAACACAATTGTTAAGGAGTTATAATTTATACTCCAGTGTTGTACTGCAGAAGGGAAATCGGGTTTGTTCCGTTAAAGTTAAGGGAGCGTTGCAGTGATTTCTTTGCTCCTCTTATGCTTTTGTGTGCAATCCTGCAACGTGACCACAAGAGGTCAACAGCGATACGTAATCCCTAATATCCCGCGTTCCCATGTATGAAACACATTATAATAAAAATAGGGAGTCAGAGAGATTTTCTTTTGAAAATAGAAATATTTTCTATAAAAATAATTATAATGAAATCGTTAGCAATATTTTTTCTAAACGTATTTGAATTATTAGCTAATATTAATTCTAGAACATTCATTTGCTGTATGCTTTCAAACAACAGAAAAAAAGTTATCAAAAAACTAAGTAAATTGTCTACAAATATATGATTTCCCAAATTACACGGTTGTCTTTATTCATATAATAATAAAATAGACTTGCATGAATTGTGTGAAATTTGTTAACCTACCCATGAACATCCAGATTTATTCGCATATCCAGGCACTGCACTCACCTTGTATTTTCTCCTCAGTGCATCTCTGCACATCCCCAGATGTGTTCTCTCGCGGTTTAGGCTGCAACCATCTAGGTCCCTGTTCATGACTTCAGCCAGCACTAAATGCATGTATGGAGCGTATTTTGTGCTGCTCTTGGCACCTTTCATTTCCACTTAGCCCTTGGACTCTGCAGACACACGTGAATATATTTCACTGACATGTTAAAATGGCAGCCTGACTTCCTTTTTAAAAATAGAACCCGTTGGGTAGGGCTAAAATTTACCAGCTGATCACCATAACTACTTTTACTGACGTAAACGACGTACATGTGCCCATCATTTACTTTATTGACACCTAAACTTCAGTCATTCACTGTCTTCACAATTAGTAACCGCATTTTTTCCTCACAACATTTTTTATCATTCTATGACTTATAATCAGCTGCTTTAAAAATCAGTTTGCGATCTCAGAAGTAACTGGTTTCAAAGCAGAAAAGGGCTCATCGCGGTCATTCGTTATGAAGGGAATCAGAGGTCAGCAACGTATAACATTCTCGTCTTTTCATCTGAAATGGACTTACACGTATTGCAGATTGCATTCTCATTAGCAACCCACTCTTTTCTGAATGAAGGTAACACACCAAACTTTTTAATGGGCATCGGTCATATTTCATGCTCATTATCGTAGCATAGTCGACAATGGAAAGTTTATTGCAATAGTCTCCACCCGAGTGGCATTAGCATGGTATTACCTACTGTAAGTAGTAGTTGCAGTTGCATACTTACTCATTTTGCATGCACAGGTGATACACAAAGTTACTCCTAGGTTTTGAAAAGCAAAAGGTTCTCAGGTACATACTTTCAGAAGCTTTAAAAATAGAGGATGCCTTGAATAAAGAGAGTTCAATTAAAGGAAGTAATTTCAAAATGTAATTGATAATTTTTAAGTAAATGTGGCCTTGTAACAGAATGCAGATGGCAAACCCAATATCCAGCCGACCCCAGGCTGTGATCGAGAAACAAGCAGGAGGTGCAATACATTCTATTAATTATTTTCACTGCTACAGTTGTTTGCTATATAATACAGGTCAACAGGGGTTAGCCTGAAGCTTCTCCTAATATATTAGTAAATAAATTTGAACAGATTTTAATTTGCTAATGGAAAGGTCTGAGCCAGTTGCAAATAAGAGTGGGGCTACTTTGTCTTGCTCATTACTATGCAACATGGCTGCTGCCAGCCATTCACACAAAATGTTACATTTCCATAACTCACAGTGTAATTTGTCACGGGAGAGGGGGGAACCAACGAACTCTGTAAACTTTATTAGATTAAAGATAAATGTGTATCGTGGAGCAATCATTCTTATGGAGTCCGTAGGATAATTACACGTTGTACACCTGTCTCTGAACGCTTGCCAAATAATCTAGCATGGTATCTTTGTAATACTTACAGGTTTCAGGGAGGAAAAGATAAGTATATGCTATTTCCAAAGGGTATAAACAAGAGAGAATCCTTTCTCACATACCTCCTAATGATTTCTCACTCTGTTTTGAAGCTTTGCTATGCACCTTTCCAACTCACAGAGCTTCCAGTGCTGTGTATTCACACAGTTGTAACACAGCACCAGCTGCATGGACTGTTTGTTTCTCATCCTTTTCTACTCATAATAACAATTGCTAGGGTTTGGGATTTTTTTTTTCTATAGGTCCTTTGTAAACAGTTATAAATTTTCTCATTTTACAGATATGGAAACAGAGGCATACAGGTCTGTGTCTTACCCAAGCTCTTGCCAAGGTAGGTTGGTAGTAGCAAATCTGGAAAGAGAGGCTAGCTTTCCAAGCCTAGTATCGTTTCCTTGGTTTTCCTGCTTCACATTGCTTTAGAACATAGAGAATGACCACTCTTTTAAACAATCACAGCTGATTAAGAGGTATTCTGCTGACAGGTGTTTTAGCCCAGCAATTCTACCTTGCTGTTTCATTTCATTGATTGTGGACCCTAGGTATGGCATCTATCTTGAATCTCAATTTTTTTTAAACTAGATCATGAAGCTTCGCTCATGTGCATCACTAGTTCAGTTACTTTAACATCTCCCTCTCTGCTGGATTTCAAATTTTAAGTTGGCCTGGTTGTCCACTTCATTTTTTCCCTGTTAATAAGACAAACGAGGCACTATAAATGCTAGAGTGATCAAAAAAGCTGTTGTCATTGATGTTTTCTTAAGACAGACTTCTGTAGGGGAGAAGGACAATACTTGGTCAGGGAAGGTTTATTCAGACAGGAACCTGAGGGTTCATGCAAAGAAGATTTGCAAGTTGGTAGCTTAAAATGTACGTCCTTAAATTACATTTACCTTGTCTGCACACAAAACGTTTCTTACCCTCAACGATTCTCTCCATGTTTAAAATCTTGTTTTCCTGGGTGTATTTTTTTGTGGGGGCAGGGTTTCTGTGGTTTGGTTTTGTTCTAATGGCCTCTTGGTTTTAAATATTCCACCTGTTTGTATCGCTCGGATGCAGGAGGTGACAGGAAGAGCCGTTAATATTTAAACCTTTGTCATTTTCACCTCTTCTTCTCTCTTTTGTGATGCAAGAAGTGGTCCTCGATTTTAAAATGGAGACGAATTAAGAAGCATCTAAGGATTAGTCCCTTAATTACAATAATCCTTAAAGGATTATTCAAAGTTTGGCCCTTACTAAAGTTTTAAACTTCGCCATGCATTTTAAATCAGCAGCAGATTGATCTCTGGCCCAACAAAAGAGAGAGTTCAGGTTTAAGCATTGTTTGCTTATATGTTTAGATTGAGAAAATAATCTACCTCAGACAACACAACTACTGATATTTATGTTTGTTACTGGTAAACAACTTGCTCAGTGAATCTCGTTCCATTTTACAGATTCTCGATAATCCAATGTGTTATTGCTGTAGAAAAGCCTGGAATAAGCAAAAAAGAAAGGGGAGCTCCCTAGTTGCCAAGGTCAACGATGTGACTTTTCAGGCAAATCCCTTTCTACCATCCTATGGCCTTGAATATAAGAAGTAAGTGAAGTCCTTAAGGTTTTTTTGGTCGTGAGGATTCTACCATCAAGATGTTTCAGTAGCTGATTTCAGCAAATTATAAGAAAATATCTCCCAAACCTTCTAAATTCCAGAGATAACTTCATTGACTGTCCCTGCCTGAATGATGATGGCAAGAAACATTCATAGGACTTCCAAGAGCAGTGGACTTAATGCATACCAATTAATCAAGATTCCAGAGGCTGCATTCACTCTGTGTGTCTTCACATTCTGGTCTGAAACTGTAAACAGCTCTAATTTGACTGTTCCAGGGAGAGAGTGGAAGGAGAGAGTGGAAGAGAGGGAAGGAGGGAAGTAAGGAAAGAAGGAAGGTCAAAAGGTAGGTTGTCCTCTATTTTTTCTCACAAACTGCTGTGTAATTATCACATTTACCTTGACTCCTTCCAGAAGCAGGCAGAACTATTGGCTGAAAGGATAAGTCAAACAGAGAACGTTTATGCATAATTCCACCCATTTTGGCTCAAGGTATGAACAGTAAAACAATTAACAACAGTATTTAACTTCCCTGCCTTTTGTCCTAAACAATTTTGTCTAACTTACAGCTTTTCTTCTCTCCAAATCTTGTTCTAGTTACTCACTGCTTTCTAGTTACTTTCTTTTTTTTGTTGTTACTTTTCATATGAATCTTTTTCCCTCATTAAGAAATAAAATCATTATTTCAAGGTGTACCACAAGGTGTAACATGGGGGGGAAGAGGGGAGAAGGAAAGACCTTGTTGTGGCCTTTCAATACTTACAAGGGACCTCACAAGAAAGATGGGAATAGACTTTTTAGCAGGGCCTGTAGCGATAGAACAAGGGGTAGTGGTGGTGGAAACACTGTAGCAGGCTGCCCAGAGCAGTGGTAGATGCCCCATCTCTGGAAACATTCAAGGTCAGGTTGGACAGATCTCTGAGCAACCCGACTGAGTTGAAGGCGTCCCTGCTTGTTGCAGGGACAGGGTTGGACTGAATGAACTTTAAAGGTCCCTTCCAACCTAAGCCATTCTATGATTCTATGAAAATAACTCAGTCTGCATTGTCCTTCACAAAATGCCATTCCCCATCAAAATGAGGGAGCAGAAAATAATAGTAAATATCCTAAATTATTGAAACTATTTTCTTATTCAGATTAATGTTCTGCTAAGGTTCTCTTCACACCTGCCTTGCGTTATGCCAGAGAATTTTTCTGCGTTAATTTCTACCCAGGAATGTCTTTGCATCCAAAAGAAATTATGCTGTCCCTTTGTAGTTGCTGAATACAGCTACGGTTATTATAGAGCAGCTTAACCTGAGGGCTGTGTATCTACAATTTTAATAACTTCATTGTACAGGAGCAGTTTATATTTTAGAGGACTTCCTATTTCCATTTCTATGCGTTATTTATGGGTAAATCAGCGCAAAGAAAGACAGCCACCTTAAAGTTTCTAAAGTATCATTGTTGTATCTAAGTTCGATAAAATAGTCATATGAAAATTGAACAAGTATTGAGGGGAGCAAAATTAATTTCAAGACTATGTTAAATATTAAGTTTATAAATTATTGTGTTCAGAAATGATCCTGAGAGCTGTATCTCCAATGGAAACAAATCATTTTACGATGAGAACTTCTTAATCACTAAGCTTGTAAAATTCTAAACACCGTGCCCGCGCGCTTGTTCTGCTGCGATCTTGATTAGTTTTCTGTTGCTTTGATTATCTCCTTTGAAAGCTTGCACAAAGAGGTTAGAAGCCAAGGACAGCAATAAAAAAAAAATAATAAAAAAAATTCCATACAGCTGAAGCTCAAGAATTTGGGGTTTCTTATTATATTTTATTACAGATGAGAGAGTGGGTGAATTATTTTGCTGAGAATAGAAATTATTAATTTGAATGCATGTAATTGTAGATACAACACATTGGAAACTTTTTCTACATTGTTCCACAATAATTACTCATTAGAAATACAGTGCTAAAACATTGAAGTAATTTTTGTGAATGTATTAGAAGTTATTTATATTTTTAGAGTGTATATAGGGTAATAAAGGATTTTATGCAGAGTAATAAAGGAATTACCTTTAGTTATACTGCTCAAATCTTGAGAATGAAAGCAGTTGCTTTGGTAATAAGCTTAAAGAAAGTTCTTTTGAAAATTAGTTACACATGTCAGCTACTTATTTAGGATAAGATTTCACTCATTGATACTTGAGACTAAGGAAGAATAATCCACACATCCACCAGGAAATCTGCCTGCTAGAGAGCATTTCCCCTACATGCTGCAGGAATTTAAGGGAAATATATAGGAAAGGCAATAAGCTCTTAGAAGCAAAACTTATTTTAAATAAAAAATAAAGCTAACCAATGAAATTCTTAAGACTTTTAATGAATTATTGTATGTATGTAAAAAAAAATTAGTGACATACAAATTTCCTTTATGTAATTAAAGAAAAATGCCATTTTAAGGCAACCTTATGTTGCTTTCTAAATCAGATCATGGTGATGTCTCTTGCTACAGAAATGCTTTTCTTTCCAATGTCTTTTCTCAGGGTTCTGGCATTGTTTGGGAAGCCTGATTACATTACTTATCCTGGAGCTGCTCACCTGGTAGGACACCCACAGGCACATCAGTGGCTGCAGAGTCGCACCAGTTTGCATAAAGGCATTCAGAAGCAGAGTAGAGTCAGTAGTGCTTCGTGTGAATGCACCGTGTTGCATAATATGGCCAACAGTGATTTTGTAACTGTCTTGGCCCTCTGTATCTGTTTGGAGGAAGAGGTAATGCTAATAATTGCAGCTGTTTCTCCACAGTGTGCTGTAGAGACTTTGGTTTAAGACCTATCTGTGAGTAGCTGTTCTTTATCAGTTGCTGTAAATCAACTCTATCTGTGCACATGTTGCAATAGTTGTTCTGAACAAGAACAAGTATTTCCAGTAGCAGTAGAATGCCTACTTACATTTCCAGCATGAAATGCTGTAGGAAATCTTTGGTGTCTGTAAAACATGAAAGTAATTATGGGAAATGATCACTGGTTTCTCAGTGAGGAATAGGGTTTTTTTACTGACTGCTTTCATCAATGAAAGTTTAGAAATATAGAACGTCTGAGAATTTTACCACTGTGTCCAATCTGTGTAAACTTCAAGACTAGGAAGCGAACTGACCGACTGCTTTTCTCTATCCTTTTCCCTCTCACGCACACACCTCCACAGATAGCTCGTTTGACCTTAAGGTTTATTTTTCGAGGAAAGCAGGCTAAAACCAAGATAGCAGGAAGCGAATAAGATCAAGAATTTCCATTTTTCCAAACAACTGAAGAAGCTTCTGTTATCAGGTAAACATTTTGAGACATCAGAATAAAACACAAATTATACTGGCTCTACTAAGTTTATTATGTCGTGATTGGGCATGACACTGGTTTGGGACATGGAGACAAACTTTGTTTCCTGCTTCGCAATATCCCTTCTGACAAACCACATCACCCCCTCATGTCAGTGCCCCTACTTTCCCTGTCTTCCATAGCCTAGACGTTCTTCACAACAGAACTTTCTCCTAGTGCTTGATTGTGCAGCATTTGATAGGAAAATCTTTTTTAAACTTATTGTAATACAAGTAATAATAAGAAATAATATGGAATACATCATTCCCTAGGGCTAGAATAAGAGGTTACTACAAATTCTCTATATTCAGAGATGCATGTCCTTTGCATAATCGACAGAACACAAATAACATTTTTCCTGTACTCTCTGGCCTATTTTCTAATCTGCTTTTTCTTTCAGAAAAGACATAATAACTGTCTTATTTTTACTCACCTTTCTGACCTTGCTTCATCTGTGCTATTCCTTTTGTCCTCAACAAATCAGCTTTAGTATTGAGAATGACTCTTAAAGAGGGGACACGTCCTGCATGTGTTGCTTTTTCATTCCAGGCTGCCTCTGAATGTTTGTGTGGAGGTGTGCATGTCTTCATCACCTTGTCTACTACAACAATTAATTTTATTTTTTTTTGTCAGCTGACAGAAGAAATATCCATGTCAGTATTCATAGGATTGATAGCCTTTAATGCCTCTCTTAATTTTCATTATAGCTGTTAATTGTCACCAAACTATTCAGCTTTTTGTAGGAAGACCATTTACTATGATGATGAATGCTTCATTATCCCCGGCACTGTCCTAAACAGTTTCCTCTAAAATTTAGCCCATGATCCCAGAACGCATATAAAATAACGAGGACACTAGAGGGTGAAAATACCCTGATATGATTCCAAAGATGAGCATCAGTGGTAAGTGTTGGACTGCCTTTGTACAATAGAAGGTTGTGCCTTTTGTGTTTCAGTATTCCTACTTTGAGTTTTAATTTCTGGAGAAAGACTGAAGTTTTCCTGGATTTCTGTCCCACAGTTTTTCTTATTTTTCATTTAACTTAAATATTTTTAGTGATTTTTTTTTTTTTTTTTAATTTTAGAAGGCTAAGACTGTAGCAATCGGCTGTTTCTTGGATGCCAAAACAGAAAGTTGTGAGCAGGCCAGAAAAGAGTCTAGCTGCATTTTCATGTGAAAATTAGAGTCCTGAAGTACTCCAAATATACTGGCTGCAGATTATTTCCCGTGGGGCTGCCTGTTTATTGACAGTAAGTAAAAACATGGAATGGTGCCCAAGTGTGACCTCGATGGAACATGGAAGAGGACCAGTGTTAAGCTAATACTTATTCTTGTGGTGACCAGAGCCAAAGGAGGGGAGGGGAGGGGGGAAAGCATATTTTAAAACTATTTTAATATGGGTGTCTAAGTATTTTAAGGAATTCCTAACATCCACCCATCATTTGAAATCTTGGGTTTAGTCCTCCAAAAAGCACATATGGCTTTGTCCATGATCAGGTGTAAGGGTTTGAATGCTACCTCCAAACTGGTTGACTACAAACCTATTTCAAACCTCAAGTTTATATGTTAGGTCATCATCCTATCCGAAGTCCTACATGTGGCACCATGATTTGACCTATATCGGCAAAGAGAGCAAGCGGACCTACTGTATGATTGTCACTATTTGAATATGTAGGTTAAGGTGTCACTTGTTGCAGATTAAAAACTGTAGAGCAATTAAGAGGAGAATTCCCCAGTTTCCACAGGAGAGTTGAGAAAAACTGAATAAATATCACCAAGGTGACTTAATGGTTGCTTCATCAGATGTGAAGCCATATATTACATTTAGGTGAGGCATATTATTGCAGGTAACACTTGAAATTATTTCTCTTAACAAAAATGTAGAGGTTTTGGTGCTGGCCTGCCTCACTCAGTTCAGTCTTTATCAGCCCCGCCATTGCCCTCGTTATCTTCCAGAGGAAAGTTAATGGGACTAATGCATAATCCGTGAAACCTTTGCACATCATTTCAGAAAGTAAGGGCATTAGAAAGTTCATGCTAAGTAGACTGCTCCATTCAACAACAAAGTCATATAAAGCACCAACTATTCATTCAATATAAACACTTAAGACAAGGGGCAAAAGTGCTACAGAAAAGCATGTTTTGCTACAAGCAGCCATAACCACATTTTTCATTTCATCTTTCACCCAAACCTTTATCATCAGTGCGAATACTATTCAACTGTTATAGGAGATTGGCTCTTTCCTGATAATGTTTTTTTCAGCCTCTTTGCTGATGTCAAGAACACTAAGCCGTTGTATCTTTCCATTACACCTTGAAGGAGATAGAAGACAATAAAGACTTGAGGTCAGCCTCTTCTGAAAAAAACGCAAACATACACACTTAAATAATCTTTTATTTTAAAATGGACTATATTAGTCACTGTACATGCCTCAACTTAGGTTTCAATTTATTTACAGTGGGATTTTTATTTGACTTTCCTGTGTGAAATCAAGTAAAAGGTAGAACTTACAAAAGCCAGGTGGCTCATGGTTTTTGGGGGCGCGGGGAGGGAATTGTTTCTAGATTGGTAATGATTATCATCAGTAGGGAATAAAAATTGCATGGAAGTAGAATAATAAGAAATTATCTGAAATACTATTCTGTGGATCCAATCATACAACAACTTAAGTACTGTGTTTGGTCCTGGGAAAGCCACCATTCCTACACAGAAACTAAGCTGTGTTCCACCCTCTGCATTCTACCTCTCTGCCTCCCAGAAAGGCATAAAATAAGCAGAAGTCAGCTTGAAGTGTTTTATTCACCAACAGTCCCTTCCAATTGCTCCATTTTTCAAATGGAGATTGATCCCCTTTCCACCTAGTGTCATGGAAGAGAGAAATGGAGGTTGTGCAAGCCCTGTTGTACTCTAGATTTACAGCAAACTTAGCATGAATTGTTTTGCTGAATTACTTATCGTCTTTCTTCGGTTTTGCCCTGAGTCATTGATGTTTTCTTAAAATAGTTTGATAGACATGAAAGAAGGCCCATCTCAAAGGCAGAAGTCAAGGAGAATGAGAGTCAACTACCTAGGAAAGGAGTCATCAAAGCAGTTGGATGGACATCTTCTTTAAAAAACCATTTTTCTTATTACTCTTTTTAAAAAGAGTTGGGTGAAATATAGTGCAATCCTTTAGCTGCCTTTCCTGTACGCATTACCTCAGCTCTGCCCTAGGTCAGTAGTGCTTGAAAAATCCTCACTTGTTAGAGGCTGTGCTGTGCCCTGTATGAAAAAAAGCTGGTGTTCCCAGTTCAGTTCTTAATGGACAGGTGTTCACTGCACAAAACCCTCTGTTACAATTGGCCCTAATTAGCACCTTTATCAGCAGCCTCCCTAGAGAGGCCAGAGAATGAACAGGCTTGGAAACTGAGCTGCCAGCCCGGCTCATCGCTGGAGGTGAGCCCTCCAGGTCAAGGTTGAGGGGCAGTGTGAGGAAGCTTTGCTGCTACTGCCTGGGCTCTAGCTGCTCCATGAATAGAGGACTTCAGTCTCAGGACTGTCAATCTGGCACCTTTCAAAAGCACTAAATTCACTTAATTAACAGACAGGAAAAAATAGCCTTCCCTAGCAACTCTTCCATCAAATGGCACTTAGGTTACCTTATATTCTGAGCACCTAACCCTATTAGCATTGCATTATGTGTTTCTGTTCGAGTGCCTTTATGTACACACCAATCTTAACATACACACTAATGTATACTGCGAGATTTAGCAGCATTTTAAATTAAATACACATTATCAAGTAGAATTTATGGTGCTTTTTTTCCCATTATCTGTTATACTCGATTCCACAGAAAACTATTTTTTTGCAATATTTATATTCCTTTTTTCCATGAAATTAAGTAACTTTCTCATTTAAATTTCATACTTTCCCTGATCATTTTGTCCTTTTTCTTCTTTTTTTTCTTGGCACAAAGCAACATTTTGTGTTGCTGTGTTCTCATGATACATCAGCCTATCGTCTATCAACTCTACAACACAGCAAAAAACCATATGCCTAGTTTTCTTTCTGGACAGAAGCAAGATATGATAAGTCATACAATAACATAATACAGAGATAGAAATTACCTAGTTTGCTCTGTCTTGAGTGTGATTGTTCATAGTTGTGCAATTATTAGGGCTTCAGGCTTAGCTTTATGACACAAAGGAGTCTGCACTTCACAAATGTGTTTTAACAATATTCTGTAGGTGTGTGGAGTTTTCCTGGTACAAACCTCTGATTTCTCAGAAATCATTTAATATAGCCTCTCGTTATTGTTTTGAGTTCCTCTATTTACTCCAGTAGATAATGTTTCCCAGTGGTAATGTGTTTACTCCTCAGGTAGGATTAGATGATTATGGTCTAAATTAGATATCAGTTGATAACCAAGCTTAGCATACTTAGCATATCGACTACCTATAACCATACTTAGCAACTTTGATTTTTCATCTTAGAGCATATTTTTGTTTCTCGATTGTTGTTTCACTTCTTATACCTCTCTCTGGATGATCAAGACTGTGTTGCTAAAGGAGCATTCAGAAAGCAACTACTGAGGTCTTTCTCATTCATCTGTGACATTTGCCAAGTCACTTTTTTTTATTCTGTGTATCTTTCTTTAGAGGAAAATGTGGAAAAGATGTTTTCAGCACTGACATTTTTAGGTGAAAACTATTCTGAATATACAAAGAAATTTTGTGAGGCTTTGTGGTCTAGACGATAGACATTCTATTAGGTAAGATTTGCTGCACACAAGTGTATCTGTGTCCTTTCCTTCTCTAGTGTCTTTTTCTCTAAGTTGTTTCCTATTGGAAGTTCTGTAGATCAGGAACTCTTTCGCTATCCATTTCTACAGTCTGTCATAAAAGACTCCAGGGTCAGCAGGACCACAATATTACACAGTTCAAATTAGTCTAGTAGGACAACCAGATATTCCAGATGAGTTGCAAAAGATTAGCTACCACCTTTCTTTGTGTAAGGAATCCAAGCTGGCTGCTCACGGATATATTGTGCCAAAAACTCAGACATTCTTTTCTGAGCAACGGTAGTTGTAGGAGGTTTTCCTTCAAGAAAGCCAGGTATTTGTGATACATTATGTGAAAGATGACAGAGCAATACTTTTCTCAGTGAAACTGCTTACTGTTGTGGCCAAAAAGCAATCGGTTTTCACACTACTTCCTTTGATTATTCTACATGTACATGAGTAGCTGTAGCTATTTGTGGCTAGATTATATAAACACAAGCCAAGCGTGAATCACACATTCAAATAAAAGCATCGTCTTCATTCAGAAACAGTAGAGAAATAAGGAAGAGCAATACAAATGGGAGGGAGAAGATGAAACATGCAAAATGGCTAACAGAGTTGAGTGAAAGCTTTCTACTCTTAAGATCGGATTTCAGCTAATATATTTCTTCGTGTTCTTATGTTCTCTTGTGTTCTTCATATGATGTATCACATTTTAATCCATCACAAATAAAAAAAGGGACACCTGGCTAAAATCAATGGATTAACATTGCTAACCTACACCCATCTGATGTATCAGTACCTAACACACATCAAGATATCTTGAGGTAAAATCACAACCAACATAAGGTGCATTGATTTTACTGTGTAATAAACCAAGGCATGTCAGCCTTGACCCTCAATGAGTCAACTGAGAGGCTGATTGGACATAATGAGCACCTGATCTTATTCTCCTTAATGAGCTATCTTTCTTTTTTTCTTTTGCTTTCCCCCAGAAAATCTGGTTTGCATTTATTAATGTGGTGTAAAAGTTCAATTTATTTTTAAGCAATGAAGAATGACATCAAACTATAGGAATATACCATTGCTGCCACAACCTACTTCCTTCTCTGGGATTTTAACACCAGAGAGGTTGCAATACTACGAAAAAATTTCTTTGACTTGCTTGTAAAATACTTGGTAGTGAATTTTAGTGAATCATTCCTGAGCTGACTCTTTGGCTTCCTAGTTTTAGTTGTTAATTTGTCAGTATCGTTCAGTAAGCAGCCATTAAGAGTTCATTCCGAAATTTGCCTTGGCTACCCACTTACATTCCAGTTTTGCAGAGATTGTCAGCAATACCTCTTTTGTCACAAGGCTGGGCGACAGCAGCATTTACATTTGCAAGAGAATGATCAATGAACTCTGAGTAGCATGCAACAGGTTTCCAGAACTTCCCATCACTGGCACATTTTCAAGCGAGGCAGCCAGTCTACCTGTCTTCCCCAGTAGCAAAAAGTATGCATGCCCTGCAGCAAGAAGAGATTTCCTGCTGACTCCCAGGTCTTTCTCCTTCCAGGCACAGCAGGATTCCTGCGTTAAGGTTACAGGCAGGACTTCAGTGGAAAGCAAAGTTCTTTCTTCTAAGGTTAGTCTTTTTGCAACAAGCCCTTTACCTATCTTCACTTGCTCAGAGACTTTTCCTCTCAGCCCTCTCTGTTTCTATTATTTATTGTCTATGTTGTATTCAGACGTGTCACAGTTCACAGTCCCCTTGCCCCCGCTCTTCCTTGTGGTTACTTACCTTTCGCAGTTCTCTGCTTTCTCCTCTCTTCAGTCCATCCTAGTGGATTATAGCACTGCAAGTCAAGGAAATAAAATATGCCACTCAGCTGAAAGCATTGCTACAGTAACTTTAAAACAAAGTCAGTCTAAAATAGTGTGAAATTTGCTGAAATCTTGATAAAATGTGACCAAGGGTCTCAAAATATATAATTATGCAAAGAATGCAAGAAGTACTAACCTGAGATGTATAGAAGAATGTTTATGAACAAAGAAAGCAGCCACAGTAGTCATGAAATTTTATGTCCAATATTTGAACCAAAAAGTATCTGGGGAACGATCTGATAGATATTTTGAAACACATCACCTATTACTTAAGTATCTGTAAAATATAAGTCATATATATACTGCAACTACATTAGAGACACTCACTATGTGTCTTTTGTCTTAGGCTACTTTCTAAACTGTGTTTCTATGAGACTAATTGAGAGCAATCTGGACTCAACACCATCAATCATTTTAAGCACTTTAATTTTAGTATTTTTCTCTGTTCATTTTTGACTTAATTTATGTTTGATGTAACTCTGGGATTCTAAGAGGTAAATAATGTAATAATTAAACAGTAATGCACAGATAAAGCCTTTATTCCTACTCATGAATTAGTTTGACTGACACAGTTTTAGTAAACTGATCTCTTGTACAAAACTGGCTATTGTGAGAAGCTAGCAATAAGCACAAGTCTGAGCATTGCAGACCTTGAAAGGTAATCCTAGCTGCACCATACACTTGGTAAGATTTAAAGTCATTGTAAATAGTTAATGCCACTGTACAAGGCAGGACATACCTTTGTACCTAAACGAATCATACCATTGCAACTGATTTCTGTGCATATAAGCTTCTCTTACTGTCAAAGACAGGCTCCTTATGAGTCTGTATTAGCTCATTTGTTTCACCACTGCAACTTTCAGTAAATTTGGAATTAACTTGATAGCACAGGATATATGCATATTAAATCACATCCGTATACTGCAACTTACAGAAAAAGGGGGCTCTGATTTATCTCCAGTAGATGGATTAGCGGAACTCAACAGACTTGTGCATGTTGCTTTCAAATGCGATTTTTTTTTGCTTTATGGCAGAGCAGTAAGTGAATGCAGTAACTAAATTTTACAACTCCGGAAATTATTAGAACTTTTCTTTAAAGTGGGAAAGTTGAGTGACCAATGAAAAATTTTGTAACTAGTTTGATCAACTGAAATGACATACAACTCTGGTAGTGTAAAAACCCAAGAAATGAGATTTTTATGCCTGCTGTGGACTTCTCTTGGACTGAAATTGGATGCATTCTTTGATCAAATGTGCCCCCAAAAGAAGATATTCGAACATCCTTCTGATAAAATAGCTTATTTTTAAGCAACATTTAAAAATCTGAATCCACAACTGAAAACAAGGCCATGATGTGGGAATGAAGATGAATATTTAACACAAAGTCAGAAATAGGTTTCTGAAAATAAGAGATTGTTAAAGTTCTGATGAATATGTGCAAATTGCAAAATATCAGCAAGTCTTCTCTGCTGCAAACTGATCTAAAGCAGCTTTCCTGTTTCCCCAGCAACCTTGAGCAATGCTAGCTTGTTTCTTTGGAAGTAAATTAAATGTGACTTTCAAGTAGTTCGTTATTTCAGTAGCCACAATGCCTTTCGGAAGCAAGGACGTTCGATAAATCATATTAGGATTTGCTGCACTTCTGAAGGAAGGCAGATAAAGGATTTTTGTAGAAACAGTTTTCAAATCTAGTAAATTTTTTACAAATTACAAAAATTATGTTTCTATTGATACAGGAAAAAAATTATAAAATGTATCTCCGATGTGTAAAGAAAGCTAAATACTCTTTGGTGCTCTGCTGAAAGCCAGCAGGTCCCGCTTCACATGCATACAGACGGTGAAGAACATGCAGCCCCTCAATATAGCACCACTTGAACTGGGTAAATGAAACCTCTGCAAAAATGCTTTAACAGAAAGCCCACGATCAACCCATGTTGCACAGTGTTTGGTAGCTGGTCTACTAAGAAATCCACAATCTTTTCCATGATGCAACTTCTGTATGTATCTCTGTACTACAACATCAAACAACGTCACACTCTTCAGAATGTCTACAAGTTGTACAAAAATGGTTGTAAGAATTCTTTACTAATTCGTGGTTTGCTTCTGATGACAATGCTGGAGGAAAGATGCATACAAAATATGCCATGTGTTGCCTATTAGTTCAGTACAATAAATGAACCTGCACAGACCTAATTTCTTCAGATTCACCTTTATGGTACCTGCTGTCTGCAGACAAGGGTATCTCCATCTAACATTTCATAATAATGAGGTTTGCTGTTCCCCTATTGAACTATGCTTCATGTCTGTTGTCATCATTTGAGTGTTAGTAGATAGGCTGAGAAAATGCTACCATACCATCAACTCATGCCTTACAAGTGCAACCTGTTCAGGAATGTGCACGTGTGACGCACCTCACAACCATGATGGCATTTCAAGGCCAAGAATTGAAACTGAGTTCCAAAAAGAAAACGAAGTGCCAGAAAAAGAAAATGCAACTGCCCCACCTTCAGCTCCCATAGATAAAGAGTAGCCCTTCAGGTGTTCTGAAAATGCCAGCTTCTCCCAAAGAAAGCTGACCCAGCACCTGTTATACAGCTGATCATTAAAATAGCTGGACTTGGCCCTGGTTGCACGTATTTGGAGCTAAGATAAGAGGCAAAGGTAAATCTCATTCTGCCATCTCATTCTGGTAGCTAAAATAGTTCTGTTGTCAAATGCACTTAACTAGTAAAGTCATGGGAAGCCCAAGAGAACAGGCCCTCTCCCCAGTTTGGAGTCAGTTACATGGCAGTGTATCTACCCTCCTCCCTCCTTCACCCAGGAATCTCAAGTGTAGCGATGTCCCTGAGTATGAACATTTTTTGTAGTGTTCTTATAAGTGATTGCTTTTGGCATCTTATGGTCTTATCTCACCTTGTGCAGCCCCCTCATGAATATTCTGTACATATGGAAGAGTTTTCTATATCATTGCCCATTAACAAGGAGGATAATCACTCATTCAGTTATCAAGAAGTCAGTGAAGGCCTTTCCTTGAGCCTTTAGTGCAAAGAATCATGGGAGATCAAAGGAGGTTAAATGTGGCTGACATTATGATCATTACTTTTTTTCTGTGTAATTACTGTATTATAATAAAGTTGATCTAAGATAAGGAAAAGGGGTATTAAAGTCTTTTAGGGCTAAAAGACCATATTAGTGACTCTTTACCTTTTCTAGTCATGGGACAAAATGCATATTTCAACTGATACATATAAATGAGCATTCTTTCACTGAAACCACGGTCAGGTCCTAAGTGTACATATAAATGATACATTATTACAGAATTGCTTTTAAGAGAAGTTAATCCAATGTAAATACAAAAGAGGAGGGGAGGTGTAATGATGCATCGTTAGTGAAAACAGCAGCGCTGACTTCTAGGTTCAGGCTGAAAAGTGGCTTTCTTAACCTCTAGACAATTTAAACTTTTTGATAACACGTGAATGATTTTTACCTGACTCTTCTCAGCTTAAGCACTAAATGCATTCATATACATTAGCTGAACACTCTATTTACAGAAGCAATTTGCCCCGTTCAGATGGTATAAATCCAATACAAAACTGGCTCATTTGTTGCTCTCCCGCCTGTTCTGGATGCTACCAGGTGCAGAGCTACTGAAATGAGCTGACTGTATCCACTTGGGATTTCCATGCACAATCAGGTTTTCTTTAAATTCCACTGCTTCTCCCCCAAACAGAGTGACAGTATCTAGTTGTAGAAACATCATCATGGTTAAAGCTTTTCCTGCTGTAAACCTGAAAAGGGGACAGGAAAAAAAGAAGAGAAACATACTGTTTCTGGCACGAGGCAAGCTCTTTCAGCCAAAGGGGTAAATACGGCAGAAAGCCAAGGCCTCTCTCTAAGCTGTGCATCTGCCACTACAGACACAGCTCAGGAGTGCTTTGCTGCATGTGCTCTTACCTTAGGGGAGTAATCTCTACTGAAGTTCAGTAGACTAAATGCTCATGGTGTCTATACATTTGCTAATTGTAGTTTTACCTTCTTGGTTGTTGTCCCAAAAATTCTTCATTCGGTTTCTCAGGTTTTCTAATGATTTTTTTTTTCTTCTGTTTTTTAATCTTCTTTTCCAGTTTCTAGTCTATAATTTGTGATATTGTCTAGCAGCCTAGGTGAAGTAGAGAAATTATTCTGCACTGTTCATTATTCTGCACATCAAAAACCACATAACAATCAAAAAAAACCCCCCTTCAGTAAGGCAGCAAAATCACAGCTAAGTAAAGCAATATTTAGTAAAGAGATGAGGGGAAAAAAACCCATAGAATGTTGAAAATTAATAAGTCAAAAGTCTCAGCTATGTCACCTCTTCTAGGAGCTACGAGGACAAAAAAAGAAATATCTGTGGGAATGTTTCCAAGGGTACTTGCTGCATGCTTAAACCAGGTGACAGATAATCTTATCAGGCACTTTATCAAGTACTATTTTGGGGCATTGTCTGATCAAGATATAGTTTTCTGGGCTAATAATACCTCTCTTTTCTATATACTATGGTTTTAGTAAAACTATACCTTCCCTGAACCTACGCAGTCTTTTCTCTGATTAAATATTCAAGGACATCATGCAAAAGGCAATATTTTATTAAGTCAGTTGGCAGGCAGTTTGAGCAGCTCTATGCAAATAATTTCTGTTAATAAAATATGCCATAATCAATTTTCAGAACTCTGTGGAACTTTCAGGCTCCATACACAGCTAAAAAAAAATAACTTCCTTAACTATGTTGCCAGGTATCCTTCATCTGCAGAAGTATTAGTGAAGGTCTTTTTTTTTTAAAGGGAAATGGAAACTCTTTGGCTATTAACTGGTTAAGATTGCAGACAAAAAACAAATATACTTAAACACATAATTCCATGTTTTAATATAATTATCAATAACTATTTTCCTAACCAATATTACTGTAATGACAAAAATTTCATGTGTTCACAGGTCTTACCAGATCCCTACAACAACACTCTATCATCAAGTAAGTGAAGCACAAGAGCCAGATTATTTTCCTTTCAGATTGCATCTTTCGTGCATTTCTTCTTTGTTTTGATTCAATGTTCAGGATTAAACTACACGTCCCCCCAAGAAACGCAGCGTCCTCCCTGACTAAGAGCAGGGTGCAGGACAGCAGTCACAGCAAAGATCTTTTTTCAGTTCATCTTTTATTAGAAACTGGAATTCATCTCACAAACCTTTTGGGTTTTGGAAATGTATTTTGCAAGTTCCTCTCTCTTTTACAGATTTTCTAACATGCAGCTACACAGGAATATTAAATTAGGTGAGTTGGTCAGGGAAACAAAATTTTGTGTGTGGCTAATTAACTGCCTCAAGTGTTAGTAATGATGACAGGTTGGTGTGTTCCATAGGAAGGTGTGCTAGAAAGCATAATGTGATAATGGATCAGAGGCTTTTTATGTGCGAAGAATAGTTCAGTAGCTTTTCTTTGTGAATTATAGTCAAATATGTGTTTGTCACACATTTAAAATTCAGCACAACTTTGCAGAGTCACACAAGACTTCAGTTGCTGAGACACTCATAGACATTTGGCCTGTTTGAAAAGTTTAGCTATCCTTATCCCTGCAGTTGTATCCTTCATAATAACCTTTGGAAAACAATAAAATAAAATCAATATTTGTCACTAATGTTCAGCCTAACAATTTATTGAGAATTGATTGAATTGTTTCTCTCAGCCATTTCTGTAGGTGGTTGGGGTTTTTTAATCCTTTTGTACTTATTTTCGGAACTTTTTGTCTCTGACTTTTAAACTTCAAGCCGAGGCATGCATATAACATTGCACTGCTCCTCATGTGAAACCATTCCACACACATTCATCGCCTGTAGCAGGCACTAACTTTCTGGACAGTTCTACTCTTTAAAGTCATAAGTCAGTGGGGCTGTATTCATATAGGTATTCCATGAAAGCAAGACAATCTGATGGAGTGGTCTTCAAATTCTACTTTTGAAATGCTAAAAGTTAAGAAACATAATTAAACTGCAACTGCATTAACATTTATATGAAGTATAAACCAAATTCTTATCCTGATTCACCAAACAAATTACAGTTTGAACATTATAAAAAAAAAAAAAACACTCAGCTACTTATCAACGGGACCATTTGAAATTATTGCTAGTACTACAACTCTAAATGCATAAGATGCCTTAAATACAAACCCGGAACATTTACATACTGATTTCATGAGCAAAGCAAAAGGTATTTGCCAGTAACAGTACAGGACTCAGCATTTTTATTGTCTGAGTAATCCTGGTTCGCTCTGATATGAAAATTCAATTATTTTAGCACTGGTCGTCTCATTAAATTTTGACAAGGAGCACAAGCTCAGTACCAGCTCTAGCTCTAAGAGGCTGTGGGTGCCTGACAGCTCCACGGTGAATTTTAAAATGTAGTATTTTTACTGGACAAGATTATCTGACAATTTTATATTAAAAAAGAAAAAATTAATCAAATACATTGTAATATCCGACACTGGTAACTTGGCCTTTCTGTAGACATTTTTTATGAAAATTTATTGCAAAAAAGAGTCTACTGTTTATTGCATCTTTTCCCCAAGCCCACCTCCATGTCTTATGCTACACAATTGTGCTGGGAAAAGAAAGTGTGTCTCTATGTGAGCAGCCAGTATTTAGCCACTCATTGTCAGCATTTTCTACCTTTCCTTGATTGAAATGTATTTGTAATCATTTTTATAAATATAATTCCTAACAATGGAAAAACTTTTATTTAACCTGCATGTGTACCATTAGGGCTATCAAGGAACATTTAGACAAAATGGCTTTTCATCAGAAAATGTCACTTCACTGAAACTAAAGCTTTTCACACTTCTGTAAGACTTTGATTGGAAAAGGCTTCTCAAGTTTAAGGTGAGACACCATGGAACACCAGGTAGTGCACAGATTGTTGGAGTATTCAGACTTAGGACCTGAATGTCTTTTAAAACCAACCTTTCACCACCTGGACAATTGCAGTCTGACCATGAAACTGTTGCTTATTGTATCATAGATTTCCCCTAGTCTACCCTATTGTAAGTGTGACACGCTTTATAATCCAGATACAGCAGCCAACTGCAGGCAGACGACATGGAAAGAAACAAGATGAAGACTAGATTTGCGAGAGTCTAAAGAGTTATAGTCTTTTGGCAGTCTTTTATGCCATGCTTAGATGATTCTCTCGACTTGTAGCAGATACACATTCTAACCCCTATGGTAATGTTATTTAATTAGCTTACAAAGTAGAACAGTTCCAAGAGGAAAAATGAAGCTATGCTGTCTCTTAGATGACTTAGATCATGGTTCTTATGTTAATGAGCTCTGGTGGAACAGACTAAGACAGCAAAGACTTCAGCTAGATCTTCTATATCATAGGGATGTACCTTAATACCAGAGGGTTCCTTTTGCAGCAGGTTTCAAAGTTCTGGGATTGTAGGATGCAGGAGGAATTTAGTGTTTGTTCCACTCCGATCTAGAATGTGAAATCTGGAGAAACCCTGAAACATCTTGTAGAATAAGAAAGTTATTTCCCTATCCAGGTCTGATATTTTCCTCATTTCATAAAAACCTGTGTCTTTTCAGGTAACTTATTTTAGCTGTTGAACAGTTAGCAAGTAATGAATGTTGGAGAAGTAATTTCCTTCAAGTTTGAAAAGATATTGTAGCCAAACATTGATTTATTGCCTTATTCACAACCATTGCTTCAGTATTACTTTAAGACACTTACTGGATTTTCAGTCTGTGATTTCTTAGTTACCATTATTCCACCAAGGAAACAAAACATTTTGATTTGTGCATTACATTATTTCTAACACTTTGTTCTTACTGCTGTAGAAGAATTCAGGAAACCAAAGAATCCATCTACTTTCTACAGCAATTTAAGTGGCATTAAGGAAACAAATCACTAGATAGTATTGCAAGGTAAACAGCAATGTCCCATTTAAGATCTACCCAAGATTTCTTGAAAACTGACAAGTTGTTCGAAGTCTAAACCAGTGTCACATCTGGACAGTGAAAAGAGAGCCTTTGAATATGTAAAAATCTGAGAATCGGAGGGCATCCTCACTATGACAAACCGTAGACTGAAATCATTCAAGGCGACCTTGTACAGGAATTAGCAGGCATATCCCATCTATTAGTTAGGGTCAGGGACATTTGAAATACAAGGTTCCTAGAAAAAAAGCAGTTTAATTTTTTTTCTCTGTATTTTAATTAACTTTTGTGAAGGTCACACATATCTCTATCTCTGAAATGCATAGTGTGTCTCTCATTTTAAAAATCTGGATATTTAGCACTATCTTGCCATTGTACTCCAACTTTTTTATGCATAATTTCCCTATAGTGATCAAATTAACGAGATGACAAGCTCCCTATCCTTACAAGCTAAGCATTTTATGTTTTATACTCAGATATACTCTGTGTGATATAAGATGAGACTTCATAATGGGATTCAATGCAGTTGAGTGCTAAATTATAGCAGGCTTATATCACAGAAAATTGTAACAATGAGAGAAGAATTCATATCGTGGCTTTAGTAAGAGAGGAAAATCAAGACTTTGCAATTAAAGTGGTAACCTAAAACTTTAAAATAATTTAAACATTTACTGAATACATGTAATGTCTATACTTATCTGGAAGCAGGATTGTCAGTCATTTGAAAGGATCTAAATGAAATGTGGACAAGGTGTATGCTATGTACTCAGAACACAGATCTGTCATTTTCCTCATTGTTCATGAATACATTGGTATTGAATATCTCTTTCCCACAAATTCACAGGCTCCATGCAAGACTAGAGAGAAAAACAGTGTAATGGTATCGTTAAATTGATGTTACATACAACTTTATGATAGTCCTGACAACTGCAGTTTGTGAATTTGCCAAGAGCAACCTAGTAAGTGATTTTCAGAGATGAACAGTGAACTATGTAGTAAAGTAATCCTTTCCTTCAGAAGGAAAGAACTGCAATTTTCTTGTAGACATAATTTACAGAATTATTACTGACAATTTTAGAATTCCACTGGGTGAAACACTGGGGGTTTGAGAACAGAATTTCTTATCCTTTTAAGAACAGACAAGTTTTAAACAGACAGTGTATCTATAGAATCTGTGTAATAACACAGGAGGAACCTGACCTGGAAAACTAGTGGTGGATATCTTTCCTTATTCAAATCCCTTGCCTGTTTGAAACCTAAGGTGCTCTGTGATTCATAGTATTGGATAAGATGTAAAAGGAGTCCAGATTCATATTCTGAATTCTTCTCACGTGTTTGGAGTGCAGCCTATTGTGCATTTAGAACTAGGTTTTCATATGTGCCTTAGTGCATAAAAATAACTTATTTAGAAATCTTCCTGCCCTGTCAAAACTTAGAATTTTATGTAATTGTTTAAATTTGCAAATCACAAAGAAGGAAGGAAGGAAGGAAGGAAGGAAGGAAGGAAGGAAGGAAGGAAGGAAGGAAGGAAGGAAGGAAGGAAGGAAGGAAGGAAGGAAGGAAGGAAGGAAGGAAGGAAGGAAGGAAGGAAGGCATGTAAAAAGATGTTGCAAATAATATTGATACTAGATGTTTAGTTTTCATGCTTAAAGTTGATTTAGTAACGTCATAAGAACAAGGGAAAAGGCAATAATGTTCAATATCAGTGCTACATCTCTAGTTGTTTTAGTCTAAATCCTGTAGACTTATTGCACATGCATGAACATTTCCACTGACATCAATGGGCTAACTGAAATTATTGGAACTAATTCCTATGAAATAGCTATGTGTGTCTTTGTATGACTTAGTCTTGAAAGTTGGTTGTAAGCAAAATGCTCTGTACTAGTTTGATTTCTTTCTGACATAAAAGAAGGCATCAAACTTGTTTCTTTTTAGTTTAGAAAGTGGGCTGGACAACTTGCAGGAATGTCTAAATTCTAGTGACACATCTAATGGCATTACCTGGAAACAAGGGGGGGAAGCTGCACTACAAAATGCGGTTACCTTTCACATTCTAAATTCAAGATCAGAATTAGCGGATAATAAAACAACATTAACAAAAAAACCCCTGCTAAATTACTCAGCCAAAATTCATCATATGCTGTTAAGTCTGGCAGCATCCTCCACTGGAAAAAAAAAATTGAGAGAGGTGTACTGAATATAGCGTGGATGAAGAAGAACACAATGAAATTCAAAGCAGAGCAGACCACCATCCCTCCAAGCCACAGAGTGAAGTGGAATGTTCTGCTGGAATATCTAGATTATCAATAAATAAAATTATTTAACCTCCTACTTTACTGGCTGCTGACAATAGTGGGTTTAATCTACACAAGGTTCTTCAGGTGTATCAGTAGAAAAGAGTAAGATCTGCTTGTATTGATTTGTTTTTCAGGTGGAATTTTATCCTATTGGCACTGAAACCTTAGACAATACAGTTGTTAAAATAAACCATTATCAGAGATGTTTAAGACCTCTAAAACTTCACAAAGTTCTTCAAGGACTGTAGAGGACAGAGTGGCCTGGTGTCTTTTAATTGAGGAAATAGGGGGGTAAGAGATAAGAACAGGAAATCTAAATACTTGATTTTTCATATCTAAAAAGTGTTTCACATAAATGCTCTTTCTGATATAATAACTGAAAAGTATGAACTCCTCATCCTATGCAAATGGATCTAACAATTAATGGGAGGATCTTTGAGTGATTTTGCAAATTCCTTAATTTACAGTAGTGGATGCTGTATGTGAATCACGGAAGCATATGTCCCTTTCAGTGCCAAAATTTAAACCTGTACCTAGGCTTTAATAGATGAAAAAAATTACGATTCACATTTTATTCTTCCTTTAAAACTCGTGGAAGTACAGCACGGTAAAAATCAGTTAAGTAACAGGGTAATTAAAAATAAGAATCACATATTTATTGTCCATTTTTAATGGTTTTTCTTTTCTGAACTCAGACTCCAGGCCAGCCTCCTATCCAAGTTTTCCTTCATGCCTTATTGTCTATTCTGTTCAGCTATTTAAAAAATGTTGAATATCAACAATGGCTTTCAGTAGTGTATTGTCAACTTTTGTATGAAGCAATCTTGGTTGAATGAGAAGATCCCAGAGCTTATAGTTCTATCTACTGCGCTGCACTGGGTTTCTGCTTGAATGTGTGTGACTGATAACAGGACAAATTTCTACCTTCGTTATTACATTTCAGCTACATAATTCATTTGCCAAAATCTTTTAGGAAATATCTTTATAGCATATTGCACGAGACACCAGGTAAGTGCTTGTAAAATAAAAATCAGTAAAGATCCAGCAACTGCCTTGTCAAATTTGTTTGTTAATTGTAGATCTGCTTCTGCTAGGTTGTTTTGCAGACTTTTACAATTTTGTGGGTAGCTGTGTGCCCTGCAACGTCTTTAGCAGAACATTTTTGCTCATATAGAGAAATTCATACTGAATTTCCACTGGTTTTGATGTCTAAAAGTGATATTTAGAAAAATGTCGCAAATGTGTGTACAGCTTATGAGTTTTCAAGTAACAGATGTTATCAGTGTTATTGTCAATATGCAAGCTTGTTTCTGTCTAGAATTTGTAGTGCTAAAGTCATTTAAAACATCTGGTTTTAAACTGGTTGTTAGCGTTCATAGTCTGGTATAATTTTATTTTGCATATGGGGCAAATGTAATTTAACTTCCATAAACTTAGTCACTAATGTGTCTTTGAATGGAAGCTAAATTTCTAGACACTGTTTTCAGGAAATCCAAGGATTCCCCAACAGTATTCAGTTTATTTGTTCATTTCAGTTAACAGGTAAAACATAAGCAGCTGTTTTCCTTTCATTTTCCATCTCATTTGCTGACAGTTAATGTCACTTTGAAAAGGATTAATTTGAGAGTTCATTTTCCTAAATTATTTTATTGCTACAATGACATTAAGGAATAGTATTGTGTAGTACTTAATCCTTTTGGAGAAACTGAAGCAGAATATCCATTGCAGCCTGTATTTTGCCTAGATTAGGAGAGCAGGACTGGCCTATCATCTTGTATAAAAAGTTAATTAATGTCTTTACCATGTATCATACTTGACATTCTTTACTTAAATATTTTAGTTTTTTCACAGGCAGAAAAGATAAAGAAAAATTCACAAAGGCAACAAATATCAATAAGGACTCAAACAGTAGTGATTCAGACTGGTGATCTGAGAAGCAGTGGCTATGGAGCAAATTGCTACTACTGTATGAGTATGAGAAAAGATCTTACATATCCGACTCCAGAGACCGTGTGCTGTAGTAAAATTGGTATTATATATACCAAACAACATAGAACTTCGATGTGGAGCATCCTTCTGGGTAAAACATCTAGGTATTGAACAGCATCCTGTTTGACACTGTGTTATCAATTTCTCATTAATTCAACTGCTTGTCTCTTTGTCTCAGATCCTGGACTCCTTTCAGTGCCTGTATCTGCTTTGTCTGCATGCTGCCTGCGGACAAACAACGATCAGTAAACACCTTACAGAGTATGTGTGCATATGTGTACACAAGCAAAAAGTAGCGTACAATATATTGTTTAACAGGCTCAGCCACTTTAGCAGATATGTAATGTACTCCTTCTTTAAAGGTATTTACACAGTAATACGCTTATCAAGTACATGAAAGATTTCTCTGTTTTAAAAAGTGTATCACAAACATCTTAAAAGGCAATTTATTTCAGTGCAAATTAAAACTGTAGGAATAACAATTTACATTTTTATACTATGATACTGAACGGTGAGAACAGAGTTTTTTGAAACTGTATATTAATAATGAAGGTCTGCTTTCTGCACTGCTCACTGATATGTTTATAGTTTTGATAGTTTTGAAACATTGTACAGATGCGAATTCATGCCATTGTTATACCGATCACTGTAACAGTGCCTGTCAAAGTAAGAGCATTTAATGAAAATCTTCATAATAAAATTTTACTTTTACCTGAAAGGGTTAAGGACTTCTGTACAAACAACATTATATGGGTGGCACAAGCAATCAGATAGCGTAAAATGTAGGACTATTATGCATCATAAATTAGGAATCAATGACATTCAGAGTTTGCAGAGGAAAGGAATGAAACTTTAACTTCTGGTTTCGTCTTCTGAATGACTGAACAAAGCTTTCTTTAAAACAAAACAGCAATTCCCTTTGATTTTAAGGACAGACTTTCTTTATATTTCAGTCTTCGTCTTTAATGAAAGGAGATTCAAGACCAAGGAAGCCTAAAAGAAAAGTTCCATGAACGTCTTGAGGAAGATGTGGAAGCACCAGCAAACAAAAAGGTACAGTGCCCAGTACAGCTGTCATGTTTTTCATACATGATATATAAAACACTCCATCTCTCCAGAATTGTTCATCTGACAAGTTAACTGTTAAATTCATTGCCAAACTGTCTGTCTGGGTTTAAATAAGAGATTGATGAGTTACTGAGTCAATATCTTAACATTTCCTTAGCACTTTGGGATCATTCACATATCTCTTGTAAAATATGGGTGTCGTAATGATTACTGTGGACAAAAAAAGCCCTTCCTGCCAACGATAGTTGGGGTTTTAGAATTTATCACTTTTCCATGGTGAAATAATAGGCTCTTCAATGATTTTTTTTTTATTTCAGTGGATGCTAGAACTTATAGAACATTATCAAGAGGATAAGATAGGTGTTTCTTTGTTGAATCTGCTTTACTCTATACAATATAAACTATGAGAGGTTTCTAGTCTATTTTTTCATTTAAAAAATCTTTTTAGTTGTATAGTGACAAGTTAATTCCCTTTCAAAAATAAAAAGCTCTCTGTGGCGAGTTATGAGTAAGAGGCATGCAAGTTCTAATTACGAAGAGATTCTTTTCTCTTTACGTAGAACTCTACATGTGACTCCTGTTAGTTTTCCAGACAATACACTGGAATATTCTTCTTAATTAGGCACTGCCCATGTCTAGAAAGAACATTGTTTAAACTTTCTGTGTAATTCTTCGTGATTGCTGATCTTAAAGAAGTCTGGCTTTTCACTGCAGACATGAGACTGCCTCTGTTTCCTAGAACTCTCAAGTCAGTATGTTGCATTTCTATAGTAACTTCCTATAGCAGTAACACCTACAGGCATTAGAAAGTACTCTTTATAATTACGAAGCAAAGGTATTCCTTCTCATTTTACAGAGGAGAAACTGAGGTGTGAGGTTTACTTGTCTGAGATCAGCCAGTCAGCTTGGCTGATCTTGCCAGTGGATGTGGGTGTTAAGAATAAAGTCATAGAGTTCACCTCTGTAATGCAATGTAGTCTGTGTTCCCAGTCATGGTATAGACAGAAAAAGACTGGTTTTCCTCAAAATGCCTTCACTGCCTCACTCCATATACAAAGTTACCATACATATTTCTTGTGTTTGCAGTACTTTTTTTCCCCAGCCAATCTCACATATGTTCTGTGAATTTTGTTTAAGCAGGGGATGATGTTTCACTCATGTAATATTTCCCTCATTCTAAAAGATCAGATAAGCACTTTGCCAGCAGATCTGCATCCAGTCATCTATTCTTTATCCATATCCATAACCACGGAGTTCGCAGGGCCTCCTGTATACAAAGGAGTCGTTAACTTTTTTAGACAATAATTTTTTCCTTATGGAGAGGACTAGGACAAGGGTTTGCAACTTTGGGAGGCATACGGTAGACGTGTAAAACCAGGCTTTTAGTGGTACCTGCCTTATGTTGTAGAAGTTCTACTACTTGACAAGGCAAAGAATTCTCACCAAAATTTGCAAGGAATCTCAACAGGACTAAGAGGTCAGAAGCTACCATCTGACATGCTATGACAGTTAATGCAAGTTGAGAATATGAGGCCAAACCTTTCTCTTTCTTTCTTTCTTCTGAAATAAATCAAGCACACCATGTGTTTTCGTCCCCATGAGGTGTGGCAAGCAGGACAACCTGCTCACCGTAGTGTCCTTCCGAAGCAGCTGGTCAAGGTTACTGTTTTGCTCTTCTGACACATTATCAATTATCCTGCCAACAGACTGATACCGAACCTGTAGTTTTCTTATAAAATAAAAACCTAAGTTTAATTAAATCATCAGTAACTTGGACCTAATTATTTCAGACAGTATTTAATTAATGTTTCGTGGATACCTAATGTAATTAGGATTCCTTTAATAAGACCTTCTATGACATTAAAATATATGACCTTTATCTTTCTTATCATCCTAAGTCTGACAACTCAGATTTGTCATTTTCACTGTAGGTATAGTTTGATTAAATAGAACAGAACATAAAATTAATCTAGCAAATTATACTTGTTTGTTTCTCTTTTTTTACTACTTAAAGACTAATAAGTTAAGTCTTTTAATTAGCAGTGTCGGTACAAATGTTCATGCTAGCGTTTTACCTTTGTGTTTTTTCAGACTGTTTCTTTTGTGTATCAATTTTTATGACAAAAGTAGATAACAACCAGACTTGATTAATTATGGTGAAGGGCTCGATCTTTTTGATATGAAAAATAAGGAGCTTTTCTTCATAGTAACAATGACTAGTAATTTTTTAAAAATTAAACAATTCTGCAAAAGATTTAACTTTTTTGGTCACAAACTTCCTTAACATAAAACTGTAGTTTTAATGTGAATTCATATAAATGAGATTACTAGGCTGGCCTATGCTTGCTCTTTAGGAGCTACAGGTTCTCTTCTTTAGTGTTGTTTTGGGGTAGTTAGTCAAGATCCAGTGGAAGATTTTGCTCATATGCAAAACGTAGAGAAAGATAATGTGACTGAAGATCTATTACAAACTTTCTTGGAACAACAGTCATCCGATCTCCCGGAAAAGTTTTTCAATCTCACCTTCAGAAGCAGAGCTGTTCCATTGACTTCACTCATGCTTAAGTTCCATTCACTGAGTTAGGGCTTACTAACCTATGTAAAATTTGCCACATAGGTAAGAGTTTCACTAAGTCATGGCACTGACATTCATAACCCTGTTACTTCAGTTGAAGAGGACAGATGTTTCGGGATATCAAAAAAAAGGCATTAGAAGTTAAACAAGCAGAATGCAACCTGAATATTTAATAAGCCAATATGAATGTTCCGTGCACAACAAAATCATAGGTAGAAGGTACAGAAGTCTATAAATGAGTAGTCTTAATTTATTTCCATTCATGTTTTGGGTATTTTTGAATTACAGATCTTTGAAATACAGATAGTTTCCACCAACTCTGTGTTCAGTAAAAATAAATCAAAAAATTAGAACTGATTTTCTTCAGATGTTCAACAAAAGGTTTAGGTAAATTTGTAGATCAAAAAACAGCTCAAAACTTTAAAAGTATCGGTGAAGTATAGTGTGCTTTTTTTTTTCATTACACTGAGAAGAAACTGAGGAGCAATCCTCTAGAGAAGGGAAACAACTTGTGTTGTTTTCTGTTCTCCCACTCAACAAAAGCCAGAAGGACAAATAAGACTCTAAGCTCAAAATCGGTGCAGATGCTGAGGTGGAACAACTTTGCTTTGTTTCCAGTGGAAAATGTAGAGAAGGAAGCAGTTTACTGACTCATGCTTTCATTCTCTTAATAAGAGTTTTAACACCAGAAATGCTGTCCACAAAGAGAACATATTAAACAAGTTGATGAGTGCTACGAAGTAGATTGCAGATATAGACTTTGAGGAAGAGGGGAGTTTTCCTCTGCTGTGCTCCAGAAAAGGGGAAAAACTCATGCTGAATATTAAGCCTGTGAAGAATCTCATTTAAATCTGTGAAGTTATTCCCACACTTAAAATTAAACATGAGCTGAAGGGGATTGCTCTATAGGCAGTGAACAGGCTTAGTGAGCTATTTGGTCTACATAGAGTCTGTCGAGGGGATAAGGAAGAATCAGCAAAGAGTGTAGTTTTAGTAATTAAGGGTGGGAAAACAGTATGAGCAGCCTAAAGCAATAAAATGCCAAGGAAACACACCGGTCACCTCATTCCCTTTGATTTATTCCACTATTCTACCACAGCTACCCGGAGTAGCCAGCAGTTTAACATGTACGTAACCTAAAATTTGATATGAGGGGTTTACAGCAGTATCACCTAGGTAACATTACCAATAATACATCTTAATTTCCTCTGCAACTTTGAACCTTTTCATGCTAACATAACCAGACATTGTTTCAGATCTATTAACGTTTCTAAAGACAATGCTTAACCTTCCAGGAAGTCCTGTTCACTGTAGAACTGTGGATTTGTAGCAGGGCCTTCAAACCATAGAAACATATGATGTCCAAGATAATAAAAAAACAACAACAAAAAAACCCCAAACAAACAAAAAACACATGACAACGCCAAATATCAGAAAGAAATTATATCCATGATGTCCAAAAAAAAAGTGGTAAAAGCAGCTTCTTATAAAAAGTTGCATAAATTCTTGTATAGAGTCCATGATCTTCTTCCCTTTAACATCAAAACAGACACATTCAGCACACGGCAACCGTTTGCTTCATTCGCTATATAAAATTGTCATGCTGATTTAATAATTATTAATTAGTACCTATATGTTGTTTGCTGATTGTAGACTGTGATTAGTGTTGAAAATACAGTCACTAATCAGTACTAGCAGTACTCAATTAAGATTTTAAAATGTAACAAAGCCAATGACTGATATTCATCCCACTTGCACAAATTCCCAGTAGGAGAAGAGGATGTGAATGGGTTAAGCCCAGGAAATTTATCACTACACATACAGGCAGCTGCAGAATTCCACTCCTACTGCTGCAGTGAGTCTATGCTGAGCAAAGCCTCCCACTGAACAGGGTTTGGGGGATAGGAGAACAGAAGAAAATAATCTTTCCTCTAGCCCTGATTCACCTGAGTTACAATAACTTGCATTTTATATTGTACTCTGATCAGCTGACAATTCCCTCTTTGAAGTTAGTTTTTGATATTTTACATCACACATCTTTATAGTCACCACAGATTTCACCATTTTCTTCATCAGCATGATGAAAATTGAATTACAGCGTGTCTCTATCTGAATAGAAAATACCTACTCTATCCATGGATATTCAAGAGAAATATGATTAATATAGAAAAATCTACTGGATAAAAAAAATCTTGATCCAAGCAAGTAAAAATAAATTGATCTGATTACACAGACTACTTAAAACTGGTCACCTTGGCTACATTAGGACCTTTAAAAGCAAACACAAATCAGTGAATCATTTTAATCAAATTTAATTTAGATTATACACTTTCACATAAAATCTAATTTAGTTGGAATTACTCGGTCATGACTTGTCTGCTCCTCACAGGACAAGGTTAAAGAGATTACATTTGGGTTCATGTCAGCAGCATCTGCTAGTTAGCCCTCTGAATGCTGATTTAATGAGAGAGGTTATGCTTAGTCTCTTCGAAAGACTTCTGGTTTAGGCAGGTGCTTGAGAGATGTTATTAATTTAGTATGATACACGAGTGGGTTATCATACTTGGAAAACTCTTGTATCATTATTTCCATGTGTATAAAATACCCTGGTGTTTTTGTTTACATCTCTTCAGCAGCTTTTGAGGGTTTCCCTTTAATCTGTCTTTAATGTACTGCTTTGGAGAGAAAGATTCCTGTTAAAGAAAAAACAGCTGGTTTAATATAAACAGTTATCCTGGGGCTTGTCAAGGGGCTTACAAGAGGCAGCAAGTGAGCATTAAACTACAATATGAATTTACAGAGAACTAGAAGGTACCAACTCTGCATGTAGTCAATGTCTTACTGTCACTCACCTACAAAAAAGCTACACCTACAGTCAGATCATTCACAGAGAGCACCTTGGGTGCTACACCCTTGCTCTGCAAATGGACTTTTTATTTCTGTGTATTCACCTATCCGGAGGCAGATTCTATTCCCCTTTGACACATAGCACTGAGTTTTTCCATTGAAACAAATAGGATGCAGTGTAGTTAGTTAATTGATGAAAAAATGTCTGAGTTTAGCCTTTTGTTTTGAACTGTAGTGAGGGCGAGCGCCATTCTGACAGAACAGCTACTTCGCAGCAAAAACACAGGCGGTGATCACTATGTCTGCTTCTTCAGCCCAGTTACAGAAGAGGATCAAAATAATTCTGAAAACTTGTTGCTCAGGATCTCACTCTCAAACAGAAAACTTAAAATGACATTATGAATGACCAGGGTTGCCAAAAATAAGTCTGTGATTCTCTAGACAGAAATCAGTACTCAGGCACAAATTCAGTGTGCATAAAGCACGATGACACAGGTGTCTGCTGCTCCTCTCACCTAACTATGGGATGCACAGAAATCATTGGCAAAGAGGCTGACGTCACAAATTCTTCTTGGACAAAATTTCCACCAGGAAATAAATGACAAGCCAAGGAACTGTGGGCATATGTAACTTCAATTGATTCCCTAACTCAGCAGGTAAACAGTGGACTAAAATGGACTTAACTGTCCTAAAGTAGGTCCCTGCCTATCCAGGATCCTTTCAATCTAAAGTAGTTTTCTCCCACATACAGGAAAGATGAGCCAGGAATTCATTCAGGGTAAATCAGCACCATTTCATTGACATCAATAAGAGCTGCATTAATTTTGCATAGACTGCAGGTTTTCTGCTGTTTTTTTAAGCACTGTTTATGGTTCTCCAGGAGGAAAAAAAGTACTGGAACTATTAATCCCTAAAGTTCTGATAAAGAATTTTGAATAACAATTGGAATTCATTACAAAATTTTACTACTTTGATGCATAATTTCCCTGGTGGAGGGGCTTAAAACTCTCTCTGTAATTACCATAACAGCATAAGGGTCGAGCCATTAAAATAATCTCTGGCAATTCTGTGTGATTCCTGTTATTTGTGAAGAATGCTGCAGACACAATGTTCTTTGCTGCACCATCTGTTTTCTGTATATCTCTCTACCCTTTCTTTTCCCCTATGTGTAAATGGTCAGTTCTTATATATGTACTAGAAGAATGTACATCTCCCAAATTAATAAATCTGTCCTGAAGAAATACCATTTATATATGACATCTATAATCATATCAAAGAAAACTGGGAAAAATTGAGAAAAATGGGGACATACCTTATTACAATTACCTGCTATTCTAGCATATTTTTCTTATTAGCAGTGCAGACAAAAGGCAGTCTTCCTATTTTATTTTAAATGAGCCTGATAGAAATATCTCACCCACTTCATTTTCATATAAAATTGCACTCTGGAGCCTGATCCTCTTGCCTTTACTGAGGCAAAATGCCTACTGCTGTCCCTGGAAACAATGTCTATGTAAAGATTACAGGGTTAGGACATAGTATTTACACTTTTGCCCTGGCTAACCACTGTTATTCATTCTGTGTTACATGAGGCATTCCAAATCATCTTTTAAAGAGAGAAACATGCAAATGATTGTGCTGAATTTTGTCAGCCTTTGATAAGAACAAATATAAGCACACAGTGATTTCATTTAGAAATGGTATAGTTCTGTAGCAGTTGTGACAAGATAAAGACATGTCAAGCTTATGTGAATATATTCCCTAAAATGGTACTACTTTTGAAATACCAAATAGTTTTTGCATCCAGATCACCTGTTTGAGTTTGCAGAAGTTTTACCTTCACAAAGAACAGAACAGGAGATACTGAAGTTTTCTGCCAGTGTCCTACAGGTAAACCCTTCACCAAGAGAGTAATAGAGCCACAGGGTTGCACGTGCTCATAGCTATGGCCACAGATAATGATAATAATTCCTTATTCCAATAAAATTAGATGAGGCTGAATTTGAAGAGGCATTCATAAATATGCTCCACAAACACCACATAGCTAACACAGCTATCTAGCTGATTATCTGTATGGAAACAAATTCCAAACTCAGTTATGTTTCTTTAACACCGATACAACTGTATGTAATTTACAACTTATCCCTGCTGCCCTGAAATGTTCTTCTATCCCCAGATTTTATCCAAGTGAAATTCAAAGAGACAAAAAGGAAAGAAGGTGAAACATAGTAAAATTGTGCAATATTGTATTATAAATTAAATATCTTATGAGCTGAAAAATAGATTTTGACACATTCTATATTTGAGAAATAAATTTCAGTGTTGGAGGAGCATGAAGAAGGGAATGCACTAAAAAATAAAAACAAAATATTGACCCTAACAGTGTCAAAACCTGACAAAGTTCATATTGTGTTCTGAAATTCTTGATTTGAACCTCCTTTTATTAAATTATCACACTAAAACCACAATTTAATCCAAAATAGTATACAGACACCCAAAAAAAATCTCCTGTTTAGTTCAGGTTCATAAAGGAGAGGTAAATAGTGTTGCCCATCAACAAAATTAAGAATTCTAGAAAACTGGGAAAAAAATGCTTAATTTAATTACACCTTTTAATTAACTTATTAGATAGCTGTTTAATTCCTGTGATTACAGAAGAACAAGCAGACCCTTTCATGTACCGTTTCTGTCAGAATTTTTCAGATGCAGAAAACAAATTTTTCCTACTATTGCAGTAATTTTTATTTATAGACCATTTCTAATGCAAATATTGGCCTAAAATCAAGTGCTAAGGAAGCTGACTGACTTGGCAATGGAGATAGAGTAGGAATGTAAAGGATTAGAGTGCTTAATGTACTGGAAAGAAGTTTATCAATACTGACAATTCTCACAGTGCTTAATCAAACATTTAAGACAAGTGGAGAAACAGACAATAAAGACTTTGGGGCTTTTGAACAATAAAAGCAAACAAACTGTCTTGTCAGAACATGTCAATTTATGGTGGAATAAAGAAACGCCTATAATTTAGTTACTCTTTTCATATAGATAACTAGCAGCTTTGGGTAGCTAGCTTGAGGGTGCTGACTTTAAAATGACTGTAACTCACTCCTGAGGAGTTTTGTCCCTTTTTTAGTCGAATTTTACTACAAAGCTTAATTTACAGCTTGATGACTATTAAAGAGGATTATGATTTTTTTTCCTTAAGGGCATATTAATGGATTTTTTTGAAAATAAACATATAGTAACAGACATAAGGGTCTGATCTTTCAGTAACACGTTTTGTGTTTACTCTCTCCAAATTTGAATCTGTGCTAGAGACAGGACCAGAGCTGGGAGACAAGTGTTGCTCTGGATGTCTCTGCGGGGTTAATTCAGGAAAGAGGCTCATCGACCTGAATTGTCCATCTTCTCAAATAACGCCAGCCTGATTCCCTACTTGAATTTTTGCCATTGATTCAAGATATCTAGAGTTCTATATAAAAGGCTTGACTTAAATCATACTGTAGCTTTGAGGGGGGGTTGAGCTTTTTTTTTCTTTCTGAAAATCTGGATCCAATTCAAAGAGAAATAGATTCTATGTCTGGTTGGATTTCAGTGGTACTGAGATAAACGTAAGGTAACTTAGCAGTACCCATGCTGTGTCATTGGATTTACACTCATATCAGAACGCTCTTAACCTGGCACCTGGCATACTGATATCAGAACTAAAGATCAGTAAATATTTTTAAGAAAACTGCTGCTGTAAGACCAAGAATGTTAAATTCCCATGTGACGGAGCAATTGGAATATACTAAAGACTATGTGATCAGAGAGAAAGAGAAGGTACTTCCTGGAGATAATCTCAGCAGCCAACTAAATAATAAAAATAGAGATGACTGTTTACAACACTAGGGATAATATGACACCTACCACAATAACATATTTGTCATCCAGTAACTCAGTTAAATGTAACTCTTGGAAGAAAAGTACAGCATGATCCTGATCTGTGTTAGCTAAAAGACAGAAAATGCAATGAAGATGGTCAATTCAAGAGCCAAATTAATTAGGAAACAGTAAGCAATTGAAAAGCAGTAAGATGTCATTTTCATTTACTTTTTCCAAATAGATTATAATTCCATGTATCTCGAGCTCCTTTTCCTAGTCCGCAGTTACAAATGAATATCCTGTACCTGCTGCCCCCTCACATTTCCTGAATCCTGTGTGGCAAATTCTCCCCAAACGCTTCTGTCATTTGGACTTCATTTGCAACTATTAGCCTTCAACTACACAACACATGCAAGCATTACTAGATGTCAGATTAGTTACTGTTTGCTACCTGATCTCAATTAGCACTCAAAAGTCTTGTTTGTCAAGATGCTGTGGTCCAGTTCAGTCCATGTTTTTCAAAAAGCGTGGATGATGCCACTCTAACCATAATTGTTCTGATTAAATTGGTCTTGACTACATGAGAACTGTCCTAAAATAGAATGTTTTCTTTCAAAGAGCAATAACAAGGATAATTTACCTAACAAACAAGGGTAAATTCTTCATCTAGGTAGAATGCGTATTTGGACTTTCTTGGCATTGCTGTTAAACTTTGCAGATATACATCACACTCCATTTGTTCGTCAATAGTGTATGAGGTCATAGTAAGCTGTAGCCTGTTTTCAATAATAAAAAATCCTAGTATGTATTTTGGAAAAGAAGTGATAGTTGTGTTTACATCAGCTTTTCCAGTTTAGAATTTAATATGACTTTAGGCATATTACAGTTGAACTTTGTAGATCTGGTACTCAGAACTTAAAACTGCCCTGAATATGCAGATGTTAGCTTAATTTGTGTGTCTGTTTGCCATTATCACATATGCAAATAGACAAGTACTTTGCTGGCCATTCACACCTGCTAATACTCCATATGCACACACAATCACGGTAATTTCACATGCAGATTATATGCACTGTTGCATGTCTTGAAGACCGCGAAATCCCATGTATTGATAATATGACTCTGGTATTTGTATTCAAATTGTTTTATGTGTAATCCTGCTCACATTCTTCTATTTACATTTTCATAATTACTCATCTAGTTTCCATTTGACACTTCTATTTTTTTCGGAAACAAGTTATTGCACAAAATACTGCACCTATTGCAGTAGTCTATTAGCTGGAGTAATGTCCAAAACAACATTCCTGCTACATTCATACCAGCAACTGAAAGTATACCGTGTGTGACTATTTAAAAAAAAAAATTCATGTTCTCAAGTCCTGTTCTTCATAGGAAAAATGCAGGTGGAGACATCTCCTTATTTAAACAGATTTAATCAGCCAGTTGAAGCCATTTGTAAAATCATACCATCAATGTTAACCTCAGTGAACTAAATTATCAGTTTTCTATGTATTTTATAAAGATGGCATAAAGGGACTACTTGTCTGCTTTCTAAGAAAAACAGTAGGTTGTGTTTTCTTCTGCTTGTAAGTTGTAGGTGCAGTAAAGTCTATAGTGTAATGACATTAAGAATTTACATCAATAGATAATTTATCCTGAAGATTATGTACCTTATTGTCTATAATTTGGATCATGTTTGTCTTTGACTACCTTTTCCCCAGAAACACGGCAGAGAATAATTCAAAACAGAGTCATCTCAAACTTGTCTTATTCCTATGCCTCAAACTTTAGAAATTGTAATGCAAACTGACTTGTTTGCAGAACAAATTACTGGGAAATACTGATAATTATGTATAACATTACCTTAGATGCACGTGAAAAGAATGTCAGAACAAAATATGTTCTGCATGCTGTATAGTGCCCAGCCTGTCACTTCACTATTACTTTAGTGGGAATCCTGATTCAGTCACAGACAATTACCACATAAAGAAATGAAGGAGATTTTCCGTTCTCATCTTGTTCTTGCTCTACATTGTTCAGTGCTTGTGACTACCAATGTGTGTCTGTGTGTGGGTGTGTACATATGCATTTGTCCTACCTGTAACATTTTTATCAATCTGTAAACACTAGAATTTTGCGGACATGACAAGCATAACATGAAAAACTAAACGGTGTGTTACAAGCATCTGTTGTCATCATCGTTTAGATATTATTTAACCTTTAGATATATAAGCTGTAATCATCATGGTTCTGAATACTTTATTGAGCAAACATACATGACCTGGCCTGATGCCATGAGAAAATAAGTAAAAATCATAATTTAAAACAGGTCTCTCTTTTTGCAAGTATGTATCTGGCAAAAAGGGCAGGTCTGTGATTAACATAATCATTTCAGTTCTATTCTAGGCAATAAGCTCAGGGTCAGGTATTTCTTGAAGCCTATAAATAAATAGTTCATGTTACTAGTTGCCTAATTAGCCCCATGGAAAATAGATCAAATGTGTTCCTCCAAAGAGATGGAAAGCAAAGATTGGAAAGTTATACAGTGATAGTAGGGTCAGAAACCGATAAATGACAAGGAAAATCTGAACACTACTTTATATTGCAGCAACAATTTTTCTGATGTAATTCTGAATGTGGAAGTGTTGCTTTTTTATGTGGGTGTTGTTAACACAGGAATAGGGAGAAATGCCTGATAAGCATTTTTTCACCTCTGAAGTCCTCTATTTCCTTGTAAACGTAACAGTATGAACAGAAACAAGACCTCTTTATCCACACTTCCCTGGTCAATTTAACCTGGAGGGCTCTTTGTGTGCAGAAGTGCTACGTACAGTCCTCTTACCACCTTCAGTTAATGATGAGTGAGTTATAATTGCAATTTATTGAAGAGTTAATGATGTAAAAATGAGTACAGAAGAAGAGAACCAAGGATTTCCTGCTCAGTGTACAGACACAAGCAACATCTACCAGATAGCCGTTATTTTCTTTTGTAGCCCTCTGGGATGAGATCCAAAGACCTTAGAGATAAAGGGTTTTCTTTTGACTTGTTCGTGTTCTCTGTGCAACCTTGTGCTTTTTTAAGCAGGAAGGGAGCACGTCAGTGGAACAGTGGAACTTGGCTTTGCTCTTAATCTTCAAGCAAAGATTTTTAAGCAAACTATACCAGCACAAGCGTCAATTCTATGTAAATCCAGCATGTCTCTCATCAGCCTCCAGTCTGGAAGTGTGCGCGTTTTCCTAGCATAAGGTAGTAAAACTTAAAATGTGAATCTATCTGGTTCAAGCTCATAGCTTTACTTGATTCATCTACAATCATGATGTAACAGTTATCAATGGAACATTATTGATCTCAGGGGTCTGATTGTTGTTTTATTTTGATTGTGCATTTTCATGCTAAACAACTGTGGCAGCTGACAATAGGAAAAGTTTACAAAAAGGAAACCAATCATGTTACAGAGGTCATAAACTGCCCTACAGACTGCATGGTCTCCCACCCGACTTCCCTTCTCTGCCACTTAAATGGCTCCTTTTGAAGTACTTTCCCCCTGTAGTTTCTCCTGCATCACACAGCATCCTCTTCTTTACTTCCTAACTTCTTCAGGTAGTGGCCTCAGGACTGCATACTAAATCCCCTCTTCCTCTCCGTGCTATATTTGCTGAGAAGCCTTTTGTTTTCTTCTGCCAAAATAAGGTTGTGTTCAGTGGGGTTTGTTTCTTTTTTTCTAACACAATGAGAGTCCTGTGATCCTCATTCAGACCCAATGTCTAATCCACTTGGGAACATCTTACATTCCTGTACTTCATCACTGTCCCATGAAGCAAGGAGCACCATCTCCCAGTAATTACACGTTACTGATATGTCTGGAGAAGGGAATCAGAAAGGCATCCTAACCAAGAAGAACTGGGTTTTGATCAGATTCTTTGGATGAGAAAGGTGATGAGTGCATCAGCAGCAAGATCCACTGCATTGCTCTAGATGTTTAAAAAATGGCCTGGAAATGCCCATGTTTTAAATGTCTTTTAAATCCAATCAAGTCCAAACCCTCCAAAACAGACCCACTCCCAAACTGTTCACTCTAGTTTTCAAAGCTCTTCAGGTTCCTTACTTCTCTGTTCTTAGTAGAATGTGCTCCAAAATCCAATTGTTCCAATACTTCAAAAATTTTAGGTGAGATTTTCAGATTTCGAGAGTCCAAGTCAGTTTAGATCCATTTGTTCTCCCACAAACAGTTCTTTACCCTCCACTTGTTTGCAGGGACTGAAGATACTATCAGAAGTAAAACATCGCTGGGAGGTCCAAACTGGGAATCACAGCACTAGTACTGGGTTTTCCCAAGTTCTTCATCTCCTCAACGTTGCAGATCTTTATGTAGGTTTTATATTGTGAACTGCAGAAGTCTCAATGACACTTGAGCTGCCTATTTGCATGGAGGGAAGTTTTCCCACTAACTAGCATCGGTAACTTTTCTCAGACAAATTACTTTCAAACAAAGTGAAATTTTAATTAAGATCTCACAGAACAAGTGGAAGTATTGTCCCAGAAAAAAGTGAGGCAGAGACTTGCATTAATCTTAATCTTCTAACTACTCTCAAGCAGGGAGATTACCTCAAATACTGACACTAGTGACTCAAAGTTGTGACTGAGGAGATCATTCTTAACAGATTAAACTATTTCTTATTGTTTATTCCTATATATCACAAGGCCAAAGCAGGAGTCATGGAGGACACAGACACTGAATAAAAAGCTGTCATTCATATTAAAATAATTTCTAGGTAGAAGACAAATGTGATATAATTTTCTGAACACTTACTTGTTTGAGGAGGAAAACGATAATTATGACACCTTAACACAACAAATGCAATTCATATAAATTTGATCATCACTTTAAATTAATCACATAGCCTTATTTCTAAACAAATAATACAACAGAGGGAGCGGAGAAAGAGAAAAATAAAGAGAAAGGAAAAGGAAAAAGAAGACAGAAAGGAGAAAAACTTAAAGAAAGATAAACAAATAAATAGAAATATAGGAAGAATGAAAAAAATAAAGGAGGGATATCCGTGATTTTGTGTTATTTGTTAAAGAGATCTCTATAGTCCAGCTGAGTCAATATGAGAAAAGGACTTGTTTACGATAAAGCTTTGTGGCTATTTTAAGTTGAAATTATCACTGGAAGGTTATTTTAATTGCAATATATTTTATGGCTAGTAACAAATGTACTTGTTACACCTCATCATAAAAGTGTGGCTCAGATTCATAAGATAACTTATATTAATTTTACATTCAGAAGAAATAAGAGTATTAAAAAAATAACATCCAAACGAAATAATTTGAAAGACAACCCATATTTCAAAGTTATTACACAAGAAGTTAATTTTAAGTTTTAAAAGTGAGAGTGTGATTTCTAAAATAGCTGCGATGTGTGAGTTAAAAGTAATGTGGTGAGAATACACCTGAAATAAACTCTCAGTCCTGATTACAATGAAAGGACATTCATTTCAATTCAGAAAAACTGAATTTTACTAGAACAAAAAGACAGCAACGTTACTCAGCATTTTGTTTTCCTCAGGTTCTTCAGGCTTGTTTTCTTTTCTCTGCAAATGCGCACAAGAATGAGATGCATGTGCAAAATATGTTATTTGATGTTCAGTGGAGACATCCTACTACTTAACTTAGAGTTTCTCATGTTTTACTACTGTCTTTACTGAATATAGTCCTTTTTAGTTGCCTGATTGACCTAGAGAATGTTATACTGGATATTCTTGATATTATAAAATATGTAATATTAGTTAAGTGATTATAATTTTTTTTTTAATAAAAAGGGGAAATGGGGAGACTGCCTGCCTGCACTGTCTTGGGCTTTTTTGGTGCAACAAGAGTTTATATTCCCCCTCTGTTTTTTCACTTTCCTAATATGAAATGAACAGCTGTAATTGAAAAGCAAGAAGCTCCGTGGTTTATAGAAATAGGTGTTGTTAAGAGCCTTAGCCATCTAATTTTCTTCCTATTGCAGGGCAGGCTTCCTATTGTCTGTTCTTTAGAGCTAATTTCTTTTCTGATCAAAAGGCCCACATCATTGAAAAGGTAGTAATGACTATTCATTTGGTTGAAACCTCCATTCTGCAGCTTGCAAAGCTTTATTTAGAAACTGCTATTTCTTTCTAAAAGGAAAACCTCATTTGTCTCCTCTATAATGTCAATTAAAGTAGAATATATTTTAATTATTTATCCTGGAGAGAAACCTTTCAGGATCTCAATTTGCTGTGCCAGTGATACAGGCCATAGTTTGAAACAATATGTGCCTTCAAAATTGTATGTCAGAGAGTAGGAATAAGGTGTGTTTTGATTTTAATTTGCCACTAATGAATAGTTTATTTGCAGCTAATTAGCAAGTTCGAGGTTTACAATTAATGTCTGATTCCTAATCTAACTCATAAAAAGAAACCTAGCCCATCATTACCAGCAAATAAGGTGGGTTACTGGCTCTGCATAGAAAACATTGTGGGAAAGATTCACGAAGTTTTAAATGGGCAAAACAGAGATGATTGGGTTCGGTTTTTTTCTGAAGGAGTGCAGCGATGTCGCAGTTGTCACCAGCGCCAGTGGAAGAGTCATTAAACCACCGCAACAAGTAACGGGGGGGGGGAGACAGGCGTGTGCAGGTCCGGGGGGGAGGGGGCGTCCTGCGGCAGCTGCTGCGGGGACTTGGGACAAGCCGGGGGCACCGGAGCTGGGGGGAGACCGAGCGGTGAGGGATGGGGAGCGCCCGGAGCTGAGTCCTCCGCAGCGCAGGGGCAGCAAGAATGGACCATGCGGGAGCAGAGATGTCAGGGTGGTAGAACGGTAGAATCATTTACGTTGGAAAAGATCCTTAAGATAGTCGAGACCAACCGTAAACCTGATACTGTCAGGTCCACCACTAAACCATGTCCCTAAGCGCCATATCATCTTTTAAATACCTCCACGGATGGTGACTCAGCCACTGTGCCAGTGGTTGACAAGCCTTTCGGGACACTGTACAGTTCGTATTGTAACAGCAGAGGGAAGCTGCAGAAAGTTCCGATTAGTGTCTTATCTTTGGGGAAAGAAGATCCTGCCGGTTCGGCACAGACTGCCCTGCAGCAGCCGCCGCCGGTGCAGGGGGCAGCTGTGTCTCTTTGGCATATTTTTTCGTGCTTGTTTTTCCCTCGGTGCTTTCGCGTGGAAACATATGAGCCAAATCTATCGTTTCCTCGGGGCTCTGCAGCGAGCCCCGATGAGTTGTCCTCTGCTGGTGGTCTCCTCTCCAACTTTTTTAATTGGTAACTTGGAGATGGAGAGAGTCCTTATTAGCAATGTCCCCCCCCATCCCTCCGCTCCCGCTGAAGCCAACCCCATGAGGCGATTGCCAGGAGGAGCTGTTTGTCAAAGGCTAATAAACAAATTCCTCTCGAACACCTGAATGAACGAGAGCCAGCAACAACCCAATTAAGAAACGGAGCTACTGGTTGTTTTTTGTGGCGGTGGAAACAACTCGGGCTCGAAAAGAGTCTATTCAGTGGGCGCTCCGAGAGGTCTGTTTGCAGCTCGCTATTGTTGTCAGAAGCCAAAAAAAGTTCGGCTGAGTGGGGAAAGTGATTAAAAACAAAATTCGTCGTTGCCTCATGTATGCACTAGGAGGCTCATTTCAAAGGAATCCATCTGTACTCAAACGATGTTGCCCGAGTTTTACCCATGCAGTTAAGATTTTGGTGTTTAAACGTTGCTATTTTTAATGATGTCATCAAAAGTATCCTTTGCTTTCCTGCATTCGTGAGCAGCAGGGACAACTGTACCCCCTAGTGCATCATCGATACCGACACGGCAAGGTACTGGGGAAGGAGCTGGAATTCGTTGGTCAGAACTAATGATTTGTCCTGCCCCTCGCTGGGCTGGAAGGTCGATCCACCCATGCCAGCCCCGCAGGCAACCTCGGGCTGTGAGGTTTTGTTTTGGGGTGGGTTTTTTCAGGTGACATTGTTAAATAGGGAATAAAAAAAATCTCATAACTACCTTGGGCGGCAGAACCAGCCTGAAGTGATCCATTTAGCAGCCACGTTACCACACTGGAAACTTCTGGGGGAGCCTAGACAGGGATCAAGCAGAAAAGCATGTAAACTTTTATCTTAAGCATCGTTAAAAGCCTGGGCGTTTTCTGTGGATCGCCCGTCAGCAGAGTTTGAACGAAAAGAATGCTCAGGTCCCTTGTCTGAGCAAACTTCGAGAAAAAGGCTTTGCTGATTTCGGTCAGGAGTTTGGCTGGGGACCAGAAGGGATGTTTTAATAATAGGATTAAACGGGGCCCGTTCAGTGCATAGCGTTATCCTTTAAAAGCCAGCGATCCTCCCTGACACGGTTCCAAGATTCCCTCAAGCTCTGCTGGAGCTGCAATTAACATATATTAATGGCTGTTGCTTATTAAGCGCTGATTGTGTAAGAAGCAGACGGTCCTTTTCAAATGTGCCTTTTCAACCGTGGCGTTTCTCTCGCGTTAAAGTTGGATTCTGCTGTAAACTCCTGATTTCGCCTCACGCTCGGATGTCACCAAAAAGACAAAAAAAAGGTAGGGTTCTCTGCCTTTGACAACTGTATTTACACAACCCCGAGTGTTCCGCTCGACCCCCACGAGACACAAGGGACTCTCCGGCCCCGAACGGCTTCTTTCCCTGTCCCGGTACCCGCCGGGGAAGGTAAATTTTTTTCCAGGCAAGAGGCTCCTCCCGTCTCGTTACTGCTCTGCCTGTGTCCTCTTCTGCCCCTTCTTTACTCTGCAGCAGCTCCGCAGGCTCCGTCCTCTTTCCCGGGACGGGCAGGACCGAGCAGCAGGCGGAGGCTTGAATTCGTTCATAGCTGCCAAGGGTGTGGTGGGATCGGAACTTTCAAAGCGCTCTGCAGGTAACTTGAGGGAGCAGCACTCGCTGTAGTGGGGCTTGCCTCGGTCCCCACCGCCTATCTGTAGCTTTCAGACCAAAGGAGGGAGAAGCAGCTCCATCTCGTCCCTACAGCGCTGCTTCCAGTGGTGGGAGCGGTGGGCTTCCAGCGAGGGAGGGAGCTCCGAGCATCCCTGCCCCGTGCTTTGCTTCACAACCTCTGGCCTCGCATCAGTAGGACCTTCCCACGCGGCTCCGGTCCCTCCAAGGGGACCCCCGGCCGCAGGAGCAAGTGGAGAGGAGCACCGTGGGGAGCGCGGGACTCTACCCGAGCCTAGAAGTGCTGGCTTCTAGCTCTCGGGTGCCGAAATCGCTCAAGACACCTTAGTGAGGGTTTTCTGTGTGCACCATCGCTAATGCCGAGGCAGAGGGGTTTGAGAACCATGTTCCTGCTCACCCCATCTTCTGGAAATAGAAATCAGCCAAATTTTTAGGTATTCCTTCAGAACATATGCAGCATGGAATCGCTGGTGCAGTGGGAACATTACAGGGAGCTGTGAAGTATGGAAATACACGAAGCTATACTTTTTTATTCAGTCAGGTTCAGATAATTTACAAGATTAGCGATGGTTCAAGAGAAATGTCTTGCTTTGAAATAACATGGATCTTAAAGTGTTAAGTGAGAAAAATGATATAGCTGGAGTTAGTGCAAAGACAAAGTAAGAGTCTGAAACTTAACTTTATAATATTTATTTAAACAAAGAAAAGACCGTTCACACGGCTTTCAGCATGTCCCGTAATTCCGTGTATCGCCTCATTTTTAATTTCATGCAAGCGTGTTCAGTCCCTCCAAACAAAGGTTTATATAAAGTAATTTCAAAGAATTGTCAGGATACATATCAGTCGACTCTCCAGCCCAGCCTGGCACGTCTTAAAACCTCGACTGGAGCAGTTTGAGATTAATTACAGCTGTCTGAAAGTTTCCCAATACGTTGCAAAAGTTACGAGCGAACTACGCCCCAAGTGTGCTTTCTAGTGTGATACCGCCTGAAACACCACCTTCCGCTGTCACCCTGTCCTCTCGGGCTGTAAAGCTTTGACTTCACCCAAGAACACATCAGCAGCAAACCAAACAAAACCGAAGACAAACTGCTGCTCGTCGCAACTGGAATTTATTTCCCCTTCGACTTTGTTCAACAGATGAAAAAGAGAAACCTGTACAAAACGAGTGACGCCTTAAACTGCTACGCCACAGTAGTGCTCAGATTCACTCAAGTAAAAATCGCACCACGACACCGTGCCATTTCAAGCCGCTCGTTCTGCCCCACCGTTCACGGGAGGCGCTGAGCGGGGCTGCGCGGTCCCGTCCCCCGCCCTGCAGAAGCCTCCCCAGCCCGGCACAGATCTCCTTCCCCGGTGTCTGCAGAGCGGCTGGGGCCGTGCCGCCGAGTCCAGTCTTCTGCAGCCCTGCTCTGGATGCATCCTCTCCCCTGGGACCGATTACCGTCGTTATGCTCGCAGTCTTCTCTTTGGGGCAACACCAACGGCTTCCAAGCCGGGGCAGCTGCGCCCTCAGCATCCCCCTCGCCGCGCCCCTCCGTTCGGGACACGTCCCTAACTCCAGCCCGCCGCACCTCCCTCGCGCCCCACACACCGCCAGTGCAATTTGTTCAGAGCTGCTGCCCACTCCTTCCAGCACCGGGGCTCTTCCAGCGCGGCTCCGAGCAGGCTCCAAGGCTCGGTTTGCCTCTCCTCCCTCAGCCAGGAGAACCGTCCGGCTTCCCCAGGCGAGGACGAGGGAGGGCAGGGACAGGGCAGCGCGCCTCGTCTCCCCTCCGCCCCGCAGCGGGACGGCGAGGCAGGCTGCGTAGCTCTGTGCCCGCCGTGCTTCCAAGAAGCTGCCAGCCCTGTCCGTGGAGGTGCGGGTGTCCGTTTCTCTAGGGAAGCAAGGAAGGGGCGAAAAAATGGAAGGGGAAGGGGAGGGACAGGACGGAAAGGGAAGCCCATGATTGACAGCTCCAGTGAGCTCCGCTCCACTCACTCTCCGCTAAAGTTTCTTTCCACACAGAGGGAACTTCGCCGTTGCCATGAAACCTGGGGATTTTGCAAGTGCCGTTCCCTGCCCCCACTCTTTTTAGGGCAGCCGAGTGGAAAAACTCAAGTGGCAACGGGGTGGGCAACGTTGGGGACGGCCAGAAGAGTCCCTCCGGCAGCCAGCCCGGCTCCCACCGGGATGGAGTGTCCGGTCCCGGCAGGGCAGTGCGGGTTCTCCCCCTGAAGCGGGCTCAGAAGTGAAAGCGTTCAGTCCGTAATTCCCCTTCCATCCCCTCTGGGGACGGGTATCCGTGCAGCGCGGGCTCGCTCCATCTCCAGGCAGCTTCTCCGGGCTTGGCACAGGGCTGTGCATCCATCCGGGAGCCCCAAAACTCTTTGTGCCCGGCAAACGCGTGGCTCCTTGCTCTGCAATACAGCGCCCCTCCCCGCCGCCCCTCGGGGCAGCCCCAGCCCGCTCCTTCCCCCGGGACGGCAGCCCCACCGGCCTCTCCACCGCGCAGCCCCAGTCCAGCCCGCCCCGCCGGCCCGGAGCCGGGGCAGGTGCAGCGCTCAGGAACGCGGAGGGGGGGTGGGGCAAAGAAGGGGTCCAGCACCAGCAGCCCTGAAACGCCAACTTTTTGGCTGCCCCCCAGCTGGTCAGTTACGGGCATCGGGGCTGCCGGGAATCGCTCGCTGATTGGCTGCCTCCCGCTCATTTATAGCCCGTCAATCAAATACCCCCGGGATTGGTGCGCGCATCGCTTGGCACTGCCCGCGGGAAGCGCTCGGCAGCAGCACCAGCACCACCTCGGGGAGCGGCGCATCAGCTCGTCAGGCAGAAAAACTTCCTTCTCCTGCAGCAACTGCCAAGGCTGGTTCTTTCCTCTTATTTTTTCCTTTGTTGTTGTTGTTTTCTTTTTCCTTTTTTTTTTTTTTTCCCTCCCTCCAACTTCCTCTCCCCGCGCTGGTGCCCGCCTGCCCGCCGCCCTGGCGCACCTCTTGCCGGCTCCGGCCATGTATAGCATGCTGGAGACTGAAATCAAGACCCCGCAGCCCACGCCGGGCAGCGCCGGGGGCAACCCCGCTCCCGGGAGCACCGGTAAAGGCGGCGGGGGCGGCGGGGCCAGCAACGGAGCGGGAGCCGGCGCGGACCAGGACCGGGTGAAGCGCCCCATGAACGCCTTCATGGTGTGGTCGCGGGGCCAGCGGCGGAAGATGGCCCAGGAGAACCCCAAGATGCACAACTCGGAGATCAGCAAGCGCCTCGGGGCAGACTGGAAGCTGCTGAGCGACGCCGAGAAGCGACCCTTCATCGACGAGGCCAAACGGCTGCGGGCTGTGCACATGAAGGAGTATCCGGATTACAAATACCGGCCCCGAAGGAAGACCAAGACCTTGCTGAAGAAGGACAAATACTCGCTGCCCGGCAACCTGCTGGCTCCGGGAGGGGGCAACGCGGTAAGCAGCCCTGTCGGGGTTGGGCAGAGGATTGACACTTATGCCCACATGAACGGCTGGACCAACGGGGCTTACTCACTGATGCAAGACCAGCTTGGCTACAGCCAGCACCCGGGCATGAACAGCCCGCAGCTGCAGCAGATGCACCGCTACGACATGACGGGCCTGCAGTACAGCCCCATGATGTCCACGGCCCAGACCTACATGAATGCCGCCTCCACCTACAGCATGTCCCCGGCCGCCTACGGCCAGCAGCCCTCCACGGCCATGAGCCTGGGCTCCATGGGCTCGGTGGTGAAATCCGAGCCCAGCTCGCCGCCTCCAGCCATCACTTCCCACTCGCAGAGGGCCTGCCTAGGAGACCTGCGGGATATGATCAGCATGTACCTGCCCCCGGGGGGAGATGCCACAGACCCTTCCTCCCTGCAGGGCAGCAGGTTACACAGCGTCCACCAGCACTACCAGAGTGCCGGGACTGGCGTGAATGGTACCGTACCACTAACTCACATATAAACTTGGCTGCTCAGGACGGCTCCCCGTCTTAACCCCTAACCCCACCACCGCTCCCTGACTACACCGGGACGTATGGCAGTGTTGCTCGGCTTAGCAGACTTGATACTAACTTTGGAGAAAATTTTAAAAAGGAAATCCGTTAGCTGTGTCCTTTTTTTTGTACAAAAATAAGTATTTGAGCACGCTGTTATTTTAATAGAGCACAACTCCTGCCTCCTAGAAGCCGCTGTGAAGTTTTTAAACCACGGCAACTTCTGTCCTCGTTTCTGTTAAGTTGGGCACTGTTTTATTCGCTTAAATGTTTTTAAAATATCTTCCATTTTCCAGTTTGATATCTAGCGTTGCAATGACATAAAAAATAACAAACCGGCGGGCTTTTGTTTTTAAACTCAAGTTGTTCACGTTACCGTTGTTTCTTGAATGTTTTCTTCTTTCCACCTTACTCAGCCTCGCTTGGTTTCTTATCTGCAATCTGTAGGTTTCACGACTTCTTAACTTTAGGGTTTTGTTCCTTAAAAAAAGGGGGAGGTGGGAGAGAGCTGTGCGGGTCCAAACGCATTTCTTTTATTTATAGTAAGTTGTGTGTCTTGGTTTTTCTTAAACTGTAAAGTTATGTAAATTGGTTTGTGAATTTTACTGTGAACAATGTTTTGACATATCAGATTAAGAAACGTTTTAGTTTTGTTTACCGGATTTCTTCCAAAAAAAAAAAAAGTCATCGAAACACTCCTTCCCTTTCCCTGTCCCTCGTTTGCTTCCTTCTTCCAAACGAAGAGAGATCAATAAATTTTATATCGGGCATGTCGGCAGTCTCCGGGCGGTTTGTGCAGGGATGTGCGGCGGCCGGGAACGCGGAGCGGGGCAGCGGGCTCCTTCCCGGGGTTCGCCGTAGCATCCTCGGTCCCTCCGCCCGGCCGAGCATCCAGGGAGCTCCGATCGCGTTCCGGGCGGCTGCGCCGCGGTGTATTTTGGCTGGGAGGGGAGAATAAGTGCTGCTTCGAGTCGGTTTTCTTCTGAAGAAAAGAAGGACCGGGAAAACTGCGCTACTCAAGCTGCCGCTCTCCGAGCCACCGGCCACTTGTTGCCTCTCCGCCCGTTTAGTTTCTCTCCAACAACGAGGAGGGAAGGGGATTACAAGTGTGCGCCTCGTTTGTTGTTGTTTTTTTTTTTTTTTTTCTCTGGAGGATTTGCCTAGAAACCTGAGCTCATCTGAAATATTTACAAAAGTAAAACCCGTTGGGGAACTCTTAATTAGACTCTATTAAAAATGAATGGTTACAGGAGTCCCTAGAGGAAATAAATAATTCAATCTTTTCGGTACGTTTAAGGAGTGTGGTTTTAGTCTGGACAACTTTCCTTTCTTCTAGCGTCTGCCTTGTTCCCGGCCGTATTTCTGTGGGCGCTGCGGAACGGCCCCGAATTGCAGCGCTCGCCGAGCCCTGGGGGACCGCGTTTCCCTCCTGCGCGGCAGCAGAAATCGTGTTCCTGGCCGACCCTTTGAGCGTGCCCTCGGCTCCTCGGGGCTGCGAGCTCGGGGAGCCGGGGGGGCCGCTCCGCGGGCAAAGCGCCGGGGCAGCCGCTCAGTGCACTTCGCAGCGCCACCCCCCTGAGACTCTGCCTTTCCCTCGCCCCGAGTCACCTCTTCGTTGCGCCTTAGTACAGGAGGAAAGGGACCTGGAGGATGATCGTGTTGTTTGGTGTGGTTGTTTTGCTCTCCCCTTATGAAGAGCGGCTGCAGGGAGACTTTGCGCCTCCCCACTGCCTGCTTGCGGCAGCCGGGGCCGGTGGGAGCCACTTCCCCGCCGGTTTCCCCCATTCCCGGCTGTTTCCCCTCCTCCCCGCCGGCCGGGCCGTGGTCCCGCACTGCCTCTCCGTCCCGCGGCGTGGATGTCCTGGCGGCAGCTCCTGCCTTGTTTTCTGCCACGAAGCACGCCCAGGCTTGGTCAGGGCCTTCCTCCGGCTCTTCAAAGAAGGAAAAATCAATATTCTGCAAACCACACCGCGAGTCTCCTTCTCTGGTACAGGGCTCTTGGCCGCCCGGGGAAGGGGGGAGTGCCGGGAGCAGCTGCTGCGGGCCCTCAACCCGGGGAGAAACCCCCAAGGCTGCGCGTGCTGCCCCCGGCACCACACATGCTCCCCTCTGCTCAGGAACAGCCGTTCTGGAGTTGGGGGTAATCACTTTGCAAATGAGAACCCACTGTGTTTAATGACCTCAGCTCAACTCCCTCCATAACTCCTCCGATGAAATCTGGCAAACCTGTGGTGGTGTTTTCGGTTTTGCGTCTGTCCTGCAGGTAGGAGTGTGCCTGTTACTAGCTCTGTGAGGAGAAGACGACCACAACTTGAAGGTCTGAGAGAAAGTGAAAAAATCAGTGGTGTTGGTAAGGTACGTGAAGATATTGGGGGGGGGCACAGCATATCATCTCCATTGGGGGTCAGACTGCTTCCCAGTGCTCCCCAGAAGAGGCAGTGCCAGGACGGTTTTGGGAGGCGAAGTGTGTCGATCCTGTTCCCTGAAACTGGTCTGCCTCAGCCTTCCCAGGGAGGCATGCAGTGCAGGTCTGACAAAAGTGGGGACTTCTGGGCAGGTGAGCTGCTGCCAGCACTCAAATTGGATTTGATGTCTTCAGAGTTGAATTGCACCTGCATCATTATAAGTAGCTTTTCTTTTCATCTGAGATCTCTGAAATTCGATTCTTTGGCATAAAAGAGGAGAATGTTTGCAGAATTTAAGTTCAGGTTATCCTCCTCCTTTGCTGTAAGTCAGGGCCTAAGGAGAGTTTTTGAACGAGTCCCTGAGGCGTCACAGAGAGATGCCTCTATAGAAACTATCTTGTTCTCTTGAAAGCTCATCTCAGTGGTCTGGCTTGCAGATGCTTCTCTTGAGCTATTGATATTGAGATGCCTAGACAAAGTCTTCCATGCAGTTTTCAGCTTCCTGGGGCTGAACTTTATCCTGAAGTTCATAGGCTGTGGGCAGAGCTTGTGGAAAGGGTTGCAAACAGGCGGAAACCACTGGAAGAGGGAGAGACCCATTGCGAGCTGAATGCAGTGAACCCAACTTCTTACAGAAGTACAAATACAGATACAGCCTCTTTTTCATCAAAACGAGTGAGCAGAGTAGTAGAGCAGTATAAAGAGAGACATTGCCTGAAAGACATTTTTTCAAAGAGCGCTGTCGCATCCTTCATTTTGACTCAAGAAATTTGCCCTGAGAACGAAAGCAGAAACATGTTCCCTTTAGCATTAAGGAAGGTACATTTTATTTGTACTGAACTTCATTTTTAAATTTTGGGTTTATTCTGGACATGGGCATACATCCTTCTTGCCTGGAATCTAAAAGCCTTCTGAGCAATGTTCATGCAGGATTTCATACTCCCACTTGTGTGGGAGGGATCAGGATAGAACAGTTACATCCTCAGGGACTACAGGTGAAGTTACAAATATGTATGAGACATTTAGCTCTGTGGAAGATGCATCTGCATAAAATTCTTCTCTCCAGAAATCCACAGCACTTTGTAAGACAGGGCTGTAAGTGAAATGCTGAGGTGTTACGTGTGCAAAATCGTTCTCAACTATTAAAAAGACTACAGTCTTATTCTAGAACATCTAGAATAGATGCAAGTGCATCCACTATCCTTGGAAAGACTGAACACTGGCCGTGGAGAGGTTAATAATTCTAGCATTTAAGTGCAATGACAATATTTAGGCTTTTGCATTTACACTTTTTTTGAATGTAAGAGTGGAAGATCACACTTGGTGCTACTGTTAGTCTGTCAAAAAATAGCATATTGTGTTACGTTTTGATGGTTCCTTCCTATGCCAAAGAGCTGCAGAGTTAACTTATTTCAACAAAAATTGGTAAGTGAAAATATTTTAAACTAAAGTTTCGAGACAGTCTGGTTGAGATGTAAATTCTAATAAGAGGAATTTAATTATGAGTATTTTAAGAATATTTCTTTAAACCGTATGGTTTTGTATTTCTAATATTTTTTGCTATAAGAAAAGATTTGTATTAAATTCAGTAAAAGACATAGGATTAGCACAAACACTTTATAGAAGTATTTATAAATCAGTGCTTTCCCATATCAAACATGAGACTGAGAAAGTATACTTTTCATGAACATTAGAAAGGTAGGAATTTGTCTAAATATCTCCCGATGTTAATACAAATAATTATTTAATAGGAATTAATACAGAGGAAGAGATGATGTTAGGCAATGTTCAGAACTAGAATGTTGCTGCTACTTGTGATGCCTGCAAAAGCAAGAAGTTTGGTATGGCTTCTTTTCTACTTATACGGACCTTTATCCTAGACTTATTGTAGTCAATTCCAGTTACTTCACGTGATGCAGATTCAGATTATTTCTGTGGTAAATGTGGAGTGACAAAACACAGAAACCTTGAAGAGAAAGGGATAAAATTTGAATCCATTTATTCTAAATTTTCTCCAGGAAGGAATGAAGAGCTCTTGTTGCAGGTCTGTTTGCAAGAGGTAATTAGTGGTTAATGCAGATTAAGTTTTCCAGAGTAGTTTCCCATATACTTCTATATCATGACTTTTTACTGATGCCACTGGATGCAGTAATAATCGCAACACGGTGACTTATTTCACAACAGAATTTCCTCAGGATAAGGAATTAATTATTCTTTGTGTTGAATACTGTTATTAGCCAACTTCTTTGTGTTGCTAGGTCAAGTAAACAGGATTTCAGATTTGAGTCCTCCAAAGACATCCCCAGAAGCTCTTTCTCCATTTTATATATCACTCTTCCAGTTTCTAAAATGAAATCCATACCTCTTTAGTGCAGCAGGGAAGGTTGAAATGCATGTGAACAGGTGTGTGTGTGAGAGAAAGCAAGAGAAGAAGGGTGTGTCTGTCACAGTAAATGCACAGAGAGATGTATTTATACCTCCTCCATGATAAAAAGAAAAATTTATGTGCCGCATAAATGTTATTTAAGTCAGTGTTATGCTCAGGATGCTCATCTTTATTGTTGCTAAGTTCAATCATACCATACTTATGCCAGGTTACTTTTATTTGGTAATACATCAAATTAAGCTAAATCAATCTGAGCATGATTTGGTTTAGTCTAAAAATGCTTGTGCTAACGTAACTGTAGTTTCTGGTTCACGTCCATGTGAGGAAGCAGTTGTGGGGTTTTAACACATTATCGCAACAGAGCTGTTTGCTCAACCAGTCTTCTGGAAATCACTACGCTTTTTCTGTGCTTTGGCCACCACTGTTCACATGCTGGTGGGTTGGTGCAAACTCACCTTGGCTGATGGGGAGAAGTGTGAAACATAAACTACTGCATAAGCCATGCTGCTTCCAAAGAAACGTAAAGTGAACCAGGTTCTCGCAGCCCCAAATTGCTCTGTGTGTATTCCACGTGCACAGCAGCCCAGAGGCTGAAAAGAGTCAGGCGTAAGTGGGGAAGGGCCTAGGAATAAGAGGGAAATTAAGCAATGTTAAAAACTGGTGAGCGTCTGTCATTTATCTCTTCTAGGGCTTCTGATTGAGACTTCTGGCCTTGGTGAGCTTTTCTCTTTGTCTCCATGAAGAATATTATGCATCTTTTCTATACAGGCCATAGGAAATAGTATAGCAGTGATTGCACCAAGCCCTCAGGATTTCCCCTTTGTACTAGACTCAGCTTATTCATTTCATGCATCATCATTCACAGCTTGCTGTGCTGATTTCAAAAATTCTATACATCTACTTGACACAAAGGGGAGAGACAGAACATAGTGGTGGACGTGCCTTAGGTGCATGTAACGACGGTTCTTGAATGCCATTTGCAAGGGAAGAAATCTTGAAAGTCAATGGGAACTTTGCCCATTCAGAGTTCAGGATAAGGCACTTGGCATTGATTTCATTTTCATTGTACTGTGCTGCCTAGTCAGAAAAGCTTCTTTTCCACAAAGTTAAAAAAAGATATTTTAATCCAAATAATTCCTTTTTTTTTTTTCCTTTTTTTTTTTTTCTAATTTCTTTTTCTTTAAGAATCATTGGGCAGTTTTCATTTTACAGCCTGGAAACAGCAAATGTCATAGTACTAATTAATTTTAAAAAGTAAATGATACTTTCATTATTGAGGAAAAAAAATCGATTCCTTTAAACTTCAGTCTGTTAAATTTGTGAAACAGGTGTGAATTATTCATGAGTGTACCAGAGCTGGGATAGTAACTGAATTAATTGTCCTGCCCCTAAAGTAAAAGGAAGTAAAGGAGATGAATATACAAACTGTCAAACATACGCATCAAAGCAATTCTGTGCAGGCACTCAACAGGTCTGCGTGAGTTGCTGCAGTGAAGATTAGCCCTGTCTGCATTCTCTTGGGGAATGTCCTAAGAAGAACTGAGATTTTTCTGACTTGGCCAATTTTGTGCAGAGCATGCAATGTTATAACATAACGATTTTTTAAAACTATTCTCAAAGTAAGGAGATAAACTTCTTGAAATTGTTTTGTTACCTTTTCCAATAACTCTTCTGCTGTTTTTCTTTCCATAGATTTCAGTCTGTACTTGTGTCAAAGGGGAATAACATGACTGAAGAACAAAATATTTTCATCTGAAAGTCCTGTGTAAGCAGATACAAATAATTTTGGATTGTTATAGAAATAAGGGTTCTTTTGTTGTTTTTTTTTGTTTTGTTTTGGTTGGGTTTTTTAATTTGTTTAGACGGCAATATAACAAAAAGATTATTTAAGAATTTTGACTGTGGTAGCATTGAGGGATCTCCTGCAGGAGATTCTGGAGTAGGAAGCAATATTGTTTTGCCTTCTAGCAGAGGACTGTCCATCCTTAAACTGGAATTACTTTGTTATTCGGAGACTGACAGGCCCATTAAGGATGGTGCTGCCAAAATCTGGCAGACCGTTTGGACTTCCTGTTACATGAAACTTTTCCCACAACTATCTTCTCTGCAATTATTCAAGAGAGGATTGGAATTTAGGCCCTGCCTAAGCAGATTTCAATAGCACTGAGCAAGCACTAGATGATATTTTGCAGTCCTATGTCTGATTCCTGTGCTCTGGTTCTGCTTGGCTCCATCTCCCTCCTCATTCCTGCCAAGATGCAGAAACTGGATAGGAATATAGACTCCACATCTAGGGGAATACTGACTGTACGGTCCTACTCTTTTTCAGACAAATGCATTTTCAGTAGGCTGTCAGAATGAAAGTTCAGGTTACTGCTCCGATACACAGAGTCTAAATAAAGTTAATTTCTCCTTAAACTGAGGTTTTGTCATGGCAAAATCCCTTCTTTTGTAGCAGAACTACTAATCACTAGTTTTCATCAAATTATAGTTCCAAACAGCTTCACACCAGAAGTTTGTTGGTAGCCCCTAACCACTTGCTAACAAGGAATGAAGATATTCTTGACATTGTGATGTTGCAAGAGTTGACTGATGAGCATCTCTGTGCCTAGCTCAGTATAGGACTTCAAGAGGAAGAACGTGGACCAGTGTAAAATATTGCCCAGGAGAGGTGTTGGGAAGGCATTGGCAGATATTTTGTGCTTGATCTGCTTCATCTTCAGTGATGAGTAGCACAGGTCCCTTTGTCTGTATTCCCTTACAAGCAAGGCAGTCTGGATTGAAAATATTTTTAAGTGAAACCAGAGTTTCTGTATCTGGATGGAGGCCAGAAGAAAGACAGCTTGGTGCTGAAGTGAGGGCCTATAAACTTTCTGTGAAAGTGCTTTGTGGTTATAGTATTAAATTTACTATTTTGACAAGGAAGTAGGTGAATGTGGTCCTTGAATGAAAAGGATTATCCATAGGACAGTCTCCTTGGTGAGTTTCAAAACTGTTATGGCTGAGATTGTTACCAACCCATGAAAGAATATCCTGAACAATTCCTAATAAGAATCACTGCCAGTTGTAGGTTTTAAGATTTCTATCTTGCTCTCATGGTTTAACTCTTAACTGGCAACTGAGTACTATGTGGCTGCTTGTGCACTCCTTCCTCTTTGGGATGGGGAGGAGAATAGGAGATACAAAGGTAAAATTCATGGGTTGGGATAAAGACAGTTTAATAGAGCTGGACATGTGGCTTACCCATAGAAGCAGAAGGGAGAGAAGAGGCAAGTGGGCAGATAAAGTCGTTAGAAAGGCAGGGTTATAATGATAGGGCTGAGCAGCTCAGGTGTGAGGGGAGGATTTGGGTTTACCTTGCCTACTTCGTGAGAAACAAGAATGCTTCCAAAGGGAGAGCAGACTTTAACAAAGTGCATCACAAATTTTGTTGCAAAAATACCTCTTGAGCACTTTTTATTTTAAGATGCTTTAGACCGTGAGATTTTCAGAGGAACAGGACTTGTTTTCCCCAACGTCTAAAGCATTAGGTATGATTTTGATGATCACACTCATTCATATGTGTGAGCAGGTTTAATCACCATTTGTGCCTGTCTTAATTCCAGCTCCAAAGACTGGCAGCCCAAAGGGAAGTGTGGGAAAGCAAATAGTAACCCACAGCATGGGAGGTAAGTGAAAGCTGTGGCTCTGTGAAACGCATTGTTCCAGCTAAACTGAGACCCTTTCCTTTTCTTTGAAGCCTTATAAGGCAGTGTTCATGATTTGCAGTGGTGCATGTGGAAGGGAGGACTAGAGACACAGTGCCAATTTAAAAGTAGGCTTTTATGATTTTATCACAAATATCATTTTCTTGCTGCAGACATGAGAAGTATGCATATAGAAAATGGCATTGTGACAAATAGTACCAAGAGATTTTTTTCTGAGTCCATTTAGTGAGGACTGGGCCGGGAGGTTAGATGTAAAATAGGAGAATGATACAAGTAATGGAGATGGAAGGGGAAGGCCCTAAGATAATGGGATGAAAGGAGTTTATCACCTTGAGAAATGTATCTTTCACTTCCGAGGATTATTTAAAACTGTGTAGGAAACAATGCAATGTTGTTTGTATTTAAAATATATCTGTATTTTCTGTGTCTCATAGTTTCTTTTTCAAGATGCACAACGTGACCAGAATCTAGCTTATCTTTACCTTGAAGTATGAACACAACAGAAAAATCAGTTGTAGCTAATGAATGAACAGGGACAATAGAGATCTACTGGCATTTGTCCCTACAATCTCTGTGTGAAGGGGAGGACAGGGGAGCTTTGGGAGGGAGCTAGCCCAGATCTGCTGAATTTCTATGAGGATTTCTCTAGTTTGTCTCCCATTCTGGTTGGCTGCATTATTATTTATCTCATCACTCAAATTGTGGTAGGTACTGCTTGCCTTACAGTATGAATAACAAGCTGTTGGGCTCAGTAGAGTTCACTTATGCAGTAGGCGAGAATAATTCTCTGCGGGAACTGCTGGGTAAAATTTAATAGTCTCAGCTGTACCCCAGGGGGTTAGGGTAAAGGATCATAATGGTTCCTTCTAACCTTAAAATATATAAGTCTATAACAATATCTAAGTATATACCAGGATTGTATCCTGGCCATAGTACAGTCAACGAATTCCCCCTACAGCGTTTCTCTGGCATGTTGCAGTCTAAAAGCTTAAGAAAGTCACAGCATGGAGCAACATGACCACAACAGATGATGTGAGAGAACAGACAAACTACTAAAAGACAGCCCTGTGGTTACTTGGATGTGTCATGTGGCATACATATATGAGCACACGTCCCCTTTGGCACAGGAAGTATCAATAGATTATGCATAAATGCACATGTTAATGTACATTCCCTTGTATCCTTGCAATAACTTTTGCTGAAATATAGGACATAAAAGTAATTTAAATAGCTGTTGGATGAAGTAATACAGAAAACAAATGTATACTATCGGGTCCCAATGTTATCCCACATCCTGCCATATTTCCACTCCTTTATGTCCTAGCATCGTTCATATTCATTGTTAAACTTAACTTGAAGAGGGATATTAATAATAATTCTCTAGTAAAATTTGACTAACCATAAACTGAAAGTAGAAACTTTTTCACCAGAAATATTTGTCTAAGCACCCTTAGTCCAGTGATATGCATCATCTTCACATTGGAGTATTTGTCGATAGGATCAGCTATTAAATGTTTGACAGTGTTTCAGCGGCCTTAAATACCTTCCACATCTACAGGCTTCTGAGGTAAGAGGGAAAGAGAAGATAACATGTAGCCAGTGCTAAAGTTTCTGATGACTGAATACCAAAGAACTAGCTGGGATTGCATTTTCAAGGTGTATTTGGAGCCAATGGGCTAGGAAACCATTTTTGTAACGAAATTTAGATCATGTAGAAATTGCCATGTGTATCAGAGATCCCTGGCATCTGTGGCTTTATGTCCTTTGCTGGCAGATAGATAGCAGATTTCACAATCCAGTAATGATTTGTCATTTGCTCGTATAGAATATCTCAAATGTCATGGCTTTGATAAAGGCACTGTACAGATGTACAGGAAGAGTATGTACTTTCAATTAAAGAAAGCTCAATCAGGTAAAGAGAAGATAATCAGGATGTTGATACCGCCTTCCCATCTGTTGGTTCTTGGCATGTAGCATGCATGTCTGCACCAATTTTTAGTCACACAGAGCACTTTGAGAAGATTCAGATGGCAGCTAAAAAAATGACTTCTGGGGCAAGAGTTCTAGAAGACATTCTCAAGAGAGATATAAAGAGGTGGATATATGTAGGACTATGTGTCGACTAGTGAAGAGAGTAAGAGGTCTGCATAACACCTGAAGGATTAAAAAAGAAAAACTAGTTCTGCTGGGTGGTGCCCTGTGACGCAACCAGGAGAAATGGGCTAGATTTAAGGAGGATTTTATCAAAGGAATGCCAGGAAAAGAAGTCACGCATAGAAGGTTCCCTCCAGGAGAATGTTTCAGAATTTAAAGCAGAACTGGATAAAATATATATGAACTGTAGAGTAGAATCTTGTGGTGGAAGAAAGTGAGATCAGTGTTTCCTGGCTGTTCTCTGCACGTAATTTTTATGAGTGACCACTGGCAGTTAACATAGACTGGTCAGTTTGACTTGTGTTTCCACTAAGTTTCACTGTACTGTTCTCCTGTGTGAACTTGGGCTTTTTTCTAAGCTGGTGCACTTGGTCATTTATAAAATAATTTATTTGTTCTGATTGAAACATATATGATTAGGTGCTTTCCTCAATGCCATGGAAGCCTGGGAGTGCTATACAAGGACTGAAGTTATGGTTTGACAATAATTCCTAATTTTGGGGTTGTTTTTCCTGTTGGACCTCAGAGCACTTTGCAAAGGAAATCAGTGCAACTCAGTTACATGAGCAAATTGTCTAGGGACACCCAGTAAGGCAGTGGCAGAACCACTATTCACCCCTTGTCTCAGATTGATGTTCTGCCCACTGTTTGGAAAAGAAATTTTGGAACTTGGCTTATTGTCCTGTCTGCGTCATTTCCTTGAGTTGCTGCTTACTCCATAAAAACTTCAGCAGCCCTAAGAGGGAATCACTCCCAGTTTTGTCCTTACAGCTCTGCTAGGGGTTCCTGGCCTTGGAGAGGGACGTGTATATCTCCCAGCTCTTCAGCCACTGCTTATTAGCTTAAACTAATGATGTTTTCAGGTACACTGGACTACTTGTGATAGAGGTCTGGTAATCTTGATGCATCATGTGGGCTTTGTCACCCCAGTAGAGGGAGAGCAAACCGTCATGTAGCTGTTTCCTATTTTTCCCCAGTGTGGACTGCCAGAACTTTTCCAGGGACAGCCAAGCTAACAGTGTGTGAGGATGGCTCAGCCACTCAGCACTGTCTAAGATTTCTTGGAGGTTTGTGTGATGGCTTTGGAGATCTGAATTATCTTCATGCCCTCCCTGGTATTGACCAGGCTCTGTGTGTGTTTGTAATTTGTGGGAGGTTTGTCATGCTACAAGCTAGGAGGAACTTCAGAAACCTGTCAATACAACTTCACTCAAGTATTGTGAATTTAAAAATACCTTTCCTCCTCACAATAAAAAAGCACACTTAAATGTTAGGCTTGATTTCACTAAACATATTATCTCTTGAATTGTGTATCATGTTTTTCATTAAACACAAAGGATATTTTATATGTTTTACAGTAAAGTATACAGGTGATTCCTAAAGACAAGGAAGGATAACAGGAATTCAAGTTTATCAGTGTCACCTTGCAAAATTTCTAAATCGCGGGGATTTGATGTAAATTTATTTTGTTTCAAATCAGTTCTGTGGTAGGGTAACTTGTAGCTGAGTTTGCTGCTGGTTTGATGCATGCGTTGAATCTACTAGCAGCTGCAAAATTCCAGGAGCCTGGCCTTTTCATGATTCAGTGACCATGTAATTGGCCATGGGATTTATTCAGCCTTTTTATTCTACGTGACCCTTCTGTACAGCATCCTACAAAAACGTCCTGGTTAAATTCTGTGGCTTTATTTTATGCATTCTGAATGAACCGCTAACAATTTAGAAGCTGTTTTCCTTGTATATAGAACTAGATAAAATATTGTAATAATGGCTGCTGTATTGTGTGCACAGTCATTAAAGCTTAAAGTATACAACCTGACTTTAAAACATAGTGAACTGGGCCTTTGTGAGCTAAGGGCATTGGATTTGTTCTCTGTGTCTGTTTTGAGTACTGCCTGGAATCAACTGACATCAGATATTTCTGCGATCCAGTTACTGAATGGATCATCAGGAATGGACACAAGCACATGCAGAGGCATAAACAGTCAAACACGTAATCAGCCACCATCTTTCAAAAGTCTTAAAATACTGTGACTTTATCATTTAGCAACACTGAGCAGTTTCAAACATAACTCCTCTTGGGAGCCAGCTCCCTTGTCTTTATCCGCCCTCTGGCTGGGAGCTCTGGGTGTGGGAGGAATGCAGGATTGGGTGCTTATCTCTTCATCTCCTCTCCGCTGTGTTTTGAGTTGCTGACTTGAGTGGTGATGTGCCTGGAAAGGATTGGCTGGGGGAGGTCAGCTGCAGCACTGGTGGCAGTAGAAGGTGGAACATGGGAAGAGAGATTTTGTATTGTGGTCTAGATTCTTTATTCTAACCCCTTTTAGTATAATTGAAATTGCATACTTTCATGTGCAGGATGTACACTTTTGGTAAGACAGCTTTGTGTAAGCAATAGGTCACAACTGGGAGTCTACCCAGAGGCTGTCGTCTGTCTGAGAGTTGTTGCTTCTAACACTAATGGTCAAGATTTCGATCTCAGTTATATGCTTTAGTGTGGAATAACTAGTTTTACAAAGGTGTGGCTGAAATTAAAATTTACTGTAGGTTTCACTTCCAAGGCCTACAGTGTGACAACTGCAATATCATCCAGGAGAGATCTGTAAAACCACCAAAAGTGCCTTTTACATATGAAAACTAAAGTTGTAGATTGTTTCAGGAAAGAAGGAGAGGGAAAAGTGCCTTAAAATGTGGCTGCTATTAAAAATCCTAAATAGCAGAAGTCTTATGGAAGTGAGGTTTCCTTTCTTAACCAAAGTCTGATTTTTTTTCAAGAGCAGTAAAACTCATCCTATAGCGGTTGTTGCTGACTTAATTTGGAGGAGGGGAAAAGTGATTGTGCCAGTTACTAGGCTAAAGAAGCGTTGTTGATGACTGCTGCATGGTATGTGAGTGGACAGTAGTGAGAAAGAGCTTTGCTCGGGTCTTTAGTAGGACAGTTGAACAGGACTGCAAGTACTGTGACAGCCAATAGGACTGTTAGATAAAGTATTATGGTGGCATTTGCCACATGATACTCCTTCAAGTTTATCATATGGGCAGCCAGTGTTAGTGGATCCAAACTCTTTGTTGAAAAGAGCACTTTTAACCCTTCAGGATCAGTTTGAAATCTCCATGATGGATTACTCGCAACTGCTTGGCAGATCTGCTGTCTTTCAGGGTTTCTTCCTCTGTAATGAGCGGGACAGCTATCCACGTGCCTTGCGATGGTGTGCTAGCTTACTTGAGAAATCTAAAATATTGCAGTGTGCTATATAGAAAGGCTCATTTGAGTCCAAGGCTTTCTGAGTGCGGCTACACAGCACCACACCTCCTAACTTGTTTTTTAGCCCCGTGGGATAGAAGAAGGAGGTCAGTGACCCATCAACCAAATGGAGAACCTGTTAACTTGAAGGGAAGAAGGAAACAGCACAGGGGTAAAGGGGGAACAGTGTTGTTAAAATCTTGAATTAAAGGGGACTCTGAGCACATTGCTTTTAGGTAACTTTTTTTCCTAACACTTCTTCAATTCTATAATAGTTGCTGGTCAGCCTGGTTCACAGCATTGAAAAGCCCAATTACAATATGAAGTAGGCCCATAAAAGAACTCATGAGTTTGCTGTTTTCCACCTTTAGATGAATTTTCAGCATTTCTGAGTTAAAATGGCAGATCACACAAGGTGATAGCAAATGCACAATGCCCTAATTATGGCTGGGTTAACCTCAGGGATGCCAGAGTGCCCCATCAATTGCAGTAAATGAGTGAGCCATCCAGGGACTGGAAGCTGTTGGATGGCATCCTGCATCTGCATTCATATCTTAACAGGCTTTCCTTTCCCCCATCACATTCCACCCAGGAATGACCTCAAATCACTGTGCAGACTTCAGTGAGTTCAGCCACAAGTACCTGTACTTCCTGATGCCCAGGATCCTAGCAGTCTTACAACATCCCTGGATGATGATAAGAGATCCCTAGAGGTTAGAAATATGTAGCTTTTGCATAGGCTTACAGATGATAAAGCCAAAATATTAGAGCCTGAATGCATAAAGAGAGGGTGTGTTCATGCACAGAAGATAACTTAGTTTAAAGTTCTGCCTTTAGCTGAAGTAGTACAGCTTTGGATAAGAAGCATTTTATTAATCTTTAATAGATTGGTGGGAAATACCAGATATTCTAACGATAGTCACTTAACTTTTTTTTCTTTCTACAGACATCATGTATCTTTTTTTCACCCTTGAGAGCTGCACAACTGATTGAAGCATCCCTGAACTGATTTATGTACTTTTAAAGTTTGTCCTTAAAAATCTTTAGCCTGAATCACAGGACTGAATTGGAACAGTTATTTGTTTTTTAGCTTACAGACTCAGCACCCAGACCTTCTGCTCTAAAGAGAGAGTGTGTTCATGCACAGAAGATAAGATTTTCAAGTTTAATATTTTTCATCTCTAGCTTTCTGGGTATCCAATGGATACCAAACATTTTTGCACCAATCTTCTATTATTTTGCACCGAAGACAAAACCCATGTTCTCTTAGCCTCTAAACCTTCTCTGTTAAATTCCTCCCTTCCAGGAAAAAGACATTTGCTTTTCAAGCCCACTATGGCAAGTGTAACATCAATGAAATTAAAATACTGTGAGGTTTATTTTGACAGAAAGAAAAAGACACAAGTATTAGAAAAGACACAATTGCAAGCTCAGGGCCTGCTTTCATGTTGGAGAACACAACCAGTAGCAACTTATTAGACACCAGCCACTGATACACACAATTCTTAAATGGCAAAGAAGGTGTTTGGAAGGATGCTATAAATTACTTTAATGCTTTTTCTAAGTCAAATGGGTTTTATTTAATGTTTTTATTTTTTTCTTTTTTACATCCACGGAAAGTGAATTTTAAGTATTGTAATGAAAAATGTGAAGATGTTATGCTGTGACAGTTTAAGTGAGGAATAATTGCAATTTAACAAATATTGACTATATACGCTGACTCTTTGTGATGCCAAGCAACAGATCAAACTTGTAACTCTCACTGGTACCTAACAAGCTCACCCTCAGTGCAGCTAGGTTGTACATGCATCAGGACCATCCTCTTCAACAGCTTGGTGACAAGCTGAACGGTTCAGCTACCTTTCCTGCTCCTCTGCCTGAGATTGATTACCTGTTGCCTAAAGCTGAACTGCAGCAGGGATGTGTTCCTGGACTGATGCAATTCACAGGTTGGTTTATCAGCATAAACCACCCTTAGTCCTGCTTTTTTGTTCACGGCCGGAAGCGTTTGAAGGGGCATCTCTTCAGCTTCCACTGCTGAATCCAGTGGGAACTCTGCGTTCGAGTCCTCAGGGATTCACAGTCCTTTTTACAGTCCATAAATGAACAGCACAGAACATAACTTTTTAGGCCTTGCAGAAGCACAGACAATGTGAATATTAGTGCCACGTGCTGAAATCATTGAGAAATTTGAGTGCAGTTCTGATTTATTCGACACTTGTCTTTGAACTGATCTGCACAGTGCAGTGCAGCCAGTTCCCACTGGTTGCTGCAAAGACATGAGAACACAAAATTGTGATCTTGGGTGTCGCTGGACACAATCTTGGTACTGTTAAACTCTAGGGCTAGTACAATGCTTTTCAAGGAATACTGTGGAGGCAATCAGTTCTGTAATTCCAATTTTAAGGAGTAGGAAACTTGGACCAGAGGAGTCCAAGGTGCTCCTGAAAATTCTTGCATACAGTGAAGACCCAGCAGGATTGGTGCCTTGTCCCCACATCCCAGTCTCTAGTGCAGTCCCCTGGGCAGTCACAGCAGTGACTTTCCTGGCTTGTGGCTGCTGCGCTTGGTGAGAGCCACGGAGGAAGGTGCAAAACTCCCATCCTTATACACAGAAGTGCGAATCAGGTTCAGTCACGATCTGGACAGAACTGTTCCAGCTCAGAAGGGTCTATGGGCAGGATCTGAGTGAATGGAGGCCAGCCCGGTGTTGATGGCTGTTTAAGTGAAGGGATTGACAAGGGGATCCATAGCTTCAGGCAGTGGACCAGTTTACCACTCCCAGCTGCCCACCCCACCCACATTGCCGAGGCAGCTCAGCAGCTCATGAACGGGTTGCTGAGCTGCCCTACTCAGCAGTGTCATTTCAGAGGGAAATGGGCTGATTTTAAGTTGCCTTAAAATGTGCGACGCTTGAACTCCACAGCTGTGTTGCTTGTGGCTGTACCACCTGTGCTGCTGGGGTAGCCTTAGCTGCCCCACACTGTGCCATCCCCATTTCCCTGCCAGTGCCCTGCACTCAGGGGGTTTTGCACCAGAAAACAGGCAGTGCTGTTCCAGGGGCTACTAATAAGGAAGCAGACAAGTCACGCTCCTCTGGCAACTTGCCTGCCATGCAGAAATGTGTTTTGGGAAACTCAGAGGTATTGAGAATGACTTCCCATTCATTTCAAATTTACAAGTAACCCTGGTTGAAACAATTCCAGCAGGAGTCAAGGCTTTCCCCAAGCCCATGGACCAGACACCAGACCTTCCCCCGTTCTCCCTGCTGACTAAGCATATGGGACGCTGCCGGCCCAGGCAAGGTGTCACACCTGAGACCTCCAAGTGTGATAAACCCATTATTAAGCCCTAAAGCAATCTTCATATGTACTTGACATTATTATTATCTGATGATCAGAAGATGGGGAAGGGGAGTATCCCTGATCTGTGAAGTCCCCGTGATAGGGGGTTGCAAGGGAGGAGGTGGAGGCCCATCCTGGTCTGGCTGTTGGGAGGGGACTGCATTCCTCCGCTCTCTTCCACCCAGGGTGGAGCGCAGTCGGAAGCAGTGTGTTTGCTTTCATCTGTCCTGATGATAAACAGACAATATCCAGGTAACCCTGGAAGATATTTCCCCAGGCTCTTCTCTGAAAGAAATATTCATATTAAACCTCTACCCAGGATTAATAAAAACATGACAGCGTATATAGGAAAAAATGGTGCTGAGGATTGGATTTGGGCTGATCAGGGTGGATTAACTGCCCTGAGCTGTGTAAGAGACCTCTTACGATAGCTTAGGTTTGGCAAAGTGCTGCTCAGCAATGGCTCTCCACACTGGCCCCACTTGCACTTCCTTGCACAGGGACAGCATCTTCACCTGCTGTTGTACTGTGAGGTTAAAATGAAATTTCACAGAGGGACAAGGAGAACAAAAACAAACCTCTCAAAAATGATGTGTTTGCCAAAGTTGGTCGAGGCATGAGACTGATACAAACAGCAAAAAATGTGAAGGAGCAAGATTTCTAAAAGTGGGTAAGGATTATAGGATTGTCAAGAAGCAAAGGCCCATAACTCTGGTTATAGGGCAACGCTTTGCTAGACAGGTGAGCGAAGGACTCAGTGTGGTGCAAGTAATATTAAAGGCAGAAAAGAACATCTTCTTAAGATTAACTAAAATTTTAATCTGGAAGAAAGGTGGGATTGACTTCTTTCTTGGTTGATGTGTTGTCCAGATTGGTATACAGTGTTATTCATATATTCCTAGGAGGGTAATTACAAGCTCTGTTACCCGTTTCTACAGAATCAGTCGTTATATCTGCTATGTAAGTGACATTTGGCTTTTTTGGTGTTTTTTTCTTTTTCCCATTTATGCCTTAGTTTCCTTTCTTTGGCATCCTGTAGCAATGCTAACCTTCAAGAAGTGTTTATGGGTTGAAAGCACTGTGCAGGTGCTGGGCATTACTTTAGCAAGGGTAGAAGTAACTGAGCACAATCAAGAGCCACAAAACTTGCCCATCACTTTTAGCAGGTATTTTGTCTCTGTTCAGGTTTACTTCCAGTCAGACAGTTTAATCATATTGACATTTTTAGCTTTCAATTAGATTTTTAAATTAACCCTTCATTAAGGTGAAGGGAGGTGATAGAGGCACATTCCACTGTAACGAATACAAATTAAGGGTATATTCTGCACCTCCCATTGTTCTGAATGTGGGGCCAGAGACAGCCTTCTCCAGGGACTTGAAAATAACTTCTTTGAAAGTTTAGATTTTTAAAGAATCTGTAATCATACATAAAATCTCTCCTCTCCCAGTCATAAATACACACACCTGTCTGTCTAGAGAGTAACAATTTGAATTGCTTGAACAAGGGCTAGTGGGAAAGACAGAAATACTTTGTACAGGATTTAGCTGAACTATTATTGCAGTATTTGTAACACCTAATTTTTCATGGTGATTTTAGGCAAAGTTTTCACCTGTTTCTGCAAAGAACAAAGATTTTCCTCTGAGTTTAAATGCACATACTGAATTGGTGTTTCTGCAAATGAAGGACATTAAATTGTTTATTTTTTTCTAGGTGATAGTAAAATCTATTGAAAGAAGACTGATTTTTTTTTTTTTCTTGAGATCTGTGCAGAGGTGTGTGTAAATTGACCCAAAATATACTACAGCTATTTAACTTGGAGATCTTTGCACATGTTGGGCGGTATGAGTTCAAGCATGAAGGAATGATATCTTCCTGCCAAACACCCTCAAGTGCTGGGCTGGCATTTTGTTAATTATATATGCTATCTTATTGACTTAAAATTCATGCCATGGCACTGTTTGGCAGTGGGGCTTGGAGACCTTGAGGTACAGTTTCATCCAGAATCCGAGCTGTGGCCAAAGGTGTTGCCTTCTGCCTTATTCCAGGGCTAATGTTTTCATGGTCATCTGCATCAAGGAGCTCATGATGCTGTAAACTAATGTTTTTCTTCCAGAATGATTTTTCAGCTGGATTTAATTCTCGCAAGCTACCAGTGCAAGAGGAGAGTGTTTGTGAGCAAGGAATGTGATGTGAACTGTTTTAGCGTAGCACAGATTTAAAGTGGTTAAGTCACGTCTGTAGGTGTGGTTGAGGAAGGTGTGATGCTCTCTGCTTCAAGGGTACATTTAATAGTCAGAATTGTGTATTTAAGGGATTTGCTTAAACATATATAAGTGTTTATGTTTCTCTAGTTTTTCATGATAAGGAAAATAATGTAATTTATTCACCTATTTATTGTCTGCATCTTTTTCTGTTACTTTGGAATATGAGTACTCTTAACAGTAAAGGTAGGCACATGCATAAAGGTTTTCAGGATCTGGATTAAGTATAGTCCTGACCACAAACAGGTCTGCCTTGGCTATGTTAGTTAAGACCATTATTTTTCTTTATGAGGACGTTAAAGCATTCTTTTTTAGCAGACTCCTCTTTTCAGAGTCTCTTGTGTTTCAAATAACTTTCACAGAAATTATTTCTATTAATTTATTTTTCAAGTTTTTCTTTTTGCCATGGTAAAATTCACTTTTTTCCTCAAATGAAACATTTCTACTTCCCCTGCTAAACACATTGAAAAATAGAGACTTGTATTCATTGATGCTGTATTGAAAACAGCAAGGTTTTAAATTTGTCACCCAAAACCACATTAACATATGCTAGCAATAAATGATTGTGTTCTTGTAGTTGTTTTCATTCAGCTGTACGTACTTTCATGCAAAAGTGTGAGCCAATTCCCATACCCAGTTGCAAGAAAATATGGTGAGGGGCAGCACTCAGTTATTGCATGAGCTGAAAACTCCGTTCCTTCTTTCCTCTTCCAAATGTCGTAGGTAATGGCTTTGATCTTTAAAGGAGGAGAGACGTCTGAGAGAGGGTATGTGTCAGAGACCAGGAGAGAGGAACAGCAAAAACCTGCCTGTTGCATAGTGCTTTCCCTCAAAAGCTGAGAGCACTTTGCAAACAGTAAGTAAGGAGAGCTGTGAGCACCTAGACTGGCCAGAGCCTGGGGCAGGAATAGCGGTTGAGTACTTGGTCTTGAGTGCTTTAGTGGCCCAATATCTACGTAATGCAGGAGTCCAGAAGGCCCATGACTTTTTCCTTCTCTTCTTTTTTTTTTTTAATAAAACCCCCACAAATTGGGTGCATGTCTTACTGTCCAACCTGTGTTCAAGAATACCCTTTCTGTTGTGTAACAACTTCCTCTCCTTTCCTGGAAATAATGAATGATATTAGTTGAGTGAGTTCTTAACAGTCTCATTTTGTAGCTTTAAAATGCCTCTCATCTGTCTTTCTGAGAATGCCAGCATCTACTGTGTTGGACATTTTCACTGTGCTATTTGGTTCTTGCAAACTGCTTTCTAAAGAAAGTTTAAGCAGTTTATTTTAGAGTCCTTTAGTTGCTGCTAACCCACCAAAGCGGAAGGTACCTTTAATACCTCTCTGGAGAAGTAAATTGACAAGGAACATTTCCCTCGATGCACGATGTACAACAGCCGATTTTGGCTCCTTGTATCTAGGTTTTTTGCTCTGAATGATCAGAAAATAGCAGAAGGGAATGCCTGAACATGATTTCTCTGCTGCGATTAATTCAGCTTTCTCTCTGATCATTTCAGAATTGTAAAACAGATTTTCTTCAGAATTTTTTGAAGACAAACTTCTTTTTGTGCAAACCACATAATGAGAAAAGTCAGCCTGCAGAGGTTAGATAAGTCACCAAAGCTAGTTGTAAGGATAAAGGCAAGTAATTTCAGCCTTCACAGTATCATTACCGAGGTACTTTAACACAGCATTTGACTGCAATGACAGAAAATTTATTTGAAAGCCACTTAAATCTTGAAATATTTTAAGAGTTCTTCCCAAAGTGGCAGTGTTGTGGTGGTATTCGTCTAGCTGAAGTAGTAAAGTTGTGAAGTTCCTTTAACAAAGACAAGCTGATCTGTCACTCCTTTTCCTGGGTTTTACTCAGTGTAGTGATAGAACTGTAGCTGGGAACTTTTTTGGAAGCACACTGTATTGCATCAAAGGGTGTCTTAAGGCAATGGCACTTTGTAGCCTATTTATTAAATGCTGTTTTAGGGTTAAAAGTAGCCAAGTTCTGAACATTGTGTGTTACTGATAATTTTAGATCTATAATCTATATGATTCCAGATAAATTTATTATTGGTTGGGGGAAAACTAACTGGAAATAAGACATCATGTTGCACATGTTTAGCTCTAGTAATTTATTTTATGAAATGAGAGAATTGTGAGGTTGCATTATCAGCTTCATGGGTTCCATATTGTGTCATTTATTGATTAGGTGCCATTGCTAATTTGTCATTTTTTTCATAATTTTGTCCTAAAGCGTTACCGTTAGCCAAATTTGTCGACTGGACTCATGTAACCAGACATGCTGTCAGTTCAGACATTTAGAAACAGAGTTGATGCACAGAATAAAGGTGTAATAATTGTTAGAATACACATTGCATTTTTCCACAGGGGAGAAAAGAAGTCTTAGTGAAACATATCTGAGCCATTTTGAAAACCTGCTTTTTAAATTATAGTCACATGTTACCAATACATAAACAATACAACTCAAAATCTATTTCTGGACCAAGGATCATTTCTAAGTTCTTGAACCCTTCCCTCTTTATTCTTTGTTATATAAGAAATATTTAGTGTATGCGCAGAGGTGAGAACTGTCAAAAAATTACTCTTTATGTTCCTGTTACCAAGATTCTTTCAGTGATACGATTGTGATTCCAGCAACAAAGTTACCCAGGAACAGTAATGCTTTCATTTAGCCTGTTTCCTGAAAAACTCATTTCTAGACAATGAATTAACTTTAGACCTTGCTTGCTTTTCATCCTCAGCTTTGTAATGTGTTAGCACCACTACCACCTCTTTTGCGCAGAGGTCCCTTGGAGGGACTACTGAGATTGTTGAGGGCTCTACCAGTGCAATACAAGCAGGTAATTACTGAGATGGAAGGTTTCTTTCACAAACACCAATAGAAGGTTTAAAAGAAGGCTTTTAGAAGATTGTCTCCACGCTATACCCAGAGCAATGCTGGTTTTTACCGACCAACCAACACTCAAATAATGCAATACAAGAGGCTTGGAGAGCTTTAGCAGAGCTCTATCTCCTGCCAGTTGTCGAAGATGTGAAGGTCTGTGTGCTGCCTACTCATCTTGCCCAAGAGTTGTCTTTTGTGTCTGCCTACTCAGCTGCCAGAGAATCTTTTATTCAGAGATACCACATCTCAGGAGCTGGTGAATTCTGGCAGGGGAATGGCACAATTTAGCAGATTCTGCCTCTGCTCTAAAAATTTCTTCCATGCAGGCAGTAATGTGAAATGGCTGCCACTGTTTCTTCACACTTGATGACACCTGTGGACACTTACATATATTGACAGCTGAACTAATGGCTTTCTTCTATCTTCCTCTCTTCTATGTATTATTACTGAGCACACTGCAAATGTGAGGCATGAGCATCTTACTTGGCAGAGCCAGTCTGATGCTTGAGAAAACTCCTTGTTGACTTTCCCTGCAATCAGCCGTTTTGTTCAAGACAGGTGTTTGTCTACAAGGCTGATCTTGGATGAATGTTCTGTTACACTGGTGACACGTCACCATGTAATATTATCCTCTACAGAGTTCCTTACCATTCCTCTTGTGAATTTGCTTGAACGACACATACGGAGTAAGAAGGAGGACAAATTAGGACCTCTCTTGGATACAAAGAACACAACTACATTGAATAGCTGGAGCTGTGCTGATACCTTTACAGCTGGTTAACAACTTGACTTCATGGATCTGAACTGTAACAAATCTAAGAAAAAGTGTTTCCCTGGGAATATTGCGGCAAGCTTTCCTTTGTTGACTGAGAAACAGCAATTTGAGATGGGAAATAAGGTAGAAATTCTCAGTTTTTCGAGGTCTTAGTCCAGTATAATGAACTCTGCTGCCTTTTAAAGGGTAGTGTTGTGGTGTAAGGATGATACTTATCCTTGCTTGTTGATCCTTTTTCTCTCCATCCCACCTGAGCATGCTTTGGGAGTGTTTCATGGTATCTGCTTTTGTTAGATTCACATAATCAAAATTCAGACATTCAGAACATTGATCAGCCTACAGTGATTTCAAGGTCTCTGTGACAGCAAATACAGATTATGACCCACAGGAACATCCCACTGTACTCTTGCAGAAATAGTCAGTATGCTAATAAAATATCCAAGACAGCAAAAAGCTCCTGCTGAGGCCTGTAGAGAAAGCTACTGACTCTTAGAGAGAGTGTCCATTTGAAAACTTTACTTGGTGGAGGATAATGAATATGCGTTGAGACAGTAGAAAATCTGCAGAGAAGGCACCAAATAAAACATGTGGACGTTTGACTGAAGGAAGAAGCTGGCAAAAGAGATTGCATGAATAGATTCAGTATTTCAAAGTGAATTCAAACCAGAACAGAAAACAACTGTTCATACTGTTGTCCCAGAAGCAGTGCTGGAATAATTATCGCATATTTAGTTCCTAGTCATTTCAGAACAATGTCCTCACGGCCATTTATTAACAAGTGGCAAGAAAAATGTGTTTTCTAAGGTTGGATTCAGAATTAGGCCCTAGGCAGATCTCCTACTCCAGGCTGATCTTTGCAAGGAATCCCACACTGCTTGCCCAGGATGCTCTGCCAGAAGCTATGGTTCCCTCTGGTCTGCCCAAGGCAGCGTGCTTGGTCTACCCAAACCTCTCTCTGATTATCTGGATGGATTGAAGGCTGTGGGTTGTTTCTAGGGCTTACCTGACTCATTGAGGCTGGGGTAGTTGTGCCAATACAAGCTCCTGCTGGTAGCAGCAGTGCCTACGTCAGCTACGAATACGCAGCTATTCAGCTACTACATAGCTAGCAATGCGTGAATAGTTGTGAGTGGGCTGGAGGCAAGAACTTCTTCCAGTGGTCTGTGTGGATCTGAGACAGGACATGTTCAGTCCTTATGTACTCTGCTTCTGCCATGCCTATGTAATTGGTTTCTGCCTGGTAGCATCACCTACTGGTGTTGTTCCTCCCCTCCCTGATAGTTCATTGTTAACTTGCATAACTCCAGCTTCTGAGGATGGCTAGGAAGCTGACAGAGTGAATAGATCATTACCTGTAATAATCAGCAATTTAGAAATTTGCCTCTATGAAAAGTGTTTGGCAGTCTTATTTGTTAGCAAAAAAAGACAAAGTGATAATTTCAGTAATTGGAAATCTATCTATTTTCTTTCAGGATGGGGGCACTTTCACACTGAAATCACCATAATGTAGTCTCATAGCATCTTTTTAATTTGTTATGCGTTTAATTGCTGTTTAGATGAAACATTGCAGAAAAATCAAATTCAGAGTTTTTTTTCCTTTTCTTTTTATTTTTTAGAGTAGTCATATTAAAAGGCAAATAGAAAATACTGAATGAATACGAAACTTTTAAGTAAACATGCTGAGATCACGTGGAACTTAATGCGAGGCAGCAAACGTTCAACAGTAATAAATGATTATGTAAGGAGTATTAAATCTTAATTTAGTAGTCGTACAGCCCCATTGGCAAACATAATTTTTTTTTTTGGTATCTAATTGGACAGTGTTCTGTGACTGTGAGGCAAAAATGATGGTCCAAACTCATACCTGTTCTGATAAATGGAGATATCATTAGCAATATGAAGTAGGTGATCACGACTTCTCTCTTTTTCATAAATTACACTAAATAACCATAATGCTGCAATTTAGCGGTCCAAAGTTCATCCTATTCAGCAGGCCATCCATAGTCAACAGTTTAAAGAAAGGGGACCTGCTGAGAAAATGGTGGTCTAATCAGATGCCATAAAATCTGGCTGATCAGATGAGTCCCATTTTCTTTTTTTGTAAGGAGATCCTAATGAAGCAGTGCATTGAGGGGATTCACAACTTTTGTTCCTCCGTTTGATTATTCAGGTTGGCTGCACCAAGTTCGAAACTAAGCAAGTGGAGTCTAATCCTCTGGGCTGTTTGCATACATGCTGTGTTTTACAGGAGACTTATTAAATCCCACTTTGCCAGCTACCAAATTGTGTGCGTCTTATCTTCACTCCAAATGATCAAAACACTAAAAGATGCATCAAATCAAATCCAGTCATCAAATAGGATTCTACTATTATTGTCTACTCCCTGCTTGCTGGCTAATTTACCAAGCATGGCAAAAATGAAAAGTACTTCACACTGCATGCTTCGTGAATATTTAAACTGGCGCAACGCAGATAGGATGCTCTATGCATGTTTAGCCAAATGTTAAACTTGCAGAATTTGGGGCTGTTCTTAGTTATAACTAAATATTCTAGTGTCATTTGAAGCAATAAAAGTCTAGTAGTACATCCATTTCTGTTCAGTTGTCAGTGTGGTGGATTTGATTTGGCTACTTAAGAAGGCGTACTCTTTCTTTAGCAAAAAGTTCGGTACATTTAGTTTTACTTAGTCTTATACTTAAATGAGACAGTATTTGTTTCCCTTTAGTTGAGTTTTCAGTTTTCTTTTACCTTAACCTGTCTTACTGTTCTTGATATCTTCACTTCTTTCTTTTGTGCTGCCCACTGGGACTGCTGCACGCAGCCAGGCAGTGCTCCCTCACATAAAATGTCTAGATGGCAGCAGCCTGACCAAAGCCCGTTGAATCAGTATTGGTAAAGTATGAGCCTGCATAAGGTTTGCCTTTGTAAAGTGATGGGCTCCTTCCTGCACTCCCTTAGTAATGGGAACTGAAGCATCTACTCCCCACTCACTGTCTCAGTGAATCAGGAAATGGGAAAATTGCTGAAAGAAACCTTCCAAAACCATAAACAATTTGGTTCCTCATCCCCTTTTGAGAGCATTGCAGTGAGATTTTCACAGAACAGTTTGTCAAAAGCCTTAAACAAAACCAAGCATTTATTTTGTTCTGTAAATGGGGGAAACAGTGCATTAATGTAAATAGCCAAATATGTGTATGGGAGATGTCACAGCACAGCACAGCATCATAAGGTTGGAAAAGACCTTTGAGATCATTGAGTCCAACCTATGACCCAACACCTACACCTACTCCTCAGTCACCGATACTGAGTGTTTTTCTCTGGTTACAGATAGAGTGGGCTCCCTTGCAGCTATAGAAGTGAAAGGAAATCTGCTGTCGTGGTGCAAGAACACAAAATCTAGTCTTGGGCTAAACAAAAAAATAGCATGTTGCTGTGCTGTCTTGTGCTCCAAATACATCCTCACAGTGATGATAGCTACTTCAACTTTTGTTAGACAGTTATTTTACTTTTGGATTTTTTTCATTTCCCTGTTATGGTGGCAAGCGCCTTGATTTGATTTCTTCCATCAAGCAAATTTCTTTCTGTGTGGGAACATTACGGAAGTTTTTCTTTGGAGACTCCAGAACAAGGTCTCACTGTGCTTATTTGCTGCTTCCTGACACCTTTAAAAACTTTGGCATATATGCACATTAATTCACACCGAGCTCATTTCAAAACTGAACTCACTGTTTTGAACATTGGCTCATCCTTCATAGGAACAGAATATTCATTTTTTTTCTTTTCATTTTCTTCAGCAATTCTTTTCATTTCAAGCTCTTGGTGAGCAGATTCAGTTAGTGCTTTCACCCTGTAACACATGTTGCTTTGATTTTCTACATTGATTATTAGGAAGTCAAAATTATTGTGGTAAGTTTGCCTTCTTTAACCACTGCTGTAATGGCTTGCATCAGAGTCCTTTCTGTATCCTCCCCTGTAAGAAGCTGACCCCCTGTCTTTTATGGCCCTCTGTAAGTTCAGCTTATCCCAATTATCTGCTTTTGTCTTTCAGACAAGTCCTTATGTATGCAATGCCCTCCCCATGCCAAGCTGTAGAACCATCTTTGTGGTTAACTTCCTTATAGCCACTTTTCCTAAACTGATGGCTTTAAAGCTGCTAGCAGAATATCGTCTGAGAGATTAAGCAATAGGCATTAAGGATGTTTATCTTTGCCGCGTATGTCTTGGTGTTCAATCCATCCAGCCTGAAATCATCTGGCTCTGTAGGTATGTGCCTATGTTTTAGGGAAACCTACCCACGTATCTCCATGGCTTTAACCAGGACTCAGATGTGCGTGTCTCTCTCTAGGTTCAGCTGTGCTGGCACGAGATGCTACCAGGTCTTGATAACTTTCCAGAGGTTACCACTGCTCAGATTCACCAGCAGAGCTGTCTACAAGAGCACTGAGGTTAGCATGAGGTTAAGCAAACCTGAATCTTTTTAAACTGTTCAAGTTAACCTGGCTTGCTCTGATTGAAACTTCTTTGAAAGCAAATGTGTGAGTAGTGCTGCTAGGGCTGAGGAGGTGATGACCTTTGGCAGATGGTGTTGCAGAGGTGCTTGGGGGCAAACTGATGAGCAGTAACCTTTCTCATATAGTTGTCTGTAGAGTGCTTGTTTGTCTCATTTTACTAGCATGATTTCCTATGTGGATGTGATTATACCAGAACAAGAATATCTTTTTTCTTTTCCAGTTTAGTTTGCTGCTCTTGCATAAGTGAGTGTATCAGCAGTACATAAATCAGTATAATTCCAGTGGTAAAATTCTATTCTTAAAATTCCTTCTTGAAAAGTAAAGGTTTTTGAGATAGAAGCTATTTTCTACTCCGTAAACCGACTAGATTAGTAAACGTTTTGAAGTCTATAGATATTGATGTAATAAAAATAGTTAATAATGCCTGCTAATCAACTCTTTACTTATGCAGGATAAGACTACCTTCAACAGTAAATATCCTGTAAAAAATACTTAAGAGTTAGAGTGTGTGCATACAACAGAAAGAGAAACTCTTATTTGTCTGATTTTCACTACCATGATTTTTTTTGTTTTTGACAGGGGGAAGCAAAGTTAGAGCGAAGTGATCAACAATTGTGTTCTGAGGGCAAAAGAGAGCTTTTCATTTTTGAGATCTCTAACATACCTGGTATTTGTTACGTCACACAGAATTTAGTTGAAATATGCTTAGCAATGTACGTCGTGTGTGTCTGATTTCCAAAGCCCTGAGGTTGGTCGCCTGCTAATCCCAGTAACACCACTCCTACACCAGTGCTGAGAGTTTTGGGAGAATCACATTCTTTGTGACCCTTTTTTGTTTAAAAAAAATCATGAAATAGACTATTTGCAAGCAACTGAGTTGCTGCTCTTTCTCCTCTCTGTGATTATACTCACAGAAAGATAATGCTCAGAGGTAATTTTAACTGTATTTCTCTGCAGTGGTTGTAGTCACTTGAAATGGTTTCAAATATCAGGATATCAGATTGTTTTGTCTGCGATCAGGATCTCTAGGGTACAGAGATTTGTCAGCCATGTGATTTATTTTAGTCAAATGCAGCGGCTTAATGATATTAAAATATTCATAAGTTTTATCAAGTCAAATTGCACATGCTGTGACGGAAAAGTCTCTGTCATCTTCTCTTTGTTTAACACTGCTCCCCTTGAGTAAATAAAGTATCCTAACAGTTTCCAGTGTCAAATCATAGAATCATAGAATTGCTTGTTTAGAAAAGATCTTTGAGATCATCGAGTCCAACCATACCTGTCCACCACTAAGCCATATCTGATTAGTGTCTTTCAGTCTGTAGCTACACTGGAGAGTGCTAGATTGTCTGATTTCACTCACACATCTGCTTTGTGCGTGATCAGCCCTTTAACATATGTATGCTGGGTATATAATTTGGAATAAACTAAACACAGAGCTGTGTGAGGTAGATAGGGGTTCCTCAGCCAAATTGCTGATCATCTGGAAGCTAAGGCTAATGTGAGTGTGAGGCTGTCACCGGGCTAACTGTCATTGTTAAATATTCCCCAGCCTTCCAATTTCCTTTTGTGAGACCTAAACTTTTTTAAACTAAGAAGCTGAACCAACATGTAATTGCCTGCCTGCAGTACATGATAATGTAATAAGTCATTGAAAGAGTAAAAGATAGATTGATATTTTTTTTCTTTTTATGTCAGGTGTTACTGTGCAGCTTGAGCATCCAAATGCAAATAGGAAAGTTGGTAAGACTGCATCAAAGACTTCTATTGTGGGTTCTGCTGCTGACAAGTTGGAAAGAACAGCTGAAGCATGAGTCTACTTTCAAGGTAAAATGATTCCCCTCCTCCGAAATTTCATACTCAGGGTTTTTTCTTCTTTTCTCTTCTTTGAAAAAAACAACCAAACCCACAACAAAACAGATACACACATGTTCAGAATTCGGAAGGTTTAGACTGATGTTTTACTTGAAATAACACTTTATTGATGTTTGGGATTCCCCAATTTCCAAGGAAGAAAAGCTGATTATCTTTGGAGGCAGCCTTACACAGAACAGCAGACCCCCACCAGCCTTCCGCTCCAGACTGGATCAATGCAGAGAAGTGCTCTTTGATGGACTTTCAGGCCCTGTGATCTTCCAGCCCTGGGGGTTTAAAGGATGAGCATATCAATCCAGGACCGCTGAACTGCATTTCCATTGCATGAGAGCTCCTCCTCCTGGCTTTGTCCGGACAAACTCGACTCCTCCTACTTTTGTCACTATTCTTTCATGCTTTGTTTAGCAAACACAAAAAAAGCTTTGTTTGTTGCTGGGTCTTTTTTAAGCTTTGCATAAAACAATTTAAAGTGCCGTAATGCTGTATACCTGTGATCACCTTCAGGGTCAAAATCAGTTTACAACAGATTAAACTATTTATTTTCTTCCCTCCATATAATTTTCACAAATACAGATTGTTGTTCTGATGAGGATAGTCTTCCTACTTTATTCTGAATTCTGACTTCAAGAATCGCTAACTCTGTGAATTTCCCTGGGAACAGTCTTCTAGAAGACAGCACATGTGTGCCTGCCTTTCTTTACTGCTGTAGCCCTGCTGTGTTTCAGCATACTGAGCAAGAAGAAAACTGGCCACATGTAATTTGTAGGAGGTTTGGTAACAGTAGTGCAATTATTTTGCTTGCTCTAATACTTACCATTAAAAATGCTTTTAGGTTGAAAATTTTATGTCAGCTGTAAAGCTTATTAAAACTACGGTGTTGTAGACCCTCTATTTCTGACATTCATCCCATTCTAAAAGAAGCAAAACCCTCTTGCTATGATATTACCCCTTCTGCCCGTTGGTTTGGGGTAGATCACACCTGGAAGCATAGCAGTCTCTTCACTATTTGCATTCTTTGAAACCATTGCCCATGGAAAAGGTCCGAGTCCACAGGTGAACAGATTTATAGTTATGTGTGTTAATGTTACAATGTTCACACCCTCCAAACCATTGTGCACGGGCACCTTTAAAAATCCATGGACTGAATGGCTCTGCAAAATGACAAGGAAGTGTAGCCCTATGAGAAGGGCACTGTCTGGTGCTCTCTTGCCATATCACAGCCAAAGTCACCAGAGGTGCTCATGAAAGCCACATTAGATGAAATGGTGGAGTAATCCATCACCTTCGGAGACGGCCACTTGTGCAGATGATGGCTTCCTGTGGGGCCTGTTTCTGAAGTATTCATAGATTTCCCATAGGCTGACTCTTCAAAACCTTAATGTGGTTGTGCATATTGTAGCTGGAATCCTCATGTGCTGGACTCAAACCACTCATTTTCCAGTTCCCAGAAAATAAAGTTATCCCCTACTCTAGAAACCCTGAATGTACTTTCTTCACTACAAAGGACAGAATTACAGCTCTGTGTTGCTCTTTTAATATTCTTGGATTATATTTTGCTGAAGGACAGTGATCCTAAAGTATTGTGACATCATGATAACAAGGGCTAAAAACTGGTGCTCTGAAGAGATGACCTTAGAAACTTTTGCTAAGAGCCTCCTTTTCTGAGCACACAAGTCAAGAGCTGGGGTGGATGCCACAGATCCGTCTCAGCCAAGCCTCAGGCTACAGCCAGGCATGGAAAGAGCTCTTGTAGCCTTGATGGATGGGCTGATCCTAATGGACTCACGGTAGCACTTGACTATTATTGATCCCTGTGCATGTTTATCTGTCCTATTTCCCAGAGCTGTACAAGCGTAAAGGAAATATTCTGAAGTGGGTCAGTCCCTATTTCTTAGATTGAGTGAGGAAAGCCCCTCTGAGCTCAGGCAGCTCCCTGGTGATCAGAGCTCCTGCCCTGGGCATTGTCAGAGCGCTCAGGTACAGTTTAAACTCTCAGCCCTGCAGAAAGAGGAGGTCCTGATCCTTATACCCTTCTTTCCTCCTTACAGCTCTTCAGTCTTGTAATTTACTGACCTAGTGAGGGTTGCTTTTGGTAGAAAAGTACTCTGCCAAAAAATAGTAGTTTCTCTCAGTTTAGTGAACGAAATTGGTTTCTAAACATGAGCATTACAACAAGCAGAGATGATGGGGGGGGCTTTTTGACAGAGAATAGGAACAGAGATGTTGGGACTACAGGACCAGCAGGTCTAGATTGGCTTAGCCATCTTCTGTGACTGTCTACTGCATAACTGCATTTCTCTGAGGTGCGAAGAGAGTGGGAGACTTGGTGAAACATATAAAGACAAAGAGCCAGCAAGTAATGAACTAGATCAGTTTGCTGCCTCCTGTATGATGTCTTGGCTGACCTTATGTTAAACCCAGTTTGGCAGGGCTGAGGTTATATTAAGTCAAGACATCCCTTTGCTAGGTACATGAAGGAGAGGTAAATGTTTAGAGGCTAAGGTGTGGAAGCGTGGGATTGGGATAGGAACGTAGGCAGCCTTGTGCTCCTTTTGAACTCCTTGGTGCTACAGATGCCTACAACCATGACAGCAAATTTCCCTTTTCCATCTGCCGTAAGAGATGTCCCATTCAATTGGCCCTGGGTCTGACCAGGATGACCTATGCATTCCTGACCTCCCGACCATTCAGCGAGGCCACACATCCTGAAAACTTAAGTACAAAAGACAGCTATCAGCTCCCTTTGCTTAGCAACAATCATTACCGTGAGCACATCAGCCTGATGCTCTGCACTGAGGACCGAATCTTTATGCAAAGTGCAGTTCAAGGTCTCTGTCTTAACTCTCAAAGTCCTTTGCAGCACTGGCTTGTTCATTCCCCCGGGACAGCTCTGTTGCAAAGATGCAGTGGTAAAACGTGAGGTGGTAGGAAAACCTCTGGGGATTTCAGGGCTGTGGAAGCAAGTCTGGCTGGGCTCCTGTCAGATGTAAATGGCTTTTCATGAGGGTTTCTTCTTGGGCTCTCTCTTTTGCTCATGTACACGTACACAGAATGAAAATAACTAAAGTCTGCCCCAGATATTCCTCGTGTGAAAGGAAAAAGGGCAACTGATGCCGTTGTTTCCGTTTATAGGTGTTTCTAAAACATCTGAATGCAACTGTGATAGGACAGTAAAAGTACCCAAGGAGATCCCAAGAGAAGCCCGAGTTTAAAGTACAGAATCTGCTACCCTTTGAGTCCATGAATGATGTTGCATCCATAAATCAAAATGCTTCAACTAACCGCTTTGGAAGGAAACCAGGCTGTGACAAAGCAGTAGATTCGATCCTGAGGAATTTGCTTTCAGAAGCCCTCTTGAACATACTGTCTTGCTAATAAGTAAGTTTCTAAGACTCTCAGAAATAACCAGGTAAGAAAATACTCTTGCTTTTAATACAGTATAATTTGACAAGATTTCTATGTGCATGCAGAAAGCAGAAGCTGGAGGTATTCTGGAGATGCAGAGGGTAACTGGAATCCCCTTTGCATTCCATGTAGTAATAGATAATTGTGCCTTTCAGGAAGAATCATCTATTTTATTCAAGTACAACAGATTTCTGTAACAGAATTAGGGGGAAAAAACCTCAGTCTTTTAGAGAATCAATGGAAGTGGTGTTGCGGAGACCCATCTTCCATTTCCAGCGATTCCAGATGTAGGATGTTATCCCCTGCTTCTTTTCTCCACCTACACAGTGTTGGTAATCCTTTTTGATCAATACTTGTGTGAATATTTCTTGTTTTAGTCTAAATAAGCTGTATAATGAAATAACAGGGGGTTTTGCTGACTGAAGTGGCACAAGTGCAGCTGGAAGAGGCCACACGGTCTGAAACAGCTCGCTCTGTGGCTTCTTGTACCATTATCTGGAGCGGAATTGAGGCAACACTGTCATGTGGGAAGCACAGTGGCCCAAAGCTGATCCCCTGCTCTGTTTTTCCACTTCGTGCTAAATCAGTTAGTACTGAGGCCTGACCTGCACCATCATTCATAGTAGGCAATGGCATCTTTTAATACTCCTGCAAGATAAATATTTATTTGATAATTGTCTGCTAATTAAAAGGCACATCGTAAAACTCCTTTCACATAGATTCAGTGTTTGAAGAGCGGAACTTCTCCCTTGGAAATCAAAAGAATCTATTTTTTCTCTTTTTTAGCAAGTTCCCCATCTGCTAAAAATCCGTTTATGCAAGTCCTGCAGTTAAGCAGAAACACTTGGCTCCTCCTTAGGAGCTTAGATGTCAGGGGAGGAGTGTGTTGCGCTACATACCAGGCCGGCTGGGGTCAGTGTGTGAGGAGGTGTGGATTCACTGGTCTTACCCACATCACCTCCAAAACTCTCATTGTTGTACTGTGGGTGAAGCAGTGAGGTGTTGCCGTGTGATGGAAGGATAGAATGCAATGTACATCCTACCAGTGCTGGACATGGCTTTGCCAGAAGGTCAAATTAAGAGGGTTATTGGAAAATAAGGATTATGGTGGATATCATTCTGGAAAATACTCATGAAAGGCAAGGATTTTGAGCCCAGTGAGTCACATAAAAATAATTATAACTCACAGAAGGTAGTGCAAACTATCAACAACAGGAGTTAATTTGAAATGGTCTTGCTATCTAAAGCACAAGCCTTAAATACATATTTTGTTATTAATTGTATTAACTTAGTTTCAGGTGTTTTACTTTGTTAGGTTTGAAGTTCAGAAAATGGAAGTACCACTAATTCTTCTAAAGCTACCAAAAATCCTACACCTCTAAGCAGGTGATGTTCCAAGATCAAAGCTTGGCTCTCAACTGGTCTGAATCTGGCTTTTAATTGGGAATTAATTCCTAGTTCAAAAATTATGATAGACTAATTCTAGGGGTAAAAAAAAGATAAATCAGGAAGGAAGCAAAGCAAGAAGGAAGTTCTGAGAGTTATTAAAGATGGAGAAGTAACATAACCATAATAATGAGTTTAGCTGCTTGGTGTTACAGTTTAGAAAAAAAGTCAGCCTAGTAGTATTTGTTTCAAAGTTGTTGGCTGAAATGGGAGAGAGTATTTCCTAATGAACCAAAATTACTGAAGAATATCAGAAAGCTATTAAAGAATTGCACTAGAAATTCAAGGGCTGTAGTAACTAAGGTCTTGTCTTTCACTCACAGGTATTATGTTTGAAGTCCTTCAAGTCTCATCCTAGTGGCTGTTGGTAGTCATGGCCTCTAATTCAGTGGCTTCTTATTCTTTAATAAAGAAAAAGATTAGAAAAATTCACCGTCTGTGATGAGCTGTGGAAACAGAGCCAAGTAAGTTTTAACTACTGAAATCAAGGAAAAATATGGTACAGGATAAAATTCTCTCTTTCTTTAAGAAATCTGAAGTAGTTCCTTTTATTTTAGCTAGAGTCACTTCAGATTTATGGTGAGATGCTAAGATGAGACTGTCAGGCTGTGCTTGAATAGATGGAAAATATGGCATAACTCTGCAGCCTCAGTGGAAATTAATTTACTTTTCATAATTCCAAAATACTCACAATTTATGGGCAGTATCTGATATGGAACAGTTAGCAAAGTTCAGGAGAATTATTTTCAAAATTTTCACTTCTTCCTGTCATAGCCTTTACTATTACATCTTAGAATGACCACCTTATGTACAGTAAAATCTAGAAATTATTCAGAAGTTTATAAAGATCATTAGGGTTGTTGACGAAAATAATGCAGACATGGGTCAATGAACTGTACTTTCTCCTTTCTAAGAAAGTGTTAGAAAGCCATATTGTCATCTTCCTGTGGCACTGTAACAATTTTGACACACTGTGAAGTGCTGCTCTATACTATTTATGATATTTTCAAATAATTGTCAACCACTTCATTAAACACCTGACACTGGTGATTATTAGGACTCCAGATGCACAATTCGCATACGCTGTGTGAGGTGAGACCTGCGTAAGCAATATTCTGGTCTGGTATTTTGAGTAATTAAGAAAACATTACCCGAACAGGAAAGCCAGATTTCATTTTTTAACGTCAATATAATTACTCCTGTTATCTTATGTCTTAAGCTGTAGTACTGTTCTCAGACTTTCATTTTAATACAAACAAACCCTTTCTTCCTTTTTTCAGTGGGTAGTCTAAGAGGGACCTGCTTCTCAAGACTCATACAAAATGATTGGGACAGATACCCAGATCAAAAGAATCATTCTGGTGTAGATCTGAGTTCACTCAACTAAGTTAAATGCAGAACTCAGCTTTCTGCATTTCAAGTCATGTCATTTCTTCCTCTGGGAAAAAAAAAATTAAAGGGATGCATTCCTTATATGTACTGGTGTACTACTTACATGAGTCAGGCACATGAGTACAGTTGTTTTGATTTTTTTCCCAGATCTCACTTCCAGTGCTTTCTAAAACCTTTCTATTTAAGACTGTATTTTAGGTTTGCTACAACTGTTGGAATTTCTGCTGCGAATCATGTCCACTGAGTTCAAGATAGGGTTCAATAGTTAGTTTTTGAACAGAACAGTTCACTGCAGCTTCCTTGTACACCTTCCTGGACTGGAGCATCTTGCCTATACCGACAAAATAGGACCAGAGAACTAATCTGAGGCACCCCAAACTTTCAGGCTGGTTTTCCAGCGTCTGTTATCTGGGGCTACATGCAAAGAGGATGGACAGGGCTGTGGGTTTGAGGCAGCAAGGTAAAGCTGACCTTAGTAGGAGCAGCAGAATGGTCAGGGTTGGACACTACAGTAAACAAAGGATCAAGTCCGTTTTAAACTGCTATGTTTTAGTGAAATAAGAAATTAAAGAGGAGAGAGGAGATGACAAGTAATACTGTAACCTCTCTAGTAACCCAACTCCAGTGTCGCACTCTCAGGGAGCCGGGACTGGCAGACAGTACTCATGGGTTGCCCTGTCTACCACAGAAAATGCAGCATCTCTAGGGAAAATGGGGAAACGCAAATTGATACTTAATATAGACAGAAGACCATTAGATCTGGTTTTGGCAGTTATTCAGAAAAACCCTGAGAAGTCCTACCACTAGATTAAAACTATATTCTTGAGCAATATTGTGCCCTTTGGAGAGGAACATCCTTTCTGAGCATTGTGGGTATATTCTGAGCCACAGACCCCTCTTTGAGACCACCTTAATCCTAGTATTGTTCATCAGAGTACACAATATCCTTCTCCAAAAAGAAAAAAATAAAGCTTTGTGTAAAGTTTTTCTTATTCTGGAACTGAATGAGAGAAGAGAAATAAAACTGCATTTCGGTTGCATTGAGATATTATTCTAAACAGTTGTGTGATGGAGAGGTAGGAAATGCCAGCTCAGTGCAGTCATTTGCTCCATCAGTTGAACAGTTGTCCCAAATGATGGCTAATCAGAGATAAAGCAGGCACCAGCAGTGCAGGTTCAGTATTGCAGTTCCAGCAGATTTGCAAGGGAAATTCAGACCAACAGGTGGTCCTTACCTTTGGCAGAAGGTCAAAAGAACATGACAACTTACTTATCTCCCTGATTTATCTGCCAAAGGTGGAGGGAATTGGGGAAAATATCTGAGTTTTTGTAGGATTATAAATAGAGATATGCATACGGGGGCTTTTGACGTTTTCAGGATTTTAAAGATTGCCAAATTAACTTTTTTTATTTTTTTAAAAAGGAAAAGTTGCAGGTTAGAAGCTTGTCCTCCAAAACTCCATGGCAAAGCTGCATATCTATTAAAATGTTATTTGCAGAAGTATTTTTGACATCTTATTTTGCAGAAGAAAAAGGGATTTTGAACAATAACTTCTGTTGATGCTCATCTTCTGTATAATTCTTCCCCTGCTCAAGTCCCACAAAAGTTCTTGTAGTTCAGGTGAAATGACAATTGGTTAATACAACTCTCAATTTCAGGTTACTCAGCAGTTTTAGTAGATGCCAAGGTTAGTATTCAGATCCAGATTTCCGACACACCTGTTTGGAAGCGTTGGGCCTTGGAGCATTAAAGCAGCCCATTAGGAAGATCCCTGAATTAGATCAGATCAACTGTAGATTTTTCCAGTCCAAATGAATCGTGCTGAGCTATCTTTGGTGATGATACCCAGATGTCGTTCCCTGGTGATCCCTGAGAACAAGAGATACCTTTCTACCCTGCAGACTGGGTACAGTTGGTGTTAGACTTTCTGTCTTGGAGAATTTGCTGAAATTTTAGCACTGGTGACAAAGCTTGAGTGTGTACTTCTTCCCAGGGAACAATCACATCGAGTCAGGTGTCTGATGTTTTTCTCTGCTGGAGACTGTCTCTGAAACAGGTTGACAGTGGGTACAAAAATCCCCTGCTATTTGGTCTGCCACGCAGCAGGAGTTACATTGGTGACAAAGTGGTTGCAAGGACTCTTAAGAGTAATTCATCTAAATGTAAGTGAAAGGCAAATAATTTGATTATTCCCAGCTGATGAGCCAGAACCCGTCTTTATAGAAATGAGCCACAAGACAGAACTAAGTGAAAATTATAAATGTTTCCTTACTTTTTCCAACCATAGTTCTGGCTCATTGGTAGCACTGCTGCACAGATAGACTGCGGGATGCAAAAAGTAAAGGTAAATAATTAAAAGAAGAAAAAGAAATAGGGGTCATGAGAAGCATGCGGATATGAAGGACAGGATAATCTGTGCTCTCTGTGGTGCCTAATTGTAATAAGTGTTACTGTTAAATTTGTTGTTAGAAAATGCCTGTCCCAGTTGTTTACCAGACTGCACTGCTAGCTTGGGGGCTTAGCTGAGTTCCAGCTATAGGTGCTACAGGAAAGCTTCCCCTTGGAAGAGAAAAGGCTTTTAGCTCCTGCTGCTTTGTTTTGTGGAAGTTACAGTCTAGACGCCAGTTTATGTCAGGCTGGAACTTCTAAAATTTGTAATAAAATGTGAGAGCTTGAAGCTGTCATGAAGATGCACTACATCTTCACTAAGATACAAAGTCATTGGGTGCAAATAGGCAATGACGTCCCATAATCTTGCTGAAGAATTGCTGAACTACTTACAGTTGGTTGTGGAAGAAACCTAGAACTGCCTAGAACTGCAAATGGATTGTGTCTGCAGACCCATACATCCCACAGAGTGAGGTCACAGCAAGGCGAGTGTGATTTTGCTGTAATGATGGTGATGTCATGGTAATTTGCAACTTGCTACCCAAGACAGCTGTGCATCACAGACCAAGATCTAGGGTGGCTGTAACTGAGCATAGATTTTTTTGAGCTGATGATTATTATACAGTCAGCTCAAGGCTTTTCAGAAGTATTTAAAGAAGAATGCGATCTGTTATGCAGGTACAGATCTTCAATACTACTCTCTCTTCCTTGAAGCTCCCAGTGCACCCCACAAAGCCAGAGCCAGAGTCCTTCCTTGTGCTCTGTCCTCCCCCTGTCCAGGGCCATCCCAAGGTCAGTAGGTAACAGAGCCAATGCTCTGCCTCCCAGCCAGGCCCCAGCTTACGTGTGCTGTTGTTCCGCTTCCGCGGCTGAAGCACATTGATGCTCTTTCTCACCTCCTGCCCAGTAACCAAGGAGGAAGGTGACAGGCCAAGCACTTAGCAGGACAGAGTGCTGAAGTAGCGAGGCCACGTCTGTCCATCCATGGTGCTGTGTTATGACCTACATGATGTCATTCTCTGCTCATGCTCAGGAAGACAAGGAGCTGTGCACCCATTGTGGTGGGCGCTGAGTTGTGCCTCGGGGTAGCGGTTGCACTTCTCTGACCTCGTTCCCTTAGCTTCTCGTCACTTTCATGCCAGCGTTAGCCACTGAGTAAATAGATCTGGGGAGTGAACACTGGCCTCTGTGTGCAGGTTGTGGTGTATTTGGTCTTCAGAGGAACTGGCAAATCCTTCCAGGTGATGAGTAAGGACTTCTGTTCGGTCTTTTTAAATACTGAGCATCCCCTGCTCCTGAGAATTTCAGATGCTGATTTCTTGGCTGCCTCCTGTGCTGTATGAGTTTCAGTCTGATTTTAAATGTCTGGCCCAGGTGATATTGCAGTTTCACTTGGGAAATTTTTACTAAATCTGAGTATCTTTACATCCATTTTTACAGATGACCCTTCTTTGTAGAGCAACGTGACTTTCAAACCGCTGTTTAAGACAACAGGAAAGTTTATTCTAAGTCATTGATTCTGGGTGCAGTTTTCTTAGCTGAAGTGAAACAGCCATGTGTTGTGAGTAGATCTCCGGGTGGGATCTGGTTATTGACAAGATATTTTCCAGTATATCAAGTTGGAGCATAGCAGGTAAACCTTCAGTCCACATCTTGGGTCATAGGTTGGACTCGATGATCTCAGAGGTCTTTTCCAACCTTATGATACTGTGATACTGTGATCTCTTGTTCTTTTTTCCCTCCTTTTTTTTCGGAAACCTAATCAAGGTAATTGGCATTTAACAATCAGGTTTTAGGATCTTGGCAGTTCTGCAATGTGGTTTCTGTCACTGCTCTGGGAAAGCAAGACTGAGGAGGAAATGGGAGCTATCATGTCATGTGGATGAGTAACTGGCTCAGACAGAGCTTCCTTTGTATCAAGGCTTGAAGCCACACTGCTGTCTTATTACAGCCTGTGGCTATTGCAATAAAAAGCAGGTGCAGAAGAGGAATAGGGGAAGCAGGAATTTTTTTTAAAGTAGCTGGTTTTAATATGTTAACACTCATTTTTTGAAACTAACTATGTCTTAGAGTATATTTCAGTTCTTCAAATCTTTGTTCAGAACTGACAGAATAGATTTTGTTCGCAGCATAATTTTCTCTCAGCAATTTCAGCATGAAGTAGGTTTTTAGCAGTCACTGTTGGCTCTTTGTATCACTCTTAATCACACACTGCTAAATGTTTATCTCTTAGGAAAATGACTCACCTGTCTTAGGTGTTTGTAGCTAAATATTATTGTTCTTTAACTGAATAAAAATGTACAATACCAAATTTAAACACTTGTCAGGTTTGAAAGCATAATTTAATTTTTGAAGAACAGTATAAAAACTAAATACAGAGTAGAACATGGAAATATATCCACCAATTCTCCTTACTATCAATTTAGCAAAGTAAAAATACTCAGACAAGTGGCTTCATGTGTTTAACTTTTCATTCATTTCTTGTTTGCTGTTTGTTTTAGTTAAGCTTCTTTATTTCTTTGATGGGAAAAGCTCAGAATAATAACACTGGGAATTAATTACAGGTTGACTGGTGCCCCTCAGTTTCTCAGGCACCAGATAAATGCAAAAGATTCTTCTGCAGAGTCTGTCCCGTGCTGCCATGTTGAACTGTGTTACAGTACAGAAATTCTGGTTTTCAGAATAGTCGTGTAAGTTGCTGTTTAGAGTCTGTAATTGCATGTTGACTGATGTTTTTTGGAAAATCTTTTTAGGAGTAGCCTAAAGGAGAAGCCTTTGGACCTTCACAGAGAGCAATCCTAACTTCAGAGTTCTGAGTAGATTTGTGTAGTTTTGTTGTAATAGGTGACTATTTAAAGCTAAAGCCTGTAAATCTGCTTTAGATAGCTGATTACAAGGGTCATCTCCTCTATATTTTCTTAGTAACTGTATGCAGCAGGCAGTGTGGACCAAAGAGGTGATGATAATACTGTGGTATTGTCCTCTGACATTGATAAACATAATTTAGCTTCTCATCACTGGTTCTACAAAGGATTAAAAGGTTTTCATATGCAAACTCTTCAGTAATGCTGATTTTTGGAAGTGTGGCTCAGCTGATATGGCTTATTTTTCAAAGTTGTCATAACATGATTTGTAGACAATTATTGGGAAGTTATCACTGAGATACCTCAAGCTGGACAGAAATATTTGTGCATGTTTTTGACAAAGACTCTGTTGAATTTCCATGTCTATGTTTCCATCTGTGAAACAGGGGTAAGCAACACCACCCTTTGCACTGCTGGAGGGCTGGTACTGTGCTTTGAAAACATTCAGCAGACGTAGTAGCCATTCTTTCACCTCCGAATGCCAAGATGTCAGGCCTCAATATCATTTGGCAACAGGTCTGAGCAGAGAAACCAAGGCATTTCTTAAATTATTTGCTTTCCTCCAGTAATATATGAATAAGCTTAAAACTCGTTAAATAATTATGAAAAAAGCAGAATTGGCTGTGACAGTGAACTGTCTCAGCTAAGCTCATGTGAGAAAAAGTCTCTAGTTCTAACACAGTAAACTGAAAAATCAGGAGTTCGCTTGCCTTTGCCATGGAGTATTTAAAAGTGTTTCATGCTGGCATATATAGATAAGAAAGGTAGACAGCAGCATATTTGAAATTACTGTATTCACAGGAACTATATTATCTCTCTTTTTGTTTCTGTACACCATAAAATACAAATCTTAGTTTTATTTAGAAAATGGGGGGGGGGTTATATTATGACACCTCTGGGAAATGTGTCCAGTTGCAGAAATTTCATCAGAGAAAAACTCGTCATCTTCTTTGTCTTTGGCACAGTTTTGAAAAGTAGGAGTATAAAAGTATAAAAACTTTTTGGGTACCACTTCTAAGATTTGTTTTTCCATTATATCAATACCATCTTATTTACATGCCTAGCATTCTTGAAATAAGAGAAAGATCCCAGTCAAGGAAAAGAAAAAATCAAAGTAAGCCCCATTTACTTGTGCTTAAACATGTCTCACAGTCTTGAAAAAGTTATTTTTGTCTCTTGGTAGGTGTGTGAAAATTAGAGGTATATTGCCAGTAGGTTAAGTCATGGCATGGGGTGAAGATCACTGATTTTAATGTTTAAATATTCTCCGGCAATGCTTGGGAATAGCTGTTATATATCAATTACACACTGAGTAGGAAGTTTTAAGACAACTGGTACTGCTAGAAATTCTGCCTGTCAAATTTGTCATAGTTTATTTAATTACACATATGAAGAAGAAACAACCTAGTAGCTTTTCACAGTCTCTCCCCCCTAGGGCAGATGGGTATTAAAGCCAATTCAGTCTGTTTCCTGATTGCTTCAGGCTACAGAAAATTGTTCCCCAGGGAAGAGAAGTAAATCAGTTATGATCTTTAGTCTCTCGGAGGGAGATTAGAGCCACCACACTGGTGAAACAGCAGTAGGCTTCCTCTGTGTAACTGATTTCACCTTTAATCCTACCATTGATTGAATATTGCTAAGAACGCTGCCATGCATTTTAAGGTCAAACTGATGATGAACACCCCAGGCAAAGGAAGTTATTTACACAAAAAGGTAAAGACAAGCCTTTAGCTTTACTATTTCAAAAAAGCAGTAAAACATCTACTTTGGAAAAAAAAAATATTCCAATTTCAGCCATCAACCTTTCCCGAGTTTTTGTAAGGCTCCCTATCAGAGTGGAGCCTGAACATCTTCCAACAGTGAAGTCCTTTGTGGTCTTCACTGAATCTCTCACTCTTCTGTCTTTCCCAGGTGGAAGTTCTCCTTGATGTGAGGCTTTTACTCTTTATCTGTTGGTGTTAATTTCCTTTTAGTATTGAGATAGGACAAAAAGTAGTACTAAAGTTGCAAGAGTCATTTTGTGGCAGAAAGGGGGTTTACTGAGAAGGAAAAAAGGGTTTGTAAGGAAAAAAGTTTACACTACTACTGCTAATTCTCCTCTCTGAGTCTGTAATTTCACTTTTCATACCACAGCATGTGTTTTCATTAGGTTTTAAGGTATTTTAAACAATAAAAGAGAATTCTTCTGTCTCTGCTGGATTGGAAAGCCCAAATTTGCTTGACAGGACACCTTTGTATAGTGGTATGCAAAATGTTTATTACAGCCATTGAGAATTACTGTGTATAGTACTGTAGCTGGTCATGAAAAAACAGAATGCCTTGATATAGCCGCAGGTGGGGTTTGACACAAAAATGTTTGTTGTTTATTTTATATTGCTGCTTACAAACTGTTCTGATTATTGAGAGTCTCTCTCTTTAAATATGGATGCACCAATTCCTGGATGGACAGTGAGGGTAATTTCTTCTGCCTTGTGTCTTTAAATAAAGCATGTAGAGCCATTTATTTGACATCTTGCATGACACTTGATTAGGTCTCAAGACCTTAGTCTGCTGAGAATCTGTAGGCCTACCTGGCAAGGATAAATTTTCACCTGCTTTTTTTTTACTCTTTGAGGATTTCATATGTCCAACTGTGGCATGATTTTTTTTCCAAACCTTCACATTTGAAATTAACTTCCCTGGTTTTCCACCATAGAGGTTTTCCTCTAGAGTGAGGAGTTGTATTTAAATCCTGTAATTACGTGTTCCTGTCTCTGGAATGCTGGAGATCTGAAATGTTGTGTGATCTTGGGCAAACCACAGGACCCCTGTTTCTCTTCACAAGTGATGTGTATGCTGCTTACTTCTTCCGAAAGCTGTTGGGGGCACAGACTTGGAGCTTACTCTATAAAGGGCTTCAAAATATCTTGGAATTATGGTAATGATATATTAAAGATAAAGTGGGACCTAGAGAGGCCTGCAGGATAAACACCTGGATTGGAAAAATAATTGGACTCAACCAAAGTTGAGAAAAAGTGGTAAATGAGAGCCAGCTTTGTTTTTAACCAGCTTTGTTATTGCTTACTGGGTGGCACAACGTTGTGCTTTCTTCATGTGGTCACAGCATTTCTCAGGACATCCTTGGCTGGCTTAGGCATCCCATCTCTCGGCACCTTAGTACAGCCTCCTGGTTTGTTGCTCTCTACCTAGGACATAGTTCACATGCTCAATACAAAATATCCCTTATTGGTGGGGTAGTCTGTGTCCTTTGTTGTCTCTTAATCCCACCGTTGTTATTCGTCAGGTTGTGGGACTCCTGTCAGCTACTTCTGTGTGTGGGAATGCGGTTGCGTTAGTACCAATAGAGCCAGCGCTGGTATGTGCTCAGGTCTGGCTGCACCTCGCTGTCCTGAGCAGGGCTCGTGCCTGAACCAGTCAGCAAGGACCCAGTTCCCTTGCTGCCTGTGGTCCCACCGCACTGAATTCTGGCCATGACTGCAAACTAGCAGCTAACTTGCAGATCTGGGCCCATTTAGGATCTGTCACACACACTTGAGCTTTTAGGGGAGAGTCTAGAGAGACGGGGACCAAATGCATTCCTGTGTGCCTCCAGAAACAATGATCAGCAGGCATTCCAGGTCTCTCCAATACCATCAACTTTTCCAAGAGGTTACATCCCAGCCCATGGCAGCAGGTACTGCAGTGCCTCTAAAAAGGAGCTGCCATGGAGGTCAGTGTTTTTGTTGACCAGTGCTGACCAGAAACCAGTCCCTGGGTTCAGGCTGAATCTCTTTTCTGCAGAGTGGAAGGGTAGCCAACAAAGCTGGCCTGAGGCTCACAGGGGCTTTAGGTAACAGGTAAAGCCTGGGTCCTTTCTCCCTTTCACACACTGAATTGTGTGTGAGTTGGATTTGCCCCTTCCCTCTTCTCTTAGGCCAAGTCCCCTGGACCCTGCGAAGGACTGAGGGCGTGGGGGGAGCAGCTCTTAGTGCCCGTGGCAGGCAGGGTTTGTGCAGTGCCTTGCCAAGGAGATGTCTGCAAAGCTTCCCAGCATTGCACCATTTTTTGCGGCAATCACTATGGGAGGAGGTATATGCTCTTCATATTATGGCCTTTTCTTGATACTCTCCTGGCTTACGTCACGCTTGTTCCTACTCCCCAGCATTTCTCTGGTTTAGCCACAAGGTGCCATCAGTAGACACGTCTATAACCGAATTACATCTGCTGGAAACAGAAAGCAAGGCAAAAAGTCTCTGATGTTATGTAGAGGGAAAGGCTAATTAATGAAAACTGTAAGCAGCATGAGATGAAAACATAATGCGAAACACACCGAGGAAAGTAGTTTCACCCATGTTCTTGGCATGTTCTGTGCTGTTGCAGTGACGACATGATCGGCTCAGATTTTTTTTTTTAAACTGATTTTAATACTTAGTGCCCTTAATGACAGTGACACGAAGCTTTCTGTGAAGCCTTGTGTCCTACTATGTTTGCTGCTGTGAGAGGACAAATCACAAGGCATGGTCCCTGCCTCCGAGCATTTCCCCTCTGATATGAGGGAGGAAGTACATCAAGGGGAAATAATTGGAAATAAACGTTACAGGAAAAGCAGATTTTCTGGAGCATCTTTGTGATTCTGAGAGAGTATTCCCTGCTGAACTTTTGTGTGCCCTCCATCATTTGGCTTATTCACGTAGGCAGACCTGGAGGAGAGATCTGACTAAGCAGATAACAGTGAATTTACAGAACAATTCTGGAAGGATTCATGCTTGAAGAATAGCAAACAGGAAAGGAGGCCCAGGACAAACTTGTGAGACCAGCAGCAGATCTAGCGGAGACAGGTGTTGTTTACAGAGCAGTACAAGACCAAAGTATTTTCAAGTATGTGATGCATCTGCAGAGTAAGCGATTGTTTTCTTACAGGCTAAACTTTGCAAACAGGGGTGTAGGTCCTTGAAAAGCAGTTTATACTCACCAGGAAAGCAGAGGACACTATAAGATTTTCCCAGCAAGCAGCACTCTATTTTTGCTGTGTGTCAACATGGGTGGTAGGGGCTGATTCCCACTAGCCTGGAAAGAAACAGCCAAGATGTAAGTGTGTACGAGTCCATATGGAAGAAGTTAGGAAGGTAACGAAGATTTTGGAGGAGGTACTATGCACAAAAGCAGAACACCAGAGCAATGAGGTGAATGAGGAAGCCTGGCAGGAATGTGGGGTGATGACTGGAAGTGAGGCATGTTCTACCTTCTTGGATGTGAGGAACTTCTTCCTAATTGCGTTGCTGACTGCCTCTGATACACCACAGCTTGTTTGCTGAGTTTCCTGTTTGGCTCCTTACAAATTGGCCCATTTGCTTTACTTTGTCTCTTTTTAATTTTCCTTTGCAAAATAGCTGCACTTTGGGCTCATTTGGTAAATTAATATCAGTGTTTCAATAAGGCTATCAGTCCTTATTTTACACTAAATCTTTCCTGCAGGTTTTTCTTTTTCCCTCCTCCTCTCTGTGACTAATAGATATAATTTCAACAGTTTGACTAACTGCCGTGTTACAGAAAAGACAGTAATTTATACTGATGTAATGGCTGTGATAAAAATCATTTGTGTGCTGATTTTATAAATTAGGTAGGAAATGTGAGTGCCTCTGAAAAATGAAGTGCTACCACATGAATTCCAGTGTTGTTAATGCTTCATACCTTTCTGCTTCATTAAACCAATTTCACGGGGAGATGAGTTAGAGGAGGAAGCTGTGCTGCTTAAGAGACGCAACAATGGTTTATTGAAAGAAATGGGGATAAGATTAAATTAAGTGCTACTTGAGAAATATGGAAATACAAAAATATTCAAGCTTATAGATGGTGAATTCAAAAGTATGATAAGTTAGCTCTTTCATACCCAAAGAACTGTCTCATCGTAATTGCATAGGCTGAATTCACAGGATACTAATTAATATTGAAGAGTTTCTTGAACCACACTTATAAATGACTCAGAGTGCCCTAGAACTAATTTATAACTGTTTCCTTTTGGAATCAAGACAACTTAAAATGCTGCTTTCAGTACATTCCTATCTTAGCTGCTAAATCCTTTGAAATTATTTCTGCCATATATTTTTAATTTATTTATTATTTTACATATTTCATTTATCAGCCAAATTTAAAGGAAGGAAAAAAATTGTGTAAGATTAAGAAGCCTTCAGGTCTGGTAAGACTCTTCTAATTTAGGATAATGATCCAGAGCAGCCTAAAATAACTTTTCTGACTACAATTGATCTGAATTCAGCTGCATCGAAATCTATATGTTTCAATTACATTTATATTAGATTTTTTTTTTCTGATCGAAGCTGTGGAATATTTAAATTAAGAAAGAATACACTTGTTTCTACAGAATGATCAGGTAAGCACTAAAACTTAGAGGTTGGTTGATTTTTTTATCACTTCCATAAAATAGCTACAACTATTTTTTCCCTTTCCCTTCTCTCCCTTGAGGACTAGAAGTTTTCATTCTCAAACGACTAAACCCTATTTGTTCTGTGGATGGTGGAACATGTAAATACAAAGGGAGTCATTCATTAAATAAGAGGCTTATGCATACACAAGTTTTAAAAAATGCATAGTTTCAAAGCACAACTGAGAGGCTGCCATTTTACCCCTGATTCACAATGCAAACTCTGTGTGCAAGTGACCCAAGTACTGGGATTTGGTCCAGCTCTCAGATTAGCACAGAAAACACGTAGAGACATGGACATCCCCCATCCCCCTCCAACTAATGATAATAGGAGCTCATAAATGTGCTCATCGGGAATGCGCGTGGGATTGTATTGACAGAAGCACATGCACCGCTATCTTATGTTAGGAGAGACCACATTTCTTCTCACGTGCTTTGGGTGCATCACCTAACATTAGCACTATTGCACCATTGACACTGCTATCCATATGATTTCACTTAAAATAAATCACTCCATGAAACAGGATAATGTGCCAGGCAGGTTTAAGGCTGGATCTTGCCAAGTGCTCTCAATTCCTGATGAGAGGTAATCAGAGCTGAGGACACTTAGCCCTTTTCTGGATCAGTTCTGGTGGCAAGTATGTAATATTACAATGCAGCTCATTTCAATGCTGGCAAGGATCTTCCTGACAAAGTACTGGGCACCTTCCAGTCCCAGGGCTGCTGGATGACTTTAGTGAGATTTGGCACCTTGTGGGATTGGTCTGTAAGATGTAATTAGCAATTCAATTTGTCGTTGAGAGCAGCGCACAGCATTTATATCTTTATTTCTTCCTATTTTAAAAATAATTATTTTAAGGAATGAAGGAGGAAAAAGAATAGGAATAAGAATGAAATTTCTGCTAGTGGAAAAATTCTGAGAGTCAAAAACATTTGTCACTGTGTATAACAGAAACTAAAATTCTTGGAATTTGGAATTGTGAGAGTTTCTAAAAATACATATTTGATTTCACCTTCTAGAAATAACATATTTCAACAATTTTCCAGAGAAACAAAAGCAACCTACACATCCTTGTTAGGATTTTTACCATAGATGGATCGATTTCCAAGGAAAATTGTGCTTTCAATAAGCCATAGTTACTCAGAACCCATACGGCTCATCCTTACAATTAGTCAGTTTGTGATGTTCTCCCTTATAACTGTACCAGAATATTTTTCATTATACTACAGAGATACCTGGACATTTTCTGTGCAGTTTGGTGAGTTTTTGGAGGTTTGAGAATCCAATTATATTTTCTGTGTAAGTTAGTGCATACCCATTTGGCAGAGAATCGTTCCTTTCTTACCCCCTGCTTACATATTCAGAACAGACCTGAGACTTGCACTGGCCTTGCTGTGAATTGCTGTCTTCGTGTGCTGTCACTGGTGGTCTTTGCAGTCACCCAGGTTGGCAGTGGTCAAACCTGCCTTTTGCTACCACTGAACTCCTCCTAGTAGCAGTGGGGAGCTCTGCTTGTTCCTGGGACAACTCAGTACGTTACAGGTCTGAGTTTATTTTTAAGATTTCCATTTCCTTCATTCTTCAACCATGCATTCCGTTTTATCCTTCTTTCTCTTCGAAATTATTTTTATGTTTTCTTTTTCATTTTTTTCAGTCTTATTCTTCTCCTTTCCTTACTCTTTCACTTCCTGTTTACTTTTTCATCTCTGCTACTCTGTCTTTTATCCTACACTGTCTCAAGTGAATGTGGCTTATTTTGAGTTCAGGAATATAAATGCTTGCCACTTTCCTTTTACTCTGCTCCAAGCATGTGTAAAGCAGCAGATAGATGCTGACAGTATTTTGTCTTTGTACGTGTTGGGTTTACTGTAAGCACCGAGTACAAATTGCAGAATAAACTCGCTTACTGAATATTGGAGAAGAATTACATCAAAAGTCTAACAATCGGTAACTGAAGCTGCCCACAATTACTAAAGCATTTAGCTTAGAGAAACAGGTAAAAATATCTATGAAAAAAAAGAACTGTATCGTTTGTCTGCATAGAGTCTTGAACTTGTATCGATATACACTTTGAATCACTTCATTAGAAGAAAATGAAAGGCAGAGTTTGTTTTGGCATGATACAAGATAGATCACTCTTTTAAAACCTGAGTTAGTTGTGCAAGGAAGACAGTCTCACTTCCTAATGTTTTTCCTACCCCCAGATATATTATTACCTTGTTTGGATTAATTTGGAGGCTTTCTAGAGAGCAAATTCTGTATAGATGAATTGTATGCCAGCTATTGTTAGCAGCTACATACAGGTCTGTGGACCTACTTTGCCATGGAAATGCAATTAGTTTATATTAGAAACATTTTGGGGTTGCTTCTCTATTTTAGATAATATGTATTAATATCTGAGATTTAGTGGTGGTGTGCAACTATGTTCATTGTAAAGAAGAATGACGTTTTCAGGATTTGAGGCTCTTTTAGAGTAAAAATGAGATATTTTTAAATCTTAAAGGTGTATTGACAGAGAAAAGCCATGGTAAAATTGAACATTAGCCTTCTTTTAAAGGTAGCTTTTGAGAAAATGAGCATGTCCTGAGTGATACATGTAAATGCACACTGTCTAAGTGTTCCAGACTATTTCTGCATTACTAGGCTTGGCAGCGTAGCAGACTCCCTGGAGCAGGCACAGGCTTCAGCTGCACAGGCTCAATCAGTCTGCCACAAGCCTTCCTGCTTATGCTCCTCAGTTTCCTTCCTGTTGAAACCATGGCCTGGTAGGGGAATGGGCTTGGAGTATCCTTTATCTTACTCAGACTCGGTTCTTCTCCCTCCTTTACCGATTGCTTTCAGCTCAGCCAAATGAGTAGTTTGTGCAAAGGTGTAAGATCCAAAGTTCTACTCTCTTGCAGAGTTATGAAGTGAAACTCTCCAGAGTGCAAAACAGAAGTTTGAATAGTTACGTGGCAGGGCTCGTTGGCTGGCAAAACATCACCCGCTTATCGAACTTGGATGCTTCATGCTGTACGTGGCACTTTCTGGAATGTTTTGTTCACTCACAGAGCATTTTGAGCTTTGGAAGTGACTCATGAGCACAAATCCCAGTACATTTAGCCTTTTTCACGTTAGATTGCGTGTTTCCAACATCTAATACTTGTTGGATTTTTTCCTGTCAGAATAGCAGTCTCTGAATGTGTAGATTCAGTGCCAGCATCAAAACAGACTGGTAAAAAATTATCTGCCTGCTATCAGAATGGGGCAAATTTCTTTACTTTGCTATTCCCCACTGAGATGCAAGTTCAAACTTGAAAACAGCATTTCATTGTTTGATTTCACAGCTAAGATACTGGGCAGAAATTATGGGGTTGGTAGTGCAGCTTTTCCCATTTTAACGAAGCTGAGCTGAGCTTGTCTACAACCAGCTTTAGTCACCACCCACGTGCTTACTTGGCTGATGCTGCTGCTAGTAAAGTAGATGTAATGTTTACCTCATGAAAGTCTTACCCGGTTTCAATAATTTTTAAATAATACTGATAGTATTTGTTTAGCAGAAATGTCAAATAGTGGGTGAAACATTCAGAATAAGGAGTTATCACGATATCTTAAGTAGAAAAGAAGGAAAAACTTGAATACAGAGGGAACAATGGTCGATACCCTTTGAAGGCAATAGGATGCCTCCCATTAACTGTCACGGCCACAGGCCTGGGTTTTCCATCTTTTCTTAGTGTTGACATCTGTGTTTCCATTTTGTTATTGACCTGCAAGTTGTCAAGAGCAGGCATATTCAAAATGCTGCTGTCATTAATGCGTATGACTCCAGAAAAGTGAGAGGAAGTTTAGGGTGAAAACTCAACAGCGCAGTAGGATAGTTTAACTGGTGAGTGAGCAGAACTGGCCCTGATAAACAAACCTAGTTAATACCATAAAAACCAATGCCTCTGTGCAGGATTTTTGCAAGAGATTGCTGCTTTTTAGCTGTAGAACTGACACTTCTCACTTGTTTGGGAAAGAGGTAGTCTTATTTTCCACAGGAAAAAATCGTGATGTGTAACAGTAATGGCTTGTCCTGCCTTTATTTCTGTGTTCCCTTTCTGGTAGCACTGTAAAGAGAAATCCTGCACTTGAATGTCATGTGGGTTTATGGCTTAACAGTGTTGGGCATCTTTTTGGCACAACTGAGTATGTACAATGCCGTGAAAATATTTGCATATAATAATGGATTTGGGGATCCTCTGTTGAAACATTCAGAAAAAGTGTTTTGAGTTATTTTTAACACCCAGCTTGTGTGTCTGTTGTGGAACTATAAATCGTCTTCCCTTCCTAAGGTTTTCTATATCATGTTGTAGCCTATGTAGTCTATTATATAAACCCTTATAAATGAGGTGCTTACATTGGAAATAGTGCCAAAATATAACATCAGGAAGGCATTGCTATAATTAATGATTTTGGTAAGAAAGAGGGGAAAGTATTCTCAGGTTTCTTCCTCCTTTTATGGATAAGAAATATAATAATATGTTACCTCATGATAGCATGATTTCAATGCAAATGGCAGAGACTGGTGGCTTATTAATAGGCCTCGCCTGTAGCAAGCCTTCTTTCCCCGCTTCAGTTTGAAATTGATTATTTTAATACAGAATTCCTGAATGAAAGAGGTTCTTGGCCTTTTCCTGGGCTGTTGAATAATGTATGTGGGAGAAAGCAAATAGAAGCAGAGGGTCTCAGCTGCTGGAACAATGGGCTCCGCACAGAGCTGAGGGGGCACATTAGTTTATCATTGCCTTGTCAATCCTCATAGGCTGGGAATCGTGGGATAGCCTGGAAAGAAGCAGCTGCTGAACGTGTGGTAAACTGACCGGGGCACTTTAGAGAGACGACTACATTTACACATCTGAAATCAAGATATTGATTTTCTCTACAAAGCTGGAGAGAAATAGTCATCCCGAAAATATATCTAGACCATGGCTTATTTACAAAACCATGGTGCTTTCTGGCTGTTCCGAGAGCTGGGAGCCTCCTCGTGACGGGGCTTGCAAATCTAAAAATAGTCTGCATAAACTTTGCTTTTCCTCTTCATTGATTGACTGCCTTCCTAATCCCTTCAGTGATTCATTACAAGTAAAATGTAAATGCAAGCAAGCTGGATTCGTAAACATTGACAAAATTATTTTCCCTAAATTAGTAGATTCTTTTAAAGGTAAAAGTATATTTAAAGTTAATATTCCCTTTCTGGGGGCCAAATTGATCTTGAGATACACTTGTGTAATATCCCTGATATCACAAGCTCTACCCTCTTCTAACAGAATTCACTTCTGAATGCCAGTTTTGGTTTATTTTACCTTTTCAGGCAGCTTTTCCTTGTAGCTTTCGGAAGTGATAAAACTAAGAAAGTGAAGCAATACTTGAGAAGAACAAACCGAGATGGTTAAGTATTTTAAATGATGAAAGATTTAAAGCAGAAATAAGCACACATTTCCAGGTACAGTGATTGCTATTTCAGTGAGATGCTGATGTCTTGTCCTAGGCCAGGTTATTAGGTTGCCATTATGTGGGTGTTTTCATAGTTTATTACTATTATTTTACTTCTCAGAAATCTAATTTATGACTCAAGATCTTCTTTGCAGTGTTCACATGTGCACAATGTGAATCACAACATATTGAGAAGTTCCAACTGAAATAACATGCCTTGTTGGAAACAAAATATTTTTATCTACATAGCTCTACCTGCAGGGGGTAGGTGTAAGGGGTCAGTTTGTTGTCCTTCTGTCTGCAGTTTGGATGATGATTACAAACATGAAGACACTTGGCTTCGTGATCTACTTTCTTGGTTTTGTCTGTTAAAAAACAGGTACCTCACAACTTACTAGCAGGCATAGTCGTTGCACCTTAGCATACAGTAGGTAGGTCTTGCAAGGGCTACACTTCATAAAATAACTTTATATTTTGATACTGAATATAATCAACAGTAGTCAAAAGGCCCTCCAAAATCAGGACAAAATGAAAGCCAGGGTATTTTCAGACTATTACAGTGTTTTCCATCTGGACAGATGTAGGAAATTAGGCTCCTTATTGCTTTCCAGTCTAATATTGTGATGAAAGCAATAGAAGAACTAGAACAGAATAAAAAGATTTTGCCTTATCTTTTTAAAGTCAGGGAAACTATAAAAACTTAATTGGATTTGATCTATAAATCAGTGAGCTGTGTTGCAAGGTATTACAAAATATAATCACTTAAAATCAAATTTCTGAGCCTAGATCTGGGAAAATTAATAAATGCTCAGGTTTTCTAATGTTCAGAGAAGCCAGAGTCCTCCTGTTGTTTGTAATGAGAATTCAGTGATTTTAAAAGTTGTTTCATTCATTCATATTTGGCCTTAAGGCTCTAGCTTTAGGCAACTATTGTCTTAATTATTTCAGATTAAGGGATCGAGCTAAATTTTGCTCTCAAAAATATGATAAAAGTTAACCTCACCAAATGAGTGCCCTCTTAGGAATTTGCAGGTTTCCCATAGAAGACCAGTGGCTTCTCAAAGCACAGAAATCCTGTTGTGTGATTTCCTGGCATCTTTGTATTCTGGTTTAAACTGGTCGTTATGAATGGTGTCCTTAGGAATAACCACAGCTGTGAAAATGTTAGGTGAGACTCTTGAAATCTGCGGTCAGAGAATACTGACTAAGCAACGAGAAGAAAAAAGCTGAATGACATCAGCCAAAGAGGAAGTTTGTCACTTACTGGAACTCCATATTGTATTTGCTTCACAGATTTTTTTTGAACAATAACAAGCTCAAAGTGCCCTATCTTGCATTCCTTTCTCAGTGATTTCAGTGGGAGTTTTGTGTGGGATGAGCCAGAAACGTTCATCTTAAACTGTGTCATGAAATACAGGAAGGGTATTTGGTTTTCCTCCTCAGAGAAGAGCTATGCGTTAAGATATTATAAGATTTACTTGAATTAACTGCACAGACAGCATGCAGTAATGGGACAAGGTGAAATTCTGACCAAAAAGATGTTGTTGAGTGTCTTTTTTCCCTGGTGAAACATATGCTGAGAATTTATAAGCAAAGGAAGCACTGACGTAGTTGTACTGAACACTTTTAAGACTAGCCACAAACCCTAGACTCATTAAAATTCATGATCTGTAGAATTATATGGCTGTCAGCTATATTCAGTTTTCGCTCCGGAGGCGCATACTGTCGTGCCACTTGTCAGTGGGATAATCTAGGCAACATGTCCCAGGTTATGTTTCTCCCCTTTCCTTAAATTCAAAGCAACTATCCAAAAAGAGAATATAATGAGGGAATACACCCAAATATAGTCAAGGGTGCTCTACCTGCACATACAACGAGGGCTGTAGATCTGCTAAGTAACTGAACAATACGTATATGTTACTGAGCTATCTTTGAACAGCCAAGTTCTTAGAGTCCTGAGAAACAGGAATATCTAGGGAGCCTGGTGCTTTTAGTTAGAGGTTGTTTGTGGCTTGCAATGCAGGCAAGATTTTTCCTATGTGTAGGAGTATTGAAATAAATAATTGCATTACAAAGTATTGTTTACAAGGAGGTGATGAGATGGTGGATCACATAAATGCAGCAATTGTAAAAAAAATGTTTCTTGTGGTTTAGATGTTTTACCTGTGCGCAACAGCAGACATCAAAACACTGCTTTAGAAGACAAGTGTCACCAAGTAATCATCCCCAAACCTGTCCAGATACAAAGTCAAGAGTCTGTTGTAAACCTAATTCTATAAAATAGAATGATGAAAATGCAATATTAATTGAGTTTGATAATAACTGATTTTTTTTCTATCTTTGTTTCGTAATTGCAAATAAGGTCTTTTAAATAAGTTATACCTGTCAGATTGGCTTCCACCTCCCTTGCACAGCCTAACACAGAGCAGGAACAGCTAGAAGCATATGTTGATTGTTGCCAGAAATAAAGGCTTCGGTGTACATAATATTGAACTTCACACAGCACATGATTCAAAAGCAGAAGAGGATAAAGAAAGAAGCAGAGGCTACTGAAGGCTATAGTTTAAAGCAGCCATTCCAGGGAAACTGTCATTTCTCACCTTCAAGTGCACTAAAGACAATTTAGGACAATGGAAGGCCAACACAGGAATTCACAGTGTAAAGCTCTGATCCTTGAACTGCTGTTTCTCTTTGCCTCTGCCAAAGCCCACTGAACGTGTGGGAGTCAATAAGCAGAACTGGGGTCTGATTGCAGATAGTGTACAATGAGTGAGAGGAATGTGAAAAGGGCTGTTTTCCCAGGAGCATTTAACTGTTACTTGGTATTTTACATGCACTATAAGAAGAGTCCATGGAATGCTGTACAGCACCGACTGGGAAGGACTGCTCTACAGGCTCACTTGGGTCAGGTAAGGCATTACCATCTTTATGCTGCTAGCTCCTCTGTCTGGCAAGTGAGAAGTTATTTGAATCCCAGGCATACCTGGGAAAAACAGTAGACATGAGTTACAACACCCTCAAATAATAATTGCAGAATGACTTGCAGCTGCTACCTTACTCTTCTCCTGGCTGGGCAAACCCTTCACCTGTCTCCTGCCCTTCCTCATTGACCAGTTCACGAAGCCTGCTGTTCAGGGTGTTCTGCTTCACTACTGCAACAGAAGAGTATCAGAGAGCTCCTTTCCCCACTGGCAGTGAGAAACCAGTCAGAGAGCTGCATGTGTCATGTTCCTGCCTGGATTGCTAAGCTCCTGCAGCATCGCTTGCTCACGACTGTTCCCATGCAAGAGGTTCAACACACCAGCACCTTTATGACCAGTAGTAACATTTCCTGATTTTGCTTCGCATTTCCATTCTCCCAGTTTACAAAGCATACAGCAAAGTTAAGTATTAATCTGCCTTCACCTTCCTCAGTAATGTGCTACTGATCTCCGAGTCCTGCCTTAGTAACAAGGACTCAATTACAAGAAGAATATCAATATTAAAGTAATTTTTTCAAGACATTTCTTTTTGTGTATGTGTAGTGTGGGGAGAAGAAGGAAGTAACACCTGCATTTTCTTTCAGAGTAAATGTTCTTTAAATTACTCATTCTGCAGAACATCTAAATGCATTTCATGTTCCTCTAAAATTTCCTATTAAAATACATGCTGATACATATTCTCTCATTTTGAAAGATTTTTGGAATGCATGAAAAGTTGTAATACAGGGTAGTTACAGTCCTATTTTGTTTCCACTTATGTTATAGAAATATTTAGATATTTTCCCAGACCCATTATCCTTCATAGAAGACAGTTTTATGAAAGGCTATCTATGTGTTTTGTTTTAGAGGACAGAAATAGAGGTTACTAAGAGCAATCTCTGTAGCATGAAAAATAGTTGTGTGTTCAAACTATGAGAAAATACAGAAAATCCTATAATGTACTCATTGGTTCTTTCCCCCAGTGTTTTGTACTGATTGGAGTGTTTCATGTCAGTTCCTTTGTAGGCATCTAGCACAAACTAGGTGGTCTTTGAAAGTGTTGGTGAAATTGTAAGGAACGGAGCGTTTGATTGAGAATCTAAGTTGAGTATCCTTCTCTGTTAACAAAATGTCTGTTTCAAATTTGTTTCTTCCATGTCATTGCTTCTGTCTTCGTCCAGAGAAAGAGAAAACACGACATCTATTTTTACTCCTCCTATCCATGCTTTAAAGTTAGTCGTCTCCTTAATCTGATTCCCTCTTATCTGCTAACAGATAAGGCTCAGTGGTTTAGTTAGTTAAATACTTCTCTTCCAACTGTCTTATTGTGATTTATTGACTTGTTATTGCTCAGAGAAAATGTCTGAGCAAGGTGCAATGCCAAAAAAAAGCAGTCATTTGCTACCACAGTTTCTTTTGGGTTTGTTATTGCTAGTACACTGCATTTTCTCACTGTTCCACTTCTTTTCACATCCATGCCTGTCAAACCTGAAGAGCTGAACAGAGCAATACACAGTGATGGCCCACTACGCCGTACACGTCTGATAACACTCACAGCAGGGCCGTGAGTAAATAGCATTAAGATGGGATGCAAACCAGCCAGGCCAGAAGTGCACAGTGGAGGCTTCTGCTAACAGTCAGAAAGTGGTTAAGCTATGCTGGTAGACACATTATAGCTGCTTGTGTGTAGGACTCCAGCCCTGTTTTTTAACGTAGGACCATTTGGGAGTGATGTCCAGGACCAGAAGCAGCAATTGTAACTTGTGATAGGTTGATCTGAGTTCATTTACAAGCAGATGAGCTCCACCACAGATGCCTTTCATGGAGAAATTATTTTTCTTCCCTTACTAGCAGTCGCAGCGTGCGGGCTGCAGAAACAGAACCGTCTTCTGTTCTCACAAGAGAGTTACTTCTCACAGACAGGATGAGGTGGGGAATATGCTAGAGCTGTCCGTGTGGACTCAGGGTAGTAGAAGTTTTACTTTTCCTCTGGACTGACAAGGAAGCTAGTGTAATGTAATTCTAGTTTAATGTCAGCTAATGGAGCAGTATCTCTGTTTCTGTGGGATATCTGCAGAGCATCTTGTTGTCACACCTGAGGGCAGGTCTTCAGACTTCATCTCAGCAAAGCGTTTATCAAAAGTTCACTAGTTCTTTTCATCCGAGATCAGGTATCTCCAGATGCAGCTGAGAAGTGACTACAGATGCTCTCTGCAGTCAGACTGTCCCACAGGGAAGTGGCTTCTTGACCTCACCAGTACTGCGGAAATTAAAAAATACAGAACATTTTCAGCTAATCTGTAAATACCTATGTTACACTGTCTATTTTTTACTAATGATTTTCCTATATGAGTCAAACTCAAAGGCAACTTAAGCTGAAGTACTCAAAGGCAACTTAAGCTGAAGGTACTCAAAGTTAACTTTCTGTCAAATCTTTCTCTGACAGTGATTCGCTACATGCACCGAGAAGTTGCACCGTTTTTCTAAAACCGAGTATTGTTACAGAAATATTTCACTCTAAGAATTCACTACAGCTTTTCCTCTATAAGAAGGGAAAAAAACCTAATGTATGAGAGATCTTTATATAGGTTCCCATACTAAAGATCATACCAGCTTATCTATTTAATTAGATGACACCCTCAACTAAAATGGTACGTACTGCTGCAACAGATGTGCATGTGCAAGGTCTCTGTGTCAATTTGTCCAGCCAAAGTGTATTAATGCATGAATATCTAATGTCATCTGTCTTCAGATCAAGTCTGGACATCAGAAGGGCAAGAACATTGGCTTTCTCCACTCTCCAAAGACCTTGAGAGGTTTTTATGGTCCATTTGACTTGGCTTAGTTTGATGTTATAATGAAAAGTGACTTTTTTAGGAAACTTGGGCACTTCCTGGCAAATACAGATATAAATTAGAGATTTCAAGCTCTTATTGATTTGATCAGGATGCTTAGTGCTTCTTAAACTTGGCCACGCCTGACTTCAAACAGCTTTAGTCTGGTGCTGATTCCACTCAAAGCTGAGTACCAATGCCAGAAAAGCAGGACATTCAAGACAGCTCTTTTGTAATTCTTTTCTGCACAGTCCAGGGACTGCACAACTGTTTCAGATGTCCATGGAGAGGGCCAGCATTCTGCTTTTGCTCCTCCACATTGGATCTGCTCTGCTATGTTCTGCTTTATGGTCAGTGTGGGAAGCCAAGTTATGAATAGAACCTATAGGAATGTGCTCTGACCTAGAAGGGTATTTAATGTATCTTAAATTGTTCTGGTCAAAAAGTATAGTCTAATATGGAAGTATAAGAGTAAAGCTAAAGGCAAAAACTCTCCAGTCTTCCATGGGGCAAGAAATTTTTATATTGATAAGTCAAAGGAAATCCCATAAATATGTTTCATCTTTCTTATTGGTTCATTGATTCCTAAACTATGCAAAGAAAATTCCTAACTGTTTTGTTAGAGATTACTTCCTATTTCCCCAGTTAACCTTCAGCTTATCTAAAATGCTAACATTTTCAATTTAATCTATGAAATATAAACAAAGTGAAACTATCTATCTCATAGAAGGAAAAACAGAGTTTATAGCTAATTTGGGGAAATTCCTATATAAGCTCATCTTACGAAGAATCTCTGAGCAGAAGAGCAACTCTTTATCTCTAGTCTCCTTACATTTTTTAACTGACAGCCTAAAGCATATTTTCTTTTCCCAACACTGCTAGAATTCAAGATGTGTCTTTAATTGGTTTAATGGAGCCACAAAGCATTACACTAGACAGCTTTTTCCTAGTTCACAGAGGTCATATTGACATGTAACTCATGGTATTTCCTTGTTTTCAAGATAAGATAAAACAGAGGGGAAGTGTTCAGTTCCAGGTGAGTGGGAGAGGGCACAAGAAATGGGAAGAAGATAAGAGTGTTTGATGCAGGTGGGAATTTATCATGCAGTGTCTTTTTGCACTCAGGCTACAGTTGCATAGGAGTCTGCCTGCTTACAGTATCTCAGTCTTCCTATTCCTAGTTTAAGAATGCAAGCAAATATGAGGGTGATATAGTGGAGTAATGAACAGCTGAATCAATGAATGTCTCCTTTCAAATATCATAAGGCTATAGCAGGTTTTACTCATACAGATGGCATGATGCTGAGTTAACTCCCAGTCACTTATCATGTTATAATAGCAGAATAAATGCAAGTAAAAGTTACTAGTGGCTGGTTTTAGATCCCCTCCTCCTAGCAGAGCTAAATAAATTTGTCAGTTGTAAAAACCAGGATTGAATTTTAATAACTGAGTGTGACTTCTTTCCAGCAAATACATTTATATATCTTCTCGCTTCAGTGAAAAGTTGTATGCTTCTGGTCTCTTCTACACCAGCGCACGCAGCAACCTTGACTAGCAGTGATAGGCACTGGTCCATCAGTATTTACTACTGTCCTAGCTGAGGGCAGCTAATCAATAGTACAAGGTTCATAAGATTCTCTTGTTCCAGCTTCCCCCTTCCCACTGGGAACAATTGTTCTTGAGCCTTTTGTGCAGCTTATGTAGAGGTGGAATGTTCTGCCATTCTTTCTCTTAGGATTTTTTAGTCAACTCATGACTGTAAGGTACAAACTGGAGTTCCTGGTCAATACCATGCACGCTAAAGATAGTTCTTAGAGAGGTTTCTAGTGGCTAGCTATCTTGAATGTGAGCTTTATTTTTACTTCCAGACTTCAGCTAGTGTCATGGATTTCAAGGTCAACAGGGATGTTTGTGTCATCTAACTTAACTTCCTGAATAACCTGAGCAGTGGGACTCTGCTATGAATTGTTGCAAGGTCAGTACTTGTACTTCAACTAGAACAGCATCTTTGCAGAACCATCCGTGCACAGTAAAGAAAAAAATTACAGATTCTCTGCACTTACTCTGTTCTTGTACCGGGTGCTCAGCTTTGCAGTAACATCTGAACTTTACAGTTATGCAAATTTATCAGGTATCAAAATCCAGTCACTGCATCTTCTATCTAAAATACAGCATCAGCTGTCAGTTTTCTCTCCCTTTTGTGCTGTGTAGAGGCTATGGTCAGATTGTCTTTTTTGAAAGCAACTAAATAGATTGAGCTCTTGCAATCTTTCACTGCAAAGCATGTTTTCCTGCCTATGACTTGTTTATGTGCCTCTGCTCTGGATTCTTGAATTCTCCAGTGTTGTTTTTAATGGTAAGTGCCAGAATTGTGCACAGATTTCAGGAACAGGAGTACCAATACCAGGTAAAAAGGTAATATAGCCTGCTGCTCCTTGAGATTCTGCTGCTTGTATACCCCAAGATTACACTGCCCCCCTTGGTTACTTTATAATGCAGGAGACTAATTTTCATGCACAACCCCACAGATTTTTTGGAAGTCTGTTCTCGCCTGGATAGATTCCTCAGCCTGTTTTGGTGTCCTGCACGGTTCATTTCCAGGTTTGTGATTTTATGTTTGGCTTTACTGAAATGTGTATTTGTTCATTGTGTGTAATTTCCTGAGCTATCCAGCTTACTTTATATTATTGGTCTAGTCTTCTTTAATTAACATTCCCTAAGTTTGTATTCTTTATCCATAATGTTTTTATGTTTGTTTTCCCTCCCCAAGTCATTGATGGAAATGTTGAGTATTGGACAACAGACCCCTAGGGACTGCACTCAAACCAGCTGTTAAACACGATTCCTATTTATAATTACACGTGGACACCTATGGCTTCACAGCTTTTAATCCATTCAATGTACTTAGTTTTAGTTTTTTATTGGTCTGGCTTGTTAATCAAGTTGTAACCCATAAAACATCACAGACATACAAACACTTTGCATCAACCGTTGGCACACAAACCTTTCATTACGAGTTACTCTGACAGCATAAGTTGCAGATAAGCAACTGCTGCTGATCAGCTTTGGGCTGATGCCTTCCCTATTACTACTGTCTCTCTTTAGTAGCTGTTGGGTTGTTTGACTCTTCCAGGGAGAGGGCTTTTAGCAAGCAAGAGGTTCCATCACCCAGAGTTTGCAGTAAGGTCCAAAGTGGGAGATGGGTGGTGTCTGTGTCTCACCATGAGCTATAAGTGCAGCTCCTTTGTTGCTGCTGGAGTTTTTATTACTTGTTTGGACACCACATGGTTTAATAATTCCACATATAATTCATGAGATTCTCAAAATAGTATCATTACATCCTCTTCCATTTTCTTTACTTATTATTTTGGATTATTTTTAAATAGGTAAAATAGTTGAAATGAAGATTGTGCAGATAAACAGTGCCATTTTTTTTTTGAGATCTAATCATCATGTATTGCAAGAAAATACTATTATTTTATGATATGGTAATAGCTAATGTTGAAATGTGTTACTCTTTACAGGTAAGCCATCTGTATTACTTTAATACAGCACAATTATTGCTGTGTTGTTAGATTATAGCTAAGTAGATATCTGGACTAGCTTTTGATAAAAGAACAGAAACCTGTGATCAATAATACTATGAGTATATTGCTTTGTGTGTCTCTTTTCCTGGATCAAATAATAGTAAATGGCTATCAAAAACTCCTGAAAAATGTTTCTCCTCCAAAAAAAATAAATGTCAGAGCATTTTCACTGAGTTTAAATAAAAGGGAGAAATAACCATTGGTGACAATTAATGTGGTTACCCCTACTTTTTCATCATCCAATTAATATTTTACTAAAACATTTCATTTAGACATAAAAATTGCTATGGTAAAACCATGATGACTTCTAAATCATTACTCTGAATTATATACTGTTATTTCAATTATAGTGCCTCCATGCTTGCAGAAATGTAAATCCATTGTTAGTAATTCTTCACTGTAGAGATGTGAGGTGTGAGCTGTATATATGATTTTGAAAACTGGAAGGCTGGGTAAGTGATACAAAGAAATTAACTGTCCTATTTATTCCATGTGAATCTTGAGCAAGATATTATAGATTTATCAAAAATTAAGTATTTTACTGAAAGCAATTTTTATAAGAGGTATTGAGCCACTGTGTGGTACTTTAATATCAAGTCAAAAACTCACCTGCATATTCTTCAAATCTTTTACTAATTCAGTTCACTTTCTGAAAAGCCACGCTTCTTTACACCCTTAAGTCAATGGTCACCCTCTATCAAATTGTGATGGAAACAAGCTAGTGAAATTTGACTCTGAGTATTAAGGGTTAAGCTTTTTGAAAAGTGCATTGTTTTAAGTTTCCCAGAGGGTGAGTCATCTTGCAGTGCATTGCATCGAGGTGCATCAGTCATGTAGCTTTATGTCTTGGAGTCATGAAGTCACCTAATCAGATGTGACTGACACTATTTGACATGACAAGTCACCCAGGAAAGTGCAAGAAAACAAAAAACATGTTTTTCTGAAAATTCTGGTTGAAGCTGCTGTCTTTTCCCATGTTTTGTTTTACATCGCACTGAAGAACATATGTTTTATAATGGGTAGGGGGAGGGAAAATACATGAAAAGGGTTTCTGATGTAGAAAAAATACAAGCTATTGTCATATGAACACAGTAAAACTTATACAAAAAGTGCTCCTGCAGTCTTTTCACAGTGGAAGCATTTGGGAACATTATTTCTCTTTGGATAGGAGATGTTTAAGAGGCACAAGTCTCATTAGACAAAGCACAAGTACTTTTGTAATGCAGGGACACTCAAGCACACAGATGCATGAGGGCTGTTCACAGGATCCACAAAAGAAATTGGACACCTATGTAACTTTACATGGCAGCACATCATATATGCTGAAGATTTTTCTACTTGAAAATACTGACACAAGGCAGTTCTGGCACAAGAATACTGAAAAAAAATATAAAACTGGGAGGCTTATAGATCTAAGGAAAAGGCTTCTCTTACAGTAGAGCTGTTCACTTTATTTCTGGCTCAGTACCACTCTCAGCATAGAATACACAAAATTTTCACAGGGCTTCTAAAGTAACTTCAGGGTGAAATGCAGCCTTATTCCACTGCTTTTCCTGAGCATCTATGCACAGAGACTCTTGCACCAAAGCTATTGTAAATCCTTGTACACATCCTTATAATAAGAGTGCTTAGAGTACTCCTGATTTGCTGCATGATTAGAAAGATACAACAAATTTATGCTAAGAAGAGTTCAGCTGCAGCTTGGCTTTGCAATGATGCTGTCTTTTGAAATGATATTTGATAGCTTTATTTAAAAAATTATTTAGTTTTGACAGTATGACAGTCCTGTAAGATAAATGCTTGAAAGGGGTCTATTAAGATTCAAACATCATCAGATATAATAGTAAAAATTATCTGAAGAGTCTAGGCAGGCTAGATCTTGATTATTTTAATGGTCATGATAATTAGTAATAAAAAATTGAAGAGTCTTATAGTGGAAATTTTTAGGTCCTAGGAAAATTATCCCATAATTAAGTGCCCCGGTTTTAAGTGTCTGTTTTTCTATTTTGCCATTTCATTATTTTCCCAACACATCTTTCTTTCTCAGTTGAGTTAAGCAGGCAACAGTTTCTAAGCAGGAAAACATATAGGTATAATGTATAGATACAAAAGTATAAAGTTCAGATTTTAACAGCCAGGCAATGAGAAATCAACATTCAAAAAATCAGGTTATTTGCTTTCTTGTTGCATGAATATGGATTTAGAAGCTTAGTTCTAAGTCCCTGAGTTGATTGATGCTTTGTGCCGTGCAACACTGAGGTTCATGCAGTGATAAAGCAGCTTCTCAAGAAGCAAGAATCTGAGCCTAGCTGAAGTATCAGCTTTCAAGACATTGGCTTTTATGTTTTGATTCTGCAGTACTTATCTCCTAAGCCTTCTGTCAAGCTTAAGCAGCTGTTTAAAATTAGAACAGTACACGTGTTAACAAGTAACTGTACATCCAGTAGCAGGAGCATGGGAATACACTGGAAAGTAACAGTGTTTTAAGACTGCTTTAGTAGCACTGGCAGTTGTTGATGTCTGAGAACTTCATGTTTCTAGACGTTACATGTTTTCCACGCAAGACTTTTTGGTTACCTGCACATAAGCACATTTCGTAGCTCCATACCTGCTGTGGAAGTAATCTACCAGGTATTACAGCTGGGCAAACAGGGAATAAGCAAACTGGCAGCTGCCTGCTTTGCCAATGGATTTGCTCCCAACATCCCTATTTTTTGGATAGTTACTGGCACAGAGCATTCTGGTTTAGAGGAGTTTCTCTGATGTGGACTGCATTCCCATATAGAATGAAACACGGGAAACCACCTTCAATTTTTATTTTCAGCCAACCAAGTCTGTGAAATGCTCTACCTCTGATTAGGAGCCTTGGGGGGGATACCTTGGCCAAGGGAGGGCCAGTGATCCTTAGTTTTTGATCCTGATATTTTTGGTTTGACTGACTGTTTCCTTGTGCTGCTCAGGCTGCACAGGGACAGCTCCACATCCACATCTACTGTGGGAGGTCCCTTCCCAACTAATAGGTTTGCCTTGTCTTCAGAAAGAGCCCCAGAAGCCTCAGCTCCCCCCAGGAACTGGAAACCTGAGACTGTGAGCCTGCAACTCCCAATGGGAAGAATATCATGTTAGCCTGGAATGATAACCTGGACAGTCATGTTTCCCTTGGGGTCTCTTACAAGATATTATTTCAAACCTGTGATTGCCTTCTCACACCCTCAGTACTGTGTGTACATCCCATCCGATGCTGTGTTCCCATACGTTCTCAAAGAAAGTTAGTTGCTGCTCTGATCTTTTTGTCATTTCTCTGTCCCTCTGCTCCTCTTTCACCCTCACGGCAGCTCTGTGTCCAGGTAATGTGTGCATTCTTGGGCTAAATATGCCCATTCTATAAACCCTACTCCAAAACCATGAGTTATTGTAAATTGTTAAATATAAATGCAATACACTTCCCAAGTGATTGGAAAGTGCAATTTTGCATGTTTAAAAACTCCTTCCTAGAGTTTTCCAAATAGAAAACCTATAAATAAAGCACTATTAGGGAAGTAAAAGCGATTTTGAAGAGGACAGTTGAAACCCACTGGTGAGAATGAATGTGTTTTCCTTTTGTTTAAATCACATGCAGATTAAGAGTTTATTTTAGACAAGTCCTTGACTGCTCATAAGGAGCACTGTAGTGTCAAAAGAAGTCTTTCCAAAGTGCTATGGTTACATTGCCTGTTACTCTGACAAGAGGTTGCAGAAAATAATAAGGCTAAGCTTCATATTGCTTTTTCGGTTTCCTTAAAATTCTATTTGTCATATGCGATGCGGTGATTATTATCTGGATGAACAAAGCTATCTTGCAAAAGTACTTCTGAATAGTTGAATCCCAGCTTAATATATTGAAGAAGCAACCTTAATTATTTTGAAAAGTAGGGAAGTGGAATTATTTTTATCCTCAAAAAAAAAAAATAGAATTTCTGAATTAGTTTGTATATGTCCCTATTTTCAGAGTGGATTGTTTAATTCCTGGTTACAAGTGTTTGGCTTTTGTTACAATAGTTTGCTGTAAATTCCCCCTCCCTTTTTTTTTCTCTTATTAAAAAGCCATGCTGCAGCCTATTTGTTTAAACAATCATGTTTTCCCTCAATAAATCATCAGACGAGCTATTGGCTTCATAATCTTTACTTAAAAACAAAAATATCCACATGGGTGCACAGCATTTGGCTAATTAATTTCTGACAATTTGCAATGTTAACAGCCAGCTGCCAGGAGCTTGTGTAACTGTTACTCTGTGAAAGAAGCCAGGGTGAAATGATTGCAGATCTGCTTCTGCTGGTTGCCAGATAAATTCTTCTTATGACAATGTCACTAGGTTAATTAATTCAATTAATGACTCCCAGTGCAATGTTTTTCTTTGTCTTTTTCATTTGCCACAGGCTACTGAACAGGTACTCCTATGGATGTATTATGAAGTTGTGTCACAGATAAGGAATAATCTACTATTTTCATGTCTAGTTCAGAAGTATCTTAATTTTTTTAATGAAGTTTGTAACCATTAATTCCACTATAAAATAATTTATTTTCCATTTTTCTTAAATGTAAGCATTCAAATATCAATCACTATATTGTTTTCAGAAACAGTTTTGATTTTAGGTAACTTTAATGTCAGATCATTTTTACATTCCCTTAAAGTAAGAAAGTTGGTGTGGAACTTTGCTCTTCATATGCCATGAACTGGATATTTACTTTTGTCCTTGAAAAGAGGAACTGTCAAGCTAGATCAGACCTCGGGTCTATTTATCTCATCATTCTAACTCGAATAATAGCAAGCACTATCTGTATCAAGAAGCAGAAAAATGCATCTTACATCTAGCTATTTTTTTATCTTCCAGAAAAAGTGAACGAAAAAATACTTCCAAATGGGATGTGTGGAAAGAATCTCAGAGCTACCCTATGAGCTTCTCAAGAGTCCTCTGTTTTGAATGCCATCTCATTTTTGTGAGCAGAACTAGGAGAATTTGGAGACAGTACTTTAACAAGCATAAACATCACTTTTTAGATTTACTCATATAAATATGTAAATAAAGCACAGAGCAAACAACAAAGTGGGAATAGGTCAACTTTTCTTGATCCTCACCTATGGAGCAAACCAGGGGGAAAGCATAATGACACTCATCCACATCATGTTCTCTGTTGATCTGATTTTGCACCACTACACCTTGAACTTCTTGCAGATCACTCTGGATTAACATTATACATTGATATTTGTACTGAGGTCACCCTGTGGCCCTCTGTATTCACTCTGCTGTGCTTCCCATTCATAATTTTAATCTCATTCCTTCTCTTGAATATGAGTTGGAAAGATGCTTGAATGTGAACTCCAGGTTTGGAAATGAACTGAAGCAGGTTGTAAACCAAATCACACTGAAATTGAAGTTCTGCCCTGCTAGTTGTTCAGGTTTAGCTCCCATTTGATATGTGAGTACATCAAATCTAGAATAATTTTAATAATCTGGATGACTGATTTAAACCCAGTAAAGACTCTAAAAGGTTTCCAGTGAAAGCTGGGTCTTGCCCTGGGGCATTGCAGCAACCTAACAAAAATTGTAGAGGGAACAACTTGAGCTGTTACTAGGAGATTCATTCTGGCTGTTAGCATCACTCAAAAAAATGAGGAACAGGTGATACCTGATGTAATAAAGGTGTGCACGTGGCAGGTTGCCTCCCTCTGGAGCATCAGTGAGAGCTGCCTGTTCCATTTGCTCTGCACAGGGATAGCTGGCATTTTGGACTGTATTTTCAAACACTGCTGGTTGACTTCGCAGTCAGTCTCTCTTGTGCCTTACTAGCCTTGTGGTATTGTGGATGCAAGGGTCGGCCTCCTCTTCACAGGTAAGCCAAGGATAAGGTCTTTGCTGTGTTGGTCTGTGAGATGTCTGTTCTTCCTAAACCAGACGCACACCCTCGAACAGCCAGTTCAGCGAGGGGTGGGGGGGACTCTGCCAGTTGGCTGCGAGGTCTGTGCAGCGCTGTGCCTTAACAAAGCCTGCTGTGAAGTTTATGGCATCTTTTGACACTTGTTAGCTAATGAAAAGACTATTATCCCCCTAAGGGGGAAATCACCACGTGTTTTTCTTTAAATTCAATCCAAACATATACTTTTTAAATAGAAACACTCTGGTGTTTCATGTCAGGGTCCTTTAGCATAAGCAGCTGCCCAGGCAAGCCATACAGGAGAAACATAATTTGAGCTGTCATTTCCCTGCAGTAAATGCTTTCCTTTGTCTCTAGGAGCTGAGTGATAGAAATCAGGGTATGTAAATTCAGGCAATGGATCTTAATTATAAGCAGCAGGTGCCTGTGCAAGAGTGCTCAGGTGAGGGGGGGTAGTACAGCTACTGTGACTTGCTTGTTGTCAGTGTACAAAGGGAGGGCTGCAAAGTTCCAATTAATTATCCACATTAATGAGCTCAGCTACTCAAGTGAAAGGAGAGTGTCTTGTCTGCTGCTCAGGTTTAGTCTTCTCAGCGAACAGTGCTTTAGAAACCGGTTATGCAGCTCAGCCTCTAAAGAGTACCAACAGCAGGGATTAAATTGCTATGATAAACCCTGAGAAATTGATTCATGGGAGTATAGACTATGATCAATAATCCTGTAGGAGACATTAATTGTCTGAGGAACACTTCCTTGAGATGTCTTGACCAGAGGAGCATCTTCCCAGTGTGTTTGTAAATGTGACCATCTTTGAGAGGACAATATAGTTTACCTTTTACTGACTTAAAAATAGTTAGTTATTCTGTGTTGGTTTTTGTTTTTTGTTTTTTTTTTTTTTTTTAAGCACACCACTAATCAGTCTGAAAACATTCAGGGCAGGTAAATTGGGGGACATAATTCACGCCTAATATAACTTGTGGATTACTGTTGCATTGTAGTGTCTCTGCCTTGTGTCACATAGGAGAAGAGAGACAGGAATGGCGCTTCCACTCCAAGTGGAGTCCACATTTTCTTCAGTCTGATTCTTAAATCTGAGTGGGTAATTCAGTTTCTATACCCATTCAACCATTGGGTTTGTACCAAGCGTGTTAATATTGTGCAATTTATTGAAAAGTGAAGCATTATTGATATTTTCTGCTGAAGTTACCAGTCTGCTTTGTAAGCAAATGCACGAAGGTGAAGCTATACACTGTGGTTTGAGCTGATTTAAGGTCTTGCCACTGTGTAAAAGAGTGGGTCTCTGTCCCTGGTTGTGTGCTCCTGCCATTGTGCTGGCTCTGACATACCTGAGACTCTATACTGAGTCAGTTCAACTTGCTGCCCATCAGAAAGCTAACCTATAAAATAGCAGGTGGCTGAAATCTTTCTTCCTCATCCTTTGGTGTTAGACTATCCCTTTTCTCCTCACCAGAAACATCACAATTCTCTTTTAAGCAGGGCAGTTTAAGTAGTAACAGGCAAGACCTCCTCCATGTGGACAGTAGGGACCAGGCTGCCACCTGGATGATCACTTTAATCAAGTGTTTTTTTCCTTTGCAACTTGCCCCCTATGCCCTGCACTGATGGGTCATTCCTCATCTTCCCTACCGTTTTTTTTTTATTCTTTCCCCCCCCTCCAACTGTAGCAATATCTAAGCAGACATATGGGCCCTCCTCATGCATTGTTCTACACCTTGTGTGGCCGCTGAGGTTGGTGCCAAGTGGGTGTTAAAAAACATCATTCTTATGTGGCAGTGTTTTACACCCCTTTGGTAAATGATCACTTCAGGTCTAGAGAAATAAACTGTCAGCCCCAATACATCACAGTGCAGTTTTACTACACTTTTGGGGGAATGTAGTTTGAATAAAACAAAGTCTTACCTCTTTTGAAAAACGAAATCAAATCCAAAAGAAACTAAGTCTGTAACAAATGTAATCGTGTGAATGGAGGGCATTTGGCCTGGTTATAGCACGATAACTTAACGGGTGACCTCACATGTCAAACAGTATATATAGATAAATAATTATTAAACAAAACCACTTTGCTTCTATACCTCTACTGATTCTTACAAAGCAATGGTCCCTGATTCATTTTTCAGTAGAAAATTTGGGGATATGGGTGCAAGTTAAAATTGTAACATTCTTATCTGTTTGTAAATCTTTCCACAGCCAGGAATATTTCTGAGTAAGAACTGAAGCATCTCTACTCGTTTAGAGGAAATGTTGTTACCTAATGCAAGACAAACCAGTCAAGCCACTTTAAAGAGGATGAATGAATGAAGGTTTCAAGGTAGGATCAGCTGTTTATTTACATCCATTGTCTCCTTGTTTCCCACACAAATATATTCTGTGTTTAAAATTTATAAAGCTGGGCAAGCCCTTCTCACGCTGTTCTCAGTAAAATATTGCTTGCCGCATCTCTCTGAGGGGCTACTGACAAATAGGCTCTTGTTGTCTAACTTTCTCTCTGCTGAGGTTAATGATTAAGTGGTTCAGAAGGTTAATTCCTGGAGATAGTGTTGTCTTTAGCTTGAACAGATGTTGGTAGTGCTTTAATGTGGTTATCAAACTCTGCTGCCCTTCATTCTTTGCTCTGTGCAGTCCTGGGTATTGTTCACCAATGCATTCCAGGCCCACTCTATGGAGATCCAGCAGAGCTGAACATACCATCGCATTACCGCTGCAGAGCATCGGCTTTCCTGAGGTCACACTTGATAATGCCGATATATAGCACAGAAGCTGATAACGACAGTCTTGATCTTTGAAAGATCTGTAAATATTTGTATATGCATAAAGATACAGAATAGCTTTTGAGGCTCTCACTGAACGATCTGTAAAGCCGCTCACAGTCTTTATATCATCAAATCTCTCAATAGCCCTTATAGAGCAGCACATCACTGTGTAAACCCTGCCCCTCCTCCCCTCAGCGCCTCATATCTTGTTAGGTGATATGAATCTCAAGGGTGTGTGAAGTAATCTGTTGTGTAATCAGCACCTCTAACAGCCTGTTAAAACATGGGGGCTTGGACCAATATTTACAATGCTTGGAGCTATGTCATTATGGGAACTGCTGGATATGCACAGAAGTCCTTTATTCCCACATCCACCACGTCATAACCATCCATCAGTATTTGGGTTAGGTGGTAGGAAGAGCAGTATCAGGAATGAATTTACCAGGCAGCCTTGCCCTTTTCCTACACACTGCTCTGGACCTGTTAGCAGAAAAGCTGTTTGAGTTAAAAGCATCTAACTTCACTCTGGATATGAAAATGTCATTGTTTCAATTGTTGCATTGATTTTCTTATGTGTTTTTTAGCATCACTAGCTTACAAACTATATCCAGATTCAACACAGTATAAAGCACTGTGTTTTCAGTTGGGGAGGAGTTGCTGTTAACTTGTAAGATTTGAACAGTTTGTGAAATCAGGTCATTTTTCCAAGAACCTTGTTTTTCTACAATGTGAAAATTTTTTTTAAAAGCAATTTAGAGTTGCAAGGAGAAGCTGGGTCCTGTGACCAAAATACATGCTGGTATTTCAGCTATTATGATGTGAAAAAAGCATACCAACTTTATAATTTCTATAATTCTGGAAGAATTAATTTTCAGACAGTTTCATTATATTTGGATATCAGTACTGACAATGTCATAAGTGAATCATCATCCTGGTCTTTACCTGTTAGCTATTATTTGTGAAAGTATAAATAAAGAGGAATTGTCATTTTGTACTTCTCATTCATTACAAGTGGATATTAAACTTCAGGATGATGATACCTGTGTCCCTGTCAGAAATGCTGTATGAGAAGCTCTGCCCTTGTGATGTTGTGCACTCCTGATTTCCCCATGGTCACCATGCCCTTCTTCTAGGTTCCCTGGGGCAGTCTGTAGTTTTAAACCTGCTGGAAGACAGTGGTGTTCTTGCATATGATCACAGGCACAATGTTTACCACAAACACAATATCTTAGTTTGACTGGTCCTCATCCTGGGGGATTTCAAACGTAATTGTACCCAGAGACTATTCTGGATAAGTCTGCTCTTCAGTGCTTCAACTGAAGCTGTGCCATGGGGCACAAAGGAGAAAAAACTTCTAGGGCCACACAAAGACTGAATTATCACAGTAATGAGGGCGCTTCTCTGGGGACTGAGCGTTAGGTCCTATGCTCCATGACTATTCACAAGCAGTTAATTTGGGTTTGTGTCAGGTTGTCTTTCAGCTTTTATTTTTATCCACAGGTGTCTAGTTAAAAAACAGTTTGTATCCCAGTTCAGTTGTAATCTGCAGGAAGTTCTTGTAATCTCCTTGCATGAAGCTATATTTTTAATTTATTTATTTGCACTGGATTTAGGTTGGATCTCATTTCCTCAAAAGAGAACTGGCCATGATTGCATCTGCTGGGGTTGCAGTAGTGTCCTGTGTGATCGTATCAGTCTCTCCTTACAGCCAGAAACCAGCCCTCCTCAGCTGGACCCCCTGCTCACCTTCAACTTTTTTTGTAGCTGATGACTTCTGTCAATCTTTGTTGACCTATGATTGATTAGAAACTCCCTCCCACCTGTCGATCCCATTCTCTGTCACTTCCAACTGATGAATTTGCCACCTCTGCTTTTGCTCCTTGCTTAAGGCTCGTTATATTTGCTGGTGGTGCTACAAAAGACACTGCTCAGACTTAAAGACCCATTTTGTCCAGGGCTGAAGGGCATTGTGAGGAGTTCCCAGTCTCAGGCATCAGCCAGAGTGGGGATGAAGCAGCAAGGGTAAGACTGGGTAAGTTGGTCAGTCAGACTTCACTGGACAAAGTCTTTCCAGAGTGCCCCTCCTTTTCACCCTGCTGAAGCTGGAGATGTGATTCTCATAGGTTTCCATGGCAACGTAGTTAGGATCATAGAATGATTTGGGTTAGAAGGGACCCCAAAGATCATCCAGTTCCAACCCCCTGCCATGGGCAGGGACACCTGCCCCCAGCCCAGGCTGCTCAAGGCCCCGTCCAACCTGGCCTTGAACACCTCCAGGGAGGGGGCACCCACAGCTTCCCTGGCAACCTGTGCCAGGGCCTCACCACCCTCATTGGGAAGAATTTCTTCCTAATGTCTAATCTAAATCTTCCCCCTTCCAATTTAAAGCTGTCCCCCCTTGTAAAAAGTCCCTCCTCAGCTTCCCTGTAGCCCCTTCAGGTACTGGAAGGCTGCTGTAAGGTCTCCCCGCAGCCTTCTCCTCTCCAGGCTGAACAACCCCAACTCTCAGCCTGTGATCATAGTGGAGGGGCTCCAGCCCTTTAAAGTTAGGTGTTAAAGAAGGAGTTAAAAATCTGCTTTCCATGTTAATAACTTCTGTTTAGCCAACAATGCGGGCTAAGCTGGAGCTCTCTGTGCTAGTGTGTGTATTCAAACCAGGGACTCGCACGTGTACTCTTGTTTCCATACGATATTTCTAGTGATTTTATCAAATCCTGGTTGACCAAATATTTCTCTGTAGAACCAGACATAATATAGCAGGAGACAGCTAGAGGGACGTACCGGAAACCCCATGTACTGAGGGTTAAGGGAAGAGTTTATGCAGAGCAGCAGCGCCCCGCGCTTGCTGTTCCGCTGCGTGTACAGCAGAGGGAGCACAGGCAGCCGGCACGGAACCGGAGCCCAGCGGGGACTGCGGGCACTGCTGCTCGGGGAAAGAGCAAGAGAAAAGGGAATGGACGACAGGCAAAAGCAGAAAATAGCGCAGGTTTTATTTGCTTTTAAAACAGGTGGAGAGAAATATAGTTTAGCCAAATAGAGGTGATAGCAGTGTGTCACAGAATCTAACCCCTTCTAAACTATCCCTACCTATTTACATGAGCCTGTTCTCATTGGTAACGTATTGGAAATGATTCTAACGCTGTCCAAGGGGTGTTTTGAGCATAAATTCAAAGGGAACGGATTTTAATTTCATTAGGATGTATTTCTTCTGGTGAGCTGTTGTGCATTGCACCAGGATATTAACTAACATTTCTAGATGTCTGCGTGTAATGGTAAGAACTCCAGAGGCTGGGAATAGTTTGATTTGCATGCGTATGAATTTCAAGTTGCTAGCAATATTCCTGTGGTGTATCAGATGTAACCGGTGTTGGCAGTGTCTGAAAGTACGTGAAGGCCACAGTAAGTGTGGTTACCTCTGAGGATGCCTGGCTTTCCACTGATCCTTCAGGAGGTGAGTGCTTCCCAGAGATTCAGAGGTGAATTTTGCAGAAAAGCAACCCCTTGTCCTTGCGGCTATTTTCCCCCCCTTCTCTGGTTGCAGTGCTCGTAAGCCATATGATCAACTGACACTGGCTGAAAAGTAGCCCACCAAAAATAAAAGTAAAAAATGGTCCTTTTTCAGCTGGATAAATTTCACAGCTTGGTTCGTCACAGAACTGCACAGATGCCTGTGCTGTCATGGCACAGGCACACACGTGACGGGGGAATAAAACACCCAGGATGGAGAGGGGGATGTGGCTATTAGCACTGATGTAAATGCACAGCAAGCCCTGGGCCAAATGTCTTTTATGAAATTGGTGCTGAGTTAGACCTTTTTCCAAATTAGGATTTATTTGAAGAAAAAGTTATCCTCCTTGGAAAATACAAGGTCCGTGTTCAGTAGTATCCACAGTGGGGGAGAAATATAGTTTAGAGGAAATATTTTTGCTTTGAAATCTTCCAAATGGAGTCCAGACCTCCACCTCACAGGGCTGGGCTACGTGACTACCTAGCCAGAGCTGCACAACTGAGGCCAGACCTCTTGCACCACGGGAGCCTGGAAAACCTGGGAAGAGAGTTAATTAACCATCTAGCACAGAGGAATAATCTTCGTGCTGAAAAAAAGGCTGCTAAAGAAAGGGAGCTGGTCAAGAGGAATTAGGCTTGTCAGGGAAGCAGATCAGGCAGTTCTGCAATCGAAAAGCATTGTGGTCTGAGAGGCACAAGGAGGAAAGCATTTTCTTGAGGTTCTTGTTAAGAGGCAGGCAGTGGAGTTTGGTGAGGGTGCTCTAGGAGGTGGGACGTGCTGCCAGTATCCTGCTGAGTGCCAGAGACGATAGGAAGCAGTGACACTAAGTTAAGAGCTTGCTATAGATGAATGAAGAAATTCAAGTCATATTCTTAAAGAATTGTAAAAAAGTCAGTGAAAAGGAGAAGGGTGAAGTACAATAAAGCAATTTAGTGGAGTTTCAGAATGGAGAAAAAATAATTCCTCTTTAGCTAAAGTGTTATAATGCAACAGAAAGTCTGAAAGATTTAAGTTTTGCATGAATCTCAAGGAGGGAGGAAAAGTCCAGGTTCCTTTATTGTTTCCTTGGTTGCAAGTGTGCATTTTTAAATCACGTAAGACAGTGAGGTACACAGATTATATTAAGACTAAAAAACAACTAAATACCAGCATCATCAGGTCCCTTTGAAAGCCTTGTTGGCTGCAGAATCTGTGTGTTGTATCTGTGCTTGCCTGTAATGAGCTATTTACCAATGCAACAAAATAAGTCACGCTGTGTGTGTCACCCAGGTAGACAAATATTTGAGGCTACTGTTATGAATATCTGTCCCACATGGGCATGGGTAACAGTCAGGTAGCTAAATTGTGTGTTTAGGGAAGTCAGTCTGTGCGAGATGTGCACAAATAAAACAAGGATTTGAAAATTGTGGAATTATTTCCTGACACAGTACATGGGAACCCCCAAGTCTTGTGAAAGCCCTTTTCAGATCACCATTCCTTGCAATATCCAAGAGTGAGACCAGAGTGATGTCCCCCTTATTTCAATGCCTGTTGCTCTCTAGAGGATGAAAATATTTGTGGTGCGAGAAGGCATCATGGATCCTCTTTTCTTTGTCCACATTCCTGGGCACAGTATTTTTGCACTTTGAAACAATGAAAGTTCACAACAGAAATGTTCAATTAACTGTTAAATTCTCTCATCAATTCGGGGATCATTTCCAAATCTGATGGATGAGTTCAAAATATTCAATTCATTCTAACCATCAGGCGGAAAAACAGTTGAACTCCCAAGGAGAAAAGAGCAGATAAAGGCTGAAATGATCTTGCATATCGTTAAGAGGCATGGTGCACTGGAGACATTGAGTTATGAACATAAAAACTTCCAAAGTATGTACTGTAAGTGGAATGATAATGGGCAATGTCTCAAGTTAAGTGTTTTCTTTCTCTGACTTAATTTTAATTCAGGTATAAAAGGCATGGTGTTTGTGTATACATGGAGAGAGTCTCATACCATGCACAATTCAATTATTTCCCATGACAGTAAATTAAAAAAGGAAAACACTATTAAAAATTAAAAGTAGGAAGATGTGCCAGGGAAGGTTTTGTTTGGATATTAGGAAAAGGTTTTTCAGTTAGAGGGTGGTGGAGCACTGGAACAGCTCCCCAGGGAAGCAGTCACGGCACCCAGTCTGACACTATTCCAGAAGCATTTGGCCAAGGCCCTCAGATACACGGTGGGAGCGTTGGGGTTGTCCTGGGCAGAGGTAGGAGTTGGACTTGGTGGTCCTTGTGGGTCCCTTCCAACTCAGGTCATTTGGCGTTTCTGTGATTTTCTAGAATACCCAGTGTTTCCATAGTTGAACTGTTTCCATTGTTATGGAGTAATGTGATTTATGCATAAGTAAACTACTCAAGGTAGAATAGAGGTAAGTATGTTTGCTTAAACAGTCATTTCAATAGTAATGATTTTAATACAAAAAATAGATCAGAGTTGCTGAATGAATTCCCATGAAGATAGTGTCCATATTCTGGTTGGGGTTATATAGAAAAGGTCAGGAATTTGGAAGAAAATGAAGAGTTATTCTTCACATTTTGTGGGTGGCAAATCCTACCATTAAGATATGAAGTGACATATCCAGGTTGACTCAGAGGGTTGTTAAAGGAGCTATGAACTGAGCCCAAATTTATTAAGTCTCAGGGTGCAGTTCCATAACACAGCTGAGCTACTGAAACTGTAGATCTCACTGAAAAGGGAGATTCCACTTCCTCTCATCCATTCCCTTCTGCCAATGCTGGTGCTTGTCTCGCCATTCATTGAGCCAGTTCAGGGAGTCCAACAAGCAAAAAACCCAACTCACCCCCACACCTGAGAAGGGAGAAAGGAGATGGAGAACACCACTTTCTCTTGCTGTATATTTTAGAGTTACTGCAAAGATCTGATAATGTTGTGTAAGCCTGTATCAACACCATAATCCCAGGTCAGCAGAGGTTTGAGCACTGAAAAGGGATCCTGCCCTCCTTTCCGCCACCACTACTCTCCTTGTTCTGGTCTGTTAGTGTCTGGCACGCTTCCAGCACGGCTACTTGGATTTCACCGTAGATCTGTATAATATATCAACAGTGACATGCAGATTGGGTTTCTCCTTACCAGCTAGGTACTGTAAAATAAGTAAATTATGGGTACGTGGAAGTAACTGAAGTTGGCAGAAACTGTAATTTGTGTTGTATATATGTATCGCTTCCTATCACTTGTCAAATCTATAAAATAACAGACTTCATTAGTTGACATCAATATACGCCGTAAAAATAAACACATCAGCAACACTTTGCTTGGTCTTTACAGAATAAGAATCTCCTGTTATTTACAAAGACTGTTTTTTTCCATTTCCCTTAATACGCTAACCTTTCTTTACTGGCCTGCTTATTAGTAACACTTACTTTTGAGAGATTGTAATGTTGCTGAAAGCACACAAAATACAATTCATCTAGTCATTAATCCTTGTCTTGATGCTACCTCCACAGTACAATGCCTCTCTCTTTTACCTCTGGCTTTCTCTCTTTCTCTTTTTCTTTCTTTTTTTTATCCCCTCTGTTTACCCCAGTGCAGCCACTCCACGAGGTAATTCCTTTTGTGGCCAGCTTGCTGCAAGCTAACTCCTATTTACGCTGGCTGCAATTTTCAATTAAAGACAAGAACTTAACTTTAGCGGAGGGTCCTATAGAATCCACAGAGTCCAGCATTTGGGACTTGGATTTGCTTTCCCAGCTTGAGACTTTGAAGTTGGGAAGCATGAGAGAGTGCCTGGATGAGGTGGTAAAGTGTCTTTCAGATAAGAGCTTTAAAGCAGAAAACATGTTAACCCAAGGGCTGTGAGGTTAGAGAAAAACAAAAGGTAGGAAAACAAATCTCTTGCAGAAATGATGTATAGGCCTAGTACCCAGAACATGATTTAAGGCAAACAAGTTGCTGAATTACCCTTTGTACAGTAGAACAATGTCAGCGACATAAAAACTGGACTTTTTTTAAAGAATATCTCTAAGGTGTCCAGTCTAAACCAATTAGGCTTTAAGCAGAAGACTGTGAAATGCCACTTAACATGCTGGTTTTAAGCTTATAAAAAACAACTGTAATGAGAAGGAACTGTAAGATTTTTGTTTTGCTAAATAAGCAAGCCACACGAAAAATTATAATCAGGCACTGAAGAGAATTTCAGTATATTCTCCCTACAATTTCACTTTTAACTCTGTTTATATCAGATTAGTTCACTAGATTGCAAATTATTTTTTTTATTTAAAAAATGGCATATATTCATGCCATTTCTTTTGTCTGAACCTATCACACTTTGTAATAACCTGTGGATAAAAATATTAGTAGTGCACAAGTGCAGTGCTCTAGCTGTTTAACAATTTTTATCATTAATTTGAAGCATCCAAGAAAAACGGCTTCTGAAAAGACTTAAATCTGAATTAGTTTAACTACTTTTGACAAGTTTACATGAGAGACATCGAGACTGTGTGTCCTGCTTGCTACTTTAAGTTTCCTCCTGGCTTTCAGTTTGAAAGATTCCAGCCAAAGTTAAATCGACCCACCCTTTGCTGATTTCCAACATTAGACATGTCCCCAACTTTTTTTTTTTTTTTTTAACCTTGCTTTCAGACTGACTTTCTCCCAATTGAAATTCAGTCCTTGAATGGTTGTTTTTTTCCTTGCTTCTAAACGTTGATAAAAAAGGATTTTCTTCACTCCCTCAATTTGATGTGACAGGGCCCTGACATGAATAATGGACGTGTTTCTTTCACAGGCAAATCAACTTAATTTAGCATGCTTTTATACTTTCAATAGCAAAGCCACAAGCCTGTAAATTCCATGAGATCCTTTAGGTTTGCAGAAATCTTTAGAATTAGCAGAAAACGTATAAAGTAAACAGCACTTATTTTGTCAAAATACTTGAATAACTTTTATGCAGGAGTTAGAGATGAATATATCACTTCCTAATCAGATTGTGATTTACATGCAGTTGAGAATGGGCTGCCTAGGCTCAGCCTGCTCTTTTGCTGAGGGAGAAAAGAAGGGTAGGAGGAACAAATCATCACAAACATTAAATAGAACTAAAATCCCAAACTCTCTTCTGAAGCTGAAGAGAGAGGTGAAATTAGAAGAGGAGCTTTGTACAATAGATGCTATATTAGGGGAACCCCATTCTGTGCTGATCTCCCCGGACAATCGCACTCAGAGGAGCTGCTGCTTTGCATAGCGTCCTGCTGCCCAAGAAATGAGGAGAGAAAAAGTATTATGTACTATCTACACAGGAGGGTGTGGGACCAAAACAATCCACCAGCTTTAGAAAATAACCTGTGTATGTGTAGCCATGTGCACTGATAGGTATTGTTTTAGAGAGGTCAGACTTGGTGCTCTGTCTAGCTATAATGCCATTGTTTTAAGAGTAGCAGCTCCATCTCTGTCTACGTGATGCTGGAAAAGGTGCATTAATGAGATGCTATAGGATTTGCTTTGTGTTGAACAGGCAGGAAAAATCCTCTTCGAAGCTCTAGAGAGAAACTTTGAATTCCTCATTGGTTATGTGATTTCAGGATGTACCAGAAGATCGGTACCTACTTTTTGACCTACTATAAATCTTAAGTGAAACCAAACACTGCAAGGGTGAGCTCTGCTCTTTTCCCCTGCCGAATTCCAAGTAGAGGAAATCAGGGTAACTTTCTCATCTTACTGTTTTCACTATTAGGACTCATCTCCCAGGACTGTTGCTGGTAGAAAGCCGCCTGGTAACACTATCAAAGAAAAACAGAGGTTAATTTAAATCTGTTGTCATTACTTATTATTATAAAGTCAGGCAGCTGTAACAGCTCATTCATTAAAATATCCAGATAGCTTTGCTAGTATATCAGTGAATAGTGAATGTATTAGTTTGAGGGGTACAAACTCTGTTGGTAAAATTCATTCTGTTTGTGTAACAAACTGTTAAAAAAGAGAATCCTTCCCATTCTTTGTAGTGTTAAATAAATAAAATAGAAGCTACTTTAAAAAAGAATCTTCTCAAATGAAATGCTATTTGACTCTAAGCCATCAGCCTGGGTAGAAGAAAAACAGCCCTTACAGATTCTCTGCTGCACTCAGCCTTGCTTCACTAGATGAAATCAAGCTCCATGGCTAACGGGATCCCACATACCTCCAAGTCTGTCTGTAATAAGTAGTTAATCAGCCAATTAGGGGAACCAACAATTACAAATTGGGAAGAAGAGAAAAATAAAGAAGAAGGGGGAATGAGTCAAGGTAGGCTGTAATCCCTTTGAAAAGGTTCCTAACATTAACTCCTAAAGAATTACGTTCCACCATACCTTGACTGATTTGTTTTCCCCCTTACTCCCCCTTCTCCTTTTCCTACTCGTTGGGTCAGTTAATTGGCTGATTAGCTAGCAATTACCTCTGGGACCAGCTCTATATAAGGTCTCTTTTAATCTAGAATTTTATTGACAAAGGCACCAAAGCAAATTCATCTCTGGTGTAAGCTTGTTGGAGTGAATGGGCTGACACCCAGGACAAAGTTGATCCATTGTATCATGGGCACTGTGTTTTTCAAGCATTTGATTAACTTGAGACTTTTAAAATTACATTCCTTTTCTGCAAAATCTGCTCATTTTTGTTAGAAGAGGGAATAAGAACTTGCGAGGGAAGTCTGTCAGGTGGCTGTTAACTGTCTGGAGCGGTAATATCCTCCAGACACTGTGTCTGTGTGATGATATAACAGCTAAACGGGGTTGCACCTCCATTCTCTCTCAGGCTGGCACTATTGCAGTCTTGCTGGCATGGACTTTTTACTTAGCATTGTCCATAATGATTAATTGGTCTAAATTCTAATTTTCATCCAAGCAGCAGTCCCGGAGGGCAGGGGACATCTCTTATCTTTGGCTCTAAGCCTGATGTGTACAGTTGACTTCCTCAGTTAAGGGAACGTGTGCCTAACAGTAATTGTTGTCCCACTGTAGGGCAGCTCAGCTATATCTGGCCCCTTCCCAGACCCTGTTTGGGCCACCTTTTGCATGATTTTCCCTCTCCTTGTTGCTGGTACTTCTGCCAGCTTCCTGTAGCTTGAAGGGTATTTTGTGCTGTGGGAATCAAAATCCAGTGCGTTTACTGCAGTGCTCTAAGCACCAGAAAACTTAAATGTGACTCTGCAAATAGAAATCCTTCGTTCTTGCCTATGCCTGTGTTGTCGGGAGTGTGGAGGGACTGATTAGTCCTGCTGATTCCTCAGGCTACATTGCTGGGGAAGGAAATGCTAACGAGGATGGACCTTACACACAGTTATCAGGCAGTAGGGAAAAGTATGATACGGGAGAGGACGGAGAACCTGTTTTAGGAAAACTCAGACCAACAAGCCAACTCTGAATACTGGAGCCAAAAGGCAGAGGATCGGATTACTGAGGGATCTGGCAAATTCCCTGGAACACTGGGACCTGGCAGGAACACATTCCTCCCCACGTGAAAAGGGCTTTGTATTTTACAGTTTCAATCAGAGCATGGATTAAAGATAGGCTAAAACTTGGGAAGTGAACAATTTAAAGACAAGTAATGTGGTTTATCTATGAGGGCGGGGAATGGGAGATACGAGATGCATGCATGATATGCAAGGACATAAATCTTGCTGCTGAGTGTTGTTTTCTAGTTAGGCTTATGGAACAGTAACTGTTCTGGCAGCAGATCTGTAGCTGCCAGCCTATTTGTGGTGCTACAAATGCTGCAGGGGACAGTGCAGATGTGGCGAAACAGTTTTGCAAGCTTAGAGGCAGAAGCCAGAAATAGTAATCATAAAAATGACAATGGATATTTTATAGCAGTGGAAGGACAGAGGTGGGAGATATGATTGCATCCTGCTCATCTGTAGCTATGCAGGTCTCCAGAATCAGTGTGCAGTGATGGCATCTTCTACACCCACCTCTGCCAGCTGGAAATGTCAGCATTTCTATCCAGTGATCACCTCTGCATGGGAGTTCATTCTCAATCCTGTGGTGAGGGCATAATGTGAGCATTTTATTGCTTCAGACCTAATTTCCCAGACTCACCAAAGCTATCTTGTTAAAAAAGTTTACATTAAGCCATCCATTTTTTTCTAAAGCAGTCTGAGGGCCCTCAGAGAAACCATCCCATATATCAAGCAAGCAGCTCGACAGTGGTGGCAACACCTGCCTGTGGAGTGGACCATCTGCTTGTTTCTTCAATGGCTACTAAAAGGACAGAGGATGGTAGCTACTTCAGTGCAGCATAAGTAAGGGTAAAGTTTCTAGAGGATATCATTAATAACTAGGATTTCACCTTTCTAACCAAATCAGTGTGGCCCTTTCATAGAGAACTTAAGTTCAGAAGACTGTCCTCTCTCACAGAATGAAATGTATCTGTGGGAGAAAAGCTATGCCTGAGAGCTGGTGAGTACGACACTGCCGGATAAATGGTAGCTGCTCTGCTTCTGTATAAAACTATTCTGAGTAGGCATTTGGGCTATAAGTTTTACAAGTTGCTAGATAATGTTGGCATTTTTGAAAAAGCCTAGTCCTTCTTCTTTCAAACTTATGCACTGTTACGTACTTGAAATGGGACGAGATTTGGGCTGGAAAAGCAAAGAAAAAGTGGGAAATATCACTCTTTTTCATGATGAAAACATACTCTCTGGTTCAGGAAACAGCTGAAAAAAATAGTGGGAGAGCGGTTGTATAGTAATTGGTCTCCTTGTAAGAGAGACTTGCTTTGCTGATGAAACTCTGTTATAGTGATAAGAAAACTGTAATACAATTATCTGGATCCAAGGGATGCAAGTATCAGAGGGAGATAGTAGCTTTGAGTATCATTGTATACAAGGTATTTTTGAGCCTAAGGAAACACCTGATACCCAGTTTACTTGTTTATTAGAGAATAATACATTTGCGGTATCAAAAAAAGTGATAAAACATGTTCCTCAGATCTGGACAAAGCCAGCACAGACTTGTCACTTTGATGGTCATAATTCTGGATACCCCGGAACACAGCTTATCCTAAACCTAGTCGAAACCAAGAGGTTTAGTGGTGAACTTACCCAGAAACCATGTGAATTATTAAAAAAACATTCCTGTCTCTGCAGCTCTGAATAGTCTTTAATGCTAAAGGTTTTGGAAGCCTAAGATTAAAGGTAGATATTCCTCAGATGCCAAGATTTACTATACATGGTGTACGGACTGCATTGAGACAGGAGAACAGACAAAATTATTTTATAATCACTTTAAAGCAATGCATATTGCCCTTAAAAGCATAAGGTCCCAATTTACAGACAGAAGAAATAATACTATTACTGAGCATGAATGGAGAAAATAAATGCATGCAGTAAGAGAGTCAGGATTGAAGTAATGTCTCTGATTTAGTTAATCTTAGTAATACATTTACTGATGAAGTCCTCCAAGAATAGCTTAGATGAGCTACGTCCCTGTCCAGGGATTATGCTTGAGTAGGAGCAACTTGTTTCTTCATTCTGTCTTACCTCACCTGGGCTCTTTTCACAAATCATTAACAGAGGTTTTCAGCCATGGCAGAGTGTATGAGAGGGAATGAATATAGTTCAGGGATATATTCCAGGACCTGATAAAACTGATTGCTTTTCCTATAGTTTAGAAAAGTGCTTTTCATCCTCAGACTGTTGAGGTTTGAAAGTAAGGAGGTGGGTGACATGCTGGGCTACACACATAAACAGCACAAGTCTTCTGTCCTTGTAAAAGGAATGAGGGAAATGGGGGATTTGTGTAAATTGCTTAGTAGAAGGCAACCTGAAGAAGGGACTGTTAGTGCAGTCCCTCTGTAGCAAAGGACACCAGTTAGTGACTTTCCACGTCTACGAAAATGCATAACATTTTAGAAATGATAAAAGGAAACTTATTTATTACAGCTTCTGAAACTCCTCTTGTCATAAACCAGACAACTGTAGTCATAATCATGCTGAAAAGATGTGGTTAGTTTGCTTTTGAGATTTGCTTTAGAAATAAGGACTTTTGCAGTATGTAAAACTAAAAGGAGAATTTTTGTTTATCCTATTCTAATTTCCTACTCATTAGATGTCTCTCAGTGCTGTGCTGCCTCCAATAGCCTCTTGTATGATGAGAGGTCGGGGGAGCTGTTAATGGGAGCTAGTCTCCTACACCTCTGTGATGTCAGCAGCTAGGTCCTTGGGTGGAGGCGGTTTGATTTCAGAGGTCTGGAACACCAGGTTCTTTTTGAGTTCTGAACTGTGATTCCAACAGCTTCTGCTCACTGCTAAATATGTATTAGAGCTGTAAAAAGCAACAGCTTAAACAGTCAACCCATCATAACAGAAGTAAAAACATTACAAAACAGGACAATAGGAAAAGAACTGACTGCTTTGCAGTTAGTTAATCAATCAGTTCACCCTTTGGGCTCTGCACTGTGCCTCTGCCCTGTACTCCTTCTTGCCAGGATGCTTTCCCCTCCCACAGATGCCAAAGGTGACCACAACAGCACAAATGAGTTCAGAGAAATTATAAACTGTCACCTTTAAAAAACCCTAAAAGCACAAAAATCTAGTTCTCCTGTTTTCCTTCTCGTGCCCTCATGCATCATTGTACAGGCTATGAAGAGGCAAGCCCACTATTACAATGTTGTCAGGGCCCTGCTAGTTTTCTAGTTCAAATCCTTGTTCATGCTGTTTGCTAAGTACTTGTTCACTGTGACAGCTTTCAGCAAAACAGAACACACTGAATGCTTCTTTCCAAACAGCTCTGTCCTGCTGGGCTTCAAGTGAAACAAGCCCTTCAGACTCCGTCATGTGAACTTTTCATAAGGAACAATCTCCTTTAGACAATTCCTTTCAGAGATACTATCCGTGAAACTGGGACTTGGGGATGAGGTGACATCACAGCCTTCTTCCTCTGGCCAGGGTCATGGCCACCAAAGTTGTATTTGTCAGGAGGCTTCCACATGGTATGGTGCATGATTTCCTTAATTACCTAATGTTCCCCATTAAAGGAAAAAAACCCCTACAACAACTTTAAAGTGAATTTTAGTACATTTGCCATCAAAAGAAAACCAAATGCTTTTGTGCAGTCAAATCCTGGGTTGTAAAAATCAAACTGATTATTGAAAAGATAACTCATGTGCAGTTAATGGTAAAGACAGATGTGCCAGAGCTGGTGGACCAAAATTAGATAGATCTTTGCTCTTTCCCTTGTTGGTGTCTGTACATTGTACCACATCCCCTCTGGCTCACCTGCCCGTGCTGTTCTTTGTAGCAGACATGCATAGAAATAAGCACGAGACTTGATGAGCAAGGCAAGGTGGACGTGCTCTTACCACCAAGCCAGCAAGTAAAAGGGGCAAAAAAGGCTGATTTAGAGTCTGAGAACATGTGAAATGTTGTGTGCGCTTCACTGGCAAGAAGTTAGCTCCCTGGGTCTCCTCCCACCCCATTTCTGAGGAGAGACTTAGAAAAGGTACCACCACCTTTCCAGGAGGTGGAGGTTGAATTGATGACCCATGAAAGCTGTCCCAACTCACCTGACCACCACCTCAAGCATCTGCCATGCATGGGCAGAGGAGGAATAGTAACGTGGTAAAAGCACAAGACAAACAGTCACAGAGAGAAAACTGATGGAAAAGAAAGGCTGCAGATGTATGATGATGCAGAAAATGGTCCTTCTGGTAGTGGTGTGTCCAATTGATGTAGGAATGGAACAGTTACGTGGTTTTGTGCTTTTTACTATTCTTGGTTTGGTAAATTAATATAAAAAATATATCTCATGAGTGACTTGGTATTTTCTACTGATATTTCTATTTTTTACTTTTATATTGTATTAAAGAATTATTCTTCTGCACTGCTTTGGAAAAAAGATGATAATCTTAAAATGGATTAAAAAGACATTGACCTTATATAACTTAAAACAAAATGCCAATTGGAAAACAAATGTAAACAAAATGTCCTTCAACACCAAGTGGTGTTTTGTGCTTCATGAAAACATGCTATTAAGATGTTAGATGCCTATTGGAAATTGGTAATGGAAAACATTTTTTTTTTTTTATCTACCTTCCATGATTAAATGTATCCCAACTATGAGCTCCAGAATGGGTCTTTTCCTTAACACTTTTGTATATGATAGTGTTTTCTAATGACGGGTATAAAGGTTACTAGTTCAAAGGCAAAGGAGTCTGATGTGCATGGGAATTATTCATAAGAAAGAATTCTGAAATCCTAGTCTAAACTTTGCATTTTTGCCAAGCTCCTGTACCACAACCAGAATCATATGAAGTAGGTGACAGCTTTGGAGGGCAGCGGTATGGACCCACCCATGAGTAGTGCATTTATGATTTGACAATGCAGAGAAGTCAACCTTAGATCTGTCTGTTCCCAGAAGGATCGTAGTCTTGATGCTTCCCTTGCACTGCCACTGCCACTCGTCTGAAACCAGCAAAACTCCTAGCCAGGCAAAATTTGTGGAATGATGCTGATGAACACTACAGAACAAGAGGTACTGAAGCATTATGTTCATGACACTGAGCAAAGGTGACCCAGCAAAGGTGACCAAAGAATGCAGCAACTCAAGAGTGCAGACGATTTGCACAGACATGCAGGTATCTCCTAAAGCTGTGGATCTCAGATGGTATTTCTATCTTTTGTGCTTCTATAAATGTTAGTTCCTGAGCAAGATTTTGTTTATCTGCCTGACAAAGTCATTCTGTGGGCCAGACAAAGTTAAATGATGTCATTTATATGAAAATTTGGTCTACACACGTGTGGTCTTTGGGAAATGAAATTCATTGAATAGACTGCAAAATTTTGCTTTCTTAAGTCCAGAAGTGACTTCTTAAAAATTGTCATCCCTTTTCAGTCAGATCAGGGAAGAACACTCATCTGTGTGAATGTGGCTAATAATTTAGGATTTTGGAACACTTGCTGTGAAGAGGCCAGGATAACTACTCTGTGACAATAACAGGAGATGAACCTCACAAGTGTGAGCAATGACATCTCTTTGGGAAAGCCCAGAGTGTAGACCTACGGATTTTGTCAATATGGGGACAGGCAAATCTTTACTCTTCTACATTATTTCTACATTGCTCTTTTTATTTGCTTTCCTAAGGGAGCTGGGCTGTTCCATCTACTCTGTGCTGGCATCACCCCTTCCCTCCCAATTCCAGTAGCACAGATGGAAGCACTTCTGTCCAGGACACAGATGTTACAAACCAGCACATCCTCCACTGTGGCAACATATCCAAGGTGGAAATTCCAATAAAGGCATCAACAGAAGATTAGAAAAAATAGTAGAGGACACAAAGGCAGGCATCTTTTGTGGACCACTTCTATTTTCTCTTCACCATCTAGGGGACTCTATTGACTTGAACTACTTCAGTGCCTCAAAGTTGAAGGAGAAATTGGAATAGTGGCAACTTCTTTTTAAGATTGTAGAGTTTACCTCCACTACTCATAGCAGTAGGTAAACTAACATTTAGCTACCGAGCAGCTTCCTGGATCACTGGTAGTGTTCCAAGGCTCTTTTACCTGTGCAGAAAAAACTAAGAACGTGAAACACCAAAGCAGTAGGTTTTTCTTTTTATTCCATGTTTCTAATGACAAATATTCACTCATAACTGTTAGAAGTTGTGCACTGGCCTTCTCATGCGTTTTGCCTGCATGGCTCCAAATCAAGTTAGTAAAAAATTGGAGCGGTCTTGGTGTAACTGCACAAATTGTTCGAATTTGTGCATATGAGGAGTTATCCTGTTAATGTTGTTGTAGAGGCTGTTCTTCCTAGCTGCATCCTACCTTAATAAGAAATCGCTTCTATGTGCACTTTCACAGGTATTTACGTGCCCAAGTAAAGAAGCAAATTTTGGGGCCAAATTAGAAAGATATTGAACAGATAATAGATCTGCTGTATTTCAGTTGTAGAGGTAATTGCCCAGTGCTTGTGATTCCCTCGTAGATGTGGAAAAGGGAGACCATCTTCATATTCAAATTTTAGGTCTGTTTCTTTTCACAACTCAGGACAACAATGCTGTGTGATTCCCATTGAGGGCACTAGGAGTTTTCCCTACATCGTAATCTGAGATATTAAAATCACTGCTAAAGAAAAAAAAAAACAAACAAAAAAACCCCAAAAAACCCCAAACAGCATAAGGAAAAAAACTTCTGGAGAGACCCAGAATATTTACATATCAATTTACTATAATGTCTATTTTAAATGTAATAATATGAAATCATATTTCGCATTAATGATATTGCTTTAGTGGAGGTTTCCTTAAAATGCTCATCGTATTCCATGCTGTCTAGTTCACATTCACCTGGAAGAGTCAGTGATAACCAATTTCAGGGTCAGCCAGGTGTGGAAGTTAGTCATACAACTTAGACTGTGTAACTTGTGGCTGCATTTTACATGATCTCAAATAACAACCAGCTTCTGCCTGTTCTTTGTCCTTTAAATTGATACAAGACCTTAAATATACACATGGAGCAAAGGAGAGTAAGAAGAGGAATGTACTCCAGAGATGGGAGAAGTTTCGAGCACAGAGATATCTACAAGCATGTATTGCACTTGTTTATGTAAAGGAACATAACTTCCATGCTTAAGTATTTTTCTTTAAAAGTGCTTATCACAGATTTCAAGTACAGGCTGTAATAAACACAAACAACTGTTGTATTCATTCAGCTGTGGGTTTCTGTTGTTCACTTCTCTGTATTCTCTTGTCACTCTCAAAAATGGGAAATGCATATTTCCAAGTGAAGGAGGGATGAGGAGGCACTGAGTTTGAGGTTTTTCTATGCAAGCCTTGCTTTTTCACGATTCATTAAGTCCTTTCTCCCTCGCGTGTAATTGGACCTCTCTCATTTACATGCATGAGGGAAGCGTAATTCTGAGAGAAATACTGTGGTCAAAAAAAAAAATAAAATGAAAAGGAGGAGATGGCCCTTGGTCCAGGGTGCAGGAGACACAGGCAAACTTGGCAAGAGGGAACCGCATAGGGGTAGTGCATCTCCAGAGCGAGAGAGCTGGTCTTGCTGTACGGTGTTGGTGCTGTGCAGGGAAGTGAACTGCTGCTGAGAAAGCTTTGGGCTGCCTCGTCTGACCCCAGGACTGGGGCTTACTTCAAAACCAATCTTTGCAGTGACCTCAGCTCCCCAGAAAAGGGCTGTTCTGTATCTGAGGCAGCAAACAGCTTGACTGCCTGGGATCCTTTGCATATTAGCACCAGATTAATTAATTATTACTGGTAGAGCATTCAGTCCTACTGTGCAGTCTCCACTGAAGCTGAACTGGCAGTTTTGGGGAAATGGAAGAGTGGACCTGCTTGTCCCTTTTCCTGTATTGTGGAAAATAACTCTTAATATCCAATGGATTTTTCCTTGCAAGACAATGTCAGAAGTTTAATAGCCTTGTACCTCCTGTTTATTGTGGGGAAAAGTCTCCGGCCAAAAGGTGAAATATTTTAGTTGATTTTTTTTACTCAGTTAAATCTCTAGTTAGAAAACTGCATCCCATGCTTAGCAGAAGCTGCTTGTCTCTTCCTTTGCACAAGCTCTATTTACCTCATCTTTACCCAGCTCTTAAAGTTGCGGCGTCAATGCTGAGCTATGTTAAAAAAAAGCTCTAGCATTGTATCTCCCAGTAATAACCCTGATTTATCAGTAAGATGAAAATATAATCAAGTTTGTTATGATCTAAAGACTGAATAACAAAGTTTACTGTTTAAGCTGTGGGTTTGACTATGTAATGTGTAGGCCAGAGTGTCTGTGTGTAAGTCAGACAAAAAATGAGGCACCGGTACCTACCCTGCAGGAGAACCAGCACCTCTCTGGGAATACCTGCTCTGTCCTGCGTAGGCAGCTCTGCCTGCAGCTGCGCTTTCCAGCACTCCCTCAGGTGAAACTAGCAAGAATTATATTCTTCCTGGTACAAAGAACACTAGAGGTGTTTTCTGACTGATACTGTGGGCAAAGTATAACTATCTTCCCATTTCAGCTGAATTTGTTGCAAGAGAACCTGCAGGGCATGGAGCCTTAGTAATTGACTTCTAGAGACAGCAGTTGGCAGCAGCAGTCTTAAAAGATGGTGCTTTTTTGGTGGCAATATTTTCAAACCCTTAACAGAAAGAAAAGAATGTGATATTACTCTATGGTGTAGCACACAGGATTGTATCTATTGTTAAATGTTGAAGCTCACTTCAGATTTTTTTTTTTAAATATTTTTCTAATTATTTTTTATAAGCTCATTGAGAACATTTGATTGAAGTATTTAGCTTAAAGTTAAGTATTTAAACATTATCAGGGCTAACATTTCTTTGCACGTTGTCGATGGGAAAAGTTTTAAGAAATAAAGTAGAAAACCACAACATAAATATATTAATGAGAATTTCTTCTGAGCTCTTGCTTTTTATGCTCAAGCCCATGTTTTAGCTTAACTTCTGTTTAAATGTTGAAAGAAACTAGGAAATCCCTGCAGAGAACAGTCTGCCACACTTCTGAATTTCAATGTGTCCTTCTAGAGGAGTGCCTTTGATTTTAAATGGTAACGTTGTTGCTTTAATCAGCAGACAATCTTTATATATTAGTTGTACTGGCCTATGATTGTAAGAGCTAAATGATACACAAAACTCGATACACGTCTTTGCAGGCCGATTAATGGGGAGGACTGAAAGCAAAAGCAAACACTAACCTTACAAAATAAAAGAAGTTAAAAGATAAGTGTTAAGGACCTTTTTCTTTTTGGAGAATAAAACAAGATTTAGTAGCTTTCCACTTAATTTAAATGAAAAGAATCGCTACCTTACATATTGCACTGATAATGCAGGGGAGAGTGAAAACAAAACCGTCTTTGTAGCAGTGACACCTCCTATAGTTGTTGTGAAGAAACTTTTCCCCTTGGTATCTGCTAACCAATTCTAATTAATGCTGCACATTCCTCCACTGAAATCATTTAATGCATAACAAGGGGGGTTAAAAAAAAAACAAAAAAAAACCCAAACCAACCAAAAAAAAAAACCTAGAGAGAGAGAGAGAAAAAAAATTCTCAATGCTGATGATTGCCCTGTTCGAATTATGGGAGTGAAAGCCCGGGCCCCCTAACCTACTGTCTATAAAGCAGAGCTTTGAAAGAGAGCTGCGAGGTACAAAAGCTGTCAATCTCCCTTGCCCCGAAAGCCTGGGTTCACATGGATTCAAGTGACAGCCCTCCTCCCCCGCACACAATACATCAATCTGTCTCTCCCCCGAGCACCCACAGCCCATTGTGCGAGCCGCAGGTGCCTCATATAGCACCCATGGCCGCCCCCTGCGAGCCGGCCGCGCATAAAGGGGCCCGGGCAGGGCAGAGGCGGGTGTGCGGCTGGGGGCAGATGGGCAGGGTGCTGCTGGTGGGTGGGTACGACGTGGTCGCTTGGGGAAGTGAGCTTCTTTTTGGAGGGGGGTCTCTGCTTCAGGCTGGCATCTTCCCCTGGCTTTGACAAACCTGGTCATTCACCAGTGGCAAGGGCGGCTGTGGGGTGTTTGGAGCTCAGTTGCTGGCAGCTCGAAAAAAATGGATGTTGCAAATGGATTGCAGTGTTTTGTAAAGTGTCAGTAAACACAAAGCTGGTGAGTGCTCCTGCCTGGTGCAGTGATCTGTAACAGGACCCAAACTCTCTTCCCACCATGTTAATGGGAAACAAGCCCTGGTGGCATCACTGTTCCGATAGCCACACCTGCCCCGCACAAGGGCAGCGTCAGCACCCAGCTGTCCAGGCACCGAAGAATGGTCCTGGAGGAACTGACTGCCCACGTGACACTGGGCTTTGGCCAGTGAAGGTCTGGCCTGTAAGAGTGTCCCAGGTTTTCTGCAGACCTTGAGTAAACTGCTTTGTCACTTTATCAGTTGTCTCTATGCGAAATGGAGTGAAGGTTTTTCTCTTCTGACTGGTCCTTTACTTGTTGGTAGCAACTGTAAATATGGAGAGATGGGAATGTGTCTGTGTGATTGTACGATGCTCAGCGTGGGACATTTCTGCCATAAGAAAAAAGATTAATGGTAACGTAGATTATGGAGAAGACTTGCATCATGTGCTACATCCTGCTGGTGCACAGTGATAAAAGTGATACTGATTCCTCTTCTACTGCTTTCCATGTCTGAATTGTGTATGTTTTCCCCATTCTTTAGATCTGCATTATTGAGTCAAGTTTGGAGAATCCAGAGGAGAGCCATGGAGTCAGAAAACTGGATCTGCAGAAGAGGGAGCTCATCCATGCACAGGCTGTTACAAGTGATGCATAACTAGCTGTTAATGCCAGGGGTTTTCCAACACTTACAGCACAGATCTTCTATTCCGACTGCTTTCAAAAGAGGTACATGGTCCACCATGTAAACCAAGAAGCCACAATTGTCCAGAATTTCTCAGTAACCTTGTCTTTACAGAAGTTAAAATTTGCATGATATAAGTTTCTTTCAATTATGTTTTATATCTATCAAAACCAAACAAGTAAGCAAACAAAAAATAACTGCACAAGCTTGACTTTCTTAAGTTCCTTTTGGGATTGTTTTGTTCTAAAACGTTCCAGCAAGTCTGTCCTTCTCACCACCAGATCCTCAGCACAGGAAGGACACAGATCCATTAGAGCGAGTCCAGAGGATGGTGAGGAAGATGATCCAAGGGCTGGAGCAACTCCTGTATGAGGACAGGCTAAGAGATTGGGGCTTGTTTAGCCTAGAGAGGAGAAGGGTATGAAGAGACCTTATAGCAGCCTTCCAGTACTTATAGGAGGCCTACAGGAAAGATGGGGAGGGGCTTTTTGTCAGGGAGTGGAGTGATAAGACTAGGGGTAACAGTTTTAAGTTGAAAGAAGGGAGATTTAAATTTGTTATCAGAAAGAAATCTTTTACTATTAGGGTGGTGAGAAACTGGCACAGGTTGCTCAGAGAAGTCGTGCATGCTCCATTCCTGGAAGCGCTCAAGGCCAGGCTGGATGAGGCTTGGAGCAACCTAATCTAGTGGAAAGTGCCCCTGCCCATGTCAAAGAGGTGGAACTAGATGATCTTAAATTCCCTTCCAACACAAACCGTTCAATGATTCTATGGTTCTATTGTTATTTCAGAACTGTGCCCTCATCTGCAGGCTTTGCTGAAGGATGGGCACATCCCAGAGCTCAGTAGCGTGGGTGCTATAGCAGTGTCACTCCTGCAGCACTGAGTTGAGTGCAGGTTAATTGCTGAAGTATTTCCTCTGCTTTTGGTGAGGTTTTGCTTCAGTGATTGCAAATTAAAGTGACACTGCAATTCGAGTCAGCACAATGAAATGATGGTCTCGCTGCTTTGATCTTGGTCCTTAGATAGATAACTCCTAAAAAGTAAAAAAGGAACTGCTGACTAATTTGGTACTAAGCATCAGTCAGAGACAAAAAATGACAAAGTGCAGAGGCTGCTTGTGGGCGTGATGGTAACAGCTTTCAGTAAAGACAGGTAAATATTTCTGATTCTCCTGCAGCAGCTAAGCATGTTCCACTTTGCCAGCTGAAGAGCTCTGTTTCAGCTTTCATTTCAGATGAATGTTTTAAAAACACCAGCCAGAGCTGCAGCTAAGAGGAGCAGCAGCACGTCGCAAAGCCAAACAGGTGAGTGTAGCAGCAAAACTGAGCATAGGAACAGAAACATTTTCAGTGCTGTTAACTTCGTTTCAGTTGGGATTGACAGGGCACCTTCAGGCACATTTTGAGTCGCCCGCCAAAATATGTGACAAAAGCAAACTCACACCGGCATTGGTTTATCTCAGCAATTTCTTACAGTACATGATCATGTTGTCTGATACCTACAGTTTTCTTCACTCGCCTTCAAGACTACATGAGTGGGTTATTCAGTATATCAGAACAGGGAAAATCTCAATTTTTTCAAGCTGAGGTTTGTCTACAACAGGTTCCTTCTGAAATAAATAATAGAAGTTCTCTACCTTCAAGTGCAGGAATAAGTAATTAAATAGGAAGCTTACAGAAATTTTCATCTTCACTTCTGGGAATGTTGCTGTCAAGTAGCATCTTTTGTTTCCTTTTCAGGGCTGGGTCAGCTCCAAAATACCATGAGTATTTTGTGCATATGACCTATTATAATTGTGAATTATCATTATCATTATTAATTATTATTATTATTTATTATTATTATTGCTGTATTTCAGTGCTTACTATAGGTCATTAAAGACAGGGATGTCCAACCTTTTCTGGGACAGGGTGACAAAATTATCTGGGTGTCATCGTGCTTTCCTTCTTGACCTCAGTCTTAAAGTTTTGTGGCCACAAATGACATGTAAATGTTTCCATGAAGCCAGTACTTCACGAAAGAGTTTAGAGAGAGACACCCTTTTGCCTTGAGCAATGGTTCAACCAGGCAAAAAACCCCTGATGTGCCCTTGTGGTTATCTGCACAAGAATTCAGGGTCTGGCAGTCCTGGCTAAACCGTGCTCTGAATCAAGCTTTATTCTCCTGAACTTAAATATCTTAGGTGAAGTTTAAATCTATGCCTGGTATGAGAAAAGGTAGTCTAAATACGACATCTCTCTTTGAAGGTAGCTGCTATCTCTGAACAGTAAATAAAAAAACTAGGCTGTGTCTTCCACAGACCTGTCTGCTTCTTTCTTATGTAAACAACTTCTTGCATGCAGACAAGTTAAAAATAAAGGCAACAGCCTGGACATGAATATAAACTTAACTCATCTGAAGTATAATTTGCAGTAAGGAAACTAGAACTGAACTATGGAAATGATTCATTAGCCATATATTCAGCTCCAGCACAGTATTGCAGACAGTTATGCTGGGCCTTAATTGCTTCTGTTAACATCATATTCTAGAGCTCATTAGTGATAAACAATGTGTATTAATATCATTCAGACAAGAACTAAAGATTAAGGTGGAAATCCATTTGCTGTGATGGCCATTAGTCAATTCAAAGCTGTTGAATGATGCTTGAGAAGCTAATATGAATTGGGAGAGTCAGTATTCCATCAGGCAGAGCCTCTCATCTTCCTGTGAAAAGTTCTTTGTCTAAAAAAAGTTACTTAATGAAAAGTACATGCTTGAAAAGAAGACATACAAAGTACTGCCCTATTGGTATCCTCAACGATTATAAAGAGTGGATAACGCCATTTTTGGCTCTGATAGAATCATGTCCATTCTAGGAGGATTGTGATGCTTGTCATAGTGGTTAATTTGGCCCAGTGTTGCCAGCTTAAGTGTTTCCAAATGTAGCAAGTTCTCAGCTTTAGTTCCATTTTCTGGCAGGTCACTTGCTTTTTTTGTAAGCGACTGTATGCTGGGATTTCTCAAGATGCGTCTGAATGAGGGCACAACTTGTTACTCCTTGTTCTTAATTCATAGTAGGGAGATCCCACAAATAGCCTAGCATCAGACGTATGACCATGCAATGTACTGGTGGCACATGTAGCTGTCTTCGCACTCAGAAGCTGTTGTAGAGTTTCACCTGCTCCCTCCTCACACATCATTTCTTCTCCCCAGTCTTCCTGAGTGCCAACATATGTCCATTTCTCTTTATAACTTTACTTTTAATGTCTTTTTCATTAGGATGTAGAAGACCTACGTTGCTGGCAGCCTGTGTGATCTGAGGAACAAACATGGTGCAGACAATGCAAAAACACAAGCAGCAGTTTCAGTCCTGCAGTGGGGCTCCTGTTCCTGTGTCTGGAGAAATAAGTCACATCCACCTGTCTGGTATGTGTTCTCGCAAGCAAAGGGATGAAGTAAGGGGAGGGAGAATATCAAGTAAAGGTGGGGAGAATGGAGTTCTAGATACTTTAATGTGAGTCCAGTTCTGGTGTATACATTTGTTGTAGGAGGACCTAGAGTATTTTGAGAGTTCAAAGGAACCTCAATAAAGAAACTTAGAGTCTTTAAGGTTAAATGTGAGAAAATGCATGGTTTTAGTTTTTTTAAAAAACATAGTAGAGAAGTAGTTTGGCTATTGAATTACTTATAAAACAGGAGATCTGGAAAGGAAGCCTTGAAATGTGTATTTATAAAAGACCTAGCAAGACTTAACAGCTAGAAGCAGAAATTTGCTACCTTCAGGAAAGGTGCCATTTCTTACCAATAAGGGGACTGTGCATTGAAAGATCTTGCTTGGGTGAGCTCATAGATTGTCCTTGTTTGGAATACATCTCCAAGATACACCTTATTCAATGTCTGGGAAAAAAAATTGCAACCTGTGTGTGCAGGAGGTTGGACTAGATGACCCTGACGCTGCCCGTCACAGCCCTCAGAACCCAAAATTCTATGCAAGTTGGAGAAGTGCTAAAGTCACCTGGATGTTTTTGTACCAAATCGCATATGATTTCTTTTAATAAGTTTCATGTACGAATTGTTTGACCCCCACCAAATGAGCCCAGATTTCTCCTACATTTTTGGGTGCTATCTGGGATGTGGTTTATCTGAAGAAATCACTCCAGCCCACTCCTTAGGAAGTCTGCATAAGGGCTTCTCTTATCAGAGATCACCTACTCCTGATGCTGAATGTCTGCAGCCTTGTTTAGAGCGATAATTTCTAATGTCAGCACAACGATCTCATGTTTAACGTCATTTCTTATTTATTCTCCAGTGCATTAATCTCTTTTCAGCAGAATTAAGAGACCATTTCCGTTTATAGAAGGCAGCACAACTGATCCGCGTGGCTGCATTTACCAAACCCCCAGACTGTCAGAACACAAAACGCCTGAAGCTACCCTTCTCCCGTTGCTTTCCACAAGGCTCTAGGTGTCCAGTACCCTCCCCTAATCCTGCCCTTATTTATCCCAGATGAGAGCTAGGGAAGACACTTTTACTCCGTGTTTGGTTTCCAGCTTGCACCCGGGGAGCAGCTCTCATATTTGTAGACAGGGAGCGCCACCTGCCGCAGGCACCAGACTGAGAAAGATGCTTTTGGGGCAGGCAGGATCTATCTGTACTATTTTAATTTAAACCCCTCTCCAGATTTTTTCAGCTGTTCAACTCGAGGATAGAGCTCAGATATAACCCTCCTTAGCTGTGACTAATATCTAGGGTGCTATGGGAGAAGAAGCACTGATGGGATTTCTATAGTTTGTCTAGGAGGAAATGGAATTAATTGCATGAGTACTCTTCTGTTTTGATTTTTGAAATGCAAAGATTTTTTTAAAATTATTTTATTTTATTTTATTGTATTGTATTTTATTTTTTTAAATTTCATTTTGGCTTTTTGAGAAACAGCATACTTTCAGGTGTCTGTAATACTGAAATCGTTCAAAATGTGTGATCTAGAATGAACACCATAGATGCAGTTCCGATATTTTGTAACCTAAGCCTTAGGTGGATCATTTCAACAGGTAAAGAGCAGCTAATCACCACTATTAATCAGAAGAAAATCTTAATTTACACCAATTGAGGGTATTAATTTTCTTTTTGAAACAGTGAATGTAAAAAAATGACCTGTTAAAATCTAGCAGTGAATCAATACCTTCCCTGCAGCATATGGTCTTGAAGACCAGCTTAATCAGACTATCTGATCCCTGAGGGCACTAATAGGCCTTAATGGCCCTGAGCAGCCTCACCTGGGGCCTCCCCTCCACACCTTGCCCGTGGGCTCAGAAGCCCGTTTTAATTTGAGCCCTGGATTTTCCTTATCTGCTTGAGTTACTTTGCAGGAAAGCTGGTCCCTGGCTCAACCTGAAAGCAATTCTACAGATGAGCTAGAAGATAGCAGTTCACAGCTGCTGTGTGTTACCAAATCTTAGCAGATCGACATGATTCAGTTATAATATAAATGCTGAAGCCTCTTCGTTCTTCTGTAGAACTCATCTCAAACAGCTGTGAAGAAGAAATTGTATTTCTGAGGTACAATTTAACCACTGCTGTGATAAGAAGCCAGCAGCTGTGCTGCAAGTCCTGCCTTGTCTTCCCTGCCCAGAAAAGCCTGCAGGTCAGGATGTATTGCAGAAATACCATGACTGTGCAAGAAAAGTCTTACTGGGGAAACCACATCATTGCAGAGCAAAAGTGGTGTGGAAATAAAATGACAAATTACAAAGCTCAGTCCGGGCAAGGAGGTCATGAGAAGTGGTCAGACACTGAAGATTTTTAACATCTTGTCTGTGGACAAGAGCTTGTGAAAACAGGGAAACAGCATGTTTACAACCACAGAACTTCTTGGCCATAGCTAGTGTTGCAGAAGTCTACTTGGATTTCAAGTTAGAAGACTTTTCTACCAAGGTGGCAAAATGTAGTCCAAAAGCTTGGCTGGATTGTACTGAACGTGTGAAAGGATTGAATCTCTGCAAGAAAGTGTCCAAGCAGGAAGTCAGTAGAGCTGTGTTCATCTACACCCCTTTGGATTCCTCCCACCTGAATTGGGCAGTACAGGTTTATTTTTCATGTCATGAGAGCTGGAAGTAGGGCTTGTTACTCTGTGCACCTCGGGCTCTGGTGTGGAACTTGTCTCTTGTAACGACATCTCCTGGAGCTGGTTTAGTGCTTCTGGAATCTCTTACCTGTGAGGTAAGAACTCTTCCATACGAAGCAAGCTGACTGAGAGGAAAAACACTTCCATTGCAGATTATGAGCATAGATCTTGGGTGTTTAGAGCAGGTTTTATGTCGTGAGAAGATTTTCCTTAGACCCTTAAGACCACTCAGTTCAAAAGCAGCATGTTTAAGGCCCATTACTAAAAAGAATAGTGTGCAGAGATGCTGGAGCAGCCTGCAGAGACTGACCTGGAACTGGTTGGTCCATGGAATAATTCAGGTTTTAAGGGTCTCTGTAGGTCTGTTACCTGACTGCTGCACGAAAGCTGTTCTGCTTCTGGCAGGTGGCTCATGGCCTTGTGCCATTGAATTTACAACTGACTCATCTTTTGAAACGCTGGAGTTCTTTCTTCAGGCCCTTGTGGTCACTAGGCTGCCTGGAGGGTAATAGGGGTCTTGTGTGATGTTTGGGCTATGCAATGGCATGATGTGACACCTCCTGCATGGAGAAATGAAGCTGTGACCTTCCTGTGGAGAAGCCACAGAGGAGCTGACAGGCGACACAGCCCCCACCGCCTGCTTTCTTTTGACCGGGCTGGATCCCTGGTAGGGTCTGTTTCAGCCCGTGTATGAGGTGAGACACTTTTCACAAGTAGATCCAAAGTCAGATTCTTTTCCTGTTTGCAGCAGGTATTCTAAAAGCGCCTTGCAATGATCTTTGGTTCTTCTGCCATCGTGTGGCAGAAGCATGCAGGGCTGGTTGTCCGCTATGCATGGTAAGAGCTTGATTCCCTTAGTAGTGACAGCATAATTAATAAAAGGTCTAATAAGACTTGGCTGTGAGCTTTCTCCCTTGCCTCAATCCTCTATCAGGGAAAAGATTGAGGCACCTCTCAACCCCCTGCCAGAGCAAGGGAGTACTAGGAAGGCCTCCTCAGCTTGGGATGGAGGAGTCTGGGACCTTGTCCCAGCAAATTCTGGGGTGCAGGGCTGCTACAAGTGATGCAAGTCCCCCTACTCCTACAAAGGAACAAAAAGCAGATGGAGCCTTAAATTTCCAATATTTGTTCATATTAAAACGGTGTTAGTCATACTGATTTATGACAGTGATTTAAGGCCTTGCAAATAGAATGTATTAGTGTAAGCAGATGGAGTTACAATTTTACCACTTTTGTAAAAATATGAGAGAGCAAGGTGGTACAAGAACCTCATTTGTAAAGGCGGTGGGAGGGAGGGAGGGAGGGAAGGAAACAGTGGGAGAACACTTCCTTCCCCAGCTGTGGTGGACTGAAAGAAGGGGAGTGATGCAGCTGGGAGATGAATGAGACTGTCAGCTGCTGTGTCTCAGTGTGATCTTCCCATCAAGGACCTGGGTAAAAAGCAGGGGATGAGGAGCCACGTGAGCTGTCCTTTTGTATGCTGAAAGCTGGGATTCTTCTGCTGTGTCTTAAATTAGCCAAATGTTGCGTTGTCTTAGCTGTGGCTTTCTCCAAATCTCATTCCCAGGAGTAGAGATGATGCAGCACGTTGCTAATGTGGGATCCATGCTCAGCTGGAACAGCTGTACAATGAGGGAAGCACAGGCTGTTGGAGGCAGAGTATGAGAGTCAGTCCAAAAGTGCTGTGAATATTACATGCTTTAGCCCTCCTTCCTTCTGAAGCCTTTTACTGATGGGTAGTGAATGCAAATATGGGGAAAGATGAGTTGTAGGTTCTTGAATAGCAAGTACCTATGAGTTCAAAATGCACTTGGGCATCTTGGAGCAAAGGGAATCCTCATCCCAGCTCGACTATGCCAGTCAGTGATGACCTGGTGATGCCCCAGCCTACCCTTGATTGGGAGAAAAGGCTCCAATTGCTCACAGCAGCTAAGCACCAAATGGTTTCTGAAGTAAAGCAACTGCTAGACCTGGGGAGAAGAGTTAATTCATCGAATTAGAACAGTTAGGACACAGCATGCACCTCCTGCTTGAGCCTGCTTTGCACTATGTGCAAGTTGACATGCTGGTATCTGGCACAGAAGCCATATCACTGGGTCTATACCTGCCATTCCCAGTGGAGCAGGTGATCCTCAGCTCTCCTAGGACTCTTTTGTCTCTGAACAAGGAAAAAGAAACACCTCTTAAGACGTTCTACTCTGTACACATCTCCTCCTTGCACTGCCTGATGGCAGCTCTTCCCTACAGAAATTTTTAGATGCCTTGTGCATATCATAGAATCATAAGGTTGGAAGAGACCTCTCAGATCACTGAGTCCAACTGTGCCTGTCTCCTTACTGCCCCATGTCCCTAAGGAACTCATCCACCTGCTTTTGAAACACCTCCAGGGATGGCGACTCCACCACCTCCCTGGGCAGCTGTGCCAATCCCTGACCACTCTTTCAGTAAAGAAATTCTTTCTAATGTCCAGTCTAAACCTTCCCTGGCGCAACTTGCGGCCATTCCCTCTCATCCTATTGCTTGTCACTTGTGAGAAGAGCCCAGCACCCACCCTGTCACAACCTCCTTTCAGGCAGTTGTAGACAGTGATGAGGTCTCCTCTCAGCCTCCTCTAAGTTAAACAACCCCAGTTCCCTCAGTCTTTCCTCACAGGGCTTGTTCTCCACCCCCCTCCCCAGCCTCGTTGCCCTTCTCTGGAGGCACTCCAGCCCCTCAATGTCCTTCTTGTAGTGAGGGGCCCAAAGCTGAACCCAGCACTCGAGGTGTGGCCTCACCAGTGCTGAGCACAGGGACACAGTCACCTCCCTGCTCCTGCTGGCCACGCTGTGTCTGATACAGGCCAAGATGCCATTGGCCCTCTTGGCCACCTGGGCCACTGCTGGCTCATGTTCAGCTGCTGTCAACCAACACCCCCAGGTCCTTCTCCACGAGGCAGCTCTCCAGTCACTCCTCCCCAAGCCTGTAATGCTGCATGGGGTTGTTGTGTCCCAAGTGCAGGACTCTACACCTGGCCTTGTTGAACCTCATCCCACTGGTTTCAGCCCATTGATCCAGCCTGTCCAGATCTCTCTGCAGAGCCTCCTTCCTTCAAGCAAATTGACGTTTCTGCCCAGCTTGGTGTCGTCTGCAAACTTGCTAAGGGAGCACTCAATGCCTTCATCCAGATTGTTTATAAAGATATTGAGCAGGACTGGACCCAGCACTGAACCCTGGGGAACACCGCTTGTGACCGGTTTCCAACTGGATTTAACCCCATTCACCACAACCCTTTGGGCCCGGCCATCCAGCCAGCTCTTTACCCAGCAGAGGGTGTGCCTGTCCACGCCGATGGCAGCCAGCTTCTCCGGCAGGATACTGTGAGAAATGGTGTCCAAGGCTTTTCTGAAGTCCAGGTACACCACACCCACAGCCTTTGCCTCATCCATTAAACGGGTAACTTTGTCATAGAAGGTCTGGCAGGACCTGCCTTTGGTGAACCCATGTTGACTGGGTCTGATCACCCGATTGTCCTGTGTGTGCTGTATGACAGCACTCAAGATGATCTGCTCCATGACCTTCCCCAGTACCGAGGTCAGACTGACAGGCCTGTAGTTCCCCGGATCCTCCCTCCGACCCTTCTTGTAAATGGGTGTAACATTTAGCAGTCTCCAGTCTAGTGGCACTTCCCCAGTCAGCCAGGTCTGATGGTAGATGAGGGAAAGGAGTTTGGAGAGAACCTCTGCCAGGTCCCTTAAAACCATTGGATGGATCCCGTCTGGCCCCATGGATCTGTGAGTGTCTAGTTGGCCAAGCAGGTCACTAACTAAGTCCTCCCTGACAGCTGGAGCTTCATTCCCACCATCTCCTGGCTGAGGGGGTTGAGTATCCCTAGCACATTCCTCCTTGGGGTTAAAGACTGAGGCAAAGAGGGCGTTGAGCACCTCTGCCTTGTCCTCGTCCCTCATCGCTACTGTCCCTTCTGAACCCAGCAAGGGAGGCAGAGTCTGCTTGGTCCTCCTGTTGCCACTGATATATTTCAAGAAGTTTTTTCTTTTATTGTCTTTGACCGAAGTGGCCAGTTGAAGTTCTAGTTGGATTTTAGCCGTTCTGATTTTTTCCCTACATGATCTCACCTCATCCTTGTAGTCCTCCTGGGACATCTGCCCCCTCTCTTCCAAAGCTCATAAACTTTCTTCTTTTTCCTGAGAACAATACTAAGCTCCCTACTCAGCCAACCTGGTTTTCCTCTCCATCGACTCACTTTACAGCACACTGGGGTGGGCTGCTCTTGTGCCGCCAGGATTTCCTTCTTGAGAAGCGTCCAGCCCTCTTGCACCCCTTTGTCCTTTAGAGCCACCTCCCAGTGGACTTTATCAAGCAGCCTTCTGAAGAGTTCAAAGTCTGTCCTTTGGAAGTCCAGGGTGGCAGTTTTGCTGACCCCATCTCCTCACTGCCCCAAAAAGTGAGAGCTGTATAATCTCATGATCGCTGTGTCCCAGGTGTCCTCCAGCTGTAACCTCTCCCACAAGGCCCGCTCTGTTTGCAAACAGCTGATCCAGCGGGGCACCCTCTCTAGTCAGTTCACTCACCAGTTGTGTTAGGAAGTTATCATCCATACATTCTATGAACCTCCCTAGACTGCTTCCTTTCTGCTGTGTTGTACTTCCAGCAGACATCTGGAAGGTTGACATCCCCCACGAGAATGACGGGACGCGATCGTGAGACTTCTCCTAGGTGTTTATAGAAGAACTCATCAGTCTCTTCATCCTCGTTGGGTGGCCAATAGCAAACTCCCACCACAATATCTGGGTTTCCACGCACACCACTGAGTTTACCCCATAAACACTCTACCTTATCATCGCTGTTACCGAGTTCTGTACAGTCAAAACACTCTTTGATGTATAGAGCAACCCCACCACCTCTCTTTTCTAGTCTGTCCCACCTAAATAGCTTGTAGCCATCCATGGTAGTGCTCCAGTCGCGCGAGTCATCCCACCATGTTTCCGTGATGGCAATTAGATCATAGTCGCCCTGCCTAACCACAGCTTCCAACTCATCCTGTTTGTTCCCCATGCTGCGTGCATTACTGTAAATGCACTTCAGGTGAGCTGTTGTCACCCCCCCTTTTGCTGTCTACCATGCCCCTCAGATCCTGGGGTGCTGTCCCCATATTAAATTCTATTAACATGGTTGCCATTTCCCTCCTCCTTCCAATGTAGTTTAAAGCCCTCTTAATTAGTCCTACAAGCTTTTTTGAGAAAGCCCTTCTGCTCTTGGGGGTCAGGTGTGTCCCATCACCTGCCAGCAGGCCTGGCATGCCCGCCAACCCGTTATCGAAGAACCTGAAGTTTTGTTCTTCGCACCGCATTCTCAACCATTTGTTTAACTCCTGGCTCCTTCTCTCATCATTCCCTATGACTGAGGAGAAGACCACCTGTGCTTCCGAGCCCTTGACCATTTGTCCTAGAGCTTTGAAGTCCTTTTTAATAGCCTTTAGGTTATTGGTCGATCTTTCACGATTTCCTAATTGGAAAACTACCAGGGGGTAGTAATCTGTGGGTTTGACCAGTTTGGGAAGCTTCTTGGTCACATCCTTGACTGAGGCCCCAGGTAGACAGCAGAGCTCCCTCTGCAACGAGTCAGGTCTGCATATCGATCCCTCTGTGCCTGTAAGGAGGGAGTCACCAATAACTACAACCCTCCGCTTCTTCTTAACAGAAACCGTTTTGATTGAAGGCTTCTCTATTTTTGGCCTGGGGAACATTTCCAGGCTGTGAGTGTTTTCAGTAATTTGGTTTGGTTCCACTTGCAGACCCACGTGTCTATTCTGTAAGGGAACCTGCGGGGCCAGATTTGGTATGGGGGAGGTGCACCTGCTGCGACAAGCAGGAACCTGCTGCCATCCCGCTTCGATTGTAGAGTTGCCCTCCTCAGCTGAGGACCTACGGGCTGGGGGGTCCACCTTTGTACCAGGCACTTCTACCTGTTTGGGCTGAGACTGGGAGCCTTACCTCCCCAAAAAGGTTTTATTTTCCCTCTGTGTGTCCATTACTTTCATCAGGGATTTCCCAATGCTGTACATGAACAAACACAGAGAGGAGAGTGAAGGAGGAAGAAATTAACTCAAGGCAGTTTTCCATTGCCTTGGCCCAACATAAGCACAGTAACAGGGTACGAAGCCAGGAAAATGAGACTTAAAAGCTAAATGCAGAAGCTAGAGTATATGAATTATTTTTAGCAGACAGTTAAGTAAAGTGGATGCTGAGAAAAGTGGGACAAAAGGAGCAGTGCTAGGAGTAAGGGGCGAGGTAGCCTCCCTGTGCTTTGCCTAGCACACCAGCAACACTGACTGAGTCAAGACTGGGTCAGTAGCTGATGAGCTCGTGTCAGTTTGTCTTTTGCCTGTGGGACTTTTCCCAAAGCACTAACTAATCAGAGCAACCAGTCCTTAAACATTACTTACAGACCTTTCCAGGAAGCACTTTTTCTTTGGCAAGCTGTTCTACCTCATTCCACTGCGTGTCACAGCCACCCACCTACTGGCCCTGTTCGTTGGGCTTTAAGGGCACTACACCAGGCACTGCTGGGTCCCCTCTTGGGACCCCTCATTTCAGCCTCTGGGAAGTCAGTGGTCAGGTAGGTTAGGGTAGGTAGATTAGGGTTTAGATTTGTTCACTCACCGGTTCGGGACACTTCTGTATCTTCTGATGCTCCTTGTCTGGGGTGGACTTGTGCTCCTCACAGAGGCTTAAAGATCTTTCTGTCTTTATTGACATAGCATCCTGTGTTGGTACAAGACCCTTGGAAGGAAAAAAGAGCAAAACTGCAGCCAGAAGAACATAACTCTTGAGCAAGATTTCCCAAAGACAGCACCCTTGCCTATACACATTCTTTTATTGCTTACAACACAAGATCCAACTTCATCTCAGACAGCATAATTTCAGTAACACAGTAAGTCTTCAAACAGGTGGCATCTATGATCCCCTAAGGACAGAGGTTGACTTGAAGCTGCGTTTTGGCCCTTTCTGCACTATGCAACAAGTATTTACACCCAGGGTACAGGACAATCCTAGAGAAAGCTTCACAGTCTCACTCTGGCAGTACTCAGCACGCCCACCACTGCTACAGCCTGCAACAGCTAAGCTGGATGCAAGCAGCTGGGTTCAAGGAAAAATACAAGGACAGCTCATACTTTGTTTGCCCTTGACAGAACTGAGATGTAGCCCAAGGAATACAAGCATTTATACCTAGTGGCTCAATGGCAGCTTAAAAAATTCTTTGTATGTTAGAAGGTGTCCAAAAGTTTCCTTTTCACACTTTTCTCCAGCTTGATACTTTCTAGTCAGAAAAGGAAACCAGTGACTATGCTCCAGCTGAAACATCTCAGACCCATCTCTTTCAGCCAGTGATACACCATGCCCAGTGTGATGGTACACCTCTCATTCCCAATGGGGTGTACCTGTGAGCCTCAGTTATACTGTAGATCCACAAGGTAAAATACACAGGGAGTTCATAACATTATCCTCTACAGTTTCAGAAATGTGCCTGTTTAACAGTTGCCTCCCTTTTTCTGAAAAAGCTGCCCTGCTGCCAGCATCATGCAGGGCATGGAGTGGCACATCTCAACAGCTGTGCAGTAATTCACAACCAGACACAGGTATCCTCCGGCCAAGAGGGTCTCACCTTATTCCCAGCCCTCTGCCAGCACTCAGTGCAGGGTCTGTACATACACAGACCTGTTCTGAGTACACAAGAGTCACTGCAGAACTATGACTGAAAAACTCATTCCCCTGCCTGACAGCCACAGCTGCAAGGTGCAAGGAAGATGTATGTCATCCACATACCTATTCTCTTCGTCTCACCTCTAGGACATCTCTTACTCAGTAGATTGAATAGGTTCATTTTCCTGATAGCCTCTCTTTCCTGAAACAGAAAGGAATTTACACAGTGCTGCAAACCACACAAAGAACAGTAAGTCTCTATGCCTGAACATTTAAGTATTGGAACATACAAGCACTAAAAGCTTCCTCATAATTTCTCTGCTCTAGAAGGTGAAGAATGGAAGAGAAGTTGCAGACCATGACTTAGTCTAAAAGCAGCTAAATATTTCACCCCAAGGGCACTGCAGCTGCAGAGTCCCTCCCCAGCATTACACAGGCATTAGTCCACAGATCCTGAAGCTCCTCACAGAGCACTTACTGCCACTGAGTTGCAGACAAGAAGCTTGGATCACTCAGCAAAAGAAGCTCTTGGAACATATTTAATTTAAAAGCCAAATATAGTATCAGGATGATTCTTAACAACATTCCTTTAATAAAAAAGATATGTTATTTGCCCCAAAATTTATAACTTTCAAATGAGAATTTGATACCTGATATCTCTTTTTCAAGTACCTATGCTTTCCATTCCTACAATTGTCATTTTACCCCCTATAAAATCCCAAAGGTTGTATTAACTTAAATTAAATTGAAAATCTTTGAATAACCATGCTTAAGTTCAGGTACCTGAGGCACAAAACCCAGTGATGTTGCCTCCCCAACATCCTTGTGCTCAGCAGTGCTCAGTAATTCAGTTGCTCAAAATGAGACATAATAATCCACTCCTGTGACTTGCTGAAGGACACAGAGCAGAGCTAAGGCTTCAGTCTGAGTTTCCTAGCAGCCAGCACACAGCACATCACATCACAAAGCACACTGTAATTCAGCTTCTCAGAGCAAGAGGGGTCAGTGTCACAGGCTTGGCTAAAGGAAAGTGGAACTCTCCCACCTCTCTGCCTTCAATGGCTTTATTTTCTGTTTCTGGTGGGCCGAGCCACTTGTTTAGGAGGGCAGAAGATACAACAACCAGAGCTTTATTCAAGATGACATTTGTATCCTGAGAGCCTTCAGTTTCACCTTTCCTCTGTGCTGTGTGACTCTGCATCCCCAAAACACCCACTGCCTCTAATGGGAAGCCAAGCTGACACACACGAATGAGGTTCCCCATCTTCAACCCAAACTCAGCTCACATCAGTAACAACTTTGCTTCTGAATACCTACCTCTAGCCTTGCAGCCAAGAGAACTCCTTGCCCTGCAACAGCACATTTGATGCCTTGTGCTGATGCATTATACTTTCTGACAGAAATTTCAAAAGTGCCCCAAGGTTATCAGCTATAAAAGCAGCTAATATGACAGTGGAGGTTTATCCAAGCATTGCTCCAAGCCATGAGACTGGCAGCTCATCAATAAAGAAGGGACACTAGGCACTGAAATGCTTCAAATCAAGCAACACATCCTTAAAGAGGATGCTAAAAATAGAAAAGCAAATCTGCTTCTTCCAAAATGCACAGCTCCCTTAGTGCTTTAGTTCCCAAAGCCAGCATAACAGATGGGTATCTGATGAAGTCAGATATGAAATGGAGGTGTGTGTCTCTCACCTGTTTTCTTAATAGTCACTCAGCAGAGTGCTTTTTGCTTCTCAAAAAAGAAAGTGCCCTGGACTAAAAAACCCTTGCAGAGACTCTTAAGCTCCTTCTGGTGGCCTAACAGGACCTGTGCTTGAAATGCAAATGCTACTAAGCTTCAGCAGCATTGATAAGTCACCCAGGCAGGGGAGCTGAAGGCACCAAAAAGCAGGAGGGGTGTTTCTCAGGACAATGCCAGCAATTCCTTCCCCACCAGAGGGTGTAAATGCAAGTGGAATGAAGAACCAAAGCTCGACTTTGATCTGGACTTACTCGTATAAGTGCCTAACATACAAATCAAGTATGTCTGAAAACCTTGAACAAACCTTTTTCCATGTGTTTTTTGCTGCAGATCTTCTCCTCTTCCACAGTGTTTTTTCTTGTCTCCTTTCCCAGGGCTTCCTATGGAGAGCTGCTCAGTAACATATGAAGCTGAAAAAGAGAAGTGCAGATATCTGAGGTCTTCACAGTTCTTTTTATTTTTTTCTTTTCAGGAACTCACCTGATTTGCATCAGCTATTTCTTTTACATTGAAGCACGAGTCTAGGAGCACAGGCTCACACTGTCAAGTGGCTGAGTTGGCACTTGTCAGCTGAGATTTAATTGCTCACCACATACATAAAGCTTCCTGCCATTGCAAAGAAAATGTATCAAGCTGGGTGACTGACACAAAGGCATTTTACTTGGTATCTTGAATTTGCACAGTGAATGACTGCTTCATCTGGTGAGCATGGACCTGGCCCTTGAGAGTGCAAGAAGGTGGGAATGTGCTTGGCTGGCAGGAGGCTCTTCATTCCCTTTGTCACTTTCCTCAGCAGTTCAATCCTAGGGTGTTGGCTCAAGTAGGTTCAAGCCAAGGACAGGTAGGTTCAGATCAGATTGTTTCTAACTGAGATTATGTTTTACATTTTTAATAAAGTATGGTCACAGAGCATGCATAGGATATTTTACTACTTCTAAAATGGACCATGCCCTTGTTATGTATTTTAAAGAGTGGGACACAAATTAGCAGAAATGACATTCATGTGGCACCTCAGCTCTCTCCTCTGTCTGGAGACATGTTCCTCACAACACAGGAGTTACTGGCTTTCTGCCCAGCTTCTAACACACATTCGCTTGCACAAGCAAAACTCTTACTAGACCAGCAGAGTAGGTCTGAAGAAGCTTGTGCTGCGGTAGGGTAGCAATAAAATTTATGTTCAGCTAGCGTTATCATCAATTTAGCAATGACTACTTTTCCTACACCCACAAATACAGGTGGCTTTTGGGACTAGTGTTCATGATCCCGGGGTTACTATACTTTAGCAAACAGACCTAAATTTAAGTCAAAGGACTCTGATTTAAATAATGAAAGTGCAAACAGCACAGAAAAAGTGAAAAAAAATTGTTAGTTTGGGCCCCTCAAAAAGTCATTACAGTACTAACAAACACAACAACCTACACAGATGTAATATAGCAGGAAGTGATCAGAGCCTCCAGGAAACCAGACCACTTCTTAACCAGGTCACCACTGGCAGGCCGGAGATAACCAAAAACATTCCCTTTCCTGGTAGAACTGGATATCTGTTTTCCAAAACCACTCAACACAAGCTCTCTCTAGGTAACGAAGAAAAATTTACACAGCTTTTGACTTAAGAGAAGCTAATACCAGAGATAGCCACTTGAATTGCAGCAGGCGTGTTTAGAGACAGAACAATGATCCCACTGCTGCCAGGATGATGGCATGCCACTCCTGTCTCTGTCTGGGACAGGCACGTGGCAGGCATTAGGAATATCTCACACACAGACCCTTGGAGGAATACCTTGGAGCACAGACCCAAGGAAACCAAGCAACACCTCCAACACTACAAAAATTGATCTCCAACTGTTCGCATACAGGTTGCCACTAAAGTGTACGGCAGGGATCTGATGTTAGTGTGTCTGGCTGTTCCTAAATACAGCTGATTTCAAGAAATTGCAGCAGTGTGGATTTCAAAATGCATTTGCTAAAGTATCTAACATGGTAGGTCCAGCATTTCCACTGTTGTTTGGCCTTAACCCTGCCATATGGGACATGTCTGCATAAAACATGGTACCGTTGTGGTGCATAAACCCACTGAGGATGAGAGAAAACAATCCATAAGTAAAAAACTTCATGTTGTTTTTCAGTTGAAAAAGAAGTCTGGAAATTTGGAAGGCTGTTTTTTTAAAAGCTGCCTAGTATGTCAGCGGAAAAAAAGAAGAAAAGAAAAAGAGAATCAGCCTTTTGCATGTGATTCATGTCTAAAAACACCCACGCAGCTCATCACGCTGACCTCAAAAGACAGAAATGCTGCACCAAGACACTTTCAGAGAGGGAATACATGGGCACTAAAGCACAGTTAACAAAGAGCCCATGAATTATCAGCTCTTCAGGGCTAATCTGCTGAGCAAATATTAATACAATTAGTGCTGATCTCTAAGTCTCATTATTTTCAAGTTATACTGAATTTTTTGAAGGACAGAAACTAGTCACAGCCTCCGATAGCTGGGAGAAAAAAAAAAAAAGAGAAACACCTAACGAATCAAAGAACCCTTTCTTTTCTCTCTGTGTAAGCAAGCAAGCAGCAGCTGGGTACAGCCTGAATGGCAGAGATGATGCTTAGGGTTGCTTTTATCGGGCTGTTCCAGAAACACCGTTCATCCAGCTCTCAAATAGTGGAATTGCCTATGTCTGCTTCTTCTGTTGTCTTGATCTGTCACATATCAAGCTGGCTTAGAGTTCCTGAAAAAGGGAGCTCTGAAGGGCCTGTCAGAGCCCTGTGCTCACGCTCTGGGTGCCTGTACAGTAAAACTATGCTCCATCTGTGGCTCAGCACAGCCCAGCCCAGGCATGAGGCTGTTCATGGCTCCCTAGAAGTGAAGAAGTTGCATATCAAGGTGTGACCTAGAGCAACAGGCCAGCCACTGTCTCATCTCTATAATCTTCATTGAATCAAGCAAAGAAAAATCCCCTCTTTCTTCATCTTCATTAGAAGAATAAAGAAACCTACTGCTTGGGTAACTGCAGATGAATGTGCACAAATAATTATGAAATTATTATCTGTGACTTAGAGAGTGGTCAGATACCAGGGGGTTTTAACTTCTTTTTGCACTGATCCATGCGTTCTCCAGCCAGTTTCTGACTTCATAAATTTTAGGGTGACTTGTAAAGTAAACACATCCATCGAGGTAGAATCACTGGAGAGTTTGCAGAGATCCTCATCTCCTCAGTACACATCCAAGTCTGTAAATTGTAGCCCTGTGGAAAGTACAGCTGCCCTGCCAAGGATCTCGCAAATACTAGGCTTGCTGAAGGTACGAAGACTGGGACTTTCCAGCTGTTGAAACACTCATTCCTCATCCCAATCAGCACTGGGTGGGGAGTGGGTAAAGAACTGTTGGTAGGCTCACAGTCCCAGAAGATGTGGGCCCCCAGCCAATCAGAATGACCACACATCAGACTGTTTTGGTTGTCTGTTTTGTGGGTGCCTCTGTAACAATCCCTCGATGTTCAACCCAGTTCTTGTTAAGAAATGATTGCAGCTATCCATTGTGTGAGCGCTGTAACCTGCGGCACAGAACACATCTGTCCAGAAACAGTGAATAAGGTGATGTACACTGCCCAGCTACAAAACCCACAACAACAATATCCAAGTACCAGCCATAGCTTCAGCCCTTGAAGATGGGGAAAATCTCTAGATCCTCAGGCAACCAGAGTCACAAGATATGCACAACTAAAAAGAAAAACCCCTACCATGACAGCCTGAGCATTGACTCTCCCTTACCGCCCCAGCCAAGACCTCTCTGCAAAGTGCACTTCTTGGAGTTATTTTGGAATGACATGACCTGCATTAGCTCTTACAACTTATCCATGCCTTATCTGCATCCATGATAGGTTTTTTTTTACATTTTTAACATTTTTAAACGTTGTTCTGGGGAATTCATGACATAATATTGCAGTTCAAAACCAATATATGCCTGAATGTAAAACACTTTGTGAAATTATGAAAAAATATCAACAGGCAAAACTGACAAAATTTTATCCCCCAAAAATGAATGAAAACCAGTTAGCAATACTATGACATATCTGTTTAAATATTTTGTAATAATCCATCTTTTGCTTTCCAAATATACTATTTTTAGAGTTTAAAACAAAAAGGTTGTATAGAAGAAAAATCAGATGACGTAAATTTCTAAGTTAAAGAGAGCATAATGGGTCACATGACTGTCCAGCAGTCACAGTATCTCACTTCTAACAGGAGCTGAAAACAAAGGGAAAGTAAGAGCAAAGCAAATCCATGAGATACAAACTTTCTAATAACTTAAAACCCATTCAGCTCGTATGACTCTGAGGTAGAAGCGACTCCTCCGTCTTTAGCAGCCCTACCAGGAATGTCTTTCATTAGTTGACCATTTTTCTCTTGATCCCTCATAAACCTTTGCCATTTGCGATGTCCCTTTGCAGGATGATATACAGTTCAGCTGCCACTGGAGTGAAGAATCACAGCCTTTTGCTTGCTTCCAAACTGCTTCCATCAGTTTTATTTGATGCCTCCAGATGCTTGTAGTGAAAGAGGTCAACAGTCGGTGTCCAACCGCTCTCTATATTCTGCTGACATGTATACATGCTGTGCACGTACAGATGACATACTGGAGTAGATATTGGATAGTATAACAACAGATACTGGAATTCAGTATAATACAATAATATAAAGTCTTTTGATAGACTGATAGATCATCCTCCCCCTAAGTTGTCAAAAGGCAAGAAATTTCAAAGGCTTCATTTTCAACATTTCTGCATGAAAAACAACTTAAAAATAGCAGAACTTCCTTTGATACAAAAAATCTGGCTTCTGCTAAGCAGTGCTCTTGAACAAGCACATTATGTGGCACTTTTCTTCCATTGTTTCTTTGGAGAGACAAGCTCTGTGCTGTCCCCCTTTCCAGGTGACGTCTGTTACCAGTGAGAGGATGTGACAGGCAGTTCAGAAGTTTCCTTTTTCACCTACTCAAGAAAGGAGAGCTCTGAAGCTTGCAGTGGTGAAGTGACTTCTTGCCATTTTCTCTCTTTGTGCTTAGCTGCAGGTTTCCACCTCTGGTCTGCAGCACCCTAGGGAAAATACATACTACTTGTAAGCTGTCAAGACAAGGTAACTCACTGAGGAAGTCATAATCAGGAGGCTTAAATTAGCTGTACAGGGGGATGCATCCTCACCGAAAAATACTTAGATGTTGCATACTGATCAAAACTGACAACAGAGGGCAGTCCTGGATGTGGTGGTTAGCAGAGAAATGATAAAACCAGCATATTTTCTTCTCCCTCTTACATTGTGAAATACTGTTTCTCTTCTCTTTCAACTTATGCACACTATTGGTCTCTATCCATTTTAACCAGAACAATGCAGAGGCTTCCCTCTCACATTTGATATGCATTGTTTGTTGGTTTGGTTTTTAATCCTCTCCTCATTTGCCCCTTTTCCTTTTCTCCAAAGAGCTTTCTTGCATGGCAAATGGCAGCCACCTGCCTCTATTGTGAGCATGTTCGCATTCGCAAGCAGCCACTTTACTGAACTCAACTGCCTTTGGGCAGAAGCAGGCCCAGCTGGGACTGAGATCTACAAGTGGACAATTAGCAGCCAAGTAGTGGACTAAAGCTGGTTATTTTTATTGCTGCCCTGAGGAGATAGGTCAGGCAAGGCAAAACATTAGTATAACCAGCAAATTGTAAGCATCTGAAGCTTCTGCAGGCCTTGAAATGCCTGTGTGCTACATTTCTGCACAGCACCGGGTAGCAGGAAGAGGTTTTTAGCACCAAGTTTATAGCAAGAAAGCTATTGAAAGAGAAGCATGAAGCACCCTTGATTATTGCTATTCATGTCTCATTTTTTAAAAATAATTTTTGTATTTTTTCTTTACTCACCATGGTACAATTTTTCCACGCTGGCTGCCAGCACCACTGGTCACTGATGGTGCCAGAATGGCATCTTCCACTCGTGCATGCACGAGGTAGATAGCCACCCTCTGCGCTAAACCCAGGTACCCAGAACCAGGTCAGAGACACAGAGCAGATTCCATATAACCATCTGTCCGGTCCTGCTGCCAGAGGAACTGAAAAGGAGGTGGTCACAGTTTTCTTATGCTTCTTTGTTCATCAGCACCATCAACCAGTGTTGTAGTTCGGCAGAGCTGGGCTGCCCTGTCAAGTGAGGATGTAGATCAGAGGTGAACATGATGGAGAAGTAGCCTTAAGGTGTGGATCTGCCAGTGTGAAACTGCAAAGCCTGCTGGAATGACTGCCCTCATCACAGACATCTGGCTGGACTTTGCTTCTTTCCAATTTTCAATTGTGTTTTACCACAGGAAATGGGATGTTAGAGACAGAACTGGAACCTGCTTGTTTGAACCCTCCATGTGCAGTTGTGACTGCTTTTCAAGCCACAGTGACACCGCACGTAGTGCCAACCTGGAAGCTGAGTTCCCAGAATAGAGGCACATGATTTTTTTTAAATCTGTTGTGATGTCAGAAAACTTCCCTTTTTAGGTTTTGCCTCATATGTTGGCTATAACTTGCTCGTGAGTGCTGAGACAGAAATAGAAGCTAGCAGTTAACGTAGGCTAGGATTCACAAAATCGTTTGAAGACATTAAAGATCATTAAGAGGGAGACAGAATCTCCTACATAGCTTTTATTGCCTTAACCTCATGGCACGATGAGAGGAATAAAATGTGATGGAAATACACAATATTTTATTGTAATGCAAGGAAGCTCTTCCAACATCTTTTATATCTATCATTGTGAAAGACTTAAGGCACCAAGTAGATAAATGTTTGGCCTAAAAAAGTCGAAGGCTTAGAAGGTGGGACAGAGGGACTTCCAGAGCATGATTCATCTCTCCCTGCAGCAACTGGAAGGAATCATCTTGGAGAAAGGGACTATAAAAGTGGCTTTTGGTAAAAGCTTCACCTGAAGACATCTGAAGCACATATGTATCAGAAGCAAAATGAGGAATTAGAGCCTGTCCACCCATGGGTGCCTACAGCTCCATCAGTGAAATTCCCAGCAGCTGTGGTCTTCGTGACAAGCTGAAAGCTGCTGAGGGCCCAGCAGGATGAATTCAGACAGCACCTCTTTTCACTTCTAAAATTGTATGGGCTCTCCTGAGCTTGTGCCCATTGGCAGGGCACTCTTCCCAGACAGACGAAAACTCACCTCACTTCTAAACATCTGTTCAGTCAAAGCATCAAACACCTCTGCCTCAATCAGTGAAGCAAAAATATCAGAGTCCAAACAGCTACACTAACTCGGCTAAGAGGTTGGTAGAGATGTTGTACATGTAACCCCAAAATATTTATTGTTCTTTCTTGCTAGTTATTTACCACAAACCAAGCAATGACGCAGCACCTGCAGATAGACTCATGTGCATACACTTCTTAAGGAGCCTGTAAGCACATCCAGGGACCACCTACTGCTCAAGCAGTTGATAAAATCTTGCTTTCCAGTGTTAAATAGAGAAAGAACATAACTTTAGGGGGGAGCAAAACATGAAAAATAGCCAACTTCCTGCCAACCAACAGTGAAGTACCTAATCTTTTCTATCCCAATTCAGTTCCTCCTATTTCCCCAGGTCAGAAATGGCAGCTTTGCTTAAATACTCAGAAAGAAGCCATTAAATTGTGAGTTTTGGAAAGCAAAAGGACTTCTTCAAGTGTTACTGCAAGTATAGCAGTTTGCCTTATAAAACACAAATTAAGTGGAACAGAAGCCTTCCTCCAATTCCTTTACTAGATGCGTTTCCTTAAAGAGATGTACAAGTGCTGCCCCTTGCCCACTTCATCCCCCCTTCATTCACCTCCTTACTTCTTCTGAAAATCAGGTAATGCAATTTCAGACCACCCATTACGCTCAGTAACCCTGAGCCAACCAAAGCGAGACAGAAATGCAAAGAAAAAAATAAAAGAGCTAAAGAACAAACCTTGATGCACCTCATGGGAAAACTCCTGCATGCAGCAAGCACATCTCTTCAGCATGGAGTTGGAGGGCTGTGTTGCTTCACAAGAAATAGCAAAGTTCAGAGTTAGATGGGGGCATGGTATCTAAGATAGGACTTTTTTTTCCCTTTTAAAACCCGTTTGTCAGTGATTGGTATCAGTCATTTCCAACTTCTTTTTGCTTCTGAGTTGGAATCTTCACCCTTTCAAATCTATGGCTAACTACAGATTTACTGTTCTACCACTGTATCTTTAGCAACAAGACTTTGTCTTTCACTATCTTATCATAATTTCATAGTATTCCCCCCTCCTTTTTTCTTTTTTCTAATTTTTTTTTTGAATCATTGAGTTTGCCAAGGTATCTCACTCCTTTTCCAGCCTTTTTTCTCCAGGAGCCTCTTGAAAGAGCACAAAGCCTGTGACCACCAATCTGTTGCAGAGTTACTTGCTTTTAGGTGCTATGATTCAATTAGCCATCCAAATAAAGTTTTTTTGATTGACACCTGATTCAGCTATGGCACAACTGGGGTCCAGTGCTGATGAAAAGAATGTTCAGCCCCAGAAGGCCCTCCTGCCTGTAAACCAGGAAATCCCCAAATGGATCCATAGAGCCACAAGAAAAACATCTCCAGAACAAGAGGTGTGAGTGGTTTCCAGAGAACATCTCTGAAGCTCACAGTCTTTGGTCCTAAACAATTTAAGAAGGGGATTATAATTATTTCGAAAACACAGTCTTAACCACACGTTTTCATTGCTGTAGAACAAGAAGCAAGAACACAGTCCTCTGCCTAGAACATTTTTTTCCATTTCAAGAGAACTGCAGTGAGCTACAGAACATAGTGCGGAGTTCATAAAAGTACATCTCTAGGATTATTTATCTCTGCGGTAGAAGTGAAGGTCTCTGCCTGGTGACTTTCATGTTGTTTCAGATAGGGATCCTTGGAAGATTTCAATTTTAGATCAAAGATTTATGAACTTCATAATAGCAACTGTAGTCTGCAGGTGATCTGTGCAAAGGCACATGGCATTTGAGGACAAAACTATTTTAGTTCACAGAGGTTTGTTTTGGTTGGGGTTTTGGGTGGGTTTTAGCATTTTTTTTATTTGGTTGGGGTTTTTTTAAAAAAAATAATACATGAGACTTGCACCTTAGAAATGCTTACACACATACCTAGACCGGCAGTCAAGTTAAAAAGCAAAGTTAAGTACATTTACTTATCTGTTACACCTTAATATTAGGTTTGCTAATCGCGGAGGGAGTCCTCATTCACTTAAACCAGTACAGAGCCTGCAGTAAGGTCAAAGATGGAGCATTTCTGCGCCTATGCAACTCTTACTCATCCCTGGCTGGTTTTCATCTCTCTGCCACGCAATCATTACAGGAACAGGGCCCATCACCCCAGACACCTGCGAGTCCATTCATGGCAACATCGTTACAAGTCCTCCTGATTTGTCCAGTGCTCCAGTGCTGAACAAGTTGACCTTAAAATTTGATGTCAAGGTGTTGATGGCTTAGAATATTTGGAACACTTGGTCAGCTCCCTCTCCATCTTAAATTAGTTTCCAGTTAATTTATAGGGTATTCTTCTTCTAGGATTTGGTTGTTGCCTTCAAGCTATGCTTTGCAAGAGACTGAAACACCAAGGGAGCCATGAGTGGTAAAACAAGTACATGTAATCCTTTTTGCATGGAGATTCAGGGCTGAATTTGCGGGAAGCCAACAATTTGTGGTAACATAATTCCAACTGAAAGATAAAATTAGTAAGGGCAAAAAAATAAAGGGAGAGCAAGGGACTATGATGTTACATCACACAGTCTTCCGGGATAGTTTTAAATCTGATTTAAGACTTCAGTTCCCAAGACCTGCCACTAGATGGTAATAAAAACTAAAGTAATAAAACTAACCTCGCATTAACATCTCTGCCAACTGCAGCCACAGGAGTTTCCCAACACTACATCAGCGTCTTTTTGTGTCTGTGAGCCCAGAAGAATGTTGCTTGCCCCTTCAAAGTCTACTAGATTGACACTACCTCCTAACCACAACTTGCAGTAGCTGGGCTCTTCAGCTGTGCTAGAAAAGCACGTTGCGCAGGGGTACCCGCCGGTGGGGCTGGCTGGCACGAGCACAGGACAGAGCTAATCCATATTATGATCCCCTGTAGAGCCCTGGCTATACAGCACACGGGAGCTTTAGGCAAGTCTTTGCTCCACATTCATGCAGACACCCACCCTTCCAGTAACCATCCGTGCTTTCCACACCGCTCCCAACTAAGATGGGCTTCCTGACCTACAGTTCAGAGAGGAAAACAAGTGTTCCCTGGCTGTGTCACAGAAACGACTGGGAGGGACTGCTAGGCTTTGTGCTAGTCCCTGCTAGCCTGGTTGTGGCTCAGATATCCCACTCTTTCACTGCATTTAGAATGAAGGGGAAATAGGCCACATTTGCTTTCTGCTCACATAGATCCCCGTTTCTCTGAGATTAAGTAATCTACTGAAAAGTATTCCGTAAACTCGGGAATAATTACAGCCTTCAGTTTCCCAGAGCAGATATCATACCAGATATTGAAACTGGACCCTTTAGTAGGGTGGCACCATTTTGGGGTCCAAGACCATTTGAGACAGTCTGGGACAGAGCCAGGCTTTCAGCAGAAAGGCTCACTGGCAAGCTTGAGGATGCCTATAGATGGCAAGGTGTCCCAGCAAAACAGTCTCCACCTAAACAGAGCCTCTCAAAATATTCAGGGAAAATTATTGGATTTGGGGTACAAAATCAGCCTCAAAACCAGTATGACTTCAAAGCCAGTTCAGAGGTCTCCTTCCATCACCTCGTCACCAGTAAAACCAGTGCTTTTGTAGAGACACCCACATGGATGCATCTGCTTTGTCACTTCCCCCCCCAAGAATGTCTCTTATGTTTTCATCAGTTTATTACCTGTGGTTACCTGAACTAGTTTGGAGCATAGGGTTCATTGCTCTCCTGCTATCCCCTGTAGCCTATTCCTGGCATTTTTCCTTCCTTCACATGCCTTCTGGCCTGACTTTACAGAACCACCAGACTGAGTGCTTCAGCTGCCCATTTCTAATCTTTCCTGCATACACCAGGAGAGAGCATAACTGGTTTGTGTTATACAAAGCAGTCTCACAGCTTCAGGAGCCCTGGTTCTCTTCAGATGCAAGATGATACGCATAAGGAATGGGGGAGTTTTGCTGTTGCCAAATAGGACCGTTCATTACATTTCTTGTAGCAAGGCAAACCCAGCGTACCATGGTCCCGGCCACAGGGGGCTTCCAGAAGGGAACACTTGCCCTTCCTCTTTGAGGAAGGTCTCCACAGAACATCCGCCTCACTACGGCACACATACCCAGGCAGGGCCTCCACGTACTGGTGCTTCCACAGAGATTTCTATCTCCCTTTAGCAAGACTTGAGTAGTCTGGAAGGAAAAATCTTAAGTAGAACATTTAAAACACTGAAATAAATGGGACCGCTCAAAGCACTGCACTACTCGGAAGGTGTCAGAAGCTAAATTGTTCCAGAAGCACTGAACCATATGCTGTCAGGAGCAATCCTGCATGGCAGGGAGAGGATGGACAAAGCAGCCTGATAGGTCCCTTCTTTCCATCCTAACATCTATAATTTCTCTCTTAATGACTTGTAATTGTGTCCTACATGTCAGGACACATTTTGATTCCTTGCTTGATAAAGTGCTGGGGCCAGTAAGATCATTCAATTAACTGCACAGTCCAATATCTCCCCTAGCACCAAAACCTCCCATCCCAAATCAGCCAGGATCGTCTTTCTGTACCTCTTCAAGAGCCCAAGGGGGAAGGGAACATAGCAAAGAGAAACATTCATTCTGCTCATTTAAAAATGTAAAACACATTCAGGACTGCGTGTAATAGTGTTGTAAATCTTATTTCCATAAAGTACCTCCAGGGCTAATTCACGAGACATTAATCATATTCCAGCTTCTCCCAGCTGTTAACTCATCTGCAGGGTTTTTAATAAAAGATTTTGTGTGCATTTTCAAGAGGCAAAATCATAGCAACAAGGTCTGGTCTACTCAGAGCAGAGATTTCCATTGTCTGGAACAAAGGCCACCTTAGAGGCTCCCAAACTCCCATCTCACAGGTTTCGCTTTGCAACTGAGCCCTCCCCGGCTCCAACCAGGGATACCTTACTCTCCATTCAATGACACCCTATGGTGATGAGGTTTGGCTAAGGGACAGTCAGTGATGTATTTCCAGGTCACTTCCTTCAAGTGCAATCTGATTTATTCCCAGCAGTTCATTGGCATTGCTCAGTGACAGAACCTTTAATTATTCCTTTAAATTTCATTCAAATGCCAAGCACGGCCTTCCCCCTCCCTATAGTCTCTCAGAATTATAATCTGATTTCTGGATAAACACACTGTTTCCTTTTATCCTTCCTGTCTGAAAGCTCTTCTTTCCAGGAAAGGCCTTGCTTCATCTCAATGTTAATGTTAGGGAGGTGACAAACTCTCAGGGAGTCTCCTCTCCTGGGGACCCGGGAACATGATTGTCCCTGATCAGGGAATGCCACAGCACACCCAGAGAGGTGGGGTACACCTCTTTAAGATGCTGTACATAGCAATCTCCCTTGGCAAGACAACAAGTGACTCCAAACAGCAAGAACAGGGTGACCAGACATTGGTGTGCTGCATTACAATGTATTTTCAAAGTCCTCCTCCACTAGCATCCCTTCCAGCCCCAACACACAGGTCCACGTGAATCCACTCACTCGTTCCCCGGTCTTCATTGACTTCTTCTCTCTTTTTACCCCTTGCAAAAGCAGCCTCCCAGACTGCTACATTTATGCCTCCCCATTTAACCAAGTTGTTTTTCCCTTCAGGTGAGCCCGGGATAAAAGGATAGGGCTGGCCTCAAGTTACCAGCCAGACAGCAGCTCTACCCTCACCCCTTTCTTTGTCAAGATCCTTTTCCATATGCAAAGCCAGATTTGGGAGGATTCCATTGTCTAAGTCCATCCCTTAAATCAGCTTCTTGGCCAATCCCGTTTTAAGTGTACTCCACAATCAAGGGAACGTCACTGTGGCTGCAGAAGCCCCTCTCTGGTTCTCCTTAATTACACAGAATAACATTAATATCAGCCTCAAACTAGAGAAGCTCAAAGGGAAGTGGCAGAGGCTTACCAAAATCAGTTTCCACTTCAGTATGAGGGCTGTAAAAATTAAAACCTAGGTGCCACCTGCTTTCATCAAAACGGGAGAAAGCTGGGCATCTTCCCAATATCAGGACAGGCAATTTGCTGTAGGGGCACTCACTCAAGGTAATGTTCCCACCTGAGAACTCAATTTTTCTTTGAGTTACTTAACCACTTCAAACAAAAAAACCCAACCCATTTTAAAATGAAAAATACCACTTCACACTAAATTGTCCAGGTGCTTAGATCTATTATTTTCCAAGGGAAGCATTTCAACTTTTTCTCTCCTTTTCTCAGCTGAAATTAATCAGCAAATTTGCTTTAGTTCTCCAAGTTGTGTCTTTAGAAAGAGAAATCAATGGGTGTTACTAAATTTAGGAAAAAAATTCTATTTTTTAAAAAAGGACATGGGTAACAGAAAGCCAAATTAAGCATATGTGGGACTGCATTAGATTTAGACAGAGCCACAGTGAAAAGAGAGACTTGTCTTCACTTTCACTGGAGCAGAAAAAGTGCAAAAGCTTAGTAGTAACTGTTGATGGGCAAAGAAAAGCTCCATATTTCAGCTTGTGCATCTTTCCCCATAGATTTCCTTACAGGCCGGCTTCAACCTCCCAGTCTTACCACAAGCATTTGTGGTGTCAGTGCCCTTATAATTCACCCCTCCGATGATTCCAGATGTGGAATGGGACTAGCAGATCTTCCAAGCTTCCCTACCAGCTCTTTTGCCAACTTGAGGGACCCCAACAGCAGCTCTAAGGCTGACAGGGGGGCCTCCAGCTGCTCACAAAATCCAAGCATTCCCCAGCCTCGGGTGGGCTTTCAGCCTGCTGCCTTACAAGCAAGGCAAAGGCAACAAATGCCTGCACAGACCATTGAAACACGACATTGTCCTTGCACCTCTTGCAAAGTTGCCCCCAGGCGAGCTGCTGCTGTACAGCAGAGGCGAGTGACCAGCATTTACTGGGAACAGGGACCTGGCTCTAAGCCTGTACCCGAGCACACAGCTCAGGGAGGTCTGACCTCACTAGGAAGTCCTTCAAATATGTGTGAGGATAAAACAAAAAATACCTGAGCAAATCAGAATCAAAATGCTGATTGCTGCCGCATTTTAGAGAAGAAAGAATAATCAGTGCTCCCAATCTTTTGTCTGTTGTCATCTACAAAACTCATAACCCCAAGCTCAGCACTGGCACAAACGCATCCCCTTGGGATCGTACCCTTGTTTCTTGTTCTGTCTGTAACTCTCTCTTCAGAAGATCTTGCACTGCCTCTCTCCTCCCTTCTCTTCACCTGCGCTTCTTTTCTAGGAGCCTTCCTTCAGACATGACAGTCCAATACTGTAACTATTCCAGATATGCCACTCTCCAAAGAAAGGAAAACATTTTTCTATTATTAGAAGCCTCTCTCATACTAATCCACTGCCCATCGTACTGCAGGCCTCAATCTTCCTTCCTGTTGCATTTCAACTTAATCTTTAACAACATAAAACAGTGTTCCAGGAATATCTCATTAAAGGCAGAAAAACTCAAGAGCATGCTATGTAGGGCCCTGACTGTATCACAGCTAAAATGTGGTCTTGCAAGTGACACAGGCATTAAAAAAACCCCAAACAACCAAAAATCAACAACTTGTGATTCCTTTTCTTACCTTTCTTTTGCTTTCATTCCTGAAAGGTGATGGTTTTGTTCTGTAGGTTCCCCACTGCCCTACACTGCCTTTTGCTAGTAGAAAACAGACTCTCCACTTCATTACCAGACAATCTATTCACACTCTGAATCTGTTTTCTGCACTTCACCTTGGAAAGTACCATTCATACTACTGCTATTATCTGTGTACTTCTTTTGAATACTGAAAACCCAGCATTAAGTGCTGTTAAAGCTATGCAATACCAGCAGTTATCTTCGTGCTTTCCACTGCATGGAGTGTCTGTGCTTCTATTCTCCCAGCCCCCACTGAAGAACCAATTATCCCCCCAAAATACCCCAACCCATCACACATTTACCTACTCACGATAATTATTGTGGAGTCCTATGGCTGCAACTGAACGGAACTGCCACGAGTTCTGTGAGCAGTTTAATTCGGTCATCTTCGATAATCTATTTGTTTTCTTAGTGTTATGTAGTTTAGATTGATTTTGCTATTATTTTCAGCTCCACAGGAAACAAAATTGGTAAATAACAGCTTTTTATTTTTTTTTTTTAAATTGTGACAATCATTAACTGTCAACAGACCATCAGACAATCAAACAGCCACCAGCAGAGATCACGCTGTAGAGAGGGAAAAGACAACAAGCTCCATAGGCACTCTCAGGCCAGGCGCAGGAAGAGTTCTTACTCAGTGAAGGCAGCAAAAACCACACAGCCCTCCTATTTCTGGTCCCAAACAACAATGGAAATCCAGTTTTCTTCTGTGAAAAGAGGCATTATAGGCCCATAGGGCTACAACATGTCCTTGTACCACCGGGAGGGTGCAGGAACACACAAGACTTAGCTCTGAGCCTGACCTTCCCCTGCAACACTCAAAACCTGCTTGATCAAATCCTGTACCCAGACATGCAGTGAGTAGACCAACCACCCCACTTGTGGATCACCTGTTGATACTGCCCTACACCCCCTGAGTAACACATCCCTGAGTACCGGTGGAGAAAACTAAAATCAGCCCCAGCTCTGAGCTCCAGATCCGAGACAGAGCCAAAGCCAGCTTTTCTGTTCCCCGAGCCACAGCTTATTTTGCTTTTTCTTCTCTAAGTTTTCTTGCTCCTCCTCTTCCTCCTTACCTACCCAACATCTCAGGAAAATCTTTAGCAGCAGCTCCACATCTTCAGGCCCTCGTCTTCACACCAAACCCTCCTACTTCACCCAGCCAATAATGAAACAGCACACCCCAACACTTAGCTAAAAGCTCACATCTAAAAAGTACTCTGCAAACTCTACCATAAGCCCAACCCTCCACTTAAAGGAGCCTTCTCCTGCTGGGCTTTACCCCTTTTTGCTCTAACACACTACAGCTGTGCCATGCAGGGCTGACTGAACAGGGCTGGTGAACAACAGAGTGATAGGCAGTCCTGTCGTATGTGAACATCAGTTCTTCTAAGATGAGGCACTCCATAAGCACAGAAGGTGGGCAATCAGATCTTTTCCCTCCTCAAATTTCAGACTTCAGGAAGTCAGGAGAAGCATATCTCCTGTTCAGAGAGCATTGTTCATGTAACAGCAAGACGGGGCTTGATGCTCCGCTGCTAAGTACCTGCAGGTATTGTAAAACAAAGCTCCTTCTGCTGCTTGCTCCTAGGATTAAAATCATTTATGGACTGGGACATAGTTCTCCTAGCAACAAAGATCCTTCTTCTTACAGTTCCTAATTCGTGAGATGTCAAAGCTATCTATCTGTTGTCTCCTATCCTTCAAGAAGCTATCCAGCCTCCATTTCACTCCAACCAACCTGCTTGTTTCGTGGCTCGGAACACCAAACAGCCCTTCACTTACTGTCGCAATCTGTAGCACAGCTGCACGAAGGACAGCACTCTTCATTTCCCAGAAGGTTATAGGAAGTCTTTAACCAGGCCAAATACTTTAAATAGACCTGTGAAGACATGTTTCCATTCTGGGAATTCTTCAACACAAACAGATGGATTGATAGATGCAGTAGATTAGTTTGGGTACAATAGGAACCAACACGATACTCAAGTCATTTAAACAAGGAAACCACATGCAATGCACTGCTTAAAGAAAACAGTATGTTTTCTGGTCAAGAGCTTGAAGATGTTCTGATACGAACCCTCTCCCCACATACACTTCCCATACAAATAAGCCCTGCTAACATCCATGGCCAGATGGCCACAAATCCCTCAGTATTCCTCTGAGTGAGCATCATAGACCAAATTTTGTTCCCATGCACCCTGGATTACATTGACTCCAGGGGAGACTCTAGTAGGCCATTTTTAGTGAGGCCAGTGCAGGACTGACAGCACAACCAGTTTAGTCCAAGGAGAGATCTGAACACCAGGCAAGGAGGAAAAGCACCGAACATCATGGCTTAATTTTGTGTTCAGTTCAGGCTTTCACATCTTCTCATTCAGCTCCTTATAATAGTCTACCCTTTTCCTAAATATTTATTTGAAAACAGTTCCTGAGTTTATCCTGGGAGCTGGAAAGGGAAACTGAGGATCGTGTATCCAGCAAAGCTGCCTGTGCTACTCCAGCCAGGCTCTGTCTGAAGGCGATATATCTCTCTCAAGGCAGGCTTTTGGAGACCTGTCATACCATGACATCTAACATCCAGCTCATGTGCCTTGTTCTTGGATGCCAGCCTTTCACCCTTTGTAATCAGTTTCATTTTCCTGTCAGAGCAAGAAGAGCTCTGTTTCAAAGGGGATGGCATCCTGGGAATCAAGTGACCACTGACAACTTTTGTTTGTTTCTTCCTGGCATAAGGGTCTTGTTCTGGCTGAGGGCTGACAGTGAAACCTCGATTTACCTCCCTTCCAGCCGTTTTACCAAGCCTTCCCCAAACTGAGTGGTTCTTGGAATGTTTTGTGAGGAGGAGTAGGACTTGCTTCACCCAAATGCCTGCATGGTATCCCTACCCAGGGCACTATCAGCACTCTTGCTCTTCCCTCGGTACTGCGTCTTTTTTTGTAGCACTTATCTCTCTTTGGAAAACAACTAGTATACATGATGATCAAACAGTCTGATGAAGGAAAAATTACACATATTATACCACAAAGGGAAATGAAAAATTTCTTTCCAGGCCTCTGTCTGCACTAACAGGCCGTGGCCGCCTGGACCAGCCTCATCTGGGACCTCCACCCATCACTCATGGGTCTAAGAGATATATTTAAGCTCCGGAACAATTTCTAGCTTTGCCTTCACCTACTTGTGATCGACCTGCTGCATGGACAATATCTTCCTTTGCCTGATGGTGACCACAGGCTCACCAGAGCCTCTTGCTGTCACCGGTCTGCCTTGTTCAATGTGGTGAGGTTGTGCCCTGGCCGATGAGGGTTCTGCTGGCACTGTAGTCACCCTCTGTCACTAGCTTGGTTTTCTTTTACTTGGCTTTCCTTTCCTGCTAGATTTCATGGTTAGACAAGATGGGAAAGGGAGGATGGAAGGAGAAAAACCTGACTCTGTGCCAACACTGTCACTGAATAAACAGCAAAGGCTGAGCCAGGATGTGATGGTTGTTTGCAGCAGGCAAATCTATAAATTAAAGAAATAAGTCACCTCGAGGGTGGGGAATATAATGAACCCCACTTTCTACTGTCCTGTGCACAGCCCTTTTACTGGCTTTTGAAAGATGAAGGGGATAAGACCACACAGCTCGTGCTTGAATGTGAGCAGAGGATTAGGTTGTGGAAAGCTGCATTTCCAGGATGCAGCTCAACTCTGGTGAAAAATCTCCGGCAAACTCCTACTGCTTTCAAAAAGCATACATGGAGAAATTCAGAAACACCAGGCACTTTATTGATATAACTTGATGGAGTTGTCAAACATATTTTTGCAATTTTACCAGGTTTTTATGTGATACAGAATCATAAGCATTTTCTGCATTTGTTACAGCCTAAATGCCTCAAATTGCTTATAATGGAAAGCTGACCTTTTGTGTGCTGGTGTCATACCACATCACAGTGAGGCAGGGAGTCTGGGGACGGCAGGTACGGAGGTCAGGAAGAGAGCTGAACACCATGGTGGGACTGTACTACATGCAGAAGTCTTGACTTCAGCAAGTGGGAGGGGAGCTGTACTGACTATATTACTGGCCTTGGGAGGATATGAGCTTGTCTCTGGGATCAGTAGACCTCCCTTGTATTGCCTTTGCAAGCTGCCATAGGAAACATGTTCCCATCCCTTGGCAGTGAGTGCAGGGGCTGTGCAAAGGGTAGCAGGGAGGGGAGGACTCCAGGGTGGGAGATCACAGCGAGAAGCTGGCTGCCTGCACACTCTAAGGGATAGATGTGTCTTTCTTTTGTCAGGTGGTGTAGCCTCTGGGTCTGAAGAGGAGGAAAGTGTCCTAGAAGATATGGGGAAAGAAATGTCAGATCTTGCTAGTTGTCTTGTGGGTGAGGGAATGGACAGCAGCGATGCTCTGCAAGATACAAATGCTCTGCTCCTGCATGCTGGGTAGGGAAGAGATGTATTTGCAGTTTGAGAGATGAGGGATTGGTTCCCCGGGTCTGTTAGCTAGGGCTCTTCACAGCCCAGCTCTGCCCTTAGTCCTCCTCATCCCTGCTGACAAGGGTGGCCCTGCACAGAGCAGGTCCCCAGCATAACTCAGGGTCAGATCACTCTTGCAGGAGATTTCTTGCATCTCCCTTTGCATCATGCAAGGGTTCCCTGATTACTGCCATATTTAAAGACTTGGTTGAAGGAACTTACTATTTTCAGCCACTCTTCGTAAGAGTCTTTCTTGGAGCAATTTAAAATTTTTTTTCCCTTAAGTAAGGCTTTGGCTGACACAGCTGCTCCGCTGTCAGTGATGACAAGTGGAGAGGAGCATGGAGCTGGACATGAAGAAGGAGCAGAAGGAACAGTAATGTTGAGCAGCAGCACTGCAGTGGCTTGTTAGTTTTGGTATCAGCCAAAATGGAAATCGGGACGTGTGGGAAGCAGGGTCAGGGGAAAGTGAAGAGCAGAGAAGCTGCTGAACATCTCAGCCAAGACTTTGCATGGTAACTCAGAACTAGCACCGCTGGTGCTATTGTGAGGATATTTCAGGCCATTATTAGTTCTTGATCCTCGCAAGCCTGGCTGCAGCAGTGGAAATGCGGTGGGAACAGGATTTCTCCAAGACATGAGTCAGAGCCTCTGACTGCTGCCTTCACAAGTTGGTGGTGGGTGGTTCTGGACTCCTCCGTGCCTATGACTGAGGTCAGACCCGGACTGAGCTCCTTGACAGGCCAGAACTATGACCATCTATGTTGCATTGCATCTCTTGTCCCAACAGATGTGACAAAGATGTGTAGGCTCATGGGGCATGAAATTATGGTCTCTGTCATGCCTACAGTCCATACAGACAAAACAGTGTTCTGCCTTCTCGTTAGGCAGAGGACTCTTGTGAACACTTGTGAGGTCCATACTTAACCAGGCAAGAACATTCTATGAACTACAGAGAGATATCGCCCATGCTCACATGGAAAGGAACTGTTAACTGGGGACAGGCAATGGCACTCAGGAACACAGAATAGCTTTGTCCTGGAGACTCTTTCCTCATCACATACACATCCTCCTGGTTGGTCCCAGCCAGAGACCATCTGTGGCCTTGATAATGCTCAGTGGAAAGCAGAAGAGGTGGAGGAGGCGTGGGTGCTCCCTGGACAGCAGCGCAGACCTTGGGGGCTGTAGGAACTCGCTTATGCTCATTTCCAAGCCTCACCCTGGCTCTTGGACTTAGTGCACAGAGCCTCAGACATCAGGTACATTAACAAGTAGGCTTTAATGGTCCTCAGCAGGCATCCTTGGTCCTGCCAGGCTTCCTGCAGCACAGTTGGGAAGATCAAAGCTGTCATGCGTAAGTGCCAACCCGATTAATGGTGGTGTGGGGGAACAAACACGATTAAACAGGAGGGATAAGGCCCTGCCTAGGTCTTCCCTGACAACGATGTGAGCTTGGAGAGCAGCTGATGTTAATCTGATGTTCTGTCGTGGGTCAGGAAGGATGAGGAGCAGGTAGGGGAGGAACTGGTCCGCAGCCCAGTTTCACAGAGTGCTATGTGGGAGTAAAAGCCTCATCTCCTGGCACTGCAGTTTTCAGTCCTTCCCTCATTCCCTTCCCACGGATACATGGGGACAGTCTCTCCTCCTCCCTCCAGAACCCACTCTGTAATTTGGAGAGGTGTTACGGTGCACCCTGAGCTTGGGTCTTTTTCAAACCCCTCACTGGGAGCCCAAGATGGGGCTGGGGAATTTTCCTGCAGTGATCCCACTTCTGATGCTGACTTTGTAACAGGCACTTATCATGAATTAATTATGCATTATTAGCATCCATTATTCATTCCTATTATGTGTACATACATGTGTGGCACTGAATAATGAGGGAATTATGCCAAACAATTAAATGGCCCTCCACCAAGAAACAGCCTTGAGAGGAGGGAGTGTATGACAAACAGAGGGGGTTTAGTGAGGTCTGGCATCAAACTGGAAGGGGGATGGAGGCAAACAGACCATGCAGGAAGAAAGCCAGGGCAGAAGGCAAGAAACTGGAAGAGATGTATAAATTATAGCTGGTTGAACAGCCATGTGAGTGGCTGAACTTAAAGCAATCAGAGGAAATGTGGGTCAACGGTTTTGGCGAAACAAAATAAGACCCTAAAGATCATTATATCGAGCCAAAGTGGCTTCTTCAACAGGAAGAGAAAAAAATTCCTTTATTGTCTAGTCTGGTTTGTAATGTTAGGCTTAACGAAATCTGCATTAGTTCTGAAATTTTAAAAAAGGTCATTGAAAACATTTCAGTTTGATGTCAAACCAAAAATGTTTCAGTATGTTCTGCACGCTGTTGGCTGAAACTGCCCGTGGAATTTGACCCAGATTTGCACACAGGTTGAATCTACCTCAAAAAGGAATTTTTTCCTCAATTTGGCATAATTTTTTGATTATTCATGGCATGGTGGGAAGAAAAGAGGAAGGAATCATTCAGTGCTCAGAGGACAAAAGCAGACAAACCAGCACAGCTCAGAGGTGCAGCGTGTTTGTGAAACACCAGTGCTGCAGCAAAGCTGGAGAGGGGAATCTCAGGTTTTCAAAACCCATCTCAACTACCACATTCCTAATTTCTTCTTCCGGGAACCCTCTTCTTCAATAAACTCATTCTAAAAAATTGATCACAGCCTCTCAGGTACTCAACACACATCAAAGCCATTTTTAAGATTGAAGAGAACACTTGATGTGAAAAATAGGAACCAGTGCCAGATTTTGTAGAGATCTAAATCTACCTCAGCTGTAACGCAGTTGAATCAACTTGCTCTTTTCACACGCCCTCTACTTAATATGTTTATGGATGTCTGCTTCTGAGCTTTGGTCAGTGCTGAAGCCAAAGTCCAAAAGTCTCAGGAGAGGCAAGGACCAGTGGGACTTGCTTATGATGTTCCCTGTAGGCTGCACCCAAACTGGGGAGCCCCTGGCGAGCACAGATGAGTAACACACTGCAGCTGCATCTTGTCTCTGTGCTGAGTGGACCTGACTTCTGTAGGCTGAGGACGACTACATTCATGGAAGCCTGGAGGAATTTGGGTAGATGACTGCTTGGTTGGGTCTAGATCTCTTGATCCTTTCCATTTTTTTCCAATAACGTCAGAGATATGTTTGTACCAGCATAATTCTAGTGAAATAACTAGACAAAGAGTAACTTTTTTCACAGAAGCATCCAACGCGCTGAAGACCTTGTTTTCCAAACCAATGTAATTAAGCCAGCCCCAAAAAGAAAATCCAAAAAGTCTAGGTGAGCTTTAAACCCACGCTTTTAGATGACTTTCATTAAACTTACACAAATGCTGTGAGAATGCCCTAATTTCCTGGTGCAATTTAGTCTGAGCCCATGAGGAAAACATAACAATTAACCGCTTTGCCTCCAAAATAAACGCTTCTTAACGCAAACTGAGAGCATCGAGATTGGCACTGTTCACTAGAATCAGCTGCCAGTTCAGATAACTGGTGCAGGCAGAACCTGAGCTGTGTGGAGATGCTTTGCTCTCCACACAGAAAGCAATGACCCATCTAGCTATTTCATTTGGCCCATGTTCTTGCAACAGTTGAGGCTGTCAGCTGTTCCCAGGAAGCAGAAATAATAGGGATAAGGCTTATCCTGGGCTGTTTCCTGGTGTCCAGTTTAAACAGTGCTCACTCTAATGTGTGCTTCCCCTTCTGCTCTGTAAGTAAAGCTGGTAGTGAGAAAATGGCTTGCTTTTTTCAAGGAATTTGGAAAGGTGCAGCTGAGGTTTGCATTAAGAGTAACACATCTCAAGGGAGAGAGATCCAAGGCTCAGAATGGCACATTCGTCTGATGAAGCTGCAGCTGGGTTTCATCATGGTAGGGTTCTGTGGGGAGTTACAAGTTGCTTTTCCCCAAGATGCAGGAGCTTTTTGCCAGCTGCTGAAATTCTCAGAGTGATGAGGGCTAAATCAGAGAGCGACACTCTCCCTTTTCTGTTCCTTGTGCTCTCCCAAACTTGCATCTTTCGTATACCCTTTCTACCCAGGAGAAGGTCCATCTGCACAGAGAAGTTTTATCAGTTTCGTGTAACATGGAGTTGGTGCCAAGTCAGACACCTGCACAAACCCTCTCCTTGGCAACCCTTGTGCAAGCTTTCAGTGCTCAGAGCATCTCCCCCTGCTCCTCAGCAACAGCATTGCTAGTTTCAGGGCTTCATAGGCCACACCAAGAAAGGGAACGACTGCTCTGTATCTCTCCTTTGCACTCCTAACTCCCTTGGTCAGCAAGAATCAGGTACTGACTGGCCCCATTTCCTTTCAGACTGAGGAGAAGGGTGCCAGGAGCATCCCCCAGTATCCTCTGCTGCCACTGCAAGGGGCTATGCAAGCTCTCATCATGGCCCCCACTGTGACACTACATTAGCAGACAGAGAGGGATGCAGAGAGCAAGGCACCAAGCCAGCTGCCAGCACCACATGCCTTTGGCTGGCAGGAGCTCCGCACTGCAGGCAGATGCAGGCAAACCAGGGGCATGGGGAGCAGCGGGCATGGAGCAGCCAGTGGTGGCTTATCAGCAAGATGCTTCTTGGGCATCCCACTGAGAGATCAGCTCTTTGTGGGAACAGCAGCAGCATTTTGCAGGCCTGGGACTGCAGAAATGAGCTGCTGGCAATCTGCTCGTGCCCAAAGGGACTTTGCAAAGAGCTGGGTGGGTGGCTGACAGTCTGGGAAAGCAGCCATTCAAAAGTAGAGGGAAATAATTTTTCCAGTTCAGGTGTGGTTTTGATGTTTCATATGCAATTTTTTCAGCCTAAATGAGGATGAAAATTTCAAATGGAAAAATAAGTTCTAGAATGAACCAAATAAGCACATTTGAGCCACCAAAACATTGTCCTGGTAATTTTTGTGTTCCGTTTCCCAGATGATATTTTAAATGCCACATATTTTGAACTATGACTGGATATAGATTTATGGAAAAAAGACTGATCTTTTTGTTTAGAGCATGTTTATATACGGTTTTTTGAAATTTTTTTAAAACATATAATTTGTTGAGAATGTCCCTCTCTCACATCTATTTTTGTCATTACAGAATTGTTCTTTGGTTACTAAAAAGAAAAGAATTCACCAAGACACCCACAACCCCTTTCTGACTTACTGCAAGGACTATGTAAGGCAAGGCCATGACTACATTCATATACACAAGGGACTCTACATCTAGACTCCCAGAGGAAATGAAAATGTCAGAGGTCTGTGACTTGCAGCTCATCCTCAGTTAGTTCAAAAGCACTTGGAGAATATTTCAGCTTCATAATATAAGGTGAAGGAGGACGGACATAATTTTCTCTGTGGGTTTTACTCAGTAACAAGGATCAAAGGTAAAAAGAAAGCCACAGTTAAAAGCAAAGCTCCCAAATCCAGGAAAAACCTGCGTTTGGTGTATAATAGCAGAGCAGAAAGCTGGTAGGAGACCAGGCAGCATATTTGCTACAGGGAACTGGTTTACTTTTGTCTTATTGCCCACCTGAGGCTCCATGAGAAGCATTAGGGCTGCACCAAGAAACAAATCCAGAACATGCTTGGTGTTGCAGAAATGTGAAAGAGAGAGTGTGCCCTTCTCTGAAAGGCTCGCAGCTGCACATCACTCACTGTGCAGCAGCCACTGCGGTGCCAGGCTGCCCTCTCAGGGACACCGCATCCTTCCTTGGTCCAACTCTAACATATTGGCAAGTCATCTTTCACTCCTAGTGGGGGCAGCAGGAGCAGGGCAGGCACCATGAGCTGTACAACAGGGGCATTTGGGGTGGAAAGGCCTTCCCTGCTTTGCAGAGCAGTGCCCAGCCATAGTGCTGGGTGCCTCTGGCAAGCCAGGGGACCAACAGCTTTTTGCTGTGTATTTGTGGAGATGCTGTATGGCCATTCCTCTGACACCCTTCCTCACTATCACCTTCACGCAGCCTTCCACCCCTCTTCTTGTACTCCTCTGTATCCTTGCCACCGCCTGCTGCCAGTCCCACCCTGAGCACCAGCATCCCTTCCCTCCCCAGCCCTGGGGAATGGGGCTCGGCTGATTGGGGAGCTATTCTTTCAGTGAAAATCCACAAGAGATGGACAGCTAATGCCTCTGGTGGGGGTGAGCACACAGGACACACAGCTGCACCATTCCTTTTCCAAACTTGCTGTACTTTTCATTTTTGGCTGGGGAGGGGGATCCAGGGGAATTTAATTTTGCTGTTTTAAGGCATGCAGGCTCATCTGCAATGAGAACATTGCTGTGGTCATTAAAAGCAAAAAGAGCGTGCTGACTCCCAGCATCAACACCACCACACAGGGACAAGGTGAGAGCCAGCAGCCCTCCAGGGAGTTAATGACTTTTCTGAGCTGGGGACAACTGGCCTCCTTGACCAAGGTAAAGACACTGTCCAGACCAGCCTCCAGGTAAGGAGCCCAGCAATCTCCTGAAGAAACGGGGAAAGACCAAATCATCTGTTCCCAAGACATAAATAATCAGTGCAAGTTCCTCAGCTGGAACAAAACCATGTTATTCCCTTGGCTTTCCATCATCACTGCTGTTTCATCAGTTTTTCACAAGACAAAGCCACATTGACCCGGTCTAGCGATGACAGCACTCTTATGTTGAGGTCGGCCTGTATGGCCCCCACTTCCAGTGCCTAAGGCATGAAAACCTGAGAGCCACTTGAAAGGGACCCCTCAGCAGACCCTAGCAAGGCCGGTCAGGCATCCTCAGCATTGCTAACAGCGGAGGGACAGAGGGTTGCTCCAAGTGGAGCAAACCCTGCAGCTGGTGATCTCTTCTACACCCCCAGCTTGGCTTGCAACCCTGTGACAGAGGATGTTATGACTGAGATACAGCGAGTTGGAATCGTGGTGTGGTGAAGTCTCTGGTTAACAGCGTGTTAGCCAAAAAACACTGGCACTGCGCAAGATCAAGCAAGAAAGGTCAGATCTATTACATCAACTTCTATTTTGGTCAAAAATGTATTAGCTTTTAGTATTAAAGGAAAAGGTATCTCCTGGGGCTAGAACTTTTGTGGCATTTATGGGAAAAGCAGACCACCGCTGTCTGGCTTTTCAGGAATATTTTTGGATTTGTTAAGGCTCCTCAGGTGTCCAAAGCTAAAAATATTATTTGCGTTTTGGTTGTTACTGCTGCCAAAAATAAATCAAAACCAAACCCCCAACAGAATCTCGTTTGGAGTTGTTTAAAGGTCAATTTAAAGTGTCCCTACAGGAGGGATTATTAAGTTTGTGTTAGTGCAACGTGGTCTGCAGCTTGGCACAGCTCTGAAGAGATGCAAGTCCCCCTCCCCTCTGCAGGCAGGTTCCCTTGCCCTGGTGCCCACCAGAGCTGAGAGCCACCCATCACCGGCAGAGAGCAGCAGCAATAGCAAATAACAAAATGACTAAGTAAAAAGCCTTGGTGCCCCACAGGGCCTGAAGCTACTGCTCCCCCCAGGATGGGTGTCAGCACTGGCATTTGGGAACAAGACAGGCACACGGAGAGAAGAGAGAGCTGGGGATAGGGAGGGAAGAAAAGTGACAGTGCAGAAGAGCTGCAGAAGCCATGGCGGGACATCACAAGTTCCCCCGAACAATCTGGTATATGCAGAGAAACTCATTATGATGAATTCCAAGTCCTAAATTTACATCTTTGAAACTATCATCGTAAGGGAAAAGGTTAGACTGGTTTTTATTTATTTGCTCATTTTCTTAAGTGGCAGCTCAGACTAGAGCTGACACCAGAAAAATAAGAACTGAATCTAGGCTAAATATTTTATTTCCACAGATGCTGACATGAAGTTGGTTACAATGAATCTCTTTTGCATTGTTTTTTTGCTGTTGTTTTGTTTTCAGGCTTTCACTTTTTTTAAATTATTATTGTTTGTTTTTACTCAAACTTCTGCTAAATTTTGGGGTGGACAAAGGAAAAGATAATTAAGCTCAAAAATTTGATTTGGAACTGGAACAAGGCAAGTTATAAGAAAAAATAAGGCTGAGGAAGTAAAACCGCATTACCCTTTGCCTTTCTTACAATTTTCGTGTGGTCAGCTGATCTGCCTCGTGAGAAGATCAAGGAGGGCTTTGCCCTAATTCATGGCATAGAAGAATTTTTTCTCAAGAGCTGGAGTTCAAATTTAGGCAGAAGGGACTGCAGCCAGGGTCATGGTGGGCTTTTCAGCTTCTGTTCCCTGTGCCGTGACAGGCATCACTGATGTCAGGGAGCCCACCTGGGACATGGTTGGCTTTAGCGATCCCAAAGACGTGCCCCTCTGTGGCACCGTGCCTCACACATGCAGGTAACATATTGCCTCTGGTACAATTAGCAAAGGGCAGCTAAAGAAAGAAACAATGCTGAGGAGCCACAGCTTCCTTTTGTTAAATTTCAGAGAATCACTATAAAACTTCACAAGGGAGATTATGTTTATGCTTCAATGCCAGTGAGCAAGAGCATCCCATTTCCCTACTCTGCCATTCAGGCTAAATTCAGTTCTCTGTGACACTGGTATATTTGGAATACATCCACTGAAATTATTCTGGATTTCCACAATGGCATCTGGGAGCAGAACATGGGACTTCATTTATTTATTAAGGCTGTACGGGTTTGAAATTTGTTGTGCAGGAGGAAGCTTCCTCACATATTTTATGCTCACTTGCAGAGGATTCAGTGCTACATCCAGAGGAACAGAGCCAATTAGCAGTGACAGGGCTGCAGCCGTCTACGCATTGCAATCCTCCTGTGCTGCTGCTGAGAGCACCAGCTTCCAGGAGACCCAACCAGGGTCTTTCCTGGCTGAGGAGCCTTTGACGTCGGCACTGATGCTGAGGCAAGGGAGACACAGATGGATTAAAATAGCACAGCTATTATCAGCTTCACTCAAAATTCTGGCTCAATTTAAATTCATTTGTCAGGAGAACAAGAAAACTGACTTTTTCCTTTGAGTGGCTCTTCTCCCTCCTGGCTCCAGAAGCATCTTAGTGCCAGGAACAAAAGAGTCCAATGCCTCATGACAGAGGCACCATTTGGCTCATGGGGATGCTCCCAAATTCTATCCAAACACAATCAAATGCTGCTGGCTCAAGTTGCATGTCCCACTGGACAGCAGCGAGGTATGAGAGGCCAGTCCCGTCCTACTGCCCCAATTACTTTCGAGGTAAGGAACCAGCCCACACAAGGAGAAGTCTCATGGGCCTGCTGCAGTCAGAAAATATCCTCTGAGCCAAGAACTGGGATTCTAGTTTCACGTTCATTTTGGGCCAAGTGAATCTCTCTCTCTCTCTCCTACTCTGTCGCAATTAGGAAAAGAGCCATTAATGGCACTTTCCACTTTGCAAAAAGAGATATCTCTGAGTGCAAATCCCTCTGTGTTTGTGTTGGCTGGGATGTTTTCAGACTGATCTTTAGCAATGGGCACATTAGGTTTCCTTTACAAGAACATTTATGTAGTTGGTGTTTCAGAGCTTAGGGACATCTAGTAGAACATCCCATTTATGCACTGGTCTAGCCCATGAGAGTGACTCCAGTGTCTCCTCTTCATCCTTCCCACATTATATTATTATAAGGATATTATTTTCCTCCCTTTCCTTGCAGCTTAAAAAAATAGGACTTGCATCAGTATAGGGAGCCTCAATGAAAACAAGCCTCTGAGAAAGTGGTTGAGTTTTTCTCACTCCTTCTAAAGTGAAAACATCTCTACAGAGCCCAGCAGCACAGGGTTGATTGCCAACTATCCCTGTGGTTTCTGAAAAGTCCCTTTGTCACCCAAGGCTGCTCCCAAGCAGGTGACTTGCTAATGCTGCTGATATATCCTTCTGTGCTTCAACTTAGGTGTTTGAAAGGGGAAAATAAAACTCTGACTTTTCTAGGCAAAAATGGTTTGTTTCTCTTTGCCTCTGATTTTCCATTCAGGAGGAAAGGCTGAAAGCCCTTATACTCCTTAGTTTAGATCTTGCTTTGGTTTTGCAGCAGATTGACTTGGAACATTAAAAAAAAAGATTCCTTCCCTGCTAGTCCAGCACATTTCCATCCAATATTCTGCTGCAGAGACCGTAGGAGAGTAAGAGCTGTGCATGAAGTAATCTCTCCCCCACGCCAAGTTGCAGGTGGTTCTTGCTCCAGTCCTCCTCACTTGCTCTGACTGGCTGGTGACATCACCCCAAACACACTTGCGTCGCTAAAGGGAGCCAGTTCTGGGCATAGCCAGCTGAGACACCCACCCAAGTGGAAATATGGGTGCTTCTTGCAGCTGCTGCATGCCTGTTTGACTATGGGCCTGCCAGAAGGGGCTTGGCACGTCCTGGGAGTAAAGCAGTGACAGCATTGGAGGGCAGCAGTTCCCAGAAAGATCTGGGGTCTACCAGCCTACCCCTACAGCTCAGGTCACACCTGCAATGCAGGAAAAAAGCACAGGAGCTGGCTTGTGGACTTCTCTATGAAGGCAACCTGCTTCTAGGACCTGGACCTCAAACATTGGCTCTTATTTTAAGCCAAATTCCCAGCTCTTTTGGAAGCTTATGCAGTAACAGAAGAAAACCTCTCCCTGGCCTCACACAGCCTGTCTCCAAGTTTGAAGTAGGATACGATCTGCTGAATACAGCAGCAAGTGCTAGGACCTAATTCACTGTTACACTGCTCCCTGAATGCTCAGGTACCTCTAGGGATGGAGAACACTTCAGATCTGAAACCAGTCCTCAATGCCAGAGAAAGTTTCTGCAGCTGGGTTGAGACCATCCTCCCCATCAACAGGGAAGGACGCAATGCTGGTCCTGCCCTCCCTGCTGGAGTGGCATTGCCCCTTCCTTAAGCACCTCAGACCCCAAGGTGCCACCTGCTAAACAACAAAAAAATACGGGGAGTCTGACCCCGGCACCCTTCACCTTGCTTCCTGGACATGAAAGCACTTGCTCCCCATCATTCCCAAGCAATGAAAATAACAGGAATATGATGACGTGACTCAGAGGCAACTGTTCCTCCTTTCAGTATGAGGTACATTTACACCCTGTGCTCAGTGGTGGCTGCTTCCAGCTCACGGCACGTGGGCAGGACAGGGATGTACAGAGAGACAGAAACCCAGCCAAGGAGGAGTAACGGTAGAGACATGCCTGGACCTGGTTCTGAATGAGGTCCAGGTCAGGCCAGGCCATGCACACACACCATAGCCCACCCAGGGGAGCTTTACACACACAGCCGTTCCCTGCTGCAGGTAACACTCAGCCCAGGATTCAGGGTGACACACTCCTGTATCCCATGTGTGAGGCAAGATCTCACAGTGGGGTAAGCATGGGCAACAGATGAGGGAAAACCGTCACAGGCAACAGCCAGTGGGTTCACAGTACCTCTGCCGCAATAGCTACAGGCTTCCTCAATTGCTTCTCCTTCCTCCAGTTCTGCTTCCCCCCTGCCCCACCCAACCTCCTGTGCAGAAGATATTTTACTTTCTCCTTCCTCCCTTCCCAGTGATAATTCTTGCTGAATTCATGAAAAAAAGATGACCACGTTTCACACACAGCTGCCCATCTCCAGAGACCACCGGAGCGAGAGCAGGAGCTGCATCACTGGGCACTCTGTGGTGGAGCCCCGGGACTCATTCTCCCCTTCCCTGGGGAGGGGGTTGTTCTGCTTGGCCGGGCATGAGAAGGGCTCGTTAGGGACGGAGGACTCCCACAGGCCCTGGCCATGGCATAGGCAGTGTGGCCCCAGTGCACCCCTTGATCGCTCTCCTCTGCGCATCTGGAAGGAGGCATACACCTCCTCTCAGCACTTTCAGAGTCATCTCTCATCTCCAGTTGGAGAAGGGCACTTCCCAGTCACCTGCTCCAAGCCTGCAGCACATGGGCAGCCTGTCCAGGAAGCAGGAATTTAAAATAGGGAGCCTGGGATTTTATTTAAGTGCTGCAGCTACTTTCTGGTGTGGAGCTACTGAGCATGTGAGATGCCTGCCCTCCTCTAGAGACTGTCACGAAGTTTGTAAACAATCACAGTAACCCTCCCCTGAGCAGAGGCTCTTCAGGACCATTTGCCCTCCTGAGCAGCTGGTAGAGCAGCCTGTGACTTGCTGCATCCCCGGTTCTTGCTGTGCCAGTCCTTGCTGCACTCTGCAAATCCCTTGCCTCTGGCATGATGGTTATTGAGGCTCTTGCTAGATCTGCTCCCTGCCCTGCTGGAGTCACCCTGTTGGATTTCAGATGTGCTCTGGGCCTCAGCTCTCCACCAAAAAGGAGAGGGTGAAATATCACCATGTCAGGGGGTGGTGACGAGCACAAGCAGAAGGCTACCAAGGACCATTCAGCAGCCCAGAAGATAAATTCAGCAGATTTTTGCCCAGCTGCCCATCACTGCTGACCACAGCTCTCTGCAGAGCAGAGCTCACAATGCAGATTTTGGGTGGGAATAAGTGCATTTACACATAATGGCACTTGATACTATTCTTTTTGTGATGCCAGTGCCTCAGTGCCCCTGAATCATGACCCAGCCTCAGAGCTGGTCCCTGCTAGGTGCTTAAAATGCCCCAAAGTAAAGCTGGCATCAGAAGTAGAACAGCACCGGCTGGAATCGTGGCTGACCCCAGCACTAACTGCGGTGTCACTACATTCAAGACTCTTCCCCAGATACCACCTTGAGCATGAAGAAGTCTTCACTCTGTGCTCTCTTGCATGTTCGAGACCTTAGATTGTTCCCTTTCACTGTTCCCTCAGGTAATCCAGGTGGGATTTTTGCCTTCCAGGCACAGGAAGCATCATGCTGATTTGGTGCAACCTTGAAAAGCACCCATTGGTGAAGACAAGGCCCCTGGCTGCTCTCTCTGAGGAACAATGCTTTTCCCCAGCCCTCACACTAGCTGCAAAAGCATGCAAACTATTTACCAACCCCTCTCATTCAACTAAATCCCAGAAGTGCTGACCCAGAGCTTAAGAAGTAACCAGGGGAGAAGAAAGCAGGATTACTGCACCCCATTGGAAAGATTTGTCCCCTATGCAGGGAAGGCCCTGTGCTTCCCTTTCTCCTCAGCTTTGGAGGAATTGCAGGCACAGTTTTGACTTGGTATTTCCCATCTCTCCCTCTTTTCAAATGTTTGAGCCTGCCAGATCTTCACCGCTGGAAACAAAGCCTTAAAATAAATTAGAAGAGAAAGGGAAAAGAAAGCACACTGATCCTCCAATTAGCATGGAGCACTTAAGCAGTCAGATCTTTGCATTTTAATTGTAATCACTCCAAACACAAAAAGCTGAAGCGACAAACCCCACAGCTAATTCCAGCTGATTAAGTCATGCCCCATCCCAACACTTGTGTATGCTTCTGGTTTATTTCCTTGGCCTCTGGACACAGTCCACTGATAAAGATAGTGCTTTATTTTAACTCTCCTCCACCTAAATCAGTTTGCTTCACTGAATCTTATTCCAGAGTCATGTCTGCACACCCAAGCTCTTGCCCCTGGGGTCTAGACCGTGCCTCTGGGTCTTGCGGAGCCAGAGAGATCCTGAGCACTGAAGGCTGGTGGGGTGGGGTGAGGAACAAGTGAAAGCAAGGCGAGAGCCAAAATAGAATTCACAACATCCCAGAATATCTCAGGTGGGAAAGGAGCTCTGCAGGTCTCTGGTCTAACCTCCGATCAAAGCAGGACCTCCTTTGAAGTTAGCTTAGGTCCTCAGGTCTGTCCGGTCAAATAGCGAGTACCTCCAAGTATAGATATCCCAGAGCCTACCCAGGCCTGTATTTTGGTGACTAGCTGCCTTCCCAATGGAAGTGTTTTCTTTTTATCTAATAGAATTTCCCCTGTTGCAATTCTGCCTCCCATTCTATTACTGTGAAAATTAATTAGGACCAAATTAAATCAGAAAGGGAACACATAGACCCAAGAAGAGCTCTCAATCCTCTGTGAAAAGCAGGGTGCACAACACAGTCTCAGCTTTGAACACAGCAGATTCAAACCAAGCCATGGACTCAGAGTTCCTGGGGATTTAGCTCCAGATCAAGATTTGCATGGCTGCATACGCCAATAGATATGACTCTCAAGAAACAGCGTCTCTCCTCTGTCCAGTATTCAGCAGTTACAGTGTTGAATCTTCTGAGATGGTCACTTTTCCCACCCCCTACACGCCATAGTGCCACCGGTTACCCCTTTAACCACAGGAACTCTTAATTTGACCCCGATGCGGTCTCCTTCCAGCCACAGACACCCAAGGTAAAGCCAGGATGGAGATGAGAAACGATGTTTGTCACACATCACCAAAGCAACACTCTGTGTGCGGAAGGACATGCAACAGGAGACTGCATACATACTAGACAGTGCAGAAGGTTGTATGTGAAGAGGAACACAAGACTAGAGCTACACATGCTGGGTCAGGCTTTTTTGCATTATTGTCCCTGCATTAGGTCTTAAAGAAGTCAGAGGATGTCACATATCAGAGCAGGATCAAGGTGTGGACCTTCAGTTGTGAGACTAGTAGTTCTTCTTTGCAGGTCCTGTCTAATAAAGTGGGGATGGATATCAAGAAGAAAAAACTAGGAAAGCTGTGTCAGACTGGTACAGAGCCCTGTAATACATTTATTCAAGAAGACAATAGAGAAGCACATAGGGGGTGTAAATCTAATGTGACATTATGTAGGAAAGTCCCTCTGAAGTGGAACATGAAGGGCAGAATGACTGAGCCCCCACTGCTTCATGACAAGATGTTGTTCTGGGGTAGCCATGGCCCTACTTAGGAGCAGCTGGTTGTTGAAGGACGAGGTTGTTGAAGGACACGAGCACAACCTTACTGATTCCCATCATTCCTATTTCTTCAGTACAGAAGCCAGCATAAAATGTCAAGTTGGTCTTTTGAGTTTAGAAGCAATGAGGTGCTGTGACTGTAGTAGAGAGCTCACAGAAGTGTTTTCTTTGCTTATTGTTCCTTTGTGAATTAGTTCTTCTAATCAAAGTGTTCTTTCCCAAGAGCAATTCTTGGAAGCAAAAGTGTAAGTAGATGTGAGGGCTCAGCTCTCCTCTAGCACTCATCCCTCAGGTCCTACAGCTGGGTACAGAGGGACTCAGCACAGCTTACACCCATGAGAAACAGGTTCCTGGTCATCACCACTCCATAGGACAAGGGATTAGGTCTTACATAGTCAAAAACGCACTTCAAACATATTGCCTTTCTGCAGAAGAGATGGCTCAGACTCTTTATGCTTAGTTGTGTTCAGGAATATCAAAGCCCCAAACCATGGACAATGCTGAACTGTCATTTCCTGGGTTGTGTTCGTGCAAACACACTGGCTTTCGTTAGTCAAAGCAGAGAAGTAATTCTCGCAGAGAAGTGGAAGATGAAGAGTGTATGGCTTTACACCAATTCAGACATTTCATGCAAATGGGTTACTTCTTTTCTTAGCTCCATGGGAAAAAAAGAAATTAAGGTGCTCAGTAGCCTCACAGAATCGAGGCAGGAGGAAAAATCCTGACGATAGCCTCAGCAGTTACAGTCAGGACATGGGCAAAGCCATCTCTCTCCTCTGCCCAAAGGAGTATGAAGCAATAGGTCCCACATCTCTGGGGTAGGTAGAGTACACCAGGCTCCTCTACTGCTCCTATTTTGAGGGCTTTCCAGTTTACAGGTAATAAAATATTTAAAAATATTCACTGTCATGGCAGGTAGAAGCCATGGGCTGCACCCCCAAAGCATCTTCTCCAGCAGCAGGTAGAAAGGGGGTTTTACCTTGCACCAGGAAAGGACTGAGAAACAGTAGGAAGCAGGCAGACTCAATACCCCTGCTTCCATCCCATTGCCTGCCTTTACAGCCTTTCTGGCTGTGTGTCAGGGAAATTCCTCACCTGTGGGAATATCATGAGATCACTGCACACTTCACATGGAAAAGATCCTGACAAAAAGAGCTTTCTGAACAAGGAGAAAAGAGAAGAACCTGCACTTCCCACCTGCTGCTCAGTGAAGTGAGGGATGTAGCAGGGTAAATCCCAAGATGCTCAGGAAAAAGCCACATACACTGCCCAGTTTTCTTGCTTCACAGATCAGCTGTAGCCAGACCAGCAAGTCATGCAGACTTCTACCACATACGCTAAGAAGTAACCACATCCAGGAGGCAACTTCTTAAGTCTTTCTGCCAAAGTCCTCAAAAAGAGCTATTTAATCTACAAAGATCTGAGTAGCAACCCAGACACTTGACAATATTGATCCCTCACCTCTGATTAGGCAGGAGAACAGGACTCCAGTGAGAGCACAGCGGTGGTGAGGAAATAGAGTATCCTTTGGTGATTGAAGGAAGCCCATTCTGTTTGTTCCAGTCTCTCTCAGCCACCTTCTTTCCCTCTTGCTATGTACTTACAAAGATAAATCATTCAATTAATCAGCCTTAAAGGAAAAATATAAACCTCAGGAAGGTAACAGATTTTAACATAGCTGTTTCTAGGGACAGAAACCCAGATCAATTACTGGAGCTCACCATCCATTCATCTACATTAGCAAGTGCATTTACCTGCTGTTCCAGGCCCTGACCACTCAGGTGCAGTGCCTCCGGGAGTTATGCATGGCATTTAACAATGTCCACTGACTTCACATTTCCCACTACTTCATGGGCAAGAAAACAACAGATTTCAACAGTTTCAACAGCAAAAAAACACCCTGTGCAAACCTGAAGTCTGACGTACTGGACATCATAGGGGACATTTAACACACTGCCATAAGTCCTTTGCACCTTTAAAGATTTCCTTGGAGAATTTCTGCCATGCCACCCCACCCCTTCTCCTAGAGCTCAGGGCCCCTTGCATCCCAGCCTCGGAGGGCAGGGCTTTCGTCAGATGTGGTTTGGGTCTCTCAGGTTTTACCTTTTTAAAGTCAGGAATTGCTCCAGCAGTCCTGCTACCAAATGCCACTAGATCTTCTGCAACGGTGGGAAGCAGCAAGAGCAGAGCTGTTTCAGGAGCTGTGACAAGGGCAGGCACGGTCCCACAGTACCCAAAGGGAGCAGGGCTAGCAATGAGATCTATTGACTGTGAGGCAAACATGAGGCAAAGAGACAAATCCAATGCCAATTCCACCAGCAACCCAACTCATACCAGAATTAGCTCCCAGGTGAGGCTGTTCAGGCTAATTAAAGCCTGTTAGCACATGCATGGCCCTGACACAGGACAGCAAACAGCATGACTCAGGTGTGCATCCCTTGCAGGTGCCTGGTTTGCTTTAGCTGATTTGCTTGCTGGTCACCAGCACACAGCTTGCTACAGGAGGGAGGCTCCGCGCCTTCTTGCAGCTCACTAGGGTAGAACAGTGGTTTCAAATACCTGCCAAGGAAAGAGAGAAAAGCCATCTTTCTTCCTTTCTCTCTTTTGCTTTAATGTCCGTGTGTTAAGGTCTAGTGGGTATGAAGGTGTGTCAGTAAAAAGAAATGGGGAAAAGGCAGTACTGGAACTGCCTGACTTAGTCCCTACAGCTGAAATGGGGAGATATAGGGCCAGGTTCACAAGAAGTCTTCCACGCTCCAGAGACCCAAAAAAGAGCAAAGACAAATCTCCATGGGCAAACTTGGTGTGTGAGTTCATCCATCTTGGTACCGAAAAATGCAAGCACATTAAACAAACACAAAGGTACTCAGCCTGCCGAGGGGCTCTGGCCCCTGTGACCTGGTTAGCTGTCACTGGTACCAAGTTCTTCCAGCCCCAATATTACTCTTTATTTCTTTCTTTTCTAAGTATAACTGATAACTTTACCTCTCCTCCTTTGTTTCATTCCTACTCTTGGAAGCCTTTCTCCTCTCCTGTTTTTATTTCTGCTCTGGGTTTTGCCTTTGTATAATGCATCCTGTCTTCTCCATTTGCCTTCTGGCTGAAACACTTAACCAGCTGAGGTTTCCTCTTCCTAAGATTTTCCCCTCCTCCTGGAAAGCTTACAGAAGTGCTGAGGCTGCAAGCTTTGTCCCTCCCAGGAAGATGCAGATAGGGTTGCTGTCCTGGGACTGTGAGGTAGTCTCAGGTTAATTTGGGAAATTAACTTCAGACTCAGCAGCTGCTGCGGCTGTGGGTACTTCAAGGGAGAAGGAAAATGCTGATAGTAAGATCTGCCTCTATGATTTATGAGCCATATAGGAGCACCTAGCAAGCTTCGGAGAGCTGCATATGGAAGAGGATTTTCCTGTGAATGACCTTCTTTAAGAAAAGGTACTAGGCACATGTTTGAGGGGAAATTGCAAAAGACTCCCTCAGTGGTGAGCAGTTTCATCGTTCTTTTGCCCATCAACACATCATCCCCCTCCCTGCCATAAAGAACGATGACAAAGTGGTGATCTGAAGACACTTTCAGGGAAAAGATCCTCTTTTGTAAAACACTGTCCACTCACCTATAAGGTCTGTGAAGAAGATGCTTTTCACTATTCCAGTACTTCAGCATGACTTTGCCTAGGAGCTCTGCATAGCGGCAAGTAGGTCAATATGTGTGCCAACGTAGGGGGGTGAGAAGACAGGTGGAACATCCTCTTCTGTTTTATCCCTCTTTGACATTCTTCTGTGGACAACCTTTTTGAAAAATTAGGGTGGTCTAGGGTCCACAACAGCTTCCACCAATGCAGCATTCACATTGTTATCACAGATTGGAGGAGTTTCTCCCTATGTTGCACAACATATACCTTATCCTGCCTCCAGGAACAGTGCAATGATTCCCTTCATTCCAGCTGGACAGCTATACCAGTAAATAATGTCGTCTGGTTGGGATGACAGCTTTGTCTCCTTTTTCTGAACCATCACTGGAGAGGGAGCAAGCTCTTCCCTGCAGCAGGAATCCTTGTAAATTCCCCATCGAGACCACAAATACTCTCTGATTCTGCCATGTTCCTCTGGATGGACTACTGCATCAGGGGATCTGGAGCCCTGAACTCTACGTTTCTGGTTTTAATATTTATACCATTCTTGGGTGCTCCCTCTTCCTCTGCTTACATGCCTCCTGGGGCATTCACATGCCCCTGTAGTGTGAATTGTCGTTGCTGTTTCATAATGTGAAGCCAGGTGGAAACTTCATCCAACAAAAATGTAAAAAATGAGCAGTCATGTACTTCTAGGCCCCCCTTGCTTCCGCTGCATAAATATATCTTTGTCCAGCAAAGCTGATAAACAGCACTGTTGTGAGAGGGTCCCAGATGAGGAAATTAGTTTTTTTGAAGGGGATTGGAGGGTGGTGTATGAGGAGTTGTACACATATATGTATGTTGAAAGGGAACGGAGCTCAGAAGATTTTGGACCAGGTGCAGAAACACCATTAGACACAATTATTCAGTAATCATTAGTTATTTGCCTTTTCACTTCTCCAAAATCTTGATTTTTACTTGAAACCTATTACCTGATTAATAAACATGTAATGGCAAATTCCTCTAATTTCTGTTCTGACAACAGGCTCCAGTAGTCACATTTATGAGAGCTTGTCTCCATGACAGAAACTTACTTTTTTGTTTTTTAAATGCAAACACAGCCCTGGATGTATTCCCATGAATCGAAGAACATGTTGTTGTTTTTTTGCAGAAGGACTTAGAAGCAGGCTCATGATTAATTCACCAAATTAAATTAAACCAGTTGGCAACTCTAATTTAAAGTTGGCTCATTTTCACCCATCTTGACTTCAAAATGGCAGAATGGATTTTGCTCAAACTTTCAGAAAAAAAAGGAAGCGCTTGCCTTTGGGAAAAAGAACAGAGACTAGAAATATAAATATGAAATAGTGGTAGTATTTGTGTATCCTCCTTGGTCATCCAATGTTAAGCAGGAGAACCAGCTTGCCAACAGCCCTGCCTGCAGGTGCAAGGCAGGGGCGGGATGCCTTTGTCAGAAAACAATGATGTTGAGCAGCAGAACTTGCTCCAGCAGGAATGCAACTGGCAGCACTCAGCAGAGTGCTGACTTTCCGCCCCTCTCCTAAAAGAGGCCCCAGCTGTACCGGCAGCACCCTCATTTAAACTAAGTATTTTAACAAACTGGGCAGCAGCTGCTGTTGTGATTTTCACAGCTCGCCGAGATGGTCGCATCCCCACATAGCAACTGAAAGATGAATCTAGTTGAAAATTTACTCATCATTCACCAACAAACCCACAGAGTGAAAGAATATACAGTGTGAGGATGTGAGTGGGTAAGGATCGATCTACCCTGTGAGATCGAGTACACAGTAAATGGGCCATCTCAAAACAGCACCACTGTGAGCTCTGTATCACGCCACCAAAACGATGGCTTTTTCTGCATAGGGAGAGTTCTTTCCTGAGGGCTTGTACAGCAGAGATTTTGGACATGGAGCATGATGCACAACCTTGTATCTGCCATATCTACTGACACTGCTTCTTATTTCAACGACTCATACTTTCTAATTGGTCTTGCATGTTTACCTGACAACATCTCCTAAGAGAGTGGTGCAAGTGCTAAAACCAAACTCCTCTGTTGTCACATGAATGCAAATACAGGGGGAAGGGATGGGTACATCTTTTTCCATATAGTGAATACAAACTGAAGACAGACCCTTCCTTGACACAGTATAATGAACTTTATGGAGCTCTTCTAAATCCTGACTCAGGACCTGATCTGTAAATACACAATACAAATGAGAGTGATGTTTAACATACAGGTAATCGGAGGTGAATTTTCAGTCCTAAAATTGAGAACATCACACAAAATCACTGCCCATAACAGCTTACATAAATCACATTTTTCACCAGGAGTTCATCTGGAGATTATTTTTCAGCTACATATCTTGCTATCATAACTTTCATTATTGCAAGGCCAGACTCCGGCACTCTGCTTGGTATGGTGTCAAAACTTAAGCAAACCCATTAACCAAAGCTGGTGCAGACCCTGACATGATGCCTGGCTGTTGCAAGAGGATGTGGGCTCTCTTCAGGCTGTTCGTGACTGAACAGCTCCGTTTAGGGGAAAAAGTCCATGAGCGGGATTCAAGGTTGAATCCTCTGGCTGATATTGCATTTCCCAGGGGCCGGAGAGAACACATGGAACAGTTAATATTTAAACTGTTGACACAGTGCCCGATTTAGACAGCTGCTTCAGCGTCACCCTCATTTGGAGAAGTGTATTGTCTGGGGGAAAGCCGTATGATCTACATAGCAAGCACCAAATGTCTAGGCTCCCTAAACCACATGTTTGGGTTGCAGCTGAGTCGGCTCGACTCCTTCTCTCCAGTCAGAGAGTGACTTACAAGAGTTCTTCGGCACAAGGTCTATTAGATGAGTATTCACAAGACAACCAGCTAGAAAATGTTTGCTGTTCTTATTTTGCCTTCAAAATAATGCATTTTTTCAAAAACTGTAACAAAAGTAATTCAAATGAAATTTTTTTCAGCTGCCTTGAAATAGAATACTTTATTTCATTTAAGTTTTAATATCCATTTTGCTCTCAATTTTTCTTTTTCTGCATTTCTCTCCTTCTGTCTCTGGCTCCCTGAAATTAGTAAATGAAAATTATGTCGATACAGCTCAAAACATAATTTATTCTTGGACAGAAAATGCTGCAAAGATACATCAACAAAAACCGAAACCTTTTTAACACTGAAGATTTCATATGCACTAAAGACATTAGGTTGAAAATTCCAAACCAAATATTTTTAGAATTTTTGTTCTTTCTCAAATTTAAGAGTCTACAGATTCACTTTAATGAATGATAATTGGCAGAGCAACGCACTAAAATCTGCCTTGTTGCTACCTTCCAGACTTCTGGAGGTTGATCTGCATTGGTATTTCCCACAAATAGAGTTAGGAGAGAGTGTATAGATATGCTGTGATTGCGTGCTGTTGTACAAACTGATCTTGAGGATTTCTTCTTCCCAACAGCAGGAGAATTATTTCCAGAATAAACCAATCTGAACATGCTATTAATGTTTTTACAAACTTTGCGTGTCACTTTGGATATTACTATTATGCAACTTAAACGTCCAAGCCATTGAAAAGCCAGAGGAACTTGGATGCTTTAATCACTTAAGAGCTTTTGAAAATGCAGACCTTTATCATTATTTGAATATTCGGTAAGTTTACTAGCACCATTAATGATAACAATATCCCTGCTCTTATCATCACCAAATCCTTTCAGTAACCCATAACAGAGGTGGGCAGGTGTTGAATTTAACAGGGTTTTTGCTGCTGCAAACTGTGCAGACCCACCCTATCTTGGCTTTCAGGATGTTTGGGTTTGTACTGGTGCCACTGATTAAGGGTATGGATTAGTATAGCAAAATTGCTGAAATTCTAATCTAGACAAAATATTCTTCATAAAAGGACAGAGAGGAGTTATCATGGGGAGGTGTGACCCCTGAAGATTGCCTATGGATGTGAAGCGGTTATTAGCACCTCGTCCCGAACTACAAAGAAGAAATCATTAAAGCTTTTTCCCTGTTGCAGTATGAGATCTTGCCATGGAAACCCAGAGGACAATAGATTAAACAGAAGAGAATAGGAAAGTAAAGCGAGATTAACAGGGCTAAAATCTCACTTCAAATTAAATGAGATGGCAAGATGAGGAGTTTTTCCAGCAGCTAAACGTACACACAGTTATCTCTTTAATAAAATAAAGGCAGGAGAAAAAAGAGTATCACAGAAGCTCTCTGGAGTGGCAAGTTAGCAGGAACTGGAATTCACCATCACAGCTTGAAAATATTTTTGTTGTGCTGCTCTCCTTTCCTTTATTCTCCCATCACTTAAGCACAAACACAACGGATACTACGCACTTACCATTTCTCTTTTAAAGCTACCAAATAATTAACTTCTTTTTCTACTGGGGGCAAAGCCGCTTTAGCTTTCGTCTATGATTTCAGCGAGGCTGACACCCCCAAGAGTTTGGACATCCAGGACTGAGGTCTGGATTTCTAGCTCACATGTTTGGTCTTAAAAAGTTTCAGCTTTAAGCAAATATGGGGTCAGTGGGAAGAAAGTCCAAGAGGAGAGGGCAGCAGTGCTCCCAGGGCTTCTCCACCGCTGCAGCTGTGCCAGGAAAGGGCAGCCTCTCAGCTCAGCAGGGCTTCAGGGTTTTTAAAGACAAGAATTGTGGTAATAGCTGGTAAGAAGAGCTAAAAGTTGAATTTTTGTATTTGAAGAAAGCAAGATAATGATTTTATACCATATATAGATGTCAGTGATAAAAATCCAAAGGCTAAAGAGAAGACTTCCTCCTCGTCACATGCCAGCTACCACACAGTCAGTTTGTTGAACAGACAGTGGTTTCAGTCAGTGTTGGAGAGGGGAACAAAGACTGGATTTCACGTGTTGAGTGCTGAATGCAGTTCCTAGCATTTTTTTCTTAACTTTCCATCCTCGTACCAGCACCCATCCCACTGGCAGTAGGTCCCAGCTGACAAGAGGTACAGACACCTGAATGCCAAGCTGCAGCATATTAGGCACTGCACATTTTCCCATTTTCCTGCCTGAGTGCAGCATAGACAGCATCTCTCTGCTTCAGGGATGCAAGGATGGTCCCATCAGTGGCAAGCAGACTTCCCTTCCAAGATCCCACCAGCAAACCTGCACTACTCACTTTCCCTGTATTTTTAATCCTTAGATATATGCTTACAGCATAAAGCCACAGAGGTGTGGAGCAGACCGAGCTGTGAAAAGCTCAGCCAGATAGGTAACAGACACCCAACGTAGCTGCAGTTCTTCACCACTTTGGAGTGGTGAGACTGCTTTGCACCACAGGAAAGTGGGGTTTCAAAGCCAGCTCTCTGCTTTTACCTGCAGTCACAACTAACGATGCATCGCACCTCTCTAACATCATCTTCCCCCGTGTCCCCGCAGCCCCTTTGCTGAGTGATGCTGACACACTCACCCACTCTGCAACGACTGTCCAAGCAGCCTTCCTTGCACACCACAAAAACTTCTAGATGACCTCAAAAGACCAAGTCTTTTAAACTTTTAAAAAGCAATTTTGAAGGCTTGGCCTATTAACATGAAATACCTCCGTGCCTTACTGTAAGCACATCAGTCATTTCTGAAAATGGTCCCGTCTAATCCACTTTTGATTAGCACAGTGAAGTCTAGAAGTGCTCAAATACTTTATTTGCTTGTGGAAATAGGACTCAAGAGCCTCTGAAAATGTAATCTCTCATCTTTGTTCCTCAAAGTCAGGGAGTTACTCACCTTAGAGTGGAAAAACGAGACTGGGAATTTATTCCAATTTTGCCCTCTGCTCCGGGCAGTGTCATAGAGCTTGTGCACAGCCCAGCTCATGGTTGTACCCAGCAAAACACTTGGACGTGCAGAAAACTTTGCTTACATCTTAGCAAAGTCCTGTGGATACACATTTGAAATGGCATTACTGCAATAATGTTTAAAATTAAGGACAAGTTTGAGTCCTATGAATGATAAGGTTGATTAGCTTTTCAGAGACCAGTAATACAGATTCAGCCCTAACAACAGTGCCTTGAAAATGGAAACAGGTAAGAACATTCAAACCAGCAGAGAAAAATTTGACCGTTTCTCCTTTAAAGGCTGTATTTTATAAGTGTTACTTTTGTCCTGGGTAGGAAAAAAAAAAACCAAACAAACCCAAAAGCCCATGAAAGATTCCTAACCAATTAATAATTAACAGCATTCAAGTACATTTATGTCCACATACAGCATTAGTTAAAAAAGTAATATTTTTGTGTTTTAACACCTTTCTGAGGAAAAAAAAAGAGAATAAGTTAATGTACACATTACATTATTTTGGCACTGGTATGTATGGACCATTTTTAAAAACATTTGCTGTTAGTATTTATAATGGTTTGTACAAAATTGTAAACTATTTTCAAGTTTGCTTGTTTTTACTTTTGTTCATCATTATCTTTCAAAAACTGTCACTGGAGGAACAAAATCACTCCAAACAAAACGCCAAAAATAAAATCATGGCAACTCTCCTTGCCCCTTCCCACCCTTCCCCCTGCCCTCCTGCCCACTCTCCCTTAAACAAGATGAAGGAGACAGTTTTTGAAAGCACCCGGCAGCAATTGGTGAGCACAGCCTTCTTGGGAGCTCTCCCAGCTACACAGCACAGGCTCTGGTGCCTTGCTGACTGTACTGAGAGTAGAAAGTGCCACCCACCAATCACACCTTCCCACCTCTAGAGTAGACAAAGATGGCTCTTTAAGTAATTTTATTTTATTTCTTTGTTGGTTTTTTTCCCTTTTTTTAATTTTTTCCCCTTTTTTTATACAAAAATTTCTACATCTAAATCACTTTGCTAGAAACATTATTTTTCTTTCCTTTTTTTTTTTTACATTAGTTAAAGCAGAACCTGCTTTTGTGAAAAAAAAAGACAAGGATCAAGGTCTTATTTCATGCAGAAAATGCAAATTAAAGATCATAAAAATGGGTGGTTTGTTCTGGGTTTTTTTTCATTGTTTTTTGTTTCTTTTTTTTTCTTTGTAACGCTGTACAGGATGCAACGCAGCCACTCAGAGTGTGTTAAGATGGTTCACAGCGGTCCCTTTGATAGCATACATTGACATAGCCATTGATCTCCCTGTCCTGTTGTCATTGTTGCTCAGTCAGTTGTTTGTCTGAATGTCAGGCTACATAAGAAGTCCCCAGTTAGAGAAGACGTTGCCACTTCTTCATCTTTGAGAGGAAGATGGATGAGTGCAGTTTGAGAGGATGATACATTGGCATAAATGGTCTAGATTTTCCTGGGAAAGACGCCCTGGCATTTGAGGTCTAATCTTGCTTGCTTTCATACCTCGTGGCACAACATCCCTGTAGTGAGCACATCATGAGAGGGCATTTGTCCTTCAGAAACCAGTTTCTCTTCTGAAAGGGGATGTGATTTCACACAAAGACACAATATTATGACATGCCAGGCAACAGAAAGAAAAAATACCACAGACTGGACAATGGTCCTGCCACCAGGGTCATGTGTACCTGCCAATGGATGGGATGTTTCTGGGTAACTCTTGAGGCTTTTCTTTATCCTCAGTTTTTCCATTTACTTCTCCAGCACCTACCTATTAATCTTTACAGATGTTAGAAACTCTTCCCTGTCACGACTGCTGAGCCTCTCTAGGGGGTTGCTCTCTAAGAGCCTTCCCTTTTGGCCTGCCAAGAACATTGGTCTCAACCCAGTGAAGCTGTCGGATCCAGGCACAGTCATCAGGACTGCTCCTGTACTCAGACCTGAGCAAGAGATGGGGCTTTGCTGCACTGGGGCTCTGTGTGGGTTTAATTCCACCGCGTTATTCTGCTTTGCTCATCCCTTTCGTGCTTCAGTGCAGTTGAAATGGGAGAGCGGAAGGCTGGAACAACCTCCCCTCCCTTGCTAACCTCTTCCTTTATCATCACCTAGCCTTGGCAGGAGCTGAAACTCAGGGATTTCTGCCCAGTCTCTGCCTGTGAGACACTCTCGGACACATCTCCCTGCTCTCTGCCTCCAAATTCATTGGACATGAGGCTGGTGAGATCCCTTGTTACAGCCTGGAAGTACATGAACAAAAGAGATATTCCTGTTCAAAACAACCCTGATGGATGTTCAGATGTCCCTGAGACAGGTAGCACAGGTCACCAGAATGTCAGGTCCTGTGGGCCACAGTCTCTGGAGAAACAAGGTTAAGCAGTGCCAGCAATGCCAGTGCCAGATCTCTCACAAGGCGAGAGGCCTCTTCTTTGTCCTCCCACCTGACATGTCATGATATTGCACAATAGCCACCGTTGCAGAGAGGAGTTACCTGCTTGCCTCCTGCACTCATCACTGAGACCCTCTATTCTCCTTGGGCCCGGCCATTGCCTCCGCAAGACTTGATGCTGCAGCAGCACAGGCTCCACGGCCCTGGGCACAGCCAGGAAACAGCGATGAGAAAGAAGAGACTGACCAAACACACTATTCCCTGCAGCTAAAAACAAAGAGGACCTGCTCAAGGATTGAATGGGGTCGAGCAAGTCTGCCTCAGTGTGATACAGAGCGTCTGTCAGTGAAGAGGCACTGCTGGTTCCTTTCTCTTCAGAGAGGAGCTGAGATGAGCCACAGAGAGAAATGCCTGTTTTAACCCAATACAGGAAATTCTGTATGCTGAAAAACAGGCTGCTGCCCCTCGCCCGAGTCCCCAGGAGGCATCAACATCACAACAAAAGCAATCACATTTTCCTTCCTTGCTGGTCTGGCTTCTCCCAGCCTGTCGGTCCCCAAGCCCTCCTCACCAGGCTCAGCAGCTCCAGGGCTATCTGTGCAGCTGGGCAGCATAAGCCACATGACAGCATACCCAGTGAAGCACAATGTGGTCGAAGACATGTCCAGAGGGGTAGGAAAGTCAGAGAAAAGATCTTTAACTCTCCTACCTGAAAAATCTGTCCGCGGGATGCCCAGAAAAGTCCCCAAATCAGACGTGGACACAGCAATAGAGTATGGTAATTAACCCTGGAGCTGCCCCACGTCACCCAGCTGGGGCAGCACTGAGAGCTGGCAGGCATTAGCCTTTAGAGAAGGCAAATTAATGCTGATCTGCTGTTTAAAACACATACTGGAGGAGAAATTATCACCGTCTTCAAAAAAATAATGTTACTCACCACTGTGCTATCTCATCCTTTCTGGAGGAAAAGTCTGCCAGTATAAATGCCAAGCTCAGCTTGTGCAAATGATACAATGAGCCTGTCTGTATCACAAAGGGTCTAACACCTCCTATCTCCCCACTTTGTCATATACATATTTAATACTACTCTGTGAGTGCTTTCTGCCTGTGACGCTGGCAAGTTCTGGCTATCGTAGGAGCAGGGAGGCCACAGCATAGAGCTGGGAACTGGAGGTTTGGGATGATTTGGGTCCATTGTTTCCAGGGTGGGATGATGACAGCATAAGTTTCTCGGAGCAAGGGACTGCATTTTGTTCCAGAGTTTTCTAGTCTGGAGCAAAATGAGGTGCAGGAGCTCATGCTCACACAACTCCTCCTTATTTTGTCTCTGCAAAACACCTGCCCTTGCTTACCCACCGGTCCTGTTCATCAGCAGAAGTGGCTGAGTCAGGGCTGTATGGCTGCACCGCACTGATGCACTCTAGCTGGAGTGGCAGCTGCAGCTTCAGCCTTACTGCTGAAGAATGACCTTTCCTAAGAGAACTGAGACATCCCTCTGGTGTCTTCCATGTAAAGTTGGGTTTTTTTCTTTTAGCCTCACTGCAGCACAGAAACACAGAGTACAGCATTCACTGGCCCAGCTGCTGAAAGAAGCAAGACTGTCCTCTGCTTTTCCAAAGCACTAAACATAAGACAAGACAGAGAGGCAATTTCTCATATTGGTTTTTACCCTTGACACTCCTCCCAATCCAGACAAAGGCAAACTCTAACACAGACAGTTACCCATGTATTTCAGACCCACTACCATCATCACCCTTGGCATTCCGTATCCCTCATTTCTGCCAACTAGAAGCTTCATGAAAACCAGGTGTCCTCCAGTCCAAATTCAATCAGTGCCCTACACTTATTTGTACTTCTAACCTTCTCTTCTCCTGCTGAAGATTTTGTCTCTGCAAGGCCAATGGCCATTGAAACAGATAAGTAAGCTTAACATATGGGCCCTGCTTTGCACTCTCTTCCAAACTCATCTTTCACAAACAGTCAGGAACCCACAGACAAGGTCCTACTGAATCGCAAAAGGTCTAAGATAAATCTTTTCACGTGGAAGGCTTTCTTATGTACCTTTTCTGAGCTGCTGGGCTAATACTTGTCATCCCAGACTAAATCACAGGGTGAAAATTAGCAGCAGCAACAACAGCTTCTCAAAGAAATTTCAAGCTCGTACTGCCTTTACTCCACCTGCACTACTTCATTTATGCAAGTGATATCTGATATCATCTTCACCCACTTCACTACATCCCAAGATACAATAAGGCATAGCGCATGTTGGCTCTGCAGGAAGAGACCTTGTGTGTAGGATATTAGAGCCCAATATACACAGCCTCTTCCCATTGGCCCCAGGGGCAATGGGATCAAACACTGAAGTTACTTACACACCATCACTTCCACCTCTACTCCCACTTCTTTACTGCACTTGGAGGTGGATCAGGGAGCTAGCCCTAAGGTCCCGGCAGGCTGCGCCTCCGTGCAAGAACAGGCACAGGTTTGCCCTCCAAGCCCTGAGGGAAAAGTCAGGGGAAATGTGTTATAGTATCAGCCTGGAGGACAGTGCTTCTTTATTACACTTGTCACCTTTCAGCTGTTCTTTACTTCTGAATGTACAGAACCATTTTTATTTGGTTTACATCAAGACATTAGAAATCAAACATTTTTTTTAAAAGAAAAGAACAAAACCAAACAAAAACAAATGAAAAATAAAACCCAAGCCCCAACACTATATACATCTTCTCCTTCCCAGTCTCCACTCCTTTCCCTCCAACCCTTTCTCCCTCCCTCCCTCCCAGCATCTGTGATAGGTCTTGCTTCCAACACATAGTTTGCACATCTCTCACCCAGCCCATGCCCCCGACCCAATTTCCATATCTACTGTAAAGACATCCCACGCTGCTTGATAATCCCAGTCTCATCTCCAAGAAAGCATTTGGTATCCCACATGGCATTTCTTGTCCAGTTGGCTCTGATCTCTGACACCAGGATAGGGCTCAGCTGTTGCCCTAGCTTGGCATGGCAGTTGTTTCCCTGCACATCCCAGCCCAGCTCCTGCAAATGATTGTCCCTGCCTAAAGGGACTGAGCTCATACTGATGGCAGAGCACTGCGAGTCTCCCCTCTGTTTCCCATGTTCCTGACCTCAACATCTCCCAAAGACTGTGGTCTCTGCCCTCTGGGGACCGCTGCCATGGCTGGGACTCCTTGGGTGCTGCCTGCAGCTGTACCCAGCCTGTCTGACTCAGTGGAGGTCCCCAGTTTTCAGTACTCTAGTCCCTTCAAACCTATTGTATTGCACTTATATTTTCACTGCTTCTCTTCTAGTTGCTCTGCTTCTGAAGTTACAGCTCTCTCCCACCAACAGCCTCTTCCTCACTCCATCCTCTCCATTAAGATTTCAATAACCACGTTCCCTAAAGCCACTGTCCTTTAGGCTGCAGCTCCAGAGCTTTCTCATCTGCCTGATAACGGCTCAGAGATTTAACACCTCTTCCCCCTCCCTATAAAAAAGAAAACAAAAGCAACTCCCTCCCCACTCCTTATCTCCTCCTGCCAGAGCCTCTGGAGCAGATCTGGTCAAACAGACCAGCCGGATAAGTTCCCTGCATGGCTCTGTTTCTGGAAGCGGGTGTGCTGTCCATTGGACAGAGGAAATGCCAAGCCCTGGCAGGTTCCCTACGTATTTGCAAGACATAAGCTGCTGGCGTGGTGTCAGATGAGCATGCAAGAAAGCTGGATGCCAGTTAAGACCTACAGTTCTGTTTGTGTCATGCACTGTGAACTTATCCTATATACATTACGGGCTGGTTTATGCTTGAAAACATGAATATAAAGGTATACATTTCCCTTTTACCTTAGTAGCCAAAGCTTTACTTTCACCCATGGAATAGCAGGGGTTCGCTACCAGGGCTCTTATTTTCTTCTTTTGCTCTTCCTTTCATTCTCTCTTCAGTTCTTAATACTCAAGGTGAAGGGGGGATAGGAAGCTGACAGGTAGGATTTACAGTCCCAAGGTCCTAGTTCCTAAAGGTCCCTGAGTGACAGCACTGTACAGTATCAGAAAATGAAGCGATAGAGTTGCGTTGGCCATGTATATCCTGAGAGAGATTTCATTTCTATTTCTCCTCTTCCTTGTCCTCCCCCGCATGCCTTAGGCTGTTATGCATGGGAAAAGCGCAAAATGTTCTCCCCAGCCCAGGTCCCTCAGGCAGCCTGGAGTGTCCCTCATTCTGTTGTTACAGCCTCTGCTAAAAACAGGATCTAGCAAGCAGGAATCCTGCCCCAAGCTGCAAACAAACCAAGTCCAGATCAGAATTGCCTCCTGTACGACTGCAGCGAAAGACAGAAGCAGTTCCACTTTGAAACTGCACTCATATTCTTTCCTCCCCCTTTCTCCCGTGCTCTGTCTTAATGAAGAAAAGGTGGACAGCAACGGGCACTAAACTGTGATATGTAAATCTCCTCTATCTTTCCAACAAAATGAACTTTGTACCCAACTGCGTAAGAGGTTCATGCCTTTCCTTTCGTCATTCTTGCAACGGCTTGAAACCTCTGAGCCTTGGTAAGATTAAAATGCCTTTTTTTTTTCCACTGTCTCCTTTCTGCATCACTGGACCTAAAACGAGACACGGGTTTGTTGCCTTTCCTAGGGGTGGGCACAGACAGCTATGGAGAGGGGAAATGGAGGTGCCGCCTCATTTCTGGAGGAGGGCATTTCTAAAGGCCTTCAACTTTCTCACCCCTGTATGGGAACTCATTTTCTATTACTCATCTGACTCACAGGACACTCAGTTGTTCTTCGGCATTCTGCCCCATCACCAGAAATTATAAGGCAGTTCCTGAACAGTGAAAAGTCCTGACTGCACACTCTTTGGCAAAGATTATTGGGTAGGACCGTATAGTCCAGATGTCTGGATATACTAAGACTGACTCTATGAATTAAAACTGACCTGGTAATACCAGGTCAGAAACATTCAAAGAGAGAAACTAGGATGACTCCTGATAAGAAAGAGAACTCAGCCAACAGAGAACAGAGGCAATTGCAAAGGAGTCTGGCTCCCAGTCCCAGCAGGGAAAGAAATCAGCTGAGCAGGGTTTTTTTCCCTGGAAAGCTTTTGGATTGTCGCTATGAAATTCCAGGCTCAATCTCTGATTGAAGCCTCAAATATTAAACGCACCCCCCTCGAACCTGATCTCCAGCTGCTGGAGGCCCTGGGCTGTACCTGCAGGGCACTTGATGGGGTCAGTCAGGACCCCACTCCATGTGGGGCTCAACACCTGAGCAGCAAAAAACATAGGTGGGGTTTGCATCATCTGTGTGTCACTGCCTCTGCCAGTCTTTCAGACCAGCTGAGAGTGCTCTCAGGTGCCTAACTCCTATTACAAAATTTGTCAGGCTTTTACTACAACTATCAAATTACTGGAGTTCCTGAGTCATCTCCCTCAGTTTCATAATTTCTTACCACATAGCCATTTGTACTCGTTCCAATTTTAATAGTCTTCTTATAACTACCTCTTTTTTTCTCTTCTATCGTTCTAACCACCCTTTACACTGCAATCACATATATAAAGGATAAGTGTTTAGATATTTTAATTAATCATCAATCAGTTGCTTAGACTCCCCTTAAAAACTGAACCTGCTGATAGGCAGCCTCCATCTGGGAACTGCAGTCATCTGACATGCATACATATCCACCTACATTACACTGCTGATGTCATAAACCACAACTTCATGACTTCCATTAAAACATTTAAAAGCCATTTCCAAATAGAATCCCACTAGAAAGCATAACTTTCTTCACTGGCCAAGTTTTGACTTTCTGTGTATCGGAGAGACAGAACTACTCGATCCAATCTTAGTCCTATCATCCAGATCCATGTACTATTCACTCTCACTCCTATACAGACCCACACAGACCATAAACTGCAATAACATTGGGAAAACCCATTTTCAACAGCATCACTCTTGAATTAGGAAAATAGCAAGAGACTGTTCTGCAGGGCAGCTGGGAATCTAAATCTGATTTAACAATTGTGCTAAAACCTTAGTGAGTCCAAGGAGGCCTGGACCAAACGTGTGCATGCATGAACATGAGAGAGGGAGACAGAGACTGGGGGCAAGTGAGAAGGATGGATGCTCTACATTTATGCTTAGGATTCTATCAGTAGAAAATGCATAAGACACATTACTGATATAAAAAGAACAATACTTATTACTCTGATGAGCCCTGATCCTGCTTCATCCAAGTCAAGGCAGAACTTTCCCTGACTTCAGTGTTACTAGGTCAGGCCTATAGTGATTCACATTTTCTTAGCACTGTATGCACACAAATTAGTAAATGAAAATATGTGCATTAGGTGAATCTGTCATTTGAAAAAACAGGAGTTTCCCTGGTCTCAAAGGGTCGCTCTGCTATCCCAAGCAGTGGGAATCAAGGAAAAAGAAAGAGAAGGCTAACAGGAAAATAAAGGGATGATTGGATTCAAGGCAGCGTAAATGTGTCTGTGTGTTTGGCACATAAGAACTTCCATCAGGTAAGAAAAAGTTCACATCGTTACTCCAGGAATGGCAGAATGACCCCAGGGTTAAAGTTTTGCACTTGTGAATTTATTATTTTCATGGCTTTTATTTATATTATAAGGGAGATTATCAATCACCAGTGATTGCCAAAGTGGCCAATAATTCAGCAATTTTCCTCAAAGTCACTGGCTCCTTTGGAAAAAGTTGACCTTGCTGTCCAAGGTCAAATTACCCTTCTGTACCTTTATAATAAGTGCCTGTGGATGGAAGCTGCTACAGACTTAGGGGCTTCCACAAGCACTGACAAGCTCAACATTTTCATCGCAACCTTCACCCTGGTCAGTCTTTGAAGCCCATCGTCTTCCAGCAGGATGATGTTCCATGGAACTCTATTGCATCCTTAGTTGCATCTTCTGCAAGAAGGGACGCAGGGTACTTTTCTCTGCACATGTTAAGATATAACTGCTGATAGAAGCAGTAGAGATCAGAGGGTGCCAGCCCGCTATTTGCTTCTGACCTTCTTGGGAAAGGGGATAGTTATCATTTCTAGACTTTTTTTGTCCAAGCACGACAAAGTCAAACAACACCCACCCTTTCCCACATCTTGCCATAGGTTATGGTCACTCAGTGGGCTGGAGTGTGAAGTACTTTGTCTGACACAAGGACCAGGTAGAGGGGTGGAAGGGGAGAGTTTTCATAGTCCTGCAACTGCTTTTCTCCCCAAACTCAGTAAGAAAGATGCAGGGTGGGAATGATTAGGAACGACCCCTCCTTTCAAGACTGAATCAGCTTAGTCTAATAGAGATCAGATGCCAGCAGTGGACAGTGGCACTGTCCCGTTGCTGATCCTCAAAGCCCTCTCTTTCCTCAGCAAGTATATATTTGCACAATCTACTTCCCCGGCTCTCTCTCTCTAATACAAGCTGAGACTCCGACCTCAAACCTTGCAAAGTTGCAATGAGCAAACAAACCCCTGCTATTCCCCTCAAAACACTGCCGGTTAAATGTCATCTGTGTTCTCTTTCTACAAAAGACATTACAAAACCCCCCCTCCCCAGCTCCCTTCCCCAGAAAACATGCTTGCACACACGCATCCATATCTACATACATGCGCTCGCACGCACACGCAGATGCACCACACACACACACGCATTCATACAGGAAAAACAGCTTGCAAACTCCTGAAGGTGGAAAAAGGCATCTTGCAAATGTGCCTTTGTTTTAGATAAGCTACCTCCTCCCCCCCTCCCATAACCCCACATTTCCCCTTCCCTCCCAAATAATTGTCATGTCCTCCCCCCTTCCCAGCTCTTCCAAAATAAATATTCTTTTTATTTGTTGGTTTAAAAGATTCTTTTAGGCTTGTAAGCAAGAGAGAGGGAGAGAGAAAAAGAAAGGAGAAATCTCATAGCATGAGAACAAAACCCCACTATCTCATGAATCCATGAAAGAACAAAGATGAAGCGGTTAAGAGGAGTGAAAGAAGAAAGATTAAAAACATAATAATAATACTGAGAAGAAAAAGATGAAATTCAGTAGTGAAATGGAAGTGAGGATAGCGCCTTAGTGAGCACAGCCAAAGATAACCTATCCTCCCCACTGGCTTTTGACTCAATTTCTTTAAAACTCCTTCCCCCCCTTTTTTAAACTTTTCTTGTTCAGGGTGGTGGGGTTTTTTTTCTTTTTTTTCTGTCTTTTTTTCTTTTTTTTTTTCCTTTCTTTTTTTGCTTTTTTTGTTGTTTTTGTTTCTTTTTTTTTTTTTACAATGGTTTAAGTCCTTCAGCAGGAACCCAAAATTGAGACAAACACATCCCTCCCTGAAACCAAATCCCCTCCCATGTACCCTTCTCTCCCTACCCCCCCACACTCTGTGGTTCTACATGTGCTGAAAAGAGAAGAGTATGCTTAGAATAAATCTAATGAATCAAAGGAATAAATGATAATGATAGCAAAGAGTAAAACTCAAACCCAAAAGACCACAACACTCCTGTGTTGTCATTGTCTGAGTGTCTGTCCCTATCTCTCTCGGAGGCTGCAGGCATCAATTTACATAGTACAACCAGTAAACAAGGTTGAAGAATCCAAAGGTGATTGGAAAAATGATTCTTGACCACTTGTCAATGGTGCTGACATCTGTCAGGTCTGGGATTTTGAGCTTCAGCTTCGATGACCGCCGGCGGAGACGACAGTTGGCACGGTTGCGGGCTGCGGCGTGGTGGGTCAGTGGGACGTGGCGGTCCAGGGTTGGGTGGTGACCAAATCCATCCCGAGAGGCCAGCTGCTTGCGGAACTGGATTCCTGAGCCTTCAAAGGACATGACAGAGTTTCGAGAATCACCAACACTGCTCATCATGTCCGTGGCCAGCAGCTCGTTGTTCATCTCCAGAGTGCTGAGGAGGATGTTACCGTAAGGGTCAACCTAGAACAGGGAAGACAGAGAGAAAAGTAGTGGAGATATCCTGTGCACAGTGCACACAGGTCCACATCATCAATGATGATTTTGAACTGCTTTCTGTGTAACAATACCACTGAGTGGGTCATTTGTGAGCTCTGAACCTGGACTTCTGCATGTGAAAGTGTTGTTCACTGACGCTAGAGTTGGTGGACTCCACATGTTGTTGTAGCAAACTTTTGAGAGGGGTAGTGTGATTCTGCCAACACAGTAGGACCAAGTGCACAGGAGTATTTTTTGAGTACACCTGTCCCATACAGGAGGATAGTCCTGATGAGGTTGGCTTGAGGAAGATGACAAAATTATCAAGGAAAAAAAAATCCCGGTGGTCACCAGACAAAGGAACTGGAGTTCATCTCTTGTGATGAGGAGAAAGGCTGCTCCACACCTCACCCACGACTGAATGAACAGTGGAGAGTCTGAATTCCCCTGCCACAACAAAAGAAGGAGACAAACCTGCTCTCTCACCCTCTTCTCCTCATAACGGTGGCGCTCATTGTTGGCCTTGCTGATCCGTTCACTCTGCTTCTTTTGCTGTCGAGGGCCTCGACCGAAGAATATGTAGTTGACAAAAGCATACTCCAGGAGTGCCAGGAACACAAAGACGAAGCAACCCATGAGATAAACATCAATAGCCTTGACATAAGGGATCTTGGGCAGAGTCTCCCGCAAATGAGTGTTGATAGTAGTCATTGTAAGTACCGTGGTGACCCCTGTAAGGAGAGGGTAGGTGCTCTGTTACCAAGGTGGGATGGCTTCCTGAAATGCCACTCTCAGCTTCCCCATCTCTCCTCCCAACTGGACAACCTTAGGAGGGATGACAGCAGAGCAAATGGGAAGAAAATTGTCATTATTCTAAGCCCAGTTGCCCAGTACAAATTGCTGCAGAAAATAAATCAGCTGCCAACAGTGGGAGAAAATGTCAGAGCTGAGTATCATAAAGACGATGGGGATCCGCATCCTCTGGACCTTGGTTTTTTAAGCTCTCCCTGATCCTCCTTCATTTCCTCAGTGTGATAGGAAAAGTTCAGTTTTGCTCTGAGTCTCTCAACCTCTTCTCCCTTTTTTCCATTTCATGAACTCATCAGGCTTTGCTGGGCACTACTGACTGCCTCAGTATCCTTGACATGAATTTATAATCTGCTGTATCTTTCCAATGCCATGAATAGGAAAAAGAGTGAAGAGATGCCCTTTTTATGGTGCTCTCCTTTTTTCCTGCCTTATGGCTTCTGTTTATGCCATTGGCCCTCTCTGGACTGTCAGAGTGGCCTCAGGTATGTCTCATTGACAGTGTTCTGCCAGCTGTAAATGATGGCAATGAGCCTTCATGCTTATTTTGGGGGAAGTAACTTTTCCTCTTCAACCTAGTCATCTTTTCTCACTTTTCTAGCTCAGCTGTCCTGTTTATCTTGCTACCTTCCAATATCCTTTTCTTCTGGTGTCCCTACTCCTCAGATCTCTGTTGGCACCTCTCTTAGTCTCCACGACCTTAATTTGCTCTTCTGGTTTCATCCCTGTCTCTACAATGATGGCTCCCAAACCTCTCTGTGCATCCTGGACCTCTATTTGTCCTGTTTCCCTTTCATCCTTATCATATATTTAGTGTCATTTGTGATAAAATATTATAAGAACTAATAAACTTCAGTTCACGGAAGAGTAAACAGAAGGGAGATACATTTATATACACACAATATATTACATTGTCTATACTTAGACAATATTTACCCCAGAAATCTGGGGTAAAAAAAACAAGGAATAGGACATTCTCCATGTCTCCTTTAAGAACTGGTCAAATTGTGATGGAGGCTTAGGAAAGGGGCAAAGAAGAGCTTTTTGACTGTACAGGCAGGTGAATCTGAAGATGAAGTGCCCAGAGGAGGCTAGGTGCTTTGGGCATTTTAAGGACAAGTTAGATAGCTGTCAGGAATAGCTTAGGGAGAGCTGTTCTGGTTCTGATCTACAATGTTTTTCTTCTGCCTTCACCTTTGAATCCAGATGTCAGCAGAAATCCAACAGCTGTTCATCTCATGTCCACCATTCTGCTTGTACTTTCACTGTGCCAGCAATGCCTGCTATGGTCTCTTTTCTTCTTTCACTGGTTATTAACTTGTCAATCCAACTTACGTTTTAAATTTACTATGTTCTTCTTTTCCCCTCCCTGCTCCAGCCCCTCCAAGCAAGCCTAGCCAAATGATCTATTTTATGTCTTGGTACAAACCGTCCCTCCTCTGAGTCTTCTCAAAATCTGTTTTCTCAAAATCTGTTTTCTCTTAGAGCTAATTAAAGTCCCCAATCTTTTTTGTAAGACACAGCCACTACCTGTGCTTCATTACTCCTTTGAGCCTTTTCCCACTCGCACATGAAATCCTTCTTCCTTGGCTCTCTTATTTCCTCTGGACTTTCTATCATGTTGCACAGCCCGATTCTCATATGCCAGCCATCCTCCCTTTCTCCTATTCCTTCTTCAAAATCCTCATCTACCATCCACCCCCACTTCTCTTCTATTGCTTAAAAGACCTCCTTTTTTTCCTCTTCTAGGAAAACATTCTTATTCAGGAGAGCACATGCTTAAGAAAAGCTTGGACTTTACTGTCCTGCATTTGCCTTGGTTATGAAGGTTTTCAGCTACAGAAAGTGTCTGTGTGGGGTTTAAACAATCATGAAAACGTGTAATGCCACTTCCTTTATGTTTTTTCATCTTTTAGCAATTCACTCCCCATTCTTCCTACTCTTTGCTCACCCAACCTCAGCATTTACCACCTAGCTAACCAGTCCTGGTACACCTATTGGCCAAGAGGTGCACAGGATTCTCTTTTTAAGAAAACAAGTACGAACCAGAGTGAAGGAACTGATGGGCTCATGGCATGTCAGAGTACCACGTGTCTGAGAAGCCGTGACCACTTATACTTTGTTATAGAGTTTAAACTTCCACGCAAAGAAATTTATGGTAGATTTTCACTGATTCAAATAACATAGACCCAAGCTTGGGAAGTACTGACACTTCTGAACAACAAAAAAAGGAGTTCTTTTGGCTGAAAATCAGAAGTCTGTTCTCAGAAAAAAATGTTCTTCACCTGAGACAAGTTTGACAGACCTATGCTGCTCGCTTTGCTGCTACCTCATAAAGAAAAAGATACTTTTTTTCCTTACAGCTGTCCTACATGATCTCCCTCCAAAAACCACCTTTTTAAACACGTAATGAAAAGGTACCTACCCAATGCCACTCGTGCAGCAGAAGCATCATAATTTATCCAGAAGGAAACCCAGGACAGGATGGTGATGAGAATAGATGGCATGTAAGTCTGCAGGATGAAGTAACCAATGTTCCTCTTAATCCGGAAACTCAAGGATAAGCGCAGATATGAACCTGTCAACGAGATATTAAAGAGAGATGTTGCTTAAGAGGAGGGCAAGACTGTATTTATCATAACAGCTTATTGGAATTTTATTTGGAAAATGTTCTCACAAAAGGCAGGGATAATGAGAAATTATCTTTTTTCTTCATTTGGTTTTGCAGACTCGTCAGTTTTTGGGAAAGGGCTCTTCAGAGTCCACTCAGCCGGCTCAGAATATTAAGAAAGGACACTACATAAGTTACATTATTATATCAGACATCATGGAAGAATGTCTCTTCAGTGCTGAAATTGGTAGTATGGTATACACGTCAATTTAATACAGGTTTACACTGGAGACTTTAACCCTATATTTGGATGTAGTAAAATTATTTTCTTAGCTTTTCCTCCAAACAGCAATGAAAATCTGAATCATATTTTTCCCGTGCTGTTCTAAAAATGGGTTATGGTCAGACTGGGTAAATTCATATGCAGATAGAGTACTGCTAGTTAATCTGTAAGTCTTTTTTTTTTCCAAGTTGTTGCAGTTCCCTCCTAATCTTTCAATAAACCCTGCTGGATATATTGCTGACATCTTTTTACAATTCTTCCACTGGAGCAGGATCATTTGACAGGGACAAAGCAGGGCTTCTCTCATTGCCGTGAAACAAAGTCCAAGCTATTCCTCCTTCCCACCTCCATTCCTTAGGTAACCCAGTAGCCTGAAATATGGGTGTAATCGTGGGCTGGCAGCTTAATTAACAAGAGAACAACAGCCTTTAATGATCAAGGAGGTAGATGGGGGGAAAAAGGAGGTTATGTTCTCTCACCATTATGTGCCATTTGCATAGCTTGAACACAGTATTTCACGGTCTTTTTTTTAAGTCTTAACTATTTAGACTGCAGACTTCTTTTGGAGGAATATTGCCTCTTGTTGTGGGTCTCAAGATTGCCATTGCAATGGGACCTTGCTCCCAGCATGCCCCAAGGCACTGTTGTAACAACATCACCATCTGCCACCGCCGCTGATAGACTGAGACTGTGATTTCACGGTATTTCAAAAATTGGCTTATTTAACAGGTGTGTGCCACGCAGTTTTGGCAGTAAACTCCATGTCAGATCAAAGTGAAGACAGCAACCAAAATCAAAACCTCTCCAACTTTCTAAATGGCAGTATCTGAATTGTCCAAGGTATTTTCTCTAGACCTTTTTATTGCTTTGTACGGATGGGTTTGTGTTATTTCATAGACCGCTTGCTTTTCAAATGATATATTCTTCTGCTTACTCTTGCACCTACATTAGTTTCGAGAGCCAGTTGCAAACCACATAAAAATAAGGTCAAGCTTGAGAACTTTCTAAAGAGGTTCTGTTTTGAGCTCAGTTGGTTTTGACTAAGAAACGAAAACAACTTCAGCAAAAAAAGAAAAAAAAAAATTATCCCATAAGACTCTGACGAGAGGCAGCCAAAAAAAAGAGCAAACTTGTTGGACACAGAAGATGCCTCTTTTCCAAAGAAGCAGGACTCTAAGTTAAAGCCTAGATCCTAAGTTAGGGCTTCAGCATTTGGATCACAGGAACAACCACATCGATGTTGATCAGCAGAAGGTTTGCACATTCCATCATATCCTTTCAGCAGAGACTCACCGGTGGTGAAGACCACTTCCCTGCTGACCAGCCTCTGCTCAATAATGGTGAACTGGGGCAGTTCTAGCACCTCCATCCCCGTGACAGCAGAATCATTTCCTTGCCAGAAGAAGACAATGTCATCAACCGTGTACCCATCTGTGGAGATGAAGAAGCACAGGGAGAGAACTAAGCTGACAAGCTGGGGCAGATGACACTCCCATTTTCACTACGATGATCCTGAAGAGGATCCACAGGAAAGCCCACGCCATCAGATAGCAAGCATTGCCCCTCCTTGCCGACGTACTTTTCAGCTGAGCTTGGCAGTACAGCCCCCCAAGAGAAGAGGAAAAAATTGGTCAGGACTCCCACTTCTGGCTATAATTCATGAAGAAAAGGTGAGAAGCAGTCCACCAAGCCTGGACCTGAGCTATGTATTCTCCGTGGTTGGCATGACAGGGACTTGTGCATCAGAAACCTCTGTCAAATGCACCAAACACGACATTTTGCTTTTCAAAAACTGCCTCGTTTCACCAGAAGGGGGAGACCACACAATATATTCTGGTGGGGACTAGGTAAACAGAACATCCAGGTATTAAAAATTCCCAGAGAGAAAAAGATTTACAACAGCAGTTGAAAAGAAATCTGAGCATCAGGACATTTCCCTCTTCTAAGTACTCTCAATCAAAATTTGGGTGCAGCAAGTGGACAGAAGTGTCTGAGATTGGCAGCTGCTTTTACCAACTGCTGGCTGAAAAGACCAGTGATGGGAGAAGAGAGAAAGAGTTAGGCTGGTAATAAATACTCATCCCTTATGTTTCAGGGTACTGGATTTATTAACTCAACCAAGGGTACAGCCTTTCAGTCTCTAATTCCAAACTATACATGACATACAGAGCTAGAAGTGCTGATGAGCCCAAAGCCATAGTCTCAGGAGAAAGACTCCTCAGATGCTCTGGACTCAAGGGGAATGAGGCCCAGGGGATGAAATCATGCAGCTCCCATCAGTGTGATGTTCACCGCCCTGCCCATTGCCCTTGTGGAAAAGGATTCTTCACCACTTGAAAATTAATGCCACTTGCAGCAAGCTGGGTTTTGAAACACTGTGACTGTTCCTGCACGAGGGGTGGCCTCTTATTCTAAACAAAGTGCCAAGCTGCATGGGAGCAACTCTGTGTGCAAAGAAGCAGTAAGATACATGAGGCTTTGACACAGCATGGTGCAAGGCTTCCTTTAGAGCATGAGCTTTACCTATGCACACAAACAGCTTTTATTCACAACCTGCAGTGCAGCAATACAGCCTTCCTCATCCACAAGCCCTCACAGCAGAGGCAGTTGGGTGGCAATATCCAGCAAGACTAACATCCACTAGAGAGAGCTGTCACCAAAATCAGCACATCAGCATCACTGTATTAGTGGGATTAGGGGAATGAAGAGCTGTTGAATGCACCATGCAGGAGAAATTCTTCTATCCAGCCTCAGGGGCAAAGGGTTACCCCAGATCAGAGATGAATCTTTGAAGAGGTGTCACGCTGCCTCTTCTGAGTGGACAAAGATCTGAGCAACCTGGTCTGATCTCATAGCTGACCCTGCTTTGAGCTGGGGGATCAACTAGAGACACACTGAGTTCTCTTCCCAAACTGCATTATTTGATGACTGTGTAGTCTCCAAGCCCACATCTCACACTCTCAGTCATTACTACACTTATTCATGGGTGCTAAAAAATCATAACAATCTTCCAAATGCCATGCCAGATCTGCTTCTGATGTAAATCAGCTAAGCCAGGGCTCCACCTCCTCTCCCCATGGCACGCTCCTGCTCCCATGGCAGCAAATGCCAAAGCACTCACAGCCAGGAGCCCAGAGGTTCAGGACCCTTAGGTTATCATCTCAACTGCTGCAGACACTGGGGTGTTGCAGGCTATTGCACCGCCTTGAGTACTCAAGTTTTGCGCACAGGAACTGGTATTCGCTTCTGGCTGCAGTGTCTCTCCCAGAGAGCTGAGACCAAGTGTGGAAAGCAGCAAGAAAACAGCCAAATTTCCCACTCCTCCCAGTGGCTGATTCCAGCAGCTCAAACACTCTTGCAGCTAAAAACATGGTGTGCTGTTTTACATTGGAATTCATCTGGCTCAGACTTTGAGACTCCAGTGGTTATTCTGAATTTTTCTGGGAGGTTACCACGCCCTTTCTACCCAATGCTCCCCCCTCTGCAGAGGTGTATCCAGCTTGTAAACAAGTCACCTCTCCACCTCCTTTGCAGTAAACAAACCAGATTGAGCGATTGAGGTTTCTCACTGCAAAACATCTGCTCTAGCCCTTGAACCACTTTTTAGCATCTTTTCTCAACCTCTTCTGATTTCCCAACTTCCTTTCTAAATTTTCAAAATGAAATATAGACAGAGTCCCTTTCCTCATCTCACCAGCAACGTATTCAGAGGCCAATCGATTCCCTGCTCTGACTCACAGTTCCCCTGGTTTATATAATCAAGGCTTACTCCAGCCCTTTTTGTCAGAGCCCTGCCACAAAACATCCAGCAGTGGTGCTCAGGGCTGCTATCCCTTCATCATCCCCCCAGTCGATACCCATGCAGGCGAGAGTCCCTCAGTCTGGCAGCCTGGACTGCACTCCCGCACCCAGGCACAGACCTCCACATTTAGCTGTATTCAAATGCATTCTGGATGTATTCAAATTGGGAGGTATTCAAATGTGCAGCGAGCAAGCCGCGCAGACTGCTATCTTCATCATCCACAAATTTAACAGCAGTGACTTCAAATTTACTTCCTGATCAGCAATGAAAATGTCAAATTACAGTAACTAATTTTAGGAGATCTCACAGTTAACTACCTCTATTCCATTTATTCCATGACCTGCTGGTATTGGGTACCGGTTTTGATTTTTTTTTTTTATTATGGCATTATGCAATATGAAATCAAACACGTTTTTCAGGAAGCCATTTTTTAAAGTAATTCTAAAGGGAAAGGTTGTTCATTCTAAAAATAAATGCTTCGCTTTGATTTCTAGCTTTAAAAAGAAAACCAGATTTCCATTTTACTTTTAAAAAGTAAAAGAACTTTCGCTAAGACAAGTCATTTCAACCTGAAATATCATAAAGTATTGATACGACGTCGTAAAACATCAGATTAACAGCCTGTTTGTTGCCTGCCTCATCAGATTTTTGTTGAATTCCGGCACACAGTTGGTAGGGGTATACGCAGTGAGGGCTATTTTGGGGATGGAGGGATCAACAGCCACTGCCAGTAGGTAGATGCCCCAAGTTGCTATGGGGAAGGAGACCTCAGTTGCCTGCTGCTGCTTTACGACCCAGCACCCCTGCATTGCTAAAGGGCTATTAGGTGGGCTGGTTGGGGGTTTTTTATGTACTTAGTTTTTTAAGCTAGCCATAAAAGGGCAGTTATTCCAGAGTTGTGTGGACTTGGAAATAAACAAAATGGAGCCCTGCAGATTTCAAATATGCAAGTGTGTAAAAGACAAGGGCTCTGAGGAAGGAAATGATTGAATCTCTTCATCACTGCATGGATCTTGGAAATATTGTAAGGAAATGTAGCTTCAACTAACAAATTGGCTTGCCATGTCCCATTAAGAACAAAATCGCAACACGGGGAACTGTGGGCAATTCTCTGCCTTCTGTTTTCTTGGTTGTACCGTAAACTATTCTCAAAATGCTAAGGAGTGCCAAAAATGACATGTCATTAGTGCTTCCAGCAGAACCTAATTTACATCCTATTACCCACCACGCCAAGCGCTGTGATGGCTGCGCATCACGAGCACCCTGAGCAGCAAGCGGGAAGGGGGCTCCCAGGCACAGGCAGGGCTGGCAAGGCTGCGCAGCGCCTTCCAACTGTGGATGCTGTGGGACCTCTTTTATGAAAAAAACAATTCTCTGATAATCACCACTGAAGCTGCATCATCATTACTGTGAGATCTGCTGCTCTGGACCGCTCCTGCGGGGATACTGCGGTGCATTTTTATGAGGGAGAGCTGGACCTCCTCCGCCAGCACAATCAGGAGAGGCTTTCCAATCCAGGAGAGTCAAGGGAAGATCCATATGGGGAGGAACTGCAGGAGGGCTCAGGTCCCACCTCCTGCCCAGAGCAGGGCTCTCTTAGGGCAAAGGGAAGCTTCTATAACCCTCCCGAAGGTGGGAGTGATTTTAATGCCCAGATTGTTGCTAGAGCTCCATTCTCCTGGGCATTTCACCTACGAGGTCACCTCAGGAAGGATTTTGGATGAGGCAGCCTGGTCCTGCCCAAGGGGACATCCTCCAGGAAGGGTGGGTCCTTAACACCCCCGGAGGCACCCCACGAGCGGGAAGCTGGGGTAGATGGCATCGCATGGCATTGCATGGCAGAGGGCGGGAGTTGGGCATACGCACAGCTCTCAATCTCCAGCGTGCAGTTCTGCTGATCCAGGGGGTACCTCCGCAAGTCCATCATACAAGCAGCCGTGGTGGTGATCCTGAAAGAGAAAGGGAAAAAAAAAATCAGTTATTTTTATTAAAAAAAAAATAAAATAAAAAAAGGAGAACTGAAAGACAGACGTGAAAGGCAGCATTTGGGGCCACTGTTTCCCTGGAAACCAAGGAGAGTCACGGTGGGAGGTGTAAGGGGCAGGGGGGGGGCTGGATGCAGCTAACCCTCAACTGTAAGGCTTAAACCTTTCGTGATTCACGTCAGTGAGGCAGTATCTCTATTAATGGAGAGAGGAGGGATTTGTGTTCCTCTGTCTCTCCCTGAGAGAGACAAAGAAACCAGGAGTAGGCAGAGCTATGGGCAGGGGGGGTGGAAGGGGGAAGAGGAGAGGCATGTCAGTTTGTAAGAGGGAGAGAGCAGACACGTGCCCGTGGAACAGAAGATGCGTTGATTAAATTGCCCTGCGATGACCTATGGAGAAGAATAGCTGACCACATTACCACCGCTCTTTCCTCTTGAGTTGCCCTGAAGACTACTTGCAGCTCCCCACCCACACCCCCTCCATCGTGCCCACTTTGGCACTGCGAAAGCCAAAAGCCCAGACCCCAGTGATGGGACCCTTCCTCGGGGCACTGGCAGCAGGTCACTCTTGCACAACCAATAACATCATCAAGATCCATGAAAGACGTATGGGGGCATGTGTGCATCCCCCTGAAAACTAAATACGGGGAGAGAATGAGGGTCAGTGTTGCTTTGGGGGTGAGGGCAGAGTGGCGTGGTGCCAGGGATGGGGTTCATATGAGGGTGTGAGCAGGATTTGTGTGTGTTACTCGTACATGAAGGAGCATCGCTCTCTGGCATGAGGAATTTTTATGTGGGATAGATGGAAGAAGAGGGCATGAAGCAGGGACAGAGCAAATCAAGAGCTAACTCACCAGCCCGGCAACACTGCCCTGGAATTAACAAGCTGCCCCTATTTCTCAAATATATTCCCCCCCTTCACCCTTTAATGCAGTTTTCTTCCTTTGCAATGTATGTGTGCAGAGTGCTGAAGAGGAGAGAGAAATTGCTGCATTCACCCCCTCTTTGTTTCAATTAACCATCTGGAAGGCATTAATCAAGCTACACATTTTTTACTATGTAGGCATAACCAGTGAACTGTTAACGAAAAAGCTTTATCTTCTGCATCCTGTGGCCTGGGAGAGAGAGAAAAAAGGGAAAAAAAAAAAAAAAAAGAAGAAAAACAAGAAAGCAGAGAGAATGAGATGGCTAACCAGCAAAAAAAAAAGGCTGGAAAAAAAGGAGAAAAAAACATCAATGAAAGAAAGACTCCCTAAAGAGGGAGAGAATGGGTGAAGCTGGACACAAAATTAGAAAGAAGAGGGGGGAGAAAGGCAAGGGGGGAGAGTATCCACAGGAGAGGGGCACCCCAGTGGGGGTATCGAGGTGGGGGCTGTAGTAGGACAGGCGAGCAGCCCTGCGGAGCTACTGGCTCTTTAAGAAATCTCGTGTGCTAAATTTATCTCTCTGCTGTCTGTGAAGACTGTTTGTAGGAGATGAAGCCTTGAGGAGAGCCTTTGCCACTGCTTGCCGTGCTATAAATAGATCCGAAGAGACGGAGGGAATTTATATATATCCTCACTGGGTCTAGATACAACACTGCAACTGCCCTCTCTCTGAGCAGGGGGCCCAAGTGAGCTCTTAACCCTTTTATCTGTAATGCGGTTGGGGTGGAGAAGAAAGCTCACAGGGGGAGAGGGATAACACGACAGGAGCCACTTAAAAAGTATCACAGTGGCTGTAGGATTCCATGTATTGCTTTTACAGCCTCCCAGTTTGACACCTCTACGGGGGCTGCTGGAAATTCAGTAGCTCCCCCACCCTTACCTTCCTGGGCCAGTGTAGCTGGGCACAGGAGACCACTGTGGAGGAGCACACCTGGGGGGAGCTGCAACTTGCCAGGAAAGCCCAAAGTGGCAGGTGCAGAGTCCATCCTGGCCAGGCGCTGAGACCAAAGAGTCACGAATGGGTATGACTCATCCCCCTATGCTGCACACGGCATATACTGTATATATTATACTGCACCCGTGGGAAATAGCAGTTACAAATGCATTCTCCTGTTTTCCCTAAAGTGTGAGATGCAAAAACGTATTAAATGAAAATTTTCCACCCCATTTGTGGGACCCTGTGGGCTAAAACCTTTCCACAGTGTCCATCCCAAATTTGCAGCCTGGCTGGCTAACTTGGCCACACAAAGGACATCTAAGAGAAGCTGTTTCTGGTTCGAGAGGGACTCTCTCACCTTTCCACAGGATTTGCTTATCACCTGCAGTACTGGTTGGAAATGCAAAGCACGACACAGTGAGCTATGGCTACCACACTCCATGCGCCAAATCCTGCTCACACTAACAGCCAGCATAAATCCAGAGCCACTTCAATGATTTCTGCAAGATCACACCAATTTATATCAACAGAGATTTACATCAGGGCAGAATTTAGCCCTGTTGATTCAAAAAGAGGAGAATGTCAGGACAGGTAGGACAGAAAGGAGAAAAACAAGATTAAGAGGGCATCTGTCCTCAAAAGCCAGATAATTTATCTTTCCTTCCAATTAGAGGGCAGGCGTATCCACATCACATATTTTAGCATCCTCCAGAGATACCCCAGTTGGCTGCAGGTCCCAAACTCCTGGTGATCTGCCCATGTAATTCTGCTCGGGCACGTGAGAATTGGGACTACATGGGGTTAAGGTTTTGTTCTGTGTTCAGAGCAGAGGTAGCACAGCCACAGGCGGCTGTCCTGGGCTCTAGGCACCTGCTTGTCTAGAGCATTCCAGCTGTGGTGTCATACCCACAGTGAGGTGTGTCTGCCAAGCCCAGGGACACCAGCATCACAGGACCACACAGATGTGGGGCTCCAGCTGCATGACAAGGTGGGACGGGCTGCTGCCCTGAGGCACCAAGTTCAGCTCAGGTTCCAACTCTGAGCTTCCTAAAACCTGATAAAACAGCCCTACTTGGGATAAGGCAAGTGGTATCCCAGAGAGGAAGGGGTTGTTTAATCTTTTAGGCTTTACATCTCAAAAAGCATCCTGGACACTTTGCCATACTGTGTCATTGCTCTACACAGCACCTGCCACTGTTGGTGAAATGTCCACCTGTGGCCTCTATGACTGACTTAACGTTCACTTGCTCCTAAAGGGGCCAACATGAGATTTCTCTGGTTCCTTTGGTGGCTGTGTACTATGGGCAGGAGGGACTCAAAGGGGTGAGAGGTGAGAAGACCCTCTCACAGCCAAAGGGGAATGGAAGCAAAACTCAAGCACCCCCATGACCTTGTAGGGTCACAGCATGTTCCAACTCTGGTCCAAAAGTACACAGAACAAACCTCTGCCTTGTAGTCTGATGCATATAAATACATGTTTTACCTTGATATGCTCTGAGCTGTTGTGTGAAGAGACACGTTTGCTTGGCACATAGAAGACAGCATGGGAAGGATTGGATGGAAAGATTCATGGAGGGGATTTGTGCTAAGGAACTCTTGGATGTCTCAATGGGGTTAACAGCAATAAAGGTGGAAAGAAAGTAAGAGGTGGAAAAAAGAGGAAAGAATCAAAGAGTGATGACAGCATGAGCACTGATTGGGGAGGCAGGAGTGGAGGTGAGAGACAGGAAAGCAGATAGTACAGGACAGGAGGCCACAGAGGTAAGGGAACAGGAGAGGGAACAGGGAAAGCAAGGGTTAAAGCAGCCTGGGGAAGGAAAGCTAAACAAGAATGAAAAGTTAAAAGACAGAAAGCAGAGGAGGAGTGGAAACTCACTCTGTGGGAAAGGAGATGAGGAAACAGAGACCAAACCATTGCCCTGTAAACAGTTCTAGACAGAGTGCGCTGCCTCCAGGAGATGCGACTGAAGTGAAAGGGAGCAGGGAGCGCGGGGGCCGGAAGGCACGCTGGGGAAGGATGCCACCTTCCCCATGGCGTTAGCAAGAGGCGCTGGCATCCAGCCAGGCTGTGTCTTCTCCCTCCCCCTCCTTCTCTCCAGCTTCTCTACCCACCTCCCTCCCCTTTTAAATTCAAAAATTTGTGTGGTGTGAAATTTCATCTGCTTTGATGGTGATTCACAGAGACACTGCCCATCGGAGGGGAGAGGCTCGCCTGCGCTTTGCACGATGCGCTCAATGAAGCGGTCTTGCTCCTTCCAGCCTCTGAGTCCAGCCACCACCACCACCTTCTGTCTCCAGCTCCTCTTTCCTCCCTCAATCTCTACCCACCTCGTGGGCCTCTAAGTCAGACCCCTCACCTGTCATAAGCTTCACACCTCTTTCCCCAGAAAGAGACATTCATGCCCTTGCCCTGATCATTTCTCCTGAGGTCTGTAGGCAGCCGTGCTATCAAGCAGCCAACTCCTCGCTGTCCTGCTACTCTGCTACACAGCTGGCAGGTGGACACGGTTCATCTGGGGGGAGACAGGGCTGTGGAGAAACCTCCATACATCTCAAAAAGAAAAAAAAGCAAAAAAATGGACATACATTCATGAGATGTCAAGTAGCTCTGGCAGGCTGTGGGCTGATGGAGACCCCACTTCTCTGCCAGCACCCAGCAGATCCAAGCAGAAGCCAAAGTAGTATGGATACCTCACTCTGGAGAACATCCTCCAACCCCAGAAGAGGCAGAAACCATCTCAAGAAAAGCAACCACCAAGCTCTAAGTCACACAGAATGAGTGCTAGATCTCTATTTGTTACAGTAAGGAAAACTCTGACCACCTGAAGCTTGTATTGACAAAGCAGATGCAGGCATAGAAAGGGTAATGCAACCTCACCCTGCTGTCCTTCCACTGTTCCATGCTCTGCAAGCTGAACCCGGCAGCAGCAGCGGACTGTCTCACCACAGCTGCAGCTCAAAAGGCAATGCTCAAGTTTCTGCAAAACATCAGTCCTCCACAAATATTTCAGTCCTCTGACATGAACACTACCAGCCCTTTCATTCCCATTCTGATCCTCCTCATTGCTGTTTACTTATTAATGTCTTCTTCTGTCTTACTTAGAATGATTATATAAGTTCACAGACACAGAGCATCATAGAGCTCTGACCTGGTATTAAAAACTGCTGTAGTTGAATGTCTTCTTTCCATCTCCTTCTTATTCTGTTGCTGGCTACCTCCAAGGCAGCTGCCCTTTCGGTTCCTGCCTCAGTCAATTCTCCCTCTACCAAACGTCAGCTCTGAAGGAACCTCAGCCATTCATTCATCCTTTAGATCATGCCCAGTGTGTAGGGAGAACCAAATTCAGTGGCTACAAACGTGAAGGGCAAAAAAATTACTTCCACAAAATAACATTTGATTTCAGAAGGAGCAGGTCCAGACTCTCTAAGAAGGGATGGTTGGAAGAGAGCAGAAGACTATTACTTTTGAGGGATCCCTAAAGTGACTGAGGTCCCTTTCCCCTTAGGCCCATCGTTACAAAATAAAATACTACACTGTTTGCATCCTAACTGTGTCTATACCAGCAAACTAAACACGCTTGGCACTGGTTTCTGGGGCCGATGTCAATTGGTACAGAACAGCCTTTGTCTACATTTAAATTCTTACACTCCAGAAAAAGGGTCTGGTTGCGTTCAAAATGCTTGTTGAGAATGATCACCAACCTCTGCTGGGCTTTAACCAGGAAATGCCCAAGAGACTGCTCATGGACACAGACCAAACCCAGGAAACAAACTGACTCTGCGGGCCACAGATGTTCAGTGCTCAGGAACGTTCCCTGATACCTTGGACTTCAAGAGGATACTGTCTAAAACTCTGTATAGATGAGAACAGGAGCATGACGCCAAATATTCCCACCATTGTCTCCCCTTGAATTAGGAAGGCAAAGCCAGCAGTTCAGGCACCTACCCTATTTTACAGGTATGGATTAAGTGTCATTATGCAGGGACTAACACAAACACCCTCGCAGCAAAAGGTAAACATTTTTTTTGAGTTGCTGGTTGCAGATTTTTGGATTTCAGATCTCCTAGGAAGCTCAAGATGCTCCTGTCTGCCCGGGATACAGACTCCCAAAGCTTACAACAGTTTTCAGTAATAAGGAGAACTGATAGTAGCAGGACTTGTGTGGGCTCACCCCATGGGGCAAGTTAGACTTGTAAAGGAATTCTGGTGCTTAAGTGTAGAGAGAGAGACAAAATTGCTGTTTTGCTGAACATGGGAAAAAATCAAAATTGAATTTTTACTCTGTGCATCTCAAAGTCAGTCATAAAAACATGCTGGCAAATGTCACCTTCTGCCTGGCAGTAAGCACAAACTTCGAAGGGCCTTAAGGGATTTATAAACCCGTGGTGAATTTTCCCGTTCTTTTAACACAGTCTGATCTTTGCAAAATCCTGGAGGTCACGTTAGAACCAAGATCAAGGCAAGGATATGGAATATTTTCCCCTTATGTCTGTTTGCCTGAAACTGATTCCATAAGCCTTGGCACAATCCTGCTAAGGTCACCATTTCCAAAGGCATCTGTGCTTGCATAGGCATCCTTTGATAAATAACAGTGTCCCCTGCACTCAGATGAGGGTGAAAAAAAAAAAAAAAAAGTCTTTAAACTAGTACTCAGGGTACCAGCCATCTAAATCAACTGGTTTTCTACCATGGGAAAGTGCAAAGCAGAGTTGCCTTGGCTGCAATGTTTTGCTTTTCTGCCTCTTCATTCTATTCCAAATGCACTGTGTGTCTGGCAAGTTGTCAACTGGATTGGGAGACAAGAGACCCAAGTGGAACAAGTTTAAAAAGAGGTTCATTTGCTATGGTTGCTTCAGGCAACTGTGACCTGCACATAACAGAGCAGGAGGTCTCTTCCTTCAATAGCATCAGAGTGGGGTGAAGTTGAATTAATAAAACAATAACCCATGGCTTAAATTTGCAGGATCTGGCAAAGAATAGACAGGGTCCAGGGATGGGCTCAGAATGGTGTCTGGGACAGGATATGCAGGAAGACTATGAGGTGCTGCCAGAGTGAGCTGGGGGTTGAGCCCATGCAAGCTGTTTCAGAGATCTGTGATGAAAAAAGGAGAATCAGATGTTTGTAGATATTTCTTGACCTCTATTTTTGCTAATAAACAAGTCAGACTTCTAGAAAATACAGAACGGCAGAAATCCCAGCCAGGCCATGATGGTGCTTGACTGTTCTTGCAACATTAAGGATGGAGAAGTAGCTCTGGCTTGCTGCTTTATCCTGTTTCAGTGAGCTCAAATTTCTTCCACAGCTTCTAAGATTATTCTGAAATTTTATATTATATTATTGAACTTCCTTCCAGTGTTTCCAGCTCAGTCCCTCATTCCAACCCAAGGAGGCAAAAATGGAGAAGGGGATCTGTCCTTAACCTCAACTGGGGAGCTGAGCTCCCAATTAAATTCTCATTTTCCCTCATCCAGCTAATGAACTCTCATCCCACCCCCACATCTTTCTGCTGAGGAGCTGGCCCAAAGCAGAGCTCCGTGGTGGGAGCAGTACGAGACTGCAGGACTAGCTCCAAGGAGCTGGCTGGCTGGACATAAGCCCAAGCCTTTGCACTTAAGCTGCCAAAGGAGAGATTTCTGTTGCTGTTGCCTAACCTGCAGAGGGAGCCCGCAAAGCTACTAGAGACAAAGTAGAGCCTGAATCACCTCTCACATTTCCAGAGAAAACTCTCTCAGAGAGGGAAAAGGAAACAAAAATTGCAGATATCTTCCCTTCTGGCCTGTAAGATGGAAGAAGAATATTTTTCAGTGGTGTCTATACGGAAAAAACTCTATATATTGACCCATCAGGAGAGAGAACAAGGACATGGCTGCAAATGGCAGCCTTCAAGTGAGACAGGAGCAGGAGAAATCTTTCTACCAGCTGGAGAACCCAATTGCCCATGCTGGGACCTGAGGAACGGAGTACAGACAGGGCTGTGTCCTGAACAAGAGGCAGGTTGGAGCTGGGCGCTATGCAGGATGAGGTCCAGCAGAGCCTCAGCTGGGGGCAGCAGGCAGGGCAGCCCTGGACGCACTGCAGAGCGGGGTGGCATGGGGAGGCTCTCACAGCATAGCTGGGCTTGGATGAGCGAGCGGGTAGGATGCTTGACATCCATCTGTTAACATGCATTGCTTCCCTTTGTTAAGGTGAGATAGGAGTGGTGTTCCAGCTCCTGCCTTACCCAGGAGCAAGGGCTGGTCCACAGACAGGTCAGCAGTAGCTTGCTGCAATGTGAGCACTGACATCCCCCAGGAGCCGCTGCCTTGCAGGAAGCCGCTGACTGATGGGAACTTACCCTCATGAAAAGCAAAAATAAAGTGCTGCCCAAGCACATACACCCAGCTTCTTTCAGTTTAAAACTGCAAATTTGGAGTAGTTTGAGGTATGACAATTGTCTCCTCCTTGCTTTAGGCACTGAACAGGTATTTACAATGATGAGGATAGCAGGGGTCTGCTTCCTCAGGGCAGCACTCACTGGGCTCAGAGCCCCGCTGCGCCTTGGCACCTTTGCATGCATTCAAACTGCCTCATCTCTAAAACATTGCAGTCACTATCATGGATAGGAATAAAAAAAACCCAAACCACAAAAAACATGCACATGCTCCCCACCATCACTACCACCTTCGCAGGAGGAGATCCCTCATTCTCTCTGTACAAGATTAAATCTCCGTCATCAAATTCCTCTGCAGTTTTTCAGTTGCTCAGTTTACATTGCCTGGGCTCCTCGCCAGCCAGGCATTGCATCTCGCTTCTTGTCCACCCGGCTTCGCGCCTGCTTCCCAGCATCCCAGCCCGCCTGCTCCCCCCTGCAAGCTCAAAGATACAGTCTGGGCTCCTCAAAGCACCTGTTTTTCTGGAATTGGTTTTGTCCTTAATTAGGATGAAATCAAACAGCTTCAAGATTTCCCTGAAGGATGTTTTAAAGCTGGCTTCAAATATGATTTCAAATTACCATGTGAGAATTTCCGCATTTTTACTGTTGTTTCTATTTTTAGGTCTCTGAAAACAGATAGCTAAATACTGATGACATCAGTGTGTGACAAGTGTCAACTTGTTACCCTACCAAATGGATGTTACACGGTCTAGAAAAGGAAATAAAAATCTCAGACCTTGATGTATAGCTCACGTATGTGATAATGTAAAGCTTATTGGATATTGTGGCAGAAGTGGACTAGACAGTCTCTAGAGATCCAGAGAAATCCTTTGATGATTCTCTATTTTACTGTCAAACATCAATAGTGGTAGTAAAGCAGCTTGAAATAGTGAGGGAAATACTGACACGACTGAAAAATTCTCTACATAAAATTAGGAGTGAAATAACAACATTCTCTGAAAAGCCTTTTCTTAAATGAAACATTTCTCCTTATTTTTTTGTTTAAAATTTGGTCAAACCAATACAATTTTTGACAGTCATTAGGAGGAAAAATACATTGAATTCAGCCTGTGCTATCTAGCTCTCCCTCACTACTTTATCTACCTCCCTCCAGTACCTAACAGATGATTGCTTTGTCTTTGTGGGTAGCTCCTACATCATTTTAGCACTTTCCTGCTGTGTGCCACAGGTTACCAGCTCTCCTGTGCTTCGCAGGCACTTTTAATTCCTGCAAGGTGTTTGGGGGCCATGCCAGGTTACACCTCCTAAAAATCCTGTCAGCTCTGCCAGTTTGCATCCTCCCACCACACTGTTTGTAGAGATAAGAGTGCCCTCTGGGCTGGATCTGAGCTCCAGGCCCCCATTTGGCTTTCTGGGGTTTATGCCATCTGCTACCTCATTGGAGAAAGGGGTGTGGAGGACCAGTGCCACCTCCAGCCCCGCAGCAGCTCAGCATCACTGCCCCGACACAGCCCGCTGCTGTTTATGCATTCCTTGTGGTGGAGACCTGGCAACCAGCTTTTAATACGAGCCCAGTATAAATTAATTTTGGAGCAAGCTTTTGTATAGAATGCTTCCCTAAGATGTAGCTATATTACATCTGCTGCACTCCCATCACCCACTAATTTGCTAATTCTACCAAACCCAAGCTTATGCTTTTCTCACACACAACTTTCACAATGGAGCGGAGCAGGAGATGAAAAGGCTTCATTTACTCATGCAAACAAGTTGTCTGAAGCCTTATCTTGTTCTCACTGAAGTCAGAAACCAAATATCCATTGACTTCCATGTGAGCTAACTTGGATCTCGGGGTCTGATCCTGCTGGCTGCTTGAACACTTGCTGAAGGCAGGGGCCTGCTAGGATGCCATCCTCCCCGGTCTCTGACATCAGAGACTGCTGGAAAGAAAAATGACTGTTGTGCTACAAATAGCATGATTGAGTCACTTTGCTACAGGATCAGCTCAAAGGAGGGGGAAGTGACTGGCGAGAAGGTAGCAGAAGGAGCAGAGCTGTGGTATCTTGCTCAGAGTAAAACAGGGGGAAAAAAAAAAAAAGAAACAGAAATTGCCTCCTTTGGCCTTCTTCCATCAGGGTAACTCTATTTTATGAAACCTTTTGAAAAATGAAAAAAAAAAGCCCCCAAGAACAGGCTTCAGAACACAGGGAGGACCTGTGCTTTTCTTCCTGTTTGCAGGACAAGCATGGGTGCATTTTTACAAAGATAAAGGGAACACAGGTGAATATTCATTGAATGTTTTCGTACCTGCTTACACCTGTGGTGCATGTGGCTATGTATTATTGGATAGGGTCACACTTACTTGCACCTGCAAAACCCCACCTAGCACTTCTGTTGTCAGCAAAATCACAGGTGCAGGAGTCAGCACAGAAAGCAACCCTAAAGAAAACATTGCCCATACCACTATGAATAAAGCTGGAGGGACTTCAGGCAAGCATTCAGGACACCTGGTTTGTTCCCTCAAACCCCAGTGTTTTCAGGATAGTAAAAGCCAGCCATTCTGACCTGAGGTACAGTTTGGGAACAGGAGCTGCAGTTGCTCAATGCTTCATTTTTGCAATTGCCATTTTCTCCAGGGGCAAGAAAGCAGCTTCCAGGAAAACCAGCCAAAAGTTAAAACAACACAGGCAGCTCTTACTGTGGCCCTGGAAATAACAGGGGCAAACAGCTGTCATTTTCTTTGTTTTGGCCTGGATGCAATTTTCCTCATCTCACTCATTTTCACAGGTCAGGCAAGGGAGCTGAACTCCCTTCTTCACGCTGCTGAGCCCTGCAGCAGGAGAAGGGAAGGGATAGTGCAGGAGGTTCTTCCACGGCGTCCCACCCTGAGCGAGCTCGAGCGCAAATCCTCCAAGGACTTCTCCTGCCTGCCACCTGTGCTGCAGGGTTCACACTGCTCATTATTTGAGTTGACTAAATGGCAGTTGATGGAAATACACTAGCATTTCTGCTTCTTTCCTGTGCAGGTGTGTGCAAAGATTTCCCACCAGCCTGGGGGAGCAGAGAAGAACAGCCTGATCTTAATAGCAGTCTTTGTCCACTCCTGCCCAACAGGCTGAATTTATGTTCCTACCTACCCCAAGCAGGCATCTTCTTGCCCAGACTTCACCCTTGTTTTAACATAATGAGGAAATTCGGAGTGGACAGCTGTGGGAAGGCTGAAATCTTTCTAGTGGGTCAGTGGGGAGACAGATATAGTTGGTGATGATCTCAGAGGTCTCTTCCAACCTTATGATTCTATGATGCTAGGATAAATCTGGCTCAGGGCTCCCTAGCAGTATGAGCCAAACAATGCCACTAGCCCAGCATAGAGAGATGGATGTACCTGTCCCAGGAAGGGAGAGGCAGAACTGTTGACAGTCGCACAGTGGGCTTGTTGCACCTTTTGCTGTCTCTAGGCCTGGAGCAAGAGACATCCACTAACTGGAAGGAAAAAGTAGTACCTACATCACCACGCACACCGCAGCCTGTTTCTCGGTACCAGCAGTGACTGGTGGTCTTTTGGTTTCCGAGGGCTCTGCCATAGGGAAAGCACAGGGGAAAGCTGTCTTGCTGCCCTGCCAGAACGATGCCCTGGGTAGCGTCCTACTTTGCTATACCTTTACCCAGCCCTACCCTGCCCAAAACAGCCCTGCTACTTCAAGAGGAGATTAAAAAAATCATTAAAAAATCAGACTTTGCCACAGAGCACGAAGCAGCAGAGGAGCTGATACTGTAAATGGGAAGGGTGGGTGTACCTTCTTTGAAAGGTCTTTCCTCCCCCTTTGCTGCACTGGGATGTAAGCCCAGAGCTGCTATCGCAATCATTTGTGAATGTGGAGGCAGGTCTAAAAAGCCAGCTGTGAATTTTGGTAGTCAAAAATGCAGGGGGGAAAGGGGTGGGGGGAGGACTAGAAGAAAAGCTCAAAGTAGACAAATAGAGGGTTGAGAAAATTGCTGTCCAGATTTCAGGTAGCCTAGATTTCACCCAAAACCTGTACTCTTACCTATAGCTACAAACTCTTTTTTAATCCTCTGCTCCCTCCAGTCAACTTTCTTACCTATCCTGGAATCTCCCCACATCCAGATAACACAGTAAGGCCAACCTTTGCCATCTCCACCGCGCAGAAGCCCAGCACTTTCAAAAACTGTGAACTCACCTACATTAATTTACTCCAGACACCACAAAGAGCCTCCTCATTGAGGACCATTCCCCTACTAGATATCAACTTTCAAGTCTCAATCTTCAGAATTGCTCTAGTAAAGAGACTTTTTTTTTAACTGTACAAAAACGTCTCCTATCTCATACTCAAAAATGACTAAAGTGATTTAACTCAAATGCTACAGAAATTCAGCCTTAGATATGAGAGTAACGAAGTCTCATTTCCATAGGCCAAACTTGTAGAAAATTACAAGCAACAGAAAATGAGTGTTTCAAATGGAAGTGTTATGCAACGTGAATGACAGTGACCTGAAAGGCTCAGAGCAGACTTGTACCATCTCCATTTGTCTATAGCAGTACAGGAAACTCTGGAGGCCTGAAGGAAACTACCATTTCCAGTTTAGAGCAAGAACAGATACTTAAAATCATGCAACACTTGAGTATCTGTTGAGCTTTTGGGTCCTTGCCTTATCAGAATATATTTGGAATTGGAGGAAGTTTAGAAGACCTGTCATTCTCAACTGCAACCATCAATGATTCCCCTTAGACTTACCTCAGGCCGTACAGGACAGTCCCATCAGGATGGAGCCGAATCATGCGATTCTTCACTGTCACCCCATGCAGAAAGGACTTCTTGTCATTCAGGAAATAGGTGTCAGGCAGCCACAACTGGTCAGCCACCCGGTTGTCCAGGGTTAGGTTGAGAGGAAGGTCATTGTACGCCAGGCGTTTGTCCCGCCAGCTCTGCTGGAAGTACATGGTGATGGTGTAGTCCTGGGAAAGAAACATGCAAATGTCAGTCTGGCTCCAGGATAGGGTCATAACTCAGTCCCTTCACTACTGCTGCTGCTGAGACCTCTCGTGTGTCTCTACATTGCTTGGCACCCAAATGTTTGTGTCCACTCCTCCACCAGTGTTGGGGACTGTGCTTTGTGCTGGGAAAATGGAAACAAACTTGAGCTTTGTTGGGGATAAAATGACATTACATGACTCCAGTCAAACAAAACTGCCAGCCTCTCATATTGTGCCAACCTGCTTACAGTTTGGCTGCAAAACCAGTAGTAGTGAAGACTGCAACAGCACTGAAGGATGTCAACCAAGAGTCAGCTGCACCTACCCCAAAGACCTGAAGAACCGATCTCCACATAAAGATTTCTGGGCACAATGCAGTCACACTCAGCCACTGCTTGTTAACACACAGTTGGTAAAAGTCAATTTTATTTTGAGCAGAAACTCAGGAGAATCCCAAGGGCACATGGAGAACCTCACCTCGAGACCAAGGTTTCAAAGTCAACCCAGGCCAGCCGTGACAAGTTATTAGCACTTGCCTTGTTATATGAGCTAAGTTGGAAGTTCCCTGTGATTCTCAGGAAGGGAGATATGTGGAGGAAATCTGTCACCAGTGGAGCATGATCCACTGGTAAAGAGGCAGTTCCCTAACCACCCCCAGCTAACACAATGCCATACACATGTTCAATAGTAAAAAGTTGATGCTTAAAACTGCTGTTAAGACAAGAATTGTAGAGAGGGCAGGGACAGTTGTTTGGTGACACAAAGATGTAGTTCTGCAGAAACCATACTAGTAGCTGGACAGTAACACCGCATCCAGGGAAGATTCAGAGGCCCCAGGTCAGCTTGTTCAGAGGCACAGTATTGTGTCAACATACTAGAAGATCCTTCCGTCTCAGATTGTTCTCAAGTCATTCTGTGAGACAAGACAGTAGTATAGGAGGGGGTCTTGTACACACCAATGACAGAAAACATTCTGACTACAAGGATGTTGACTAGGAAGTCAAGGCACATGGCACACAGGTCAAGACTAGGGCACAAGTCTCGCTGAGAGTAGTCTTACAGAAGTCAGTGATTTTTCATGAATCCTTAAATAAAAAACATCTTTGCAAATGTATGCAAATGATCTAGAACAGGTGGGGCCAGAGATTCATTGTCTCTTCCCAAGCAGACACCTACAGTGCCACAGGAATCTATCTGACCACACAGATTTGCTTGATGAGCATTTTGGCTCTGCAAATTCTAGCTCTGCACAAGAGGCTGGTGAGGACCTTGCTTGTGCACTAACATCTGGGCTGAGCAGAGGCATGCTGCCTGCCTGTCTTCTCCCACTGACTTCACTTGAAGCCAGGTTTGATTAGCACCTCTGAAAACAAGCTCGAATAACCTCACATCATGGATATGCCAGCTTTCAGGTATCTATGATTCAGAAATCTAGGCCCACGTGCATATCCGAAAGGTCACAGAGTAAATCTGTGATGTAGACTGGATACAAAAGCTACATCTGTCACTTTCTGTGTTATATCGAAAAGAACAAAAACATAGTGACAGCTTTCTGGCTTAGAAACTGTTTTGCTTTGCTTTTTAAAGGACTGTTAAACTCCTGCCTCAGAAGCCTCACAGTCCATCTCTCAGGGACACAAACATCTCCATTTTGGTGAGCACCTTGCAAAGGAAAATGTTCTCCCTGGTACCCCTCCCAGGGTGTTTGGACCTGCATTGCAGTGAAAGCACAGAGGAGCAGAGCACCTGAATTCTTGGAGCCTCTTATCCTTCCTTGACAACAGACTGATTTCCCCTGCCTGTGGGAAACACAGCTACAGAAGCATCATTTCCATTCTCCCCCTTTGAGAACTCCATCCACACATCTTGGCAAGCTGCTTCACTGACCTGCATTTTCCTAATCCTTGACAAGAGCCCTGCAACACCTCGCCCCTAACCAGGCCACCCTGCTGTCATTGCAGGCTCCTGCCAGCCTTCAAACAGCAACAGATAAGAGGTGGCACAGATCTCCAGAAGTTAAAAAGGGCAAGCTGCTTACAAAGCGAACAGTCATTAGCACCTAAGAGATAGACTTTCAAAACTCTTCTTCTGTATTTCCAGGATTGATGGTAACAAACTCAGAAATGCACATAAATAAAAGCCTACACCCTAGCCATGAGGCTGATGATGTTCTTCAGGTGCAGAGACATCCCTGGGGAACAGCAGTCAGCCCAGCCCTGGGCTGAGCTCTGTTCTTCAGTCTTCCCTGACTTCTTGGCACAATAGATTTCTTTGGGCAGCATGATGGAAATCTGGAGTACTCGATAATCATGGTTCATCTTGTGTCTGAGGTTTCCCTCAGCCCCTCATTCTGCTGATTCCTGTGCTCCATTTCTTGTTTCCCTGCTCTATCTACCACATCACATTGTTGAACACCTGGCAGGATTTCTGGGCAGAAGGAAAAGAGCAGGTCAAACATGCACCACAGAGAGGTCAGTCCTCCCTTGGGAAGTGCTGCCGACATACTGATGGGCACAGCACCGAGATATGGGGAAGAGGGATCCTCTGACTCCAGGCCTCTGGGAGAGGGCAGGACACAGACCAGAGGGCTGGAAGAAGCACCAATATTGTTGTACTACGGTAAGTGAGAGGGACCAGTACTCAGGAGAGAAAGCAGTGAGCTTGCCTTCGCATTTATACCCTGATCAGGCAATTGTGAAGTACACATGTGGCACACTAGTGTCACCACCTGGACAGGCTCCAGAGCTGATGATATCTTAATCATAGCCTTTCTTTCAGAGACAGATAAAATAATGACCAAAGGTGACATTGTTCTGCAGAAGGGTCATATAGAGCCAATGCATGCAGTGGTTTAGAAGTTCAATAATCAGAAGTAATAAGCCTGATTTTCTTCCAAGTCTTGAACAACAATTCTTTGTTATAAGGTTTTATCTGTCATTGAGCTAATACAAGGGTTTCCTAAACCTCCCAGTAACCAGTGACATTCACAAGTCTACTGATGCCACAGCTATACCATAACCTGGGTTTCCCACCATCACCAGCAAACAGAAAGTTGGCCCATTTTCCAGGCTCAATGAAGAGCTTCAAAACCAAACACACCTGGAGCTCACGCACTCCTCCAGCTCTTTCTTCCAGCTCACCACTGAAGCACATTGTAGGACAACAGCCGAATTTTCCTGCAGCCTATGCGAGGGGGCTATCTCTGCGCACATGTACCCAGTAAGAGGCTTTCTCCACTGCCAGTGCTGGAGGAGCAAGCTGACAGTGCAGGCAAATATGACTTTCCACTTCCCTCTAAACTAGCACCCTAGACCAATGCAGCTCAAAAATGCTTCCAAGTTTCCTGTTATGGATTCTACTCGGTCTTTCTAGAGGAGCATAAAATGCTCAGGCAGGGCCAGAGTCTGGCCAAGACCCCCTGCACATGCCTCCATTCACTTTGGTGTGCCGAGCAGCTTCTTGCTGGCTGTCAGCCCCAGCCCCCCTCACCTCCCCCGCTCCCAGGTTTTGCAAAGGCTTTGTTCTCTTTTTCTCTCCTCCTTCTTGCTGCCTGTGACGCACACAAAACAGAGGTGAGAGCAACATGTGGAACCAGCAGAGACTCGTGTGGCACAGGTGCCTTTCTGTGAGGATGGAGAACAGCTCACTGAGAAGCCCACTAAAGCCCCAGAGAAGGAAGAGGAGCTTAGCTGGGGGCCTCATGTGCCAAAATAACAGTGCATCCTACCAGCTGTGAGAACAAGGCTGCTAGCATCCATCTCCAGACAAGAGGAAACTGATAATTACAGCCTCCCCTGAAATTCAGCAGAGACCCCAAACCAAAGATGATGTAAGAGGGCTGAACAGTGAAAGGCTGAAATGTTGATATGAGAGGGGCATGGACGGAGAAAGGTGTTTCCTGCAGAACCCCCAGAGGCAACAAATTCAGTCAAGCAAGCACAGGGAATCCCCAGTTTCTCAGAGGACAGGATAGATAAGCCTAAAGGAATAGCAACTGGGGCAGAGCAAGAAGGGAAATAAGCTGGCACCCTTTGTATGAATTCAAGAATTCATTTCCACTGGATCATATTCCAAACACCTTTATTAACATCTATCATATGAGCTCTTCCATCTCACAGAGCCCTTTGGGGAGCACAAGGCTCACATATCCTTAGCAAGCAAACCTGGACTCACTCTGGACCCTTCCTCACTCATACTGGCTCTGTGCAGTCTGGGAGCAGAAATAAGCCCACTGTCAAAGGGGACCAAAGCTGCTTCTTGGAGCAGAAGTGTCGCAGGAGGAGCGTGCCAGATCTGAGCCAAATGGGTACAAACCATCTTGTGAAGAGGAAGACAAAGTTTAAGCAGGCCAAGCCAACAAGAGGACATATGGGTCCAAGAAAGGGGATTAATACAGGAGAGTGGGTTGCTCCTGGTGCTGAGAGGTTGTTTGCCACCCAAGCACTGACAAACCAGAGGGTAGCAGGAAGCTAGAGCACTTGCTCTAGAAGCAAGATGCTAGAGCACATCTAGCAGATGCTATCTATGGCCACCACAACCCAGGTGAGGACACAGGCTTGTGGCCAGTCACTTGTGGGCCAGCCACACAGACTGAGGAGTGTGCAGGAATGTGCCCAGACCACCAAAGAACACAATACTTCAGGGGAACCAGTTCAGGGTGGGAACCTGAACTTCCTTGTCTACAGATCAAAGAACTGTGAGGGGTAGACTAGGACCGGTAATGGCACCTCAATAACAAGGGCAGCACTCCGCAGTCTGTAACTGAAGTACCGCCTGAGGGACCTCTCCTTCGCACAGTGACACACTGTTAGACTCCCTAGGCTCATGGATGATCCTTTGGAGGACAGCATTGTGTGTCGCTTTCTGCTCACTGCAGTGAGAGAAGGGGTCCAAAACTAAGGAGCTCCTCTTGCCCAGAAAGACCTTCCCCTCACCTGTGCCGTCTTGTGTCAGCATGCAGAACACCAACATGTTGTATGTTCCAAGAGGTATCCTTGCAAGAGTGCTTGTGCTGATTTTGGAGACACAGTTGTACTATGTCAGATCAAAAAATTTTTCTACATTACTATCCTGTCTTCAGTAACAGTAAAGAGAATAGCAGGGAGGAATATAAGCGAACCGGGGTCTTTGTTGTGATACTTAATTTTCCAGCTATTTGAGGCTTAACTATTTCCTGAGCCAAAGCTTGTACCTTCTTAATTGAAGATACTCAGTTTCTCTTCTGAGAGTCTGTCTTATCTCATGATATTCAGCCTTTGGCATCTTCAGTCTTGTGGCAGGGAGTTCCATAGTTAAGCTCTTCCCTGTATTTGCATCACTTTAAAACAAATACAAATACTCTTTTCTGATTCCCATTAGTGCCTAAGTCAGTAAATAATCATAAAGCTATCGTACTCAAGCTTACACAGTCCCATCCCCTTCTAGATATTTAAGGGTTACTGAGCAGAACACAAATAACTACATGCACTCTCAAAAGTGCAGCAAGGCTCTGACAGAGGCAGTAAGCAGCAAGGGAGGGGGGAAGAACTGTTTCATGGGTTAAACAGAACAGAACTGCATGACGACAGTATCTGATGTTCTGCGATGGGTTGTTGCATGAGAACAGATTCAAGACAAGGTAATGGAAATCGCTTTCCAAAGAGCCTGTGGAATTTGCCATTACAAAACCATCAAGTCAGGAGCTTAACAGTATTTTGGAAGGTCTAGGCATTAATGTGGAAAATACAGGCCAAGTCATAAAAGGAAGGGACTAACAGGAAAGAATAACCCAAGGACACAGAGCTTCCTGCTGCAAGGCAAAAGTTCCATCTTCCAGCAAAAAGTCACCAGAAGCATCTCTCCCAGGCAGGCTGCTCCATAAATCCTCAGCACAGCTCCAGGGAGACGCGGATCATTGGCAGGTTGGGTCAGATCATTTTCCTTTGTGCTGTAACCTAGAGTCTCCAGTATTAAACCTGTGCAGGGGAAGAAGTGTGCATGCTCATTGGGAGCTACACTAGACTCAGAAGCCAGGATTAGAAATGGAAGGAATAATGTATGTGAAAGGGTCAAATCTTTGCTCACAATACAGTATTTCTGGCAACATGGATGTCTCCTGTGTCTAGTCCATTTTTATGGATGACAAATGACTCGGATGCCTTTCAGAGGGGCTTTGAAAGTGAAGGTGATTATTCCAAGCTGCTAGTGGAGGTTATGTTTCACCAAGCACTTGTAAGGTACAGGGAAACAATAACTTTTCTGCAGTGGAGAGTGCACACTGCTCTTCTGCTGCTGCATGAGGGATAAAGGAGGTTTTGCAACTTGCCTCTAGCACTAGCTGTGCCACTTGAATTTTTTTCCCCATTTCCCCTCGACCCTGACTTTGATAAAGCACCCCCTTTTGTAAAAGTGACCAAATGAAAGTCCTTCTCCATATAAGCAAATGACATATGGTCTCCTTGTCCAAGATCACAAAAGAACATTAGGAAAGCCAAGATGCTTCAGAAAGAGGGAGAAAAATGAAACATCTGACTTAGTAAAAACCAAGCTGCCACTGCCAGAGACTAATGAACAGTTTGTTGGCTTCAACTTCTTTGATGATTAAACACCATCTCCTGTTCCCATCATTCTTGGGAAAGAAATTAAAGGACAAAGTAGTCCTCAAGTATGTTTCATTTTAAGGAGGGGGTAGGGAAAATAAGAGGAATTATTTTTAAGAGGGGAAGACAGGTTATGCCTGTAATCAGATGCTAAGAATTGTAGCAGAGTAAAATATACAAGAGACTACATGAAGGACAGAGCAAGATGGCCACAGATCTTTCTTAGCAAGCTCATTTAAGAAAACTATTTTGCTCTCATAAAGGGTTGTCCATGCAGATAAATCAATGGGTCCTAGGCTTTAACAAGCATCAGTTAATCTGACATATGTCAGTACCTGATAGCAGTCTTTCCAGATCTAAGACAGCATGAAATCTATTCAGACTCTCACCTTTGCTAAGGGCAGAAGGCAGCAGCTCTTGTACTTACTGTACTTTTTGTGGGGAGAGTATTCTGCCAAAATACTGCTTTTAATTTCTCTTTTGGTGCAAGCCAGTGCCCAGTTTACAAGGCTGAAGTTCTGTATGATAACTGTTATACATAAAGCGACAACTATTTTAGATACTGCCCTTCTCCCTGTGTTTCACCTTAGCAGGTGAGAAAGCCACAATCTCTTTCCACCTCCCCTATTTTTGAATAGTGAAATATCAACACTGACTTGGGGATTCCACCTGCAGTTTCTGTCAGTAATGCAAGGGGACAGGACCATGCTGGCCTCTCAGATATGTTCTATGCCCTTCTGTGCTGTGGGTCTTTGTGTTCTTGAACTCATTTTCTTTAGGACCTGAGAAGTACTTTGCATGGAGATGTTCCCCTCACTAATCTGATCTACTTTTTTAGTAATTTGCATGTGTTTAATTGCTGAATGCATGTCCAGAAACTGGGACAGATATCAGCTATATCCTCAATGACTAGGGGTGCACAAGTAAAGTGTCATTTTGTTGCCCTATTTCTCTCCTGGCATGACCTATCCCTGCAGCACCTGGGCTGGTGCTGGTCCAGGTGTTAGGTAGAGGACATACCTAGCTGGGTCCTAAAACATAGTCTGCCCATGACAAGGCTTTCAGACTTCTAAGGCTGTATATCAACGCCCTATCTAAGCAGGAGGCAGCACCATATGTCATCTGCTTAACAGCCCCCGTCATGCTGGAAGCAGAAGTCAAGAGGAGAAAGCCAGAACTGATGGGCACAGGGCTGACTGTCACCTGCTCTGTGAGCACATGCAAAACAGCAACCTGGTCCAGTGTTACAGGCAGCAATCCCAAAATCGCCACCTGCAGCATGACATCTTCCTCAGGCAAGCTCTTAGAAAACAATGCCAGGCAGTTTCTATTCTTAAGCCATAGAATCTTTGAGCTACTGCATACCATTTCTGCTGGTCTGATCTCCTCACTTGGTTCCCCATGAACCAGTAGCTGGGCAAAACCCAGCAGCCATTCTACCTGCAAAAGCAGGATTGTTTGACCTTCCTGTTTCTGCATCACCAGCTAGCTTTCACTCCAAACCTCATCATAACTTGAGAAATTCTTTCTCAGAGAGGAACTACTTGATGAAAACAGTCAAACTCATTTTTGGTTCCTGTACATTCTTATGCCAAACCAGCACAGAAGGGCATGCTTTGCCCAGACAGCTAACTAAAGCCAGAGAAGCAAGGCCATACGTTAAGTTCAGAAAAAAGTGATAGGTGAATTTGACAAGTTTTCAGGCAGAAAGTCAAAGGGATGGTTCTTACACTGTACTCACTGGTACGGACTCGTAGGACCAGGTGAGCTAATGATGGCTAAGATGCTCACCTAAACAAGAAGGAACTTCAGGCAACAAATCCCCAACTGAGTAATTTATTCCAGGAACACAATAAGAGGGGTGGCTGGCTTGAGATAGTGCAGGGAGGAAAGCAAGCTGACTTCCCCTCTATGAGAAGTATGATGCGTATTTTCCCCAGTGAAGTCTGTCCCAGGAATGAAATGGGTCCCAGGCAGTGCAGGTAACATGGGTTCTTCTCCCTCTGGGATATCCTTAATGGCTTATTACTCATATTTGTGTTCTGCTAGTACATCAGATGTCTCCAAATGGCTTCATCAAACCTTCCCAAATCCCTTGTCTCTTACCATCTTAAGGCAAAATCTTAACTTAGCCCCTTTTGTTGATTCTCTTAACCTCTCTCTAGGTGTGCACAAGGTCACCCATTACCACAGTGTGAGACACACATTAATGCTCCATCTCCCTAGAGTCTCAGAGAGGTGTTGTGAGCATGCACTGCATAGCTGGGAAAGGGAGTTTGAGGGCATGCTTCTATTACAACAAGTTTTCTGTTTTGAAATACTTGGTCATTTAAAACAGGTTATGCTGCCATAGGCTCCTACTGACCCATGACAGGAAAATATGGTGCATTCAGGGAGGCCAGCCTTACTTTCCACTCTTTGCCTGCACTTCTCTAGGATGTTACACAACTGCCTTCTGCAGACCTACAAGCCAAGGGACAGTGCTGGTGCCCGATTCCCACCTTTTCACCTCCCCTCTCCCACCTAACTTCTCCCAGCTCATCTTTTCACACTTTCTCAGCACTATCCTTACTGCCTTACAGCACGTGTTGCCAGTGCTCTCCTGCATACCCATATGGGCATATCTAATATACAGCCATTAAAGCTCAAAAATGTTTTTAATAATCATTTTGTATTTAATTAAACACGCGACAACTAGCCTATTAGAGTAAATTAAATTGGAGTGAGACATTTGAACACTGACTAGTGAAGATATCAGTTTGCAAAGCCCTCAGAAGGATGAGAGAAGAAATCTGCATTTTGTCAAGAGAAAGGTGATGCTGGAAGACCAGTGATGCTCCCTAAAACTTTTCAAAGGGGCTTCACAGCTTCTGCATGTAAACTCAGAGAATTTTCACCTTATAGTGGCTTATCTCTTGCTTGCTGAAAGTTGCTCACTTTAAGTGGTTAAAACTCAATTGGCTTTCTAGCAGTAGCAACCTGGTAACAGGAAAATGTAATTCCTCCAAAATATTCCCAGAACACTTTGCTCCTCTGTACCTGTTTTATATTCAGATGAAATATCCTCTTCTCCTTGCCAAGAGTTTTACTGAACACCAATCCAGTCCGACTCTACCCCAAGCAGGAGAGGTTCTGCAGCAGTCCACATAGAGACTGGTTAATAGAGATCACAGGGCGAAAATCCTGGATGAATAAGGAATTAAAACAGTTAAGGGACTTAGTAGCCCATTGGAATTAGGTCCTCTAGAAAACATGTTTGGGTATCAACTTCAGTCAACTCAATGCTAATTCTGTAGGAGACTTCGGGCACTTTCACTTTTCTCTTATCTGTAAAAATAAGCCACTGATGTTAACTTGTCTCTATCCTGCAGTTTGGGTTCCCCACATCTCTAGGCAAGTGCTAAGTGTGTAATGAACAGAAATGATTTTTTCTCCCTGGGGAAAAGCAGTTAAATAGAGCTTATGATTCCCCGTGGCAGTCAAGACCACCAATGCAGTTTGAGGCTGCATAGGTAGGGAATCACATTATGAAGGAAGCGATATTACTACTTTGTATGGCAAAATAAAATGCAATGTACACAACTGAAGACTGAAACCATGAGATTCTGCAACAATATCAAGGCACACAGTGCTTCAAAAGACACTGTTTTACCTCAGAGAAGGAAGGTTTGATATTCCAGGTCCGAGAACTGCTGCAAAGATGTCCTTCCTCAGGAGGCAAATAAATCTTTGAAATGATGTAAGACAACTAACATGTCCTGGGTGGAACAACCACCTCAACTAGGCTGGCACAGATCGGCTTGACCAAAAGGATAGAATGGTGTTTATTTCCTGCAGAAAGGAAAGTTTGGTTATGTAAGAGTGATAACTGGAAGTAAGCAGATAAGACGGTGAAATGTAGAAGAACAGGACATATTTCTATCAATAAGGCTCAGTTAGGTCAAGGGTGGTCTCCTAATGATAGAGGATGGCAGCCCTGCAGTTTGAAAAACAACGCCTACTTTCAACAGACTCAGGCAAACTGAATACAAACTATTGCACTTGAAAATCCTACGATTCCTGCACACAGTGTCTCAGTTCTATACCTGGGGTCACTGCTTCTACATATGAGTATCCTGCACAGCCCTTTCTGTGCCCCCTAAGATGACAAACTCAATAAGACTGAGTCATTTTTAGAGAAAAAAGCTAGCAATCAACTATCTCATTTGTGGTTTGAACAAAGCACTGTATAGTCGTGTTAACAGAAACAAAAATACAGGAGTATCAACTGACTGCCTCTAGAAAACAATTTCTACCGAACAGGTTACTGACCAGACAGTGTCTCCTCATGGATTTAGTCTATCTCTGCCTCCACCCGTGGATTAGTCTGCCCTTGGTTATGCCAAGGTAAAGCCAAGGGAACTATTCCAGGCTGACCACTGCAGGAGTGCACAAAATAAATCCCATACTATCATTCTTCCACTTTAGCAAGCCAAGTCTTGGCTGCAGGATCATAAATGTGATGGACAGGGGCAGTGTACTTAACTGACAATAGCATTCAAAATGCAGCTGTATTGAAACACCACTGATTCTACTGAATGAGTCACGCTTGTCACAGGATGCATGTAGAAAAAGGTCTGTGGAGGTCCACAAGCCAGCAGACTTTGACTTCACAGCCAACTGGATGGTGGAGAACAAGCTGCAGTCTCTGTCCATGCCGAGCGAGTGCTCTCTGCAGTACGAGGACCAACAGTCCTGGAGCCAAGGAAGCTCTATTTGCAGAGCTGGCTGAAAGTTATTGGCAGGGAGCCCATGTGAGCTCGGTAAATAAAGTATCCAGATAATAAAAATACCCAAAGGCACTGTTTAATTTTTCTGAGAGTTCTGATACAGCCGGTAATATTGAGAGGGAACAGAAAACTTGCAGACAGAACAGGAAAACAGGGCAAAGCTGTCCATCCAGAAGAGTGGACCACAAGGCACCTGGTGGGTCTGAGGGCTCACAACCTGTACAGCTGAATACCTGACACTCATTTTTGGGGTAACAGCTGAAAAGGAAGAGGGTTCGTGTTCAAGAACAAGACTGGGACTCATAAACTACACTCAGATAGAAGCTCGTGAGACCCCACCTGGAGTACTGTATCCAGTTCTGGAATCCCCAATATTAAAAGGATATGGAACTGTTGGAACGGGTCCAAAGGAGGGACACGAAGATGACCCAAGAGCTGGAGCACCTCTGCTATGAGGACAGGCTGGGGTTGTTCAGCCTGGAGAAGAGAAGGCTCCAGGAAGACCTTACAGCAGCCTTCCAGTACCTCAAGGGGCTACAGGAAAGCTGGGGAGGGACTTTTTACAAGGCCAAGTAGCGATAAGACAAGAGGAATGGCTTTAAATTGGAAGGGGGTAGATTAGACATTAGGAAGAAATTCTTCACAACAAGGGCAGTTAGGCCCTGACACAGGTTGCCCAGGGAAGCTGTGGGTGCCCCCTCCCTGGAAGTGTTCAAGGCCAGGTTGGAGCCTTGAGCAGCCTGGGCTGGGGGAAGCTGTCCCTGCCCATGGCAGGAGGTGGAACTGGATGGCCTTAAGGTCCCTTCCAACGCAAACCATTGTATGATTCTGTGCCTGTGAAACATCAAGTCCTCTTGAAACTTAGCTGCAAACTCTTGATGGATAAAAGGGTCAATGCTTTATGTATCCATGACCTAGGAATACAAAGGGGATGGACAGGGAGATACATGCCGTGGGCTGCCTTCCCCTGTAGTAACACTGAAGTTAAAGGAGGCACTGTGGTAGCAGGTTGCTGTAGAGGAAAAACGAGATAAGTTGCAACCTGTAAGCAATGAGTATGTCTTGAGTTTGCTTCCTTGGGAGCTCAGTGCACTCCACAAAAACAGGGTAAAGGATGTGTAAGAGGGCATAATCCAGCCTGGTGACCCACTGTGCCCTGGCATAGATAGGTGGCCAGCTGTGCACACCTCGCAAGCAGCGACAGGGAAGGGGTCAGTGGATCTTGCCTTTTACTCCCTTCTCTACCATTTTTCTCTCTGAAGCTGGCCTGAGACTTCACTTACATCAGGACACCAGAGGACTGCCCAGATTTCATCCCACATGCACGCACACCCTCCTTCCCCAAAATGATCCCTTTCATCTGAATAGAGGACCTTTCTGGATCACCAAACAGCTCAGCAGATCCTCTTCCTTTTACCATCCCTTTTTCTTGAATGTTCATTTTTCTCTGTAGCCTAGCAACTCGGCACAGACTCAGAATATTAACAACTCCTGTCCCCACACACGATCTTCTCCAGAGGCCTGAAAAATGCAGCAGCAGAAAGGCTGAGAAGGGTAGGAGCGACCACGAGAAATGCAGGGAGCATGCAGGGAGCCTGACCAGCATTCAGAAACAGCCAAGCTATTCAGCTGTCATATCTGCCACCTTCACTTAACATGTACATAACATATAGAGTTATATATAGCCTCATTTATTTACATATTCAAATAGCAACATGACACGCACGCACTTGTATTTGGATCTAGGTTTATATAGAGGTGCTGGCACTCTTGCATATATATGCTCCCTGTTGCTGGATGCTTTAAATGTGTATATGACAGAATGTCAGAAGGTCAGAGACTCAAGATCTAATTTGGTTTTCAATCAAATCCGATGAAGATTTTACTTGTGGAAAGATACTTTAGCATTCTGCAGTAATCCTCTCCAATGCTGCAGCACTGCTATTGAAACAGGTGGCAATTTGGAACATTGGTCTCAAATACAGACAGCTTTTAATATATATATAAAAATATATATAAAGGCTGTGGGAGTTCTGCCTGTGTAAAAACCTGAATAAAAACTCAAGCAGGGGAAAAAGAAAAAAAAAAGAGACACATTTTTATCCTGGGCAAAGTTTTCTGCAGTAACAATTCTAACTACTACAAGAATGCTGGGGTGCAAGCTGAAGTGGTTCATACCACCACCATACAACACTGACATGTTCAGATCTAAAGATAACTTGGCTGCTACAGGAACAGATGGAGCACTGCAATACATAGCACTGTTGAGCAAAAGCATGCTGCAAACCATAGCCATGGAGTCTCATCATCTCCAAGATGACTTCTCTCCTGCCATGGGGTGGAGTCACCTACAAAATGCAGAGTGAGCTTAGCCTCTTCAGTAAGAGCACAGAAATGTTCTCATTTGGGAAAATGCCTAGCGAGAAAATATGTGAACTCTCTTTCTCAGTACTGGAGCAGGGTTGACTCAGCCCTCCTGAGGCTTGAACTTGTGATATTGGAGGACTTGCAGAGCTTCTCCTTACGGATAACAGCATCATGGGAAGATGCATAGGGGGCAATCCTTTGCAACAAGCATTGCCACCACATTTTATTCATGCTGCAAAACCCCAGGTCTAGGCTAGGAATCAACCAGCCTACCCAGCAGCTTTCCCATAGCCAAGAATATGCAGTTACACAAAGAGCTTTGTGCAAACTCTACCATTAAGATATTGTGTGAGTACTACAAGGTCCCTGTGAAGAAACCAGCATGGTAGAATAGAAAGCCTCAGGGACTAGAACCTCTCTAGTCCAGCAGTTCACAGGGTTTCTTCAACTGAGAGTTTGTTTCAACAAGGTTTCCACAGTTCACCATCTACTGATCTACGTACATGGCAAAATCATGCAATCCAGCCAACAATATTTCATTCAAGGATATCATTAATGTTCAAAACATCAGAGTCCTTTAACACAGGCATAGGAGATTCCTTTACAGGGGAAGCAATAAAGCCGTCCTCTCTCACATGAGGACATCGCCAGGCACTATAGTGACAGGGATCTGGCAGCACTGCGACTTTGCCAGGCTGCTCTTTGCTACACACGCACCGAGTCCTTGAGACCTCCGTCTTAGAAGGGCATTGCTGGTGCTTTGAGCAAATCCTGGCTTTCAGCTGGCCATGGCATTTGAAGAGACTCTATGGTGATCTTTGGGTTGTTACTTAGCAACCTGACTCTAAGATGTAGTGAATTCACTGGGATGTCTCTGCAGTCTAGAAACACCAGGACCAAGGTCACAGGGAGAATTTTGTCATGGGAATGGGATAATCTGTAAAATATTATGGAAGACAGATAAGATTTTTTTTTCCCTTCTACAAGTTGCCATAAATGCAGCGGCTATTGATATGTGAGTCACACTGACCTATTTTCTAGTTTTAATCCAGGACAATCACATTGCAACCAACTTCAGAACCAATGAATGGGGAGTACTTCAGGCCTCTTTCACAAGTTTGTTTTAATCTTAACTATTTTGTGCAAGAATCCTACTCTATTCTGGAAGGACTATCCCTGCCTTTCCAGTAGAAAGGGGACCATTTTTTGTTTAAACTTGAGCATCTAATTCCCCATACCATAAGACTGCAAAACATCCCCAAGGCCAGATGCTTCACTTGTCCTCATGTACTACCTTAGTCCAAAGGCTCTTTTAGCACCATTAGCAGAATTTCTGTTAAAGAAAAGCATAATGTGGTGCAAGCAGATATCTACATCTGATTCTTGACTGTATACGTGCTAGTGAAAGTCACCCTGAGCCTCAGCAGTCACAGGATATCACCACTGCAAGGACAAAGTAACCTCAAATCTAGCAATGGCAGGTGAGATGGGTCCCCGGCATCTGCTTTGTTGCAAAGATGTTTCTAGGAGTTCTATAGATAGGTTGTAAGAGCAGTAATCTACTCGAGTCACAGAACAACAGGCAGTTGTACCTCCTGCCTGCAAAATAGACCAGCTCAAAGTTGATATGTTTAGAGTGGTTTGGAGGTTTTTCTCCACCCTGCTGCAACCATCTCTTTTTCTCCAAACATGCTTCTAGCAGAAGGAAAAAGCATCAAGATGCTGTTGCTTTCCTTCAGCTAGCCAAGTGGCTGTGTGTTCACACACGAGCTACTTCCTATTGCAGGAGAAGCAGAGACAGGAGAAGGCCACCGAAGTGACTATACGTAACTGATGGCAGTGCGCACGGGACACTGCACACAACCATTGTGGGCGACTGCCCTTTGCATCTCCTGATAACTCTCCCCTTCGAGAAAATGCTGTTTCCCGTGTGCAGAACTGCCACTGCTCGATTTTCCAAGCAAACAGCCACCCAATGCATTGCAGTCCTTCAGGACTTGGAATGACAGTAGCTGCATGACCTAAGCGGTACTGAAGCAACCATTGGCAAACAGCTCAGACACTTGCCAGGTCTGAAGAAACCTTCTGTCTCAGCTCTACCTTAGTTTGCAGTACCTTAGTTTAGATTACAGCACACAGAATCTCCTAGCATGTGAAAAATCACATAACCCCTACCTGTCCACGTCAGGAAGGGGCCTGGGGGTACCGCATCCTAAGACAGAGCTGTACCATTTTTACTATGCCAGACTGGTAGGACCTGGTCTTCTTCAGCACCAAGGCCCCACAGCATCCTCTGCTACCTCTGCTTTACTGTCCCAGGAGCCTACAACAGCCCAACAGGACTACAGCCCCTCCAGTACAATTACAGCACACCATCATTAGCTCAGCACCAAAGATGCCTTCTTGGTTTACCATATTTTGGCAGTCTTCAATATTCAGCAGCCTTAAACACAAAGATGCAATGTACACGCACACCCCCAGTTTAGATGCACAGTGTCACAGGGCTGGAGATACCCCAGGCTACAGGGCAACATTTACAGCAGTGGAGTGTCACGTCATACTTGTATCTCATAGCACATAACTTCAGAAACCCCTGACTATAGGATTTAAATGCTTTAACCTTTACTTTTTTAAAACCTTTGGGCATCCAAGAGACATAAAATAGACTGACTGAGAAATATATTTATGTCATTTCTCTATTGAAAAGAGATGGCAACAAACCAGAATATTTTCAGGTTAAGAATAGGAAAAATGCTGATATTTGAAGAGACTATATGGTGGTATAAAGTACAGCATAATAGTAGAAACACCTTAAAACTCTTGGGTTTTAAAGCTTAGGGCATCTATACTAATGGAAAATCCTTTTCAGGGTTGTATTGCAGCAAAGTTGTTTCTGTCCATTATTGAAGGCATACAGATGGTGTGCTGAAAGTCCTCAAAGACCAAAGCTACATCAACCCGATCAAAACCAGGGGTTCGCATACACAATTTGACTGTCAGAACAGTTTGAGAATGGATTGGACATCATGCATCTGGATCAGTGATCCTACATGAATATACACTTTTCTGCCCCATTCCTGAAAGGGCCTAAAGTTGAAGAGCTCTGACCAGGAGAACATACAGCCTATGAGCTGCTCTGATGTGTACCAAAGAAAGCTTCTCATATGGAGCCTAGCCTTCCACACTACCTTCCTTCATCAACTATGCCAAGCATATAGCAGAGTCAAGCTCAGATTACACTGAAATTGAGATTAAACTGATCAGTGCATATCCATATTGCAGTGAAAACAACTGCAAAGCCTTATCAGGACAGATACTACTACAAAGGCTATTGCAAGCATGCCTGATAGATGGAAAATTTGATGTAGTGAGAAGAGTGATGTCCCACTGATGATGGCATAGTAGACTGTAGGATGAGCTGTCATGGCCAAGAACACCCTCACACACAACCTGATCCACTGTCCTTTGAATTAAAAGCCAATTTAAAATCGTTGCAGCTCATTGCTGTCTTGGGACATACCTTATGTCTCTCACAAACAGGGAAGACTTTTACTAAACAAGACAGTTTTCTTTTCAAGCAAGGTTCAGGAAGTTGGGAAATAGCAAACAGGATGGTTTCTTCCATAAACCCTGAGAGATCCAGAGCCGCATGTCAGTGCGAGCACAGTCACTCGGACCAGACAGCAGTGTGGCACAGGTGATACAGGAATAGGAGGCAATGAAGCAAAGCAGCGAGGTCAGCTTTGCCAAGCATCCTGCACCAAGCTCTAACCTATCTGCACTGCAGACTGCCCCACAGCAAATGGTATTGCACATCCCACAGGCATCGTTCCTCTAACAAGCATATTTCTGCAAACAGTTCTATTTGGAAGCCTTGTTCCCTACACTGGCCCTCTACAACAATCCTCCTGTAACTTTTCAACTTGTCACCAGGTTTATAAAACTTTAAAGCTAGTGCTATAACAAACTGAAACAATGTTATTGCAGATGTAGGAGAGCATCTTAGAATGAATAAATTATAGGAGCCACAAAGAAATCACAACTGTAACGGCTGGATGCTCTGAGCTGTCTACGGTGCGCAGATACACAGGAGGGAGCAGGTTTAGGACTGCACACATCATAGGGCAGGAAAATTGAAGCGTTATGAAGGATAACCATCTCTTATTTCAAATGCATACAAAGCTTCTGGTTGTTTTCCTCATTGAAAGAGTTCATTAATGCTTGAAGGTTGCCTGAACTGTCTGGTACTAGAAAAATATGTCCCCAAAGATTACCTAGAGAGAGAGATGGCTACAGCATTAACCTCTAGTCCCGCCATGCAGTAAGTACAATAAACCCTGACCAGGCGAGTCCTTAGCTGTCTGTTGAAAGGACATGCAGGAGTGGGGGCAGCTCCTTCCAAAGCCATTGGTGCTGGATACCAGCAGAACTAGATCCACCAGAGCAGATCAGTCGAATGAGTCCATTGAGCAGACAGTGACTTTGGGCAGCATTCAGGCCATGTACGACAAAGGAACCTGCATGCTCCTTCAGCTGCAGATTGATGTGAGCTCCAGGCTGCCAGTGCTCGTCGTTCTTCTGGGCCAGAAGTACTGCTAGATTCCCCAGCAACTTGGGTATCATATTAAGAGGTCTGAACACAGCGCTGTCCAAGTACCAGTACACACCAACAAGCATCTATAAATAGCTGCTTGTTCTGTGCCTACTGAAATTCAACCACTTGTAGCAAAATGGCAATTACCAGATACCTTAACCAGCCCATTTCCTTTAAAGAGAGCTAGGAGCTACCATGCTTATATCCTTTGCAGATCATCTGAGCTGCTGAACATCATTATGAAGATGTTACTCCTTTCAGCTTGCCTTTAAATCCCCAACTTGAAAATTTGTACAGGATATGAAAAGACTCCAACTAGGCCTTTCATCTTCATGGATCAGCACTTCCCAGAGGGTCTTGCCAGTCAAATGTGCCCTCCCCAATACCTATTTGGCCTGGCCTCTGGCATCATTTCCCAGGCATTTCAATTGATGTCACTGATCTTGGCTCAGCAAATAATCCTTCTAATCACTGACAAGAACAGAGGCTGCAGCTCAGCGTTGCTTAGCAAGGCTAAGAGGAGTACACAGCAATAAAGCATTACTCTAGCAAGTGAGCTTGAAAATACGGCTGACCACACACAGGCAGCAATGATGAACAAGAAAGTGCCATTTTTTTTTTTTTAATAAGGACGGCAGGTTTTGTTCCTCATCATTGGGAGATCATTACAAAGCCAGCACTGTACCCCTGAATATTCTGCACCCTAGTATGACTCCATCTTCTGCTCTGTAAAAATGGCACAGTATCTGGGCATGGTCCTCAAGGAGATGTAGATGTGCTGACTTCATATAGCAAGGCATCAGGAAACTCAGCATGTAAAGGCAGCTACAAAGCATTCTGTATATCAGAGTGTCTGGGAACTTACAGCATAGAGACATAACTGCGTTGCCTTTGCAAAGAGCCTTGTATCCTCCAAGATTGAAATGTCATCACATCATTTTGGGAATACAGTTCCCATGGGAGTGAAGGCAAAGATGGATTATTAGATCATGAGTGGAGCTGTGTTCCTCCACAGTACTGCATCCTGCCAGACTCCTATGGAAAACAACTTTTTGAATCATGCAACAACCAGTCACTGACAGCATTTGTTCCCTACCATCACACAGTCAGCAGATACCAGGAGTCCCAGGCAAAGGCATGGGAGAGCTGGGGGTTCTCCACAGCCTGCCCAGCTCCAGCATCAGGGCCATTGTTCCCAAAAGGATGTCTGAGAATTAATTAATTATCCTACAAGGGGCAGTAAGTAATAACACTCCTTGTGGAACAATAGAAGCTATTTGGTTGCCATGACAACCCAGCTTCACTTGTGTGCCTTTAATTTATTCATTGCACAGTCTCTTTCCCAATAACACATGATGCCAAAAAAATGCCTTGTTTTTCTTGTTATCCATGTCCAGAGTAGGGGTAAGACACAGCCCTTTCCCCGGGGCATCTCTCACGCAGAAGAATCATGCACATAAAATCCCTTCAGCCCAAGCCTGGGAACTTACATCACACGAGAGCTCTTTTGCTCCCTAAATGTTTGTTCTTTAACATGATTCTGATTTTTTAAACCCCTTTTTGAAGCTGCCTCACCATCATGCTAGTAGTTCTTGAGTAGATTCTCACATATAGTCACTTTGTCTCCTCTATCCCCTGCCCCAACATGTGTAGGAAGGATGGGCAGCAGGTTGTGCTCGTCAAGTTGAACAGACAGCCAGGAGGGATAAGCAAAAGCCCAGAACTGATATGTCCTTGCAGTATCAACAGGAGTGTGGCACAGACAGTGCCCGGTGCTCAGCCTGTTTACAGCCATGCCACAACCATCAAAACACACGGAGTCAATCAATAAAGCTGTCCAAACTGTGGAAGATCCAGCGCAGTGTATGGATGAAGGGCCTGCTCTCCCATGCACCCCGCAGAGATATTATTGTTCCTTTTTCTCCCCCTGCCCCAAGCACACACGTTCGCCTCAGCCATCCTGTGGCAATGGGAGCCAGGTCACTGACGAGTAAAGAGCCTCGCATTCACATGGCAAACATTGAACAGTGTTGCTAAGAGAATGGATGGCTACTGGCCTAGAACACAGCATGCCTGGCCACAACTGCTCACAACAGGTGTATGACAAAGCACTTGATCAGCCTTTACAGTCCATAGATATATCTCCAACAGGAGCTTCATCCCGAACCAACCTCTGCAGTACTCAGCTATCTTCTCAGGTCTACAGAGGAAGTTCAGGTTAGTCGTTACAGGTAAGCTGGGAATCAAATCCCTCACTCGCCCCCAGTTATGTTTGTGCAAGCTGGGGTCTTCAGCTACAACCCCAGACCCCAAACTGTTGACGCTACCTCTAGCAAGGAGGCTGACAGCTGGTTCAGCACATAGGAAAATTCAGGTTCAAGTTCAGATCGGGGGAGGAGATGACTCAAAGTTAAGCTCTGCCCTGACAGGCAAGATCGATGGAACTAGGTTAAGCCATCTGGCTCTTCTAAGTTGAACCTAACCTCAAGCACAGCTACGCAATGCAACAGGGACGTAGGTCTGTGCCTGAATTTCCAGTTGTACACACTGTCCAGTGTCACTATTACCAGATTGAGGTGTAACATGCATGCAGATAATTAACAGTGGCTTGAAAGCAGAGAGTCTGAAAAACCTGTTCCATACAAGATCCTGAAGGTTCATGGTTGGCCCTGCACCCTGGGTTGTATCTACATATGCATTCAGGATTTTCAAGCAGTTTGGACACCAAAACAACTATTCAGATTGTCTCATCTCCCCTCCTCCATGCAACAGCAGAATAGCTTGTGGGCCAGAGAAACAGGGCAGGAGAGTCCAGAAACAGATAAATAGGACGGGAGCATTGGGAGACCGAGGTTTTAATTTATTTGAACAGCAAAAGCTCTAAACTGGCCTAGGATTCTTCTGCATGGTTCAGGAACCAAGGAAAAGGACAGCTGCTGCCAGGAGGTCCCCATCAGCCTTTCACTGCACTCAGACTCTTAGAAAGCAGAGGAGGTTGGAGGAAAAGCCTCTGGACAGGAGGAAGGCCAGATCAGGCAATGATCAGTGCAATTCATGTCTTCTGCTAGGTGCTAAGGTCTTCTGAGAGAGAGAGAGTGAACATAGGCCTGGATGTGTACTCAAACTATAATAAAAATTATTAACAAATTTCACCCCAAACCATTGCTATCTGAGCAGATAATTTTTTTTTCTTCTCAGTGGCAGGAAAAGCTCCAGTCTATTAATGCCAGCCAAAACCAGATCCCCATTAGATGCCTTCCTTCCCAGTACAGATCTTCAAAGAAATGCCAAGTTACCACCAGCAAACATTAAAAGCCACTGACTGTTTTTCAAGTTGGTAAGTACAGTCTGCCCACCTGGCCCAAAGCCACCACTGCCTTTGTATCAACTGAAAAATACAATTTGCATCTACACTTTTAAGGCATAAGCATTAATGACTCAGAGACGTAGCTTTGCAACCAGGACAGAAGGATAAGGTACGAGAATCTACTCTGAATAAGATGCCACTAGCTCCAGAGATGCCAGCAGAGTCCACATTCACAAATAACACCAAGGATATTTCAGTGTGCCAATACAGACACTTGCTAATCCAGCTAGAATTTAGCCCTCATTAGGATGTGAACTCCAGCCTTTCAGCATGTCCAAACACATCACAAGTACCACCAGCAAGATTAAGTGTGTGCCACAGAGGTCCCACATGCCAATCGTGTCTTGCAAGCGTTTCAATTTCAGGATTGTTCCAGCCTGGGACTGGGCAAAGGCTATGGGGGCAACTATCAGATGGTCACAGTGGCATGGACCACTCAGCTGGTGGAAGGAGCAAGGCACAGACTAAAACCAGTATTCTGAGAAAGAAATTTGGAAAAATCTCTCTTTTCTTGTGGCCAGGGTTAGTGTTTAGTTTACTTTTTCATCACACTACAGGTGGAGAATTCCTCCTCGAATTCTTTATGCTTTAGTGAGAAAGAATTCTGTCTTAAATCATAGTTCCCATTACCCCTCAGAATTCTGTGTCCAAAGCAGAAGAAAAGAAATACTTCTTCAGTACCAGACAAATGTCACTTTTCCTCCCACAACTTCCCAGCTGCAGGGAAGATCTGTAGTAGGAGGTGAAGGAAAGGGTGTGACTACCCTGCTTTTCAGAAGAACATCCTAAGATCTCAGGTGGCTCCAAGGAACCATTGTCTTGGTAATACATTTCCATCAGAAAATGGAAGAACAGCTTATTAGGCTTTTTATTATTTTTTTTTTTTAATTTACAAGCTTACCATGTTGACTTCAGAGATCTGGTCAATGCTGGAGATATGGATGCTCATTCCCACTGTGACAGGGTTACCTGAAACACAAATGCACTGGATTAGGACCATATTCAAGCCCTCCTCCCTTATCTGCTATTAAATAATTCACTAGAAATACATGGATACAATTTGAAGCAGCCTCACCTTTCCCAAATATCAAGGATTTCCAAGTCACATGATTAGAGAGATGATTAGAGAAGAGTGGATTTCTATAACTCCCAGCCTTACAGACTCACCCTTAGGAGTAGCGCAGCCTAAGCTCGATTCTTTAATTCCTGGAAGTTAATTACCCCCTAGTTATGCAATTATCTCTGGTTATTCCAAATAATGCCTTCAGAGACCATCAGTAGGCTCCCAGTGGGCTTGCATAAGGTGTTACTGATTGACCATACAAAGAACATAGCAATCAAGCCCCTGCAACACATGGGCAGGAAAGATACTCCAACTCACTCCTCCATCACTCTGTCAGCTCTGAGTGCTCAGTCTGAAAACCCCAAGTGAATTTTAATACCCAGGATACCAGACAAGTACGGGGACCAGATCTATGAAGTGAGAAAGCGGCATTTGTACATTGGCTTTTCAAAATAGAGCAGTGCTTGGATAACAGAACAGATTCCCTGTTTTACCATGGGCATCAGGGCGCATGTTACCCCACATCCTTTTGCTTGCAGCCACAGAGCTGTGGTGCACATCTGTGCATGGCTTTTCTGGGAAATTCAGTTATTCGCTTACCCAGTGAGCAAGCTATTTTCACACTGCAGGAAGTGCCACTGACTGTGGCATGCAAGATGAGCTTATGAAGAAACACCACACAAGAACAGTCCAGCCAGACCTATTGCCCTGTTTCATGCAAGTGCAGCAAGAGCTGTATCACCACTTTCTACGAACCTGTAGAGTCAAGGCAGAAATCAGACATTTCAGCCAGTTCTTCCAGAAGTGTGAGCATCCCAGCTAGATTCAGGCTTTACCCAGTTCTACATAAGCTCTCTAACTACCAGCTGCCACACCTGGGCAACAGGACAACCCTTTCAATGGGTGTTATAGTTTTATATAAGCCACATATAACAATTTGAAGAGAGATACATATCTATTGCCAAAACCAATGAAAACCTCCTGTAGCTTGAGATGGATTTTCTGAGCGCTGTCCCTCTCCTGTCATTCCCCAGCCCTAAAGGCAGAGCACAAACCCAATCCCACCACAAGCAAAGCCCTTTGTTCTCGCATGCCAAGGTGGAGAATGATGCCTTGCAATGCAGTACTAGAAAAGGAATGCCAAGCAGTTATACCAGTCAAGGTATTAACTCTTCCATGGACTCATTAGTAGATCTAAGTGCTGAAATATTTACAGATAATCATGAAATGGCTTAGAAAGTAATTAGGAGATTGGGGGAGAGGGGAGAACCACACAACTGGAAATGAAGTGATTTTTTAATTATGTGTTACCAGAAGTAGGGAAATAGTGTCATTAGGGCTGCCTTGTGATTGGGTGTACTGTTAACCAAGACCCTCTACTGCAAATTAAGCAGCATTAGCCTTTAATGGAATATGAACAACACTGAAAACATCAAAATCAACAACTGTAATTAGGCCCTGCTATGCAAATCTCCTTAAAGAGGCAGTGCTCTTCTCCAGCACTCCTGCCTCACCGTCAGGGCTGCCCCAGGCAGGGGTGCTCAGGAGACCTTGCAGAGCCTCTGAAAATCCCTACATAGGCACTACGAGACACATCTTTGCTGTACTGCTACGTTCATCCTTCCCAAGGGAATCAGGTGGCAAAAAAATCCCCCAGGAGTTGCTCCAGGGAGAGCCGATTCTGCTTTGTCCTCCTTTGCACCAGAGGCTGACAGTGGCACAGGAAAGCTCTTAAGGATGTCTCGCTTTGGAAGTTTGTCTTTTTTTCTGAAGCCAGGGCCTTGTGATGGAAGCCGTAGCAAGATGAGGAAGTCACTGCTGACTTGCGGATCTTAGAGATTGATTGGTTACGGGAGGAAAGGGTTGCAGTAGAGCTGGAGAAAAGCCAGCTCCTGACTCCTGAGCCTTTCTGCCATGCACTTTTGCTTCCCATAAGAGCTGCCCTACTACCTGCTTTGCTTCCAGTCTGTCACCATCGGTACTCTGTGGTTATGTATCCCCTCCTTCTTCACTGCAAGAAAGGTTTCTTTCCCCCTACTCCCCTGTTGTGTAGGAGACCCACTGAAAACACCACGCAGTATGGTTATAAGGGGAGCACTGACAGCGGTGATATACAAATATTTGTCAAATACAGAGTCCATCCAATCTAATCTATCTGTCTAGACATTTATGCTGTGTTCATCACCATGGTATCTGAGTGCCTGAGGTCATGCAGTGACTCAGTGTCAGAGCCGTGGATAAGATCCAGACTTCCCAACTCCCAGCTGCAAGAGGAAAGCTGGAGTGGAGATCAGCCACGCTGCTCCCCCTCAGCCTGTGCTCAGCTTCACCCAGCTCCCATGCAGTCAGCAATGTTCCTCTTGGTCACTCTGGGCGCTGCCACAACATCTACTCCCCATTTACTGTGGCAAGTAGGAGGCTGCACTGTCCACTTGCAGCCCCTGGGGTGTGTGGCCATCAGCCCACAGGCAGAAGCATCCGACTGTCATACAAACATTTCACAGATGAACATATGCAAAGTCCTGTCTTTAGTGGACCTAGCTTAGTTTGATCACAGGGAAACTATTTCACCTTCTCCAACCTTATTGTGAAGGCTGGCTTGCAGTATCCTCAGGACAGTGATACGCAAGAACATGTACACGGCCAACAGAAAAAGCATGCCCTACCTTTTTCTGCAGCCGAATGAAAATCTAGACCAACTGGTGTCCAACATTCAGGCTCTAAGTAGTACACAAAATAAACAAAGGACATCAATTCTGCCAATGTTAATAGCTTTAGGCAAGAGGGATACAAAAGTAGGGTATTTAAAATATGGGATAACGTCATCTGTAAATTTGTCTAAAAAGGTAGAACTCTGCATTTGTGGATCTGAGACAAGGCAAAAGAAGCAAACTTGATATTAAAAGGTCCATGCTTTTATCTACGTATTGCCAATGGGTGCAAAAAACTAGACCTTCTCCCCTTAAAGAAAGAGTTTATGCCTAGAAAAGATTTACAGGCAAAATCACAAGCGAGGGAGTGCGAGAAATTCTGCCACTTTCACCAGTGAACGGCACCCTCACACGTCCCCATTTCTCAACACCACTGGAGAAATCACCAACAGTTTGTCCTGAAAGTAGTTTGATGCCTGTGAAAAATGTACTCGGGAAGTTGGAAGTGAAGCAGACAAAAGAGTTATAATAAAACCCGTGCTTTTTCTGCAAGTGATACTTGTCAAATACAAAAACAGCCAAGGTAGAGAACAAGTTGTGCTAATCTGCAATATTTTCCCAGCAACCAGTTATTACTTTCATATTTTATTTTATAATGCTTAAAAGCCCCACAACCTAGAGCCATGTTGCTACAGAAGTAATTCCTATGGTACAACTGCAGAGGAAAGGTTGTCTTTCCAAGCCCGTGTCTGCCTACACTACAGCCAGGGCACCTCTTCCGGATCTCAGCTTGGTACTTTGGCTGCAGAAAGCAGCAAAGACAACAGCACAAAGGTCAGTAATAGGTCTCCAGACAATGGATAGTCACTTGGGCAACTGCCCTGTACTAAGGTTCAAGCTGCTCTTTCTTCACTCCTACGCAAGAAAGTTAGACTAGAGCAAGCTTGGTTTTCTCTGCCATCAGGTCTCCAATTGCAATAGAGGCACAGCAAGAAAGGCTCAAAACCAGTGGGCAGATAAACAGGTCTTACTTTACATTATCATCCACTGAAGCCACATCATTTTTATGAACTACAGCCAATGCTATGAGGAGTCTGGTTCATGCATTTCTGACCACGTGAACTTGGCAGTGCTGGCAGAGCCAAGGCTTGCGGTTGCTAAGGAACAGACATCAGCCTCAAACCTACCCTTTACCCTAAACTACAGGAACAAAGACTCTAATAGAAATCTTGGGAGGCTGCGCAGCACGTATCTTTCATGGATGCAGATTGAAATTTCTTTAAGCCACCAGTGTCAGAAATTCCACAGCTCCCCTGGACAATATACCTATGCTGAGCTAAACCCTCTCTGCAGTGGAAATGTAGTTTTGTCTCATCATTTCCTCCCAGTGATAATGAAAGAACAAATCAATCATCCTTCCTTAACAACAGCTTTTATATACTGAGAAACCATGACATCCCTCTCCCTCCCCCACCAATACTGTCTTGCCTAGATTAAATGCACCTGATTTCTTCAACCTCTCCTCAGAGGTCATGTTTTCTAAAGCTCTGACAATTAGTGCTGCTGCCTTCTGGCCTTTTGCCAATTTGTCTACATCTTTATTTTGAAGCATAGTATCCAGAAACCAGCCACCGAAGCAAAGATGACATGTCACCAGAATAGGGAAAAGAAAAAGCAACCTCCAATTGTACAACATTCTCATAAAACCACAGAAGCTTCTCCAAACCCACTGCTGTACTCCCTCTTCCTGCATGTGTGATGCACTCCAAAGGCAAGAGCTAGGCTACCCTTTTTAACATCTTTACCCTCCAAGACAAAGTGAGCAGCTCCCTAGCTCTTGCCTTTGGAGTGCATCACACATGCAGGAAGAGGGAGTACAGCACTGTCTCTTTTGGACAAGAGGGAAGATTATTCAAGACAGCTTTGTGCATGAGCCCCCGTGTTCCCTGCTTGTACCCTGCCTGTGGTATCACAAGTCTCCAAGATCCCTACAGCAGCAAGAAAGCTGCTTTCAGTTCTTCTGCCAAGTAAACAAAGTCAACCAGAGAAAATTGGAGGTTTCAGCCACTAAATCTACACGTAGAACAGGTCTGTGCCTTTCCCTGCAATGGTAAATACGCACGGGCATAAGACTCCATCCACGCGAAACACTGCTCCTCATTCCCAGGTCTCCAGAAGCCAGAGGACAGTAGTGCCATTAGAGCTCAGAAACAGCAGATCCCACATAAGGTTGCCCTGCACTGGCTGGCAGAACTGTTTCTGCAAATGCAGGGCAACATAGGCAGGTACGACTAGGGCAAGGTTTGCCAATACATGTAGCTACAGGACTGCAGTGTCTTACACACATTTTCAATGACCCCCACACCAAACAAGATCAGCAGTTAGGATATTCTTAGGCTTGCCAAAGGCATGACCAGTACACAGACTGTAATTTCGTTACGCAGACTTTTCTTCAGTCTTATCCCTGTTTTCCTGAAGAGAAAACTGCTCAGTATCTGCTTGCTCTTTCTGTAGAAAATGGTTTGGCCAAGCCACTGCCTCTGCTTTGTTCACAGCACTGAACCTCAGGGCACCCTGGCTTTGTGTTTACAACTTAAAACCACGACTCACATCACTGCTACGTGCAGCGATGAGTTGGTTACACAAGGGCTGACAGACATGGTTAGTTAGGAGCCAAGAGCTCCCAGGTAATCAGAGGTGCAGAAGACAGCACATGCAACATGAAGATTGTCACTAGCTGCTGCCTGGATGCAGCCATACAATCTTTTAAGAAATCACACTCTCTCTTTCCCAAAACAGATACCCTTCAATAATTTTCAGCGGATGGACTAATTAATCCTGGGCCATAGTTTTTTAAACCCACCCAAAAGACTGGGCTGTAGGCTGGCCTCTGACTTGACACTTAAATTCACTGTGGAGGAGTCTATGTCTAACCTCTAGGACAGGGAAAATGAAAATGCTCCTGGGTTTTCAGTATATAGGAGGATTGTAAGAGAAGTTCACAAATTGCTATTTACATAATAGCTGTGTTCACAGATCAGGACCGAGGTTCTGCTACAGCAGTTAGTAGGACAGTGCCTAAAAGATGACATCCCAGCTGGCTACATACACCAAAGAACAAAATAAAGAAGTTTCCCAACGCTCATTTTCCTCTTCCTTTCCTTTTTTTTTAGCTTGGGTACAGCATCAAGCACAAACTCCATCAGTGTTAATAATGCTTCGGAAGCAGCAAAAGTTGACCATGTATCATGAAAGCAGAAATGGTTTGGGAACCATTTTCACCCAGCCCCTCTGATTTGAGATGACATCTAGAAGTGCCAAGTTCAGCAGGGTCTCTTAAGACTATACTTAAACTTGTCTAAAAATCTACGTTTAAATACTCATTAAACACTCTCCAACCCTTTTTGCACCGGTATGTTTTTCTTATTTCCCTGGCCTCTGCACCACCTGTAGCCAGTGCTGTGCATGCCAGACTCCGCACAATAGCCAGGAACACAGACATCCAGAGGCTGATATCAAAACTTTGGCCTTACCCTTAGCGGTTTATTCAATGGCATCCACTGGATTTAAAAGAGCAAAGCATACCATAGCATTATGTTTTCAGCCACTGTTGTACATTACCAGAAAGAAAGGTGGTCTCACAGCAAATCAGCATAGACCTTGCCTTCTTGTCTGTGGGGAAACAGGGAGCACAAAGGACTTGCTGCTGCTGAGGAATCTCCTCCATGTGAAGCAAGCACAGTATTTTGGAGCCCCGGTCTCCAGAACACCTAGCACTGTCAATGCTTGCTACTTCCTCATGGATTCATTGCTCTGCAGGGGCAGGAGGGGTGTCTACCACCACAGAGTCCCATGGATATTGCAGCTGGTGTCCAGGAAGAAAACGGTTTCTTCCACCTGACACGTTTCCTGCACTTCGTCGTGTTTCTTTGGGGAGTGCTCGGCACTTCTTAAGGCACTGAACCTGCACATGGAGCAAGACTGTGCCTAAACTTACTAGGCTTCCCATCCGTCCACATCAGACCAGACATGGTAATACCCTGTGCAAGGAAGCTAATGAGGATTTCCTGCCTGTGCCGTCCTGCTCTCCTGGCAGCCTCGGTTTTCAACTGAGTCGACTGAGTTTGCACTATTCGTTTAAGAAGAGAACACTAGGGATATAAAGAGAAATTAAAAGTTAGAGCAAGCTCTTCCCAAGATGGTGATATCAAGGACAGCAGACAGATTTGAAGGAGCATAATGGAGGGTACAACCATAGCATAGCTCTTGAGCAGACCTTTACAGCGTCCACTGAACAAATCAAGAGCTTCAAGAAGAGACAGGATTTTCTCTAAGCAAGCAATGAGGCCAATTCTTCAACAAGGAGTCAAGAGACATAGCACTTCCAGAACAGGCAGAACCAGCCACTCAACTACTGCTACCCTGTGATGCTCTTTGCAAACACACAGGTTAACCTTGATAACGGCAGCCACATTTGCAGCATGTTGTCAAATAAAGCTGTCCCTTTAGATCTAAATACATAAAGAGGATTTTCGCAAGCAAGCTGTGCCTGCTTGTGAACCAGTGCTGAGGGATCCTTTTGGAGGAACAATGCTTTCCCAATACAGATGTAGCCCTCATTCTGTGACTGTTCTAGGAAAAGCAGAGAGCTAAGGAGCACAATCTGTGAGGCACAATGGATTACCTAATCTGTCTCATGGGTATTTTTAATGGATTTAGTAGGTATTAGAGTGGGATATTGCAAATATCCCATGGAAATGTGGAAGTGAGAGAGAACAATCAATTGGCTGCAAAAACAGTGTAAAGGTTGTCCCAGAGGTATTGGAGGATTGCAAAGGAAGCTAAATCAAGGTTGATTTTAAAGCGTGTTGGTAGTCAGTTACCCAAACTGAATAAAAACAAGATCTCAAATGTACAAGTTTTAAAAATGGAACAGGAGAGTAGACACTAGCCCTTACGGCATCTGTATTACTGGTGGACTCAGTTCAGCAAAGCACCTGTACACACGCACAGGGCTTTCAGCATTACGGAAAACCACTGACTACTCAGAATACCATCCGTTCTTGGGAGAGGCCTAGGTCAACATTCAGGAGACAAGTTTTTAAAGATGTTTCATCCTCAGTGGCGTAAGTATTTTTCCAAAGTCTTCCATATGCATATCTCTTGCTTGGGTGATGCACACTTGGTAAAGTTACAGGAAAGTGAGAGGAAAATAAAACTCCGTATTTGCTCTCATTTACAGATATGCACAACTGCATCACTTTACCAGACCTGGTTATCAACCTAGCACTGCCAGCGGGTCCCAAGCAATCAACTAAGAGTAACTTTACCAGTAACACCAATTCCCAACTATCATCCATCTCTTGAAGAAGGCAATACTCAGCTCCAACCACAGCCAGTTTACTTTGCAGGGCTGCCACAGCCATCAGTTCCTTTGTTGGAGCAGGGTGGCTGCAGAAGGCAGATCCACATCTGACCATCAGAAGATGAAGGTCCCTGACTTCCTGGTGCACTGTGCCGCTACAACAAGGATTGGTCACATACCCTCCCCTTCCAGGGACATCCCTCTCTGTGTCCTTCAGGGCACCCACACAGACCAGCTCCCTGGCTTTGCAGTCTGCAAGGCACGCATTTTGTGGTTTCTCCTACATCTCTCCCTGCAGAGCAGGGGACTTCTAGGAAACATTGCGTCTCCCTGTGCTTACACTGAGCTAACCCTGGGAAAAGCAGAGGCACGGAGCAACCCAGATATCTTCAGCTCTTATCCTCTACCAAGAGTAGTAGCAGTAGGTCAACAAGGCTTCCCGAGCAAATGTATTTTATAGACTGACAGCGAATCAACACAAGCCAGGCACTTTTTTCTCCAGCAGCAATTTGAAGCATCAGACCCACATTGATCAGCCACCCCCACGTTTCTCCACCTGAGAATATTTCCCTCCTACCTCTGTGAGAATCCTGGCAGGCAAGTGCATCTCCCCCGCGGGCCCCACTAGTGCAGCCGTGGAGGACAGCTCTGCCCACCTGGGAGGCTGTGGGAAACTCAAGAGAAGTTCAACTCTTCTGTCTTTGTTCATGCCCTCAGAACTCACTTTTGCTCCATCTCTTTACAGTCAGCCTGAACACTTCCCTGCACTCCCAGAGCCATCAGCACCCTCCTGCTCTGAGAGCCATCACTACCCCCAGCTCAGGCAGGCTCAGAAGCCTTTGGCACCTTGCTGCTCCTCATTTCCTAACCCACCGCCTCTTACTCTGCTTTTTAAGGCACAGAGGAGGGCAGATCTTCAGGAAGGTTTGCAAACAGACATTAACTATTTTAAACCCTACAGGTAAATGTGCAAAAGGGAGCAGTATGTCATGTCCTTACAGCTTGCCACCACAGCACACTCACCACAAGCACCAGCACAGACAGCTGACCCTCCTGCTTCACCTCCAGCTCATCAGGTTACTCTCAGAGCAGACTCACTCCCAGGGCTGCCTCACAGCCTGGAACACACTCTTTAGAGTCTGGAAAACACCGGATCTGGTGCTACAATGTACACAAACACACACAGATTTTTAAGCAGGATTTGGACTGAACACATAGGGCTGGTATCCCCCACAGCAGCCCAGCAAACTACATGGGGAAACCATCCTCTTACCCACAGCCAAATAGCTCCCACTGCCAGGGGTGGTGCTCTGTGTGGGCCACCTCATCCTATCCCACTGTTTGCTGGAAGCTGAAACAAGGTCTGACTGCCTGGCTCCCCATCCTACTCAGGTGGGGCTGATGGTGGCACACAGGTCAGGGCATTTAGCAATTTTTCCTGCATACCAGCTGGCAGCTGTGGAAATTTCTACCATATTGCCTATCAGTCTGTCTCACTTCTCATCTGCTTGCTCAGGGCACAAATGTCCTAACTCACGTTTTCAATGCTGGGCTTTTCTGGCACATTACCAATAAATGTCTGCTACATGGAGGAGTCTCTCTGTTATATGCACTGGAAGTTCATCCCCCAAACAACTGCAGACCTGGCCTGTACTTGAGTATGTGACCTCTCTGGGAAAACACTCTCACATATTACCAAATCCTGAGCCATCTAATCCCCTTAGCTAAAAATGAGCCGAACTAAATTAATTTAAATGGGTTAACAGAAGCTTCTCCATTCGTATCAAATCCATTACTCCGTCTTGGAAGTATTTGTAACAACAACAAAATATACGACTTGTCATTTTTATCAAAGTGACAATAAGATGGTATCCCCCCCCCCCCTTTCAATTTTTAATGAGTTAGTCACACCTCCTCATCACTGTTTACAGACTCTTGTCTTTAAAGGACACCACAGTAATCTAACTCCTGGATTGAAGCCAGTTAGACACACACAGCGTGGAGGGAAAAAAAAGAAAAGAAACAAGATGGACAGGTGAGGACATGCTAGACTTGCACACCTACTGAAATCTGGGCTGGGATACCCAGAAGCAGCAAGGGACAGCTGTGCTGTGGCCCCCTGCCGTACCTCCATGAGAAGATTTTTTGATGGTACTAGACATGGACCTTAGTTCCCCAGCACAGAGAAAAGTTAATTCCTGGGGACCCCAAGGGAGAGAAGGTCACTCTTTTCTTGTGAATTCTGTCAAGTCCTTTGTGCACACATAGCCCTTTCCCAATGCCCACCTTATCCTTCCCAAAGGAGCCTGATATTAGGGCTTCTGTTAACACTGACTTCGGATGCCTCCCAACACTACACCCCCGTATTGCACAGCAAGTCTTTTCCTTACCCTACAAAGTGCTCAGGGGCAGAGCTTTGGGGTTGCATGGTGCCCGAGGCTTATGCTCAGTGACAGAAGGGAAAAATTTGCAGTGTAAATATTGAAAAAGAGGGAGGCAGGCCTGAAAATATCATGATGTTCACATTAAAATTATGAGTCTGAGTTAGAAATCATGAGAAGCAAAGCACACACACAAACAAGGCTGCCCCTTTCCAAATGTTATATATGGATTATATATTTTTATCTCCCAGCTTCTGAGTCCCTGGAGTGTGCATTGTTCAGGTTGTTCTGCTTTTCCTCCACAGTTTCAAGACAGAGTCAATCCTACTAAAATCAGTGATGACTCAGAATTGCAATAGTTTTGTGGGAAGAAGAATTCAAGTTTGTAAGTTGGTCCCATTTGAAAGACTGACCTCTGTGCTGGTGTATCCATCATTTCAGTAATGATCAGTTTGCAAAAGTGTCCTGGAAATTCAGCAGGGCAAAAGTTACCAGGTTACCTTTTACCCCAGCACCTCTTATTAAGAGATAGAAGTAACTGCCATTTGTTCACCAAAATAGTTGCTTTCACTCAGGATGCATGGATGAGCGAATCTTGCAGAGCTTTTACATATATAATCTCCAGCAATTCATCAACATAATAATCACGCATTATTAACTTGAGTACTCATCAAATTTTTTTCTCTAGCTTCAAATACTAGCAAGGAGCTAGTGTGCAATAGGGAAGAAAAACACGTAGGGAAACTTATGATGAATATTCTATTTTTGCTATGAAAGGAGGATAAGAAGAAAAATCCAGCTCATAGCCTACCCCCTCCCTCATTTTCAAAAATTTCCTATTAAGCTGAGACCCTACCCCAGAAACCAGCGGAATGGGCTTTCCTGCAGACCTTCTCCCTAGCTGGAGAACATTTCCTTCTTCAGGTGACAATATCCCACCAGTAAGCTCCCATCTGTATCCTAGGTGGCCTCTTCTGGTGTGACAGCCTCTGATGTTACACCCAGAGGTTTTCCACCAGCAGCGGGGAGCATCCTTCTTTATTTATTCCCTTCTGAACTGCCTGGTGCAGCCCCTGAACCTGGCTTTTCCCATGGCACAAGTCTCCCCCAACCTGGACGAGGCATTTGCTGTGGTCTCACTAATGCAAAGCTCCTTAAAGAAAGAAGGTGGATTGTCTCACTGCGGTCAATGTGTAAAGGAAGAATAAGAAGAACACAAGGAATCTGCCCAGTAGCTGAGGAGATGGGTCTAGAAATATCTCCAGATCAGAAAACCCATCCTAGGTCTGTGGCACAGCTGTCTTTATGACCTGTGGAAGAGGAAGGGGCGGTTTTGTGTCCGCACTTCTCAGCTGACTGATGAGCCTTGGTCCCAAATGCAAGCACAGCATGATGCACTGTTGTAGGAACCGGGTAAGGCATGCTGCTTTTGGGTCATTGCTCTTGGTAGGGGTTGGTCTGTGTAGTGGGTAAAAGCCTACCATGGTCTTTAGTGGCTGAAATGACCCTGCAGACTCAGATAGCAGAGGAAGGCTCTGGTGTTCCTTTTTGGTGACAGCCCATGTTGAGATTCATCACAGAAACACAAGAATGAAGGTTGGAACTAGCAATACCCAGGACACCCTTCCCACCTTTTCTGCTATATGACATGATTATACACAGTGAATATGTTACCTACCATTATAATTTTGACATATTCAGCCAAATTTTCAGAAATTCCATTTTTCTGAAAAGGACATTTGGGAGTGCCCTCCTGCTCCATCCACCAGAAGGGGAACTATGTGCAAACAAAATTAGTGGCCATTGCATGTGGGCGCATTTTTTATAGCTGTATCTCTATCTCTACAACAAGAAATAGGGCCAACTGCCTGTCCCCTTTGGAGGTTTCACAGGCTACCACAGTTGAAGGAAAGGTCATGATTTGGTGACCACTGAAGGTGCCTGGGTGTGTTCTCATGCTTAAAGAGCCATGGCAGGAAGCAGAACATCCCAGTGCAATTCCTTGTGCTGCCATAGGTTTTCTGTGTCATCCCCACCGAGCTGCCCCCTCTTGGTGTAAAATGGACCTAGCGGTGGCCCATCATCCCACAGGCAGCTGGGAAGATTTGTTAGTCAATGTTCGTACAGCACAGAAGCCGTGCTGCTATCTGTCACACAGAGCCCATAATACTACCTGAGAACAAATTATATTTGTGCATAATCAAAATCACATCCAGCTCAGCCCTGATCCGAGAATCCTTTTTGGCTGGTGATGATGTCCAGAGCAGAGAGAGCACAGCTTGATTTCCAGAGCCCAGGCTGAGCTGGCAGAGCTGGCAGGTAGAAATATCTTGTTTTGACTGGTAAACTGAGCAAATTTGACATGGAAACCACTGAGGGAGAATAAATATGGAACAACAAGATGTAATTTTTACAGAGGTTCTTTTCCAACTATAACTGTACTCGGAGCCATCCCAGACTTGAAGTAAGAGGTTCTGAGGTCTGAGGAAAGAAATTCAAGCCATGCCAGCTTTGGCTGAGGCTCACCCCTGTCACAAGCACAGACATCTACAAGCGCTCAGTTACTTAAAAGCACTCCTCCTGCAGGACTGCAAAGAGCAGGACAAGCAGGAAGGGGAGGCGGGAAAGATCAGAGAGGAAAAAGAGCTTTCAGCTCTGACACAGAACCAAGAATAAATGCCAAAACCAGAAGAAGAGCCTATAGGAACTCATGATCAGTGTTCTCCAAACCAGTCTGAAATTCACACCCTGCTGAAAGCGAACAGCAGCCCTCCTCCTGCCAAGGAGGAAGGACTGAGAAGAGCTCTGTTTCTTTCTATTTAATGGGACCTGGATCAATCAGTGGCTCTCCAGAATACCTGTTTATTTGACAGATATGTTCATGCCATAGGGCTCCACTGTCCAACATTTCCCTTTCACACGTATGTGATATGAATTCCTTTAATGGACTCTATGCCATCATTAAGCACACCTTTTGTCTTGTCCACGTTTCTAGTCGTGTTTTAACAAGTGCATGATATTTCACATGAAATATCAAGATATAAATAGACACTTAACAAACCCCACCAAGGGTTATCCGCAAGAATGGATCTTACAGTCTTCCGCACCAAATGCTGCCACTAATGCTGAAGAACCTCATTACATCACTTCAGCCCGATGCTTTAGTAGCCTCCAACTTTTTTCTTTGAATCAGACATAGGTGAGAAAAGTAACATGCACATAGAGTCTGTCTTTCATGTAGCAGTAAAACTACAGCATATCCCTTGCCTTTTATATTTCATGCTATGTGGGTTAAGAACATTTTTTCTGCCTAACTGGGATATGGGGAGTCTTAGGAAATGAACAATGCAGATATGTAAAGCTGCTCTGACGAACAGCTCTAGGGCTGTGGGAATATATTTTGAGTAATCAAAAGGACTTGTACTAATGGATTTTGCACTCTTTTTACATTTTGCTTTCAGTGGCAGTCCCTTAAAAGCAAGTTTACCAGCAGAAACTGTCTTAGAAATGGTGAATGTTGTGTAGATGTTAGTCAAGGAGAAAGATGGGTCCAGGTGAGATGACAAACATCCTCCAGACTGGCTATAAACAACAATCTGCTTTTAATCAGTTAATTAATTAAGAAGCATTGGAATTATTCTACTAATCAATAGCTTGAATGAACTGTATTTTGTTGTAAAAAATGTATGGCTAAGAAAAGAGGCAAAATTCACGGCATAAATTCTCCGTTAAAAGGAAGATGACTTCTTTTTTAAAGAGATGTCTCAAGAGCCCCTCACTAGCCATGGTGCACTACTGTGCACTACTGGAAAACGGCTGTGTCAGGGGCCGAGCAGAGTTGCAGGAAAAGACTGCACCAACCAAAAGTGAAAAGGAAAGAGGAGGGCACCCGGATGCAAATATCCTACAAGGGATTTGGCACAGACACGACAATCAACATCTTCTCTAGTTCCTATGAACGTATAGTGGCTTAACGGATGACTGTAAGACTTCACGTCCTTTACCAGATAACAAATCCAGAAAACAATGTTCAGTAATGCCGCAAGCACAGCTTTAGGGCAGACACACAGAGAATGCTCAGAAACCTAAGTCCGGTTTAACTCTGGGCTGAGACTCAGGGGAACTCAGCTTCATCTTCTGTCTTCATCACACCACCCAAAACTCCCTCCACAGCTCTTTGTCAGAGATTCCTGCCTCTTGAAGGAGGATAACAAGGACTTTGTGGGGCCATAAATCAATGCACTAATATGTTCAACATGCAGCGATAAGTTTACAAGCTCTATCACACTGGAGGAAGGAACTGGTCTAATATTCTAAAATATTATTGAACTCAAAAAAAAATGCATGAGAAAACAAAATGGATGAAAGCTAGGTGGAAGGATGCCCACTGCTGAATGGATGTTACAGAGCCAGTTTTTAATTAAAAAGTCCACAGGATCCCTGTTCATTCCTTTTCCTTATTTGATAGAGGATGGTTTTGCTCTGAGGAAGATGCAGGATTATATACTGGAGGATAGTGCTGACAGTGGGGTCCCTGTCTGATTTGCTGAAGAAGCTGATAGCCATGCAGTGAGGGAGGGAGAGGCCCCCAGGAAAGGAAAGAAAATGTTTGTGTAGCTGAGTCCTGTTCTTCGGGACTGGATGTGTCACTACGTGCTCCTTGCTACGCAAGTCACCTAAACCTCACAGGTTTTCGTGAACTCTGTGTGTCTCTCTCTTGGGGCACCGGAGCCGAGCACTCACAGCTGTGGCTGAAATCAATAAGAGCTGCGCTTTGAACATGCAGTGTGCTGACTACAATGCTGCTAAGTATTCTGGAAAATCCGGTGTTTTGGCTGGGCACCCCACAGCAGGAGATGCTTTTGACTCCTTGGAGGGGAGGTGTGAACATGTTCATGCTGTACTGGTGTGCTTGACAACAGTTATAAAAACAACTAATTCCGTGTTATGAGCAGATCTGAATGCAGAGCAGTCAAGAAAGCATGAGTGCAAAATGGTCTTTGCCTGCTCAGTCCCAGGCTTTGTACCAGACCTGCATCTCACTCAAACTGTCCTAACCACCTGCCGTGGCCACCTCACTGTCATACTCCCAGCCTGTCCCCCTCTTGAATTAAGGGAACTAGAAAGGTCAGCTTCATGTGTAAATGACTTCTCTTATGTCTGCAGAGGTGTTCAGGAGGAAGTGACCATCAGACCTTGCCTCCTGATGCACCCTCAGAAGAGGACCAAATACAGGTTCAAGGAGCAACCCCAATTCTGGCCTTTATGAAGCCCCGAGTGTTTGACTTTACAGTCTCAAAGTTCTTTTCACAGCATGTATTTCCTATAAAAAGAGCAAAGTGAAAAAAATAGAAATTCCATCATGTGGCAATGTGTTAACATCCACATATGTCCCAAGAAGGACTGGATCCTTTCATTTCCTGCCACTTCAGTTAATGAAGTAAGACAAAACAGCAGGAGGTTGTCATCTTCCTTCTGGATTAGCCTTAGAGAGGATGTGACCTATGGTCTGAAGCCAGAAGTCACATAAATGGGGGACAAAATGGATCCTGCACAGCTGCAGCCAATTTTGCTGACCAAAACCATCTCTGTCTTAACACTCTTTTCCTAGAAGGGAAAGTGGGACTACTGGGAGCTCTAGTGGTAAATTCACCTTTTCTTTGGCCCTGGTTGACATTGGGTTCTGCAGACTTCTCCAGACACTTCCTGCTTCTCCTTCCTCAATTTATTCCTTTCTTCCTCTCTGATCCATAATCACCCCTCTGCCTTCAAATTCAAAGCTGTTCCTCTCCTCTGCCTGAATGTAGGGAAGGAAGGGTGGTATTTCCCACTGTAGTAAGGCTCTGTGAAGCACGGCATCTCAGGTTAACCCTGTGCGTAGCTTTGGGCAATTTCTCCTGCAGACAGTGAAAGAGATGGTCCTGGTGGGAAGAGTGACTTCCTAGTAAGTCTCAATTCCCTGCTCCAAAGTGTGCAAAAGAATTGTCTTAGAAGCGCAGGGAAAATTAAATCTGGCTGCTCTGGGATTTAAACAATTTTGCCACGGAAGTGGAGGGGAAGTGAGCTGAAGAGCTAAGGACTAAGCCCCAGAAAGGCAGGTTTGAAGCTCCTACTGCCACTGGGGCAGGCAGTACCTGCCCTGCTGTAGGGCTGCCCCCTTTCAGCCCTTCACTCTGGCTCTCCTGCAGCAGCATCACTACGCTGGGATGTTGCCCCAGCACTGAAAGTGGTGGGGCCAGAGCATTTATGCCAGGCAGGTCACTGGTGGCTCTAAGCACCTGTCTGCTACATGTGCACCTGGGCCAGCCCTGCTGGAGATGCTGCCAGTTTTACCCCCCAACATTTTAGGAGAGAAAAAATAACCCAACACATATGTCCCTCAGCTTGTTGTCAGAAATTTCTGAATCATTATGCCTAAAATTTCCCCCATCCCTTTCAAAAAGTCAAAGCAAGCTGGCTGCATGGAAAAAACAAAACCACCGTGGCTGAACCATGTACACAGTAGAAAACAGGGACATTTGCAGTAAGCCTTAGCAATGGGCAATATCACCAAACTTGACTACATAGGAAACTAAATTCCCATTCTTTTGAGTACAGGACCACTAAGACCAGCTGTTTCCCAGCTGCATGGTCCTGGTGAGCCAGGGCTCGGGCCCCAATTTTCCTCCTGCCATATTCATGCCAGCCAATGCAGCCACCCAGCCTGCTAACCCTTCCAGTTTCAGAGCCCTGAACTCCTGATGATGCTTCACTGCAACACTTTATGCATCAGCAATCATTCATTTTTACAATTCTAAGTTCCAAGTGATGTTGTTAGGCAGGGAAGGGCAGAGGATTTCATCCCCAGGTCCACTGAATTTAGAGTGGCCTTTGAAGAAGAAAAGCTGGGGAATAAGCATGACGTGGGAACACGATGGGTCCCCAAGATGGTGCAGGTGTGATGGAGCAGGGAGGGTCTGAGGGCAGGATGGGCAGAGGAGAGAAAGGAAGGAGGCCAATATATTGCACTAAAAGAGGGGGTTGGGTGTCAAAAGAGAGCAGTAAGACTAAGCAAGGATAGTGAAAGCTGGGAAGGCAGGTCCATGCTGCAGAGTAGATGAGGAGCAGGACACAGGCTCGTTTCAATCTCAGACCCCCTAAGCACTAATTCTGCTTAGGAGAGCTCAAATTAAACTGGGGCAGGCAAAGCATGGAAACATAAAATTTACTGTGTAATCCTGAGGACTTTCTGGTCATTCCTTTTCCACCAGGGACTTTCAGACGCTAAGTACACCACCCAGGAGAAACACTAGAAACATTGCAATCTAGGTAGGCTGGGAGCAAGGAGCAGAGAATGCCCCTGCTTTGCTTTTGGCTAACAAGATCTGTAAATGATATTGGGAAACCATAAAAGGTTGCCCTTTCCATCCACTCCGGGGAAGAAGAGCCATTTTCTTGAAACTCTTGCAAAGTTTTGGGCTGAAAACGTTGCACCAACAGAGAGTAGCTGAGTCATTGAACTCAAGTGGGATCCTCCTGCCATTCCTTCGTTGCCTTCTCTACCCTGGGGCAATACAGTCTTCATTTGCTTTCTTTTTTTTCTTTCCTTTTTATTTTTTTTAATCTTTCCTATGGAACTAATGCTTCTGAAAGCGAGCACCTAAAAGCACTTACAAGAACCAGGGTGCTGCTCTGAAAGCTCCCTCTCTCCCTAGTCTGTGGCCCTGCAATGCTTCCCAGACCTGATGCGCAGCAGCCCTTGCTCACCCAGTCCTAGATAATGAGCATCCTGCTTGCTTTACCATGGTCTGGCTTGCAACATACCTACTGAATATTGTCCCCCGTACTGTCCATCCCTCAGACCAGGGCCAGCTGGATGACACCTACCTGTGATTTGATCTCCCTGTGAGACATGCTGCCCTGCTCCCCCAGAAATGAGGAGGCTCCCCAGCACACCCTGCCAAAAGACCTCGCTCTGCATCATTGTTAATTTTGCTGTACCTGGACAGAGATCTCGGTCTTCAGCAGACCAAGAGCCCTGGATGGATCTTCCTCCCACCCTGCAGACCCCTTCTCCAACGCTGTTGCAGATCCCCATCACAATCCTGGTCAAACCTCTTAGACTCACTTTGCAATGACCACCTGCCCTTTCAGTCCCAGGTCCCAAGATGCCCCACGTTGCCATTGTCCCACACCTGCTGTGCTCCTCTAGGTCTTGGGGGACTGTGGCTGAGATGTAAGAGGGGACTGTCCAGGGGTCCACAGGTTGGAAGGTTTTATCACCTGTGCCCCAAGGACTGAGGTACCTTCAACATCAGCCCCTCCACCTCCACCTCACCTGGTGCCTGACACCCTTGAACTGCCCCCACTGAGCCGGGTTGATTTTCTGGAGGAGTTACTCCCAGATTTTTCTGCCACCCTTGCATGGCTCCAACTTTCCCCCTTTTTCCCATATGTCTCTCCACTCAGCCCAGCTCCCCAGATGAGCAAGTCACACTCATTGTCACTGCACCACCCTTGAGAGCTGACCTGCTCATTACCCTAATGGGTTTCCAGGGGGGTGGGGAGAAGGGGGGAGAGCAAGTGGCTGATGCTTCTCAGCCACTCAGCTCGGCCCAGAGCTAACGAGGCATCTCAAAATTAAAAAGTGAACTGCAATCCCCAGCAGGCCTGTCCTCCTTTTGGCATTAGTCGGAGTTCTCTTTCTCTCTCAAAAAATGAGGACTGGGGAGCCGTGAGTTGCATTTGGAGCCACTGAAGCACCACATCCCAGGGACAGTGGGGTTGCTGGGATGAGGATGGAAGCCAGGGGCTGCTATGCCATGGAAGCACTGGCTCTCTTAGGTTGACAGGTGCAAGGTCTTCCTCGCCATAGCAAGGAGTACAAACGGTACGTGGAAACAGGCTCTTCCCGTACCTCTACACCCAAAGGTCCCCAGCTCCCTCCTACTCTGTGGGCAGCAACGGTGGGTACACAGACGAGGAGTGCCAGCATGTGGAGGTGGTATTCTGCCTGCAGGGCTGAGCCAGGGGGACAATGCAGAGGTGATTGTCTGCAGGCACTGGTGTGGGGAAAGGATAGCAAGAAGGAAATAATGGAAGGAAACAGGAGGCAGTAATAGGGAAAGTGAGCAGGGAAAGAGCAGAGAAGGCAGGAAGGGAGGGTAGCCTGGTTTATCACTTTTGTGGGCTGCATTTCTCACATAGGAACCTATCTGGGAAGGACCTTTCTCTGCCTGCACCTTCAGGGTGCTCAGCATGAGCTGGTCTGATCTTTCTGCCACCAGTGCCCTCATTCCTGAGCTGCAAAAGGCCAAGGGCTCTGGCTTGTAGTTGTGGTCACTGGAGTAACTCAGCCTGGCTCACAGGAAACTGAGCAGCAGCTGCTTTGCTCTAGTCCTGTCCACTGCTCCTGCAGGCAGCTGCCTACCCAGCCAGACCCCTTGGTCACTGCTGAGCCAGTGCTGAGACAGCCCCACGCTGTTCCTTCTAGGTAGATGGCTTTAAGGAGGACTTGCTACCCCTTCTAGATGCTGTCTCAACTATTTGCAGCTCACCATAACTGGCCTTCATGGGATGAGGAGCACAAGTGGGTGAAGAGTCATCACCTCCCCCAAGTGAGATTGCTTATGCCCAAAGTGTGCTTTTTCCAGCTGTACACAATGTATTGGGGGACCTTCACCCTCTCCACAGCAGCACTGTGGATGAACTAGAATCCATAAAGGGTTAGATGCATCCTGGTGTGTTCCCATTGAATTTCTCTTAGAAGTGGATTTGGCCCCAAATCTTAGAGAACTGGTGAGCTCTGGGGATGGCAGTGAGGCAATAAAACTTTCAACTCTTTCTCCTGGGCTTGTAATGTTAATGTTCTCCAGCTTTCAGGCTCACGTCTCAGCCCACCCTTCCCTCATCTGTAAAATGCTGCAGGGGGTGTTTTCTCCAGATAAGCTTATCCTTAGGGGGAGAAGGCCAGACATATTGAGAGTTAGGTCATTCCTCAACACCAAGTACAAAAGGCACCATTGCTGGAGCTGCCACCTGGGGCTTTGCACTCATGAGCAGAGGAAACTACAAGAAAGGGTGAAAGGCAACGTTAAGATGAGAGCAGGAAAGGAGGTTGTCATGGTCTTTCTATTTCTCTGCTTGAGTGAGGGAAAACACAGTTTGTACTTTGCGAATTCAGAGTAAAACCAAATGAAACGCAACGGTTGCCCAAAACCATCCATTTTACAGTCGGGAAGGATGCAGTGCCTGCCGAGCTCAGCCCGTGCACCACACAGATCTGGCAGGGTCAGCAGCACTGCCTGCGCGGAGCCCCATGCAGCCTTGCCCAGGCTGATGGAAGGGATAGCCCGTGTCCTGGGCTGTGGGGGATGGGGATGGGAATGGTTGGATGCCCTGAGGACCTGGCATCAGAGCATATAGGCTGTGAAACGGACCTGGGCAGCTGGACAGACAGCCCCATGGCTCCAGTTGCACCCTTCTGCTCTGTGCCTCTGCGGAGCCAGATCACCTACTGTTTTACTGTATCATAATCATCTCAATGGCTTACAGGACGGTCTTCTTGCAGTATTTATGTCATATCTGCAGTTCTGCCCCTGATAAAAAGTGACTGCACCAATTCCTGTGACTGGGGCTGCTCAGCTAATAGGGACATTTCATGTTTCTTAGGCAGAGCCTTTAATTCAAATCCCATGTTCAAAGCAGAGAAGGGAGAGGGGGATCCCCCATTTCCTTGCAGAGTGCTTGCAAGGCTGCCCAGAGCGTCCCCCACTTCACTGAAGTGACCTGTGCATTACGAAGGAATGAGCATCTATCCCACTCCATAGTCTTTCACAAGGCCAAGGCCCAGCAGCACGTGCTGCTGCTGCCCGAAAGCCCCTGCTCCACCCCGGCCGAGAGTGCAGCAGCAAGGGCGGTGGGGACGATGAGCGTGGGAAAGGAAGGCAGTCTCAGCCAAAGGGAAAGAGGCAGTGAGTGGAGGGGGGCAGGTTTGGGTGAGCTGCAGGTTTCAGGGAGAGACCAGTTCATTCACAGGAAACTGGAGTGCACTGAGATGACTTCAAAATCTGATGAAATCAGTGGGGATATTCTCTCACTCCCAGCTTTAAGGAACTCTGTATCAGGCCCTCAGGGAGAAAACTCATCCTTTGTATCACAATGGGCTTGACCCTGGCATGTCCCGCTCTCAAGAACACAAACATGAATCTGCTTCCCAGCAGTCATCTGGAGAAGGACATTTCGATGTGATTCCTGTGTTACTGCAGGCTGAAGATCCCCCAATCCCACACATGTCCTCATGAGGAGAAGATTGTCCAGAAAAGACTGGAACAGCCAAGTTTGGCAGGCTGAAGCCAGAAGTCCTCCAAATCCCCCTCTCCATGTGGTCAGCTGTGGGTCTCTACTGTCTGCTCCTCTCCAACAAATGGACCCCAACTGTACCCCGGAATACAATGATACCCAAGGATTATTTCATGTTTCATCTCCACCAGGACAACAATGTGAAGGCTCTTCCCATTCTCCTTTCTGCTCGCAGGACACGAGAGAGGAATTGCAAGACCTTTCATCTCCTACTGAATGAGCAGCAGGGCCACCAGCTCCCTGCGGAATACTTTATCCCATCTTGCTGCTTAGGTGGCAGCCTGGTACATGGACCGACAGCCCTGCCAATGGGCATCCCAACCCTCTGCAGGGAAAAGAGCTAAAAAATCTGGCATTGGGAGTAGAAATGGAGCAAGGAAGTGGAGTAGAGGAAAGAAGAACATCTCTGTCCCAGCAAAAACGTCCTCAGAAATATCCCACCATGGACAAACCCCCAGCTGTCTGCGGAAATTGGTTATAGGAGGAGAGGAGTTGGTGAGAGGAGGGAAATCATGAGGCAAGAAAGAAACATGAGGAAAACATGACTAGCAAACAGTGCAGGGGGGAGAAGTCAGGCGGGAGCATTTTTTGAGGTCAGTGCATGTTGTGAGCAGCCAGGCTGGCGGCACAGATGCGGAATGGCCCCTGTGCTCTAACCCCCGCGACCGGCCATCACCATACCTCCAAAGTCAGGCCTGAGGCGGACGTCATAGCCCTTCAGCAGTTTGTCCACAATCTCTTTCACCACAGAAATATTCCCAGTGGATGGGCTGAAAGACAGAAGAAGAGAGTCCTCATCATCCCGTGTGCTTCTGGCCCTGTGGAAAGGGGTCCTGCCTGGGCAGTACCACCAGAGCATCCCTTGTGCCCCAGGGCATCAAAGTGCCTGTGTGTTACAGACACCCCAGCCATGGGCACAGCCTCCCTATGTCCTTTCTCACTCATATTTTCTGTCCCTGACGCAGCTCTTGGCCCCTGCCCTGCACACAAACCCCATGGGGCTGCCAGAGGTCCTAAGCTGTCCTTGGGGTTGGCACAGGACTCTCAGCAGGTATTTTGGCTCCTCTTCTGCAGTTCACCACAACTCCTGAGTACTCCAAACTCCATCTCACCGCACCGTGCCTGGTGCATGCCTGCACCCCAGCAGTCCCTCTGGGCTGGTAACCCCCCCCCAACATGGGTACCACTCACTGCACACAGCCTCTCGTCAGCCATGGATCTGTACACTTGGGATGGTTCGCTGCACCGTGCCCATAGGTGGGTGCACACACACACACAGATACACACACGCAGGCGGAAATTATCCTTTCTGTTCCACCAAGGCATGCATAGGATGGTTGCAGCCTCTCTCTTGCAGGGCTTCCTCCCTTTCCCCTGCCACACTGGGCACTTGCTCCTTCTCTCACATGGCATAGCACGGACTCGTTACACACTGAGGTCCCCAACACACAAGAGCCTCCCTAGCAGGTGACCTGCACTGTCACACAACCCAGTGCAGCCTTTGCTTCTCAGTGCACTCAGGTATTTTTTCATTTTACTGAAGTAAAGGGAAAAACAACTCTGCTTTTTTCCTGTGGCCTCAATGTACGGCTGATCTTTGGCATGTGAAAATCCATCCTCTGTCATTCAGCATCACTGTGACTTCTTAGCAATGCAAATCAAGAGCCAGAGACAGGGAAGGATAGTCCATCTTTTGCTCTCTGTGCCAGGGCAGTGATCCTGAGTCGTCTGACTTGCCCACAGCAGGGGCAGCAGTCCTTAAATTTCAGCAAGAAGGGAGTTCCCTTTAATAACAACCCAAGAGGTAAAGCAAAACTCAAGGTGGGAAACAAGAAAGTAGAGGATGCTAAAAATATTGAACCTATTCAGTGCTGAGTGGTATATAGTCTTTTGCCTGAAAACCCAGCCTCTGTGCCACCCTCATCCCCTGCTTTGCATCAGAATAGAGACCCTACTGGTGACAACTGCTGCTCTTTGCAGTCACCCACCACAACAGCATGTCTCCCTGTCAACACTGCCTCCCACATCCATCCAAGTCAAGCTGGAAAGCTGCACCATAACACTACTTCTGTCAGCCAGCCCCGTATCTCACTGGACACTGGGGTTTGTGCTGACATAACCATGTACATGCATGCACACCCTGCTCACACACACACACACAGACACGCATGCTCTCCTGAGTGTACGAAGGATATGCAGGCTTCCTGCAGATACATGAAAGCACGGAAGGTCAAGGGTACAGCTGTGAAATGTGCACAAACGCGTGTGCATGTGTGTGACCACATCCAAGTCTGTGTGGAGGTGATGGTGGGTGCAAATTTTGCTCCATCGTGTTATGACAAGACACTGGGCTGTGGACAATATTATCCAGGAGCACAGAAACCAGCATTTGTGGGTGCCTGAAACTGGGTTCCCAGGTGCCCAGACTCTGTATAGGTGTGGGTGGAGGGATGTGGGACCACTGGGGAGTCTGAGCATGCGTTAAGGCTCTGAATGCACAAGCTGTGTGTATGCAGGGATTTCTCAACCAAACAGGGATGTGCAAATGTGAGACAGCACACTTCCCAGGCCCAGCTTTGGTGCATGGACAAACTGTTCAGCACTTGTGCTTGGGGGAGCAAGTGTCTGATCTGCCTTCCTGAGCATGCATCTTACAGAGGTGCAGCTCTTCATTGCATTGCTTTATTCACTGCAAAAAGGCCAGAGAGATGCACACAGGTGGACATTTCCACAAAACATGTGTCTAGGCTTGCAAGGTCCACTTGCACCTGTGGATTTCAACACTGATATGAGAGGTTTTGCAATATGCTTATATGCTCTCTATGGGTTAATAGGGTGCACCAGCTCTTGTTCGCCTGTAGACAATCATTCGTGGGTACATAGGTTCCCATAGTCACAGATTTCCATATTCATAATACAGGCACTATCTATTTCTCTAGGGCTTTAGACACTTGTGTTTAGCTTCACACAGAATGTAAAATCAGGATGCAGTGTTACCTCCTTCATATTGGCAAGGAAATTGAGGCAGAGACAGTAACCAATCTGCCAGAGGCCCTGCAGAAAGGGGTACCTTGGGAAGAGGGATATAGGGGCTCTTTCCTCCTCATCAGCTACAAGTTAGTTAAATGAGGGCATAAACTGGCATCATAACTAAGGGCAAACTCTCTGGCCTCTCAGTGTTTTGATCCAAAAAGTCACGTCCCTCCTGCTGAACAGACAAGTTGTGCTTTTGCCCAGCTGTGGATGAGCAGCTGCGTATAAGTGCTCTTCCTGGCAAATGTGGGTCTGCATCCGCTTAGGGAGCACGTACATCCAGCTTGTGAACTGAATTTTTGAATACTGTGTCCCTGACTCTGTGTGAGTGTGCATGTGCACTGCATCTACACGTACACTTGCAGCCAAATATCTACATATATGTGCACCATGCTGCTGGCTGGGATGTGTGAGTAGCTGAAGGCATGTGCACATGGGAGAGTGTTTTTCCTCCAAGGTGTGCACAGACATACATGCAGACTACAGGTGAATATCAGTCCTGGACATAATCAGATATAAACACACATGCAAGGACACTTCTCAGCAAAGGCTTTTGATATGGGCATTGCTCTTTATACATTTGCTTGGACACTGCCTCTAAGCCCGCCTGTGTATGTATCCACATACAGTGGAACTATACATGAATGATATGGGTAAGGCGGGCATGAATCTGCATATATACATGTGTATAACTACGGGAAGATGAATCTTTGTGTATACAGAACTGCAAGCCTGTGCAGGGACCTGTATGTGTGCATTGGGAATGCACTGCTCAGTGTGCATGGCTGAGCAAGGAAATGCCACAGCTCCCTCCCAGCACACTTCATGAGCACCGTCAGCACAGAGGCACAAACCCACCTGTCCACATGTGTGAGAAGGGAGGGTGAAGTGGAGTAGGCAGCACTACTCTTGTGTGTGAAGGCAGTGGATAAATGCCTGTGTCAGAGCAAACAGGTGTTCTCTGTACACCGTGTCCAGGCTGGATGGATACCAGCACCTCTAGTTGCTTGGATCACTCAGAATGCTCAAGGCAGATACCAGGAATAGCTGCAGCTTGAGTATTCATGCAGACATGTACACGGGTACATGCAGAGCAGGTACAGCATGCCGTGCTCTGTAGGTATGTTGTGATACACTTGTGTGCACCCAAATAGGCACGGATGAATGCGCACATGCAGGGATGTATCTGAACAGATCACACCCACAGATGATTATGTTGCATGCCATAAATCTGCATGGAGGCACAGACGGAGGCATTGCTTCCCGTACACCGCAGAGCCGGGGCTTTCGTACAAGCACAGCACATTCGGGTGTGAGTGTGGCTGCTTGTGCACCGTGTGTGTGTGCAGAGGCAGGCATGGCCAGGACAGCCCTGTGCAGGGGTGCGTATGCCCACAGCTCAGTGCCATGCACTCCGCCAGTTCCTACAGACACCATGTTCGCCAGCAAAACGCTTCATTTCGCCGTTTTCCCCCAGGTTGCATACGGGGAAGGGGGATGGGGGGGTGAGTGGGGGGGGAGGAGGGATGCGCTGCAAGTGGGCTGCGAGGTGGGCAGAGGTCTGCAGAGCCGGCTCCACATCTCATGTATGAGCATCCCTCCTCCCCCTAAAATGACACGGCTGGGAAATAACAACAGCAGGCAGCAGGGAAAGCAATCTGGGGAAAGAACCCCTTCCCCTTTCCCACATAGAGATCGATGGAGAAAACCCCAAACAAAACAAACAAACCCTGTATCAACCCCGCTGTCCCCGCAGCCTGGGATCGCAATCCTTACCTTTGCGCACAGCAGGCGAGACAAAGAGCTGCTAAAGCAGATACAATTCCACTCAATCTGTCTGCCTGAAATGTCCACATTTCCACAAAGACGAAGGATGAAAAAAAAATCTTGGGAGGGGAGGGGAAAGAAGGATGGATCTTCTGAAATCCCCCTCCAAAAAAAGGGGGGGAGGGAAAAAAGAAACCGACCCCCCCCAGTTAATGATTTCCTAGAGGAAAAGAATAATGAAAAAACCTAAAAGATGTGGGGGAAAAATATCCCCCCCCTCCTTCAGTGCCAGTCAAAGAATTCGTTTCTTCTTCCTTTCAGCATCCTCTCAACAAGAGACATCCTCTGGCAATGGAGAAAATCCCAAGAGAAAGAAAAATAAAATGCCCCAAAATGGGCTCAGCAAAATGTGAAATCGAATCTCACAGGTACACAGAAGAAGGAGAAGGTAAAAAAAGAAAAAAAGAAAAAAAGAAAAAGAAAAAAAGAACTCGGTGTCCCCTGAGCACTCCACTTGGATTATTTTTCCTCCTGCTTTTTTGCCATCCGGTTCTGCAGATGTTGCATGGCTCCTGCTACCCACCTTCAGAGAAGAGGAGGAGGAGAAAGAGTGTGTGTGTGTGGATGTGTGTGTGTGAGGGGGGAGGTGTGAGTTATCTAGCAATATGATTTTATTCTGGATTTTACCTACTTGCTCCCCACTCCCTCTATTTTCTGAGGGAGAAGGGGAAGCAATCCAGCCCCACTGTGCTGTTATTTTAGGGAAATCTCAGGGTCCTCACTTGGAAGGTTTGGGTTTTTTTCTGAAAGAGTTAAAAAAAAAGGAAAAACAAATGCAACCCAGTAAATAAATAAATACATATATGCATGTGTAGAAAATAAATAAATCCCTGTCTGCAGAAAGAGCTGTTCTCCGAGGGAGGACTGAATGTCTCCCTAGTGCTGTTGCCGCAGCTCCTGTGGAGTTTTGCTGCTCATTGCAAAGTCACAAGAGGAGGGGAGGAGAGAGGGAGTTCATGGATGGGGAGGGGGACTCTCTGGGCAGATCGGGATCCTGACGTCATGGCTGACAACATTAACCCCTGCTGACTTGCAGAGGGGATTTTTTTTTCCTCCTTATTTTTTTTTTTTTCCCAGAGAGGTGGGAACAGGAGAGAGGATGGGGAGGGTGATGGTATTTTGGCAAGCGGGTGGATGCGCCTGGACAAGAGTGGCTCAGCTGCAAGCGGTGATGGGTGCTGTGGTTGCCTGAAATAGTGTGATCAGCACAAGCTGAGCTTCTTCTTTCAGCCACAGAGATAAAAAAAGGTGGTTTACTGAGACTGTCTCCATGCCACAGGGCAGAGTGGCCTGGTGGCCTCCTCCTGAGGAACTAGGGAAGGTCTGAAGCCTCTAGTGTGGCTGGAGGCTTCCCCAGACCAGGGAAGAGCAGCTCAGCAGAGATGCTCAGCTTTCCCTGGAGGGTGCTGTGTTATGGGTACAACACATTTTGTGGGAAAAAGGAGCCTGAACTTACGGAAATGCTGCTGAGGGTCAGATCCTAGTGCAGTGGCTTTCCCATCTGAAATGGTAACAGCGATTGAAATCTTCAGTCACAATCTCCTGTGCATCACCTTCTGATCTTTATCTTTAAAAAGTAATATAATTAAGGAGCTCTACATATCTACATCAGGCGTGCAGTAATGTATTTCCATGGAAGATTTTTTTCCTGGGAAAGAGATCCAACAACACTTTGAATGCAGAGAAGAAGCCACGGCCCAAGGAGGAAACGTCTTAGCTCTCATACCAGGGCCATCCTGGATGCTGTCTCCTCTCTGTACCTGCCTGGCAACTCAGAGCAGACTCTCTAAGCAGGTAAGTCTTTCCTCCCCTGGAACTGGCTGACACCTGTGTGTGGATGGTCTCCAAAGCCATCTGTGCTAGGAAGGCAAAGCAGATGTGTCACTGCGGCTGGGCAGGATGAGGTCCAAAAATGTCTCTGAAGGGGCACAGGACAATGCAGAGCGGCTGTCAGGCAGCACCCTCAGCCTGCCCTTTCCTGCAGGGACATCTCGCCCAGCCCAGCAAATCCTTAGTTCTGCGGTTCATCATACTCCCTTCCCTCACGCTTAGCATGGACTCTTCCTGGTTTCCTCATCAGAGGCACACCACAAGTCATATACTCTGCTTCTCCTTCGCCCAAAAAGGGGTCTGCAGGATGACCATTCCGAACAGCTTCCCCATTGCAGGCCAGACCGAGCTGTTGCAATGCAGAAACATCAAAACAAGGAAAAGACAGGTTGTGATGCACTGTCCTGATGTCACTGCTCAGACCCCCTCCTTTGTGGCTCCTGTCACAGCAGAGAGGTCCTGAGGGCAGTCAGCAGTTGAAGCTTGTGGGGAAAAGGAGGACTCAAGGAAGGTTTTGCATCTACAATGAGGCTGTGCTAGAATGGGAAGGGAAAATGTCTTCTCATCTTCTGCTGAGGCTGTGGAAAATGATCTTTGTTTGGTTTAGAGCCTAGACCACCTCTGCTCCTCCAGGCCTCTGTGAGTTAAGCTCAGAGCAGTGATCTCTTGCTGTGTTTCCATGTGTCTGCGTGTGCAGAGTCAGGGGCTGGAATGCAGCATGCTGCACAGGGGCTTTCACTGCAGCTCACTTGCGGTGGCCTCCCAGGCTGCAGTTAGGTGCAGGACTTGACCATGATGGGCAGCTGTGGCTGGTTCTCCTTAGCTGCACTGTAGCTGAAAGCAACCGCTGCCTACCCACCTGCCTAGGCTCTCAGCACTGAGCTGGCTGCTGTGCCGAGGCCATGCGCCTGCAGGATGTGCTCTAGCTTAGGCATGCCCTGGTGTCATGGACAATATAGGCTATGTGAACCCCCAGCCAGAAGCTCATGGCTCCCTGATTCCTGTGGCTGGGGGCATCACCTTTGCTATAGGTCCATGCTGAGATGAGCCAAAGCAATAAGGTTTCTCCATGTGCCTGCTGAAGAAGAGGAACCAGCCCAGCAGATCTGGGCTGTGCTTGGTCTTGAAAAGCAGCTGGTCCCACTGTTTCCACAGGGCAGTTTGTCTCCTGTGTGGTCCTTTGTACCTCACCTGGTGTCCCTGGTTCTGCAGTGCAGGGCACAGCCAGCCATGCACATACCAGGGTCCTGCAAAATCTCCCCCATGTACACATGTACCACTGGGAGTCCTGAGCCTGGGATGAGCTGCCCCAGCGCCTCTCAGGTACCGACTGTTGTACAGGTATGGTATTTACTGCATCTGCTGCTGCCTGCTCACAGGTCTCCTGGCAGCAGTGTGTTTCTGAAGCACTTATTTTGAACCAAGCTGTTGCGTACCAGGGAGAGCTCTTGAGGAGAAGTATTTGCCTCTGCCAAAGCTGTGGACATCAGAGGCCCCATTTACACCCCCCTGGGCCCTTCCGCTCCTCCCTTTTCTGGGCCCTTAGCACTGCTCTCTCCTACCAGCTATGATTGTGTGTTTCTGGCAAAAAGGTAAATGGAAAGCAAATGTCAGAGGCACACATGAAGAAGAAAAATTATGCTCACAAATGGTGACATTTGTGCTTGCAAGTTCACCCAGTCAGGAGCAGAAACCATGTCACATGAATTATCTGACCACTCAGCCTCAACGGGAAACACTGGAAAGCCAATTGCTTAGCAGTGAATGCATTTGAAGAAGCTGTTGTGTGCTCTTGAATAATCTACCTGGAGCCGTGTTCATTAATAAAGGACTGCTTTGGAATTAGTCACCCATCTCTGCTGAGCCTCCGTAAGGCTGATGCACATTGATATGTGATGATGCTCACTGAGGTGTTAGTTTCTTGCCTTCTGGAAGATGGGCATCCTTGAGCCCCTCCCAGAATCCTCCCTCCCCTGCTGGGTGGTATCTGCTTTCCAGTGAGAGCCCAGTGATGGGTTTTTCTGAAGTTTGTATTCTGAGTTGGAAAAGAGCTGTGAGAGGCTACTGGAGGTGTCATGCTCTGACTGTAATCACCCTGAAGACACCATGGATAATTGTGTTCATGGCAATTTGCTGTCCTCCACTATTAAGTCATCCATTTTCACTCCTCTCTCACTTGTTCTCTGCTGCAAGCCCCACACCCTGCCCTCCCTTCTTACCCTGTGGTCGGCACTGAATCCAAGTTGTAGTCAGAGTCACAGGATTGTGCCGAAAGCTTCTACAGAAGCCTTATGGTTAACAGCCACCAGAGTCAGTGCCATTTCCTTTTTAAAAAAAATTTCCCCCATTTTTTTTTTATTCTTCATGGTGTCAAACAGTTGACCACTTGCGGTGTCTTCATCTGTGTGCTAGTTCCATCTTTGGGTTAACGGCATGGGAGAGGAGACTGTGCTGTTCTGAGGGGTTCACACAAGTAAAGCAGCGAGACAGCAGATCAGGTTGTCTCTACCTTTTCGCAAAAATGGGGAAAGAGAAGGAGGCTGAGCTTTGCCAACACCAAAGCATGCTTTAGATCTCCTCTCCAATCATGCAGATGCACTCAGCAAATGGATTCTGGGTAGATATTTCAGTAGAAACATCCAACAGTAGGAAATACCATAATTAAAGCTAGCAGTAGGGAGCATCCAAAATACAGGTCCACCAGTAGCACTTGACTGTATCACTGCTGCCTTGAGGAGGTGTCATGTGTCCCTGCTGCAAGGCAGAACGGAATGAGGAGCTCTTTCCATTGCCATAACAATTGTCACTTAAGTCCAGTTTTTCCTGAATGCTTCCATCAAGGCAGAAAATCTTCTCACTAGCAGGATGGATGGCTCCTCCGTCACACCAACAACCTCCAGCAGAAGGTCATTGCTCTTCTAAAGTAGAAAGAGAACAAGAGAAGAGAAGGCAAAACAAACCAGACACTAAACCAGAAGTTTAATAAAAGACCTGCAGAAAGGGAAAAAATAGTCAGTCAGAGCCAGCATTACTGCGTGGAAGGTCGAAAACATCCTGAAAATAAATGTTTACCTCATGAGGTGGAAACAGAGAAGGGCAGAGGCACATGAAGCTTTCCCACCTGGTGTGGCACACAGCCTGTTGTCTCTTGCTGCAGCTGCATCCAGGACAGAACTCACCAAGCCAAGAGAGCCTTTGCAATTCCAGCTGTAGGTTCCAGCAGTAAAGGCTTTCACTCACGCTGTCCTGCAGGAAAACTGCTCCATCAGCAATTACAGGGCCACCTAATCACCCTCAGGCATTGGCAAGAGAAGACCAGAAGTCACCACCCCCATGTACTGATGGGGCTGACAGCAACCAGCAACTGCTTGGACAGCTGGGACTGTCATTTCAGCAGCTCTGTGTCCTCTAATTCACAAATCACTCCCAATGCATTAGCCCGGGAGCCCCTCTGCTTGGCCACACCATATGCTAAATGTTATATATTTCTGAAGAAATATCCTAAAGACATAGTTTATATGCAGAGTTCCCAATCTTTGCTGAGTTAAAGATCCTTCATCACTTTGCAAGATATCACAGACTGCTTCCAGAGGAAATTTTGTCCATTTTTAGAAACAGCGAATGGGTGAACCGGTGAGCAGAGCTTTGCATGCAGTATTATTTTTCCTCTCTGCTCAAATCTCTTTAATCAAAGGATGGAAAGTGTGGAGGGAATGGGGAAAGGATTGTCTGTGGACATGAGTTCATGCACGAGCTCCCATTCCAGCCTGTCTTTTAGCTTATGAGACTGCAAATGCTGTGGAGTTTGGGCTTTCCTTCACTTGAAAAACGGTGTGGCCAAGGGAAGATCCTTTGATTGTGAGAGTGCAGAAGTGCTGCAATAGCTGTGGTTGTTGAGAAAGTTTAGTTCCCATGTCTACAATGAAAGAACTGCCCTAGGCACACTTATCTCCCTATGCCACAGCCTTCTCCTGCAAGGCACAGACAACCTGCAGGGTGACAGTGACATCATGCTGAGCCTGTGGCACAGGGACAATCTGCTCCAGCCATATCTGAAGGCTGGTGATGGGGGAGGCAGGTGAGTCAGGTCCACGGGGCAGCCTTAGGGCTGACATGCAGCTGTAGCAGAGCTGTAGTACCCTGGGAGGTGTGAATTAGTTCGTGCATGCGTGTTGGGGGATGTAGAGCCTTAGTCACCTTGTGAGTGCATGTATGGCTGTATGTCCCCTGGCTACTGACTGCTGCAGAGATCAAGGCCAGCTCCTTGATGGTGTCAGCCTGCCTGGCCCTGCTTACTGCAGCAGTGTGTCATCGACTTATCCCACTTCCACATCTCAGCTGTAAACACAAACTTTTAATCTGCGTCAAAGACGTGCTCAGGTTTGAGTTTAGCATGTAAAAATCCCCAAATGTATTTTTTCTTTGTATTTCCATGATAGTGGTTAGGAACAGCATCAATGCCCTTTGGGACTTGTGTTTCTGATCGTATTATGACTGGCACCGTGAAGGGCCCAAGGCAAAAAAAAAGGCCCTTCAGCCCCTGCAGACAGTTAAGAAGTGCCAAAAAGTGCCTCCCTGCTCATTATTGTTAATTATGGAGATCTGCTTTGACACAGAGTGTGTCTGTTAAGCCCATGTCTCCCACGAGGCATCCCTGTTTCAGAGGGTGTAGCACCTCTTGCTCCTAGGGGTGCTCCTTCCCATTTATGCCAGCAGAGGAGACACTTCTGAGTCAAAGCTCCTGGTCTGAGCCATGGAGATCCAACAAAACGTGCTGGAAGCAGCAGTGAAATGAATTGCAAGGATCTAGGTAAAAAATTCTACTCTTAACCACCACATCGAAGTGCTGATGATTTCAGCACCTCTTTCTCCTGTGCCCACAGCTCTCCTGCTCTGAGGAAGACCAGGGCTCAACACAATCACCAATAAGGCAGAAGGAGCTAAGAAACCCAGTTACTGGCCCCAGCTGGTCACAAGGATAATGTGTTCCCAGAGCAGGTGCCACCTGGAGCTGTGTCTGCTGAAAGTCCTGCAGAATCCACCACCTTTGCTGAGGGGCCATAGCAAATGTGATAAAAGATAACATTGTCCTGCACACCAGGGACACCTGCATTCAGTTCCCCTGTTAGCCTCAGGGAGGTCAAACTCACATCTCCTGCATCCCAGGCACCTAGGAAAAGGTGAGTCCTCTTCTATTTCTTATCCGCTCATAGTGGTGTCCTCCACAGGCAGTGCCCTGCTGGCTGGACGCAGCTGAGGCTCTCTCCCATTACTTTTCTGCTCAAGATGGTCTGGGGGGATCACCAGCTTGGGGCTTGTTTGTAAACAAAGCCCCTTGCACAGGAGAAGCCACGTATAATGGGCTGGTAGGGGTCACCCAGGTAGAGTTGCGCTCTGCACAATGGCAAGGAAAGATGGGCGGTGGAGGTTGGAGTGGTTGGAGGGCAATGTCAAGTGCTGATGTCATGGGGGGAAATACAGAAGGTGCCTGAATAAGCACATTGCTGAAGGCAGCATCCCAAAGATGTGTGAGCTGCAGGGAGAGAGGTAAATGCATGAAGTCCCCGGGGTCTGACATCAGTGAAGGACACTGGGGTCACACACATCGAGGTGCCCATCTGGGCTTTCTACTCTAAGCAGAGCTGAAAGAGAAAACATAACAGTGCATTCAAAGTTTCCAAGACTGAACACAGAAGGAATAACCTTACTTCTTTGTGCACCATAAATTCCTACTCCTATTTTGCAGATGGGAAATTGAGGCAGATACCAGCTTAAATTAACTGTCTAGAATGCACAATTTCAACCCTTTAAAATTTCTGCCTCATTTTTTAACTCTCTGTAGAATATTTAAAAATGCTGGACATTTGTAAGATTGAGATCGGCAGCAAAAAAAAAAATACAATAAGAAACAGAAATTTTATGTGAATTGGCGGTTTAAATCAAGACCCAGGAAGTTGTTTGCCCGGGGGGCACCTCTGTGAGGGACCAAGAACCCAGGAAAGTGCAGTCAGAACAATGCCACATTTCAAGAGCCTCTCAGCCCCATGATGGACTCATGCAGTAGAAAAGAAAAAGGTCGGTTCTTTGGGTCTTTCGTTCACCGGGATATTTGAGCTCGTTGTTGATTTCTGAGACGTTTTTAATACATAGTTCTTAATCAGAATGGAAAGTTGACATTTCTGGTGATTAGATGTACAAAATACTTCAGTAAGGGAGGAGAGGCAGGTATCACGTCTGTGTCCTGGGGAAAGCTCCAATTTTGTTCTGAGTTACAGAGACCAGGCATGGGTATTTATTTACGCAGGGAGTCCAAAAGTGGGTGGAGAAACTCCCTCAGTGTCTGGTGGCACCAATTCCAATGACCGTTCCCTCCAAAGAAATTTACATCACAATTGTCCCCATTACAGGAAGGCACTTAGATTCCAGTGTCCCAGTGCCTATAGGGCATTTAGCACCGTATAGCCCTGTAGGCAAGGACAATACAACACCAGAAAGCCTGCAGCTTCCCAGTGTCACACCATGTCAGGAAGCTACTCTTCCCAACCGGGAGTTCTCCAGTTTACCAAATTTGGTCTATCTTGATTTTGACTGGACACCTAAGCCAACTAGCAGGCTTGTTTCTGTGACAGAGACAGTACAGAGTCTGGTTTTCAGTGTGGAAATGCAGGGGGACACATATGAATGTGCTTTCTGAAGGCATATACTGCTTTGGGAAAGATGTGCTTCCTCTAAGATTCCTCTTGCCTGGGATGGAGTATTTGCAACATGTTTGCACTGGGAACACGATGTGTGTTCCTCATTAACTCAGCATTTTATGTGAGATAGTATTCATGTGTGCTTTCCCATGGTGTTTAACCACTGCAGTGGTGGCAAGAAGCTTTGGCTGACGGCTCTAAAACAGGTGGCTGAGAGCTGAGTGACTTTTACGACCTGAAAAGGGTGATAATTGTGCCAAAATTTCCTCTCAGGAGTGTTTTATGGCTGTCATGGAATGCAATTTGTCCATTATAGGTTGGAGGACAGTGAGACATGTGTCTTGCTCCTGAAAGGTCTGACAGTCCATCAGGCTGCTGACAACATGTAAGCTCAGGTCATGCCTCAACTTCTGAAGCCATTTTAGCATTTACTTTGTAGACCTGAAAAAACCCTCCTGTGTAAGTATGCAGAGTACCAAACCAAAGCCTGCAGACTGCCAGTCCTGTGCAGGCTGAAGGTGTGGCACCTGTTAAATCCCTGTAAGAGACAAAGATCATGCCAGCATTTCCTACTGCTCCCAAGTGTCGGGCTTCCAGCCTCCTGTGGGTCTCTGCCTGAAGGGAGCTGCTGCCTTCAATCAAAACTGTGTGGGACTTCCCAGCCACAAAACTAGCAGATGGGAAGGTAAAAGGAGGAGCTGTGTGTTAAGTAGGCCTCTGCCTTGGAAGAGAAAACAACTGAAATGGGCTCTGTGTTTCCTCTTACACTGGTAAGAAACTGCCTTGATCTGAACCAGTGTAACAGGAAACACAGCACTGGTCCTGCAGGTTGGCAGAGGTCTTGCTGCCCATCCCTTGTGATGGGGACACGGAGGGTAGATGTTAAGGCAAGCTGCACAGAGGGAACAAGGAAACCATGGCTGGTCCCAGCAGGAGTTACAGGTGTCTCCTCTCTGCCTTCACGTCCCACTCTGTCTCAGCTTTGCTGCTCCAGGCAGAGCAGGTCACCAGCAAAGCCAGTAGCCAACAGTGGCTTCTAGAGACCCCTCACCCCCTCAGACCTCCCAGTCCCCATGTCTGCGAAGCCCCTTTTTGAAGAAACAGGAAGAAAATTCCCTGTACATACAGTTCATTTTGGAGCTTGTGAGTGAAATCCGTGTGATGCTGTGTTGCCTGGCAACAGGCTGGGAGTGATGGAGTACAGGGCAAGACTTCTCCAGGGCTGAGCCAAAGAGGAGCACCTGCAGCCATGCAGGCACAGTGCCCGTGCATGAGTGCATGTAGCAGAGGGAAGAGGAGCATGCTCCAGAAGAAAAGGACATGTCTTGAAGCAACGACACAGACATAAAGTCATGGAAAGGACCAAGAGGGAGATGAAAATCTAACTGAGGATACAGGAAAAGAGTCAGAAAGGGAGAGAGGGAAGTGGAGCCCAAGGAAGACATCTGGGCACTCACTGAGCTGCAAGGACTCTTGCCTTTCACCTCCCAGGGACGGCTGCACTCTCTCTTCAGATATCTCCTAGCTTTGACTCAAAGAACTGCAGGAAAACGCAGTTTTCCTCTGAGCATCAGTAGTGCTTCTTTGCCTCTAAGGGATTCACATAGTCCTGCTTCCCTCACAGCCCCAGAGACTTCAGACAAGTTTCAAAGTTGATTATACTAATTCGGGGTAGGCGACTTCATTTTTCTCTGAACAGGGAGCATCCACGCAAGGCTTCACAGGGAATAACACCACCTTTTGGACAAATTTCCAAAAGGATCCCAGCCCCAGTTCAACTGTCCCAAAGAGACCATACTCACACTGAGGGGTCTGGCTTGGCCAGCATAGGGGTTGTGGGTCTAATTTTCATTTCCATTTGGAAGGAAGGAAGGAAGGAAGGAAGGAAGGAAGGAAGGAAGGAAGGAAGGAAGGAAGGAAGGAAGGAAGGAAGGAAGGAAGGAAGGAAGGAAGGAAGGAAGGAAGGAAGGATAAACAGAAAAGGAAAGCAATTGGCTTCCATCCACACTAAATGCTTTTAGTTTGATTAATCTCTCTCAAAGCACAGGTCTTCCTGCACCTCTGCCCTCCCATTCGCATCCACAACAATTTTTAGGGATACCTTTCCCCACATCAACATGCAGGCCAGAGGGGACTCCCAGCCTGGAGCTGAGCTACGGCTCAGAGAGGGATGGCTCAGGCAGGGAGTACAGCCAGCTGCCAGGAGAGATCCCCAAGGAAGGCCACCAGGACAAATGAATTGACACTCAGTTCTTTCTCACCAGGAAATCCCAGCCTGTTGGTAGGTCACTCCTTCACCACTGCTAATCCCTCCACAGGGGATGTCTCCAATTCCACTTACCTGGAACACGGCAGCATGGCTGCAGACCTCTGCCCCAGAAATGCTAAACAAATTTTTCAGAGTGCTATTTTGTCCTATGCATGAGGTTTGCCCACCTCTCTCTGCATTTCAGCTGGTTTTCGGCGCTGAATCAGACTGAAGCCTGACAGCTCACCCCTCCACATCAGTCCCCTGATGCCACATGAGGCTGCCTCTGTACAGAACACATTGCAAAAAGAACATAAGCCGTATTTCTGGCCACCCTCTGGCTTTACCTTATGGTTTTTTTTAGGCTAACCACACTATCTCACAGTGTCCTCAGGAGACATTCATCCAGGTTGCCTCTGGGATGCATGAAACAAGGTATCTTGTTCGCTCTTACACAGTGAGGGGGTAATAGAATTGTGATGGACTGTGGTTTTCTTGTGCTCAGCTCTAGAGTCTTAATAATTAAGTTAAACCTTTTAGCTCAGTTCTTTCCATCTTGATGGGTTTCCACCAAGCCTGACTGAAAACAGCACTGTAGGAAGACTTAAACCTGGCAGGAAATACCAAATCCGGTAGTTGATTTATCCCAATTTGGAAAGATGAACAAAAATAATTTTTCTAAGTACAGCTGCTTCTGAGATTTTCCAGATAAAGTTTTGGTTTACTTGTACCTTTTTGTCATTTCTAATATGAGACAATACTAAATTTAAGCTGATAAGAACTGCAACACTTATCAGAACAAATTCTATTACAATCTTCTATCATGTGTATTGAGAAAAAAAAAATCAATCTTTCTCCACAGAACATTTCCATTTTGTACCATAAGTGTTTTCTGAGAAAATTAATCTATTGTTTTCTCTTTAAAATTAAGGTTCAGCACAGCACCCAAGAGTGTAAGAGAAGGCAGCATTCCTTGGGGCTGGTGCTCACAGGGGAAAGCAGCTGTGAGACCAGGACGTGCACTGGTCACACTGGGTTTGCCTGTGTCAGCTGTTTCACTAACCATGTCTGTCCTTGCCTGAGCTTTGTAAGGAAAAGAACTTTTATTTTGAGAGTGATACCCAGAAAACTTGACAGAGAGGAGGGTTACAGCATGTTCCCTGTGCAGGGTGGAGAGGAGCTATGAAACCTTTCTCACCCATCCTCGTGCTGGGCTGCTGTCCTTCTCACTCCATTGCTTTTTTCTCATGCAGAAACGTATTTTCTCAGGAAGAGCTATCTATAATTGAAGCAATAGCTGAAACATCTGATTTTCCACCAGGCAACACCTCCTGCTGCAGCCAGCACCAGCCTAAAGTGAGTGCAAAGACATAACACTTCAGTAGCGTGTTACATTTGCTTTATGCTGGTGCCAGCTGCTGCAGAAGGTAGTAGAAAGTGAGTTGAAACTAGCACAAGAGCTTTTGGAAAGCTATTGATATAAATTTAGGCCATAACTCATATGTACTGTAAACAAAGGCACAGATATAGGGGTGCCAGCTTTCTCAGCGCATGACAAATTTTTCTTCACTAGGTTTCTACAAATTATTTCCATTCAGGTTCCCAGCTGATGTTTTCTGTGCTCACCAAATCCATTGAGGGGAAATGTTTCCATCTAGAGAAATTCCATAGGGAAAATTAACTTTTCCAAGGAAACTGCAAGGAGGCAAAACAACAAAGCAACTGGAAGGGGAAGTAGAAAGTATTCCTACAATATTACTTGGTATAGATGTCCTGGAGGGAAAGACAGTTTCCTTTATGAATGGGAAATAGGAACAGCCATAGCACTCAGCCTTCTTGTGGGACGTGCAGGCAGAGGCTTGCAGGGAGGAGCAGCAGTACAGGTGAGCAGGACCCCTGGTTGTACTGTCGCAGGACCCCTGGCTGTACTGTCCCAGGACCCAGCAAATCCTGGCTCGGTCAGTGGTGGGTGCCTACACCCGGGTCTTGTTGGCTTCTGCCACGCTCACACAGGCTGCTGTTTGACCCTGAACTCCCAGTTCCTGGAAAATTCATCTTGCTCTCTGCTCTCTTTGGACTTTCCGGCCCTCACAGCAAAAAAAAAGAAAGGCTGTAAGAGGTGACCCGAGGCTAGGCAAAAAGCAGGTATGCTGTGGTTTCACATTCGAGTGGTCATGATTTTCCAAAGCCAGCAGCCAGTCATATTGGTGTATTGCATCACCATGCATGGGTTTTTGTTTCTTTATTTGAATAAAAACAAATCCCACTGCTGCCTTCCCTGGATGCCCTTGTGGAAGTGTACTGCAAAGCCTAAATAACCCATAGCTCAAGCTAAATCCAGATCTTCACATTTTCTTGGGTCCTCTTCAAAGGAGATGAAGCGAGGTGATCTGTATTTCTGTTATCTCTTTGCTTCCGTCCTTGTTACCCGTAACAGGAGCCACTTTTCTTTCACAGCTAGAGAGGACAAAGCACTTAGTAGACATGACCATAAGGGACAGGCTCCAGAGGCAAGCCAAGGAGCAAAGATGGAGCTGAATGCCTGTGTCCCCAGGGAACTTGCACAGAGGGTGTCTCAGCCAGAAACCTCCCAGGAGAAGCAGTAACTTCCGAGCCCACCATCCCAGCTTCAAGCTGCAAAGTTGTTTTCCAGAACACCAACATAATTCTCCCAGCAATGGCTGCCCCGTTCTGCAGAGAAAACTGAACCAAGAAGTTGGTGGTGTCCAGAGACTTAATTATAGAAACACTAGTTGCAAGGGAGCTCTTGAGATCATCTAGTACAAGCTTCTCTCACACCACAAGCCATCCACACTTTGTATCCAGTAGACAAAGCAAAGGACACTCCTAATCCAAAGGGATTGTTCTTTTCCCAGTCTCAGTCTGCTGGTTGGCAGGCCATTGCCCTCCCTTCTAGCACAAGCCCTGTACCTCTTCCCCATATTGCCATGCTGACACTTTTTTTTCCCCAGGGATAGAAGGGAGGACAGCATGGTGTGAGCTTGGGACCAGGCAGCAGACCCACTGCTTTCTTGTCCATGGAGTCAACCAACACCCTGGGGGAGACTGTTGTCTGCTGGTGGTAGCACTCACGTTTACAGCCAGAACTCTTCCACAATCATCTTCACCCCAAAAGAAAGAAGCAAAGCTCATCAAACTTTCTCTTCTTTGTTTCCTGACTAGCTCGGCAGGACATCTCCATGGGAAACCAGTGCTTTAAACATGCTCTAAAAGAAACCATGCAGGCACAGGGCTGGGCCCATGGAGCAGGAGAGGACAGCACAGAAATAAGCAGGCAGAGGACCCCGCAGTCCAGCCCAATCCACGATTCCCTCCAGCCCTGCACACTCAGTGAGGGCAGGAAGGCGGTGAGGCATCGCAGGGCACGGAAGAGCTCTTTGCTTTATTATATCTAATTTGCAGTGGAATTGTAGGGGTCAGAAGAAGGCTGTTTTTCATGCCAATATGTCCTAATTAAGTCAAGCACTGATGATGACATCTTAAAGGGGCTGATGAGGGATAAATCAGCTCCTGGCACTGGAAGCTGTGGGGAGAAATTACCAAAAAATGCCCTGGTGAGGAACCAGTATCAGCTGGGCACAGGCATGTCCCTCTGTCACCAGCCCACGGCACCCAGCAAAGCAGAGTGTTCCCTCACGACCCAGGGGATGACAGCCTCTGTTGACATGGCAACGCGAGATGCTGCGGCGGAGAGGGCCGGGCAGGAGTTTGCAATCAGCAGAACAGGGAAATGTTTGATAGATTAAAAAAATACCAATCACACGCACTCTCCCTCCCTCCCTCACTCCACCTTGTGCTGCCAAGTTGAATAATGATGTTATTGTGGTGGGAGAAAAACAGCATGATCTGTACCCCGGCTGCCAGAGAGAGCAGAGAGAGAGGGCTTAACCACCTTTTTTTCTTAATATCCCCCCATTTTCTTCCCAATATCTCTCCCCAGGGAGGCAAAGCTGAGCAGTGGACAGGGACCTGGGGTGCAAGCAGGAGACACAAGCTCTGTTTGGGCCACAACATCCCATGAATCTTGTTACCACTCTGAATTGCTTTCCCTTCCCATGATGGAAAGGATGATTCTGAATTACTTTTTTTAAAAAATAGTTCAAGACCCTGGGCTTTTCAAGCATTATTCACTATTAGAAATCATGCAGAGTGTTCCCTAAGGAACGAAGAGGAATGAAGAAGTAGAGGGATTTAAAAAGCAGGTCTGTCTGTATGGCCAAAATCTTCACTGCTTCTACACAGGGTATCTGAAATGCTGCAGAAGACACCAGTACTCCCTGTGCAAATGGCAACTGCAGCAGTCCCTGCTCCAACCCTCCAGCCCTCGCCCTGAAGGCTCATATCCAAGGAAAAGGCAGATAACAGGTGTACTGAAAAGAAGGCACCAGTTATGTTCCCTATGCTGCAATTTGTCTTGCAATACTTCTCAGTTGGGCAGAGCCTTCCATGGAACTGGGCAGAGCAGGAGCCAGTCCCTGCTCCAAAGCAGCCCTCAAGGTAATAAATGAAGAAAATCCTTCCTTCAACAAGAAGGACAAGAAAGAAGAAATGTCTCAAGGTCACCCAGGAGGTTTACATCGAAGATCAATGTTTTGTCCCTAAAATGCAACTTGGTCTTAAGGTAGGGTTTTAGACTGGGATACTTTGCACTCAGACGTGGTTGGGCGTGATCCTGAACAGATGGGTAGGCACTTGTGTCTTTTCTCACAAATGGGAAAAGGCAGAAGAACTGGTGAGTGGGAAGGATGAAGCCCAGGTCCCACATCTCCTGAGCTGCCTTGCTTGCACCTTCTGCATGCACAGAAGCACAATAGCTTCACAGAACTAGCTGGTGTCTGGATGTCTGCTTCTGTATGGACAGCAGGACCCTTGCATAGCTCTGGGGCTGAGGGGGTGTCTTGAGCAGCAGACGGATATGTGTTGGCTCTCACCAGGGAATGGGCTTTTGAATCCCTTCCCCAGTGCTCTGCTGGCACAGCAGCCTTTCCCCCTGCATCTTACCAGGCTGAGCACAAACCCCAGCGGTTTTCCTTGAAGACAGGTTGTGTGGTTTTTGTGTTAGTTCTCACCCCTGGTGCAGTGCATCCAGCGAGAGCAGAGGAAGGAATCCCGCTTCTCTGGAGGGGGATGGGGCTGCTGTTTTCCTATACCTCTACCACATATGCAGGGAAGAGAAATCCACCCCAGCAGCTCGTCACTGCGCCAGGACCAATAGCGGGTGGCAGAGGGAATCCCTTTGCAGGGGGAAGCACTGCTGAGCCCAGCCAGCTCCTGACAGGGATCCTCTACAGAGCCTCAGCGAGCAGCATCCTACTCCCCCCCCCATCACCTCCCTGGAGGAGCCTTTTGAGTTTCCACTCTCCTCTGTTCTTTTGTCTCTCCCAGCACAGCCACCTCCCTCTCCTGCATTCCTTCTGCCTCACTCCACACTGCTCTGCAGCTTTCTCTGCTCAAAATAATTTCTGCTCAGGGAATTCTTCTCCCTCCCTCTCTGCTATCCTGCAGTATTTCTCCCTGGCCTTTGCCCTAGGAAATGTAGTTGAGCATTAGCCCAAACACCATCTCTCACTGGTGAGCTGTAGCAGACTAGGTGACTTTAAAACTCTCCTGCAAAAACATCTTGTTGCAAAACCAGGGCATTAGAAAGGAAGTCTTTGCTCTCCAGGTGGGGTGTTTGCTGAGGAATTATTCTAAGCACTGATGATCTTAGCAAAGTGCTGTGTGCACCCAGGGCAATCCCAGCCCGAGCAGGAACAAAATCTGAGCCCAGGAGCAGCGGTCTTGGCACTGTTGCTGGCATCCGCCTTCTCTCCAGCCACAGGGAGGTGCTAGCCTCCAGCAGCAAACCGTGCCCGCTTGTGGTAACGTAGGGAGCCCCTTTATCCACCCCACAGCCTGCAGTAGAACCATCTGCAATTAATCGCCCGCACACTCCAGTCAGTATATTTACTGATTGGTAGGCGCGGTGTTTCTGTGGGAGGTTTCACAGGTTGGACTTGGTTCCTCCCTGCAGCAGAGCTGTGGGGCAGAGCGCTCTGGACCTTAGTGAGGGACCCAACGACAGCAGTGCAACCAGGTGCCCTCAGAAGCAGGGGTCTAAGGCACTTCAGAGCCTGGGTTTTTTTAGTCTCTGCTCTAATTATGTGCTATTTCTTGCTTCTGCCTTTTATTTTAGCCTTTTCCCTTCTGCAGGGAGTTGCTGAGTTTTGTGATTCTTGTGCAAAGTCTTGAGGGGACCTAAGCAATTACTGCCCCGTACCAAATTCATTGGATTTAGTCTATTAAGCTGGACCTAACACTTGGCGAGCCCTAAAGGCAGAGTGGTTGCCAGGATCCATCCATGCTTTAATCTGTGTGTGTGTGTGTGTTGCAGCTGCTGATCAGAAATGTGGTAAGAGAAGGAAGCTGTATGCATAACCTTTCTTTTAAAATACAATAACAATCTAACACAAGCTTGTGATGGGGGTAGAGCAGCTATTTTTAGCAAAATGCTTCAGGTGAGTCGAAGCTTCCCCCTTTGTTGCCTGTGTCTTCAAAGCACTTCTTTCAGTCTGAAGAAACAAGGCTAATAAGCCTCCATTGCTTTCCAGTTCTCCTGGCAGTGAGTCTACAGACTCTTAGATGCTGCTGAAAATTTGGGCATGGTGTTCCAGCTGCAGCCTGCACTGCTCTGTGTCACAGTGCTAGGCAATAAAATGAAGTGATATAAAATTATCATGGATATAAGAAAGCTGGCAAACCCTGTATGTGGTCTTCCTTTAAAAATGGGCTGGGATATATTAGCAGCTACTCTTCAGAGTTTCTATGGAGAATGACCTGGATTAGCTCAACATATTGCAAAGGAAGGTGATGCTGAAGCTGTAGCTGCCATGAAAATGTGGGCTGTGACAGGCGAGTTAGGAGGTTGGTAGCCTTATGTCTTTTGTTGTGGTATGCCCTCACACAGCTAAGATAACGTACAGAGGGGGCTGAGGGTGCCATCCACACAGATGGTGCTCCCAGCTGAGGAGGAAAACCGGGTTGGTGAAGGGCCATGATTTTCAATACATTGGATAATACTGAGAATTGTTTGTTTTTCTCTAAAAGATACTTTTCCCCAGGTGACTGGCAAAGCCAGCTCCCTAGGGAAAGCAATCCTGTCTAACCCAGTTTTATACCATGCACTTAATGCAACGAATCTCCTCACTTTTCTCAAAGATCTTCACTTACAACAAGATCCCTTGGCACCTTTTTTTAAAAGAGAAGCCTTGCTGATGCATCTTTATTGGGCTGCTCTTAAACCTGGCACAGATAAACAGCAGATAAGAGCTGCTACGCGGTGTACATTCAGTTAGTAAATATTAATGCTGACTTTTTAAGGTGAGTGGTGTGTTCCTATGTTGTTGTTGGTTAGCTAGGTTGGTGTAAGAAATGGCTTATAGTGCCTCAACTTTTGATAAGGGTTCAAGAAGGTTTTAGATCTTGGAGTTTGAGGCTAGAAGGGGTAATTTGGTAAGGTGTCCTGAAGTTTCAGCTGGTTAACACTCCTCAGTTGATAAGCCAAATAACTTTAGCTGGATAAGGGTAGAGTAGGTATTTGGCAAGGCCTGCTTGTTAGAACTGTTGTATTTTGCAGATTTGCAGACATCTTGTAAACAGAAGCTCCTATGCAACCAGATAGACAAGGAGTTGTAGGGAATGCAACACTTAATTACCCTTGCCATTAAAAATGTTTAGTTTGTGACTCCCTTTCTTGGCTGATTTCAAACTCTGAAGGTCAATTCTGCTAAGAGCAAGTCTTATTTCTCATCTTCCAGCCTTATTCCAAATGGCTAAACTATCTCATCTTACTGCTGAATTCAGAAGGCTTTGCATTTGAAGCTTCATTTTTAATATTGGTTAGCACCCGCAGTCTCCTAACATGGGTGCAAGATGTAGGAGTTTCTTAGCTGGGAAAGAAGGTCTGTAACTCATAGAAGTGTTTATTTGGCATTTAAGCTCTCCTCGCTGGTAGCTGATAAGGATGTCCTGTGTTGGACTCAAATCCAAGGGATTACAAATGATCCAGTGGAAGACCTAGGTTGAATGCCAAGTAGTCTGTGCTGTCAATGTGATGGTATATTACAAATGCAGCTTATCCTCATTCTAAGACTCTGTCTGGGGCCTAATGGGTTAGGTAAGTACAAAGGAGAGAGGAAATCTGTAGCTAAAGCTCTAACTGGAAGGCAGATGCTAACTCCCAAGGCTGCCATAGAAGCACAATCCTGTGTCCTGTTTGCTGTGTCTCAGCTTGAGTCTGCCAGGGAGGTGGTGAAGGTTTCCTGGCTCCTCTTTGCAACACTCCTCCTTCATTAAGTTCTGTTACTGCAGAAAGCACTGCTACTTGGACCCAATCAAAAACTTCACTGAATAAAAAAAAAGCCAGACTTGGATGGTGAGACATTGTCTGGTGACACTTTCCATGGAAATACATGTAATGAGGACAATCCATGCACTTCCATCCTACCTGCTAGTGTATATACATGTTTAACACAGGAGAAATTGCCTGTCCATAGGGATTGAGGGCTGTTTGGCAAAGTAAGCACTCTGCCATCAAATGAAGAGATCAGCTACACTTCCTAGAGCCAGCCAGCCTCTGTTATATTTAACCCAGCAGTTTTCGCACTAGGAGAATAAGTACACTCTTTATGTCTCATTTCTGCACTCGGTGCCATGTTGTACCGCAATTGTGACAGGTGATACGTTCCCCATTAACACCTTTACAGACTGCTTAGCACATCTGAGGCTCCTAGAGGATGGGAAAGAGGAAACGGAAGCAAAAGCAACTGCAAATCTTGAAGCCTCTGGTCCTGACTTATAAGCAAGCTCTCCTCCCTTCTCTGGCTGCCTTTCTGACCTCCTTTCAGCCCTCTAAGTAGTGGACAAAGCAAAGAGTTGAGTTCACTCCTGAATGTTACAACTGGGTGAAAAGACTAAGCAAATGAAGGAAGAGGCGCAACATCCCCATCTAAACAGTCTGGGACAACTCTGGAGGCTGAAGAAAAGCTATCCTGCCAATTGCAGGGCTTAGCTTTGACCAGGGTGGTCACTGCTTTCTCTCGACCCACTTAGTTCAAATTGGAAGTGACCTTGGTGACCAAGACTGAACCAGAGGAAGCTGAGCAGTAAGCTCCAAACTCTGTGGTTGCTCACATATCCTCTCTCTCCCTTAGCCTTTGACAAGAGCTGCTCCTCTGATGTGGTGCCCTGTGATTAGCAGGGTTGGGGATAGCACTGCTCCATCTGGGCTTTGCTTGGGGGCTGCTTTCCCGAGAGCAGAAATACATGAGAGATGTGATGCCTCAGCCTGGAAAAGAGGGTTTTCCAGGCCTGGGGCTGAGTGCGGAAGCAATGAAGAGAGAGCAGTTTAAGGCATTGGAATCCCCTTCTGACCCCAGAGGTGAGTTGTCCCCTCAGGCAGGGCTGAGGTGCATAGGCAAGGTGGGCCTCAAATGTCATGCTGCTCAATATTTCTCCGTACCCTGGGGGAAGGTGTAGCACCTGAACTCTTCAATTAACATTAATCAATGCCGCTTCTGCTTATGGAGAGCCATGAGTGGAAGCTTAGAGAGGGAGCAAGAGCAGAGCTGGGGTGAGCAGAGCCATTGCTGGCAGCTGCTGTGGCTGCATGAGGGGCACTTGAGCACTGTGGGACTTAGCAGCCCACTCCTCCATCCCTGGGGGAGGAAGACCTGACTGTTGTAAGATTACTGCTGAGCTATTAATTCCGCTTGCCATCCTTAGTAAAGTGCAGAACAGTCCTTGCAGCTGCCTCCTCGAGGCTTCCTTGTCCCACCTATGTGTCCCACGGGGTACCTGATATAAACAGCTATTTACGGGTATACATGGAGAGCTCAAAATGCTTTACAGGAGCAAGCTTATAGCACCAGTCCACTTAAAAAAATAGGGGAAACTGAAGCATGCCATTATTGCAACAGGATCAGTAAGTTAGCAAGTTTGACAGTCAAGAACATAGTCCTTGCAGGCTTTCCCCAGCCTAAGCAGGGTTAGACGGCTGCCTGGAGCAGGGTTGGGAGAGTATAAAGCAGACAAACCTGTCATCTGTATAGCAAAGGCAGTACGAGTACCTGCTGAGGCCTGGGAAGGGGTACATACACAGATGTAGAAAAGAGGCAAGAAAGCAGTGTCAGGAAATTACTGTACAAAGGCAGCTGGCCAGATGCATGTTGCAAAGTACAGCATGTGTCCTGCCTAATAGAGAACTGCTGTCTGAGAAATGGGATTTGGGGCATGGGGTGGAAATGGGGGGAATGCTGGCAGTTTCCTTTCAGGTTAATGAAAATATGATTAACAGTTGTAATTAACTGATGAAATGGTGGCTAGTTCTCTACCCCCTCCTGATGATTTATGAGGTGCAGAGACTGCCTATGTCCATGGTTTCTGCTTATGGCAGCACTCTGCAGCATCTCAAACTTTCTGCCTCTAACTCAGGCCTGAAGTAGGGTTTCTGCGGCCCTTGCTGATGAGACTGCTGTGTGGAGCTCCCCTGCACCCCAGGCTTACTGACCCTGACCCCACCCTGCCTGGCTGGGAGGTTTAATACCAGGGAAGGGAGAGATGAGAGTGCTGAGGCAAGAATTGAGAGGAGATGTTGATTTGTGACAGAGCAGTTGCTCTGTAGCAAGGCTGAAAGATGCCTGGACCAGAGCTCACAGAGGGCTGCAGACTGAACTGATCAGGCACCTGGATGAGATGGAATTTGCTGACCTCAGGGCTGCCTATGGATTTTTAGTGCCCTAGAACTGTCACAGATACCAAGCCACAGAGACCAGAGGGGCTTGTGGTGTGCTCACAGATTGGAGCTGATGTCCCAAGTTCACACTGCGGGCTGGGCTGGCTGAGCTTTTGTAAGTGACTGCCTCCTCAGCAGGTCTTCCAGTCTCTTTTCCTCATTCTCTCAATGCTAAGATTAGTTTACCTGAGGGTAGGTCAACCCAGTACATGTGGGTGGCATCTCACCAGCCACAAAGTGCTGAACTGATGCTGCATCACCTGCTGAAACAGTGCCCTTCTGCCTTTAGTGGCAAATTCGTGGCAAGGTCACTACTGAAATGTACCAAGAGTGATCCTCCCTGCCTGTGTCTTGTCCAGGAAATGGTTAATAGACTGTATAAAGCAGGAATAAATGTACCCATGGAGCTGAAATTGCCAATTTAAAAATCTAGGTAAACTTGTACAACCATGTGAGAACAATACTAGAGGAAGGCACTGTATGTGTGAACTGAGTAGGGCAACTGCATGGATGACAGGGAAAAATTTCTTTGGTTTATTCCAGTATAAAGGGTAACATTCTTCCCTACAATGAAGACAGATGGCACTTCTGGTGCATGTGCCCAAGGCAGATCAGAAACTGGTGCTCTGTCCCATCTGAATAGCTATTGCTTTCTCTACAGCAATTGTTAAGAATGTGCTTTTCGCTCTAGAGGGGAAGAATAGGGCAGGTGAGCTATATTTTGTTTGTCTGATTGCATATGCATGATCTAAAAATAGTGACTATCCATTTCTCTAAGGATACCTGATGAGCATTAAAAATACAATTGCAAGAATAATCAGGTCAGACTTCAAACAAATGCAGGAAAACAGATCTGTTGAAGAAACAGATACCCTGTTACGTCATGCTTTGTCTGAACTGTTCTTAAAAGCTGATCTTCCTCTTGGACATCACACCAAGATTTTTCAACCTGCTTGCCCACGAGCTATGAGTAGCCAAGGAGTTCTAATGGGAAAGAAGAGCAAATCCCATGGTTTTATGGGTCGTCTCCAGAACTTACAGCACTGCGTGGTAGATGCAGGCTTTCAGGGAGGACCTGTGTCTCTAAGACTTGTGAGGGGTGCAGACCCAGGGTTAGGACCACAGTGGGTTGGTGTGAGTGACTGTCCTGAGGGCAGTCTTCCAGTGGGCCCTGCTGTCTCCTTGGCAGGGAGAGTTTGATAACTTAGTAACTAAGTTACTGCCTGGGCATGGTTGAGAGCAGCACTGAAGCTCTTCTTTTGCAGCAGAGCCAGGGTTAAAAGTAATGCTAGCTGTCTGTGAGTGTTGACACAAGTGCAGGAAGATTGAACTCCTGTACCCCTCAAAAACAAAGCCAATGATTTCTCAGATGTCCAATAGGGACAGTTGTGTAGGCAAGAAAACTTCTCCAGATCTGCAGCTGCTGGATAGGGGTTTAGCCCCCTGGCTTTGCTCCTTACCTTGCTGGGTAGGTTTACAGGCCGAGGTCTGCTCTATCTGGGGCAGCAGAACTTGTAGCTCAAACCTTCACTCTACTGGAAAAGCAGTAACATGCTATCCATAGCTTAACTCGTTAAAAAAAGGTTCAGATATGCAAAAATGCCATCTTACAGTCACTTTACCTGCAGAGGGACACTTTCATGCATCACTGCGATGCAAATGCTTGAATAAGCTTTAGTTTAAGATGGAAATTCATCTGGGAAAGCAGAGGTCTCTTGTGGACATGTCCACTTCCCAGAAATGCACGGGTTGACCTGAATGGCTGTGGCATACATCTGCAGGTGACACTAGTGTTGCTTTACAGCTTTTCTTAGCGTCTGAGCAAGTGAGCCTGGCAAAGGCACTCTGCGAAGCATGCTTTAAGAGCTGCTAGAAGTGCTGCGTGAAAATGGAGGGAAAGCCTTTCTGAGAAGACAAGTCTGTGTCCATCTGAGTAGAATGCTTGAATTTTACTGGAGTCCAGAGAGTGGCTCTTGAACGAGCCTCTGTTCTTAGGAGCCAGGTGCTGGCATTGCGGAGGAATTCCCAGGGAGCTCCCTGCCTGCTGTTTCTTCATTTCTTTGCAGGAATAAATATGCATAGATAAAACAAGTTGGATCTTTTTACACCCAGATCACTGCTGCCTCTGCTCTGCAAGGCTCGTTTGGTAATTTGCTATCACCAGTGGAGGTGAAGAGGTTTCTGTCTAACAGGTGCTTTGGTCTGAAAACCGGGTGAGCGTTTCATGGCCTGGCTGAGGTGTGGTTCTCTGTAAGCTCTGGCACTCGCAGGATGAGTGGGGAGCACTGAGACCTCCCAGCCGGACCCTTCTTTGTTCTTGTTTAACGGGAGGGTGCTTACACCTGACCTTGTGGACCCATCGCAGTCCTCGCGCAGGTGTCCCGAGAGCCCCCCTCCGCTCCCGGCCCTGCCTTGCCGCAGCCGCGGCGCTTCCCCTCGTGGCTGGCAGAGGGCAGCAGAAGCCGCGGAACGGGCGGCGGAGCCCAGAAGGGGCTGGCGCGGGCGGGCGGGCGGTGCCGCGCCACGCGGGCCCAGTCCGGCTGCTGCCGCGCGCTCAGCCCGGGGCGGGGCCGAGAGGGTTTTTTCCGCAGGCCTCGTAGGGACCGGTCGGAGCCGCGGAGCCTGTTGCGGTTAGCCTAGCCTCTTCGGTGGGTCCTCTACTGGAGTCACCCAGTCTCCCTCCAGGTTCCTTCCTTGACCAAGCCTGCAGGCAGGTGCTGTTGCTGCCAGCAGTAGTTCACCCTGATCTCTGTGCCCGCTGAGAGGGACTGTGCTACCTGCAGTGGGGCTCCTGCTCAGCCGCAGCAAATGCATTTCTGTCCCGCGTTAGGAATCAGCCTCATAGCAGTGTCATTCTCCAGCGGGGCTGTGGCCTGGCTTGGCCCTTCAAGCGCATCTGTTACTGTCGTGTATCCTGATACAGCTGCCTTTCAGGGTGTTTTCCTCGCACTGCGAGTAATTTCCTCTTCCAGCCTTGTCTCGGAACTGGGAGGTAAGCAGCTGGTTTTGGCAAAGCAAACTTCCCAGAATCCGGGCAGCCTGTGCAGCGATGCCCAGGAGGAGGTCTGCTGCATCCCTGCAGGCAGCACTGTAGCTTGTGGCCACAGGCTGCCCTGGGACCAAGGCACAGTCCTGCCTCAGGAGTAGGGATGGGAGCGTAACCACCAAGAGCTGTGGGCAGAGTATGAGAAAACAAGAAGGAAGTGCAGAAGGGAGGGAAGCAGAGGGGGAAACTCAGTGCTGCGCTGAAGAGAAACTCTTGGAAATGTGGTGCAAAACCCTGGGCTGCCCTAGTGTACTGCTCCCTCACCACAAGCTAAGTAGACCTCTGGGACACTGCCTCTTGGCCCCAGGGCAGCATAAAGAGGCTGGCCTGGGCTTGGCTCTGGATGGAGCTTTTTGTCTCCAGAGCAGTTGACTCCAGTCTCACATTGATTTCCATTTGAGTTAGACGCTTCTTAAAAACCCCAGAGGGAGCTTGCACAGCATCTGTATCTCTGCAGTTTCCAGGATGAGCATCTTGCCAAGTAACGCAGTGTGTCAATAGCTGAGGGAATCCCCCAGTAACCTCCTTTTTATGGATGCCTCTTTCTAGGTGTCCTGAAGCAGGGTGTTCTGGTGCCTAGTCATTGCCAAAGGACAATAGTCCTTCTTGGAAAGATATCCTGATCAGCACAGCCCAGTGCCACCCCAGATGTGGCTTTCCTTTCCTCAGCGTTTTAGGAAAATGTGCAGCTGTTCTCATGCAGGCTATTTAACTTTCACAGATGTTTAATCTCACTGTAAAACACCTTTTGTGGGTTGTGGTGGTGTTTCTTGGCCCTGTTCTCACGGCCAAGACTAGGTCTGGGTCTGTTCCTTGCAGTGCAGCAATCGGTGCCCAGCACTGCCTGGTTCTGCAGTTTGTCTGTGAAGGGGGAAAGCCAGGTTTACTGTTTCTTTTTACCATATCATCACAGGGCTTTGTTTTGCAATCTAGTAGATATTATCAGCTCAGGTTTAAAAAAAAAAAAAAAAAAAAAGTACCTTTAGCAGCAAGTGCTGAACTTTTTTTCTTTATTTAGAGGAATGTCAGTGCAAGAGTTGAAGCCAGTTCAAGCCAATGGTTTCTTGATGAGAAATAGCCTTCTCTTTCTTTGAATTTTCTCATCCATTTTCACTTGACAAAGCTTTTTTTTCTGGTTTAGGGTTTTTTTTTTTCTAATGGGAAGACTTATCAGGCCTTTCCACCTTCCTCAAAGTGATGGAGACCCCTCATTGCTTTTCTAGTTGATAAAATGGGAGTGAAGAAAAGGAGTGAAGCAGTAGCTACTTTTTCACATATTCTGACTTCTTTGTCTCTCAGGTGAAGACAGAAGGATAAAAAGGAGAAAGGAACTGAAAGAGATTGTTCTATATCCTCTGAAAAATTCATTTTTCTTACTGCTGTTCTGACTGGCAGAAACCTTAAAGTGGAAATGTAAGACCTTGAAGAAAAAGGCAGTATTTCAAAAGTTTCATTTTACATTTTTAAGGTTAAATTTGTTGGTTTCTTTTCAAAAAAGGATAAAATCCAGCAGAAATTATTTTAAAATGAAAAAGTTGTCAGCAACACAACCTTGTAACTCTGGTTCTTACTAGCAGGGCAGCACCGAAGCATAATGCTCTCTATTTGACCCTTGGCAGCAGCTCCATCACACCTTTGCTCTGTGTCTCTTCCTCCTAATTTCCCTTTGTCTCCTTCAAAGGGATTTGGAGCATGGGTCCTCTGCTGGTCTTCTTGCTGCAAAAGCAATGAGATTGTCATGTCCAGACTAGAGCCCAGCCAGCTGCCTGCGCAGGTGACCACAAGTGTGGTTATTTTACAATTCCAATGAAAAACATCACATGGAAGACAGTAAAGTAAATCCATATGATTGAATCCTTTCTTGACCAACAGCATTTTGCCATCCACAGCTGTTGCAGATGTGTTTGCTGTGGGCTGGACGCCAAGGGCAGCTGGCTGCTGATCTGTGAGACTCAAGCCACAGCAGCAAAATGCAAGCATTAGACAGTTGAAAATTACTCCCCAGAGTCTGTGGTGGAAGCTCATGGGTGTTGCAATTGTCGAAGGGGTTAGCAGTGTTTCAGTGCACTTTGCATGGCTTACAGGACACCTGGAGTCACTCTGACAGTGCTGCTTTCACATGTGTGCCTTCCCACCAAGAGATGTAAACCTTTCTCCTTGCCTACTTTCCCCGTCTCCTTACCTCTACCCTCTATATATCTTTTCTTTTATAGTCATGGTTTTTAGAGTAAATGAAGTACTGGGTCAGTCTTTCCAAGTTGTGCTTCCTTATAAGCAGCCAAGCTGGTTTGCAAACTGGTTCCCTTCTGTGTCTTCATTAGTCGTTTTGGCCCAACTTTTTCTGTTGTTTTTTTTCCCTAGCTTCATTTTTAACCTCCTACTCTTTACCAACCTTCCCTGGACTGTGTATGCTGATGCTATTGAAATATTCAGGCAGTGAAGCCTGATGTTCAGCAGTTGGGAGCTGAAAATTGAATCTGCTTCTTTCACCTTACTCCACCCCATGCTGTGCACATGCATTGATACAACCCAATTACTTGACCCCCATGGATCTTCTCTGAAGAACCCCTGCCTCATTGAGTGCACAGGATACCCAGTGCTTGCATTCAATGAGGCTCTTTTTTTCCTTTTTGCCTGTTGTAGGATCTGCTGCTTTGCTGCATGGTAGTACTCATCACTATTGTATCAGACTGCTTCACACATGGTAACGAATTTAATTTCACATCACCACTACTGGAGGATAGGTTATTTTTATCCTCTCTTTAAATTTGTGAGAATTGACATGCAGAGCTTAAAGCAGAAATGCAGTGAATGTTTTTGACTGTCAGACTGAAGATGTCTAGGGTCATGATTTTGGAATACTTAAGCCCAGAGAGCTCTCTGCAGTTCAGCTGCTCCTGAGCAACAGTAGTGGGTGCCTTGCACACCTGTAAGGCAGGCTTAGGAGATGTCATTTACCTCTGAGAACTAAAGTGGCTCCCTATGGAAACTTAGGTTTAAGTGGTTCTGCCAGAGCCTGCTCCCATAACATGCTTTCACAAGATGAGGACCCTCTATCTTCCTGTAGCTTTATGGCTATTTGTCCCTCATCGTCTGCAACAAATAGCAGTTCTCTGTAAACAGGAACTGCAGCTACTTTGTTGTGCTAATTTAGCCTGGGATAGATGCATCTGGCTGGCTGAAGGAGCTGAGGTCCTGTACTGAACTAATAGGATTATATAAGTAAACAGTATCATAATTTGCTGCTTTTATGTCTGTATGTTAGGGTATCAGGGCTGTATTGAATGCCAGCACTCCTGATTTGAGTGCTTGATTCTACGACCTTGTGGGTATTGCTTCTGGAAAGGCTTCACAGACTGTTGGGAGCAGACACTTGTGGCCATAGCAGTATTTATGGAATTTAATCCCCTCCCCATGTACTTTGTTTGCTGCTTTTGGTCCGGATTCCTATGTCTTCAGTCCAACATGTGATCAGTGTGGCCTTGCCTCTGTTTTTCCTACCTCTCCAGCCAGTCCCAACATCCTTGACTTGACAGGTAGAGTTGTATGTCACTGAACTCCCTCTTGTCCCCTTTAATCTGGAATTCCTACTGTGCATGTTCAGTATGTGTCTATGCCCTTTCTTTTTGAAGGGCATTCAGAAAGGTTGCTTGGGGGCTGCATTGAGTCCAGCTCCCTGAGGCAGTATGGGAAATGTTTGTTTCTTTGTCCTTTGCATTTCTGTTTCTGTTAATAACAGATGATGGCTAAGACTCTACCGGGGATGATGATGAGCAAGTCAAATATGGATTTTAAGCAGTACCACATGATCATTTTCCTTGTGGACAGATGATTGGGCTGGCTTTGCAACATAGCTACAGAGCATATGGGAGAGGAATGTAAGAGTAAAGGATGGTGGCAATTCCTGTTGGAATATGTGACTACTTGCTATGCTCTGAGTTCAAGGGAATTGAACTTCACCAAGAAACCCTGACAAAACCCCCTGTATTTTCATCCTTAGGAAGGGGTGAAGGTTTGCAAGTAGCTTGTGTTGGTTTGTGTGCAAGGCTGTGACGCTGTGCTTTATTGCCATGTCCTGCCTCAAGGGACTTGAATTTGGATGATTCTTTGCTAATTCCCAAAATGGCCCTTTACTAAAAGTGGACAAAAGTTTCTCATCTTATCTGGGTACAAAGCTGCCATCATTCTCTCCTAATCATGCTGAAGTAAAAAACTTGGGAGGACTTGTCTTCCTACAGTGGTGTACCAAAGCACTTTCTGCCTAGGGACAAATTTGGCTTTATGGAAGAGGGTGGAGATAAACAAGGGACTTCTAGACTATTGGGGTGAGGCGGGGTTGAACCTTCTACTCCCCTCACAGTCTCTCTTTAGTGTCTTTTCCTTTGCTGATCGGTTCTGCTTTCTTCTCGCCTGATTTTATTCCTCCTCTTCATATTTTTTTTTCAGTTTTGTTATTGGCAGCTCCTGTTTCAGATTCTCCTCAAACTTAATTAATATGCTGCTTATTCCCTCTTCCAGATCGGTAATTATTGTATTTAATAAGACCAGACCTAGTCCTGATCTGTACATTAGCTTTTGCTCACTCAACTGTTTTCAGTTTGCCATGATGCTACAGCTTACAGCGATGCAGTAGCACATCAGACCATGTGAAAGTGTCCCTACTAATCTGGTCAGAATGGCTTTCTTTTTGAGTAAATAAGAAAAAATATCAGACCTAGGAAAAAAAGAGTTCTGCTTGTGCTGTTAAACAGAAGGTGGAAAGAGAAGCTGCTGTAGTGGTACTTTTCCTGCCGCAGCTCCTGGCACCTTGGATGGCTCCAGATCTGCAATCCACAGAGCAAAGTCCGCTCTGCTGCTCCTGGCAAAATGTGTGAGCCTACACCCTCTGTGAAAGCTGATTGTGGGCTCCTGGGGTTTAGCAAAGCTCTTTCTTTTCTTTCTGCCTTCCTAATTTTGATCTCTGCATCTGTAAATTGTCAGGTTTTCATCAAAATCTTGGGGGGTTGTATATGGAGAAATTTCCATTTATGAAAGAAAAATATGTGCTATTGAAAACGTCTGGCTGGGGACCTTTCAGATTTGCTCCAGAATGTGTGCCCTACTAAACACCACCTCCACAGCCTCCCTCCAGACAAGAGAAGCTATCTGGGGGTTGCATATCTAATACCTAATGCTTCCCACTGATCACTTACCCTTTTGTATAAGAAATGTAACAAAGTAGCCTGATTAACTGGGATTGAAGGAATTAAGCCTGTGTTTGTGGAGATAATGATCAATGAGGTCTCTTTTAACACATTTGTTACTCTGGGCTTCCTTTGATTGGCATATCAGCAGCTACACACCATAAATTACCTTGATGGATTCCCCTGTGCATCTGAATTTAAAAGAGATAAGGCAGAGGGTTATTTTAGTTAATATTCCAGTATGTGATTTGCCAGGTGCTGTGCAGCTTCTGTCTCGTCTCATAGCCTCTGTTCTTTCAATTCTAAAGTCCTGTCCGTGGCAATAGCACTGCTGCTGTCCTTGAACCTGCCTCTGGTCTTTCTGCATATTCCTTGACCCAAGAGTCCTTTCTGCTTGGACCACTCCTTAAACAGTATATGCTCACGATGCCTTGAAGAGGGAGCAAGTGCTGTGAGACTGAGGCAGCTTAATTACTGACACAAACCCTTGGCAGGACCTAGCAGGTTCTCCCAGGTGACCAGCCGGGGCTGCTGGCATGGATCCTGGACAGAATTAACTAAAGAAGTGTTTCTGGATGCATGTGGGTCCACAGCAGAAATTTTGGTTCTTCTCACTGCAGTCCATTAGCAGTGAAGTAAGAGGCTGCCTTCCTCGGATTAGAAAGCACTTGAGGATGTCATTTACTAAGGCAGATTTCCCAGTTGACTGAGCATTCTTATTCCACTAATTACAAATCAAGAGGATGGTGTGTGCAGTGGCTCCCAGATAGGAGGAGCTCTCCTCTAGAATGGTGGGCTGGCTGGACTTGGAAAAGCAAAATGAATCTTGTTAATTATTATCCTCTCCCCTTCTATCTGTTGGAACAAAGTAAAGCTTGCTCTGGTAAATCCTGCAAAGTTTGTTGCTCAGATGCTGCAGTTGGTACCTTCTAACAGCTGGGACCCAAGTCCAGGCCTACAGGTGAAATGTGTGAGCACTGGGGATAACTTGGAGCCAGGACCCTGTCTCAGAATAGCTGCTGCTTTGGAGTCACCTGAATAGCCCAGGACCTGGGACTAGGGAGGTATGTGAAGGAAATAACTAACCTGAATCTTTGGTAGGTGTTGACCAAACCATTGTAAGACTGTCTTTCTCTGACTGTTTTCAGCTACTGTGGGGGGGGAGAAGACTTAGGAAAAGTTGCTGTTTCCAGTTTCCTAGCGTTGAAGGTTGGTGTGCTTTGGGATATGGGACTGACTGGAAGCAGTGGGGTCTAGGACAATTCTGCATGAAGGCAAGTCTGACCCTGAGCCTAAGCCTATTCTTAAGCTTAACCCTAACGGTAATGGCTCCCCATGGAGATTTGTCCCTTCCCAGAAGCAGTGATGTTCATCACATTCCAGACAGCCTCTGAGCTTCCTTCTGTGTGGGGCTGTTCCAGGTCATGCAACTTGCCCTAGTATAAATATTTTTGGTCTAGGGGCAGCTACAACATCTCTCATCTTGAGTGTCCTTTGATTCCCTGAGCCTGTGTTTTCCTATATGGCTGAATCTGACTGCATTTCCAGAGGCTCTGTGTCCCACTGCCAGGCAGCTGATAGCAGCAGAACATCTGCCTGTCTCTGTGCCCTGTGGCTCTTCCTCCCGTGCGTAGCTGCTTTGCTGTGCTGTGTGCCTTCCTATCATCAAATGCACAAGTCTTCTTGATGCTTGTCTCTGATCTGTTTACACTAAAAACCCTCCTGAAGCAGACAAGCCCTAGGAGAGCACTGACTATCAGTGGCACATGTGTAGTCACATCTACAGCTGGATTCTCCAAAGCCCTGTGCCGGGAAGGAGTCCCAGCTCCCTGCCCTGGGACCTATAGCCTAACGTCTGTCTGCCTTATTGTTGGACCAACTCTGGAAGCAACCAGTGCAGTGGTTTCCAGTGCATGTGTCTGAAGGTGCTTCTGAAAGAAAGGGTCACCATCAATCTTAATGAAGTTAGGGATGAGGGGAAGCTGGACTGATGAATAAGCCAGTCCTCCAGCATTCTTCCACCCCTGGCACCAGCCGTGCAGGTGGTGTGTGTGTACAAGAAGCTGTGTGAGTAACTGGGAGACAGCCCTTGGGCTTTGCACTTCCCTTTTTTTCATGCTTCACCACATGCCAGGACAAGGCTAACACAGGAACCATTTCTGAGCAGTCCTCGTCTCATTAATTACTGAGCTTCTGGCTCAGCATCACCTTCCCACACTGGTGCCTCCAGTAGCCAGCGGCTGGAGTGTCCTATCTCCTGCAGACACCACTCACCTTAATATCATGAAGAGCTCTTACTACCTGGGTCTCTGCTGTTTTGTTTCAGCTAATTAGAGCTGATGAGATGCACTCAGTGTCAGTCAGTTGCCTGTCCCTCAGCTTCCTTTGGTCCTTGTAAAGTTTACCAAACATGACAAGATATTAATCCTTTCAGGGACCATAACACAGGCAATGTGATGACATTTAGAGCTCTTGTTAAAGTAGCAGGTTCTGCTGAAGTCTTTAGGAAACTTCTGCTCTCCTGCTGACAGGGGCTATCTACAAGCATATTGTGGGGCTAATTTCTGCTTGCTGGAGAGGATCCTAAAATTACTAAGTGCACCACAGTTCATACTTCCTTTGAGATTTATTCTCCTAAGGGCCTTTGCAACTGGAGCTCATGATTTGCGAGGAGGCTCAGCGTTGTTTGGTATGCAGCTGTAAACTGAGCTCAGTTTATCAAGCTTCAATGAGACAAGGGTCTCCTTTGAGTTGACAAAGAAAGCTAAGGAAGGTATTTGGAGGGGAGAGAAGACCTGGAATAATATATTTCATGTAATAAGAACATAGGTCATCTTCCAAACACTGCACCTAGTGTTGTCAGTTCCTGCAATTTTTAATGTGAACCTCCTCATATTTGGCCCTGTTTCCAAGTTCTAGGTTTTGGTTTCAGGCCACTCCCTTTCCTTTTGAACCAAAAAAATGAGTTCGTAGCTTTGTGGTTGCAGAGACAAACCCAGAAGGAATCTGGATCAGAAAAGCAAGCAAGTAGGACTCTTAATGCCAGACTTCCTGAGCACTTGATTTAGATGAGCATTAGGTACCTAAATTGCTTAAGCATATTTAGACTTGACAAGCATGCGCAATGTTAGAAATAGAAATGCTGAGGCATCTAAACCCTTATGGCTCCACAGGGGGGGTTTTGAACTGATGCTCTATTGTAAATGCAGACGAGGAAAGAAAGAGTATGTGAACAGGTCTCTCCAGGTTTATTTTTGCCCTTGCCAAGGGACTGCAGGACAAATACAGTCTCTTTCAGGCCCATTAGCTTTTATGAATTTGTTCCAATGCCAGCATATAGTTTTTGAAATTCGAGAGAGCTATCCCTGCTAAAAGAGCTCTGGTACTTCTCCATATAGTTGGACCTGCCTTCGGGAGATTTGGATGGACATGTTTTGTCAAAGAAACAAGCCTCCGGCTCTTTTCTTTGCCAGGATTTGCTGAGACACAGACCTCAAGATCTGCAGTGTCCTGCAAGAAGAGTTTTTTAGCTCTTTGAGTTGTTGTGTGGGTATACTTGGTGACATCAACATAAAATGAAGATTTATAGCTATACCAGTGCCCACTTCTGGACTTTCTTGGGCATGTCTAAGTTATGGGTAAAACCCTAGGTATACTGGAGCCTTTATCTAAAGCAGCAAGGATTATGTGATCTTGCATAGAAACAGAAACACTGTGTTGTGCTGCAAGCGTCCCTTGGGATTATGTATGTCAATCAGTACCTCTCAGGGAACGTGGAAAGGTGAGGAAAATTTATCATGTTTTCCACTACTGCATGTTAGACCTGTCTGTTTTGTTATAGATTGTGTCTGTGACCTCAAGTGAGCCGTTTGATGACTCTGCCTTAGCCCATCACCTTCCTCTTCCCACCAGCAGCAACAGCCTTGCAACGCCCCAGTAGCTTCTAAAGATGATGCTTCCTTTTTCACTTACTTGCAGGCTTCAGTAGGCTAGGCTGGTGGTAGGAGCCACCTTTGCATTTGTGTTGCCAAGACTTAGCCTCAGCATTATCAGGTGCTTGAAATGTGTGGATGAACTGACAAACTCCATAACATGTGGGGTACAAAGTTTCTAAGTCGAAGCTTCAGAGGTGGAGAGTTTCAGCAGAAAGAACATGTTTTTGCTGTGTGTTTGAGAGGGTGGAAAGGGCAGCCCATTCCCGGTGCCACAGGGGAAAAAATGCGAGGGATAGTCTGCTGGTCACCTACTTTTAACTCACCAGCACATGTAAGATAACAGCCAGTGGGTCCCCTGGTAAGGTGGTGCGCAAAGGACAGTCCTGATGAGAGAACTATTTGAAGGGGAGCCTTGCTTTCAACTGTGCTAGGGGAAATGTTGCTCTTGAGCTGTTTCTGGGTACCAGGGACAGCATAGCATTGTAGTGGTTATTTGTTCCCTCCTGGCAGGCTTTGGTTTCACCATGGACAAGGAGGGGAAGGGGCTGCCTTACCATGGTGGAAGGAGATGCTGCCTTTCTGCCTTAGCCCAGAGATATTCCTGCTTGTTGGGGGCTGATCTAGGACTCTGCTCCCTGCCTGAAGGAGGAAGAGCACCAGCTCGTTGCTGGGTTGTAGGAGTGACTCCGGTTTGCCTGCAAACTGGGGAAAACCACCAGCTTCTTGATACTGTTTCTTTGGATGACCATTAGACTTATGTTGAGGGGTGCAAACCTGGTGCCATGGAGGACAAACAGCAGCTTTGCTATGTCTGCATGGGACAGCCCCAGCAGGGAAGCTGGGATGGTGGCAGCAAGGCTCCCAGCAGCATGCAGGATGAGCAGCGACCCTTGTCTCCAACCAACGACACAGGCGGGTGGCTGATTTATGGCCGAGGTGAGATAGGGGTCTCTCCAAGTTAAGCTGTAGGAGAGTTGCCATGGAGATGGGCTAATAAAACACCAGGCAGCAGCTGGCTCTGACGCTGCTACTGTTACAAGGAGTGGGTGGGTGGGGAGAAGGGGCAGCTGGCTTGGTGGGGATGGAGAGGGAGAACATGGTAGTGCCAGGAGAGTGGGGCAGGAGTTGGCTCTGTGGGGCTGTTGCGATGGCCCTGGGTGCTTTGAGAGAGGAAGAAGTGATTGGAGAAGAGCCTCCTTCTCCCAGCAATTTGGAAGGACAGTGTCACCATGGTGCTCCTTGGCAGTGAGTGGGACCAGCAGCTTTCAGGGAAGGGGATAGACCCCTGTGCATCCAGAGTATCTTTTGTTCTACTCTCCTGCCTGCACCAACCACATATCTGCTTAGTGACTGTGGCTGGCTGCTTCCCTTGGCAGCATGAGAGGCCATCAAAGCAAACGTGAATGTCAGCTTGCAGAGGCCACCTCATGCAGGATTTGTGCAAAGGACTCTGCTGTGCTCAGGGTTAGCTTGTATGTGGAGAAAACAGGACCTGTTCCACGCCAAGGCAGGTGCCTCCTCACAAGGTAGACAGGACCTTTCAAACTGCAGTGCCCTCCCTGTGAAGAGCAGCCTTCAACCTCGGAGCAGGTCTGCACCACTCAGAACCCCTGGGGAACTGTGTGTTATTGGGGTGTGTCTCCCTCGGCATGCTGCCCTTCTGACTTTCAGCACTGGGGAAAGTCACCTGTTCCTGGCTTGGTCCTCCAATCCCACCGTTGCTTCATAACTGCAGCCAGCTCCTTTGGGTGCCAAGTATGGGTGGGATGAATGGGGATGGCATGGACCTGCCTTCAAAGAGGTGCATGTAATGGAGCTGTGCTGCACATCCCTAAGCTCTTGCTCCAGCCTACACCATCAGAAAGGCCCTTCCTCCTTTGCTATAGTAGGGGTTAAGTCTGCAATCCCATTCAGTTCAAGGGCACTGCACCACAGACCTAAAACTAAGCATACTTTGATTTTGGCTAGTTGAGCAGGTTGATGGGAGGGAAAGGCTTAGCTAATTATTAGTAAGGTATTCCCAGGCTGCTGCACTTCCGTTTTGAGAGATTACATTTCAGCAACACGGTGGCAGCCATATTTTAACCTTGGTCACCATAAGAAGGGTTTTGCCTCAAAGCTGTCTTTCCTGGAGTGTGCCAGAGTTTAGGTAGGTGTTCTAGCAGGTAAAGGAGAGCGGGGGGGAGGGAAGTTTTATTTTAAGAAGGAAATAAAAAGCCTTATGATGGAGTGATGTGTTAAAAGATAATTGCTTACAGGTTACACAAGATGTTTTTATGCCTCCTAAATTGATGGATGTATCCACAGAGACTGAGATTCTTAGTGGAGGGTTACTTTTCCTTCTGAACACAGTAGAGATCAAGATAATTCCAGCTGGCTAATGCCAGCTATCGATAATACTACCCCTACTCCCCAAAGAAAAGGTTGTATAAATATGGACTTCATAAGCTAGCTAATGCTGCCTTTCCTGGTCAAATCCTGTCCCCTTCCACCCCAACAGCATCCTCTGTTGTTCAAAGCCATCCTGCGCTGCTGCTGAATAGCCCTTGTGTCTTTCACTCTGTCATCATGCACTAGCCAGATGGTAGTACTCCCCTCCCTTACGGGTCAGTTGGCTTTTTGCACTGGCTGGGATAAAGGAGGACTTCCACTGCCCCCATCGTTAACAGGGCCTCCCTTGATGTCTCTACAGGGCTAGCTGGCAGGGTGAGCCTGCCAGCCCTTATTGTTACAGCCAAACCATAAGGGGCACAAACCATGCACAGCTTTGGAGTCTCTCGGGTGCAGCGTCTATAATCCAGGCGGGATTTGACTGGTGCAGATTTTGATTATTGCTCTTTGGCAGTAAAAGCAGGCCTTCCTGTTGTGCACAGGTTCCTGCTCTGCCAAGGATTTGTGTGAGCTGATGTGATATGGATAAGCATATTTGGAATGGTGGAAAGAGTTGCAATGTGCACGTCCACTGACCTCATTTAGGTGCTGAACCTCTTGTTCTGCTCTTGGCAGCTCACCCTTCATGTGGCTACACCCTTGTAATTCCTTACTCTGTGCTTTCTTTCTTCTCTGACCCCAACTATGGCCACTTCTCCATTTTTGTAAGGAGAACTTTGCGTGTGGTGTGGCTACGAGGGGAGGGATTTAATTTCATTTTTAGATTCTTAGAAAAAACTTTTCCAATAAAGACTGCTAGCAGTGTCAGAGGAGACTTCTGAGCAGAGAAGGCAGCTTTTGGAGGAAGCATCTTAAAGTGGAATAAGATATGTTGCTCCCGAGGAAGTCTGTATAGCTGTTGCTCATGGTTAAACAAGCCTTAAGAGAAGCATGGTTTCTGTTGTCTCTGATTATTGTTAGCACTATTTAGATCTGTAAATCTTGGAATGTTCTTCAATATGAGCCATTTGAAATCCTGAGTCATTTCTGTCTCCGGATACACTTTTCTTGTTGATTCTGTTTCATGCCTGTTCTTATATCCAAGGCAGTTCATGCCAGCAGCTGAGTCAATTTGGAAAGGAGGAAGAGCAAGTTTTACGGCCTCTTCTGATCTCAGCCTCCAAGCAGCCAATGTTCTTGAATTAGCTAGGTCCTGTGCCTGGTTCCACCTCTAAGCATGGTCATCTCAGTGATATTCTCTAATGGAATATCATCTTCCAGTGGAAAGATGGTGGACCAGATCCTTGGGGCTTTTAGCCAAGTGTGCCTTGGGACTCCCTTTGCGTTCTCCCCTCTTCTTTTGCCAGCACTCTTCTGTTCACAAGCATATAAATGAGGAACAGAAGGTGTACCTTGGAGTAAACTTAGATGTAAGCACCAATTGAGTGTGAGTAAGTATGGCCAACTTGTGTTGCTCATGGTGCTCTTCCTTATCCGAACATGCTTTGAGTAGGAGGTTGCACTGGATGATGTCCTCAAGTCTTTTCCAATGTGATTTATTCTATGGTCCTATAATTTGCCCCAGTTGTGGAGACCAGCAAAAAAGCTCTTCTGCTGGCATGCATGCATAGATCTCTTCTTGAATTTTGCTTTAGATTGTGGCAGGAGGAATTCAATGCAGGAACCTTTTTTAAAATCAGAAACAGACTTAAAATGGGAATAGCCCGCACCATGTAATGGTTGCTGTCATTCATTTGTGAGCAACCTAAGGACAATTAAAATGTTAGCAGAGATCTCAAAGGCAGGGTTGCTGCAACTCAGGCTAAATATCTTTCAGAGATCAGAAAATAACAACTTGAAGGTCTGGTTGCTGATGCTTCAGAATTGTCCTGTGAGTATTTAATATCCATTGGCTAGGGTTGGATGTGGTGTTGAGAGCTGAAGAAATGCCTCTTGACCACATACAGTTTGTGGTAGGCACAAAGTTCCTCTGAAAGAGCCAAGTGATGCAGTAGTGCTAAGGACTCTTCATTCTCTGGTCTAACAGGTCCCAGATTTGATTCTGGGGGGAGTGTGTTGGACTAAGCTCAGTTTTTGCTTAAGATGTTGACTCACCAAACCTTGACCACACCCTAACGAGCAGAGGAAAGCGGAGCTCAACTGGCATTTGAACTGCTGCTAACAGATCAAAGTCTGGATATCTGGATGTGTAAAGACCATGCTCAGATCACAGGAGCTGAAATCTTGCTTTGAAAGAGAGTCTGCGTTCTCTTCTTACTGCCTAGAAACGAGTCACAATGAATGTTTCTATCTCAAAGTCAGATGGCTGTGGTTTGTAGTGATAAGGTAGAACAGCGATTGCCCCCAACTTTTTCCTGCAAGCAAGAACTGGGTCATTTTCTGATATGAAAAGGCAGAGAATTTACAGTTAAACTGGATTTAATCACTCATGCCTTGGGGGCCCTTGCCCTGAAGTATGTTTGCATGTTATTTTAAGTATTCAAAACCAAAAGTATTCTAGAGGAATTTTGGCTTGGTCAGTAATGCCTGCAGTTACGATCCTTTATCTCATTCCGCATCCTTAGTGATGGAGGAATGGTTATGTACCTTGGAGTCACGGCTGCAGCTGAGTCTTGCAGTGTGTGTTTAACAAGGAGAGCTCTGCAGGGACAATATATTCTGAGTGCGCCTTACTGTCAGCTTTTGCCTTCCCAGCTTCGCTGTCGTGGGGCTCCGCAAAGCCTCCAAAGCCCAGATAGCTCTGTCCAGCGCCTCTGGCATCACCCTTCCTCTGGGATCCCTGCACTGCCACGCTGACTCTGTCCCCGTTTTCACTGCCTACTCCTTGCTTCATTTTAACCTCTCTTCCTCCTCCCCCCTTCCCTGCATTTGTTTTCCTCCGTGTGCCCTTTTACTGCCATATAAATCACGACAATTCCAAGTCGCGGGCCAAACTTCCCTGTCCCGGCTGGCAGAGCTGGGATTCGGCCAGGCCTTGCAGCGAGGAGGCAGGTTGGCAGGAGCTGGGGCGCAGCGCATCCTTTGGGGTGCTGGCTACCTCCTTGCAGAGCAACCAGCGCCTTGGGGAGCTCCCCCCTTCAACAGGTAGACGTTGGGCACAGCCAGCCTGGCTCTGCTCATCCTCCTATGTCGAAAGGATGCTGCGGGGCTGTGAGGACAGGGTTTGGCCAAGGGTTTGGGGCAATCGCTTGGAGTGGTGTGCCCAGCCCGGGGCAGGGAGGGACGGCAGCTCCTCACAAAGCGGGGAGAGCGGCTCCGCACAAAGCGGGTGGGTAAACCCTCCTCTCTGGGGCGCGGGGAGGAGGAGGAGGAGGAAGGCGGAGGGATGCTGCTTCCCTCCCTCCCTCTCTGCCTCCCTCGCGGCAGCCGGAGGAGCGCGCAGGCGGCGGCCGGGCGGCACGGCGGGTCGGGGGTGCGGAGCGGTGCGGTGCGGAGGGCAGCGGAGAGGTGCGGGCTCCGGTCGGTCCCAGCGGCGGTGAGTGCGGGCGGGGCGCGTCCCTGCTTCCCCGGGGTCTCCTCTCCTTGCTCCGCGCATCCCTGGGAGGATGCACGGGCGATAGCGGCCCCGCGGGGGGCAGTGCGGACCCCCGGCTGGGGATGGGGCTCCCGGGTGCTGCGCCCACCCCCCGCTATTGTCTGCGGGTTGGTGAACAATAGCGGCCCCGCGAGGGAAGGGGGCTCTGCCCTGTCCGCATCCCCCGGCCAGGAGGCTCGGAGCATCTCCACTCCCGCAGCAACTCCGGAGCGTGTTGCTCCGGATCAAAGCGGCGGCGCGAGCCGTGCCGGGATCCCCCCCCGCACTGGGGACCCCCGGGGCTCCTGGCACTGCCGGTTGCAGAGCGGGTAGAGGTGATACCGGCTGCGATGGGAAATGTCTGGAGAAGGACAATATCAAGCCCCGTTCGTAGAGCAGGACAGTGAATGCAGGGGGAGGGCTGAGCGGGGAGAAAGGTGTAGTAAAGCAAAGTCAAATTTCCCCCTGAATCCTACAGCCAGGCCTAATGGGCACTGATGCTGCATCGGGGTGGGGAGGAAAGAGGGGACTGAAAGGAGTTTTGGGGACTGCAATATCTGAGGCTAATATGGGAGGAAAGGTAAAAGAGCTCCAGATCTTTCCTTCTCCCCCCCCCCCCCCCCCCCCCGCCCCGATTTACTAGGACTGAGATATGGATCATTAAAAAGGAGTAGCGTAATGCAATTAAGCATTAGGCAGTCCCCACTGCAACACTTATCCATTGTTCCTCATTCTGCCTTCTGCCAGAATGATTCTCATCTGGACAAGAGAAGTATAATTGAACAAATAGTTCATTTCCCTGGACAATTGCATCCATAGTCTCTCCCCTGAATCTGCTGCTGGCTGGCTGCAAACGCAGCAGCGTCCTCAGACAGAAACAGAGAACCGGGACCCTCTGGTGAGACTCCTGCTGTTGTGGGCTGTCCAGCAAGAGCAGCTCTGAATAGCTGCTCACCTGAGTTGTTCCGATGGCAGCAGCAGGGGAGGTTTGCTCCTTCACCTCTTGCTTCTCTTAGTTTCCTTGTGGCGGGTGCGAAGAAGAAAAATAACAGGTGGTGAGGCAGGTCCAGCCTACAACTAGAAGATGCTACGTGTGGTTCAGGCAAGTTCTCACCTTTCTATAGACAGTCTCTTAATTTTCTCTTTACCTTGGAGGATAAAGGATTTCAGGCTATTTTAAGGTGATGCTGTTCTGGTGGACTTGGCCAGCCTGTCCTTCAGCTTGTGCCTGTGATGGCTGGGTGCCCTGCAGTGCGCTCACACACATGCACAGAGGCAAGAGCGCGCAAGCCCGACTCTCCTGCTCCTTTTTTGAGAAAGCTCTGAGCAGCTGGAGGGGTTGCGGCTGCACCTGGGCCCGATGGCACATGCTTCGATAGAGGCTGCGTCCTTTTCCCTGAAATCTCCTCCTGGTTTGCAGCGTGTAGCAGAGCTCAGCATGTGGTTATGCACAGATGCATTCTCTGCACCGCTGCAAGACATGCTCAGCACTGGAAGGCTGCTGCTTTTCCTCACTTCTGGAGCTTCTTATCACAAATCTGCATCATGCAGCTTTCCTCCTGTTCTTTCTCCTTTCCTCTTTATTCTTTGTCTGTAGACTGCCACCTGTCCCACTTCGCTCTCAGCTGCTTCTTCATCTCTTCCTGCTTAATCCGTTCTTTCACATCAGTTTCTTTTTTCTTTAAGTAGACCTTGTCCTCATCAGCCTGCTCCTCTCAACAATGGACAAGCAGCCCAGCCCCTCATCTCAGTAGGAGTATTCCTGCCAACTGTTTACAAAAAGTAGCACAATACCCAGGCTGAACACTGACATAATTACATACCCAGCCAGAGAGTGTAGTAAATAATCCTGCCTTTCAAGCTTTTGCCCAGTGGTGAATCTTTTGCCATCTCCTTTGCCTGTGAGCTAAATGTATTATACTTGGCTTGCATTAACTTATATTCTGGAAACAGTAAGTCAGCGTGATCAGGGCACGGATGTAAGGTATCAAAGTGGATGTACGCTGATGTCTTGCACCATATATGCTTACTGTGCCTGTATGCATCATGTGTCTGAGTACACATCATACAGCTGTGCTCCTGGGTTCAGGCTTCAACAGTCATGCTTGGCAAGTGCGAGTGCTGTCAGGGAAGGAACAATTGCTGAGGTGTAGATATTGTTCCATCAGTGAAGGAAAAATGGCTGTGGGGTGAAGGTCAAGAACGCCAGCAAAAAGCACAGGACTTGGCTAGCTGTGTTTGCATTGGTTAGTGTGCTAGCTAGTTTTTCAAGGATTTATGTGTACATATGATTGCAGACTGTGGGTATTGTTAGCACAATTGTGTTTCCAGTTGTACTTGTGAGCTTGAGTCCGTCTGCAGTTGCTTTGATTGTGAGTCAGTCTGTCTGCAGTTGCAGTAGCTGTGAATCAGTGTCTGCCTGTAATTATGTGGGTGAATCAGTGTTGGCTTGTTACACTTAGAGTGCAAACGGTTTCCTGTAGCAGTTGTGGGTGTGAATCACTCTACAGTCCCTCTGGATGTGTTTTTGAGTAGAGAGATGCAATACTGGGATTAATTTTGTTTTGATGAGGAAAAACTGTCAAGCAGCTTCTTGTTTTGAAAAATTAAAGCTGGTTGGGAGCTGGGCACAGAGCTTGTTTCTCCATTACCAGCTTTCTACAGAAGAGATCCACTTTAAGGCTTGCTCCCAAGAAATCCACGTTGATCTGAACCATTAATTTCTTCACGTCGTGGCTCTGGTTTGAGTGTCCTCTTCTGCTGATATCTCTTGCAGAGCTGCAGACAATGCATTTGGTAACCATCACGTGTGCCTTGTACCTTCTGCATTGACAGATTCATGGGAAGGTTGTTTATGGCTTGTGCAGCATGTGTGTTTCTGGGGATGAGCCAATGTGTGCCTCTTGGGTAGGAAAGCACAAACATTTTCATGCTTTTGAGTCAAAGGCTGTGTGGTTCCTCTGCCATGTGCCTCTTACTGTGAACCAGAGCTGTTTCTCTAAGTAGATTGTAAACACCAAGTTTGATTCAGGTAGGTGGAGGTACTGCTGCCTGTTTCTTGTTCTTCGATTCCTATAAAATGCTGTAATAGCTTCTGGCCTTCAGCAGCATCTGTACAGCACAAAGCAGCACTAAACTGAGAGGCAAGTTGGAGAAATCCAGGCTATCTCAGTTGATGGAAGCAGAGCACTCCCCTTGGTCGAGGCTAACAAACCAAGCCTTCCCCCCGTGCTGCTGGTGCAGGTACAGTGTGCTGTTGGCAGGACTGGACTGCTTCCAGCATGCAATGGCTTGACTGTCTCTGCCTGCATTGTGCAGTGTACACGTTAGGTCCCTGTTAGCTCATTCCAGAACAAAGGGATGCAAGCAACCAGTAGGACAAGGTGAAATACCAGTGTCTTATTCCATCATTTCCAAGCTTCCAGATGAACCATGTCTGCTCATTGTTGCCCCTGTCCTCACATAAAAAGACAATTTTATTCCAAGGGATCCTCCTTTTTAGCTGAAGTAACTGAGAACTGAAGCAAACCCTCCCCAACAGGGACACAGGGCAGCATGTGCATCACCTGCATTTATTGCTGCAGCTGCACTGAGTGCTTGCTTTCTGCCCATCTCTGCAGAGAGAGCTTGGAGCTTTACCCAAAGGACTAGAAGATACTGAGGTACTCATGAAGAATTGGGGATGATTGAGCAGAGCCACAGCCCTTGCAGTCTGGATGATTTCAAAATCCTTGAGAGGTGTTGGAAGACTTCTCCTGATGTCTCTTGCAGAGGCTCCAGTACAGTGAAGAAGGGCTTTAAGGATCTTCTTGTGCTGTGCCTGTGCACCTGTCTTTAGGGGTAAACATGCAGCTGTTGTTGAAGTCACAGTGCTGCTGTGCAGGTGCATGGATGTGCTTGCAGGTCTAGATCACCCTCTTCTCACTACCTGGAAACGTACCTGAGCTTTTGGGCTGAGGCTGCCTCTACTTCCCTATCTGCTTTCCAGCTGGCTTCCCAGCATCATCTTCTCATTGCACACCCCTCCCTGAGATACATGACTTGGCAAAGATGTGAAGCAGCTCCAGGTCCTGGGAACTGTGTGCTGCATGGGAGGTGTAAGCACTCAGCAGTCCAGTCCTTCAGCTGCAGCTGGCATAGGTGCACGGCCTGTGGGCATGTTGACCTAATGGCACTGCAGGTACACAACATCTCTGGATGCAGTAATGGGGCAAATATATCCTTTGGGCTGCTTCATGAATGCTGCCTGCATGATGAGACTATTGCTAAGTCAATCAGATTGTTCACTTGGCTGTGCATGTTCCAAGGAGGCAGTAATTTGGGAGACGTACTGATGTGACTCTCACAAACATACCCAAGTGGGTTTATGGGTCTCTTCTGCCTTCATTCCTTTTCTGATGCTTGCAGTCTCCTCTCTCTGCGCTGTTCTCTCAGACATTTTTTTGCAAGCTTTACCTTTCAATCTCCACCTCTGGAGCTCTATCTGTCTCTTGCTTGTCAGCAGTAAGCCTGTGCTAATCACTCTTTCCCAGGAAGGCATTTCAGAATATCTAATGGTTTCTAGAATAAAGATTTCTGAAAATATCAGCCTCAGTATGCCAAGTCAGGAGATATCCAATGTTAACATAGTTACTAGGGTACCTTGCAGATCAGCACTTTTTTAGTTTCCAAACCTACCTCAGCAGGAGCAGGGGCTGAAGCATGTTGATGGCTTGGGGAGGAGGAAGATTTTCAAATTCATTGTTCTAAAACTGCACATCCAACAGGAAGGCTGTATATCTCGGGAGCGTTGTTATGCTATGATTCTCTGGAGATTGGATAGTCTGTGTGTGTTGGAGAGGAGTGGTTATGTTTATGGTGCCTTTAGGTATGTGGTTATAAAGAGACCTGCCAAAATCCAGAGTGTACAGAATTATAAACTTCAAGTATTGTTGGATTCCAGCTGCAAAGTGTTAGCAGGGCTTCTCAGAAAATCTGGATTTGATTCAGCTGTGGAGGTTACCAGCAACTGCAGAATTAGTGATGAATGCGTTTGCTAACTGTGCCATTAAGAAATGAGCAATGGACAGATGGAGGAAGGAAGTGCAGAGCTGCGTTGCACACATACCAGCCCTGTAGGCTGCATCTTGCTTGGGCATAGAAGAGAACCAGAAGCTATAGGGTGATGTTCTTTTATGTGAAAGAAAGGTCAGTCTAAGGCAGGGGTGTCAAACTTAGGGCCCACTGGCTGAATGTGGCCCTCCACCTTGTTTTATCTAGCCTGGCATCTTTTTTCTACCCAGCTCCTTGCCCCTACGCTCCTGCCAGCGCGTTGATCACGTGTGCAGTGTGTGACGTGGGTTACACTGCAGGAGCAGGAGAACGGCAGGAGCCGTGAGTTTGACACCCCGATCTAAGGAATTGTATCACTCTTTTCTGAGCTTAGAATAGAAATCTTGGCATTATACTTTTTTCTTCATGGATGCTGTGCAGTTGCCTTTCAGTGAGACCTATAAAATGTTTGGTTTTTTTCTTCTTTGAGACTATTACCATCCAATTAATGTTCCTAAACCCTCAGTTAAATGCATGTCAGCTACATCCTCCCTTCCCAGAGGCCCTGGGATTCCTGCAGGTATTCAGATCAAGACATGGGCTGTTTCAGAGCCTTCCTGAGTGAGATGTGACAGCTGAATAGCATTTTGTTTAAGCACCTTCTGCAAGGACAGCACCAGTTCGAGCCGGAGGACTCCCAGTGTTACTGTTCCTGAGGCACATTCATGGGTGTTTGCATTCCTTTCCTTTGCTCAAGATGGTCCTTTGCACCAAGGGGCCCCTTCCTACTTGCTCTGCCCTGAGGGGTGGCTGCTATGGGGCAGGCAGTCCTCTCCAAGAGCAACTCTTTTGTGCTAAAATCTGAGGAGTGCAGTTACTGGGCTGTTGAAATCAGGACTGATTCTACAAACCTGTCAGGACAGAAACCTTGTTGTTAGAGAGGCTACGTGGCCAGTAGCTATTGGGCTTATAAAGCACTTGCACTCTAAGATTTTGTCTGTCCCTGGTGCTGAGCCTGGGCTAGTAAGAGCCCTAGGAAAAGGAAGAGGTGAAGCTGACACCTGTTCTGTTGTGGGGACCACTCTTCGGAAGACCTCTTAAACATCCTGAAACATCCTCCTCTGCAAAAGTCTTCTTGCATCCTCTAGAGCCATGTTTCCCACCCAGCAATAGGGTGATGAGCACCAACACTGGAAAGGGGTTATTCCTTCTGCTGATCTCCCAGCACTGCCTGGCCAGCCTGGCTCGATGTCACAGGGCTACCAGGGTTCACCACCAGCAATTAAAGATCTTGTGTTCATCAAGAATGTCAACCACAATCCTTAGGGCTGGAGCTGGTTCTCAGTCCATCTCTAAGACAAAGAACAAGGAAAATGCTGCATGGCCTCTTCTATCCAGCTCCCCAGGAAAAGTACAGTACAAGAATCAAAGGAAAGTGGTAGAAAACAGTGCAAAACTATTTTCCATGCTGTGTTGTCCTTCCCAAGTCTGTAAGTGCAGCCATAAAAGCAGCCATCCGTGTACTCTCACACCTCATTTTGAGGGCATTCTCTGTGCCAGCAAACTGAGCTGTGGCTGGCAAAGTAATCACTTGGGCAAGTAGTGAAAACAGATTTTTCTCCCAGGGCAGATATATAGAACTAGTTCTGATCCTTAAAATGTAGCTTAAGCACATGTTTAACTTTATTCAAGCAGTCCTGTTATCCTTGGCTAACATCTTCCTCAACGGAACAACCCAAAGTAGAAAATTAGTCCCTCATCTTCATATAATATTGAAGGAAATTGGTATTAACAAAGTTTGATGGAAATGTGGTTGTTTTGAGCTTCTTGGTGCAGACAGGCATGTCTTACACACACCTGTATGTTTACCTTGATGCCTCATTTTCTCATCATCTTTTCTTTAGCTGCTCTTTCCCACCTTTGGTGCATAATCTCCCCTGCCCACGATCTAGCAAAATTTAAAAAAGATTGTCCACAATGTTCCAGAAAAGTCAGAACAGTTCCTGCAGTGCCAGGAGGCACCTGCTGCAAACCCGAAGGGTCCTGCTTTGTGTGGGTATCCCTGGTCAAAAACTGCTGGCAGTGCAAATTCTACCAGAACAAGCATTTATTTATTTAAATCAGTAGTTCAATAGGAAAGGGTTGATCTCAACGAAACTCTTCAATGGTGGTGTTCAGAGGAGAGGGAAGCCAGCAATGTGTTGTGGGGCTTTTTTGAACTGTGTTTGATATTGTCTTCGAAAAAAAACCCCAAACACACACAAACCCAATTAAATCCTATTGTATAATATGCAAGTTTAAGTGAAATTAAATGAAAAAGTTGAAAGGAAATCTGTTGAGGAGCTGCTAATTGAATGAGTTTTGAATTTGCATTGTAAGAAACATCAACATTTCAGCTGTCCTTGTTGTGATTTGAAATGATTTTCCCCTAACTGTTGGAATTTCCCACAGAACAGATGTTCAGCCTCTTAATTTGTGCTTCATCAGCAAATACTTGAATTTCCAAGACTGCGTGTCCCTTCTCAGCTGGAGGGTGGCAGGAGCCAGAGGAGCCATTGCAAATCAGGTCTTGTCTCACCAGAGGTGTAGGTGTGCTTTTGCCAGAAGGCTCCTGCAGCCTCCAGCAAGCATGTGCTCCTTTGGTGTGAGGGCTGCACTTCCTTAGGTAGCATCCTGATTAAATAAGGCCTGAGCACACCAACAAATTCTCAAATGCACAAAATTAACCTATGCACTGATACTTGCAAGGATTTTAAATGAGTGATGGGGAAGAAGATAAAGGTAACACATGTCTGAAGTACACTCTGTGTAAGGTAATGCCAGGACCTGATGCTATTTTTTTTACTGTGCCTGCCGTTAGCGAATAACTTGCCAGAATAAAAGCTGAAGTGGGTGGATAAGGGCTTGTAGTGTCTGGCTCTTACCTTCTGCCTGCGTGGCAGCTCATGTCCTCTTAGAGCTGCACAAGCTAATTAACAAGGATCAGGTACAGCATCCAGGAAGACTCTAGGACAACCAGGGGTGGCTAAATGCAGAATTCTGGTGTAACTCACGAACCATCCTGACCTTTTGCCCCTTCTTGTCTTCCAGTCATCTGTGACAAGGGTAGCCAGATACACATCACTGCACATACATGATATACATGATATCCGGGTGTTTCTGTCCTGCTCGCTTGAGCTCCCTGCTCTCTCTGCATGGGAATTCTTGCCCTCTCACTTGCCCCCTTAATCCTTGGGGACCCTCCAATTAGCTAAGAAATGCAATTCAGATGGTGGGGTTTGGCTTTCAACCCAGCATCTCCTTCAATGCTGGAAAGAACCGCCTGAGGCTCTGCAACATTGATGCCTTTGAGTGGGGAAATCCAGAGCTCAGATTTGTTTGGCAATTTCATCTTCTCCTGGTTTATGCAGACTGTGATTGAAATGAGCCTTCGTTTACAGCTTTGGGGGCTCACACTGGCCGATTGTGCCTGGCTGCCACGTTGCTGAGCCTCTGCTGACTGAATCCTGTGTGTGCCAAAAGCAAGGTGTTGCTTTGCAGAGACTTCACAACAAACTGTGTTTATACAGGCTGTTGCTTGGCAGTGCTGTTTCAAGGTGCATCAATATAATGAGATACATAAAAGGAGAAGGTAGTTAAATGTGCAATAAGATCACAATAAAAATAAAACTGAGCATTAATGAAAAAATCTGAGCACACTAAATGCAGTGCAGTTGAACTCCTCCACCATCTGGGATCTCAGTGTCCAAACTTAATAATAATTTCTGGCAGTGTCATTACCAGAATTAAATGAGGCCCTAACTGTCCAGAAAAAAATTTGAAAAAAAAGGAGTCTTGAGACTCTGCAAGTTGATCTGCCACGTGAGTGTCCCTAAGGCAGCACGGGTAGAGGGGGGATGTGGGAGCTGCTGCAAGGAGAGGGTGGTGACTGAGCGTATGGGGTGAGAAGGAAGAAGCAGCGATGGGTGGAAGAAAACCAAGTGCCATCATTTTGAAAGTGGAGCTATGCACTTGCTGAAAGGTGCTGAAGCACCTGGATGTGCTGTGAACATGGGGTGAGGGTTTGTATGTGTATGTACACATTTGGCTCTGACCCTATGCTGTTTTGCCAGGGCCAGCAGTGCAGCAGGGGATGCTGCTGGTTTTGGTCCCTAGGGGGGCCCCTGCGACTGCAAATACAGGGCCCCAGAAATACTGACTGCTAGCTAACATGGATGAACTGCTGGAAAAAATGAAATTAAGCCAATTACTTCCCTCCTAGTGATTGAAATCTCTTTTCTCTTCTCTCCTCCCCTTCTGTGCCCACCCTGGCAGGTTTTGGAGGCTTGCTTGCTGGTCACCGCATGCTGAGGCCATGGCGCTGAGGCTCCCGGGAACGGGGTCACTCTCTTTCATTAGCCTTGGAATTATACTCCTGGTTTTGACTCTCCCTGCAGATGCTGGGTAAGGTGGTGAGTGCTGAGCCTGTTGGCCAAGGCTGCAGACCTCTTGCTGTGCTTAAATATCCCAGGGCCAGTACCCATGTGAGATAGTCCAGGGCAAAGCATGAAAAAGTGTGCTGTGTTTGACCCTCTCCTTGTCCCCATCTCCATGCCTTTCACCCAGGGACTGTTCAGTCCCTCATGGCTAAGCTGACTGATTACATTAGCATTATTTGAAGTGCTCTCGATAAGGACAGTTGTCAGCATTTTTTGCAACAAAACCAATTTTCAGATTTGGCCTCTGCACAATTCACTTTGGGCAAGGACTTGGCTTGGCTGAGTTTTAACCTGGAAGAGAAACTCCCCTACCTTTAATTTTCCTGTACTTTTTTAAAGAAAAGAAAATGAAAGTGCTTCAGCTGTTTGACTGTTTATGGTGTAAGGGGCCATGAGCAGCACACCTGACTGGCTGTGGGAGCCGGAGGCTCTGGCCAGTCCTGGCTGGGCATGCTGCTCGCTCTCTGCCTTCGTTGGGGGTCTTAGGTGTGCAGGCTCCAGCTGTCCGAGCACAGAGAGTGCTACCGTCAGCCTCACTTTTCCAGCCTCTGGGAGCTGTTGAGAGAAGACAAAAGCCTTTTAGCCCTTGACAGGCTCTGCATCCCTCCTCTGTATCCCACTGGAGCCTCTGCTGGGGCTTGGTGAGCTGGGAGAGCCCTTCAAGCACAGCTTGGCAGCAGTGGGGAGGGAGGAGCTCTACACAGAGGGAGAGAAATGCAAATAATACATGACTTCTATAAAAAATTCAGAAAAGCCTTTAGAGTGCCAGATACGGACACTGAAATCCTGTCTGCTGAATTACAAGTCCAGCAACAATCAAGGATTTTCATGCATGAGGAAGTGTCAATGCTACTACTCCTTGCTTCACCCTCTGCATGCAGCCATTTGTCCAGTTGCACACCTGCCCTGTCCTGCCTACGCCACTTCACCTGCTTGGGTCTAATTTTGCATTAGGAAATGCATCCTGAGCACGCCCTGACATGTAGATGCTGACTCTCTTCTGGATGTCCAGCTGCCTGCCCTGCCTGCGTGTATAAGCACAGGCAGCCCCGTGCACTGGGCTCTTGCCTTGCCCTGCAGCCCTCTGATGCTGGGTCACCATCCCCATGCCTGCTGCAGGGGGGGTGTCAGCAGCCCCTGTGCCTGCATCCCTGCCTCTGCCTTCCCCAGTGCTGCCCTTTTGCTTCCCATGACGCATTCGCTGCTGCCGCTGCCTCCTAACCACCTGCCACACGAGTATTGTTCTGCTCCGCGGGAGGACTGGTTTCCTAAACTGTGTACAAGGGGACCCTTGTTCGGGCGTTAGCGTGCCGATGTGGCAGCCAGCTCTCCAGAGAGCATGTGCACAGGGATGGGTAGCGAGGTAATAACTTTTCCTCAAACCTATCCTAATTAAATTTCCTGTAAACCTCTCTTCCCTGCCTAAAGGCTTTTAATTATTTTAAAACCATGATCCCCATACCTCTCTGCAGTTCCGTAGAGTGCTTTACTGGGGCTTTGAGAGAGATAAATGAGACCTGTTTCTACACTTTGCTAAAGGGCGGCTTTAGTTTTATGTTAAGGTTAGGTGAGCCAGCCAGACTTTGGCTGGAAGGGGGAATTAGCCCAAATCAGATGCTAGGCAGAGGTGCTGCTGGCTCTCCCCTGCCTGCACCTTCCCCTTGCGCCGTCTGCACTGCTCTTTCCCTGGTGCCTCCCAAGTGAATCCCACGCTGTTCACATTGAAGTGTAAACCTTGCATGTCAGAATAAGTAAAATGGCTTTGAAATTAGTAAACTCATTTTTCCCATCACCACTGAGCCTTTGCCAGGAGTTCCTTCACAAAAATCTATCCTCTCACTCTTTATGTTACGGGTAATTTTTAAAGATAGCTTATAAAACATTGATGAATGAGCTTTCATGAGCATGCTAGCTATTCGTAAGTTAGAGATGGTTATGTACCCATCAGCAGACACCGGTAGATTGCTTTTAACCGTGACATCTTTTGAAAGCTGGCACAATTGAAATCTCACTAATTACAGTAGGCATTTGTTAAATTCCTCAAAATTCTATTTACCTGCAGGGACTTCAGTTATTTCAAATATTTCAAGTCCAAATGAAAAGTGAAACCCAGTGTTTTGATTCAAATGGCAGGACTTGAAGAGTGAGGTGCTGTTCGTAATACCGGAGGTGTTTTGATGTTTCAGATCTGATGGATTGCTTTGTGGCTGGGATGGGTGTTTCCCCAACCCTGCCTCACCCTTCATACCCTATGGGAAGTGCAGTTTAAGCACTTTATTACCCTCGTTGCACTCTTGTCGACTAAGCCTCCTGGCTTGACCCCTTCTCCCATGATAGCAGGTATTGGCTTGCGAAAAAACAGTGGCCAAGCAGTCTTGTGAGAAGCAAACGTCAAGCACTTGAAATGCAATTTCCCTGAGCGTTTGGGCATTAATGCCGACGCAAATTAATGTCAAAATTGCTCAAAATTGAATATTTCAATTAGCTGGAGCATGCTGAATAGTATTGATTCCACCTGACTCTAAAATATCTATACCTAGCACTGAAGTTTTCCTCTTTTGCTAGAAAATACTTTTTACTCTTCTTTTATTTTACAGAATCTAGGTTTTCTGTTGGGAGAACATTTTGACAGAAAACTCCAAGCCAGCTCTGCTACTTGTCACCCTATTGACCCTTCTCAGAGTATTTACAAATGGACCAGTAGTGTCAGGCGTAACTAGTCTCACCAGATGGGATGCAGCAGGATTAATCTTTGAACTCTTAAAATTATATTCTTTCTGGTTTTTGTTTTTTATTTTTTCCCAGTTGCTTCTGATCTATGCTTAAACCAGTGGCTGCATGCATCAACTGGATCAAGAGAAAATGAGGCTGTGGAGGAAGAGAAAAGGGGCTGAAGTGTTAGAAAGCAACAATTTAGGGGCTTCTCTTCCCCGTCTGTGTGGGGAGTGGCAGCCTGATTCAGAGGGTCTTAGGTGCCTTCCCTGGAAATTGCACCCGTGTCTTGCATCACCAATGTCTCTCTAGTTTGGTGCATTCATGGTCTTCATGTGGCCAGGGCTCTCCAGTCACTTATCTCTCCCATTAGTGGCAGGGGGCTGATTTATCAGTCAGGGCTGCCCCATTCCCATGGGGCCCCTGGCGTTGCTTCTGAGGAACCCTCCACTCCAGCAGCCTCTTTTCCTCTTCCCTGGCTGTGCTTTCTCAGCCATCCCACTGCCTCTCTGTGCCTCTTAATCTTTTTTTTGGCCTCATTAATGTCTCTTTTATTTCCTCTTCCATCTTCCTTGCAACCTCTGCATCTCTGTAGGTTTTTCTTTTGTTTTTCTCCTACTTAATCTTCTGCCTTTCCATTTGTTTTGGTCCTAACAGCTATTTCTGCTGGGGAAACCTGTGCTTGGAGCCACAGCACCAGTACTCTGTGTTGTCTGAAATATCTTTTAGAGACAGCCAGTTTCAGAAGGATTCACGGGCTCCTTTTCTCTTGATTGAAAGGGAGACGCAAAATGCAAATGTATTATTTGAGCCCCTTGGGCTTGCAAAACTGCATTGAAGATTTTGTTTGGTGAGATGAGCTTTGTTTGAGAAATTTACTACTTATTTTATTCCACCTGCGGCAGAAAATGCCCTGAGGAAATCATCTTATTTAGGGGCTTCCAGGCTTCTTGCACTGAGCAGAGATAGGAATGTGAAAACTCATTTGGTTTTATAAATAGGGAAAGTTCAGCAAACCGCAGAAATGGTTCACGAAGAGTTTTAATGATGGACTCAGGCTTCAAACCTGCTTTACTGAATTCATACTTTTATGCCTGCCTTCCTTCTTCCCAGGAGCAGAGAACTTGGAAATGGCTCAATATGGTAAATAACTGGAAACACTTCTTCTGTGCTGCCTGTAAGGAGATACTGGCACTTGAGTAACTGAGGCTTCTGCAACCTCTGTTCTTAAAATGCCCTTTGTTAGGGGCAGGCAATGAATGCTGGGGCAAGGGAAGGGTCCCTGAAAAAACAGGACTCCTAGACTGCTACCTCTGGCCCTGAGCATGGAAAGGTGGGGAGGGGACAACAGGGCTGCCTCAGCTTCCAAGGTGAGGGCTGTGGTGGAAGAGGGCAGAGGGAAGTTGATTCAAAAGGCCCTGTGAAGAGTCCTGCAAGCACATCACCTTATCACCAGGTATGTCCCATCCTGCAGTTCAGAGCCCACTGCAGCACAGGCTGGAGCGTGAACCAACTTCCCTTCATTTCCAGTAGCTGTTCAGAGCATGTAAAGAGTAGGTTTTCTATTCTGATGTGTTTTTTCCTCTTTCTTTTTCACTGTGTGCCAGGCTTTCTCAGAAGCACGTTTCAGACGTCGTTGATGACAGCAAAGATAACATCACCATTTTCACCCGCATCCTGGACCGGCTGTTGGATGGGTACGACAACCGCCTGAGACCTGGACTTGGAGGTCAGTTGGGGGCAGAGACGATGTTTTTCACTACTGTGCAACTTTAGAAATGAAAGGCTGCCCAGATGACTTATTAAAAAGTCTGCTGCTATCGTGAGGAGAGGCTGGTTAAGTGCTGAAGTCAGTCTGTTGCTGGTTTCCCCATTTTGAGTCCTTGCTATCTCGTTGTTCCACATTTTGTGAGATGAGCGATGAAGGTTTCTGACTGCTTTGGTCTTCTGTGACATTACATTGATAGGCCTGTAGATGGAGCAAATATGATTAAATTATTTCTGCTGCTTTTATAGACTTCACCGTTTCAGAAATGATGATGCTACCAGCTTGCAGGACCTTTAACTCCTGTTGGTGTTGCTTTTAAGTCAGTGAGTCTTGCTGCACAACCTCTATCTTGACAACCTCTTGGTTGTTTTCTATGTAGCTGTTACCTGGCAAGCTATTCTCTGTGTCCTGGTGTGGGCACCAGGCAGTGGACTGCGCTGTGCTGTCTCCTGAGCTGCTTTTAACACCACTGGCCTTACACCTGCTGCTACTGAGTTTCTCTCCAGGCACCTACAGATGTTTAAGGTGCTTTAGAAAGCAAGACCATGCCCGTCACCTTCTCTGCCAATGCTTATGGCATACATTTAGCATGATGTAAGGAGGCAGAAGCAACAGGGAGATGTGTGAGGAAGACAGATATGAAGTTTCTTAGTGAGATAAGGGAGACATGGGACTGTGTGATTTCTTGGTATGTTGTTGCCAAGGGACATTGCTTTGGCAGAGAAGATGACTCCTCTAAGGCACCGATGACTGTGTGCCACGGCGGCCACTGGGGTGATGTCCCTGCGCTGCTCTGAGCTCTCCTGCTCGGCTGCAAAGGTGTGCTGCTGGACCACGATTCCCCCCAAAGCTGGAGTCACTGTGTGCTCTCCCATCCCCTGAAGGTCCAGCTGCCAAGGGAGGCTGGAATAAATCCTTTCCTGAGGTCTTGCATGCTTTGATGATATACTGCTAGCCTGGAATTGAACCCTCCGTTCCTCAGAGCAGCCTCATTGTCTCTTCCTAGTCGTGTGTCCACCTCTGTGCCATGGCACTGTGCCCTGCACTTGTCTGAGAGTACCTGCATCCCACGCAGAGACCATGAAAAGTCTGAGTAAGGAGGGTTTTAGAGGAGAGCATCCTCACTTCTGATGGGCTGCCATACTGCAGGATCCAGACAGGAAGGGGTTACTGTGTCTGCATAAGCCATCCATCAGTTTTATTGCTTTTGTTGCTTGTTTCTTTCCCCCAGAATTAACTGCGGTCCCACTAATAGCTTTGCTTCCTCAGGTCTCCCCGATGGCTGTATTGATTTAACTGAAACGAGTTCTGAACGGGGACTGAGGGGGCATTTATGTTCACTGTAGGCTCAGTTGCTGACAAGCCCATGCAAAGTATTAACAAGAGGACTCCCAGGAGCCCCTTGCTAGGGAAGTTAAAACCTTTCTTGGAACATCTCTGCTCTGATCCTTTAATAACATGCTTAACATAATAAGTTGCCTTTGCCTGAACTAGACATTTTGTGTTTAAAGTCTGATTTCACCTCTGATTTCCCCTCTTGGAGCAATCTCACGGACCCAGATGGGATGTTTTGACAAGGGCTACAGGTTTTGGGGACTCTTGGCTGGCAATGAGTTATCATTAGTGTGTGTGTATGGTGCAGCCTGATGAGCCAGGCTTTCCTCACTTTTAACTGGACCTCTTTTCCCCCGGTCTGGGCTTTTATTCCTTGGAAGTCTGTCAGGGCTGCCATTAGGAAAAGCATTAGAGAAAAGACCTTTCCCACTGCTGCTGGGAGACAGAGAAGCAGAAATGTTCCTGCTGCAGACTCCAGGCTTAGGGGTTAATCAAATAGCCTGGGGTGATAGTCAGCAAGAGATGGGCTCCTGCTGTCCAAGGTTATGAGAGATCTATGAAAGAGATCACTTTGCTTCAAATTAGCAGCTCTGCTGCTGGGTGATTCAGAGGCTTGCAGGGGAGGTTGGTTTTCCTGTGAGACAGCATTGGGCAGTTCCTGTCGACCCAGCACTGGGTCTCACTGTTCCCCTGGGGAACACCTTTTACTTTCTTCTCTGAAGATGTGAGGCGAGAGCATCCATTAGCACCATGCAGTCCTGCTTTGGTGTCTGTGGAAAGGGCAGACACAGCATTGTGCCCACGCAAAGGCTAATGGAGAGATGAACTGGGTAACGGGGAAGCAGGATGCGCAGGCTCCCTTTGTGGCCTTGCTTTCCCTGCTCTGTGAGACAGATTCCCCCTGCAAACACTGTGTCGGGGCATGAAGGGCTGAGCAGGTTGCAGGGCTGCAGTACCTCTCAGGTCTTTGCCCAGGCACCTGTCCCCTGCACTCATCAGAGCAGTTTCCTTGTGTGCCAGGAAGCGAGCAATGTTTGTTTAGGCTTTGGGAAAGAGACTGTGTAAGCAACAGAGTGTTGATGTGGCGACTTCTCCCCTCAAGATAGCCTCTTTGTATTTATTTTCTTATCCCCTCTGTTTTCACCATCTGCTGCCACCCACTCTAATAGCTCCCATGCCAGAGCTGCTCTTCCTACCAGAATGCTGCAGACATAAACCGAAGCAAACCAGCACTGAGGCTGCTCGGGAGTCCTGGCACTGCAGAGCCAGGCTGCAGGCGAGGGTGGTCCTGTGCCTTGCTGCTGCTGCTCCTGCTCCTGTTCTCAGGAGGTGAGTCAGGACATCCTCTCCAGCAAGGATGCCTTGCAGTCTTGATGGCAAGTAGAGGTTTGTGATCATACACCAGGCTAGGTTAGAAGACGAAAGATACAGGGGGAAGGTGGCTGCCAGACATTTCCTTCTTCAGGAACGCCTGGTAGCACTGGGGATGTGATCATTGGTGTCACAGAGAAGTCTTCTGTGGCTGGAGGAGGTTTCTCCCTGTGTCTGCCAGGTAAGCTGGGGCTAACTTGCTCTTAGGGACAAAGCTGTGTCTTTTATTTGGTCCCGTGAGGGCTAAAATACAGCCTGGGCTTGGGGAAAGGGTAGCTGCGTAAATAGATCGTGTTATAGACTCAGAGTGGGGGAGGAGAGGAAGGTACTCTCAGCAGATAACCTGTATTCCCCCTGGGAAAACACAGGGCAGATTGCTTTTTAAGTCAGAAGAGGAACAGAAATGGGCCCCAAGGAGATGGAGACATCTGTCATCATGGGCAACCTGGCACAATAAGAAAATTTCCCACCGAGTGAGTTTCTATGGACAGCACTGGCCTCCACTCCTGGTCTGGGGCTGTGCAATTGCACAGATCTTCTGCCCAGCCCTGCGGGGGCGGTGATGAGTGACATCTATATATAGCTTTCAAATTCTCTTTGCTGGGGCTCCCTGCAGAGCTGGCACGTGGAGAGGCCTCAGTTTGGAGCTTGCCTTGCTTGCAAGAGTAGGAGAGAGGAGATGTGGCCAGGAGAAAGATGAAGAACTGGCTGACAAAGTGAGAGACATCCTATACCCAAAAAGAAGAGATGCTCAGGGAGTGGGATGTAAGTGATGGGACCATGACTGATCCTCCAAGAATGACTAATGCACAAAAATACTTTGTATATCCTTGTGCTGCTTACTGTGAAGAGTAATTGAAGTTCTGCAATGCTTACATGGCCAGCGTGGTACACAGCACAGTTACTATGAGAGGAGATGAAGTGGTTGGGTTGTTTGAGGTTCAGTGGTGGTCTCTGTGCAGCTGTATCTCCTGCAGCCTTGTTTCCTCTCCAGTGAAGTTTGGGTCCATTGTACTGCAACTGAAACACAACCATATTGTGAATTCCTGGGGAGCACAAGAGGGGAGGTTTCCAGACTTGCCCCAGCCTTTTACTTCCTTACAGCCTTGAGAATCCTTCTCTTTGTGGCTTGATGTCAGCATCTCCCTGCCCGCATTGGGCTCAGCACAGACACCCTTGGAATGGAGCAGGCTTTGGTGAGGTCAGGCTGTACTGCTCACAATAGGACTCAAATCAAGGATGCCCAACATGTGTCTACGGCGCCTTTTATCTGGCCTTACTATGTCAGCTCTGCCCTGCTAATGATTTTGATCTGTAGCCACCTGTTAATATTTATCTCGCTGATGTATTCCCTTTATTCTTTAGTAAGTGAAGTGCACCTTGGTTGGAGTTTTTCTCGCCTCTTCTTTCTGCGGTGCAGTCTTTCTTCTTGCTTTTTTAATGACAATGTAGTTAGACAGCATGGCTTCTGAGCACACTAGCCAACTGTATGCCTGCCTGGCCACTGTATTTCACTGATTCAAGTGCTGATGGCCAATAGGTTTTGGACTTAGGTTCAGAGCAGCTCCCTTTAGGTTGAGACATTCCCGTGAGGTGCTTGGTGTGTTACATCTCGGTGTATCTGTCATTTTGTCCTGACCTCCTGCAGGTAAAAGCTTGTCTGTAATCATGTGAGCATTAAGGCAGAGCTGCTGCAATAGTCAGAATAATTAAATTATAGAACTGCCTTCTCTTGAAAGTACAGCACTTTTCAAGCTGAAACAGTGAAGGCTTCTCTGCCTGGAAAGATCCAAGAAGAAATCAGTTTGCAGTGGGAGTAACCTGTAACAGTAGTAGAAATTATTGAATTGTCCAGATTGAAGTTTAGAGAATTTTTATTTCCTAAAATCTGGATGAAATGTTGAAATTGTCCTTCTGTGGATTGGTTGCAGTGCCCTGGGGAAGGGACCTCGCAAGCTCTTTGGGTCCGTGTAAAGTCACAACATGCAGCAGCCCAGCTTTCAGGTGGCCTGGGGTGGGCAGAGGGGTGGAAGCTGGGCTGTCCTAGGACCCTTGACAGAAGCATAGGTCACTGCCTGCTGCTGTGGAGCGGTGGTGGCAGAGTCCTGCAGTGTGTCCCAACTCCCATTGCAGCAGAGCTGATCTCCAGGTGGACGGGGAGGCGAGACTTGGTCTGGCCTTGAGCTTTTCTGCAGGTTTTTCACCTGTGTGTGATGAAGCTGCCTGCAGCTTGTCATAAACATTATCTAGATCTACTGTTTGTGCAAGAGAAATATTAGATGACAAACTCAGTGGTCCTTTGTGATTTGTTATGGTTTCCAGGGTTTCAAGACTGCATTTAATCTGTTTTTCTGTCTTAATGTTTCACCTCTCCCAACTTCTCATCTCTTCTCTCTGATCTGACTTCATGCCTTGTATTGATTACTCCAGGGAGGAATTTGATCCTTTCTTAGCAAAAAAATGTCTTATCTCAGATTTTTGTCTTTCTCTGAGATTCCTTGATGAGTTTTAATTTGAAGCAGAGGCATTGCCTGAACAGCATTTTCTTCTATTTACCTTTCTGGGCGATGGGGACCCTGCTCTGTCTCGTCAAACTTATGAAGTTAAGATGTATGAACAAATTAAAAAAAGATTGTCTTCCTCTTGGGTGCAGCTCTCCAAAGGCAGCTTTGCCATGGATTTGCACAGCCCTGATGTTCTCCTCTCTCATGCAGAAATCCCAATTGTGCTGCTGTTTAAACCCACAGCGTACAGGGAGAGGGAACTCTATGTGAAAAGGCATGCACACATCAGAAGGCAAGTGAGGAACACGGGCTTGACAGCTATGCCTAAGGGTGAAAGTCTTCTCTTAAATACGTTATGAATTTGCTTAGGGCAACAAGCCTGTATCAAAGCTTCAGGGATATCACAAACACTCCGGAGGGGTCAGAAACCCATTGTGAAAAATGATTCGTAGCTTTTGGTGTAAAATGACACCTGGGCTTCGGGTCTTTTTGGGGCATCTCACAGCTGCCCGTGCCCCTGCAGTGCTGTGGGAGGGAGTGGACCACCACAGCAGTTCCCTGCCCAGCCACCTTCTCAATGGGGCGGTTGTGTGACCAAAGCTGATCACCAGTGATGAGGCTGTCCTTGGGCTGGGCACTCCTGGGCTCTCCAGAGGGGCTGTAAACAAGCCTAGAGGCTCCTGGGGTTGTAGATGGGAAGGTGTTTCTCACGCTACTTTGCTGCCTTTTTTAAGATTGCGCCTTCATTTGCCATGTGTGGTTCCAATGAGGAATCTTGCCCAAGCTGCTTAACCGCTCCATACGTGCCTGCATGGAGACAAGAAGGAAGATTTTCCCCAAATGGTGAGAAAATTTCTAGGAAAGTAAATCCATTTGGAGAAATTTTTACCCCAACGATTTGTACTGGAGTAACATTGCAGAGCTTCAGTGCTAGATTAGATACCTGCAGTGAACCAGTGCGAATGTTAGGCAGCTGATCCCTGCACGAGGGGAAGCTGGTGGGTGTGTGTTGGAGATGGGATGACGCTATTTGTTTATGAAGACTTTAGAAGGGGGCAGCTGATGTTTAAGCATGTTGAACATGTGTTAGATGGTTTTAAGAACATTAGTAGATGGTGTTATAGATGGCTATAAACTGCTTGCAAGGATGTCTTTATTGATCTGTTGGACTATAGCAGCTACTCATTTAGTAGAATTTCCATTCGTTTAGTCCCATGTAAAGGATTTATAATGTGTCTCTGATATGGATTGTGAAATAAGATTTTTCTGTATTAGGTATTATAGAGTTTAAAAACAACTTTAATTGGTTTTTTTTCTGGGAAGCTGGTGGTAAAACAACTGGTCAAAATATCGAGGAAACAGCAGTTATTTTATTCATTGAGCTAGAGGGGATGTTTGCAGCAGTCCATGTACCTATACAGAGGCGCTGATTATGTCTGATGAGACAAAGTCATTGATCGTGTTGGTGGTGAATTTCAGCCGGGTTCCATCTGCAAGAAGCAATCAAATCACATCCACCCAGCCCCCCTGTGGTGGGGGGATTAATGCTGCTGATTCAGACTTGTTAGCTTGTTAATGCTGTTTCATTTATTTAAAGGTTATTGTTTGATTAAACAAAAATATTGGAGTGGAAGAGAGGCTCTGAAGATGCATGGGGCTTTGGGAAGTGAATTGCTGCAAGACTGTGAGGTTAAACTGTTCAGGGTCCCTTAATCAAATACTGTTAAAAGTCAGAGTGAAATTCTCACCCTGTTGCAATAAATGGCAAAACTCTCACTGAGTCTGGTCGGGTGGAAATTTCATGTAATGATTTCTTTGTCTCTGTGCACTAACCTGTAGTACTTTGAAAATCTGCCTCTGAAGGACATACAGCTAATGTTTCTTCAAAAAGTCTTTTGGAGTACTGGCAATTGTAAGCATGGAGTATAGCCTAGAGAGAGTTTTTAATCTGCAATTTGCATTGTCAGAAAAGGACGCCACGTTCACTTCAACTTCTGGAAGAACATAATTCAAACCAAAGTGGTGAGAACAACAAGCATGGAAAAAGCATATATATTTTTTTTTCCCCTAAACCTGCTGGAAAATCCTACTGATGGCAAAGTTCAGACTGAATCAGTGGATGGAATGATTCATGACTGGAGCAAAATAAATTGTGTATGAAAATTCAAGACACTATTTCAACCTTGCAAAAGTCATTTTAGATGCCTCTTTTTGAAAGAATCAGTTCTGATACAAGAAACTTGTAAGGGAAAGGATCTGATGACCATAAAAAAACCCCCAATAAAAAACCAACCAAAAAAAGATCCCCCAAAACCCCAAAACAGAAACCCACAGCAATCTGCAAAGAGGAGGATGGCAGAGGCTCTGCACAAGGCTACTGCACCCATCTGAGTCCTTGTCATGGAAGTTGTTTGTATCGTAGAGGCCAGATCAGGCTGTTGCAGTCCTGCATTCCTGCTTACTCACCTGAAGACTCGTCTCCTGGAGAGCTATGGATGTCAGTTTAGCCAGTCAAAGCCACTGTCCTGCAAAAAATGAAGGTGCAAAGTCTTCTTTCTACAACTTGTGTTTTCTGTAAAGGCTCTGTGCACAGGTGGGAATTGAATTACAGGCTTTTGTGCTTGAAAGATTAGAGCTCTTTCCTTTAGAGAGATGCACCTGGTCTTGCCTGAGAATTTTTTAAAAAAAGCGTTTTCCTAGAAAAGGGTTAAAGAACAAAAGCATGAGATCTCCTTTCTTCTTTCCTCATCAATCTAGTCATCATTATGAGAGAAGCTTTCTGATAGCTTCTCTTTGTCATGTAACATTAATACCATTAAGTCCACTTTGGCAAGGAAAGCAACGTATAATTAATTTGCAAATCGGGGAAGTGTATGTGATTTTTATACAAAAGAGAAGGTCTTTAACTGCAGAAGGCATTGCATGGACATGGGCTGCTGCAGATGGGACTTGTCCTCCCTGGCCAGGCAGGAATTCCTCCTTGAGCATCCCCCTCCCACCAATGGTCCTAGGAGGTCCTATGCTGGGATGGTTCCCCCATGTGCCCACATCTGTTTACACACCTTCAGTGGGTACCAGTTTGCTGCTAGTCAGAAATAGGGACTAAATCTAGAGGAAAGCTGGGTGGGGCAGGGTGAGATTAGGAGTATTCAAGTGCCTCTGAATCCCTGTGGAGCGAGTTGGTTGATCCAGGCGAAAGTATCTTTAAACCTCTGCCTCCATCCACTGGTTTGGTTTGGGGGTTTTGTTTTAAAGCCTTCGCTCTATTAATATTATTATTATTTTGATGCAGAATACATTAAAAAGGGAAAAGGAAAAAAAAACCATCAAACTCTATCCGGACTGATTCGTTCCCAGAAAGATGTTTAATTTTGTATGTATAATTGAAAGGGACTAAATATAGCTGTATTAATATTTATGGACCTTATGTTGGAGTCGATACAAGAGTTGCTGTTCAAGGCAATTAAGCTTTACCTTTTCACATCTAGGATTTCAGCATTTGGAGATGACATTAGTTGTGTGACCTGCATCCAAGAGAGAAAAAACTAAAAGCATGCCATTATCTGTTGAATATGACACCCTGTATTTAATGCTGTTTGCTGACAGGCAGTTTGTTTCCAGCAAGGGTGATCTCTCAGAAGCAGGACTAGTATGTTAATAGGGGGGAAATCCGAGAAATCAGTAGGCTCAGAGGCTTGCAGGAGAGCTGTCCTCACAGCCCATGCTGAATTCTGGGGGGAGCTGAGTAACTCTAGACTATCTCATGGCAATAAGAAAGTGGGTATTGCACACCTCTGCTGCATTGGTGGCTTCTGGGGATGAGGGAAAAATGATTATGGCAGCATTTGATGGACTCCATTCCTCTTCATACCACCTGCACCCTGGAGCTGGGGCGTAGGAATCCCAATCCTCAGTAGCTCACGTATGAAAGTGTGCAGGGCAGGGAGGGCTGTTTGCACCCTGGGGCTCAGACTGTCTGTGCATGTCTGCAGGGCTAGTCACAACCTTTATGTCACTAAAGCACAAGGAAAGCAAATCCTTGTCCAGAGATCTTAGCTGCTATGGGGAGTGTGTGCACGGGGAATTAGGTCGAGGCTGTAATGATGAAAACAAGTCAGTTTGCGTTAATAACAAAGGCAAAATGATGAAGTGCTTGATTTCTAAAGCACTGCCTTTCAAGAGAAGAATATCACTAGGATAATGTGACAAGAGTCCTGGCAGTGGTTGAATTGCCCTGCATTGCTGCTTTTTGGAAGCTGCAGCTCCTCACTGCTCCAGTTAACAAAGAAGCTGTTAGACACTGTAAAATCTCTCACTGATAAGGACTGTCTGAATCTTGCCTTTCTACTAAATTTGATCAATGTGTCAGATTTTTCCTTTCTTCCGTCTGGACTCTAATAACAAATCTGAGTAGAAGGACTATGGTAAGGAGCCTCAGTCAAGGTTGCTCTGCAGCCTCCTCAGGGAGCAAGGGGTTAACCTGCCCTCCCCAGAGCAGATGTTTAAGGCCAGGACTGCAGACCAAGGTTTTCTCGGTGAGGAAGAGCTTGGTGTTCATCCCTCCTTCTAGGACTCGCACCCCTCACAAATTCTGAAGCTTTGTGTGAATGTGTTCAGTCCTTTCGCTGGTGCATTCTATATTTTAGTAGCTGGAAGCCTTTTAACCCCCTTCAATAAGCATAAGGGGAATTAGTTTTCTGATGGCTTTCATTAGCTTCTGCTGTTGGAGCACAATAGCTGCTTAAACAGGGAAGGAAAAGCGGAAATCAAATGGCACACCCGTGGTGGTAGAAATGGTCGCCAGGCTCCGAGTTGTTGGAAGTGAGCTTTCAACTCCAAATGGCCCTTCTGAATTCAGCTTCAGCTCTGGGGATTTGCACCAGGTGACACTGACCACAGCAGACCCATACTTCCAATTACAGATGACAATATCCTTGCCAAAAGGTTTGGGCTTGATAGAAAAGGATTGTTCCTTGGTGTGACTGAGAGCAAGCCAGCCCGGGGCTGAGTCCCACCTCATCTTTGTTCCCGAACAAGGGCAAACCAAGCTATATATTAAGGAACAAGGAAATTGCACCAGTTAAATTTAAAAAACTCATTTAGCTAGAGCAGCACAAGCTCCCATGAATATTTATCTGATGTTATGGAAGCACGTGGACTGTGGACTCCCACCTACTTTATTAAATTGATTTTCAATAAAAATGCCAGTGGAAGATGTTTGATTAATGGCTAGTGGGAGGATACAATTAATGTGAAATCTGGAGTCAGCAAGAAGTGTCCCCTGAGCCCGTGTGTCCCTGATGGGGACTGGGCTAAGAAAGTGTTTCTAAACTTCTCTGGGGGACAACAGCAATGTTCATCTGTGTGGTTCCCACAGAGGGGGGAACGGGAGCTGCTGTTTGGCCAGTGCGTAGTTTCGCTGAGGGACGATGTCCTCACCTTGAAGCCCAGTGCTCTGCCTTTTCCTCTGCTTTTCATACCTCTCCAAGCAGGCTGCATCTGAGAACTAAGCACAGCAGTGAACGTCAGCAATCATGTTGGGTTTGAGTGAGACTCCCTGGGCCTTTGCATTTAAACATGCCTGGGATTAGCTCCGTCAGCCTCTGGATCCTCTCATCCTACCAATTTACCTGCTTGGATTTTTCTCCTGAAGGAAGGCAATTTGAAGCTGTAATGTTACAGCTCTATTAGAGAGCTCTAGCGCTGTTTCCTGCTGGGACTCCCACCAGGGCTGGCACTGCCTCTTTCCAATGAGCTGTCGGGAGCTCGAGTGGGAGCTGCTGAGCGTGGTGCAAATGAGGTTTGTGGGTGCTGGGGTATCCGGGGCCCTGCTGAGCCAGGCAGCCTGGAATTCCCTGCAGGGCAAGGTGGTCTCCCAGCCCCTGGATGGCAATGGGGCTGGGAGCTGCCTGCACAGCCTAAAATAGAACCCAGGGGCCTTGTGAAAAATCCTTGGAAGCTGCTGTGGTGAGGAAGTTGCATCTCACTTTCTCTGCAGGGGGTTCTGAGCCAGAGCCGTAGGTTTCTTGGGTGTGATGGTTAGATAAGGACTGTGGGAGCAGAGGCAGGTGGTGTGCCTCAGTGAGGCAGGCAAGGCATGTTTTAGGTGGGGAGGTGGGTCTGTCTCAGCATCCCTTGGCTTCACACCCATGGAGCCCAGAGAAATGCCGTAACGCTGTGAAATGCTGCACCCGGGGTGCCCAAGTGGCACCAGATAGCCAAGGCTTGGTGCACCAGAACCTTGCCCCATCCAGTGTAGGAGACCCATGCATTGTCTCCTGAGCTGGGGAGCTGAATCAGTGCTCTGATGTGCTCACCCCTTCCTGTAGGGCACGTAGTGCCCGCTGAACTATGGCCAGATGGCACAGGGAGAGCACTCGGAGGCCAAGATGCTGCAGATGCTCCAGATGTTGCCCCCTCCCAGCAGGCTGAAAGACTCTTGTAATGGTCTCTATTTTGCAATACTTTGGGTTTCTCTCTGCATGCAAAAGTATAACCAGGGCCGTGGCAGCTCTCTGCCTACAGGGTAAGAGGGGGTCCCACAGGACAGCACCCATAGCAGCACACAGTGAACAGATGCAGGTATTTTCAGCATTGTTTGGGCACTCCCCTGTTGTACTTGCATTACTGAGGAGTTGGGCCAAGACTGGGCATGGGGGAGAGTGATCAGAACAGAAAGGAATGAAAAAAAAAAGGGAGCAGGTGCTGGCTAATATGTATGTATGTGGCAGCAAAAGAGGGTAGAGTTCTGGTTGAAAACAGAAGCTGAGAAAAGGCAGATTGGCAGCCAGCATATTTCTGGAGACAGCTTTCTGCTCTGTAGGCTGCGAGTCGCCTAAGAAATGTGTCAATAAAGCAAACTTGCAGGCACCGTCTCTAATAAATATATATTTAAGAGAGACATTTCTTCAGAACTTCTGCTAGGAGACGTCTAATTCTGAAGGGATGGCATGAAAAATGGCATCTCTAGTGAAAGCAGGGGGTTTCCATGGGAACTGGAACGCTTTGAATGCACGTCACTAAAACAAGAAAACATTATCCCCAGCAAAGGAAATTAAAAATTACATCTGGAGTCATCTGTCCCCTGCTTGTCTCTGATGGGAGTATCAGGGTATTATGCAGCATATCATAATTCACGTGGGGGGCAGAACTGAAAAGTCAGTATTTGTTGCCAAATTTTTGTGAGTAACTATGATAAAAAGCCTTCCTTGTCCACAGGACGGGCAGGGCTGGTGTCTGAATAGTGCTGGGGAGGGGAAGATTTAGAGCCGTAATGGAATTTTGTGTAAAATGGTTTTGCTCGCTTGGGGATAAAACAACAGACCTATTGCACAAATAAAGCCCACCTCGCCGCATGTGGCACACCCCACTGCTCCCAAGGTTTGCCAGCCCTATTTGCCAACCAAGGGCTTTCCTGGGAGGCACAGGGAATCTGAATGAGAGGGAATGTGATGTAGGGAATGTGATGTAGGGGCACGGTGGTGTCCAGGGATTTATCTTGTGTTTTGGAGTCTCTCTGTTTCTCCTTGGAAGTCTAGGGCAGCAAACACAGGAAGACTTTCTCTGCATGGCAGAGGTGGACTCACAGGCCATGCTGTCTGGTGCACTTCTTGGTGCGTTGGCAGCTGTGTGCAGAGAGGTGACATGGGGAGCTAGGTGAGCCCAGGTGGTGAGGAGAGCTTCCCATGCTGGGTGACAGGACTCCAGCATCAAAGGAAAAGCTAAATGGACCGGTGCAAGGCAATGTGAATTAAATAAATTTATTTGTATGATGTATTCACATGCAGCAAACTAAATGAGCTGTGACCAGACAGCCCAGTGACCCGTGGATGACAGGGGAGAGACAGCTCAGTGGAGACCTTGGCCGTGCACACAGCAGTCACATAGCCAAAGACAACGTTGGGGTGCATAAGGAAGGGAAAGCATTTGTCTGCGTTGCTTTCGGGGTGGTGGTGAAGGATGCCAGAAGCCTCACCAGAGGCACACCATCACAGGAGCTGATTAAGTTCTCCTGACTGAAGGAAGTGCCAGCCAGGAGCTAATGGAGGAGGAGATAAGGGAACCAGAGTGCAAATTACTGTGTTGCTCCCTGCTATAGTTTTTTTGTATCTTCATCTCAGTACCTGGAATTGGCCTCAGGGGACAGGCTTGAGAATTAAATGGACTCTTCCTCTCAGATATACAACAAGCCCCAGGAGCCACTTTCTTTTTCTTTTTTTACTTTTTGGCAAACTCCAGTCCATCATGTGGTCTGGCAATCCTCAGCCTGCAGAGCAACCTGGAACAAGAGACAGCCAGAAGTGTGGGAAGGCAGTGCTGAGGCTAGAAAGCAGATGGGGAAACCGAGGCACAGCACAACTGCACTGCATGGTCAGTGCCATAGTGGGGATTAGCACCACTGGTGGGGTTAGATCTCGGAGCTCAGCCTGCAAACCCCATGCACTTAGTTGAGACAGCTTATTTATTCTTTCTCTGTTTGCGATGACATAGAATTAGTGCCATGCAGTGTGTCTCCCATTTGATTTTTCTTGCATTTTCCTGCTTGCTTTCTGGCTTTCCAACCTTTCCAGGTGTTTTCTATATGTCAATGATTGCCAAGTTAGAAGCAGCGGTTCTGTATTATACCTGAATGCTTATCTTCTTCCTGGGGATTTGCCTTGAGCCCTGATGAATTACAGAGCTCAGTAATTGCTTTACAAATGCTAAGGATTTTACTGGTTCTGATCTGAAGTTTTTGCAGCTCCTCTTCAGGCACGTAAGTGGCCTCTTGGGAAGTTATGATTTTTGTTAAAGGAAGACTTGCTGAGAACGAGTTAACAAAAATTTCAGTGCTTTTAGGAAAGTGAATAACTGATAATCTGCCGGGGCCAGTCTGCTGGTTCCCTGATGGAGAATCTTCAGTGGTGCCCGGTGTGCACGAAGGTTCTGGATAATCCTGGTCTACTGACTGATTTTCCCAACTGAACTACACGTGTGAAGGGACACAGCAAAGGCAGCAGCCCAGTGGCTACAGTATTTTCCTGCTGGTGTTCACTAAGATCCCTTGTTGTGGTCAACAAGAACATTGTCACTGATACAAAAAGGGGGAAATTAACTGAAGATGAGGTCAGGAAGGCAGGCTCAAGACAAAACACAGGTGTTTTGCAGGTAATATGGAGCGGTTTGCCTCATACTGAAGTACCAGTCTGGCCTTTTGCACTCATCTCATTGCTCCCTCCAGTGCATAGAGCCACACAGGCACTCTACAGGACTGTGGTCAGCAAAATTCTCCTGGCTTTGGTTTCATAAGGGCCACATCTGCGTGTACCAGCTGGCAATACAGCACTGTCTGAATGCTCTTCCCCAGTCCACTGGGACTGGCAGGGATTCCCTTTCCCAAGCGCCTCTGGCTTAGCTATCAAGGACAGGCTTTAATAATGAATATGTTAAATTATGCATGCTAATTTATATGCACACATTTTCTCATTGTATATATAATATATAACAAACATGTTTATGTAGCATCTCTCTTCCACTACCACAGGGTCTCAAAGCACTGTAGAACCTCTAAAAGCATGCTCCTACATATGCCTCCTCTGTCTTCATCGCATCTGAGGGTGTCCTAAGTCCTTAAAATAGTAACTACAGTAGCTTTGTTCATTCTGTCTTTTCTGTCTGCAGCAAAAATAGCTCAGCTAATTTGTAGTCTCTGTTTGTACTCTCAATGTGTGAGAATGAGGGGTGTGTGTAAAGCCTCCATGACTGCACAGCCTCTAGCAGTTGCTGCTTCTGACTGTCTCTTCTATTCTGCCTGGACTTTATGTTTATCAATAACTTGCATCGTGTCCTCGTTCTAACCTCTGGATGTGAATTCTGTGTCACTTAATGCAGTAATAATTGTCTATGCCTGCACGAGGCAATGAGGGAAAGCTAAATTAAAGTAAATGAGCCAAATGCATAGTTCCGTTGAGTCTTGCAGTAGTTTTTTTGCCTGGGCTCCTAATGGAGTGAAGCTTATCACATCTTTCTTTCTGCCTTTTGTCTTCTAAAAGCTTTTGAGCCAGTTGGCTGATCTGGACAAAACCTGACAGAAAGGTAGATATCTCAGAGATTTTACGTCTCTGCAAGATTTGTGGAATTATGCAGCAGAGTAGAAAAAGACCCAAAGTACAAAAAGGTTGCTGGATGGGATCAGCTGGTGCTAGGTATCAGAAAAACAGTCAGGAAAAGCTGATCTGTGGGAAAGCAGGGTTTGTTGGCTCCACTACTGGTAGAGCAACATTTCTCCTAGGCTGTTCTGCTGGATAGAGCCCTAACCTGCATTGCCCACTCCTGGTAAATGTGAGAAAATGCCTTCCTCCAGCATGGGAGGGTGTCAGATTCCTGTAGCACCTTGTACAGCAACACATGGACTTACCCACTGTGCCAGGTATGTGTAGAGCCCACTTATCCATCACATGTTGAGATGGAGGGGCAGTTTAGCATGCTGTTTGCAGGGAGTTCAGACCAGAAAACTGAGCTACCCTGTGCTCTTATTCATGTGGAAGTGTTAGGGAGGCAGTGCTGTTTCTCACCCAAAATGCACAAGCAGATACCCCATGTTCCTTTCAGTGCTTTGCTGGGGCACTGGCTGCCTGCACACTTGGAAGCAAGGAGGAACAAGGTGTGCCTGATTCCTCTGCTTTCAGCAGTAGTTATGCCTTGATCCAGTCTTCATAGCCAAGATGTTACGTAGGCGTGGAGAGAGCTCAGACCTGGGTCAGAACCACAAGCCCATGTATAGAGCATTTGGAGACTGCCTAGGGATTTATCTTCCAAAAGCTGAGCTGATCTTCCCTACGTAACCCAAGGAGTTCGTGTCCTGGGCGGCCTGTGCCACAGGGATCGCCTGGGAATTTGACATCTCTCTAGGCATTACAATGTGCCGTAAATCCTAGACAAGCTATGCTGAAGTGATAACTGGGTCACTTCTTGATCCTGCGTTTTGTTCCTGCAGAGGACACTGGATTCAACTGTTAGAAAGCTGCGTATGCGGCACGCTGTGTGAGACAGAGCATGAATCTCTTCATTGCATCAGCTCTCCCCTGGCCCTGCTCAGAAAGAGAGCCAGGGCAGCAGACTGTCTCTTTGAGGGATTTTGACAGTGATCATCTCACTTCATCTGGACTGAGTTAAGCACATGGAATTGTAGACCACGCTGATCTTTCTCATCATGTGCGAGTAGTTTTGTTGTTGACTGTCTTTTGAGAGAGCTCCTGAAATTCTTTTGAATTTCTTGCTTCCCCTATGCTAAAAAATCCAAGTTGGGGTGAGAAAGGAGAGAGAGCACAGCTGGAAGTGGTACCACATGTATACCTGTGTTTACAGATTTGATACCACCTTCCTGGTCTGGCTGAAGAACATGCAATTGTAGACACTGATGTGCTGCCACACCAGAGAGAAGGCAGTGATTCATCACCGCAGCTCACAGAGCAGCTCCTTGGGAACTGGCTGTACAGTAAATGCTGGCAGTCCCAGGGGACACAAGCAGCAGCGGTGGGTGATAAGTGAACTTCTGTGAAGAGGTACCTCAGCACCCCAGGATGGGAGGGAAAGGCTTGGTGCTTTCTTGGATAAATGTGTTGCCTCTTTGATCCTAACTTTGCAGAAATCACCGAAAGTGTAACTGAGGAGGGCGGATCTATTACATAGAGTGAGTTATTTCAGCTTTACAAGTGAGACAGGGCGACCGCTTCTGTAAGCGAGGAAATAGCCAAGCAAAACTGCATCAGACAAATAGCTCATGACACATAGGCAGAGCTAGATACAGATCTGATCCAAAGGTCTCGTTGGAAATCCCCTGCAGGCTTTTACTCACCCCTGCTTTTGCAAAGATATTTGTTTCAGACATTTATATTGTTTCCTTCCTTGCCGTGTGGTTTATTCTGTAGAGTACAAATTTCCCAGTGCTCAGTCCTTAATTGACCCCATTTTGCAGTGGATGAGCAACCCGTAATCTTTAGCCATGTTTTCCCTGGTGAGAGTATGAAGTTAAGGCCAGCCTTTATCCATGGGACCCAGGTTATCCTCATCTCTACATTCACTAGGGAGAGCCAGATGCCGTCAGAGGGTGTCAGGTCAGGGTGGGCTGACCTGCCTCTGGGATTGCAGTTCCCCATAGACAAGATAGGGCTAACAGGTTCTCCATGTCTTGATGCCTCTGTTCAAGTGAGATTTCCTAGAGATGGTGTTTTAAGTAGTCTGGGGAATTAAACCTGACACCACTTTAGGTTTGTCTGGTCTGCAAAGGATTAGGCCAGCTGCCAGCCCTCCTGGTGACACTCTTGGCCGTGATAGCTGTTGGGCATTCACTTCCGTAGGCTGTGTGGTGTGCTATTGGAAGACTTTGCTTCTTACTAATATCAGCTGTTTCAATTCTATATAATTCTATATATGGAGGCAGTAAAAATTTATTCCTATGTAAGGACAGGACCAAGACACCCTATGTGCACTCTGGGTTATCTTTCTAAGACTGTATGCATGCTGCTGTCTGCTTTTGAGAAAGATGCTGAGGCTGAACTTGTCAAACCTGAGTGAGCGTCTGTGATATGAGTTTTGGCTTTTGCTTCTGAACAAGTAATTTTGTATTCAAGGATGCTGAGGCACTGAAACAGCCAAGCAACATCTGAATATACGTGTTTTGGCTTCTGGTACTGGGAATTTTAAGAGGTTGACTGTGACCTCTCTGAGTTATCTAAGGTCTGCAAGACAAAACCAGTTGAAGAGAGAGAAGGGGTGTCACTGAGAGCTGTCCAGATCTTTCTGCACTCCAGCTCTGCTCTCCTTTTCACAGAGGCTGGAGGAAATGCTAGTGCCTTCTCCTGGGATTTTTTATCATCTGTGTTCCCCAGCCTTCTTCTCCTGACCCATGCACAGTCCCTACTCCCAAGATACTTGGTGGGAAAGCATCCCTCGCTCAGTAAGGATGCTTGTGGTCCTGACATTAGCAATAGCTCGTGCTGCTTTGTGACCTTTGTGTGGCAGGAGCTCTGCCAGTCTATGTCCTTGAAGTCAGCTTTATCCCCTGGCTGGGCTGGACAAGCCTAGGAGGCATTAACAGCACTGCAGTGATGTTTGCTGAAATGTTTCCTTCTGTGCTGCTATTCCTGAGCTCCCTAGCAAAAATTGCAAGAAAAGCATCTCTGATGTATATGGGAGTCTTGCTGGCCCCGCAGCAGGAGAACAGTAGTGGAGGGTTTTTTTGTGTGGTTGTTGATGTAGATGTCATGTCTCCATTTCTGCAGCTCTTGCAAGGGAGGTTGTAGGGAGACACAAAGTTACCCTCTCCCCTCAGGTACCTACCCCTCTGCTTGTGCCTCCCTTTCCTCTCCCACTACTGGCATGGCAGTCCCAAGGGCAAGGTCCCAGAGAGGGTACCCCATGCTACGCTGTCAAGATTTGCCCACCCGTATTCAATGCTTCTCTTCTCACTGAAGCGAGACATGACTCAGCTCCTACTTTCCAAAACAAGGCAACACTGCGGGTTAAAAGGCCATCTGAAAAACCAAGGTAGGAACTGACAAAGTCTGCAGCCCTGGTGTGACAAGACTGAAGCCATCAGAGTGAGGAGGAGGGACTCAAGGGTGCAGTTTCTGGCTGGAGGCTGCAGTGTGCTGTGTCAAAACGCAAGCACTGCCCTGGGTTGTGATACGAATGGTCTCCAGCTTCTAGCAAAGGTCATGGAAGCATTTTTTGTTCCGGAGGATAAAATTGGAAGGAAAATTAAATCCCCCTCATGAGAGACTGAGAAAACGAAGAACGATACAACCGAAAATCTGTGTGCAACTGCAAAAATTACCTTCTGCTACTTATTAATTAGCGTGGCAAGGACTTGGGAGAAGGCATAAGGTGGAAGTTGGTAGTGCAAACCAACTTGATGTGTTTACTTTCTGAGGGATGCTGGGTTAGTTGTAAAACACCATCCTGCCCAGAGTGCTTGCTTTGGGTTATGCAACAAAGGAAAAGAGGTATGTAGTATCCCATCTTTCTTCATGGTGACACTGCCCTCACTGCAGGCTGGTGGAAGCCCTTAAGAAAGAATTTAGTGTATTTGAGGAGATACTGGACACATCTTTGGAAGAGGATCATTGAATAAGAGGACCTCATCAAGCTGAGAAACTCTTGAGCTGAGGCTAAGTGTGGTTGCAGTCTAGGAAGATGTTAAGGGACATTATCAGCTTGTTACTGCACTTGTAGATTGTGACCATGATTGGAGATGGAATATCAGGCTGGCTGGAGTCCAGAGCAGTTCATAACGAGCCCAGTGCAGAAACATCTACCTCCAGGAGCTGGCCTGGAACAGGTTGAGGGTTTGTACCCCTGGGTGCAAAAGAGTCTGAACAGCGCTGTCCTCCTTTCTAGTCTCAACCATGCCATCATGCAGAGAAACACCGGCACAGACAGGCTTGACACCTCTGGGTTCCCTTAGGTCCTTGGGACACAGTCCTGGGACAGAGCTGGAGCACTGCCACACAGAGCTCAGCCTCCATCCCCTCACTCAACCAGCTTATCTCCAAGATAAGGCTGTGCAGCCTCTCTGACGTCAGCACAGCAGCCAGGAATCCCCAGCACAAAGCTGCAGTGGCTTTGCCCCTGTTTTAATAGCACACATCTATTGGGAGCCTCCAGCGCTCGGATGCAGGCACATCATTTCTGCTAGCTTGCGGCATAGCCTCTGGGAACCCCTGCCTGGGAAACGTGACTGTGTTCAGCACATCCACAAACCTCAAGAGCTGAAACACAACTGGCTGAACCGATTATATTACAGCTGAGATTCTTAAATAAACAGCACTTGATGAGTGCAGCGGGATGTTTAATAAGAGCCTTCTCAGCCCCCTGTGCCCCCCGCCTCCCATAATCACTTGTGGAGGCAGCCCTACTATCTACAGCCGGTGAGGATGAGAGGCAGCGAGGCAGCATAATTTGTATTCCAGCTCTGCTACTGCTCCTAGTGCTTCCAAGAAGCAAGTAAAAATAGCAGTCTGTCATTTTGTAAATAATAGCTATCTCCTCCCAGGCCCAGGGAGTCACGAGCACTTAAAAAGGAGATTGTGGGAAGGGGGGCTTGTCTCCCTTGAGCCAGGAGGATGGGACATGGGGAACAGAAGTGGGGGGGGGGAAAGGAGAGGGTAGGTGAAATGGAAACCCTGATGTACCTCAGCAGCAGCCACTGCCGGTTTGCACCTTCTGCACGCACAAGGGAAGGAGCCCACCCTGCTGGTGTGGGGCTCAGGGCAGCAGGATCTGGCCCTCGACACAGAGCTAATAGGGATGGTCATCAGCTAGATCTGGCGTAGCAAATTCCTGGGGAAGGAGAGGGGTAGCTTTTAAAGAGCAGGCAGGTGTAGGGAGTGCCATGGTAACACTGTGGGAAGGGATGTTACAGCTTTTGTTTTACATTTGCATTGCAGATATGCCCAGTTGTGGAGGATATCTGCAAGCAGGAGCAAGGCAGCGTTGCCTGGCAGGCAGGGCCGGTGCTTTGCACCATGTGGGAGAGGGAGTAGCTCTAATCGACCTGTAGCACCTTGTTCCTGCTCACACACTTGCTCCAGATGGTTTTAGAAACACAGTTGTGCTGAAGCGTTGAAATAAGCTGAGCCTGTAAATGGGAAAAGCCCCCTGACAAGGGAACCAGCCTCAAACAAATTACTTGGGAACATGGCTTGCATTCAGGTCTCTGAATTCTGCCCACTGAACCTGCGCATCTCTTGCTCTTCTAATTTTGTGACTTCTTCAGGGTCCTTTTCTTTTTTTTTTTTCTTTCCCAGTCCCCAGGTGGTAGCAGCTTGGGGCACGTGAGGCTGCGCAACGTGGCTGCATGGTGCTTGTGCTGCCTGGGAAGAGCAATACCACACCCTCCGTTGGGCGCGCTTCCGTAGGGCAGCTGGAGCTGGGCTCTGGCTTCCTACCTGAAACAAGTCTCTCTGTTTTTTGTTTCCTTTACTATAAAACAGGATTGGCAGCATCCACTGCCACCCCAGCAGGCTTGAAGGCTCAATTCACTTGTACCCGTAAAAATCTTTGAATCACAGGAAAGGGTAATGCTAGGAAAGGAAGAATGTCATTTAATATTCTGCAACAGGTCTATGGAAAGTGCCTAACCCTCTACAGTACAGTCCTTAATAATTAAATCTTTGGTGAGAACTGGGCAGAACAGCCAAGCTGCAGCGTAAGGGTATCTGTGGATTGAGGAGGTAGGGATTTCCCTGCCAGGTCCTTGAGTGGAGGCAGGAGATGCTCCTCTCTCAGCTTTCTCTTGCTGAAAATGTAGATGCAGCTTCTTCATGTTCAGGCTCAGGGTGGGTAGGTGTCAGGGTAAGGAGAGGGGAGGCTGGCTGAGTAGCTTCTCATTTCTCAGGAGGAGAAAGTCTCACCATCACAGAACTGATGAGCTCGAGCAGGGCTGCAAGCAGTACGGGTGCTTTTGGGCTGTAAGATCATGAAGTGAATCTCTGAGGCTGGAGCTCGCTCTGTTCTGCTGGTGGTTTACTTATCTCTGGATTTCCCAGGTCTGCTAAAATCCCTGCCTGCATAGCAATGATTTAATTTCAGAAATCCCTGCGGATCCCAGCCAAATCCTGCCCTTAGGAGCACATATTAAGAGCGAAAGTTCAGTCTGGCTTTTGCAGCAAAAGGTGCAGGGAGCCTATTTTTCCAAGTGCTGGGGGACATAAACAAGCCAGTGACAGAGCCAGCCCCTCAGCTTGTTCCTGCACTGGGTGTTGCCTTGCAGGTGCAAAGGTGTCCTGCCAGCTTCAGCAGGTCTATATGGCCTGGCCCAGGGGGTATGCCTGCAGCCTGGCAATGGGGTATACACCTCAGACCCGGGCTGTAATTAATCATTACTATTAATAAATTATTAATGACATTTATTAATGCCATTATCTTTGATTGGATTTACCAGTAGATTGAAGGGTTGGGAAGGAGTCTCTGGGGCTCTGTGACAGCCAGATTAAAGAGTGATAAAGACATTAAGGCTGAAAGCATCAAAAGGTGTCCAAAACTAGTCCTGTCTTTTTGCCTCCTCATTTCTGGAATCCTTTCCCTCGTGCTTGGACCCTCCCTCTTGTACCCTCAGGGGCAGGGGACGATTCATTCTGCACCTCACCAGGACTGAATTCACTGGCCATGTGTGGTCACGGATCCTGATCTGATAAACATGCCTGTAAGTTATTTATCTTGCACAAACTGAATGCCAAGAATGGAGGAGGGGAGAGAGAATTTGTGTTTTCTCTAAAACATAATTAGCTTTCTCTCGCTGCATGTGTTAGCAGTAAGAGCCTTGCATCACTAAATGTTCTTCTCTGCTGTGTATCTCATTTGGGGACTTCTTTGGAGGGAGACAGAGAAAATACCCTGACTGTTTAAGTCTTTGAGAAGTAACTAATTTTATTCAGGATGCTGTCTTGTTGGCTTCTGGGTGTGTCAGAAAGTGTACCGCATACATATTTCTCTTTAACCTTCTTTTTATCGCATCAGGATGAGATCAAGAGTTACTTATATAGCACAATAATATCAGCCACAGGCTGTGTCAGAAGCTTTCCAACCATAATAACTAAAGACATGTATACGTATATTTTAGCCATTAAGGAGAAAACCCTGCCAGAATGCATTATCTTATTTTTGGATGTAAAACTTTGAAGCACAAAAGTAAGCTTCATAGTACTGCAAAATAACTGTCAGGGGACAGAAGTATTTCCATAACTGAATCAAGCAATGGGCCATCCAAGCTACTTGCAAAGCTGCTGAAATGGGATACTACATATAAAACGTGAAGGCTTCTTTGGGGCTCTTAACTAGTTCTTTCATAGGAAAAACAGCTCTGAGACAGCTCGTGTCATACAAACAGAGCACAACAGCATGGTCTTTCCCTAAAGTGATGAGGATTTATGGTAATGTAGTGCTAAACTCAAGACACCTCATCCATCATTTTTTCAGTACAATCCATTGGACAGGGCGTAGGACCATGAACCTGGCAAATCACCGTGCCTTGACTTCCCTGCAAAATGTGACCGCAGAGATTTCAATTAGAAAACGTGCTGAAATCTTAACGAAGTCAAGAATGAGAGCTGTATATGCTGTTCAGCATGAATAATACCTACTGGTGGTTGTGTTATGCAAAGCACTTCAGTTTATCTTTACCTGCAGGCATGTGATTAAGATGGCCCCTGGGTTTTAGCACTTGGGGCAGGAACTGGGGCTCTGTAGTTTTGCTTGGGCAGTGAAGCTGCTATTCAGCATCCATGAGGGGGGCACAGCCTGGGATGCTGGGGCTTGTGTGATGCAGGCCAGCAGCAGCTTTGCAAGAGCAGCCACTTGCCAGGAGGGAGGCACTTAGGAGAACAGCGAACATGATGGCAGTAAAAGGCAATCGGAATATTGATTCTTTTTACATACAGATAAGCCTGAAGCTGTAACATACCCAGGGTTTCCTAAAACTGGTGGAACATTGCTAGGCTGTTTATCAGGCTGGGAGACACAAAGGGATTTCAGATTAACAGGAGTTTCAAAGCATCAGGGCTTACCTCTGTATTGAAAACAAGTGGATCTGTACCATGTTACGTATTGTGTAGCTGCATACATTTTGTAAATACGTATTGTTTGGCTGTGCGGAACACGTTGATCCTTGATGTAAGCATGGAAAACAGCAGAGCTACATCAGAGATGAATTTGCCCAATTACGAGTGATAAAATTGGCCATTATTCAGGGCACAGCCAAGAGCATGATGCTGGCTTGCTGAGGGCTCACCAGGGAGGCACCTGGCAGGAAAAAACACCATGTAGCAAACCCAAATCTCTTCCCTGTAAAGGAAATTCAGTTCTCTAATTGCTTTTTTTCCTTTTTTTTTTTTTTTTGTCCCAGACAGTGTAACTGAAGTGAAGACAGACATTTACGTGACAAGTTTCGGCCCTGTCTCGGACACAGATATGGTAGGTGCCACTGGTTAGTCACCTCCCAGGGAGGGATGGCTTCTTCTGCAGCCACAGAGGACATGTTCTACCTTTGCCCACTGCCAGTTTGGGGAAAACCAGGATTTTCCTAAATGAAAAGAATATGAGCAAGCATCCCAGCTGCCTGCCCAGGCACACGTGATGAAAACACCTCATCGTTTTCTCGAAGGCCAGGGGGAGCTCAGTGTGGGCGGTAAACAGGGATTGTTTCTCAAGTGCGTCTGGGCTTTTAGAAACCAATTGATAAAGGCAAATGCAACCTTGGAGAGTTGCACCAATCAAGCTTGCAGAGGCTGTAGGGTCTTTTTATGTTCTGCAAGTGCAACCCAATGAAATGGGGAGGTCTGCCTACAGGACATGCGCATAGCATGCTACGCCTACTACACCTCTTGACAAATACCTTCACTGTAGGCAGCTTTCCTTGACCTGCCTGTGCGTGGAGGAAGGAGTGCTCCCTGGGGAGAGAGGAGAATCTGATCTGTTTTGGAGGCATTGCCACAAGAGAATGGTTCACCATCAAACTGTCCTTAGTGCTTGAACAAGAAGGGAGACAAAAGAGAAAAAAGAAAGAGTGATCTGATTGCAGTATTTTGACATGTTCAGGGAAAATTATTAATGAAAAGGCCTGAGGACTGAATTTAGGCTTGTATTCCCACAACAGTTTGTCTTCTAATTAAAACAGGACTGTGGAGCATAATTAATAGTGAGCTTTCTCAACAACATTTCTTGCAGCTCGTATTTCACACGCAGCCAGGCGCACAGAGTTGGCTGTTGATGATTGCTCAATGTTTGAAGGGTGACACATTAGGACAGTCATGCATTCAAAACTGAGACCATCCTGCATATCCAGTCCCAGAGCTGACCTGGTGTTGGCATTGCCCAGGCCAGCAGTGGGTAGTCCTGGCCTTGGAGGGAGCTCGCTTTAGAAGAGGGAATAGGCATTACTCTCACCAGCTGAGTTAGGCAGGAGCAATGTCCTGCAGCTCTCTCAGCCCTTCTGGAGCTGGGATGGTTTTATTTTATGTGCTCACATGGCCGTGAACATCTCTTCAGTTGCCCCACCAACAGTCCTCTGCTAGCAAATGGAGAAGCTGGGGGGAATAAAATGTGTTTTATTGAGATGCTAGTCCCATCGTGCAACGCCACGTTGCTTTGGAAAGACCACTCCCTCCAGGGTTAGAAGTTAACTTGATGTCAGTGTAGCCAAGAGTATTAATCTCATCAGAGTTCTCTCTCTATCTCACTTGCTTTCCTACCACAGTGGAGACCCTTAATGTATTCAGCAATCTTAGCCCTTGGGGAGTATCTGATAATTACTTCCAAGGTGGAGCATATTTGATTAAGGGAGCGTGCATAATGAACTGTGAAGAAGAAATATGAAGTATTGAAAAGAGGAAGGTATTCTCTGCAATGTGATTTGACAAAATGAATTTAAAATTAGGAAGACAGTTCAAGAATAATAAATTATTTCCCCTTCACGTGCTTTAGTTCTCTGTATTTTACAAATGCATAGCAGATGTGTTTTAGCGTGCCATTCTGGTGCTAAATGCATTCAGAAACATGAGAGAAACCCCATCTCCTTGGGAAGCGTGGGGAGAGCCTGCTCTTCTGTGGTGGTTCTTCATCTCAGGAGTGGGGAAGTCCCTCCTTCCCCACTTACATCTGCCTGGTGATTTCGCTTCCATCCCTCCCACAGCCATTACTCATTGCAATGGAAAGCTGCTCCTGCACATCTTGATGCAGACAGAAGCTGTAATTATGATGATGAAGGAGAGGCAGGTAAAGCTGCAGTGGAGAGCGGAGGAGAGCAGCTAGTTACGAACCTTGGAGGAGGACGTTGTAGATGTTTTCCCTGAGATGCTCCAAGGGACTTCTAATCTCTCTTCCAGTTTGGTTTGGAAAGTAGATCCTGATAGGACGTGACATACGCCTTCCTTGATCTTTGGTAGTGAGCCCTGGCAGCTTTGCTCAGTCCCTAGGAAATATAAAAAAAAAAAAAAAAAGTTTAAGTGAGTTCTATGCTTTGGTGGATGAACTCTGAAAACAGACTCAGCCTACTCAGTCTCAATGTTTTCAGTCATTTCTGTAAGGCAGCGAAGAGTATCACATAGAACTATGTGTGCTTCTTGGAAGGGGTGACTTGGGAATGACACTCTCATGGAAAGAAGTACGGAAAACAGGAAGAATCGGAACATGAGTTTTCTTTTTTTAGGAATAATTCCTTAGCAAAAAAAGAAGAAAAAAGTGGCCCAGGAAGTTGTTATAAATGTTTTACTTCTTTGGGGATTTTTTAATAGGAACAGGGAGTTCTGAATAAGACAGCTCCTCTCCTGATGAGGACTTTCCCCAAACCTACCTCCTGGGACTGCATTTCTTTGGTTTTATCCCTTGACTGAGCTGCAAAGTGAAGATAGCTTCCATGAAGGTGCACAATATTTTGTACAGGGCAGAGCCTGTGGGAACATTGCGTTCTTCTCTTTCTTTCCCCCAACCAGACTCCAGAAACTTCGCATTTGAGCAGGAGTGGCTCTGTGGCCAGGGAGGAGAGATGAATTTCTTTACCAAGATACTTTCATTCAGCTGCCATCTGCTGCAAAACCTGTAGGAATTCCTATGACCTATAGGAAACTGATGCACAGCAGCTTTTAAATGCTGCTGAGAAGAGCTGCAGGAAAGAAATCACTCACAATGATAAGTTTAGTTGGTCCTGCAGCCTTCAGGAACCTGTAAATAAAGACTATGAATCTGCAACAACAGGGGAAGAACAGCTGGGACAGACAGATTTTTCCAAAGCCCCCGTCTCTCTCTGAAAGCCTCATGAGTTAATGAGATCCTTCATTAGCAAGAGGAGGTATGTGTTGTAGAGGTGAGCAATGGTGCAAATCATATTGACAGGCTGAAGACTTCCCCTCAAGTGAAATGGATCTCAGAGCACACAGGGTAGCTCAGGTGACAGGAAACAGCAGTCCCTTTTGCCAGACACGGTGCAGATTGATTCAGTTTTGCCTCAGGGTGGCTGTGGAGCTGTAGTGCCTTTGCTGTTTGGTCAAGGGTTTTCTGAGGCTGCACGCACCCAGCAAGGAGCTAGCCTTGATGCAGGCTTTCAAAGAGATAACTTCTAATTGCCCCAACTGGAATTTGGCCTAGGAAATGGGTTTCTACTCTAGTGAAAGAAGGAAAAAGAAGGGGGAGGGAGTGGAGGAGGGGGAAGAAAAGAAAAGGAAAAAATAGGAAAAAGAAAAAGAAAAGAAAGTCACAGAATTTTGTAGTACAATTTGTGAGATCCATGTTTTAATGCTTTTCTAGAAGTGGCCTGAGGAACAAAATAAAATTAAGACAAAATCACGAAACTTAATTTCTTTATCTTTTTAGGAGATGGGGTGTAATTATGAATATCCTGGCCAAATTCCATCTCCAGGAACTATATTTTTCCCTTTTTAAATTTTCATGTAGCTATACACAATGGTTCCTTCCTCTGAAACATCTGGATAAAGATGGTGGTGCAGCAGAGCTACCCCAGGACTGGCCACTGACCACTGTAGGCTGTATTGCAGCTTGTCTGCAGTAGTTAGAAACATTGAAATGCAAATTTTTGCATCATATGTAAGTCATTATACAAAACGTGGTAAATACCCTCTATTCTCCTCAAATTTCTCCACTGCTATTAATCCCTACTTCTTGTTCCATCATGCTTTATGTCAGCCAAGGTGTGCCAAAATACAGTGTGCTCAGAGCCTGAAGGTATTTACCATTTCTTGAAGCTGCTTATTTTTCTCTCCTTTCTCCACAAAGGAATACACTATTGATGTCTTTTTCCGGCAATCCTGGAGAGATGAAAGACTGAAGTTTGATGGTCCCATGAAAATACTTCCTCTGAACAACCTGCTGGCCAGTAAAATATGGACTCCTGATACCTTCTTTCACAATGGGAAGAAATCTGTCGCTCATAACATGACAACACCCAACAAGCTGTTGCGCCTGGTGGACAATGGCACCCTCCTGTACACCATGAGGTGAGAGTGTGTCTCCTGGGCAAGGGTGTTCCAGGTCCCTATTCACATGCAGGCAAGGATGGGACCTCAGGGTATATTATAGCAGGGTTTGTGTGGATTTCCACTGACTCTGTTAACACACTTGAGTCTTGCCCTGCTGCTTTCCCTGCTGTCTTTATTTCCTACCTACGTCGCATCACTCACCCTCAACTTAAAAGCGCTTTTACGGGTAGCTTTTTTTTCATTGATCATGTTGATCTTTGGTCTTTTATGTGATAAGGTAAAAGCGTTGGAATCTATAATTTGTGGAGCTGTTGTGCCACCTGACTTAATTGTGTTCCTGACCTCTGATGAGATATGAAGTCAAGTTTCCAGTATTAGTAAGGGAACGTTAAGATGGAAGGATTTGTTATTCCCCAGCAGCTTGAGAACAGATCTATGTTCCATATGTTACATCACAGCCATTTGAAACATCCAGTGAGCCCAAGCCCAAGCTTGACTGTGAGAACAATGTGGGCTTTTTAACTAATTAATGGAATCAAAAATCTACATATGTGTAATCAAGGGACATCCTAAGAAAAAAAATAAATATCATCAGCTTATTAAAATCTGTGCTTTGGAGGTGCCCGGTTTGGAAAGGCCATTGGAAGTTCTCAGTTTAACCCAACCTGTATTGTCCCCAGCTGAGCTCTCAGTGGGAGCCCCACACATGAGGTAGCCCTGTAGCATGAGACCCAAGGCAACGATACCACCCGTGCAACACCACCGTGAGCTCCAGCAACTGGGGCCTTCCTTCTAAAACAGTAGTTGCTGTTGGGCAACCATGCTTGGACAGTCATCTTCTCTGGATTTCTCAAGAATAGCTCTGGTACATACGTTTATCACTAAAGCTGCAACAGGTGGAGAGCCTGAAGAGAAACGCCTTTGGGTTAATTGTGCGATTGTTCCGGAACTGTTCAGATATTCCTATATGCTTGTAAGCTGTTCACCCATGTAAATAATGTTTACCACCTGGGGCTGATATACTAATTTGCCTTCCAAGGTAAATGGGCTTATAAATGAACCAACAAGCTACTTATATATGCAGAAGAAAGGTATTGAGTTGGGTTTGGAAAGGTGTAAATCTTTGTTTTCAAAAATTGTTTTCTCTGCCTCCGTCTGCAAGTTGATCCTAACTAATAACAGGCTTCGTTGTGGGTTCTGTGTGCTGAGATGCTGCACTGTCACCTCTGTTTTTTGAGGACCAGATAGAATTTCATCTCTTCATAGTTAAGCTGGCTGTGAATCTACATAGTGTCAGCAAGTTTTACAGCCTACATTGATAAATAGTGCTCTGCTTTTTTGCAGCAGTTCTCAAATATGAGCTAATCCTGCCAGTTCCCTGGGGGTCTAGGTCTCCACACATCAGTGATCTCACGTTACTGAGGCAGATGGGGTAAATGAAGGGAGAAGCCCAACTTGACTTAAGGGCTTAGTTCTGCTCCCAGTTCTCTGACCTGCATGTGGATGACTAATACTCCCCCTGTTTGTATCATTGTCTGACTGTGAAGTATTATAGGGACTACTGGCATAAGACAGCAAAAACAAGACTCTATTTCAGGGCTTTTATATCATTTCATTTCTTCTTTATTCAGCAAACAACCATTAGCTTCAGCAAGTTTTGTTTGACTGAGGAAGTATTGGATTTACTTGTCTGTTTAGGGCTGGGCAAGTGCCAGGATGGCAGCATCACGAGGCTGCTGGGAATGAACTTCTTGCAGAAAATGGACTCCTGGAATTTTTTTAATAATTTCAACACATCCTTCAGTCTAGCTGTTTCCCAAAGAAGGGGAGGTGAAGGACAGTCTGAACATCCCTATATGTCTGTTCTTGCCCCTCTTAAATGTAGCCCTAAGGCTTTGTGGAAGGTGAAAAGCCCACAAAGAGGTACCCTAAGACTGAGGGTCGGATATCGGGCCTTTTGTCACGTGTGTGTTGCACTGTACCAAATCTTTCCCTGATCGCTGCTGTGCGATGTGTGTGAAGCTATCTTGGTGGGGCTCTGGGCAGTGTTGGATGAGCCTGATGCTGGAGATGTGGTTAGAGCTGGCTAGATGACCTTCCGGAAAGTACTGCCCACTGCACAGGACAGTGCGCCAGGGGTGAAGCAAGGTTCCTCTGGGTCTGAATTTCAACACATCCAGAACGGGATGTCTGTCCTGGTGCATCTGATGATTGCCCTTCTTGCTTCTGCTGAAGAAAATGCCTGCTCAGAGGCCCCTAGGCTCTTTTTAGTGGGGACTCAGAAAGGAAGATGCAAGAGCACAAACTGCAAGGTCCATGTCTGTGCATCAGGTTGAGGCTCAGACACCAAGCCCTACCTGTCTCTACCACTCATAGTCACTGACACCTCAATTCCCATGTAAAATTATAATGATAGTACCACCCTCCCTTGTCGAGTGTTTCGAAACATCCTCCCAGGAAAGGACTGAAAGAAGACTTATGTTTTAAATCCAAGTGGCACATTCACTGTTCTCCCCCACGCTCAGGGGCAAGCGTGTGTCCTTCTGAAATGAAGGAGCAGGACTGCAAAGCTAGTCTCAGCCCCAAATAGCTGACATCCAGCAAAGTGCAAATTCCAAAGAGGCACGCTCTGTCTTACTGACCAGGGTGTAAGGCTAGACGTCCGTCAGATTTCCACTGGACTGGCGGGACTGCCTAGGTAATCCCTTGCAGGCTCAGTCTGGACCGGTACATTACCATGCAGTTTGACTCCTGAGACATATCTTACTCCTTTGCCTTGTACCAGCCGATATCCTTGAGGGATCAGCTCTGCTGATATGCAATTAGAGGCATGTCTCTTGCTATTTATCCTGCTGTGAAAGCCAACTTCTCTTAGTCAAGGCTTACATTTATAGATGAAGTTGCTCTAGTGGAACAGCAACTCTGACACATGCATCCAGCAAAATTACACCTGTGCGACAATATTTATAGCTCCTGGAGAGAGCCTCTTTATCACTGACCTGAGCTTCAAGGAGTCAGACACCAGCTGTAGCTGAGCATCCAGAGATTTCCTTTAGTCACAACCAGCCTCCTCACGGACCGGTGCAATGTCACGGTGCAAACATCTGATCACTGAGTCAGGCCATGGCACCTAGGTGACAACATCACCTTTGCGACCACAGCACAAAATTGCATTTCTTTATTCCCCTCCTTCTGGCTGCTGAGGAAGGGACAGGATTACTGATTCTTCTGCTTCTTCTCTGCTACTCCAGCTGCTTTAGAGGGCATGGGGTACACAGTTTTATTATGTAGCCTTGCCTCTACAGTCTTGTTTGTGGAGCTCCTACAAGCTTCAAGTAGTTCACAAAAGCCCAACTAGGGTCTCAAAGCTCTGGTGTCAGACCTGAGTAAAACAAACTGGGAATTGTGCATGAATTTACATATGGCACAGACAAAAACTCAGCTGCTGCAGCATCTCTGGACGTACTGTCTGTCTTGAATTGTGTGGGGCACACAGGTAATGTTCTAGTTATTCCTGGCCTTGAAGCATATGAAAATAGTGAAAGCTTAATGCTGTGCCGATGGGATTCAACTTTGTGAATCAAGGTTTAAAGAGCTCTCCTGCTTTTCACAGGGACTGTCAGAGTGGCGTGTTGAGGCTTTGTGGTTGCTGTCAGAGTGGTTCCTAGACAATATGTGCTCGTGTTATGCACTTAAAGGATGTTTCTTTAACTGCCAGGCTGACATGTTCACCTGCATACCCAAACACTTTGCCTCAGGAACCTGTATTGCTAAAGACAATGTGAAGTCTTTAGTGGCAGTGTGTGAGCACTTGGGAAGGAGGACTGGTAAACCCCTGGGTCAGGCAGGGGCAAATCAGGAGGTAAAGCTGAGTACAAAGGCACACTTGCAGTCCTGCTGGGTCTGTTGAGCTCCAGGTAACAAGTCCTGTATCTCCTGTGGCAACACTCAAGGGTTTGAGCTTCCCAGACTGCTTTTGGAAAAACAGAGTTTCACAGTGTCTCTCCCAGCAAAGGTTTTAGATTGTCTTTACTGCCTGTTTTTTTAGCCCTGGAGCAACTTGTGAGAGCTGTAGGCTGCAGTTTGCAGAACCCTTCTAAACAATGGAGGTGCAACCATCATTCTCCTTTCTGTAAGAGCATCAACTGGGACATTCCAGCATCAGCTGCTCTGGATGGTAGAGACTGGCAACTATTTGGCTGCATCCTGCCTCAGGGCTGATCCTAGACAACAGCGCAAACAGACCCAATCAGACTCCTAAACACACAAGTAGATGAATAGATGAGATGCAATATGCACAGCCTGCTTTTGCCTGCTTACAGATTCCAGAGTGGATCCAAAGGCAGAAATGAGCTGTTTTCCAGGCTTCGTTTTGTGCAGGCAGGCTTTATAAGGAAGCTGTCCCAGGAGGGAGAAATTTTAAGAGATCACCTTATCTCGTTGCATTTCTGCCATCATGAGCTGAAATCTCCAGGGGCTGGAGAAGGATGCAAAGTGAATTCAGTGCTTTCAGATCCAGCACAAGGATCCTAGAAGCAATTTGGCTTTCAAGCTCAAACCCCAGCAATTAAACCTAACCTAGATTCTCACACAGCCTCAACCGTAAACACTATTCGTCCTGACTCTGGTTATTAATGAATCTCCTAGAGGAGAAATCAGGACAAAACTCAAGCAATATCTCTGGCATAAACAAAGTTGCTTTGCTGTGCAGGGTGCTGTCATGTTTTTGTACCACACATACACCAAGGGATTATTACATTTGCGTCCCAGAAATTGGACTGAGACCACTCATCCTGCAGCACGACGCAGGTAACGACAGGGGCTCTAATGACACATCAAAGGCTTCGCTAAGCTCCTGGTAACCATGAGAACGAAGCTGAAGTAGTTTGTTGTACTGTCAGCCCTGGGAGAGGTACGTTTAGCCTGATTCACGCTTCTTGCCATTGTGTTGAGCAGTTCAAAGGACTTCCCATGACTTTAAAGAGAAAAACATGGTTTCTGTCCTGGATGCTCCACTTTTGGTGCCATTGTGCCAGCAAAGTGAAGAGAAAACATGAGGAGTTTGGGGTTTGATTTTAAGACAGTTCTGCATAAATTATTGCCAACACCTGGGACAGATGAGCCAAACAGCTGGATTATGTGATTGCTGGCAGCTTGACTATTTATCACACGCTGTTTAGGCTTTATAATGACATTTCAGGTCTCAGATGTCTGGACCTGAACAGGGCATCGGCGCAATGAAGCAAAGCTCTGTGGCTAGGTAGCCCTAAGATCCCTTGCACAGGGTAAGGGGCAAAGATGAGAATTACAGCAGCAGGCTCTTTTACCCAAATGCTGCTGAGGCAGTGGTAATTGTCTGGGAAGCGAGATACTTTCCTCTTAGTTTGACATTTTGACGTTTCATTAAGCAAAGCATATGGTGCCGAGGAGTCCTTCGCCAGCAACAGGAGGTGGTAGGGAAGGCCAGCAGAGGGGGAGAGCGGAAAGGGAATGTGGGCATTCTCCTGAGCAGTGATTGATTCCACAGCTTGCCTAAATACCTCTGCTAATTAGTGCTCTGAAAGATGAGTTTTTGCAAGAGAGGCTGCAGGAAAGGGGGTGAAAGATAGCCAAGGATTGTGGGAGGCGGAGGGGTAAGAAGGAGCAAGCAACAGTGCATGCACTCCGATTATGGGGACAGCATCCTGGGGAGCCAGCGCACCTTGGCATGTGTGGGAACAAAGCGAAGAGGTTGCAAGCAAAGGAGAACACCTGGGAGAGGGAATGCCTGTATTGCTTCTCCCTTCAGTAAGGAAGCTGACTCCCTTCACATGTTATCTGTGAATGTGACGACTTCTGGCTGGCTGAAGTTGCTGAACTAGGCTCATCTCACTGGAATGATATGATATTTTCTTTTTTATTTAATTTCAGGAGACTTAAAAGTTCCTGCAGGTGTAGATGGAGAACTGGCAGATTAGGTTGTTTTTTCCATGGTTTGTTGATGGATTTACAGTGTTGTTTACTGGCTCAGCTAATAAAATGCACTTTAGATTTAAAATGTGCCTGCTGTATTCCCACACACCTATGGACTCATCCAGCTACTGTATAAAGTTGTCTCCTTACCTTGACAGCGCTTTATTTGGCCATGGCATGGAGAGGGCAGGAGAATCTGTCCAAGGCCAGCTTGTGTCCAGCTGGTCCCTGTTGCCATACTGGCCCCCTCTGACGCTCTTTCTGGCTGTTCTAAATGGTACTCAGCCACCCACAATCTGTATCCTTTGAGTCGTTCAGCCTTATTCATGGTGGGTGTTGATCACAGCCAAGATTTGCAGACATTGCAGTGGATTAAAAAGGTCTTTCTGGCTTTTTGGGGGGAGTTCAGGATACATCAGAAGGAAAGCACTGATCAGAGAAGAGGTCCTTTGGAAAAGTTAGCTTTAAGAACCTCCAACTAAGAGCCTTTTGAATTAATAAAATAATTAGTGCAGTCAACAAAGGAATAGGAAGGTAAAAAGGAAAAGTCCTGTGTGGCCTGCAGAGGGAGATAGGGGGAATGTATCAACATTTCCTTTACACAAGTGGCAGTGACAAATACGAGAAGCAAAAAGTCTGTTGCAGTTGGAAAGGACACAGGAAGAACTGAATGGCAAGATCTGTGAGGACATGCTTGACAAGCTTGCCAACCATGAGGCTCCCCAACTGAATTTTGAGCTGACAGAAGAAAGCATCACAAAAGGAACAGAACAGGAGGAGCAAGGCTGCTGAGTCCACACCTTGCTCCTAGGTTTTCATACCTGCTTATTGAAATCCTGATCTTCATCCGTATTATGAAAGAGAGGCATCAGGGCAAATGAGCAATTTGTTCTTGTGCCTTTGAGTGTCCAGTAGAAAAATCATTCCAATGAAGTGCTTGTAAGGCTTGTCAAAATCACTGTCATTCATTCCATTGACCTCAATGAATCTTAATTGAAGTTCTAAAGATCAGATTGTCTTCTCCATTGTGTTAAGCAAGTACATTCAGTCTAGAGGTGAAGAAGAGATCAGCAAGTCGGAAAGAGTGATTTGTTTCCAAGGTGGTTATATTAGATACACAGTGGTTCTTGGATTGGCTGAAGAAGCCAAGCTGGGACCAGACAGAATGCAAGCAGGACAATCATCATCACCTCTCTGTCAGTAGAATGTTCACTATCCATGTACACGGATTCAGAAAGTGTTGGCAGACTCGGAGCAGAAAAGGTCCTTGGTCTCTGGGACCCTTCATTGCCTGGATACAACCTCTGAATCATGGATTCTGTAAGCCATCGGCTGCTGGGAGGTGACAGCAAGGTGTGGTATGCTCTGAATTCACCCAGGTTTCTTACTTCTCTCTAAGTATCCACTGACCTCTTCTGCCAGAGGTGGAGTCATCCTGTATAGACCAAATAAAGCCACTGTGAATAACCTGACCAGAGCATGGAGCATTGCATTAGCCATGGCTGGACTGCGAGCCCATGGGACCCAACAGTGAATGGTGACTGAGCAGCCATCCTCTCAGGGCTTCAGTGTGAGCAGTCTCCATGGCGCATACAAGGACCTATCCTGCTGATGCTGAATAGCCAACACCTATTTATCAGAACCAAACCTGTCCTGATTGTAGGAGTTGCTTTTATAGGGTTTTTCCCCCCGCTGTAGGGTAGCTCTTGTAGCGCAATGAGGTGGATGTGTCCAGTGGAAACAATACAGTGGTACCTGGCACTAAAAAGCAGTGAAAAGCAGCAGAAATGGGTGTGTGCTGCTGTTGCATTAAGGAGCAGGGAGGTACCACTGAAACACTGTGGGGCTGGGTTTACCAGGTCTGCAGGAAACCCATGGCTTTCCTTTGCCAGCTTATAGAAGAATAAGGCATAGACTTCCCCACGGCGTGATCTGCTCTGTGGCACTGTGACCCCAGTGACCACTGCAAAGGGCTCTAGTGCCTTACCTCCCAGACTTTTCCAAAGGCTGGGTTTACTGCGATTTAAACCCCTGCTATGGGTGCTGCAGGGGCTCCAGGTCACACATGAGAGTTTTGGCTACCCAGCCTGGCCCCATCAAAGTTACGGCAGCTTTTAGCTCTGCTCGTCCACTTCTTGATTTAATACCTCTGCCTGTCTCTCACTGGGATGCCAGCTTTCCTAGACCCTCTAAAAGAAGCAGACGAGGCTGGACATGAATCTGAAATTGCGAGGTTCATTTCCTCACCCAGCAGTGCAAAATTCACAGCCAGCCAAGGGTTTCCAGCACAGCCTGGGCTGCACTCGCAGGACACAGGGAGCAGCTGTGCGGGAATCTGCTGCAGTTCCATCCTTCACTTGCACTGGTGTCCGCCTCTCACAGCACCATCTGCCGCCCGCAGCCACCATCGCTGCAGCCTTCCAGATCCCCTGCCACCTCCAGTCCACGGGGTTTCTGCTTTGTTTCCCCACTGCTTGAGTTTGTCCACCAAATTTTTTATGCCGAGTTTAAAAAACAGTCTTCGTGGTTTGTTTGTTGTTTTGCTTTTTGTTTTGTTTTGTTTTTGTAGAGTAACTTACGGTTTGTCCACCTGAAAGAAACAACCTTTATTTTTCTTTTCTTTATTTCTTTTATTTTTCTTCTTTGCTTTAAGCAAACAAAATCTGAACTCTTTTTTTTCCAGGTTTTGTTTTGCATTTAACTAAACCTGAACATTTTCTATGAAGAATGACTTAACTGAATGTTTTTCCAGCTGAAGAAAAATATCTCAGTAGAAGGTTTCCACTGTGCTTCTCGAGCTGAGTTTTCCACTAGCAGCCTCAGCCTTAGGTCTGTGCACTTGCCCTTTGCATCCACCTGTTGCTCCTGTCATGGTTTATTTGTTATTTTGTGGAGCCATGAGATGTGGGTCCTTTTTTCTACAATTGTTTCCTTCAGATAAGATTGTATCAGACGTCTCCTGGGAACCAGTCTCTCCTGGCTGTCCGCTGCCAGGCTGCAGGCTTTCCAGTACTTCAGGAAGGAATATGAGCTTAAAACTACCTTTTTTACAGCTTTTTGTACAGATAGTTTTATGCCTCCCCATGTTCTGCAGCACACAGCTTTTATGGTGGTGCTTCCCTCACAAAACTGCTTCCTAACAAGGTATCCTACTGGGATTTGGTGGATGCGTAAAGCTCACAAGTTGTCCTGCACCCCCCAGCCAGCCTCAGGACACACAGCTCTACGTCTGCCTGCAGCATCCTCTGCAGTACTGCCAGCAAGGAAAGAGCTGGAGGAGGTGGGATGAGGAGCCCCACGTGCGCAGAGGTGTGTTTTAACTTGGGGCAACACCTACAGCTTTGTGGCTCTGACTGACCTTGTTCAGCAAGCCCAGTAGTGCCGTGGGTTTCTGACTGAACAATGTGCCAGACCTTGACTCCTTCCAGACCACTGTGAAGAACAGCCTGTGTTCCCTGGAAGTCCCTTCCTTCTGCTTTCCAGCAGAGATGTCCCCTGGCCCTTGGCATTAATGGGCACTTTTTGCGCAGCGCGTAAGGAAACAGAACTTCTGGGCTTTGGCAGATTTTCTGATTGCACTGAGTGGATAAAGATGAACTCAGTCAATAGGGTTGAGTTTATACAATGGGAAAGGTGGCCAGATCTGTGTGCCTGCTGTTTTCTCCACAGCTGATGGCCTTCTGCCCAGCGATCTAGAGGTTAGTGACTGCATTAAGGCCTTTGTTGCCTTTGATGGATGCAAGGCAAAGGCACTGAGGAAGAAGGGCCAAGTGGGAGCCTCCGCAGCCGTGTGGTTCTGATCATGGCCTGTGTTTTGTCTTGTAGGCTAACGATTCACGCAGAGTGCCCCATGCACCTGGAGGACTTCCCAATGGATGTGCACGCTTGCCCACTGAAATTCGGGAGCTGTAAGTACCCTGATCTGCCTCTGCAAGGAGGTGGGTACAGAGGTAGAGAATAGTCCTTTGGGCTGCTAGTGTTCTCTAGTGTTTCACTAACAGTGTTATTAATTATTGCAAATAATAATGTGACCAAAAAAAATGTTTCTGGTGTCTCATACGTGCATTTACTACCATAATCAGAAATGGGCAGCAAGCAAAAATGTGGCTCACAGGGTGGGTTAGACACTTATAGTTTTGCTTTAAGTTTGTTAGGCAAGTGGGAAGAGCACCTTCCCGTTGCCCTCACTGCCTTCAGTGGGCAGTGCTGCTTCTTCAGTGCTGCCTCAGCAGGACCAGCGTTGGTGGAAATCCCGGAGAAGCTTTTCCTTCATTACAGGGTGGTCCTGCAGGGGTCAGATTTGGGAAGATAGCAGTGGTGTCTACCGCTAGGTGTCCTGTCCAGCTTCCCTCCGTCATTCTTGTCAATCTGGGGAGAACCTGAAATCTCTGGTTGTTCTGGACCCATGTTCCAATGGACCTTACAAACTCCTTGCTCTCTTCAGTCCATCAGGCAGGCTGCTCTCAAGTAAAAAGCTTGGAAATTTGGAATCTCAGTCCACCCAAGGGTCCTAGTTCAGGGAAGATTTGTAGGCTGCTGGTGAGTTGAAAGCTGCTCCCAGCCTCCCACGCTTGCAGCTGCTCATCTGCCTGGGCTTCACATACCGTGCCTAGGAGTAAGTTCCCTCTTCTGTCCTATATGCAGATTAGATTTCTTTTGATTTTTTTTCCTAGTCAGTGGGAACCAAATTCCAAGCCACTAGTTCATCATAACGTGGGCATAAGTTTACTAGTCCCACTCTGCCTGCGGTTTCCCCCAGGTCCAATGAACTGAGAACCACTCTCAGTCTGTGTTTGCATTAGATGGAAGAGTTACTCAGCTCAAACTAAAAAATGAGACCCCACCAGAAATCTCCTGTTTCAACTCTAAGAAAACAGAGAAATCACAAACTTTCTAAACTGTTACTTCCTTCCTATAGCCGTTTGGGAGTTAACTAAGGAGAAAGTTGAGAAGTTTGATTGACACCATAAGAAATCGTGTTTATCATGTGCATCTGCTCCTCTGCCTCATGACAAAATATATCCATGAAACTGGCTTATTCAAAACTACTAAAATAAAGTTATTTCTTAGGCAGCACCTAATTAAATGTAGAACTCATTGCCACAAGACATCACTGAGGCCACAGTAAAATAGCAAGCCTTAGAGAAGGATGAATTATTAATGTTAATTGACCTTGTGAGGAGGGATATAAAGTCTCATACCTCAGGCCTAAACTCTGGGATTATTACAAGACTTGCAGGAAGGCAGATTACTCCACATCTAATTGCTTATAATGTTTCTTGGTGAGGAAAAGAGATTAATGCGCATATTTCTTCTGGGACACCCTTTGGGATTCTTTTGGATATTTTTACTGATTTAGCCTCTGAATGATGAGAGTTTTGACACAAGCAGCTCAGAGAGCTGCCCCTGATTAACATTAGTGTGGCTTTTTGTAAAGTACCCATCCACACAGCATCTGAGCTCACCTCTCCTGCGTTGGAGTATGATTAAACCAGTGTTTGCACCAAAAATCTGTTGACTGCTGGCAGCTGCTCATTTGCAAGAAGTTTAGAGTGGGTCAAATTTGTAAGTAGAAGGACAATGCAAGGGCTGGACACGTGCCGTTCAAAGGATAGCTGAATTTGCCTCAATGACCACCTTGCAGTGATCCCCTCAGCCTGAGTGGCTCATGAGTGGCCTCTTGTCCCTGTGCCACCATGGCAGCCACTCAAAGAGGGAAGGCGGGAGAAGTTATGGCATCAGGCATTTTGGATAGCTTCAGCTGCCCACTTACATAATTTCTTGGACCAAGTGTAGAGGAAGTGTGGCTTTACCTATTACCTATTACCATGCTCCCTAGAAGATGGAGGTGTGCAGTGGAAAACAACTGTTTCTAAGGCAAGCATAGGGCATTTGTACAGCAGCTGTCTGAGACTCGGCTAGCAGAAGACATGGCTGAAATTACCAGCTCCACTAAATGTCAAAGAGCTGCCCTTGTTTGGATTGGACTAGACTGCACTGCGAGTGATACATTGAGCAAGACCAAAACAGCTTCATGGCACTAAATGTATTCCAAGCATCTGTGCCGTGCCTACATGACACCAGATAAGCTGCTGTCCCAGTCTAGCAGATACGTAGAAAACTGCGTTTTCAAGGAAAAAGACCATGAAACTATGGGCAAATTCCCTTTGTAGACTGAGAGTCATGATGGGTGAACTGTGACTGCTAGAGCAGAAGGTGCTGCCCATCAAGGCATAAGAGCACTGGCAGAGCTGTACAAACCTAAGCCTGAAGGAGGATGGAGGTCTCTAAAAGCATGTTGAGATACGGAAGGAGGAAATGGAAAAGCAGAGCGTCGCACATCAAATGAGAGGTGTCAGTCTGCATCAGAAATGCTTAGGCAGCATTTTGGCATGCTGAGAAACATTGGTTGATCATCAAAACTGCTTGCCCCACTTTGCACAGCACCTGCGTAGTATTTAACAGGTTTGCTAAAACCTACAGTGCAGGGGTAACAGTGATTGTTTTAAAAAGATCAGAGAAATCTGGTTATCTCAGAATACAATCTTCCACAAAGGAGCTGAGACACTTCTGCAGTAGACCTGACCCACTGTTTGACCTGACCCCAGCCAAAGAATTCCTTAATGTATTAATAGGAGAAGCTGGTGGTAAAAATGAATTAAAAACATATTGTAGTGAACTTTGTTCTTGCCTAAGAAACTGATGCAGAGTGGAACCTTGGGCATTATGGGGATAAGTAGCTCATAGTGGAGTCTGGAGAGACTTAACCTCTGGATATCATAGAACTGGGTGCTTTTGGGGGAATTGGCAAAACCAGGAGCACATGGGTGCTTTTGGGGAAGGGAGTGGCTATGAGGACAAGCAGGGGTTTGGTCACAAAAGCTCATGAAAGTGGTAGTGACTCTGTGCGTGTTAGATATTTGTCTAGGGGGAGCTGGGCAGGTGGGATGGAGAGGGGACCTTGCAAGCTCCTGGAAGGATGCCCTGACCCTGAGCTTGGCATTACCCCATGCAGCCATCCAGCAGCACTTGCCCCCTGTTTCTCTTGCAATGTGCAGACAGGTTTTTCTCAGCACTGCCCTCCTCACTGCCTGGTGAATTGGCCTAGGGGCTAGCAAACACAGGGGTGTGCAGGGCAAAAAGCATCTTGTTGGGAAGGCACACCACCTCCAAAGCTGAGAGACTTGGAGAGGGTTGCTTCTGAGTGAGGGGAGACAGTATTAATTTTTTCTCCTTAACCTAAAATTCAGTCCCATTTGCGTTAAGCCTTTCTTGCCAGCTGCTGCCAGCAGGACTCTCCCAGACCCTGGCATGGCAAGGCTATGACCATCCTGCTGCCCCAGCAGCCTGCTGGTCTTTACACCTTCCCCTGTTGTTTGTGCTTGGAGCCAGCCCTTGCAGAGTCAGCACATCAAGGGAACAGCGTGTCTCTTAATGACAGTGCTCTGCCCCCTCTTCCAGCTCCCTTCTGAAAACCCCAGCTCCCTTTTGCTCGTTTGATTTAACAGTTGCTGAACTGCCTTGGTCTCTAGCCATGCTTGGCTGTGCTCAGCCATGTGGCTATGAGGAATGAACAGCAGGGATTAATTTGGCTACAGGCTAATTTTGATGTATTTTAGGTCAGGCAGAAGCACAAACCTCATTCTTCTTTCTCGTCCTCAGATGCCTACACAAAGACAGAGGTGATCTACACCTGGACACTGGGGAAGGATAAATCAGTGGAAGTAGCGAAGGGTGGATCTCGCCTGAACCAGTATGACCTGCTGGGCCATGTTGTTGGGACAGAAATGGTTCGATCCAGCACAGGTACTTGTGGGACCACAATGAAATGCATGGGCTGAACATAGTTAGATGATATGGACCCATAAGCCTCGAATGTCACGATTTGGCATAATTGTAGAGTCAGTACCTGCGGGCAGTGAGAGCCGTGGTGCCTCCCAAACCATGTGTTTTTGGAGAATATGTGTGGGGACATCTGGAACAGTCACCAAGAGGCTTTTAGTGGTTTCCAACAACAAAGCTTTAACACTCATACTTTCTAGAAAACTGATTTCAAGCATCTAAAAACAATCCCTTATGTGGAAAAGCTGCCTAGCCTTGCCCAGCTTGTTCTTGGTTCTGTGGGTTCATTTGTCTTGGATCCCTTTCTAGTCCCTCAGGAGAGCACTGCGGGCAGGGGAGGTGAATGCAACATAATGTTCAGTGTGGTTTTCACTGCATCTGCTTACAGAAATATTATCATAGCTAATAAAAGATTATCCCAAACAAATGTTTCCTCTGATTAATGACTAATATTAATCATCTTTCTCTCCCATCTGCTGCTCCTCCCTTCCCCTCTGAATCCAGGTACTGATAGCTTCTGTTATCTCATGTGTGTGTCTCATCTTTCTTTCTTCTTTTCTTTTTTTTTTCTTCTCTATGCATCAGTAGTGTTCTCATTTGACGATATTTCCTCTCTAGTGCACTTGATTTTAATAGTGTCTGTCTGTAACAACTCATATCAGCTCCCTTGGGGAAATGTGGGGAGTCCAGGGAACTAAATGTCATAATATCTGGCCCATCTCTCTACTTAAGTTGTAGTAAAATGTACAGATGAATAACCTGAAGTGGCAAGAAAGCTGCTAAAGGCTCCTGTGTGTAATGACTTAGCAGAGCCAGGCTCAAAACAAAAAGGCACAATAATCCCACAAAATATCCAGAGCTATGAGTGGAAGAATAGGGCATTGAGGGAAAATAGGGACAGCTGCTTCTTTGGTTTACAGCCCAGAACTTTAATGACAGAACTTGCCCTGATTTTTTAAATGGTTACAGTGAGGAAGGGTGGAATATTTTCAGGATTGTCAGAGAAGATAAAATCCTTTGTCTGAAATCGTACTATTAGAATGTCTCTGAATCACTGTAAGCGTCTCTCTAGACTTAAGGGATTTTGCCCACCATGTGGCTCCCTGGGCTGGAGAAGGAAAGGGATGGGAGCTGGGTCGGGAGAGACCCACAAAGGCTTCTCATACCTGAAGCAAAGTGCCTGGTTGTTTATTTGCATTGATTTGCCTTTGTCCCACACCCATTTTGTACTGAATTAAAGAAGTCTCCAGAGAAGCATTTTGAAAGGATGACTGCTATGTGGAAGTCACCCAGGCTACACTGGGGCATGTACGTGGCATGGCATGGCAGTTGTGTGTGCGTGTGCAAGACGTGCAAAGTCAGTGCCACCAGTGTGCTGCAGTACACATCCCTCCTTCACACAGCTTTCAGGGTGGCCTACACTGTAAGATACCAGGGTGTGCCAGCCACTAACAATATCACACGCACCCTGAAATTTAATTTAAGAACTTGAAAGTTTATTCAGGACAGGATCTTTAGCGCTTTAGAGATGGATTGGTGGTCAGCTGGCCTCATCCTGGAAAGCACTGGCAGCTGAACACCTCTAACCGGCTGTCTCTGCAGGGGAGTATGTCGTCATGACCACACACTTCCATCTGAAGAGGAAGATTGGGTACTTCGTGATCCAGACCTACCTGCCCTGCATTATGACAGTCATCCTGTCCCAGGTCTCCTTCTGGCTTAACAGGGAGTCTGTTCCTGCCCGAACAGTTTTTGGTGAGTCTGGGAGCACGGGGACACGGGGTTGGGGAAGAAAGGCACGGTGAATGGTGGGAAGCAGACTGAGCATCACAGCTGGTGTTCTCCAGGCCTTGACTGGCATCAGTGAAACTGCTGGCCATTTCCCAGAACAGCTTTCAGTGTCTTCCCAATGTCTTCCACTGAATCACTGCAAAAAATACTCCTGTCCATGTTTCTGCTACAAGCCAAGCAATAAATATTAACGGTAATCAAGGTATTGATCGTCTAATTATATGCATTTGGCTGTGTCTGCTTATCCATATTGGCTTTTGAGTTAAGGAGAAGATAGGTACACGGGGAGGCATTTAAAGCTCTACCTTTGAAATTGCTGATGTGCCTCTGGTCAGAGCTCCACATAGCAAGTTCCTGGTCTGAGGCAGTATAACTGCATGGCAAATATATTGTTATTTTCTTCAGCCGGTTTCAGATCCTCTCCCCTGAGGAAAAGCGTCAGGCTGGCATTGCACATATATTAATAGCTTTTACAAACATTTAATAATAGAATTGCTTTGTGCTTTCCTGCCGAGACTTTTAGTTCAGGATCTACACACACACATTCACAGTCCAGGTATGATGCTGCAGGATTGTATTTCCTGGAAATAACAGTACCCAGCAGATATGACTTAACGCTGGACAAAAATCAACAAGTAGAGAGGAGATACATGATAGCACCTGCTCATGTTTATGAATAAGTGTTGTGGTTTCAAAGATCATGAATTGCTTTCTCTGTAGCAAAAGTCATGATAAAACTACTCCTGCAAACCCAACAAGGCTGATGTCCTCCTTTCAGGACCCTCTCCACAGGGCTGGACCTTGCTCCTGTGCTGTGAACTGGAAGGGATGCAGGGATGGTCACAGGTGCACTCTGCTAAATGAATTAGGAGGGAATCATTATGGGTTTTGTGTTCACTGGGGCTTATGAAATGCCAGTCATGAACAAGCTTTAAAATCTGCAGCTGACCCCAGCTTTTCCCCATTAGCACTGTGCTGCCTCCCTTTTCCCCAGTGATGTAAATCCCAGCACTATCCGCTGGCTCGAGTGCAGCTGCGGGGAGGTGGGTGGTTAGTAGGACCAAACTGGTTTGTGTGATCCAGACTGCAATAGCTGCACTGACCAGTGGCAATGCAAAAAAAGAGGGAATATGGCCCCTTAACACTCTTTTTTTGTGTGTTTTCATCTAGAAGAAAGGAAAAGTGGTGGTGGTGGTGGGTGCTCAGGGAGAAATCTTGTGGAAAATACGACCAGTTCATACATATTGAGAGTCGTCAATGAACTTTCCCCACTTATCTATCTGTGAATCTTTTGCAACTAAACCTCAGAGTGCACACCCAGACCCCATGTCTGTCCCTGCCCCAGGTGGACTCTGCATCACTTCTGGAGTGTTTCTGCTTTCCCAGCACTGCAGGAGAACCTTACTCTGAGGATATTTGATTCCCCCCTATGCTACCCTGCAATTGTAATTAGACAGGTTTCCTTGAGCAGCTCAGACCGAGCAGGAAAGAGCTAACTGAAAAATTAAAACCTACTTTTATGAAAAATGTCTTTGCTCCCAAATTGCCTTGCTTTCCCATTAAGAAAATAATGAGAACTCAAATTGTTTATTCTTTTTATTTTTTTACCCCTCAGAATGTATTGTCAACAATATTACTGAAACTCTGCAATTACCAGGAGTATGGCTTAAGGGAAGTGAAAATTAGTCAATATTTTCATAATGATTTTCATGCTTTTTTAATTGAAAAACACATTATTGGGGAAAATGGATAGCAACGGTTGCTTACTTTAATGAAAAAAGCGACAGATCTTTTTTTTAAGATAAATGATAGTGACACCCATTCTGGTAGCTTAGGCCACTGAAGATTGCCTGGCAGTGCCAACAGAACACAGGATCCCAGGTGTCCATCTGTGCAGGTCACAAGACACTTTCCAAAATACTGAGAGAACCATGCTGGATGAATCACCAGTTTGGAGTCTTCTGTGAAGCCCCCAACCACCTAACAATCCTTTTCACTTATTGCAAAAGTAACTAGAGGCTTCTCCGTGACATAGTCTGCGTGAGGGTCCTGGGTATTTCATCATGCAACTTACCCTGCTAGCAGGAATTGAAAATGGGTGCCTACCTATGAGCTAGGACTCTTTTATGGTGAGCGGAGATCTAGTCAAAGGAGTTTGGGGAAGATTAATCTCATCCTAATGCATATGTTTGCCATTGATTATATAAACTGGAGATATCAAAACTGAACCAAGAAAAGCCCCGAGCAACCTGAAGCTAACCCTGATTCAAGCAGGGATCAGACAGGTCTGAATGGTTTTGTTATTTTATGAGTTGCACTACGGACTTGTGCTGGGTAAGGCTCCCTTAATTACAGTGGGAATGTGGGCCATATGGCTCAGAGGATAGCTGCTAAATTTACATGATGGAAATGCCGGCCGTGCGGTTGGACGAGAAACTGGGTGGGTATGATTGTGTGGTCTCAAACCATCTTTGTCTCCTGCTGTGTTTCCACAGGTGTCACCACCGTCCTCACCATGACCACACTAAGTATCAGCGCAAGAAACTCGTTACCTAAAGTGGCGTACGCGACGGCCATGGACTGGTTCATAGCCGTCTGTTATGCCTTTGTGTTTTCTGCGCTGATCGAATTTGCCACTGTCAACTACTTCACCAAGCGCAGCTGGGCTTGGGATGGCAAGAAGGTGCTGGAAGCCCAAGAGATGAAGGTCAGCCCTGTGGCCAAGGCCAGGGATGAGGGGGTGGTGAAGAAACGCTACACAAGAGAGCTGCACTGGGGCCAGGAGTGGGTAACATGCAGCCCCACAGCACTCCGAGAGGCTGGATGCTACTTACTGGGGTCCTCAGCTCAGGTCTCAACTGGAGCGGTTCTTGTAGACAGAGGGAGGAAGGGCTTGAAGGGCTGGTCATTGTGCTTAGCTGGAGAAAACACCCAGGCATGACTGCTCACTTTTCCCTCTGTCCTTCTGCATGACTGTTTGCCAGTGGAAAAATGAATGTGCGCATGTTTTGATCTTGCTTCACTGGTGGTCTCCTCTCTTATTTCTTCTTCCTTCAATACATGAATGCCCCTCTCTGTGTTGCCGCCATGCTACACAAACCCAAATATGCCATAGGATGCCAGCCTCACCAGTGGAGACAGTCCCACTCTGCTGTGTCCCCTGCGGCTGCTATCCCTGACTGTAGGTATTCCCTGGCACAGGCAAGCATAGTACAGCCATCGGGAGATCCAATGTTCATGCTGTTCCCTACATCTGCCAGCAGCTGCTGCTTTGTAAGCTTGGGCAAAGAGAGTGGGTGGGAAGCAAGCTATCAGAAATGGCAACTGGCAGTAAATTAGTGCCTGGCATCACCCATGTTTTCCCTTCTCACTCAGGATCAGCCTCTCTATCAGCTTCCTTCCTGACAGCTACCACTAACCCTGCTCGTGCCCCCTCCCTCCTAACTGATTTAATCTTGGCAGTGCAGAGAAATCGCTTACTGTAGCATGCTGCTTATATTTATTGAATCAATTTGAAAATCAGCTTTGTCCTTGTTCTTGGTTCTGGAGACTTTATATTTCTTTCCTTTGCATTTTAATGTGTTGCTTGAAATTGTTGTGGGGCTGTATGAAAATACCTGGCAAAACTGCAGCAGCTTTTGGGAAGACAAAAGCCAGTCGTCTTTCTGGTATGGAGGTCAAAGCAGGAGAAGAGAAGCTTTATGGAGAACCACAGCCTTCACTGGGTGTTGAATGCCTCTCTCCTGTGTTTCTTGGACTCTATCTGTTTGCTTTTGCAGCTGTTGTCTGAGGAACAAACTCATTGTAGAAAAGCTCCAAAGGAGACTCAGTTGATGGTCTTCCACTTCCACCGTGAACAATAATGCTAATCTGGCCTCTAGAGATCAGAGAAGCCTTTCCTGGGTCATTGGCATGAGCAAAAGATTAGAACAAGTCCTCAAAGCAACCACATCCCTTTCAGGGATGGGCAAATCAGTACAAAGTCAGGATTCACACAGCCTTGGGCACAACCAAAAAAGCAGCAAAGGCTCAAAAGCTTCAGTTTGTCATAGAAGAAGCATGCTCCTTAATTTATTCATTGACCCAGCACTGCAAGACTAACACCATGCAGAATGTTTGTGCACGTGGTAATCAAACAAGAAAACAAAGCAAGACTGAGAATGTTTCAGAAGAATTTTTCTTTGTGAGTTTGCTGCAGTTGGTATCACGCTGCAGAATCAGGAAGGACTCCAAATTTGTAGATGCTTTTTCAAGCCAACCCTGATCTTTTTCTTGGATGGTTAACCCACTCCTGGTGTCTGTTATACAGAGAGCTCCCTGGAGAGTGGTGGGCTTTCAGGGAGCTTGGGAATATGATGTGTCACTTTATTTGCTTTTCATCTTTATTCTATTGAATATTTCCAAGCAGTGAATTTTCTACGCAATGAAGGTGCCTCATTGGCTCAGTTTCAGCGTTTAATTAGCTCTTCTTGAAACAACTGACAAGCCAAGTATTTGAAATCACAAAAGAAAGAGGAGACAGAAGAATAACTATTGGCATTTTAAAGTGTTTGTACCAGGAGTAAAACTACTAGTGACAAGCCCAAGATGAGCCCTGGTCTCTGGAGAGTTTCCCCCCAACCAAAAAGAATGCTCTTTATTGATGTGATGGCAAGGATCCTCACTCCAGGTTTGATTGTTTCCTTGCATGAACATGAAAAAAAAATCAATAAGCATCAGCCCTCACCTCAAATGTAGGCAGCAGCAATGCTTCCCATCCCATTTGAAGGAAATCACTACCTTGCAAAAGCTGCTCTCGGCGTGTTCAGTCTCTCAGGAATGGTTTCATTCTTTCTTTCTCTCCTTCAGCCAAGCAGTCGGTGAAGAGAGGAACAGAGCATTTTTTTTCAAGTAGAATCTAACATAGCTGATCTTGGTGAATTGCTGATCTCTGCATCATAAATGATCATGATGGTGTTCCAGCTAAAGCCACAGCTGGGTTCTGGTTCTAGCAGGGAGCTACTCTGCATGTTCTCCTCTAATGAAAGTCAAGCACACATCACCACAAATGTCACCAAAAACTCCCTTTAGCACACTCTCTGATGATTTGACTAATACATCTCGGATCCAAAGATTACTATCACCAGTAACTGCCAGTTGTGGATGAAGGATTTCCTCTCTTTGTATAGCAGAGTAGCTGCAACCAACTTAGAGGTGCAGGTGGAATCGGAGAGACGTATCTGGATCCAATGTGGAAAACTTGTTAATAAAGATGATTTTTTAAAAAACATCATCAGGAGCAAGGTGTGAGATGGCAGTAGCTAGGGAGGAGAGAGAGGGCCGAGAGATTGAAAGATCAGTGGTTTCAGTAGCCAGTAAAACTCCGTATCTCCAGCATCCTCAAAATATCCCATTAAAAGGATCTACTTCAGGACTGAAGGGCTGTGTCTGAACAGCATGAGAGTAAATGCATCCCATCCATCCCAGCCATAGGGATGACCATCTCTGGGGCCAACAAGGTCACTTCCTGAAGGGTTGTTACAGTGAGGTCTGGAGACAGAACCATTAAGGGTGATTTCAACACCGGGAAACTAAAGAAGTCTGCTAGGATGACATTTACCAGGGAGTTCCCTACAGAAAAAAAAAAAAAAAAAGAAAAAAGTGGTGTCTGTTCCTCAGGATGGGAGATGCTTTAGATCTTTGGATGATGCTTACTTAAACCCACTTCTGCCTGTAACACTGTGTCTATGCACATAATCTGATTTAACTCTGTATCTGTGCTTGTATGACATTGCCCTGAAGTCCTAGATGGCAAGAAGCCACAAACAGAACACAAGTAGCTGCAGTCAAACACTTGGGAACAAGGAAGAACACACTTTGGATTGAGGAATACTCCAGGACTTTTATCCTTCTCATCCTTAATAATCCTGTAGTGCGTGGTGAGAAGGTTAAGTCCAGGATCTTTATGTACTTTTCATATGTCTCTTCACTAAGAGAAGGACACTAAAATGCATCCTCCAAACCCCTCTATTGATATGATCATCGTGGATTTCCTTCTAGTATTTTGGAAGTGATGGGTATGCTCACCATATGCACTAGGTGCTTTTTCCACTGACAATAATTTATATTCTCAGCATCTTCACTAGAGTCCATATATTGTTCTTCAATCACATTTCACCCTCTTTCTCTCAACATTATCTTCCTGGTGTTAAGCTGATTATTGTCTCCATCCATCCTCTGAGTCTTTGTCTGGTGATCTGGGCAGCATAAGATCATTGGGCTCAGTCCCACATAATCTAAAGTAAGAAAGGAGAGGGATGAGTGATGCCAAAGGTTACACCAGTAGCTGACAGTAAACTGGCATTGCCTTAGCCTGCTTATTAGTGCAAGATTGCATTGTTCAGAGTCTTTGGCTCTGCTCAGGGTACAGGCATCTCAGTGTAAAACAATTTGCTGCTATTCTCTGATAGGATCAAGTCTCTGGCACGTTGCAGAGGGGAACTTTGGCTGGCATGAGGAAGGAGTGACATGTTTGCTGGAGCAGCATCTGTAGTTGCTGGGCTTTAAAGTATAGGACATAAGTATGACAAAGACTAGAGCTGCTTGGAGGTCATTAAAGTGACTTTTCTCTAGAATGGCAAGTTGTAGATACCTTGCATTTCTCTAGTACTGCAAATATTAGTGATGGTGACCCTCAAAGTGACCTGTCCGAGGGACAGTGATTTCAACCCAATTTTCTAGCCAAAGAAGAGGTGCACAGAACTAAATCTCCAGAAGATCGTAGGCAGAACCAGTAGTTCCCATAATTTAGAGGTTCAGCCATTATCTCCTCAACAGAGAGGCCTGAAGACCAGAATATTTAACAAAAATACTACTATTTTCCAGTATGAGTGTTGTGGAAGAACTTGTCAGACTGCAATATACAGGGAACATATTTATCTCTAAACCAGCTTTCACAGCTTTTCCCTCGGGAGAGCAGCACACGGACAGCTTTGTGCACTGGTTCAGTTTCCCTGTGCCCAAATTGGGCCATAAATGCAGGAATTGCTTTGCAACGGAGATGTTTAAATAGGACAAGTTTTCAAAGAAACTGTGGGGTTTCCTCCTGCATTCCCATTCTTTCCTTCTGTTTCCATGTGATGTGAAGCTCCTCAAGATAAAGGTACAGGAGGAAGACTGGGGGCTACTTTGCAACTGACATCAATAAGCACATTTTGCTATGTTAGATTGTGAAAATCTTACTTGAATCACTTATTTATAAAGCACAGTCTGGTAAATTGCAGGCTAAACCATTTCTTGTGAAACAGAATCATAGCTTGTCCTGAGTTGGAAGGGATGCACAACAGAGCCCACCCAGAGCACACACATGTGCCTTGGTGTAGGCAGTGTGCCTTCTCCCAGAGACTGCCTGGGCTCCGAGCTCTAATCAGGGCAGAAGACTCCATAGGCAGCTGGAAAAAGCCATTGGCTGTGGGCTCCGAAACCTCTGCACTACCTGAACAACCTGATCTGAGATCCAGGGAAGCCCAAGATGGTGCTTGGGAGCTCTGAATCACACTAATAGGAGCAGTAGCTTACTATCACCAGCCACAGCATCCATATTTGCCTGATTTCCCTCTGTTTCAGCCTACTGTTTTCAAATGCCTTTGGACAGGCAAGACGGATCCACTTTCCAAGCTGTGGGACAGAAAAGCTAGCTATGATGAAAGTATCACATTACTTGTAGTCATCTTATTCCTATAACGAATAATGTGACTGATTAATACTAAAATAATCACAGTACACTTCAAATTACACTCTCTGAACAACAATCTGGTTTTCATTACATTACTGATTATTAATTATTTTGTTACCTCCTGTAGCTGTGTTAATAAGTAATCATAATTAAGCATATTTAAATGTTTTAGAAGGTGAAACATGTTTAGTACTTTATTTGCTTCTTGTCAGCTCTTTAGCAGGATAAGTTCACCAAGGGGGTACAAGTTAACATGGCTCTAATGATTGCAGAAATCAGTCGCTCAGTTAATCGTTAAAGATCATAACACCCTCTCCTATAAAAGACTGTGAATGTGGTCTGATCAGTCGTTTACTCTGATTTGGAGTCTGAAGTCATTTAGACCTCCTTCTAACAACAAGTTAATTTCTGTAATTGCTGGTATTACAAGGAGGCCATGATGTTATTGGAGAGGGGTTTAAAGGTTGCACAGAAGCCTGCTTTCATTGTCCCTCTGAAAATCACTGTGGAAATTTCATTTCCTAAGGTAAGCAGAAATATCCGTGATGACTGTGGACATTTAAAACGGAAGTACCGCATGGAAGCTGAAGCCCATGGAGTATCTCTGCAGAGCAGGCTGAGTGAATCTGGCCTTTCCAGTGACAATTCCCAGGCTAGGGTGGGGAGATGAACAGGTCCTGTTGGCTGCACACTCTCCCCTTCTCCTGGTGGTCACTTTGTACATGTTTTCCTCACATGTACATGTAAGACTGTGGCAAGAACCTCTGCAAAATACCAAGATGAGCCTTACCTTGTGTTTCAGTTGCTTTTGAATAGAAAATTAAATCCAGGTTCACATCTGGTTCTAAGTTTAGATACTAGATTCCCACCATGAGTCCTTTCTGTGTCTAATGCTGGCTCTTGGTGTAATCACAGTGGACACGGCATGGAGTACACGAGTGCTGGGACATGTAGGGTACCTGATGTCTGCATGTAATTTTCGTTCAGTGGACTTCTCCTGGTAGACTTGGATTGCTTTATACAATGTGGTCTACGATGGAGCTGATCTCAGATCCCTGACAGCAACAGGAAGCTCCCTGGAGTGGAGGCAACACCTGTCATGACTTTCTAGCTCCTTCTTCCTGTCCACTCATCTTCATTAATATCTGAACTTTCTGTCTTCAGCATCTTCTATCATTCCTCAGTACACCATGTTTGACCTAATTGCCTCCTGCCATTTGCTATGCAAGCTCTCCTCCCTTCAGCCTGGACAGCATGGCTGTCCCTGGAACCTTGTTGGGAGGGGTGTACTTATCTCCCTTGCTTTGCAGCAACCCGTAGAAATGAAGGCAAAATGAAAGGCTTCCCGCTGCCCTATAATATTGTGTTGAGCAATCCTGAAATGCAGGACTAGTGCAAACGTCTTCCATTCCTTCTGTGTCTTACCTGGGTAGGTCATGAGGTGCTCTGAAGGGTTTCAGAAGGATTTTGGACATCATGATATTAAATTGTGAGGTATTCCTGTGCGATATTCTGGGCACTGAGGCAGTGTATGAGATGATCTTATAATATGTTGAAACAATTTTGCAATGCTGTCACTCACATTCTTAAAACCACTGGATTTCTGCTACCAAAAAAAAAATCAGAACTGTAATTGTCTATGATGTCTCCTCCTCTCAGCTGACCCAGGAAGCAGGCCAGCAAAGCAGAAAATCAAGTTCTTCCCCCAGAATGACCACATGGGTCATTCTTTCCTAAAGACTACGTTCCTGCATCATCTCTCTATGACTGAACCTTATGTGCAGCAGATAACACCGTCCAGCTGAGAGAGAAAACAGGGAGTGTGTATGGTTTGAGCTGGCATTCACTTATAGTGACCTGACAGTATGCAACGTAGACCTGGCAGCCTTGGCCAACCAAGGAGCCACCTGTCTGGGGAGCTACTGCTTGAGAGCAGCTGCACGCACCTCTTTATACCACTACTCTGATCTAAGGAGCTGCAAGGGGCTATAAACCCCTATGTGGCTTCAGTTATTTGACTTGCAGCAGCACCTAGCTGCCAGGCCACAACGTCTTGGTGCTACACGCTGCATGCCAGGCGTACACGGAGTAACTGATCCACGCTAGTCCAGCACGTCCTTCTGCTCCAGCAGCCCTCAAGTGGCAGATGTCATGGGTTCTGGCCAGCTTCTCATCACATCTTCCTTCCCTTCCACAATGATTGCTTCTTGGTTTTTTGCTCCTCACACCCTTTTCCATCTTCTCATCCAGGCAAGCAGGTAAACTCAGAGGACAAAATGTTCTCCATTCAATTGTACAGTCACTTCATCTCTATTATGTTTTTTTCTTCCACCTTCCCTAGAAAAAAGAGCCAGTGGCACTAGCGAAGAAAACCAACAATACCTACAACATTGTTGGCACCACGTATGCCCTCAACATTGCCAAGGACCCCGGCCTGCCCACCATCTCCAAGAGTGCTGCTGCCACTGCTACTGCCACCAACGTACTCCCCAAGATGCCCCGCATAGAGGAGAAGCTCCCAGAGAGTAAGAAGACATACAACAGTGTCAGCAAGGTAGACAAGATGTCCCGCATTGTCTTTCCAGTCCTATTTGCCATTTTCAACTTAGTCTACTGGGCCACATACGTAAACCGAGAGTCAGCTATCAAGGGAATGATCCCCAAACAATAAAACCAGTCACACAAACCTTCCATCAGTGAGCACCATTCAGGCAGGAATTCTCCAGGGCTTTCTTCTTTCCTGTTTTGTTTAATTACTATTGTTTATTTGCTATTATTATTATTATTACTACTAGAACATTCTTTTATAATGTAAACAAAACTGGTATTTTAATTTAATCCCGTATACTTTAGTTTCATTTTAGTTTGTCTCTGATGACGAAAGGAAGTAAAAATGGATCATATCAAGTTGTGCCTCTAACATTGTGAGTCTGGTGTCCCTCATCTGTGCAAGTCACCCTGTACTTCCATCTCTCCTCCTCCACCTCCTGTCATTCCCACAATCTGCATGCCACTGTCATTTCACAGTCCACTCTGCTTGGGGCTGCTGTTGTGGTCTGCTCCCCTCCTTCTCTTGTATGATAGACTGCCTGTCTCAGTTTAAAGGAAAACTAAGATGAAACCACCATGACCTTTTAAATTAAGAGATTTTAATCAGGAAAAAAATGTACAGAGAAGGATAACAGTTGTTAACTATAAATATATATATATATAACGAAAACCAGAACAGGACACACAACACCACCATAACCAAAACCTTTAAATGAATTAACTTCTATCCCTGCTCCTTTCGGTGCAGTTATGTTTATGGACTGCAGGATGCAATGTTGCCCTCTCCTTGTCCTTTTGTATGAAAGCATTGTGGGGGGAAAGGGGGTGGGGAGTAGGGTAGCAACTCTTCTGCGGGGAATGTTGGCCCCCAGGGAGTCTGCAGTAATTCTAGGTACTCATGATTGCTCTCTCTCTGAAGGACAGCACAGGGCGCACGGAGTTGGGGGCTAAGCCAGGAGAGCTCTCTCCAAGATTCCTCCACCAGCCCAGCAAAAGGGTGGCTCCTGCTCCCAGCAGCTGCCGAGCAGAAAAGTGGCACCAACTGGAAAAACCTCTTGCCCCCCTCCCCCTTCACCTCCACCCAGACACCAAACTGGAACTCAGAATAATCAACCACCCCCCTGCCACCTGTCCTGGCTCCTGAACCCCCCTGTGTTGGCAAGGGAGAGAAAAATTCTCTGAAAGATTTTGAAACTATAACACTGGTGAAAGTATAACTGGTGAATGCTCTGAGTGGCTCAAGGATGTGGAGGCCTCCAGAGTCAGTCAGTCAGCCGGGCTGCTTTTCGGTGCCTGGCACCCTGTGCTGTGTGGTTCTCCCTGGCCTGTGGATGCAGATGAGCTGATCGGTTGAGGGAGCAGTGTGGCATGGGCCAGTTTTTAGCCCAGTGCCTGCTGGGGCTAAACCCACCACTGCTGTGGTCAGTGGAGCCATTGTGGTGGTGGAACAGGATGGCAGCATCTTGTAGGAATCTACAGGGTTTCTTCCTCTCTGTCTTCACCAAACTCAGCTGCTGTTTTTCTCCATGTCTCTCCTATACAAGAATGGGTGAGAAAGGTCTTGTCTGTCTGCCATCCTGCACTCTTGGGGCAATTCGTGTTAGAGGGTAGGTTGGTTTTCTTAGGGTCAGGAAGTCAAAACAGGAGTTTTATAATGCTTTGGAAGACATAGTAGCTGTGAGGCTACACACATTCAGCATCAGGACTGGAAGCTGTAGTTCAAGTTCAGGTAGATGGTTTATCACTTTGTCTTGGACTCATCCACTTATCCTCCTTAGCATCTTCTCTCTGTCCCAGCCCCTTCTTACAGCTCCCCATTCCCTCTACTCAGCAGCCCTCAGTACAATCTCACTCCTTATAGATGGATTTAGGCAGAGAAGCCCCTGCCTCTCAGGCAAGCCTCACTGATGGAGAGGAGCGCAGCCCAGGGAAGTTCAGCTCAGGGATCATCCCTGATTTGGTGCACCAGAGCAAGTGATGTTGGTTCAAGCCAGCTTGGGTGCAGGCAGTTTCCTGTGGGACACACTAGGAGCCACCCTGCCACCCGTGGAGGTGAGTGAGGGGACACTCAGTCCCCAAGTACCTTCCTGCCCCAGGAACACATGCAGCTGACCATCCTTAGCACCATGGGATAACAGCAGAAGGGGCTCTTTGAAACAGCAGGGTTGTACTGCTGTCCCAGAGAGCCATGTGAGCCAGGTGCCATCCCTCAAAGCCAGGAGGTAAGACCCTACTCTAACATCTGCACATTCTTGCCCTTCAGTGCCTTGTAGAGAGGCTTTTTCTCCCTTCCCAGCCACCGCAGTCAAGGACTCAAACCAGTGGTTCTCCCCAGCAGAAGCACAAGGTGGTGGTATCCAAACCATCTGTCCCCCCTCCCTGGAGCCTGGATCCAGGGACACACTGTCCTGCTACAGTGAGATCTCATCCCCAGCCCATGGGCAGCACTCATCCTGCCAGCAGCCCTGCTCCCAGGGTGGGATGCATCCCTCTTCCCAGGCCTGCCTCTGGCTGCCCCCCCGAGCTGCCCCCAGCATGTTCTGAGCACCTGCAGCCAGACCAAGGCGCCAGCAGCCCCGAGGTGATCTCTTCAGCATTGCTTTGAGCCACTGTGCTGAGCTCAGTTCCCCCCTGCCTGTGAAGAAGCGGGGCTGAGGACAAAGCACAGAACTTGCCCCACCTGGAATATCCATGGGGATGGCAGGACAGAGAGGAAGGCCTGGGCGCTTTGTCCTGCAGCATGGGTGGCATTGGTGTGTGTCCTGCCCATCTCTTACCAATCTTGCTGGCTCAACAGCAGTGCAGTCGGTGCCTCTGCCTACAGCTGCAAGCAAGGAGAGGCGCTCGCAGACATTTAGGTCAGCTCCCAGTCCATTCAGTCCCCGAGCACATCCGTCACAGCAGGCAGCACTGGGCAAGAGGTGACAGCCCCCTGCAAGACTATGCTAAGGAAACCAGCTCTCTCCCTATTCTCCCCCTTGGCATCTGCACCCCAAGACTACCCATGACGTTTCTACAGTGCCTTTCATCCCCAAGAGCTCCCTGCTTGTGATGAGGAGGGAAAAAAGCCTGGGAGCTCTCCACCTTTGCACCCAGCATCAGGCTGGAGGAGCAGAGGAAGCGTGCACCGTCCCCAGTCCTTCTTGCTCGGCAGGAGGGACATCCCACCTGCTTTTGCACCCGGGGCACCCAGTTCCTCCTGGCACTGGCCGCCTGCTGCCGTTGCAGCCACCCTGCTCCAAGAGCCCGCCTGCCCCAGCACCGCCTTCTACCTCTCCCCTGTGCTCCCTCCATGTCAGCACCATCCCCTCCAGCAGTGAGTGCCGTTACTGCCACCCTTCTGCTCTCCAGGCTTTCTGTCGGGAAGTGCTACATTAACCGGCCGGGAGGCTGTTTGTTTTAGAAAGTACTTGGATGTCATTTTCTTAAATAAGCTAGATGAAGTGTATCTCATAAAACATTCATGTCACTATAATACTCAGGCCTAAGTGAATGGAATAGAAACCCTATAAAAAGCAAAACAAACAATAAAATGGTAACAAAGAGTATATTGTGTTTACTAACAGAATTACATCAAAAGCAAGTTTAAATACAGGATCCAGTGACTTAGCTAACTTGAGCTGGCCCCAGTGATGGGCATTCCTCAAAATCCCCTCTGCGCCGAGGGCCATGTCCTACTGCACATCGTACCTGTTTCTGTGTCAGTCGGTGCCTGCTTTGTAGAGCTCTCCATAAATTGTCAGGTCTTGCTGTTGGCTTCTCAGCAGCCCGAGCATCTGCAGGCGCTGCCTTTGCTACCTGCCTGGGGCCACACAGGCTCAGTGCCGCTGAGTGATACTCAAGGTGCTGGAGCTGGACCTCTCTGCAGTGACAGGCACGGCACTGGGCCCACATCTGGGCTTCCTGCCTTGCTGCAGGTGATCTGATCTGTCTCACCAGACTGTTCTGGTGAACTTCCTGTCTGTCTCTTCCCCCAGACTTTCCCTTCCTGTGACATCAAGACTCCTGCCCCCCCCCCAGGACACAGCCCACAGCCCACCAATCTGGCTTGCCAGTGACACCTGTCTGCTGGCTCATATTTGCTCTTCCTGACTCCAAAAACTTTGTACTCTGCCTGATAAAAGGCTGCTTTCCTGGATCTGTGTTAGCGTGCCTTGAAAGCCAAGTCTATTCCCACCAAAGCCTGGCACTGGCTCTGAGTCTTTTTGCCAGCTGGATACAGAAATACCGGCATCCTTTGGTTAAAGACAACAAACCAAAGAGGATTTGCAGTTTGGCTTCCAAGCAGGGAAGCATTTTGGGAAGATAGTTATAAATAAGTGGTTTAACATCTCCTGCCAGCAGACATCACAGAGAAGATAATGTTCTATTTTTTAAAAATCTGTCAGCAGCTCAAATTGGGGCATTTCCTTCCCAGCTGACACGGGGCTGCTGATGGGGGCTTCTTCTAAGGGCACGCCAGGCCAGAGCTAACCTAGCGTCAGTTAGCTGGGGTTTACTGCTTGCTGCGATAGCGTGTAAGGGCAAGGGGGGCAGCGCATGGTGGCTGCAAGCGCTGTATTAGTGCTGTGACATTTCTGCCAGGTGACATCAGAGGGATGGGGGAGAAGTCATCCCTCAGTGCCAACTGTTCTTCTAAAGGGATGATGGAGTTACTCCCATACAATGTCTGGAAAGCTTCTTGAAGATCACTGAGCAGGATTTGACACCTGAGACAGAGCTTCCTGGTTCTCTTCCGTGCACTGAGTCCAACACAAGCAAAGCTGGCTACACCACTCCCTAGGTTTTACGGACAAGTGCTGTGGCCAACACAGCCCACTCCTGTCCCAATCTCTGCCAGCTCGGAGGCACTGGCAGAGTCCTAGTTTGTTTGCTGTAGGACACCCTCTGTGCAAGCAGACCCCATGCTTGCTGTTCCCAGACACAAGCCATGCATGCAAACGAGGTCATACCAGGCTACCCTGTGGAGAAAAGATAGATTGATTTCTCATGCACTGCCTTGATTTCTTCTGCCCATATCTTGGATTCCTTTCAGCCATCCTTTTGGGGAGGATTGTAGGGCTGCATCACATACTATGAAGGGGGTTCTCTTGCTCCAGATCATGTCACATGGGAAGAACCTTTGTTCTGCTAACAACCTCTCTGAGGCCTTCAGAAACCTGAAGCTGTTTTCTCCCCTGGAAGGTGCTGTAGAAACCACGTCTTTGCAGTTGCTGGGGTAACAGAGTAGATAAGTGCACACTATTGCTAAAGGAAGGATCACGGTCAAAGATGAGTGGCTATTGAGGACAGGTATGACGCTCCCTGAGCTTGGCCGGGCATGGCACGAGCAGGAGAGGACTAGACATGCTAATGCACTCCTTCTACAGTCTTGGTCATGGAGGTGGTGGAGAACTGGTGTGGAGCCATGGTACTGGACTGTCACAGTTTGCAGTACTGGGCCAGGCCTTGCTCCAGACCCTCTTCCCTGAACCATATGCCTGTCTGGGGCCACACTTTAACAACCCAATCAAAAATCTGTGTGGATGTTGCAGACTGGAGAGAAACAATATTTCCCTGATTCTTTGTTGGCTCTTGGGGGCGGGGAGGGCTCAGCCAGGACATGGGGCATATTCATAAAAACGTAAATGTATTAATGTCAAAGTAGGGAGAAAAAACCCCAGTCAATTCACTAATCCACTCTCCATATCAAGCAAAACTACTCCTGAAGGCATTTTTGGAAAGAGGCCACAGCACAGACGAGATTGATGGCTTCCAGTTATAAATATTTACAGTTTGACCTTGTTATTGTTCTGCCAGCCAAAGGTTTTACATATATATGCGTATGTGTATTTACGATCACAAACTCTTCATGTCTAAAAGTCAAACCTCTTTCTCTTTGAAAGAGAAAATGACTACTTTCAGTTATTTTACTTCCCTATCATTCTCTTTGCTAAATCTTCTGGAATGAGATGCATCCCTCTCTGCTGGTCCTCAGATGGCTTTGGGAGGCCCAGAGAACAAAGGGTGCAAAGGAGAAGAGCCTCTCTCCACACTGAGGTCTCAGTGCCAGCTTGTTGGCTGGGCCAAGGTCAATGCTGGCAGCACTGCCCAGCATCTTTCAGGAATACTTAGTCCCAGATGTCATAACTTCTCCAACACAGCCCTCATCCTGCTCTGAACACTAGGATGTTCCCAGGGAGGCAGCATGGATTTTCAACAGCTAAATGCCATAAGCAATTAGACCTCACACCGTAGCCGAGCCAGGCAATGGGTAGATGAGCATTGCAGAGGAGTGTGAGGTCTCCACCCTGAGCCTCCTTCAAGAAGAAGCACAAAACCTAGTGGGATCGATTCCAGCTGTCCCTGTCCAGAGAAACACTGCAGATAGAGGCTGTGCTTCAGCTTGGGGTCTTCTGCAAACAAAGGAAAGTGCTGGCACTTGGACACTGCTTGCTGCTCATCCAGGTGGGATGTGATGATATGTGACTATGTGCTAATTGTGGGAGGGGTGAGCAAAAGCATAGACCTTTGCTGCCACTGTTCGTAGACCCACATCTGATCTCACCTCAGCACAAGCAGGACCAGAGACAGATGCAGAGCAGCCCATGAGTGATGGGGCCATGGTAAGTGAGCAGCGTGCAGCCCCTAGCAATGACACACAGTCTCCCCTTCATCTCCCCCTGTCTTAGAGAAAATGTTAGGGCAGTGATCCTGCAACTGAACTGGTAGCTCCCATGTTCCCACCTCTGCTGCTGGAGAAAGGCTCTTAAGGTCAGCAACAATTGCTCCCTGTGCTTTGTGGTGTCTCAGCCACGAAAATGAATTATGTCACCACTGATGGGCAAACAAAGGTGGTTCTCTTTCTAGTTCTAGGCCTGCATCCCACCATGAGAATCTATGTTGCTTTAAACAGCAGAGAACCTCAGGCTTGGATTAGTCCTAGCGTTTGACCTGTCATCCTTCACCACAACTGGGGTTGATGTTCTACCTACTCTTTCTCATTCCCCATTGTCCCAGTCCCCACCAGTGCAGATCTCTTCTGTATACTGCTTTCATGATTGCATCTGCCTGGAGAGGGAAGCATGGTCCCAGGTTTGCTACATGTGCTAGGATGTTCCCACAGTCTTCAAAGGCTCTAGGCTCTTTTCTTCACTGCTGCTTGAAGATCCTGTGGACTTGATAAGTCCATTGGCTCATGTTACACTACTAGCAACATTCTGTTTCCTCAGAAAAGTCTGTCAATTCCTCCTGTCTTTTTGCAGAACACCCAGCAAACTCAGCGGCAATCATATATTGATGGATTTGATTTTTGCAACCAAAAAATAGGGACAGATTTGGGAATCCTAAGTCATTGCCGCATTGTCTTTGCCAGGCTGTATTTAATGTCAGTTGGCACAGCGGAGTTTCTCAGCCACCCAGATCTAGTACGATGACCATAAGTATCCCTCCATCAACTAGGTATTCACCGTCGACCGACTTGGGGATAGCCTCAGGCGAATGTCCTGTCTGAAGGTGAGGGCACCTGCTGCTTCTTTAGCTGCAACCCCGGTGCACAGGGTAGGGGCAGTTGCATTAGGTGACAGTAGGGCAGCCCATTGTGGGAGAGAGCACACCAAAACAGATTGCTGGAGAATGCACTCATTTTCATTGCTTCAAGTCCAGTCTCTGTCCTGGTATGTCTTCTGGTTTGTTTTCCATCTTGTGAGACCCTCTTTACTCCACTATGAGAAAGAATCTAGCCGGCAGCAGTTTAATGCATGACAATCCTATTATTACAGCTGTAAATAATTAACAACTAGGAAAAAAATTGCATTTTTGAATTTTTGGTTGACTTTATTTTCTCTATTAACTAGCTGGTAGCCACTTTCTTAAGGGATTTCTCATGGAAACTGTGACCTTTCTTCTCTCTATTTCTCTCTCTCTCTTTCTGAGATTTGTTTCAAATGCTTTTTGGTGCAATGTTCAATGCCTGTTTGTATTTTTGAATCGTATTTTTCAACCTTTGCCGGAAAAAAAAAAATTGCCCAATGTAATTGGCAGGAATTTGAGTCCTGCAATTTTTTTCAGCTTTTAGCTTTTTGAATAAGTTAAAGCAACAGAAAAATGTCTCAAAAATTACAGTAAAGTTCTGAAGAGAGATTAGAAACCATCAGAAACAAGAAATACGTTAATAAGATCAGCAAGCTGAGTGGAGGAGGAGGACTCTTCTGACCACCTACTAACCTCCTGATCTAACACACAAGGCGGGACTAGACCTCTTCACTGAATTAAATCACTCCGCTTTTCCACTCTACCCACTCTCTTGAACTCCGATCAAAACAAATAAAAATTCATATTTTAAAAAAAAATCTTTGTCATGATTTTTTCCATGATCTGTTTCTTAAAGACAAATGATGTTGACATACAAAGGAATGGGAGCATGGGGAGCCAGTCCTGTGGGCTTCAGGCTATCTACACATCTGGGAAGTTTGTCCCAGTGATGAGCAGACAAAAAGCCCATGAAAAAATAAGTATTCCAGGATAAAAAAATAAAAATATTGAAAATATTCCATGGTTCCCAACATGTGTTTAAAATATTTTCCCTCACAATTGCAGGGAATTGGAGGGCAGAGTATGTTCAATGCAGATGGACTGGGGAGTTTGGGAACTGACTCAAAGACAAAATGGTAGTGGTGTGATGGGTGGGCAGGAAGGGGCTCTTTCCCAGTTGTGTAGGGCCTTTCATTAGACTTTGCTTTTCCAGTAGAGCTGGTTGACATTTCTCTATGTACAACATGAACCAAGCTTTCTGTTGCACTAGGGGCAACCAGAAGAGGCCTTGACCAAGACACTGGTTTATCCAACCCATCACATACACTTCTCCAGCTGGATCATGCCTTAAAGAGACCCTGCTGGAGAGAAGGACATAGAAGCCCTTGGCCCAAATGTCTCTGGCCATGTGGTAACTTGAATGCGTGCCAGGGAAAGGTTGTGGGCAGTTTGACCCACCCTGCTTTAATGTTCAGTTGCTACAATGACCTCCACTGTCACTTTGGTCCACCCAAATGCATCCAGGCATGGCTTGGGATTTACTATGGTCCAGAGACCTTTACTGCAGGAAGTTCTGATGGTGTCTACTCTGCTTTTGGAGATTTAATAGCACATAGCTGGCAATGCCAAGTCACTTGGACAGTGTGCAGGTGACTGTGTGGTCTGCTGGCAAGGAAGTTTGAGGCGAAGTGGCTTCATTTGGATGCTTCATTGTATCTCCTTGGATGCACAAGAAGTTATATTTAGCAAATGATAGAAAGAAGGATTTTTCTCACTGGCTAGGAAGATCTGAAGTGAAGTAAATCTCTTCAAATGCAAATGCAGAAGAAAAATCACCTGCAAGAAATGCTGAAGTTCTTCCTATTTCACCAAGTATGAAACATCCAGTGTTCTCCTGTGACATTTTTTCTGCATTTTTAGCTACATTTTCATTAAAATTATTGATGATTTACCCAAATCCCATGTATGCAATGAGGACTTCCACCCCCCCAGTTACCACTGGGAAATAGCAGAAGAAGCAAATAGCTCCAGTGACATCATCAGATTTTTTTCCATGCCTGAAGAAGGAATGAAATGCACCTCCCCTTCACTGGATTCCCTGAGAACCATCTGGATGCTGCACCAGGGACTTGCTGGCGGGACAATAACTCCAAACATATTGCAACCTTGAACAGAAAAGTTACACATTTGAATCTGCTGCATTCAGCTGAATCCTTCTTCTTGCTCAGAGATTCAGATGACAGAAGAGGCTCGGGCGCGCCAGGGCTCACAGCTGCTGTGGCAGATGGATAGTTACCACGGGTCTTAGCGGTACAGGCTGCATACTTATGTCTTCCCGAGAAAGGGGCATAGCTTGTGACCTCGGCGAGAGCAGGCAAAGGAGTTCACCGCTGTTTTAAACCATAAAAGCTGGAACCTGAAGTTTTCACCCCTTTCCCCATCACTCCCACCCCCCACCCAAGTCATTCCTCAGTCAAAACTGCATAGGGTTGGTCCCAGCCTGAAAAGATCTTCCTGACTCAGAAGACAAAAATAAACAGCAATGTGAAAAGCTTCTCTGCATTATCACTTCCCTATTTGAACCTGGAACAAGGGCCCTGAAGAGGAACAGAGTGTAATTGCAGTGTCCACAGAAAAGAAATACTAATGAAAACAGGCAGAGCCAGGAGAATTGGCGGAGAAGAAGCATAGCTGAGCAAGTATTTATTACCTCGACACTCAGTGCTCAGGCTGACAGGTGTCTTAGGATTGCAATAGCCATGTTTTATTATTAGATGCTTATCCTATAGCAGTGCTCGTCTGTGGAGACCATTGATTTGTAGCTTCTGAGGTGCCAGATGCTGGGTGGTAGATAAATGTGTCCTCTATGTGAGGCTGTAATACAGGGACAGCTCAGCCCCACAGCCCTGTGAAGGAAGGGTCCCCTGGGGTGCAGTGGACATCTTCTGCATTCAAAGGGTGGCTGTTCCAGAAACCTCTTCTGTGAACCAAATTCCAATGAGGTGGAGTGAATACCACAAAGCCAACCCTGAGCTCACCTTCATGCATTTGGGTCCCAGCATCAAGGTAGGGTTCCCTCTGCAGAAGGAACTCTCTTCTCTACCTCCTTCACACTGTAACATGAGTAAGTTCAACGCTGCCCAGCTTCCACTTGAGAGACTTCCCAGGACCGTCGCCAGGCTGGCTGTCTTGCAAGAAAACAGTACTTTGTTCTGCAAAGCGTAGTTCCTCGTGACCGAACACATCCATCAGCAACTTGTCAGCAGGAACATGGTTTGAGACTTTGCAGTCACCCCACTCTGCAGAGAACACCCTCACTTGGCAGGTTTGTGGCTTGCTGGGATTTATTTTCCATTACACTTTCATACATTGGTAGGCTGCACGCTGCAGTGGCCTCACGAGGAATCCCAGAAATCACCACCACAAGCACGCACTCACTGCGATTGGAGGTGGCAAAAAGTGGCTGTGACTTTTCTTCTGCCCTGTCACCTTCCCTTTTCACACCTGGTGGACAGATGAAGTGTTAACAGCAGCCAGAGCAGCAAGAGGGGCTTCTTCCCAGCACAGACACACTCAGCTCCTTCTGTGAATCCTTCATGTCCTTCATGGAGATGAAGATATCCTCTTCTCCTCCACCTCTAAGCAGGCAGCAAGTGATGGGATGTGGAGGGGACCAGGTGATGTGCCTGGAGCGCTGGGTATGGGTATCAACCACAGCAAAGCTCCTTCATCCTTCAGCAGCAGGGAATGCCAGCTGGAACCTCCTGGTCAGTGGAAGCAGGAGAAGGACCCTGCTCCAGCCTTGGCATGACTCCAGGGAAGGGAAGACATTTCCAATACAGGAATTATGGGGCATCTTGGGTCTCATTCCTACACAACCCTGCAGAGTTACCAGCAAAGCAGGAGCCTACCCTGTGTATGGCCACAATCTCTGCTCCAGGGCAGGAGTGCCCCACTTGGGATTCAGGTCTCTCCCTGCACTCCACCCCGGGGCCACAAGAGGTTTTGCAGCAGGGGGTGTGGAAGACACTTGGGTGGGACAGGGGAGTAAGCCAGCCCGAGGACAGCAGGGACCTTGGGCTGAAAAGGGCTGTGCTGTCCCCACCCCCGTGGCTACCCGTTTGGCTAGCAGAGAGAAAAGGTCACCAGAAAACAGCACCAAGTGATTTTCTTCAGAAGGGGAGAGGTGTAGAAGCTAGCTTGGCATTAGGCATTTTATAAAGCACTTTGGGATGCCTGATAAATAGCAATATAGGAATTGACAGCAGTGGTTGCAGCAGAGGTGGTGCTGCAGCCATGACAGTTTAAGGACAAAAGTGAGGCAAGGCTGGCAGGAAAAAAAGACAATATCTTTTTATTACACAGATAGCACAGTTGGGGAAAAAAACACCGAGCTTTCAGGCCTACAAACTCTCCTTCAAACGTGGTGCCATAAACCCCAGACCTTGGCCTGGGAGGGACAGGTCTGAGTCAGCTTCGTTAATGAGGCAATCAGAAAGCAAGGGCTCCTAGCTCCTGTGGAGTGGCAAGTTGTTTGTAGGGGAAAAGGTACTTCTTGGGTTTTGTGAAGAATGGGGGACAGTAGGACACAAAATAGTATTGCTGTGTTTATTTGGAGAAAGAAAAGCATGCGGTGACCTGCATTAAAAAAAAAAAAAAAAGAGATAAATATGCATATAATAGAGGCAAAAGCCTTCTCTAAAGTCAATACATATTTTTTTCAGCACATGCAGGTTTTACACCCTCTGAAGCAGCCTGGGAGCAGTAAGTCTCTGGTCTGACTCTGACACAGCTATTTATCAGAACAGACTTGTGCTGGAAATGGTCATAACTCATTAGCCCATCTCCTGGTGTTTGAGGGAAGCTCTTTAGGCTCCTCTTACAATTTCTCTTTGCTATTGTGAATCTTTAAATATCTGTGCCAGACTGTAATCTCCAGTTTGACTGTAAAGCTAGCCTTAGCCTTCATATTGCCTTATTGCACTCAGCTTAAATTATAAGGGGTAGTGAGACAGAGTGATAAGAAGGATTTATTGTGCTTGAATGAATGACCACCTATAGCAACCCATTGCTGAGTGACTCCCTCTCCCTCCTCTGGAGAACACCTGCTGCCAAAACACACTCATTTTCAAGTGTGAACCCACAGTCATCTAGGATTGGAGGACCTCATGCATCCTCACTGGGAGGAGAGAATTGGTTTCCCATGACCATTTTTATAGAGGGGAAAATCCCTAAGTAACTGGTTTGTGCTAGAGGAGATGTAGAGGTTGATCTGCAGGTGGTCCAGGGCAGGTAAAGCCCTGAGGTGGGGGGGTTCTGTCATTGCATGGTAGTAGTGTTATGTCCTGGGTAAGGAACAGAGATGTACAGAGTTCCCTACCTTGGGGTAAAGATGCTTCAGGTGCTGGGGGAAAGGAGTCCTGAGTGCTTGAGGAGCTCGAGGTGGTGAGAAGCTGCATCTCACCCAAGGCAGAAACTTCTCTCTCTCTTCAGGTTTCCACATAAACAGTATAATGCAAACCAGCTTCCTAGCAGCGTACTGGAACGCAGCATCCCCACTGGGAACACTAGTGGTTGTCTGCTGGGATGTGCAGGCAACTGTGCCACCTCCCAGAGTGGAAATCAAGTCCAACTTGTAAAAGGGCAGAGCTTGTAGCTCTGTAGCCCTGCGGAGGTACTGGGAGGGGATCAGCCTTTTTGATATGTTTTTTTAAAGTAATTATTGCTGAGGAGTTGGGTGATATTTTCCTTCTTTTCTAAGTTTAGAATGTAATTGTTATGCTGCTTGTTTGGGCTTTTGCAGTGTTGCTGTCTGGGGATCTCATTTGCGTAATTTTGTTGGGTTCTGGCTAATAATGACGTCATGTGAAAACAATTCATTCTGCTGGACTAAGAGTGGGCTTCGTTGTCATGGTAACCTTTGATTTGGAGATTTGCGGGAAGGAGACAGGTAAGTGCTTGAAATTGCCATATTTCAGCATGGTTTCAAATGCCTCAGAAGTCTGAGGCCCATTTTCCATAAATGAAATTTCAAGTCTTGTTGAAGTACTTGGTAAACAAAATTCATTTATTGCCTGAAGAAAATGGAGTGGAATTCATTTGCAAAAAATACTTGTAGAAAACCTAAGGTTTCACGAAGCACTCTGCAAAATAATGGGAGTTGAACACAATCAGGACGTGCTAATGTTGCTTTGTTCCCCAAAACTCATCCATTCCCTGTGAGGGGAGATGGTCCAGTGGCCCCCAGGGCTGTCCCAGTAAGGAGTTCTCTGTGCTGAGTGGTGGGGGAGTATGAGCAGGGATAGAAGCAGGTCTGATGGGAGCAATCTTTAATTTGTTCCAAAGGCATTCCACACAAGTGAGCTGTGTTTTACTAAGTCTGAATCAATGAGCGCCTCTGTTCCCAAAATTTGGGTCAATATGTACTACATTAGTCAAAATACTCCAGAAGCCAAGAAATTCACTCAGAGCTAGATATCTACACGCTTATTCAGAGATCTGATTATGAATGCTTGTGGCTTCTCTAAAAACCAAACCAGGATGATGTTAGACCCTCTGGATATGAGTTACTCTGAACTGGGGCTGTAGGGAGACATTTCCAGCCGGAAAGCCCTGGGCTTCTGGAGAGGGATTGCCATTTCAGAGATGCTGCGTAAAATCAGCAAAAGTGGCATAGTGCTGACTGCCTTTCCAAGTGAAAATCAGCCTGAACCCAAAGGAATGCCACAAAAGGCAAAAGTCAGCATTTGGCACCTGGATCCAGCCAGTGCTTGGGTCAGGGATCTTTCAGTCTGTAATTCCCTAAATGTTCTCCAAGGGAACACCCAAGAATCTGTGAGTGAAGTCTGGCCAGACTGCAGTGTGAAGGAGAAGCCGGTGCACTGCTGTTACAAGCGTCTGGGTTGCAGTGTTTATCCAAACCCTCTTCAGCATAACTGATACCCCCCTGAAATGCTCTGTCTCCTGGAACAGAGTGGCCATTTGGGAGAAATTCCCTCTGAAGCTAAAAGAATTCCTTGGCACTTTAACTTTTGTGTAGAAAATCACATTTTCTTCAAGGGAAAGGAAGCTGTTTCAGCTCAGGTGCAATTAGTGGTTAGGGGAGAGAGTGAGATAATGAGACGAAGCCCAGGTGGACCTGTAGAAATTAACTGCCAAGGTGCCAGCTTAGTGAGCCCCATAGGGACTGTCGGAATCGGTGGTACCATAGGGGGATTATTTAGGACATGGCTCAAGCAGTGGGGTCTCTGGGGCTTGGAGTGCAGACTCAAAAAGATTGCAGCCAGTGCAGGGACTGTGGGAGAGCTGAAACTGTCTTGTGCCTGTTTGGGGTCCTGCTCCAATCCAACAGACGTTCAAGGCAGCTCCTATGAATTGCACCAGCCCTGGCTGCATGGAAGCAGATTCCCACAGCTGAATAGAGCATGGAGGTAAGGAGGGAGCTCTGGGGGGGTTGTAACCCAAGGAGAGAGCAGCAAATTGGGTCTGTGCTTCTTGGGCTCACAAGTAGCCTATCCCTGGTGTATAATGGGAACTGCCTGAAATAGAAGCATCTTGGAAATAGCAAAAAGGAGCATTTCAGAAGGACTCCTGCCCTTCTTCTTGTGATTTGCTCAACGCTTCAGAGTGTTTGTTGCTTTTTTTGGTGGTAGAAGTTATTTAGGGAATTTGACCTGAATTCTTACATCGCTTTGGATGCCTAGAAATTGCATTTATTTAAAGCAAAGAAGTCATTTACTGGAAAAACATTGCCCAGCTACGTACAGGAGAAAAGGCAAGTATTCCTAAAACTAACCCAGCGTTAGGGCAAGTGCTTGCTGGGCTCATGAGCTGCAAAGACAGAAGAACCACTCTACTGGAAGAATCCAAAGCCTTGTCTAAACAGTGTCCAACTTCTGGTAGTAGTCAAACAGCAGATGCTTTCTATAATCTTAGGCTCTCTTTCACTCTCATGCATCTTGCAGAGCTTTGCCAGGGTACTCTCCCAGCCTCCAGCAATCTGTGGCTCAGGGACTTGCCTGTAAAAGCAGCATCCTTGTGTTTAATTATGTTATGTTAACCTTATGTTAAAGAGGACATTAGGAAGCATTTCTCCACTGAGAAGGTGATCAAACACTGAAACAGACTTCCTAGAGAGGTGGTCGATTCCTCAAGGCTGTTAAGTGTTTAAGAAGCATTTGAACAATGCCCTTAATAATCTACTTTAACTTCCAGTCAGCCCTGAAGTGGTCAGGCAGTTAGAGTAGATCATCATTGTAGGTCCCTTCCAATAGAAAATATTCTATTCTAGTAACTCTCAATGGATTTTTACTGTTCTGTGAGTTGTTAGCTGCTACTTGAACTCATATCAACTGTGTCTACAACATCCTGCAGAAAGGAGTTTCCCAGTTTAATTGTAGCATAAACAACCACTTCATTTAGGTTTGGGGACTGTGATTTTCCCCTTCCATTTGTCTCCTTGTGTGCCTGCGTTAGAAGAGAAGGTGAACTCTTGATCCCTGTCCATCCCCTGTGTACCTCACACAATTATACACTTGAGCTTTATGCACTGTAACCTCTCTTAAGTGTCTCAGCCCTGGAGGCTGAGTGAGCCAAAGGGTCTGCAGAGCCAGTGATCTGGCTGGTTCAAGCTGCGCTGGCTGTGGTGGATGAAGGCACAGTGATTTCCCTTTTGCCCGTTCCCCTGAATAGAGCCACTTCTGAACAAAAACTGAGTGCTGGGGTGTTCTTGTGGCCAGTGTCCGAAGAGGCAGGGTTCAGTCCTATTCATCTGTGTGCTTGCTGCTTGGTGCCTGACGTAGGGGTTTTTGGAGGGTCTTTGATGTTTCCTCTGAGCAGACCCCCAAGTTTCTGTGCCGTGTGCCAGGATCTCCCTGTGGCCAGTGGGATATGCAGTGTTCCTGCTGCAGCATGTCAGCAGATAGTTTCTAGAACAGCATTTCAAAAAACGTGTTCACAGTTATGAGCAACCCCAGAAGATGCTGGCACTTCTCATGTGGCATGCAGGCTCAGGCCCCTCGCTCTATCGCTTTCCCGCTGTCTGAAAGGGCTGCAGCTCTCCAACAGCCTAGCCCAGGCTGTGGTACTCTCACTGGTTGTGCGAAGTGGCTGCTAAAGGTAAAAAACTTGCCAAGCGTATGTGCCACAAGAGTCACATTCACTCCACTCAACACTTCAACTGCTGGAACCAAGGTCCACAGGAAGCAGGTGGCTCCGGTGAAATAAATGGTGTCCCCTTTGGCTGTTTTACACTCAATCACTCGCTCTTTCTCTGTCAAGTTTCTCCCGTTGGCTCCACCCTAGGCTTCCCAAGGCAGAACAAACTCAAATGCTAAACAGTCCAAGCTAACTTACTGGAAGTACAGCTTGAGCTGAGTGCCTCCAGATAGGGATCCTGAGCAATTATACCCTTACAACCGAACGCCCATCCCCTATACATTCTTCACATGGTCTCTATGTGACAGTTGGTCCAGTGGTGTTTTTAGGGGATGGGATCTTTTTGTTCTTGATTGGGTTCTTTCTGTGTCTCTAGGCAGACTACCTCTTTTTTTATCTTTGAGTTTTACAGCTGGTGTAGCTTCCTTCTGGCTTAAGCTGGCCGTGGGGTCTACTTTTGTGGAACTCAGTAAAAGTTAAGCCAAGTTCATTGTATAAGTGAAAAGTTCACAGCTTGTAACCTAAGGCTCTGCAAATTCAGCTACCAATGCTGAGCAAGTTCTGCTGTGCCACGCTGCAGTTTTGGGGAACTTCATCTATAGTTCATTTTTACAGCCTAATGCTAAGCAACTAAGACTAAATTCTTGGGCTGGTCGTTGGGCTGGTCGTATTTCAGACTAAAACTACTGATATTCTTTAACAGTAGCTTCCCTGCCACTGCTTCAATAGGTCCTTCAATAGCCTTCCTTTCCGGGGAATGGTCGTTCCTCCTTTTAGTCTTACAGGCTTCAGAGTCACAATCTGTTTGACTTGGGGTCTCCTCCATCCCCTGGAAGGAGCTATGGAAGAGCAGAGCCTGTTTTGTCAAGTGCTGCGTTTTGCAGGAGCCGATTGAATGAGTATTGTCACGCTGTTTGCAGCATTTGAGGCAAATGGGGCTTACATAATTGGGGGACAGATGAGAGCTATGTTGGGGCAGCGATGGTGCGTGGAGATGCTGTCTCTGTGCCTCCCTCTGCCTTGACCCCAGCTTCCCTGCTATTTTGGCTCAGGCTGCTAATGATGCTGTCGCAGTTCTGATGAGGCTCCTCCATCCCCGTCAGCACCCTCCAGCTATTCCGACCCTCTCTTTGCCCTTGCTCTGCTCAGCAGGGGCACTTCAAGCTCACGCTGAAGGGCTTCTCTGGTTTTGCTCCTGGCTGCGGGCTGCCAGTCACGCCCAACAATAGCCAGGATTTTAATGATGTAGATAAATATTTCTTGAGAGCACGGAGTTCACTTTATTAGTGGTCAGAACAGCTTTTCAGGGACAAATCATGGATTTAGAGCTTAATCCCTGGCTCCTGCTGTGTTGCAAGCATTCTCTAACACCTTTCTGGACACCAAGGCCATTTTTAAGTTTCAAAGTTAAGCAGTCCCTCTCTCCCTCTCCTTGTAAACACCAGGAGGACTGGGAATCAAAGCCTCAGTAGTGAATATATTCTGGTTCCTAGGTCTCTCCCTGCCTTGAACCTGCTTGTGTGGCATGACTCCAAATCTTCCTAGCCTATTTCTTGTGCTCAGGGCTAGAGATAGTCAGAGAAGTTCAAAACAATCTCAGCCCTTCTGATGCACAGATACGTTGCAAACAAAAGGGACAGTGAATTTTAGCATAAATAAATATTAATTTGGTTTTTTGAAGCATTTAATTTATTTACCATCTGTGAGTCTTCTGATTAAAAGAAAATCCTACCTTCCAATCAAAGACAGGAAGGGACAAGCTGGGGCTTCACTGGCTGATCCTGCAGCACAGAGATCACCTTGCAGACAGATGAACTTGACGGTTAATTTGCATTTGCAGTTTGGGGAAGGTTTGAACTGGCTGTGGAACTGACCCTCAGGAGAGGAAGCAGGAGAAGAGAAATGCAGAGAAAAGCCAGGAGTGGTGGCAGCTGCTGCCATCAGCTGTCCTGTGACTGGCTACCTAGATAAGGCAGACTGAGAGCAGTTAAAGTCTTTTTGTGGCATCGCTTCTCTATCCTGATCTGGTGTGGAAAGCAATTTGCAGCCCTGCTAAGGGAGAAGGGGCAGCGACAGCCTTGGAAAGCAAAGAGATAACAAGGCAGTGGCAACTCTGGGAGGTGACTTGCACAAACGTGGAGCATCCTTTTGGAAGGGGAGGGACTGTCCATACACCTGCCTCTTTTCTTAGCATCTCCTCTGGGCAGCCAGTGGGAGATAGGACAAGTGGCACAGGAAAGACCTGGCTTTGCCTAATCTGGCCTCTTCCAAAATGTGCTATCGCTGTGCAGATTTCCTTCCATATGTTCTTGGAAAGAAAATTTCTACAAAGGACAGTGGTTGATGATAGCAGTGCAGTGTTTCTCTGTGCTAAGGGCACACACCAGGCAGGATTATTTCTTCCATTACACAACTGGGGAAGCTGAGCACCAAGAAATCCCCTGCAGGTTCGAGCTAAGACAGTTTCAGAGCTGCAAACAGCCCTAGACCACGATCTTTTTCAGTGGACGATGATTCTTCATATGATGGGAAGAAGGGTCTGGCAATCTCGAGAGCACTTGGATGGTGAGCAATAGCAGTGTGGATGGGAGAGCAAAAGCAAAGATGCATGGTGTCAAGTTATTGCTGGAAAAAATGTGCCGAGGGTGAAAAGCTAGAAAGGGAATAACCCTGGCATAGCACTGCCATTAAATTAATGTTCATCAGATGTGAAGGAAGTTGGGGTAGCATATAGATTGTTCTTCTGTGTTACTGTCCCCAGAACACTCCCTTTATCCTGTGGTCCAGGCTTGGAGGAAAGCTTTTACTCCCCCAAAATCAGACTTTGTGGAAATGGAAAATGAGATCATGACTTTCTTGCTAGCAGAGTGGTGTGAAACAATGAGGATATCAAAAAAAAAAAAAAAATATATATAGTAATCTCTTTAGAAAAGAAAGGCCTGATTTCACTTGGCAGGTGTTATTTATTTTTCCTAGCACAGGGAGCAAGAAAATGCAGCTGGAGTCTCCAGTTGGCTTCCCAAGGTACTACTGTAACATTTTAATGATCTAATTCCCCGCAAAGGTGGCATTTTCACTTGTTCTCCTGACCTATCGCTGTACATTCACCGTGAAACAAACTATCTCTTATCAGCCCTGACATCTCAGGCTCAGAGGAAAAAAAGAAAAGGCTGATACTAATGCAGGTCCCACCAGCAGAGGCTGTGACTCGGGGTACACCTGTGTGATGTTCCCTTGCCCACGACACTCCTCCTACACAGCTAAAAGTGATGTTCCTGTTAGTGAGAGCCTTTTCTCACTCTGCAGCGTGGCTCTGCCCTGTTCGGAGGAGTTGAACCAGGCTGAAGTGTTGTTTGTTCTAGGCATGGCTTGGACAAGATGACCCACAGAGGATGTGGTTTGCAGGGTGCCCCACAGCCAATCTCCAGTTTCCATTCTCCAGAGATAAACTAGTTCATGCTTGTGTAAAATGTGTGCAATGAACAGCAAAACTACGGAAAGATACTTTATATAAAGCACTGATGTGGGAGAAGTTTCCTATGAGGTTTCATACCTCAAAAAGGCCTTTTGTCAAAAAGTAGAAGCATTTTCTTCAAGAAAAAAGAAAATCAAGTTTTTTGCACAGTTTTACTATCGTGCTAGTGCTGTTCTTAGCTGCCATGGAGACCCTCTTTTCTTCCATGGCGAGAGATGCTGTTATGGTCCTTTTCTAAACAAGACAGAAAGCAGAAGCAGCCCTTTTGGGAGCAACCTTGCTGGGGACACCAGCTGCCACCCACTGGGGCAACCAACCTTACAGCAAAGCCCGTCAGGGGTGAAACTTTCAGAGTTTTTGAGGGGGTGGGCTGGATAGGGGACACGAAGGGAGGCTGACGACCAAGCCACTCTGATAGGAAACCGAGAGCCTGGGGACAGGAGAGCTGCCAGCATGACCTGCAAGGGCGCAGAGATGGGGAAAGCTGGCTGGGAAATGGGGTGTGAGGAAACATCCACCTCTACCTTGAGACTGGGTCAAGTAAAAGCAGGTCTGTGTGTGCTGCTAAGCCTGCAGGTAAATACCAGGAACCAGCACCAATGGTTTGGTTTCTTCCTTTGGGAAAGAAGCAGGGATACAGCAAAGCCCCGAACAGGCAAGAAACTGGTGCTAGTGCTCCAAAGGGGCAGGGCAGGGACAGGGGGAATCCAAGCAGAGAAACCAGGCCATGGAAATCAATGCAAATTACTTTGATCACAGAGTTTCAAGCCCATTTGCTCTGTAGGAAGCACGGCTGTCAGCAGGGATAGGCAGTGAGAGGGGTGGGATCTCACAGCTTGCAAGATGAAACGGAGAAGGTGGCAGAAGCTTTTTTTTTTTTCCAGCTTCAGCGGGCCCTTAGCATCACTTTAAAGGACCAAAGGGGATGATTTCAAGCTCTAGCCCTGTACCTCTACATTTCTGTTGTTGTAATTAGCAGTGCAATAGGCAGAGCTGGTACTGCACCTGCATGGTGACAGGGCCAGCAAGCGATGGACATTGGATGGGACTGGGGATGGAGAGGCAGCAGGGCCCTGACGAAGCAGCTCTCCCTGGGGCACGGGGAGTCTTGGTGCTCTGCACACAGCAGTGTCCTCAGAGCCACCTGGCAAAGAAGCGAGGCCCTCCATGAGCAACAACCGGCAGCGTGGGAAGGGAGACTGCTACCTAAAAGCAGGCTCTGTGCCTTGTGAACAGCCCCTGGGGAGTGCTCGCGTGGGGGAAAAAGCTCCAGTTGTGTCAGTCATCATCACTTCCAGGCATTTTTAAAAAGAAATCCCTTTGGGGCAGGGGCTCAGTTTTCATTCAGAGCTGCACACAATGGGATGTGTGCCTCTGCTCTACTTTCCGAGCACCACTGTTGTTGTGGGTTAATTATCATTAGTAATTAATCATCAACACTCACAGAAAGGCTTTTCCCTGCTGGTTGGGAGTTGCACGGAGAATTAACAGTATTTTTTTCCCCTGCAAACACAGCTCCAGTTTGGCCCAGGGACTCCTCTGGCACCAGCAGCTGCCTCAGAGCCTGGCAGATCCTTGGAGGGGGGGTGGGTGGGTCTGGCTTGTCCTGCCTGGTGACTGGTTTTTTTGAATGTAGTTTGAATACAGCTGGCTAAAATCTCTCCGTGCTCATTGAAGCTTTGCACAAGGTCTCCTAGTCTTGGTGACTTTTCCCTTCTTTTAAGAAGTTTCTGATGCAGTGAGGTGGTTGGAACAAATCCGGTGATACGTCCAGGGTAACACATCAGTTTTCAAAGATTTAGCTGAAAAACCTAATAACTGAAGTTGTTGCTTTCATTACACTTAAATAAAGAAAAGAGAAGAATGGTTTAGTAAGTGGGCAGGTACGGTTGGACTCGATCTCAAGGGTCTTTTCCAACCAGATGATTCTATGATTCTAAGGTGTTAGTTTGTGCTAGAGCCACCCCAGGGGAGGAGTGACCCTGGGAGACCTGCTGGCCTCGGGGTGATGCAGACATGAGTGCAGCCATGAGCCGTCTCTCCTGGCAGGAACCACTTCCAGCATTGGCCTCTCCACAGCACTTTGTGGATTGTGCTGGGATGGGTTTTTTTCCTTGCCGATCCAGCTGCCAGATCCTAAAACAGGTCAAGCATATGGGATCATGGCATGAGCAAATTCGACTGGCTCAAGTTCAAGTTTATAAGGAACTGAGTTGCCTTTTTATCTTTTTTCAACTCAAACCAAATCTCAAACATAAATTATGGGAACCAGGCGCTTCCTGGTGCCTGCAGCTGCTCAGCAAAATTGACTTTTCCGTCAGCGCTGCCGCTCATAGAGCAAACCTGGCAGCTGAGTGCCGGACCCAGTTGGAGCCCCGCTTTTCGATTCAACAAAAGTTCAGCCAACTTGGAGCATTTCAGACTCAGCGAATTATTTTCTGACAAAAATGTTGGTTTATTGGGAAATTTCCGGCTGGCTCTAATTGGGACAGCTGTTAAGGCGGCAGTTTTCACGAGAACTAAAAGTCGCTTTCAGATGAGTACAGCTCTTAAAACGGCTGCTGCTTTGATAGCTGTTCATTGCCTTTCTTGTCTGATTATTGAGCTTAGTATCTCCCTGCAAGCTTAAAAAAAAAATCCACTTTGCCTGTCTCATCTTTCTCTTCTCTTTACCAAATATTATCTTCTGCTCCTCCTTCAAGGAGACTCTGTCAGTTTGAATTTGACCCTAAATTTGAGCTTTGCAAAAATTAACATGTATAGCATTTCAGATTAAGAGAATTTATCTTTTTTTAATTTTTTCTCCCCAAGCTTCCCCGGGTTCACAAACACTGTCAAAAAGTCAGAGCAAACATTTGCCTTGTTGCTTCAACATGGGAGATCCTGCCAAGAAAATTAACGGGGCCTATCTCTACAAAGGGAACAAACTCATCTAATTCTGATGGTGGTACTGAGAGACGTGCAGCTTGCTGGCTTTCTGTAATGACTTGTTTTTTAATTTAATTGTTTTTCTTTTCTAATCCCACGTACATTTTTGCCACCAAAGCAAGGAAGTTGAATAAAGCACATGAAGGTTCCTAAATAGCTCATACAGTTCCAGAGTCTATGAGCTGGAAATTTTATATCCTTAGGAAGCTGGGAGCTGTAAGGGCTTGATGAAAATCCTTAATAAAACAATTTATGAATCTTACTCTGATTTTCTGGGAATTCTCTCCAAACCTGCCTTGCTCCCCACGCAGCAATGAGAAGACCTGGGGCTCCAGAAGCCCCTGACACATCCTGGCTTTGTAGTCTTGCAGGAAGGATGAAAGCAGAGATGCAGCGTCCCTGGCTATAGCCCAATAGTCCAGGGTAGTGGCAGCTGCTCTTGCTTGGGGATAGCTCAGTGTCCCCATCTCAGCTCAGTGTCCCCATCTCAGCTCAGTGCTGTTGTCCACAATAACAGGACCAGCCTGCATGCTCCACCTGCTCTGCCCTTGGCCATCTCACTGCTAGGGGGTCTCCATTTCTGCTGGAGTTTTACCATTGGCAGTGACTAGATCTCTCACAAAGCTGGCCCCGTGCTGGGTATCTGACCGCTGCTGAATTGCTTGAAGTGTTGCTTGAACAATCCCTTCACGCCAGCTCTGGCTGTGCACGCTGAGAGTGCACGTGGGGCTGGGGCTGCAGCGAGAGTGGTTCTCCAGGGAATACACATTGCAGATATGGAAATTGCTCTGGAGCGGAGTGAGGAATGGTTTAAATTTGGTTCAGATTGAATCAAAACATTTTTTTTAATATGTCTTTCCAGTGAAACAGGAAAAATGAAAAAAATTCATCTTGTCATCTCAGTATGTTGCTCAAACAGAAACAGTGGCTCTTTTTCTACCCTTTTTATTTAAAGAAGGTCGAGTTTTAAATGAACGACAGTGTGCTGAAGTGGAAAAACTTAAAGCATTTAATTTAGAAAATGGATCAATAAAGCATTTTGGCATTCTTAAGCAAAATATTTCATTTCAAAACAGGCTGAAAAAAGTGCTTTGATTGCAACTGTTCTTTCCTGGATGGTGGTTTTGTTTGTTTCTTCACTTAAACTAATTGTCAAATTCTGCCCAAATTTGCCAATTGTTTAGATGCCTCAGAACTCTGTTGTGCACCAGATTTGTGGTTCATTTGCAGTCAAAATTTTTTCATTTTTAAGTCACGCGTATACAAGGAGGGAATGGGAGACCCCTGACTTTATCTCTTGGTGTGCAGTCTTCTGCATCTTGTGCTGGGAATGGCTGCCTGACAGCGGTGCATCCTCTAAATTCCCTTACAGGCAATGCCCTGTGGAGTGCAGCTTTGCTCCTGTTCATAACTAGGTTACTAGAAAGCCGTGCAATGCCAACACTGTCCCTCTGGGCTCTGGGCTAGTGCCTCTGCTGCTGTATGACTGATTCGCATGGGAAAAGAGCCTGGCAGCCTTCTTGGGGGTCCCCAGCCCTTCCCAGGTGGGCGAGAGTGTGGGAGAGTGAGGGCTTCTGCTGGACTCTGAGACCTAGGGGATGCGTAGAGTGCCTTGCACCACAGTCGTGTCCCTGGGTGGCAGAGGGAAAGAATTTAAATAAAGAGGAGTGAAGTTTATATTTAGAGCTGAGGATGCTCCTTCATCAGATTACGCCAGTTTTAAGTAGGTCAGGCGGGAGACCCAAGATATCAGAGTCCCCTTCAAAGGCATCCGTCCGTCACTTATTATTCTAGGCATTTCCCTTTCACTCTGTCTTCTTTTCACAGCCCCGGCTCTTTGTCACTTCTGGGCTGCACTGGCTCCCTCTGTGCTTCCCAACACTTGCTCCTTTCATTGCCTTTCCCAACCTTCATTCCTCCCTGCTTTGGTACAGTGGTGGGGACAACAGTGGCCTTGGCCATGTCGTGAGCCCGAGGGGTGTATGTGGCCACTGTTTAGAGGAGCAGACCAGCACCTGGAGGCCTGAAGAGAGGTTGCATGTATGGGGTGCTCCTCACAGCATGGTGTCCTTCCATGTCTGGGTTTTTAACTTGAACACAAATGGTTTTAGGTGAAAACAAGTACCGATAGCAATGAAAGCATCCAAAATGCAAAAGAATTCCCAAGCCTCCCCATTTAACTGTTTTATGCTGGGAAAATAATTGTTTGTTGTGATAACCCTGAGATCTCCTGCCTGCTCTCCCAGGCAGCATAGGCATCCAGATGTCCTTTCCAGCCAGTTTCCCCTGCAATCAAGCCTAATAACAAAGACTCTGGACACATACTGGACCCTCCTTGCGTATTGCCAGGCTGCCTTGCAAACTAACGCACAGTGAGGAGAACGGCTCGCAGAGGCTCATGCATTGCTCTGAAATTAACCCAGAAAGATTAAATCTCCCCTCCTTTGGTACAAGCGGCTCTGACACAGGAGATGGGGCAGGTGTGGTTTAAGTTGTTTTTTTTTCCACCTGACTGAGGTTGAGTGCTTGTGCTTATGGGCTTTGTAAGGTCGTGTTGTGGTTCTTGCACCTGGGAAGAGCAGGCAGACTGGGGAGGTTAACGGTGCCTCGTGCTGGCCCCAAGGGCAGGTGTTCATGCTGGCCTTCGGGTGGGTCTGGCACAGACTGTGCTGGAGCCAGAGATGCTCTGGATCCTTCTGCCAGCCACACTGACAAATTCCCACACCAAAATCACCAGCAAGTAATACCCACTTGTTTTCATTGAGCCATTTTCTTTGCTCACGCTCAATCTATTACATTTTTCAACTCTATGTGGAATTTCTATTTTTTTTTAAATTCAAGGCCTCCTTCGAGCTGATCACACAGGAACACTGAGTGCTTGTTTTTTAATATTCTGACAGGTGCTATTTTGCTATTTGCTTGTGATGATTCAGGATATTTGCATCTCTTTGTCCTTAATTAAAAAGCACTTCACCCTTGCTGCAGGGGTATGGCAAATTTCTCTTGATCTGTTCATTTTCGGGAACTTTTAATCAACATATCCACTCCATTGGTGCGGGTGCATTTCTGATGGGGGGGAAGCTTAGCACAGTATGGAGAGCTGCGTGGGTGTAATTATGGCTTGCTCTTTTTTTTTTTTTTCAAGTGGGGGTGTGTGTGATGCCTGAATTTGACTGTTGTTGAAAAGCATTTTCTAACAGCCTCCTAGAAGACAGGAGTCCCCTGTCCACCAAAACCATGGGCAATGGAAAAGGAAATTTGTTGCAAAGCCAGAAGCTGGCAGAGCTGCCTGGGGACTTGATGCCTTGCCTCCCTGCAATGGACTCTAGTTGAGACTGCAGACAGGGTACCCCCACCTTGCAGGATTAGATTCCACCTTGCCTGCATAGACACAATCCAGCTCAGTTTAGCTACGTCTCTGAATATCCTGGGGCCAAGTACATCCCTCTGTGGTGCATGGGACAAAGGTGGGCATATGCTCAGCATGTCATCTTGGGGTGTCTTTGGAGTATGCCAGGGATGATCCCTAGGCTCTTGCACACACATGCACTTTTTGCAAGGTGAAAGGGCAGCACCTTTCATAGCAGGACCTTATTTAATTGCAACACGTTTTACATTGGGCTTTCAGGGAGGCTAAAACTACCTGTGGGCTAAGGAGAGATTCAGCAGCACATTAGGTAGTGACAGGTACACAGATCTGGAAGCAGCTTCCACTGCAGGAACCCCTAGGTCTCAGGGGAGGGTACAAAGAGACAGGAGACTCCATGCATGTCCTTTGTTCCCTTGTGAGAGGGTGCTGGCATGAGGCGGCCTGCAATGATTGCTGCAAGGCAATGGGATACTTGAGGAGTAAGGCAGCCCCAGGCAGGCTGGTGGGAGCAAGCTGCTGTACCACCCTCGCTCGCTCGCTGTGGGCAGCAAACACCGTGCTGGTACATATGCAGAGGCCATCTGCCTGAGGCATCTCCTTATACCCCACTGACCAGGCTGTTTCTTTGCAGCTCCTTCCACCCGGATGGAACCTGCTCACAGATGGGACAGTGGGGAAGGACACAGATCCACCTGGGGAGTCTCACCAGGCAAAAAGCACCCAGCACTTCAAGAGCTGCTGCTCCAGCTGGTCTCTAGCCCAGTGAGGAAATGTGAACTGGGCTTTACCTTGGGCACCTGAGCCTGCCAGACAGCAGTGACCCCAGGGATGAGATCCCAGGAGAAGGGGTGAAGCCCTGGATGCTGAGAGCCAATAATTGCTTTCTAATATTCCAGCCTTAACTTTTCTGTTTCCTTCCACAAAATACAAGACTAAAAACTCCTGCAAGGCTCCCACTGTTCTGTTTTTCTGTTCTGCTTTTCCAGGCTGGGGAGCACAGGCTCAAGGGAATCTTTGAAGAGTATTTCTCTTGAGTTTTCTGAAGACACTGCAGTCTCCTCTTGAATCTTTTTATTTTACCTCCTTTCAATGCATTGGCCCGATTTCTCTGAGACTTAACAGTGACGAACAAGATTAAAATTGGAGCTTAGTGAGTATTAAAAGAAGATCTCTCATTCCTGACGTGCCGGCAATTACCAGATCCTAGTGCCAACATCTCTCTTTTGGAGAGGTGCTGCGTGTGCAGGCATTTCTGCTTCGATGACTTTGAGAGCGCAGAAGCTGGAGGGCACCAAGTGTGAAAGCCGAGGCTCTAAGTGTCGGCTTCTCTGCACTTCAGCTGCCACTGATTGCTTTCGGCAACCGGAGGGGCTGGGATGGAGGAGGAGAAAACCAAGGGTGAAGGGGACTGTGCATGTTGGGCACTGTAGCACCAGCCGTATTGGCCGCACGGGGTCTGGATTTCCACCCAATGAGGTTGTGAGGAATATTCAGTTGGAAAGTAAAGTCCTGAAGAGGGCGGGTACCTGAGCAGGGCTCGTTGTGCCCCGCAGCCATAGCAGCACCACTCAAGCTCATGCACGGCACAGGGTTGATCTAGGTCAGTGTTTCACAGGAGATCCTGGAGCTGAGGAAGAAAGCAGTGCTGGCATTTCTCCATGTACTCTTGCAGGCGTGGGATGAGGAGCACCACGAATGCTCACAAGGGTGTGGAGGTGGAAAGGGTGCAAACGGCAGTGTCAGTAGTGGAGAGCAGCTGGCGCCTGGATGGAGTCGGCACTGAGAGAGCAGCCCTGCTCTGCCATAGACTTTGGGGAACCCTGGTGGCATGACCATGGGGGGGGCTGTCCTGCTGTGTGCCACCTGGGCCAAGAGGAAATGGAAGGAGAGGCAGTTCCATTGCTTTCCCCCATCTAGGAGTAAGTGACAGCAGGACAGAGGATGCTCTCTTCCCCCTGAATGAATGATGCTTTGAACCAGGGTGGAAGAGAGGCTGCTGAGCTGCTACAAGTGGGGAGCGTGTGCTGGAGACCATACACACCAAATGGGCCAAGTGCATCGAGGGGTACTAAACCCATTCTCAGCTGGTCAGCTCTTGCTAACGCAGCCCTGTTGGAGTAGCACTGTAGACCGCAGTGCCAAGATCCCAAGCATTGCCTCCCTAAAACACAACAAAAACCAGCCCCTCCAAAATGTGTCCCTTGAGTTCAGGCGCTTGAGCAAGGGCGTTTCCCTCTGGCCAGGGGAAACACCAGAGCTTCACAGGGAAAGAAGATAAAGAGGCTCTGAAAACGTTTATTAGCTCCCAGAAGGAAAGAAGCGTAAGAACATGAGCTCACATCAGGCATCTGTCCCAGGACTTCAAATTCAGTCCCATAACAGACAGCAAAGAAACACAGCTTGTTTGTCCCCAGATCAGTCAGTACCTGCCACAGGAGGGACTGTGCTCTGCCTTGGCTCTGGGAGGAATGCGTCTTCCACTCACTTCTCCACTTACCAACTGCCCTGCATTATCCCAAGGCTGATGAAATGTCAAACTGCCAGGCAAACTGCAGAGCCAAGGCAAGAGCGAAAGCAGAACACAAGACCCAGACCAGCTGCTGGAAAACGATGTAATTGCAACAGATAAATTCGGCCACAGATGAGCAGTTAACATTATTTACTGGTGTACAAACATTCCCGGACCAGTGCAGAGAGAAATCATTGAAATCCCTGCATCTCTGGGCAGAAATGTCTAAGGATATTAACAATATTAAGAAACTCCACCTCCCTTACTCTCTTAAATCCTGGCAGGGAGGCCAGTGGATGATGGTATGCCCTCAGCTGTGCATTCAGAGCTGCAGTATGGAAAGAGTCAGGCAGATATACTTATGGCCAGGACTCTCCATGAGGTTTTGGTCACGAGTACCATGCTCTGCATGTGTTGGCTCTGCTTTGAGTACTGATGTGTCCTCTGGAGAACCCCAATCCCATTTTTTTTCCCAGCTATTGAGCAACCCTAGGAGGAATTGCTGTGTGAAACACAGTTTGCATCTCAATGACAGCTTTTGTTGCCTCTATGACATTCTTGGCTCCTTTTCCCCTACCCTGAACTCTTGTGGCATGGGTTGACAAGGAGCTAGTGTGTCTCCATCCAGAGGTAGCCGTGTTTCTACAGTGAAGAGAAGCAGCTGCTCCTGTTTCTGCAGCTGCACATCCCCAAAGTTTGTGTCAGTAGTTGCACAGTATTTAAAAGATGGATGTACTGCCTGGGACACATTCTGGGTGTGACATGCCAAACTGCCATCTCCTGGTCCTGTACTGGACGTATGGCATCAGATGTATGGACAGCATAGCTGCAAATTCCATTTGAAAAAGTTTTGAAACCCTTGGAGCTCAATGTGCTGAGTCTTTTTCCTTTTTAGTCAAATGTTGCCAATTCTCTTCTCCTCCCCACCCTTTCCCACGTACATTTTCTCTTTGCACATATTGATCCCTAGGAGGAATGTAATGTGTTAAGCCTCGAGCTGGAGAGACCTCCAGAAGAGTAGAATCAGGGAAGCACAAGAAAAGGCATTTTTCCCATCCACAGGATGACAGTGAGAACTGTTCTGACACCCAGGATCAGATCACCTATCACTTTGGTGATTTCTTCCCACCAAGTAACTAATTTTGGAGAGGAACTGTCCACAGTGGAAGGGATGTGGAGACTCCTTCAGGCCTGGCCTGACGTAGCAGCAGAGAATGAAAGTAAAGTTCTCCCTTCTGTCAACGCTCTTGTCACCTTCTGGGACAGCTCGCACCAGCTCTTGCTACGGCCTGGGCTGTCCTCCCACACCCTTCATTCTCCTTGGAAAATGTTCACGTCACATTTGTTCAGGCTCCAAACACATTTTTTTAATCTGTCAGCACTGCAAGTTCACTCTAGCACCAAAAAACCAAACTGTGTCCTGTCTGCTTCATATATCATCGCTGTCCATAATGGTGGGAAGCCAGAGCCCAGCTGGAGCGGTTAAAGATGTCATGTGAGCCCAGATGCAGCATCTGCTGTTTTGCCTGACCTGCCTGGTGAGCCTGAAAAAGACAAAACCTCAGCTATGTTGAACAAATACTCTGGTAGAGTAAACAAATGTTTCTACCATGCAGGACATGCCCCAACTCAGAGGAAAGGGTTGAGGCTTATACAGAGTTTTTCAGCCTCCAAGTTTTCCAAAGGGACTGTGTGACCAGCTTCTCCTTGGATGTCCTTCACCACTCCAGTCCCAGGTTTGTCAACATACGTAGCCCCACAGATGCTGCTGTAGGAGACTCGCAGCCTGACCAGCCTCTGCTTTTCTGCCAGAGCCCACAGCACTGGGCACAGAGAGGAGACCCATAGGAACCTTGGCGTAGGAACCAGCGTTGCTCCCAGAGGACGCACTAGCTAGGTGACAGCAGGAGTGCCAGTTCATTACCAGGAGGAGAGTGAGCATCAAGGACAGAGGCTCTAACTGTGCTCTGTCCTCAGACAGATGACGTGGATCAGTGACAAGAAGAGAGGAAAGCACATTCACCTCCATGCAGCCCTTCAGAGCCGTCTGCTGCACAGCCTTGGCAGTGGCAACCTGCAAATACCCCAGCAGCTCCTTATCCTGGTGTTCCCAGCTCTGGCAGCAGTGCTTCAAGCCTGATCTGTCCCTGCAGAGCCCTATGGGGTCTGCCTCTGCCTGGGGTACACCAGTCCTGCTGTGGGTCACCTTGCTCCTCCACTCTTGAAAGATATCTGTCTGAGCACTTTGCAAATGCCAAGAGGCTGGGGTTTCTCAGAAACGAGCTCCTAAACACGCTGAGTTAATACTTTTCTCCATCTGTATCTGTTTTCCCTCAGTACAACACTCCTGACATAGCCCAGAACCTTGGAGAGAGACGCTCTTTGTCTTAGGCATTGCCTAAGGCAAGGAGTGACCAGCCCTTCGCACAAGGAAGAGGAGGGCAAAGCCTTCACCTGCTGCTCCAGCCCGCAGTTATAAACACTACCCACAAATGCAGGAACAGACAGCACAGTTTTCATGACTGACACTGCAAAGGAGCTTTTGAGAGAGTACAGCAGGATTCAGAAATTGTTGCAGATGTGCCCAAACTCATACAGGACTCTCTGGCTACAGGGCAGACCCCTGTGAAAGCACTGCCAGCCTTGCAAGGTTTGGGATCCTGGACCAGGGCTGGAATTGTCTCCTTATCTCCTTGGACTAAATCCTCAATGAGGACTGCAAGATCAAACCCTCATTTATCGCGGCAGCACGCCCCCCCAGGCTCTGAGCTCATGAGGACACTGTAAATAATGGGTTTTATTAGTTTGCTGGTTAAACTGAAACACCAGAAGGGACAAAAAGCTTCTTGAATAAAACATTTCATCTCCTGCTTAAGTTTGGAGAATGCCATGACAGTAGCCTCAAAACAAATGTCTCTTCAAACTGGAAAATAGGGGCTGCTTCCTCCCAAAGCACTGATGCAGGACATTTTCATCTTCACAGCATTTGGACTAAGGGTCCCTACTTAAAGTCATTGACTGTAAATTTGAAATGGGTTTGTCCCAGGCTGAGCCTGCACTGTTGATAAATAAGATGTTTTCTTGAAAAGCAGCTCTCTCTCCTTGCTTTCCTACACCATCAACATGCTTCATGCTTGTCCTTGGTCCAAGTAAAAGACTCTACCAGTTATAACAAGAAACCATTGTAAATGAAGGAGAAGTCTAGAGAGGACAGCTGCTCAGATGCTCCTGGTGCATACAACTGCCTGGAAGGTGTCCCCAAAACAACATCATAAATGGATGCTGTGATTCCCTAACGCTGCTCAGACCACCTCCAGCTCTCCAAGCATCAATCGTTCCCATATCTCTCAGTTCTTAGCTAGCAGAAGAGGTGGTCAAAAGAAATCGGTCCCATGATTTTCCCTACTTACCACTTCACATCCTGCGTCTTGAGGGGGAGCTGAGAGCACATATATGAACCCTGGATTTTCTGTGATCTGTTCATGACCAAAACCCTTGACAGCTATGTTGTCCCTGTGGCTGCTGTTGCATCTCTCCCAACTTCAGCTTCATCTGAAGAACTTCTTTGGCAATGCAGTGGCTTCCTTTGATGCTTAAAGAGCTATTTTCACCTTCACTGCTGCTTTGATATTTGTTATTTACTCTTTTGACTTGTGCTTCCTGTAAACTCTGCCATCCCGGAGCTGGCTTCTTTGCATGCAGTAAAGGAAACGTTATCTGCAGCTGCTTCATTACAGAGAAATGCCTCCTCGGAGCTGCGATGCCTGCAGCTGGCTCCTACAGCTTTGAGGCTGCTCAGACCTCATGCTTGAGGGCTTAAGGTGATCATTGCAAGAATCAGCAAGGGAAGACCCGTGCAGGAAGAACCTTGAAAAATCACTCAGGTGTGCTGCTGTTGTTTCCTGTTCGTGCTCCTGTAGCAGTCTTAGTCCCCACTGAGACTTGTCCTGGCCATTAGGCACGGAATGTGCCTGGGGAACAGGCATCTGATCCTGCCAGGCTCAGCAAATTCAGTGGTCACCAGCATCGTGCAGAGGAAGAGCACAGGAGCGATTTGCCCATGCTCATGTGGAGAATGGTGTGACAGGGCCAGCAGTGAGAGAGACAGTTGTCCATTACCAGGAATGGTCCCACTCCCATCCGGAGTGATGGCACCAGACCTCCATTTGTCATCAGTGTTACCAGACCCTGGGAAATGCAGGACCAGGCTCTCTGGGGATAAGCTCCTACAACTCCCTATAACCAGATGACAAAGGACAATAACTGATATCCCATGTAGCTGTAACAAAGTCGGTTCTGAGCAACTCTCGCCCAAAACTCGCTAAGAAACAATCTGCCATCCTGTTTACAAGGCGGATGCCAGCAGTGAAAGAGATCTCCAAGTGCAGCCTGGCAAACCAGGAGAGCAGAGAGCGACAGGCTGAAACCCCCGTCTGTCCCGTGGCTCCCACCCCCGCACCCTCCCTGGTTTGTTTTGTGGGACGGCAGCCCCAACAGGTGGGAAAGGACCCTCTCCTGGCTGCACCTCCCTCGCAGCTCAGCCCCGCGGGCACTGACGCCCTGCGTATTCTAACAATAATTACTCACTTTTTTTTTTTTAAAGGGAAAAAAACCCCAACTGTTTTGCATTTTAAAAAAAGCATCTCTTAAGAGAAACCAAGCGCCTGGAAAAGGGGGGGAGCGAGGGATCCTTGCAGCAGCTGACGGTGCTCGCTCCCCGGCACAAGCTGATGCGCGGGTCCGGCTCTGCCATGCGCGCCCCCCCGCTGGCGCTGAGCCCCCGGGGGGGTGCGGGGGGGAGGTAGGACCCTGCACCGAGCCCCCGCGGGCCCCTCCCCGCCGCGGAGCCGGAGAAGAGATGCCCAACTTTCGCCTCGCTCACCGGCGGCGCGGAGCGGGGCGCGGGGCGGGCGGCGGGGCTGGAGCGCGACGCAGCGGGGACCCCCCCGCCGCCCCCCGGGGCCGCGCCTCGCCTGGCCGGGATGCCCGGGACGATGCTGCTGCTCTGCCTGGCCCTCGGGACAGTCCTGCGAGCCAGGTGAGCCTCCCCCTCGCCGACCGGGACCCCTCCCTTCCCAGCCTCAGTTTACCCTGCCCGTATCTCCCCTCGCCCCCACAGCCTGGGGGTTTGGAAACCTCTGTGCCCCCAGGGGTTCCTTCCAGCTGGCCCTGACGCGGGATGAGGTCTGGTGGTGGCAGTACCCAATGCCTGCGTGTCCCTTCGCACCCCGTGTTCCCCCTTTGCTTGCCGGGAATCAAGAGGACATCCCGTTTTCCACCCGCCATCACCTCGCTGGCTGAATTCTGCCGGGCTGAGCCCCTTCTAGGGCTGCCCAGAGCAGGACCAGAGCGAGCTCATCACCTCATGGGGGCTCCATCCATCACCGGGGCATTTCCACGCAGAGTCAAGCTGCGTGGGAAGGAGCTTGCATCCCCCTGCCTGTATCCCATCTCCTTCCCTGTATCCCATCTCCTTCCCTGTATCCCATCTCATTTCCCTGTATCCCATCCCCTTCTATGTATCCCATCTCCTTTCTCTGTATCCCATCTCCATCACTGTATCCCATCTCTTTTCCCTGTATCCCATCTCCTTTCCCTATATCCCATCCCTTTCCCTGTATCCCATCCCCTGGCACCCCAAAAACCTCTGCAGGGTTTGCAGCTGGGCAGGAGGAGGGCAGCGTGGGCTCCTGCCTTGCTCTACAGGTCCCAGCTCTGGGTGCTGGCTGGGAGCTCGATCCCAGCCCGTTATCAGCGGCGCGTTGGGCGAGGATGGAAGAGGAGGCGTGGGGCTGGCAGATTATGGTTCTCTCCCAGGACCGGCGCTTTGTAGCGCTTTTCTGTAAACAGCGATGAAAGGCCCCACGCACAAGGGGTTTTCAAGTTTCTTTCCTCCCCCCCCCCTTTTTTTTTCCACAATTCCTAGCCTTGCTGGTGAGTTTAATGGCTGGATCGGGGAAAGAACATGTTGTCAGCAGATTGTTGCCCTCGGGGCTCAGGGGAAGAGGGATTTTACTGGCTGAAGTTAATTGGCAGAATAAACCGCCTTAAAGCTGATCAAATCCCATTACAAATGCAGTCAGGAACAGGGAGCATGAATTCTGCTACTAATGGTCTGCTCTGCCAAGGCTTTCTGACCTCAGGTGTGTGGGCAGAAAGTCTGTATCTGCCGAGGTCCTCTGAGGTCTGCCCTTCCTGGGGTCTGGGCAGGGAGAGCTCATGCCCTGACACAGAACCTCTCATCACTGCGCTGGTGCCCAGGGGCATTTGAGGGCCAAGAGAGGTGTTCAGGGTGGTCTCAATCCCTGTGCCTTATGTCCCTGTGCCCTACCGTCTCTGCAGCACGCTGCCACGAGCACTGCATTTTGAGAGGGTGAGTCGTAAGCTGCAAGATCACAGGGAGGAGCAGTGAAGTTGTGTATTCAGATGCCCTTGAGCAGGAAGATTTACCCCACAGCTGGCCCTGCTTCCTTTCTGCCCAGCCTCTCATACCCGCCTCTTCCCTGAGCCCCGCTTTGCCAGGCACAGTGTCTGTTTTGTTGAGGGCATGATGGGCCAAGAGAGAAAGCCTATGGGAGAAGAAGAAAAGGAGCAAATTATACCAGGGTGTCATTCTGTATTCACTGCATTTTCCTGGCTGCAACTTGCTGCGGGTGGATCTCACCTGCCCTGCGCTTAATAGGTCCCGGGGTGAGGAGCCTGGTTCAGGTGACACGTGTGTGCGAGCTCTTCTTCTGACACAAGCCGCAGGACCTGTCCCCTGGCACTGGAGCGAGCTGGATGCTTTGTGACAGGTGACTCAGCACTCCCCACATGGTCATCCTACTGCGGAGCCTAAATCACCTGAATTTTCCCACGCACTGCCTTGACTGGGACCAAGGCACCCAACTCTGAGCCCTGAAGGCAGGTTCTCTGGACGGCAATGCAGCAGCAGAAAGCTGGGCTTAGCAGATGGTTGAAAGTGCACAAACTTGACCATTTGGGCTTCATGGAGTGTGCTATGACAGGAGAGGCAAGATGACACGTGAAATGGGTAGGGTACAGCTTCGTGAGCCACCTGTCCTTAAATCCTTTGCCTCCTTCTAATTTAAAATAATTTGTCTGAACCCCCTTGGGAGCACTGGGATGGGTAGCTAGAAGGACAGATTATCATGTCGTAATTAGGATTGGCCACAGTGCTTTTCAACCACGAGAAATGTTTTTCTTTCATCTTATTGTTGCCTGTTCCTCAGAAGCAAGGGGAGGCTTTGAGCTATGTTTGCAGAGGAGCTGGACAATCACAGCCCTGGCATCTGCATCTGCTCCAGGACATTCCTGCCTCAGAGCCAGGGGTGCCTGAGAGTTCATGTGTCACCTGGCCAGTGGGCGCAGGTCTCAATACAAAATTGTATTGTTCTTGGACTTCATTAACACACCAGGCTGTAAGTAGCGGTGGGTGTGCACCCTGGTCAAGCCTCGTCAGCTGTCCTACTGGGCAACGAGCAGAAGTGTCTTCAAGGGCTCATGGCACGTGTTGCTCTCCCTCTCCTCCTACCAACAGAAACCTTGTCAGACAGCTTGGGCACTGGGGGAGGGAGCCAGCAACCAGCTCTTCAGGTGGCTTTTACTTTGCCTACCAGCATGCTTGGAAACCTCAGCAAAACAGGTGTCTGCTCGAGTGAAACGGAATTAGGGAGGCAAGGCAGAGCACTGTCCTGCTGTAATGCCAAGGGTTGCCCAAGGAGGGTTGTCCAACCCCATCCATATATGTGAGCACATTCGAAAGGACACCTCCCTGCTGTGCCGGCCTCTTGCTCTGAGCACCAGTGGGAGCTGCCACGGCCCCGACTGCATCTGTCAGACCAGGGGTTTCCTCACAAACATCCTCGGCTCTGCTCTGCCATCACCCCCCTGTCCACCCCCTTGCCCACTCTCGTGGCTGCGTCCCAGCCCCGTGGCAAAGTGCAGGAGTGCTGTGAGGTGGATGTTTTGACATTTCAAAAAACAGAGGTGAGGAAATGTGGCTCTGCCTTTCCTCCTGGCTGCACGGAGACATATGGGAACTGGCTGTCCCCTGTCACCCAGCCAGACACTTTGTGTGAGGAGATGGAGCTGCCGGGCTGGCAAGTGTTCATGGCACATTGGGGATTGCTGCAGGTTTGCACTGTGACATTTCCATTAGCAGCTATGGGGGGGACATGCACATGTCATCTTAATTCCTCTCCTTCGCAACACCTCTTGGATTTTTCCGTTCTGGATTTGAAGTAGGGCTACTGGGAAGAGAGGTGACAGGGACTTGCATAGGGTGGCATGAGACGAACACTCCCAACCAGCAAGAGCAAATTTTCTCAGGAAGAAAAGCATATTTTCTCCAGGAAAAGCTGGCTTGCTTATGCTAAAATGGCTTACTGTGGTTTAGTGGTCCAGGATTAGCTGTATTAGCAAAAGCATATTTTTGGTAATGTCACTGCATAGGGATGTGCCTCCCTGAAAATGCTACCCCAAGTCTTAGGGTGTTAATCAGTGACACTAAACAGGGGAAAGCAGAAGGCTGAGGTCACAGTAATCAGCCTGGTTTTGTTCAGCCCCAGAGGGATGTTTCGGACTCTGCTGTGGCCTTAGGGTGTGCAAGAAGTGGCTTTTGGCAGGGCAGTGGGACACACAGAGTTTCGTGCCAGCAGGTGACCTGTGTTGGGCTGACTTCATGTAGGGTCAAGAGAACACTGAGCTAAGGTTTCGGTGTAGCTGTTCCCACTCTGCTAGAGGCAGCCTGCGTCACCCAAAACACTGGCAGCAAGGGAAAGCACTTAGTGTTGCTTTCCCCTGGGCTGGGCTGTGAGCAGAGACACGTGTCCCTCTTTGTGCCCCAAAGGAGCGGGGCCAACCCCAGATTTTGGCTATGGCCAGCTTTCAGGTGGGTGTAACGATGGTCCCTTGTGCCTCCAGCAGCTGCTGGATGCTGCGGAGCTGTCTGCTTGGCTGCGTTTCGAAGGCACGCCACAGCACAACAGCTCCATGAGCCCGCGCTGCCACTGCTCAGATAGGGAAGCACATCCTGACAGCGTTGCTTGAGACTCCTTAAGCATCGTTGGAAAGTGCAGCACAATCAGACGGGAAACAACAAGCTGATATGCCAATTCCTAACGTGTGGCGGCAGGCAGCCAGCTGCACGCAGCCCAACCCTTGTCGGGAGACCCATCCCAGAGCCTGAAAGCTGGGGAGATGCAAAGAGTTTTAAGGTTATTGCAAAAGTGAGTTTTATCTAGGGTTTTAAAAGAGGAGCATCTGAGAAATTGACGGCAACATGTCAATTTAATGCTTTTTTCCCCTTTCAAGTACTTTTGCCAGGCTCTGCCTCCCCAGGCAGAGAAGGGAGATGTGTCTGTGTGGTGCCTGATTGCACCTCAGAGCTGCGAGGCTCCAGCTGGGAAGTGTCAACACAGTGGCAGTTCCCACTGCGAGACCCTTTCTGGTGCTGGAGCAGGTGACACGCTGACATGGCAGACGTCGAGGGGGGTGTGCCGAGTGTGGGATTGCTCGGCATCCGCTCTTGCATATGGCTGTGTCGTTCCGGGGACAATTTGTGAATGAGTTGCCCAGAGCAGCAGCAGGTGGTTAGGATTTCCCAGCTGACCATGTGGACCTAATTTAATTAGAGGGTTTAGGAAAAGTCCTTTAAGAAAAACAAGGGGTGTGAAAGGTTTAGGGAGGGCAGATTTGAAAGGCAGTGGGAGAAGTTGTCGCTTCCATCCATAGTAGGATGCAAGCTTTCCTTGCCTGGCTTGGAACTGGAGGATCAGGAAGATGGGAGCTTGCACCAAAGGCTGAGGAGGAAGGGCTGGTGAGTACAGGGAATGCATTGTGGCAGGTCTTGGCCTGAGGGCAGAGGAGTTTGCATAAGGCTTTGATTCCCCAGGATCTGTGCAGGGCAGATGGCTGGGCTCCTGGCAAGCCAGATGTGCATGCTGCCTGCTTGTAGTTTTAGAACCTATTTTCTCTGAAATGTTATTATTTTAAAGACCTCTTTCCCTGGAAATGTTGTTTGGTCTCTGTCTTCTTCCTCAGAAGAAGCCCGCTTCAGGTGCAAGGGGTAGGCAGAGCAGCTGAGGTATTTGAGGTAGCTCGAGGAGCAGGAGCTGCTGGCAGCAGAGGGGCTGCAGGTGTGGGATATATAGGTGTGGCCTGGCTCCCATGCTTTGAGGGTGAAGCTGTGCCTTCAAAAAGAGCTGGGGAGGATGTGGGGCACCTTATGCCTTGTAGTTCTGACTGCTGGGAGCAAGGTCCCTGCATATGAGCCAAGGTGCCAGGTGAGTTGTGTCATCTTAGCAGGGTGGCTGAGAGTAGATCCCTGAGCTCCCTCTGTTCTGCCCTTTAGCAGTGGCGCATGCTCCTCCTTTAGTATCTCTGAAACCCAGCGTGCTCCTACTCCCACAAAGCTTCAGAGAGATGCCACAGCTATACCTTTCTACTTTTGTCTCTTTGTTTTAGGTGTGAGAGCACAGAGGAATACGATTATGATTACCTCAGCATCGATAAAACCTGGGTCCTCACCCCCAATACACAGGAGACTGATGCCACGCAGATCCTCAACTCGCTGCTGAAGAACTATGACAACAAGCTGAGGCCCGACATTGGCAGTAAGTGTCCCCGAAGCTCCATGTGGCCACGGGTAGTGGCCTGGTCTGGCTGCATCTTGTGTTTTCCATGCTTTTGTGGCTGCTGTAGTTTGGATTTTTAGTGAGATGGAGCCATGTTTATCCCAGATGCTCCCCTAGTCCTAAGCCCTTCACAAATAAATCCAGTCCCAGCTCACCCATACCTTTTTTATTTTCTTTACAGTCAAGCCCACCTTTATCGATGTGGATATCTACGTGAACAGCATCGGGCCAGTGTCTGTCATCCAGATGGTGAGTGGTGGTGTTGCTGTAGGGTCATGATGTCACCACAACTGAGAGCGTGGGAGGGTGCAGGCCCAGCACTGCTGGCGTGTTGTGTCCTGCTGGCTTGACATGGTGTGAAGTTGGTGTTGTCATGAGAAGAGCTGGATTTGTTTCCCTTTCCTTGGAAAGATGCGCTCTGACCTGCTGATAGCTGGAGCTGGAAAGGCTGGACAGCCATCCCTGATTAGGAGCAGGGTCATCTAGTGCCCTTGATTAGCTCAGCAACCCTACCATGCTCATGAGCTCAGGGACAAGGATGATTGTGTTCTTTGGTCTCCACTGGCGGTGTGTTGGCACACAGCTCTGCCTGATGGCTTTGCCTTCTGCTGCCTGGGAAGCATGCAGACACCAGGATGCTTGGGGAAACTTGTACGACCCTGATTGGTAGTGGCTGGGAGGGGGAGCAGTGCGCTTCCCAGGAGGACTGAAATAGGTACCTGGAGATGGTTTCCATGGCAATGGTCTGGAGGTGTGGAACTTGGATGTCCCAGGCTCAGGCTGTGCTGCTGGGGAGTGACAGGCAGGATGTCCCGGCTCCAACAGCTCTTCCTTAGCATTTTAGATTGATACCACCATGCCTGAGATAGTTTGTGCTCATGGCTCAGGACCCCACTGTACTGAGAGCCGTGGAAATACTCAACAGAGATGCTCAGCGGCTTGAAGAGCCTCCAGACCACAGAGTGGAGAGCAACTGTTGATTATTTATTTTTTAGAAGAAACTTCCATCATTATTTTCCCTGTGAAGTCATTTTTTGTCCTTTCTAGCAAGAAATAAACCTCACTGCTGTCAGGTTTTGAAAGACTTCTTCAGTCTGCAGGGCAATTGGGTGGAGAGGACAAAGGAGAGGTACAGCAAGGACAATTTGGCTTTTCTTCCCTCTCTCAATGCAAAATGGAGCAGAAACAAAGTCAGCCCCCTTAAACCAAAAAAAGAAAGTTCTCAGGATGGGCATGTTATTTTTAGATTCCCAAGTAGAAAATTTCCACTGGACAAACCCCTCTGGGGATGGAGGAATGGCATTGTAGTTGTAGTACCACTTTCACTCCAAAAAATCATTTTGAAGCAGCCCTTCTGACTGGCCACTGCCAAGCATGTGCCTTTGAGCAGCGCCTGCCCACAAACCACCAGATGGGAACCTAGCTGGGAGCTCACTTGCACGATGAGGACACCATCAGGAAACCCAAGAGGGATGACCTCGAGGCAAAAAAAATTCCTTTCATTGCTTCTATGGGCCCAGCTTGCAGGAGGAGAGTGACAGCTCAAGCCGTGTGGATGTTATCCCTGGCTGCCAGCAGATACTGCAAGCTCCTTCATCCTGTGTAGGTGTGTGGACATGAAGCTGCAGTGACATAAGAGCTGCAGTGCAGGGAGATGTGTGCAAGGGCTGGATGTGCTCACCTCCCCTGCCACTGCTGTGCCTGGAGATAGAGCGGAAGAGCCGTGTTATAAGTGACTGTCCCATCTACTTTGCAGTGCCCAAGGATGTGCCAAGTGCACATCCTTATTCCTTGTCTTTCCCTCTAATCCATTTGCTAAATGGAAATACCAGGCTCTGCTGCTAGTCTGGTTTCCTAAGAAACACAGCTTATGCCATGGTGATGGGTATGTGAGAATGTCCCAGTCTTTCTTTATTTTTGATCCACTGGGCTAATACCAACCATGTATGGCTGCAGGCATAGCAGCTTCAGGAATATTCAGAATCTCCAGAATTTTTGTGAAAACAGGATGCAAGGCAGTGCCAACAACTGTCCCCACCGAGGGGAAAAGGTTCACTATTGTGTGAACTCAACACTTACTAGAAACCAGAGAATCATATGGGATTGTGCTACTGAAGACAGCCCTGACTGTTCCTAGAGCAGCTTAACCCATGTGTTTGGCTCTTTCTAAGAGTCAGCAGAAGGTTTTACGCTTCATGAAGTGGAGTTCCACAACTACACAGGATTCCAGGAGGTCCCAGTGCCCATAATGTGAGCCAGGAGAGTGAAGGCAAGACTGATGCTTGGAATTTCCTGTATCTTCAGGGCTCTGCTGGGGTAGCTGCTATCACAGGGCTAATCAACCAGTCTTCAGCCTTCCTACCTGAGGAAGGTATTGCCATTCGTGAATGCTATGGCAAAGGGCTGCTCAGGCAGGGCAGGGATTTTGTGACATCTGTCACAACTGGCTGCACTATCTCTCAGAAGCACCCGCATGCTACAAGTCAAGGGGTCCCTGCTGGGTCCCAGCAGTTGCCAGTGATTTGAAGACACCTCTATTTGACTCCCCAGGTAGACTATCTACAGACATCTCTCCTTCCCTGTCCCCTTAGGTAACTTTCTAAGCTTGAATTCATGATGTCCTTGGTCTTTTTTTTTCTCCCTGAAATGCTGGGCTGATCCTAAAGGTATTGAGGCCAACCGTGCTCAGGTCTCAGAGCCGTGGATGGCAGCTTTCTGCCATCTATACTCTGAGTACCTCCCCTTGCTCATCATGAGAGAGGCTGCATTCTGCTATGGTGTCCCTTGAAGCAAGAGAAAAGGGCTGTGACAGAGCTGCCACAGCGTTGCTTCTGGACTTGGCTGCTTTACCCACTTGTTTTGTGTTTGTTTGCTTTTCCATGCTGATACAATGAATTAAGTCATTCTGTGGACCATGCCAGCCACTGGCAGGCTGATATCAAACGTATGATACAGATTGTCTTTGCTGGGGACATATCATTCCCATTTTGTCCCTTTTTATTTAGCTTCTCCCAGCCTGAGAAGTTCTGCCTTCTCCCAGCTGTCAGACCTGTCCCTCGTGCCTGAACTTTCCCTTTTCCCATATGCAACCTGAGGAAATGCACGTTTCTGAGAGAAAGGAACCAGAATTTGTCTCGGAACTAGATCTGTCCTGAGCCTGTAGTGAGATTGCTCTCTGCTGCAGATACAGATGCTCGTGCAGGCTGTAAGGCCCACTGAAGGGGAAGTGTCCCATTGATCTCTTTTAGGTGTATTGCAATGACAGCATCTTACATAAATATTTCTCTCTTACATAGCCAGGCTGCGTAGAAGATAAAAACCTAATTTTGCTTTTAAGAAATACAGCAGCATTACTGCGGCTATGAGCTTGGACCAACATGGTCTGTGCATCTGAGGCCAAAGGCTATAGGATGGCCTGATGTGCTGGTAGAATAGAAGGCTCTAACTTAAGCAATGTAGTTTGAATACCGTTGTCCTGTGATCTTCTGCTCACCCTTCAAAGAGTTAACTACTCACCGCTGCCTTCAGCCTGGTGATGCTCTGTCAGGGCTTGGAAGCCGGCCCTGCCTAGCCGCTGCTCAACCTCCAAATGATAAATCACATCAGGATGCAAAACTGATTCCGGTCCTTAAAAATGAATAGGTGATTTGAAAATGCCCTGCGCTGGGTGTGAATTCTGCATCCCCCTCATCAATCACTTGTCATAAATAACATTAACATTCAGGAGTCAGCAGAAGGCAGGCACGTTTGGAGGGGAAAGAAATGTAAAGTGATTTCCTGATATTTTTTGTAGACCAGTGACAGTCTTGTTTCCTGTTTAAGTATTTGAGCTCGTTTTACATTCTGCCATCTCTGGGGAAAGGACCTTCTGTGCTTTGCCAGCCAAAATGTGGCAGTAACCAAAAGTCAAGCTGTAAGATGGTTAAATGGTAGGGGACGTGGCTGAAAGGATGAGCTGACAGGAAAAACGGTGCAGAGAAGTGAGACCGTTAGGTCCCACAGCTGTTTGTTCCAGTTGCTGTGTGGAGTGGGTTTTTTTTCTCCATGCCTGTGAACCTGTTGTCTTTGGATGGGATTGGGGCAATCAACACTTCTCAGGGTGGTGGGAAGCTGTGTTTACACCATCAGGAAAAGGATCTCCTCAGCCACAAACCCTTCCAGAGCCGTCTGCTGCCCCTGGGTGCCAGCCAGCAGCAACCCAAGCCAAACGAGTTATCACCCACAGTGCCACAGCTTTCCAAGCTGTGTTGTGGAACTGGATGCCCAATTAGATTCCCATTAACACAGACAGCACTTGGGTGTCCTTGGTTTATCACTAAGCTGAGCCTGGTGCAAAGACCCACCTTGGTTCTATGGACGTGTTGCAGAAAGAGGTGCCAGGGAGGGCTGCAGCAGCAGGGACTGCTAGAGGACACTTTGGGTTCAAATTTTTCGCTGACTGGTTGTTTGCTGGAGGGATTTGCTCTTGGTTTTGTTTTGTAATGGCTTTGTTGCTATAGATTATAGCCTTAACTCTTGTCAAGGGCACCTAGAATTCTGGATCACCTTCCTTTAGGGATGCTTAACTCTCAGGAAATGATGCTGTAGAAGTAAAGTGGTTGCCAACTGTTGGGGCCGAATGCCTTTCAGTCCCAAGTATGTCCGTGAAGTGCCCATGAGAGACAACATGGGTGGGAGTGGAGAAAGTGCTTCTATTCCAAGCTTGGGAATGGAGCAAGTCCTGCCCAGAGCTTCTCTGATTCCACCCAGAGGTCAGAGATTAATGTCATTTTCTTCCTTTCTTGCACAAAACTAAACGTGAAGCTCAGAGCTGAACACCAAGAACATAATCCAGCACCATGGTAGCCTCTTGGCCAAAGTGAATGGAGACATGACACTCATCCAGAGACCTGCTTTGGTTATCTGCTTCAGGTGTCTGGGATCAGATGTGGTGCAACCAAGGCTAGTTTAGATGCTGGCGATGCCTCTCTTTGGTATGTGTGAGGAGATGACCTTGTATGCCAAATTCGGTAGAGATCTTGATAGCAGCTCTTCTGCTGGGATTGAGCACAACTTCAATATCCTTAATAATAATAAAAATGGAAAGAGCAAAATTGGCCTCTGTCATTCACCATGGGTCAGGTTCTGCTGCCTCTGAAATGCCTGTGATTTCTGGGGGGTAGGTTTAAGCTTCTGCCTCCATTATTATAGGAAATTATTTTCTTAGCTCTGCCTGTGAGTGGGGGACTGGAACCTGAAGAAGGTGATATGTCCAAATGCAGGTGTTGAATATTCCCCCCTTCTGTCTTTAGGAAGGAGATGCTTCACACTATTAAATTCATAATGCTGTGCCTGACTGCATTAGTTACCATGCAACACACTAACGAAACTGAGGATGAAGAACACAATTTCCCACGTCTGGAGTACTGCAGAATAGATTTAATAGATTTGCATGTATGGTGCAGTTGTGAAAACACTATGAAAAAGGAGAAGGGAGGGAAGGGGGAAATGTTTATTCGTTATCAGCTGATGAATAATTAATTTACAAACATTGTCTTGTTAAATATAAATTAAATCTTCATTTGACACACTTTATAATTTAGAAGTATAAGCCCAGCATGAATGAAGAGAACTCCCCACTGACTGCTTTCATGTAAATCCCGAAGAACCAGGGAGGGAGGTTTGGCTTTCAAAGTTAAGTCTGACAAAGGGTAGCAGTGAGGGAGGGGGCTGCTGTGGCAAAGGCAGCCTGGGGACCTGGGGTGCTTTGTCTTTGCTCGTGGGTGCTTTCTATGCAGGGATGGCTTAGTGGGGCAGAAGGCAGTGGCTGCCTGCACAACCCTCTTCAGGGATTGCTCTCTGCTCTCAGGGCTGTGGGTGGTCGAGCTGCTGAATCACAGCTCTTTGAGTAAAATCCCCATCAGTGCCACGTTATCAGAGTGTGCAGCGAGCTGGCAGCGCCTGTGAACAACTGAGCTATCCCAGCAGCAGGGGCAAAGATCCCCAAGAGAGGAGCTAAGCCCTAAGGGGCTAAGCCACCCTTGCAGAGAGGCCTTGGGTAGTTTGAGGCATCTCTGCATGGAAGTGGAGCTGCATCCCGAGGAAGAGTAGCTGTGTTTGGTTGAAAGGCAGTTGGTGTCGGAGCCACAGCAGGAAGCCTTGGGTTACAGCACTGGTGTCCCGCTGCAAGGCTTGGGTTAATATCTTCATTTCTCCTTAATAGATGGGGAAACCGAGACCGCTAATAATTGTCTGGCTCTGAGGAACACTTAAGTCTTGATTATACTTAGCTTTGGCTGCTTTGGAATAAGTGGGCAGGAAATGAAATGAAAATGGCACACTTTTTAAGATGCTTGAATGTGTTGCTCTGGAGCACAAGATAAGCCTATAGGTAAAGGAAATTTGTTACCTCCCCCCTTCTTCCCTGATAATAATAGACTTCAGTGGTTGCACAGCACTTCTCAACTGAAAGGACTTAAAAATCCTTCACAAATCATCTGTCTAGGAGGCAATAGCCCAGATGCACCCACTTCTACGGTGGATTGCAGTGCCTGAAGCACACCACAATGCTCTGCCAAGGACTGCATGCTCTTCTTGGCCTGCCTGGTGTGCCGTGAGAGTCAGGCATCAGCATAAATCTAGTGAAGTTGTTCAGGACGTGCACTGATGTAATGAGCTAGGTCGGGTTTTGGTTCCTCATAAAGATGTATATCGTAGAAATGTGAAGTGTTGGGAAACAGGTATTGCTCACTAAGGGTCCCAGCGCTTTTTCTGGCCATTAGTTTCCATGCCTGAGTGATGGCTCAGCACCACCGGAGTTGGTGGTGCATTTGTAACATCTTCACAAATACTCATGTGCTTGGACAGTGCTTCCATCTCTTGCTTCCTTGATGTTCAGAAACAGTCACCCGAACCCATTCCTGTGTGCCCAAGTGCTAGGAGGGTGATTGTTCCTCACATAGCCACTTATGCTTCTGTGGTGATGAGGCTGGGTACACGAAGAAGGACAGTGGCTGTCCTGTAGCCTTTGGTTGTCATTGCCTTACGAGACAAAAAAAATCACAAAGCCCCTGAGGAACAGCACCACTCACGTGTGACTTATGGGACAAATCACAAAGGGGTAATGAAATAAATAAGTTAGTCCCATCCTGAAAGTAACCCAAGAGCTTCTGCAAGTTTCAGGGTCTGCTCCCAAACTGAAAGAGGACTGATTTATTCACTATAAATAATTCAACCAGCTCCTTTTATTATACAGAACATACACTAATCCCCTCCAGATATTTTCTGTGTGACATCCACGTTGGTAATTTATTTATAGGCTGTTTATTGTGCAGAAAACACAAGGAGTCTGTTATGAGTATGGATGAAAAAAAAAAAAAAAGGAAAAAAAAAAAAAAAAAGCTGAGGTTTTGCCTTGAAAATTTGGAGTTAAATAAAATACGAAAATCTGGACAACAGCCTCCTGGGGGGAAAAGTGCTTTTCTTCAGAGGCATTTCTGGAGAGCAAAGTCCCAAAGTTAATTAACATCTGTGCTCCCTAGTCCTGTGCTAAATGGGGAATCTGGCTGTACTTGGTCAGGTTTCTTAAACTGCAGCATCAGTCCCGGCACACAGGTGCCTCAACACAGCCTGCAGCTTGGGCAGCCTCTGGCCCTAGGGCAGAATGGGATAAATCAACATTCATAACAAAGTAAGCAGCTCTTGTAAATTCCCTCACTGAGCCGATTTCCAGCCTTCTGCTGACAGGAATGGCTCAATCCTACATTCATTTTGTGCCAGCCTTTGGAGAAAACTCACAGTTCTTCAGCTGGGCTGAATGCAGAGGTGGGTTTTTTTATTTTGCTCTGTACCTAGTGCTTACTGTAGGCACTTCCCAAGTAGTCAGCGGGCTCACCGTGCCCCGAGAGCATTGTAACTCGTGATTCCTCACCATTACCCACACAAAACCTTCCCAATGCAGCTCTGGACCACAGCAGTTGTGCCTGGTCTCTTTTTCCAGAGGTATCTACTAGTAAGTGGGTTTCTCCTTGTTAATAGACCATCACAGTTTTCCAGTGACTCTCCTTACTGTGGCCTGGATCAGGCTGGATGGATGTCCCCTGCCATGGTAACCCTGGCAGCTGGTAGCTTTCTTGGTTTGGTAGGAGCTTTGCCCTCTGGCATAGCATTAAAAAAGGCTTTGCCATGATGCACAGGCATGGACAGTGTTGCAGTCACTGGGCAGTGGGAATGCAGCCTTGCTCATCACACACTGGTAGGGATGTGCCTGGGAGTTGCACTCTCAGGCTCAAAACTGCTGTGTGCAGCTGCATCTTGCAAAGAGAAGCACGGATGCAGCTGTCTCCATCGGAAGTGCATTAGCTCATGGAGTTGCTCTGCAGTTCCCCAATGACCCCACTTCTCCGTACGCAGATGTGTGTGTGGACAGGCCAGGAAGCATGTGTTTGATTCAGGTACTGATCTGTGGTCTGAACATCATTAAATTGATTCTTCAAAGGGAAAGCACTATTATGTCAAATTTGAAAGATATAGGCTCTGAGCTGTACTGATAGCTGTCACTTGATGGGCTGAATTATTTTTAAGGCAGAGCTGATTTATCTGAACTGAAGCTTTTGGATCTCTCCACAGGAGAGATCTGGATATTTCAGGTGCATAGAAGCCATGTTAAAGAGCTGGTCAAAGGCCAGGGTTTCTGGTTTAGGGTGAAGATCCAGCATCATAAGGGCGGGGGGGGGGGGGGGGAGTGTCGTGTCTCACTCTCTCACCTCCCACTTGGGACAAACAAGCAAAATTCTTAAGTATTTCTGAGGGAAAATGGGGTTAGGGATAATCAAAATATTTATGTTTAGTATCATCAGATTGTTTTGATTTGCTTTTCATATGGTGGTAAATTCCATCTTATAAGTAAAGCATGAAAATGACTATTTGAAAATAGAAGACAAAATGAAGTGAATCAGATAGAAAAGGAGAAAGCAAAATATTTTGCTAGCTTACTGAAGAAAAACGATTTTGGAATGAAATGATGAGGTTGAGGTAATTCATTTTAGGTTTTGACAATTTTAATTTATTTTCAACAAAACTTTGGGGTTTTTTCAGTAAAAATCAGTTCTACTTATTTCCTGCACCCCTAGATGAAGCGGTCCTATCATCTCCCCTAAAAGGCTGATATGAAATCTGCCTGCTATAAATGTGCTATTAAATGGAGACCATTTCTCAGTATTCAGTGGTTGTGGGTGACCAGAGGCAATATGCTTCAAGGGCCTTTTCATGCCTCGATGTTAAAGGCTGAATATTCAGGCTATTACATCCCATCTCCCTGCACAGGAAGGGTTTAATTGCCCATGATACAAATTGCAAGCGAGCAGCAGTGGAGCAGTGATACTGCCAGCCTGAGCCTCCCCATGGCACCGGGGCTGGCAGGGCGAAGGAAACGCTTTTCTTCTTCTCCCTGCAACCCCTCACGTATCCTTCATGCCTCCAGGCGCTTCCCCAGTGCCTCTGTGTCTTGAACTTGGTGTCTTTTGTGCTGATACACGTGAGGGGCAGCAAGTGGGTGGGCAGGTGGTAGATCCTCACAGTCATCTGCCGCAATGCCTCACGCTGGTGGGCAGCAGCCCGTTCTTCTCTGCTGTGGGTTTGCTGACACTGCAGCCGTTTCACGCCAGCACTGCTGAGACTGGCATCGCCAGCTCCCAGTGCAACAGCTCCCCAAAGCCCCAGAGAAATCAGACTGGCTGCATGGGTCACTGGGTGGGGGAATAAGCCTGGTCAGGGGTCTTGGTCTCACTGTGTGCTGGGCTTGGTGTGTGCCGGTAGCATGGAGCTGATGGTAGCTGGGGACCCTGGCATAAGCCTTGCTTGTCCGTCTTCACGTCTGGAGGGCTTTGCTGTGAGGATTTCTGTGGCTGGTCTCTGACCTGCATTTTGCTGGGAATGGCTCTAATCATCTGATCAGCCTTGCTCAACGGCAGAATTGCAGGCAATAATAACGGCTCACCCGCAGGCACATACATATGGGACGTGTGAACCAAAACATTTAGGAGTGTGGGTGGGGGAACACCTTGTCTTCATGTGGCTGGGGAACAGGGAAGGTCAGAACAGTGACACTGCAAACATGGTAAGCCTTGTTTCTGACACTTTCCCCCTGATCCACATCTCTTTCCCTCCAGCTTTGCCTCCCACACCAATCCCGTGTCCTTTGGTTTGTCATTCTCCACAGACACCTAAAGCCAGCTTAGTAATGTAGTGAGGACAAGGAGGGAAGAAGAGCAGTGGAGCAGAAAAGTGGGAAGAATTAGTGGGAGTTAGGATAGTTGTTTCTGCAGCCATGGGGAAGTAGGAGGGTGAAGCTGAGATGTTAACTGGCTGATCTTCTCTTCATTTTTTCCTTGTAAAGAAAAGGAGAAAGCAAAGAGAACTGTAATATTCAAGACAACCATTTCCTTTCATGATCTAGCAGTGAGGGACTAACAGACCTATCCAGAGCTTGCAGCCTTACTCAGTCACATGGATCTGCACCTTACAAGAGGGCACGATGGTCCCTGGTTCCCCCTGCCACAACAAAGAGCCACAGTTGTGACATGGCTTGGAGCAGTGCGCCGGAGGGATTTGCAGAGTAAATCTCACCAGGAGGCTTGGGAAAGAGAAGACAAGGGATGGAAGGAGCACAGGAAATGGGGATGTCAGGCACATAGTTTGCACTGCAAGGGAAGACTGAGCCGTTGCATGAAGCCAAGCTCCCTTCCCGCTGCTCACAGCTGTTTGGATGTGAGCTCTGCATGCAGTTTCCTGCAGAGCTGGCTACAAGCTTCAGTCCAGTTCTGCAGCAATGAGGTTGGGACTGTTTAGACACTCATCCTCTCTCACTGGATCAGCAAGAGAGGAGATAAAAATACCTCAGCGTTGCTGCTACCAGAACAAGCCAAAGGCGGTTCCAGGTGCTGGGATTTGGTAAAAGGAGCAGCAGAGAATGGGCTGTCCAGCTCCCAGGAACTATGGACTAAGCTCAAGAGCCAAAATTGTTTGGTTTCATTTTATATATGATTCTGGGATACAGTCAGTGTAGAAAACCTGAGCCTTCAACTTTTTCACTACTCCCCAGAGATGTCCTAAAGCCATCTAGGGGAGCTGGGGAAGGTAGTTTTAGAGGAGGTGTCTGCAGTAGGGTGAGTCACTACAAAACAGTTGGGAGCTGGAAAAAAGGACTGTGAATACTGGCCTCCAGTTTCTGAGGGAAGTCTTTTGCAGATGCCAGGTGCCATGGGAACTGAGCAGCCTAGAGCAGTGAAGGTCTAGAGGTCCTGCTTCCCTGGTGGCTGATGGCCTGGCTTCCAAATGACCACCATACTTGGCCTGAAGTGTCAATGTATGCCTGGAAAGGAGAATCAGCTGGCCTGGTATTCCTTCTGTAGCTGCAGTCCAGCTCACTTTGCCCTTCAAATACCCAACAGGGGAGACAGAAAGAAGTTGTTCTTTCTCTGTAACCAGATTCATATCCTCCAGCTGCTTTCCTGGTGCTCCCTTGAAATCTCATTAGGGCTGGGCTGTGATTTTGTGGTGGCTTGAAAAGAAGAACTACAAAAGGAAAACCAAAACAAAGCAGGGAGAAGGAACTGGCAGGGCAGGAAGAGAAAGCTGGTAAGCACAGCAAGGGGGCATGACAGACAACAAGAAATAGGTTTCCTTGAAAGAGTCAATAGAGCAGAGTACACTGTTCCCACCTCCTTCTTCATCTGGGGCCAAGAGAGAACAGTGTTAGGAGTGAAGTTTTCTGCAGAGGGCATAAAACCCTCCCCTTTTGCGAAAGCAAGATTTTCTGAATGTGCTATTTTCCTTGAGCATTAGGATTAGAAAGGGATTTATAAAGGCAAACAGTGGGTTTCCTCCTGGCCAGCACAGGCATTTCCATACAATGGATGGCATCCCAGGGGCATGGGTGAACTGTGCTTTCTCAGACACATCTTGATGGGAGGAGGACAGAGTAGCATCAGAGCCTCTCTCTTAGGTGCCACTCTAGCGTGCTGGTTTCTGGAGTGCTGAACCATACTGCCTACCCAGGGCCAGCTTCCTCGTGACGCTTTGTGCTGTGTCATGACTTCTCGTGTGGGGCAGCCTGTTAGCCCACAACAGCCCGTGATTCATCTCCCAGGTGCAATGCAGCTCCCATGGCTGGTGATAAGCATCGCTTCTTCAGTGTCAGTTCTGGGCTCTGCTGATTTCTCCACCCTGTCAACATGCTGTGAAGATGGTTTGACAGAGCTCAGTGCTTGTTGGAAGCAAGTGCTTCTCAGAGAGAGGGGCATATTGAGGAGAAGGCTGTAGTGATTCCCCTGCTCCTTATACTTTGTCTCTAAGCTCCTCAGACTGGCCACTGTAGGAGCCTGTCGGGACAGAGCGACACTGCCCAGCATTGTTTGCCCATTCTTGTCCCCTCTGGTTTTGCATGCTGCTGTGAACTTCCTGCACTGGAAGGATGCTTCTGGCTCTGATCCACACAGAAAGCAGAGCTCCAATGACTCCCTGACTCTGCTACTCTTTCCTTCCTGTCTCGACTTAAAGTACAGCTTCTGTAGGAATTTCTTCATCACTAAGACTGCAGTGAGAGGAACTTTGTCTGTTCTCCTTGCATGACGATCAACATCCAGCTGAGATCACCAGACACCTGTAAGTGCATAGAGAGAGGCAGACCCTGCCCTGGAGAGTGTATGGCCTCACCAAATAAAGCAGAGTTGCGTAAGAAGGTGGGAAGAGGGTGGGAATAATGTGATATTTGAAAAGGGACATTACAATTGAAACTGATTCTGTCAAAGGAGGGGTATGGGCAGGGTAATAATGCCTTTCTTGCTGAGGTAGAGAAGCAGAGTGGTGAGCTACAGACCAAAGAGAGTATGGAGAGGGGCATGGAGAGGAGGAGGAGGAAAGAAGACTAGAGCAGGGAGTGAAGGGAAGAGAGGGAAAGCCTGGAAAGATGAAAAAACAGCAAAGGGAACTGAGCAGCAAATGTGGGATGTTCAGTCCCTGAGCAGACAGGGAAAGGTGCTGAGACTGTTATAAAGGTAACAGAGTACTGTGGACTGTTCTACCTCTCCAAAACCCTCGGTCCCCCCAGAGAGGGACTGGATGTAAATGCGAATCAGACCCTTAATCTCGGAGGCAGTGTTGACTTTGCCACCCCTTAGTCCATCTGGTGAGCCAGCAGCAGGCTGTACTGGGGTCTGGCAAAACCGGTGGTGATGCACCAGTGGTCGTCCCTTCTGTATGAGGTATCAGATCGGAGGCAGGGAGACAGGCCCAGCTGGTGAGCGCTAAGCCAAGAAGGATGTTTGCTATAGCAATTCAAACCCACCCAGCCACATGCCTCTGAGAGCTGAAGGCACTCACGTCATTTAGTGTTTGGAGTATTTTCCTGCCTTCCCTCACTTCACCTGAGGGCTGTTTCCCGGCTTTCGTTCCTGCCTTTCTGTCCTAGGCAGGAGGCAGTGAGGCTGCAGTGTTCAGCTCCTGAGCGGAGCAGGACTCGGCAGGCAGCCTCATGGGAATCCAGCAGACAGGACAGGGAGTTTTTTAAGGAGTGAGACATGGGGCAAGGAGCACGTCAGAGCTGGAGGAACAGATCATGTTCCCAGGCAACAGACTTGCAAATGTCTCCGTGGGGTCAAACTGACCATCCTAGTCACCCCTCCCTGGGAGTGTTTATAGCTGGACACGTTGGGGGATTTGTGAGACCTCTTATCTTCCTTTGCCTGGTGCAGGGGAGCTGCAGCAGCTGCTTTCCCTGTCCTGGGCAGTATTAGACTGCCCATCCCAGTGTTTTATTTTATTCACAGTGGGTGACATGGGAATGGGAAGTGCAATTAAAGAAATTCTGGCTTCTCATCTGAATCTTGCCAAGCTGTCCTGGAGAAGCAGTCTTGGGGAATTTAATTGTATGCAGTGAGAAGCTTTGTCTTCTAGTTCTTTCAGATAGAATTTCTTTTTGTCTTGTCAAACACCCCGTGAGCTTAAAGGACAAATAAACAAGAGCACATGCTTGAAGTGCTAAGTATACTCTACCAGTTATCCTATGTGTTTCTGTGCTCCCCTCTTCTCCCACCTGCTTTCTTCTTCTGGCACAGATGCTTCAAACCCAACATCGTGGACACCACTTAAGACTTTAGCAGTAAGGTTTGACATGCAAACAAGACTTTGGACAAGTGTGGCTTTGCTCCGCAAGCAGCCCAGGCATTTTCTAGAGATTAGGGTAACTGGGCTGCACACGTGACTTTCCATCTGGGGCATGTCCTGTCCTTAGAGTGGGGGAAAAAAACAACTTAAAGGAGGCAGCTCCTTTCCTGTGGTGCTTTGCATAATAGTTCATTGAAGTGGTCAGTATCTTTCCCTTTAATGAATTCTGTCCCATCTGCATATAGCGTTTTATGTCCGTGCCGCTGCCTTTTCAGTAATAACCTCGTCAGGGACAGTGCAGCCAGACTGTGCTTCTATAAACCAGAGTCTGGCTGATGTCATGTCTCAACTCAAGGACTTTCCTTGATCCTTTGGGTAATGACTGTTAATCAGATGCTAAAACACACACGTCTAGGTCATGTGCCCCTGCGGCTCTCAGTGAGAGACTCTGTGTGCCAGGCTATGTTCCCATGGAAAAAGGAATGGGCACCATGGCAATCAGCAGCCATCTTGGGGTTGCATGTGAGGAGGTAACATCACTGCAGGACAGGACGTGGTGGTACAAGGAAACAGCTCAGAGGAAAGGGTTTAGGGACAACAAAACAGTCTGGGATGGTCGGCTCTCGTGAGTATGAAAGCCTGCCTGCATCTAAAGATATCCTTGCCTGCTCATGCGTAAGCGCAGGCATGAGCAGAGGTGTGTGGGAACAGGCAGGTAGACATCTCAAAAGCCAGCATTTGGTTTTGAAAGCAAGGTCCAGTTCCTGTCTGCAAGGACTCCAAGGGTGAGCAAGCCATGATTGGAGAGTTTGCAATCGACAGAGCAGCATGTACAGCATGTCTTGTTTGAAGGCTTCTGGCACGAGCACAGGACATGGTGATGGGCTTTAGCAGCGAGTTTATATTATAAAAAGAACACTGTCTCAACTGAGATTCCCTGGGCAGAGGCGAAAGACATTCAGACAAGGACAGCGCTGCCGGTGTTGCTGCAGAAGTGAAACAGATGGGAAGTTCAGTGTGTCACCTTGAAAACAGATCATCAGAGCTCTGCTCCTTTTGTCCTTGTGAGCTCCCCTAGTCACTCGAGCATCACATCTAGAAAGATCTCTGGGGTCTGATCTGGAGAGAGGAGGACCTTGGAAGCATAATGAAACTTATATTCTCATTCTTTTGCTCTTTGTGGTAGGGAGACAAAACTCACCCAGGGCAGGGACACAGAGACATCCACAAGCAAGGTGTTTCACATTGCTAATGGGAGAACTGAGAGAAGCCTCATGCTGCCCAGCCGCTCACTGAAGTGGTCAGTGTCAGGCATTAGCATCTGCTCCTATTACATGTTCCCTCTGCTTGCTGCCTTCGGAGAGTGCTTGCATATGTCATGCTGGAAGCCTGTTCCTGGTTGCAAGCTGTGGGGACAAGAAGTTGTGCATCATTTTTGAAGATTATTCAAAATAAGGTTATTCGATTTAGTTATTTATTTAGTTTGAAGAGTGTATCCAGACATTTTGCTTTTATTGAGCATGTTCTTTGGGACATGGAGTTGGCTACTGGGAGCAGCCTAGGGTGTGTCAGAGATACTTGCAGGCTGGGAAGGATGTGTGAGGTGTTGTGGAGAGGAAAATGCTGGCCCATGCAGGGCTGTGAGAGTGTGGAGTTGGTGAACACAGTTCTGTCTGAAGGGAGGATGCTTGGGCTGACCCCTGTTTTGCAGAAGAGGGAGACTGAAGGATTTCTGGCTTGCCTTAAGTTGCACAAAGCGACCTACCAACCCTTGAAAGAGATACTCCCGTTTCCTGGTCTCCTCCAATAACTCCTAAGATTTTCCTGAATTGCAGCACCCCAAAGAGTTTGCCTTTAATACTTGTTTTGCTTAGCTCAGGATTGACAGCATGGACCTGCCAGATTCACATCAGCCCACCTGAAATGCTGGCTGTGCTTCCCAGGAAAGCAGCCTGCTTTATTGTACTGCAGCAAGGGATTTGCTTGGAGGTGCAGAGGGAATGAGGGGAGTCTATGAGTAAAGACAAATAGAAGAACAATAAAAGCTAGAATGAGACTAGGTAGAGTATTAATCCATCAGCCTCGTTGTTATTTAGGACTTTTCCAGACTGTCTCTCCAGCAGAGAAAAATGGAGGAACCTGTTTCCAGGTCTCCTTCTCCTCTATTTGGAGGTTTTCTTGTTGCTGTTAAATACAAGTGAAGCTGCAAAAAAACACCTTTTAATCCTTAATTTTATCTCAGTTTAGGAAGACATCTAAGACATTTTTATCTCATGGTCTGCTTCCTTCTTTGGCATTTGTCAGATAGCTGAGCTCTTTAAGAAAGAAGCTCATAAATGGATACAGAGGAACCGCGGGGAACCAGCTCCTCTGTATCCTACTGACTGCACCCTGAGACAGCTGAACTGCACACACAAACTTGCTTTGACCTGTGTTTATTTGGTATATAATGTAACCTGAAAATACAAACTGCTGATTTCAGGTTGTGTCTTGCTAACCCTGTTAGTATGAAATTATGTGGCCCTGACCCATATCTTCTCTGAACCCAGGGTGGAACATAGTCTAGAGTAGAGTTCCTGCAGCCAAATCCAACTGGAAATATGGGCTGATTCCCCACATGTGTGCACATACCCACAGAGGTGAGAGAGGAGGCACAGGGAGGAGCTAACTGTGACCAGGCTGGATGTCCTTGCTGTATCAGGACATCAGGATGGGGAGCAGGGAGGTGCTCCAGGGCCATGAACATTAGGGCAGAGCAGCTGGGGCTGGATGAGCTAAGAATTAGGGCTTTTAGGGTAGCACAGCTCCCAGCTGTCTTGTGCTGGGGACAAGCTGATTTCTGAATCTATATATTTTGTTTTGGATTGGATTTTTGGGGGTTTTCTTTGGAATTACTTTTTACATGGAAATTCCATAGCCTTTTGCTTAAAATATGTTTTTAAAAATGAAAGAGGTTTAGAGTGCAGTAAAATTTTTTTGTTGTAGTTTTATTTTTTGCTCCCAAGATGAAATATTATTGTCAACTCCACCTCCCCTTATTTCCCACAAACGCTCTTTTAAAGGACAGGTTTTTTCCATTAAATGTTTTCGGGTTTTACTATTTTCTGACATTGGGTTTCCACCAGCATCTGTGCTGCCCACATGAGGAAAACAGGGACTGATCAGTGATGTGCGGCAGTGCAAGGTGATGATGGTGACCAAGGGCCAGCAGGGACATGCTGAAGGGCTGAGTTGGACACGAGCCCACACAGCTAGCAGCAGCAACACTGCAGGGCGTTTCTCAGCACTGGATAAACTCACGTGATAGTATTTAGGGCAGCCAGTATTTGCCTTACGGGTAGTTTGATTTATTATTTTATGCCTTTAGTTTGATATAATATTGCATGCATGCCAACATGTGTACGTTACCCCACGTGTGATCCAAATGGCACAACCTAACTTTTAGAGCAGTTCCTCCTATTTCGCTAGCTCCTTCTGTTGAAAACACTAAAAAAGCCCATGCTTTTACAGAGAAGTTAACAACCTCCATGTGCTGCATAGCAGATGGTACACTAATGTTGGAGGCGTATTTTACAATAACCCCTTTCCACATGGAGAGAGTGAGGTATTGAGAAGTCTCTTTGTGATGCTTGAGAATTAATCAGGGGCAGAGAGAAACTACAGGGGTGCAGAAGTTCAAGGAACAGCCCTGCAGTAAGTTTTAGGGGCTGAGTTCATCCTGCCAGAATTCAGCTATTCAGCCTTGATCAGACTGGACTCTTCTAAGGTCATTAAGAGTGTGAGGCATTTCCAGAAGACAACCTGGACTGTTTCGTATTGAGATGTCCCTCCATAAGTGCCTGTCCTTCTCCAGTGACTGTAGGGAAACCATGGTCAAACACCTCCTGTTTTAATCACCTTGGTCAGGTGCCTACAGCCAAGTGGGATCTGATTAATGCCCAGAGAAAGGTTTGAGCACAGTCACACAGCTAATCAGTGCAGAGCCGCAGTCATGCAAGGCTGCTCTGCATCAATGCAAACCATGCCTGATGGAAACAGGTGCTAAAAGTCTTCAGGAACTGCGGTGGTTTAACCCCAGCCAGCAACTAAGCACCACACAGCTGCTCATTCACTTCCCCCCAGCAGGATGAGAGAGAGAATTAGAAAGGTGAAAGTGCTCCCAAAGACTGCAGCATTTTTGTATAAATCTTGCCTCAGATAACTCTGAATGAAAATACATTTGTAAATGCCAATATCTCCCAATGGGTTCCCCATCTAGAAGCAAGGGAGCCAGCTCAGCTAGTAAGTTCCTTGTTGTGAATAGCTGTGCTTATAATAGCCACTGGAATTAGATCAAACCACAGAAGAGTGACAATAACAGCTCAGATTTTTCAGAAGAACTGAATGACTTCTGCACTACACCTTTTGCAAAGGCTGGCTATGAATGACACAAGAGGAGATCTTTAATGCTGATCTGTTTTGAAAATCTGGGCTTGACAACAAAAACTAAATCCCTGGGATAGCTGACCCTCCACTGTCCCAGAATGTACATTGGTTATCCCAGGCCTAAATACTGAACTTTACAGCAGGACATCTGACCTGAGCAGACAGCCCAGAAGCGAGATCTCTCAAATTACTCCAGTAAAGTAATTAGAAACTGATAGTGGAATCTCAAATGGATTTATCATTGCAGTTTTGGTTGCTTTCTACTACACCAGAGGTATTGCTGAGGAGGAGCAATGTAAGCTCATAATGGCCCAAACAGGGTTTGCAGGTATCAGGAGAGAGTATGTCAAATGCTGTGTTATTTTGTCCACAACAGCTGGTAAGGAAAAAAAAATGGTGCCCATACATGACATTTTCTTGGGCTGCCGTCACCCCATCTTGTGCCTGCTGTGCCCATGCTTCTTTGCTCACCTATGGGCTCTATTTCACTGTTTTACAACTGGATCCATGCCTTCATCACCACGTACCCTATGTCCAAGCTGTACACAGTGCGGTGCAGGGCATTTAGATGCTGGAATGGGGTCTCCCCCTCCTCTTTGTGGGCAATGGCCATGTTTGTGCCCTTGGCTTTGAGTGCTGCTGCTATCATAGCTCTGTATCTCTCATGTCTGGTTTGAATGAACTGTAGAGGCAATGCCATCATTTTGAACCTGCTGCATCTGTCCCCGTTTAGAGATAAGTTAGGACCTCATCCCCATCACCTCTCCTTGTCCCTGTGTATAACTAGGGTGAAGGATCAGCCCAGAGAGTGACTTGACTGCCTGATGGCAAATGTTCTTTTCTCGTGATCTCATTCCTATGCAAGGGACGTTTTCAGTACCAAACATTCATCACCAGTTGGCTGACAGTGGAGCAAAGGCAAGGAGAATGAAGCGGGGAGTCATGCACTGCCCTGCTCTGCCTGCCCAGGCAGGACATGCTGTCCCAGGGAGCGCGCTAAGGGCACCACATCTATTTTAACACCATGGTTTGAGGAAGTCGGCTCTGAACCAGCAGCGAGGGCAGCAGGGGGAGGATGTGCTGCAGTCATAAAAATTCCACCAAGATAAATCAGTAGAGGGAGGAGGAGAATGAAAGGGAGAGGTGGCAAAGTCAGACATCGTTCATTTTTGCCCACAGAAGAGAGGGAGATGATACTCTGTGCTCATGAGGGTTTAACAAGAGTGAAAGAGAGCAAAGTCCAAGTCAGAGAGGTGCTGTCAGGAGCAGGTCACATTCTTTAGTATGGGCTGATGGAACTGGGTTTGGGGGTCTGGTTCAGACAACTACTGAGTGTCAGACATGCTCCTGCATGACACTAATTAGCACCTTCTCAGACATGCTGAAAAAGAAGGTAAGGAGCAAATTGTCTACAGCAGCATGTGGCAGAACAGTGGGCTAATGATGTGGACTACCACCAGTCCAATCCAGACAGGAGCTGCATCCCAGGATTGCTCATTATGGAGAAAACTCTGTTTTCTGTCTGCAAAAGTTTCAAGATTTTCAACTGTTTGCTCCAAGAACTGGATCCACAGCAGCCCCTGCCTCAGCTTCCTTTTTTTTAGTATTCAACAAGGTGTATCTGCCAGGAACACATGGTGCCTCAGGTTTTCATATAAGCCATTTACAGTATAAGTCCTGTAGCAAGGGATGGATTCTCACTAGGTTTATGCACAACACTAATATTGCTATATATAGAAATCAGGTGTATGGAGCACTGCTAGGCTGTATCCCCCAAAAAATAACAGAAAGAGCTGTCTGCTTGCCTTCTCTGGTAAGCTGGTGAGCAGCTTTTCTTGCCCGTGTTTGAAAGGTGTGGCTGAACTTAGGGTTGAATTCAGCCAACATCCACACTGCACCTTTCATGCCTGTGCTTAAAAAGACTGTTTGGTTTGAGTTGTCTGTCAAAAGGAAGCCCAAGCCCTTGTTTGTATGGTCTTGGCTTTCCAGGCATCGATCAGGCCAAACATGCTATGGCTCAGCCCACCAGTCAACACACAGTCTTTGGCTCTTCTTAAGTGTACCATGGATTTCCTGGCCCTGAGCTAAAGATGAACCTGGAAAGGTGCCAGCGGTCACCAACACCTGCTCCCAAACTTAAAAAAGCAAATGTTCTGGCTGTGACTCCAAAACAGTAGCCTGCAGACTGGAGGACAGGGTTCTGCTTTGCCTGAATCCCTCTTAGAAAGACATGTTCTTCCTTCTCTTTCACAGGAATACACTATTGATATCTTCTTTGCTCAAACATGGTATGACCGGCGTCTTCGTTTCAACAGCACCTTGAAAGCCCTCACACTGAACACCAACATGGTGAGCCGCATCTGGATCCCAGATACCTTTTTTAGGAACTCCAAGCGGGCTGATTCCCACTGGATAACCACTCCTAATCAGCTCCTTCGCATCTGGAATGATGGAAAAGTGCTCTACACACTCAGGTACATCCAGCAGGCACTGTAGCTGGCTGCTGAGGTGAGGGAATGAGGAGCTAGACAAAGCAGAAGAGGTTTGCAGCTGTCCTGGGACAGAGTAATGGAGATGTCTCCCAGTGCTGATGTGAGTACATGTGGTACTGGTTGCAGAATAGGCTTTCTATTACCAGGATGAAGGCACCCAAAAAATGAAACCGTTTTCCCATATCATACCTAGAAAAAAGTCAAAACTATAAATAGTTTCCTAAACCAAAATCCTTTAAAAGTTTATGTTGGTCAGTCCAGTTATTTCGTTCTGATAAGAAACATTTGTCTTTTGTTCCCCTAAATTTTTACTCCCTTAAATAAATCTGAAAAGCTCACTAAACACAAAGGCTTTCTGAATGTGAAAATTAAACAGGATTTCTCACTTTGAAAATATCCAAACATATGTTTTGTTTTGCTGCTGTTTTGAAATGTTCCTGCAAACAGACTGTTCTTCAACAAATTAGTGTTTCTGTCTCAAGGAAGCGAGAATCCTACTGTCACATTGCGATGTTGGAATCAAACCACCTTCACCAACACAACATCTCTCTCCCCCTCTATCTCTTCCTCTCTCAGGCTGACGATCGAGGCTGAATGTCTGCTCCAGCTGCAGAATTTCCCAATGGACACTCACTCCTGCCCTTTGGTTTTTTCTAGTTGTGAGTACTCATACATTTAAAAAAGTTTTAGAGGGCAAGTAGAGAAGCCTCAGTGCAGTAAAACTCTTCTTGGGAGACTATGGTCCCTTTTAGCTAAATTTTTTACCTAATCTCTATGACTTTCTTCCTGGGCCATTACCTATCATGCCCTGAAGCATCCTCTCACTCCTGGGCTGTCATAGGCCTTCAGGAATAGATTCACAGCACCTGAGTTTCTCCTTAATTTGGGTGGACCGTTGGAGGTGATTTTTTCACTGACCAGAAGGTTACTCTGTCCTACCTGGTGGAATATATCCCTTCAGCTGGCAGACAAATTGCACCTATCCTGCCTTGCATCTTCCCACCTTTCCCACCCTCTGAGGGGACAGCTTGGCTTTCCACACCTCAGCCCAGAGACAGGCCCACTTTCTGCACCCAAGGACATCACAAAGGAGGGGTACTCAGACCTGCCCTCTCAGTCCCCACTTGTCCATTCTCATCAGCAGGGAGGGTTGCTGAAGCTGGCACATCTCCACTGGTAATTTTGCAGGGGGCCTTTCTGCGCCAAGAGGTTCCTGTCCTCACGTGCTGGTTGGAAATCTGATTTAGTCCTCTTAGATGAGATTTGCCTCTCTCGTTTCTCCTGCCACTGAAGAGATACGGCTCACGTGGCTCTGAGGTTCTTCAGAGGGAGGCTGCAGGCTGAGGAGATACCGTCCCCTCATCTCCCATCATCCCTTATTCTTTGCTAATTAACATTACATGCCATACATGCTTGATAATTAGAAACACAATTTAAGTTCTCTGCCAAGCTCTTGTTCTGAGGAACTATCTTGTAGGTGTCGAGGTCCCTGCTTCACAGTTGGCTTGTTTCTTTGTCAAGAAAGCCAGAGCCTGGAGAAGCCACGCTCCTGCCTATAGGAGCCAGGTCTCCTTTTCTATGGAGAGTGTGCCCCTCTTTCCCACAGGTAGATCAGCTCCCAGAGCAAGATGCACAGGGATAGTCAGAGCAGCCACAGCTATGCAGTGGCAGCTTTGTATTCCTGGTGTACTCATGCCTGGGAAGGGAAGGTAGTCATGAGAAGTGGTGAAGGTCCCAGAAAACTAAAACCCTTGAACATTTCAGGCTGAGGGAGACCTCTGACACCAACCCAATTCTCATTCCCACTAGTGCAGTCCTTAGAAAGGCTTAGTTTCTAGTATTTCTTTTCCCATCCCTAGGATATGAAGCAACTCACAAGGGGAAATGCTGTCCCATTGCATATGGGGGTGCCTAAGGGAATCTAAAGGAAAGGAATCAGAAATACCTGCCTGAAAGCTTTGTGTTTACAAAACAGCTAGAATGGGATGCCAGTGCTTTTGCCGTCAGGGTGGTGAATGAGGTGGAGGCACATGATGTACTCTTTCATTGATGTCCTTGGTGCTTTTCCCAGATGGCTACCCACGAGAGGAGATTGTCTATCGCTGGAGACGCTACTCTATTGAGGTCTCTGACCAGCGCACCTGGAGACTCTACCAGTTTGACTTTACGGGGCTGAGGAACACGTCAGAAGTTCTCAGGACTGGGGCAGGTGAGGCAAAGGGAGACAGCCCAAGGAAATACCAGTATGTTGGAGACCTCATGGGAGGTGAAGGAGTAGTCATCAGACATCAGACAACTGCACAATGCTCAGGGTGACAATGTCGGTGTGAATGAAGCTGTCCCTAATTTGAAGGTCAGGAGGGAGAGGAAACAGGGCTCAGATCCCCTCTTGCTGCAGTAAGTGCATACTGTGTGATCCCTTGGTAATGCTTGTAACTGGAACAGGGACAGGAAAATAAGAACTTGCAGGTCTCAGTCTTTCCTTGTGTAAAGTTGTGTGGGGCTGATGAACACCTGAATTATGCTTTAAGAGACAGGAACAAGGCTGCATGTGTGAAGAAACCAGGGAACAGAGACCCTTTAGTTCATCCTCATAATAGCTCACATCCTTTTCCTTCCTACAGACAACTGAGGAACCCTCTTTGGGTTCCTGCAGCTGGGGTAAGCTGATATTTTTAAGCCCTCTGAAGCAGCAAGTTCAGATAGGGCTTCTCCCACTCTGCAGAAAGCTGCCGTTGCCAACACCAGCAGCCAGCCTTTAACCTGGGTAGAAAGGCAGCACAAACCAGGACAAGAAGTGATGCAGCGAAGTGTCTTGAAAGTACCAGTGGCTGTCTGACGTTTGTGAATCTCTTTTTTGGTAATTGCTTGCAAGCTCCATCTTAACCCTAGAGCTGTCAGGTGGCTTTCTTCCAGTACTCACTAGGAGCTTCTGAAAAAGAGGAGGAACTTCAGCTGTAAGTTGCCAAATGAGCAATTAGGGTGTACAGCACCACATGTCTTTTGCAGGGGCAGAACCAGAGTCTCAATGAAAGTGATTGAAAGACACCTTCTTTGTCACAGCTCAGGTAGTTAGTTGGCAAGACAGGGCATGCAGCCTGTTACAGCTAAATACCTTCTATAGAACAGAAACTCTTGCAGCAGTCAGCTGAAGATGAATACTCATTATAGTTTCTTCCCTGAAACTTTCCCAGACGGTGTGCTTTTCAGTCTACTTAAGACACACAGCCAGGCCAGTACAAATGCAACCTGGTGGCCACATAGCCAGCCAGGCAGATAGCCAGTTGGGTAACCACAGTCAGCTCACAAACACATTAAGTCAGAGAGCTGCAAATCCAGCCAGGTAGCCATAGAGTCCACCAGATGCAAAACAAGCAAGCCAACTGCAATGGCAGTGAGCCACCAAACCTACTCAGCCAGCCACCCAGCTGTCTGTGAAGCTAACAGTCCGGGCAGCCACAAAGCCAGTTACAAAACCAGCCAGCTAGGCACTTAAACCAACAAGAAAACCTCATCAGAAACACTCCAAATTCTGAAACTTTGCCGATTTTTCTGTTTTAGGAAGCCACATGTTATGATTCTCTGTTGCTTTTTCCTAGGGGAGTATATGGTGATGACAGTATCTTTTGACCTAAGTAGACGTATGGGTTATTTTGCCATTCAGACCTACATTCCCTGCATCCTGACTGTTGTTCTTTCCTGGGTTTCCTTCTGGATCAAAAGAGACTCTACACCAGCCAGGACATCTCTGGGTAAGAGACAGGTTGTTGCATGTCCGATGCTTGTTGAACTCTGCAAGGCTAGCAGACTGGCAGTGTTCGAGTACAAAATCTCCCAAAGTACTTTGCCATTTTCTAGCATTATTCATCTTACTGGAGGGTAGTCCACTTCTTCATCTTTCTGTTTGTAACAGTATCCTCAAGCTCAGCCGAATCTCCAGCTGTGCTGGCTTGGACTACTGGATTATTTCAGGATAGCACAACGCATTCATATCTCAATCTGAGACCTGAACGTAATCTTTTCTGAGTTGACAATGTGGTATTCTCATGTGCCAAAAGGGAGAGGGAAGGGGTGAGCTGTGGCATTGCAATGCTGGCCAAGTGGTTTCTGTCACGTGCATGTATTCTGCGTTTCCTGATGGCTTTTCAAGGGCTTAGTGTAACACCAGTAGCAAGAATGTTGTAAGAGAATGACCAAAGTTGCTCAGCTTTATCTACTGAGTTCCAAGCTCTGGCAAGATGTGGAAGCCCTGTAGGTTCAGCCTTTCTCTGTTAGTCACACCGCAGTGGGAGTCCAGGACATGGAAACAGCTCTGCCTACTGTTTAGATTTTCTCAGCAACCTGCAGAGACTCTTTGAGGCAGGAAAAAGCTTGTGTTGATTGAATCCTGGACTGATAGACACTAGAGAGGTCTTTACAAGTCTTTAATACACTTTGGCTGTATCTACATTTTGCAACAAGCTCTGTTTCCCAGCACTGCACTTCCCAAGAGCCTCACTGACTTTCCTTTTAATTGGAGGTTGTGTTCCCAGTCCTGCCTGCAGACCTCTTCAGGGAGGGACAGGAGAGGTGAGAAGCTATCAGCATCAGGCAGGACTATTCAGAGCCCTTCCATTAGGACCATCTCTCCCCATATCCTTATCAAAATCAGTTTATTTGGTGCCTGTGAAGAGAGCAGGAGGAGTGGGGTGTCATTTCTAATACAGGTGAGGGTACGCCATAGTCCATGGCTGGGAAAGGAATGAACAGCAAGAGACAAAATGTTCTGCACAAGTGATACCACGCTGGTAACTGTCTCAAAAAAACAAAGGCAAGTTTCCCCAGGAGGGGGGCTCCTGTCTGTGAGAAGGGACCTCAACCCATCAAGAGTCATGTATTCTCTCCACAGCTCCTTCTGTACATAATACAAGTGATCCCCAGTTCATTTCAAGCCCATCGACCTACGTTAGGGAGACATAAATTGGACCAGTTCCACTGGCATTTTAAATGTATGGGAAGTCACATCACATCTGCTAATGCAAATACAGCAGGAAAATATGAAAATCTCTTGCCAAGTTCCCACCCAGAGCCATTTGGGTGACCCCACTGATAGGTGGTAGGTGGATCTAGACGAATGCTAGAGAAGGAAGAAGTTAGAGTTCACGCTTCTTCCTCTCCATGTCCTAAAAAGCAGTGGATGAGATCACAATATCAACTCTTGCAGCTGATTCTTCATTGACCGCTGATACTTCATCTCTGGAAACAGGTCTGTGAGCATTTCTGCTGATGCAAAACCAATTCCAAGCCCCATTCAAGTCAAAAGAGATTCCTTGTTATCTCCTACCCACTTGCTTCTACGTCGAGAAACAGATAGATTGTGAAGAGCTGTCTTTGAAGACTAGCCACAAGCAGGTTGAAAGCTCATGGGTAGAGATTAGAGACCAAGGCAACAAAGGGAACCTTGTGATTGGTGTCTACAACAGGCCAACCAGTGAAGGGGAGCCTACTGACGATGTCTTATTACTACAGCTACAGGAGACACCATGCTTGTAGGCTCTCATCCTGCTGGGGGGATTCTAACCACTCTGATACCCGCTGGAAAAATAGCTTGGCAAGCTGTAGGGAATCCAGGAGATTCCTGGAGGGCATTGAGCATAAATTCTTAAGACAGGTAATAGAGAGCTCTACCAGAGGGGATGTGATACTGTACTTGATCGTCATCAATGCAAGTGAGCTAAACAATGATGTCAAGATTGGAGGCCGCCTGCACTGCAGTGATCATGCACTGGTGGAGTTCACAGTCCTGAGGGGTGTGGGTCAGGTGAAGAGTAAAGTCTGGACCTTAAATTTTAGGAAAGCAAACATCCAGCTGTTCAAGGAGTTAGTCAATGGGACCCCTGGGAAACTGCCCTCAGGGACCAGGGAGCAGAACAGGGCTGGCAGATCTTTAAGGGCACTTTCCACTGAGTGCGAGAGCTCTCAGTCACCAGGTGGAAGAAATCAGTAAAGGAAAGCAAGAGACTGGCATGGCTGAGTCAAGACCTGCTGGTCAAACAGAAGAGCCAGAAGGAAATGCATAGGCAGTGAGAGCAGGGACAGGTATCCTGGGACAAGTATTAGGGACGTTGTCCAATTGTGTAGGGGTGGGGTCAGGAAGCCCAAGGCATAGCTGGAGCTGAGCTTGACAAGGGATACAAAGAATAATAAGACGGGCTTCTATAGGTATGTCAGCCAGAAAAGGAAGGTCAAAGGAAGCATACTGCCTGTGATGAACACATCTGGAAAACCGATAACAACTGATGAGGAGAAGGCTGAGGTATATAACAACATTTTTGCTTCGTTCTTCCCTGGCAACCTCTACTCCCACACCTCCTGAGTAGACAGACCACAAGGCAGGGACTAAGGGAGCAGAGTCCCTCCCACTGTACAAGATGAGGTCCATGACCACCTGAGGAACCTGAACATACATAAGTCTATGGGACCTGGGGAAGTGCATCCCAGAGCCTTGAGGGAATTGGCTGATGTAGTTGTCAATCCACTCTCAATGATATTTGAAAAGTCATGGCAGTCACATTGTGACTGGGAAGAGGCAAACACTGCATTTATTTTCAGAAAGGATAGAAAGGAGGACCCTGGGAACTGCTGACCTATCATTCTCTCCTCTGTGCCTGGGAAGATCATGGAAAAGATCTTCCTAGAAGCTATGCCAAGGCACATGGAGGACAGGGAGATGATTCAAGACAGCCAGCACGGCTTCACCAAGGGCAAGTCCTGCCTGACCAATCTAGTGGCCTTCTGTGATGGAGTGACTACATCAGTGGACAAGGGAAAAGCTGTGAATGTCATCTGTCTTTGGCACAGTCCCCCATGACATCCTTCTCTCTGAATTGAATACATATGGATATGCCGAGTGGACTCTTCAGTGGATGAGGAACTGGTTGGATGGCGCACAGAGAGTAGTAGTCAATGGCTCAATGTCCGGATGGAGACCAATGAGAAGTGGTGTCCCACAGGGGTCCATGCTGGGACCTCTATGGTTTTTTATCTTCATCGATAATATTGTGGACACCCTCAGCAAGTTTGCAGATGACACCAAGCTGAATGGTGCAGTTGGCACCCCAGAGGGATGGGATGCCATCCAGAAGAACCTGGACAAGAATAGAGGTCTTTGCATTCCAGCTCTGCTTCACATCAGACAGAAATAGCAGTCATCTGCATCATCTGAGATATTGCCCTGCTAGTTGCTGACTCAAGCAGACATCAATGATTGAATCCCACCTCACCCATTTTCTGACCAAAGTCATTGATCCAGTGTTATTGCCTCTTGGCATGTTCTTCCTTTGGACTCTCCTCCCGCCGTCCAAGCAGTTGTTCCTGTGTACAGCCTTAAGCAGAGTCTGAATTCTCCACTCCTTAACGAGTTCACATTGATGGTCTGTGTGACCCCTGGGTTTTGAACAGCTCTTTTTCCATATAACATTGTCAGGGGCCACTTCAAGATGAGAGTCTGGCTGAGCAGAGCAAAAATGAGACCAGGCAACCTTTCCTCTCCAATCTTTTTCACTCCTACAGGAGAGGGGAAATGGGGATGTTTTGGGGGCTGGATGCATGTAGAAGACACAAGTGCTCCTCTGTTACTTAACCCAGCTCCTTTCTCTCTTAGGTATCACAACTGTGTTAACAATGACCACCCTGAGTACCATCTCCCGCAAGCACCTTCCCCGTGTTTCCTATATCACAGCCATGGACCTTTTTGTCTCTGTGTGCTTCATCTTCGTCTTTGCAGCTCTCATGGAGTATGCTACACTCAACTACCTGGTGGGAAACAAGAAACCACTTAAGCACAACAACAGGAAAGCCAGGCTGGTATGTCAATGGGTCCGGCAGAGGTGGATGCTTTTAGAACCCCAAGCTATTTAGAACTATCCTTCCTGAGCCTGCATTGGAAACTGCTGATGTGGTTTAGTGTCTGACCCATACTGTGTTCCTCAGATGACTCTGTGTGCTAGGTCTGAGCGCCTGAAAGGTGAGACACAACCAGGAAAATCAGCTGAGGCTCTCCTAAAGCAAGAGGTCCCTGTCAGAGTGAGGCATCCTGTGCTCTCTTCAAAATTGCTGGAGAGCTTATCAGTATGGTTTAGGATGACTCACATGTTGAAATGTAAATGTCCACTTTAAGACAGGTTCTTCTACCTGTACCAGTTTGATCTCTGTGGATTACAGGAGGATCTTAGGTTACAGAGATGCAGAAACCTACTTTGTTTTGTGGTCTGTCCATCAGAAGACCTCCTGAATGTGGAGACAGTGAACCCAGAGTGGTCAACGTCCTCTTGAGATCTGCCCAAGCTCATGGCAGGTACTTCTGACACATCAGCTGAAACAGGCTTCTGAACTGGGACAGAACTGAAACAAAAAAAATACAGATCTCTTCTGTGCCAGACTCATTTCCCAGCGTGGGTGGAGAGAACTCTTCAATGAGGCTGATGATATGCCTCTTCTCCTGGACCAAGAGGTTATGAGTCACACACAATCTTTCCTCAGCTTTTCTCCAGCAAATAACAGCAACCAGAAGACACATCTGGACTGTGTGCTGTGTCTTCAGAGAAGCTGAGTTTAGAAGAATGAGTCAAGAGGCTAGCATAGCTGAAACCAAATAAGTCCTGTTTCTGCACTATTAGTGGCAGAGGTGGGGAATCAGAGCAATTAGATCTTTGTTGACTAAGGCTATGCTCTAGGGTGCCAAGGAGGAAACTCACAGTCATGCAGGAAGCTGCCAGTCCCCACAGTATGCCAAGGTGGTAATTTGTAATTAGGTGTAGAGGTGAGGGATGATCAGTCATCTGTCTCCATTGAACTGCACCTATGCTATGAACTGATTCATGGCCACTTGGAGGAGTTATGGTGTCTAGAACATGTTTTCTTGTCTTTTCTTCTCTTTAATCAACCTACTCCTCTTTACAGCCTCCTGCCGGTGCACAGGTGATGCCATCCTTTACTACCATCAACATCAACAATATCATGCACTGGCCCCCAGAGATGGAGGATGATGAGGATGAAGACCCTGGCTCCCCATGCCTGGAAGGAAAGGAATGCGAGAGGTTCTTCTGCTGCATTGAGGACTGTCAGACAGGAATGTGGCGGGAAGGGAGGGTCCGCATTCACATCTCCCGCCTGGACTCCTACTCTCGTGTCTTCTTCCCCACCGCCTTCCTGCTCTTCAACATTGTCTACTGGATTGCCTATCTCTATCTCTAGTTGTTCTTCACCCTCAGCTGGAATGGACTGGAGACCAGCAAGATGGGCTTCTTGTGGAGTATAGAGGACAGCATCTCTTCCGTTGTCGGTCTGAACAGTCCAACCTGGTGATTCCCTCTTCCTGCTCTCTCATCTCTTCTGAGAAAAAAGACAGCTTTTTTTTTTAGCCTTCTAACATACCTTTTTAGAGAATATACCCTTTTCAAACAACCGACTCTCCAGCATCACCAGCATATTACTCCTTGTAAGATTGTCCAAAAACGTCCTATTTCCATCTCAGACATTACGGATTTTGTCAAAAAACAAAAACCTTAATGCTTTAATTTTTCCATCCAGTTCTACTCCAAAATTCCATGGGAAGTGACGGCAAATGGAGTTTTCCACATGGTTATTAAGACTGCAGAGGAAATAAAGCAGATCTTACGACTTCTGCATCCCTTCCACCAGAACAGACTTTGTGGAGTGCTAGAGGCCTGGAAAGATTAGAAGAAAAAAAGTATGAAAGAGGGCAGCAATACTGCTTTCCCACAGTAGCTGTGCTTGGCTAAAATGCTTTGAACCTGCCCAGAAAGCTGGAAGTGGCACTGTCAAGAAAGGAGTAGCTACAAGCCTCCCCCAGCTTCCTCTAGAACATCAGTGGAGTATTCCTTGTGGATCGATCCACTTGTACCAAGTGGCACCCAGGCACCCACCCATCGAGGAGTGGCTGATTCTCATCCGATGGTGGTGAAAAGCCCTTCATAAGTTTGAAGGGCCCATCTGCTTTACTGGAGCAGCCTCTTCAGGGCCCAGAGCAACATTCTGCTTTTGATCAGGACTTTGAGCAGGCTGTGCATCTTACATTGGGCACAGCCGAAAGAGGGACACAGTCCTTATGCTACAAAGAGCAAAAGCAGGCTCTCAAGCCTGGTGCAAGACAGCTCTCTTTGGCCTGTGCCATGTGACCTGGGCCCTCCTGTACCACACATCGTAGCGGGCAGTGCTTGACAATAACACTTGTTGAAACCATCAGATTTGTGCTAGCTTGAGAAAGGGGTACTAGAAAAGGGAATGTGGTCAGCTACCAGTGCTGCACCTGATGGGGAGAGAATGTTCTTGCAGCTCACATATGTTTCCTTACTTCTTTTTTTGTAATAATTTCATAAATCAGACTTTGTTAAAACTGTATGGCTCCTCCCAGTTGCACCAATACTTGGCCTGTTTCTTCCCAAAATCAGGAAACAGAGTGAGTCATCCTTGATAGATTTCAGGAAGGTCAGACATACTGAGATGGTTCCTTATGTTCCATCTTAAGGGTCTAGAGAAATGCATAATGCAGTCTTAAACGGGAAGAAACTGTGTAATGTGGAAGAGGAAACTCAGGTCCAAGATCTATAATGTGTAAATCAGCTGCCTCCCCATTTATGCCAACTGCTGATGTGGCCCACAGCATGATTGTGACAAGCAATGTGCCATTAATAGTTACTTACTGTGTAAATTACAAACAAAAAAAAAATCTTTTTAAAACCAGCATGTTTTAGAAACAATTAGTACTTGAAAGGCTTGTCACGAGAAGAGAGCTGGCATGGCTGCAAAGAAAAGGTTAGGAAGGGCTGGCTCACAGGACAGCTAACAGACGCAGGAGGTTTTACATATTCTTAGAGAGCAATTTGAGCTGGTTTAAAGATGGATTTTGACACTGTTAAATCTGATCTGACTAACGAAGTGTCATGTTTAATTCATTCATGAATACGGCCTTACCTTGATTCCAGAGGAACAGCTAGAGCGCCTAATTAAGTATACAATAGTACAACATTCAGTTAAGTATAACCTAATGGGGTCAGACCAGCGTAGCTCTGGAAGGGGAAATTGTGCCTGTCTAACCTGTTACAGTTCTCCTTTTATAATACCAACGAAGAGATAAAGGTTACCCAGAAGCATAATTTGCTTAGCTACTCCGACAGCTTTTGAAAGGATGGAAAGAAATTATGGCGGGTGGTTCTAAATGAGGAAATTGGTTTAGCAAAAGAATTATTAAGGAGGTTCTAATTAGAGGAAATTAACTGAGGAGAGAGGAAAAAAGAATTGTTAAGGAGGCTCTAATTAGAGGAAATTAATGTTTTAGAGAGAAAGACACAGAGAGGGAGAAGCCTAAGAAAAGAACCAAAACAACTTCCAGACAAGGAGAGCTGCTGGGTGACAGTGCCGACTCCCAGCCAAGCAGGTTGATGTTCTGCTCCTGATAGGAAACTACTTTCAGATGTAGCGACAGAAAAGCCTTCTATGACTCAACTGTACACCAACTGGGAGCTGGATTAAATAAGGTCCTGTGATCTCTGTGGGGAGCCAAAAGGAAAGAGCATCCTATATTAAAACTTGCTCATACGACAGACCCTGAGTGAAGCATGTCTTCACATGTCAGAAAGCGGTTGTTAGCGTGTGCGTGGGAGGGGCACCCTGGTGGCGAACTAGGGCCCATGCCAGATATGCTCATTAACAGTACGGTGGCATAGAGTGTGTGCAGGCAATGCCAGCTGCAGTGAACACAGGCAGTGAAATGTGGAAGGGGAGCATTTGAGAAAGGGATAGTGGAAGTGGAAGGGAAAATTTAATATCCATGTGCAACAGAGTCCAAACATCTGCAATTTACTGTATCTTCTAAGCACTTGGGAGCTACGATGGACCCAGATGATCATCATGGACACCAGAGTACAGACTTCAGCCCAGAGACCAACAACTTGTTGAAATCAAATTTTTTACAGAGTCAGCCAGGAGGGAAGCAGGGTGTACGAGAGACCTAATAGGATGACAGCGACTTGGGAAAAGTAGACTTGAAAGATTATAAGATTTCACCAAGAAAAGATAAAGCCAACACACACCTAGGTAATTTAACCAATGATGAAGGATTTGACAGAGGAAAATAGCCTAGCGTGGGCTGGAGCACAAGGAAGCTGATTACTAAGGCTGGGGAAGGAGGAGGGAGGGGGCTTTTTGGCTTAGGAAAATCTGTGCCCATCATAAATAGCTCAATAAATAAAGGCATGCACGAATTCAATCATGTTTTTAGGTTGTTACAGTATCTCAAAAAAAGGAAAGCTAAGAAAAGCCAGAAAGAAAAATCCTCCATTTTTTTTAATTACTGTGCAAACTTCAGTTTCCTGAAAAAAAGGTTTACCTGTTACCAGCAGGGAATCCAGGGTGCAGAGACATCCAGTAACGGTGTGTGGCCCTGCTTAGCAAGGCAATGGCAGCTGAGCCCCACTGGCTCCCTCTTAGACCCACATAAACTACCCGCCCTTCCCTGCATGCTGTAGTTCTGTCATCATGCTGGATTGGGTTATGGTACCACAGCATCTTTAAGCCTGGGACAGCTGTTGCCTTTTCACCAGCATCTGGCTAGCTTGCTCCAGGGGCCACAGACCAAGAACACAGGGCTGAGCCGTGCTGCACTGGGCAGGAGGGTGGAGACACCTGGGTGGCTGCAAAACACCTGGGTGACTGCACTACCTCCTCTTCTCACATGGGTTTCTACTTGCGAAACCTACTTATGAATTTGAGTTCTGGAAACTTGGTGGAGGAGACGTATTTTGGCTGTAAAAGACCAGGTTGGCACTGGGCTTTCCTTACCTCCTCCCTTCTCTTCCTGGGGATGAGAGAGTCAGCTTCTAACCCCTGGCACCTACAGGGGACCTCTGTCAGGCACCTACTACATGTCAAGTTTCCTTGCTGGTGGCCCGAGGGTGCCTGATTCTGGCTATCATGCCTGATCCCATAGCAGAAGAACACATATCTGAAATCAGTGAACTTTCCTGCGAATGTGGTCAGTTCCATCTCATGCTGGACAATCACCTCTACAACTTCCAGGATGAAGTGGACAATGAACTCATCTGCCGTATCTGCCTTTAGACTCTGCTCCATCCTAAGGACACCCTCTGTGGGCCTACATACTGCTTCAAATGCCTCGAAAACTTCATGTAGAAGTATAATTTTTGTCCTGTGGATCAGAAAAAGCTCTCTTTCCAGCAGTGCCACAAGTTCAGCCTTCTAATACAAAACCTGTTGGATGATTGTCTTCTGTTCTTTCAAGGCAGAGTTTTAGCAAACAATGCAGCAGCGTCAACTAGAAGCTCGTCTGTCCTGGTTTCAAGAAATACAAATCTGAACTAGAGCAGAAAAAGAATCGCATTTCAAAAGGGAGGGAACATAGCCCTACCAAGGTGGAGACAAACACACCCAAGGTACCAAGTGGAGGATCATCACTTACGGGAGAAAGCTCTGCAGCTGCTGTGGCACCAGTAGGAACTGCAGAGCCTGGACCAGTTAATATAGTTTTTGAGGAGACTGAACAAGACCTTCTTCAGAGAGTTAGCTTTGTGGCTGAAATGAAGACAACGGAAATCGCTGAGAAGACCTGGAGGACAAGTTGAAGAAGTGGATATCTGGGGGTAAAGACACCCCACTAGGAAACAGTGTTGTTCAGGGAGTCTTACAGGTTTCTGTCACTGCTGCAGATGGAAGAATAGCAACTGGGGACCATATTCTTAAGGTCGACAGCATACAATAGCAGCGTGACTCACTGCCAAGCTGTCTCCTTCCTGTGCCACCCAGCACCCAGTACTGGGGCCAGTTCTATTTAATACCGTTATCAATGAGGGGATCTCAGTGAGTTTGCAGATGACCTGAAGTTGGGTGGAAATGTTGATCTGCTTGAGGATAGAAAGGTTCTGCAGAGGGATCTGGACAGGCTGGATCAATAGCCATCACCAACTGTATGGGGTTCAACAAGGCCACGTGTCAAGTCCTGCACTTGGGGCACAACAACATCATGCAACACTACAGGTGTGGGAATGAATGGGTGGAAAACTGCCTGATCAAAAAAGACCCAAGGTATTTGTGGTCAGGTGACTGAACATGAGCCAGCAGTGGTCCAGGTGGCCAAGATGGCCGATAACATCCTGGCTTGTATCAGAAGCAGCATGGTCAGCAGGACCAGGGAAATGATCATCCCGCTGTACTAAGCACTAGCAAGGCCACCCTTCGAATCCTGTGTTCAGTTTTGGGTCGCTCAGTACAAGAAAAACATTTAAGTGTTGGAGCATGTCCAGAAAAGGGCCACAAACCTGGGGAAGGGTCTGGAACACAGGTCTGATAAGGAACAGCTGAGGCAACTGTTGTTTTGTTTAGTCTGGAGAAAAGGCGGCTGAGGGGAGACCTTATTGCTCTCTACAACTACCTGAAAGGAGGGTGTAGCGAGGCGGTGCTGGTTTCTCCTCCCAAGTAACAAGAGATAGGACAAGAGGAAATGGCCGCAAGTTGTGCCAGGGGCAGTTTAGTTTGGATATTAGAGAAAATTTCCTCACCAAAAGGGTTATCAAGCACTGACAGAGGCTGCCCAGGAAAGTGGTTGAATCACCATCCCCGAGGATATTTAGAAGATGTGTAGATGCAGTGCTTAGGGACATGGTGTAGTGGGGGAGTTTGCATTGTTAGGTTAAGGACTGGACTTGATGACGTTAAAGGTCTTTTCCAACCTAAATGATTCTATAAAGTAATGATTCTAACATCTGGCTAATGATGGAGACTGGAAATAATGATCTCAGCATTTATGTTTTACAGCTTTTGTTTGGAAAATGACAGGAAGTCAGGAAAAAGGTTGGTTTCTCATTTGTCTGTCTACAGTTCCTATCCTTCCCTCCAAATTATGCCATGTAAGGGACCATTTTTAGACTGTATGCTCTTCAGGGCAGGGACTCTCTTACTGTGTGTTTGAACGAGGACTAGCACACTAGGGCTTGCTCCTTAACTGCAATTTCTGTATGCTACTTATTATAGATAATAAACAACAGTATGGACTGCCTGTCTACACCTCTGTCTATCCACACTTTGTAAGAAGGCTAAAAATTGTGTCTTCCCCCCCCCATCCCCTTCTGATGGGGTTACTGGAGCTGGTTAATGTTTTTATTTCCCCAAAGAAAAAAATATCTTATGGGAAACTGGGAGAAAATTTTGGTCTGATATTTTTGGGGTGGGTGGGGGATTTTTCTGATAGAAGTTTTTCCAAATCAACACTGCTCAGAAACAGCCTTTACCATTTAAAAGCAGTGTTTCTAATGCAAAAGCAATCCTTGCTTGATCCCTTTAGTCTGCTACTGTTGTAAAGAAAATAGCAGTGTTTCCCTAAGTGTTTGGACGGGGAGGTGGCATTAATATTTGGTGGACTTTATTTTGGTCTTTCTGCTCCCCACCCTAACGTGATTTTGGGGGTGAGCATAACCAAAAGAACAACCCCAGCTCTGAAGAAGGTCTTCCCCAAGAGACATCCAGCCTCTTGTCACGGACCTCACAGAGGAGCAAAGGCCAGCAGTGCCTGTGTGGCTGCTGAATCCAGTCCTGAGCTGACATAGGCACATATGTGAAACTTTACCCTTTGCTCCTTCAGAGAAGCATTCATTAGTCATGCCTGATGCGCTAGAGAAATGAATTGGCCTCTCACTATCCCCATCCCCACCTACGTGCTGTCTCCCTCCATGTCTCTTGCATGGCCCTGCCCTCGACCGTACCCCAGGCAGCTCAGGAAGGGCTCATGTTGCTGATATGGGCCTGGCTGGGGCACCTTCTCCCATCCATGTGGGGCCATGACAGCCCCCACCATGTTGCCATGGAAACCATGCCGCCAGTGTTTGAATTATAAAATCATCATATTTCTAATGGGATTTTCCCCCCCCCTCCTCTTTTCACCCACTTTTGAATGCTAACGGGAGGAGTGGTTATTTTTATATGAAGTGCAGTGAGGGAGGGCATGGGTTTCTGAGGATGGCAGGGTACCCATGTAGCCGGGGGCAGGAGCTCCCTGCAGGCACAGTTCATACCACCTCAGAAAGGGAAAAACCTCCCTCCTCTCTCCAGCACATACTATATCCCTTCAAGCTTTGACAGTTCCCAAAATGTTAAAAACATGAGGTGGTGAAGAAGAGGGGAGGGGGGGGGAACAGGAGAAGAGAAAGTTATATTAAGTCGTTACTTTTTATATTCCTAAAATACATTCATTATAATTTGTCTTCCTCTTTGTGCGTCAGATTTATAGCCTTTGGGAAAATTGAATTTAAGGAGAAAGAGTGTGGCCAAAAAAGATTCAAGCTGTGCACCGCAGGGCAAGAGAGAAGACACAGCCCCAGCATGGTTGGGATGGGAGCTGCCACCCCAGGCCCGTGTCAGGGTGACTGCTACACTGCACCAAATTGTTACCTTCATTTCCTCTTGGAGAAATGGCATCAATCTCCCCACAGCACAGCTTCTGGCAGCCCATTAGGGGCAGGAGGTACCTGACGTGACATGTTAGGTCATAACATGTCTAGGCTTCCAGGGTTCCCATTAGGCTCGATGAGGAAACTCAGAGGAAATAAAATGTATCTGGGAAAAAAAAAAAAAAAAAAAATCAGGTTGGGATTTTTCTTCAAGGATTGTGCAAGAGAAAATTTAGTCAATCTTCTGTCAGAGGAATCTCGGGTCTTTCAGATTGGTTTTTTGCTGTTGTTCTGCCTGTTGCTGATTCTTTATATTGTGGTCTGGCGTGATTTTACTCCTCTTTCCTTGTTTTTTTTCCCCTTCTCCCCATATCTTCCAATAAAAGTAATTAATAGTCTCCAGGCCTGATCCATTCCAGCCACCCTTCTAGCACCATCTGAGTCCACATGACGATAACAACACTCTAGGATTGAAGAGAGCAACCGAAGCCTTAATAGTCGCTGTAAGCAGGTCGGCATAGCAACATCTCCAGAGAGAGCTCTCCATGGGGTCATTTCCATTCACTTTAAAGCCCACTTGGGCTGCTAGAGTGGTATAAAATGGACTCAGAAAAGCTGTTAATTAGGATTAGCAGCTTCAAGAACATCAAACCACAGTGCTTTAAGCTGAGACATTTGTCTAAAGAGAATTCAGGTCTCTTGACTGCCTTCTGAACTGAGGCACAGGACACCGCATGTCACGACTCACAACTTTGAAATCAGATGGCAGAGCCACCCACTCATCTATGAGAGAAGTTTTCTACCCCAGCTGCTGAGTGGCACTACAGAATCTCTCCTGCGATCAGATCGCCCTTTTCTGGACTGGAATCGTTGGCAGATTCAGGATGCACCACTCAGCTCTACAGAAGCAGGGAAGAAGACACAGAGCCATCTTATCAACAGAAGCTGCATGCAGTGTGAAATCCACAGGGCATATGATACGTGCCTCTGGGTGAGGCTTCTGAATCCTATGTGTGCCGTAACAAGTCTGTAGGGCTCCAAGAGAAAGCAGCCATTGCAGACAAGAGATAGCACCCACAGGTGTCAGTATGGACTTTCAAGGCCAGCCACAGACTCCACAGAAAAACAAGGTGGAGACCTGTGTTTCACAGCTGCTGTTGCCATAAGCTTCCTGTCCTTCGTCAGCCTGCAGCATGAAAGACCCAAAAAAGATAAGTCCCTCATGCATAGCAGCAACATAGAAAGCCCAACTTTGCAATAGCTTCTGTTACACATGTGAGCAAAACAGGCTGTAGGGAAAGGCTGAACCATTGCCAGGCTACCATTGAGCAAACTTGCATCTCTTATGTGTTACTGACCTTGACAAACCTCCTAAGGCAATCTTTTCTGACACCTCCTCTTTCCAAATGCAAGGTGAAACACAGATGTCTCTTTCACGTTATTCTGATTCTCTTGGTGTTTTCACCTCCTCAGGGTAAAAGACTACCTGAATCGGAGCCAATCTGAAGGCAAAACTTCCCATCTCGGAGTGGAGTACTGGCTTCCTTGCCTACATCACTCATCCTGGAAAAATATATTAGGTCTGGTCAAAGAAAAGCCCACACAATTTCTTTTTCAAGATCTTGCAGTTCAGGGCTGATGGCAGCCATTATTTCAGTTGTGTCCATCATAAAAGGAAAAATATTTTACCACATTGACAACTGGACCATATTCAGGCAGATCTGAAATCAATTTTAATGCAGAACTGGGCCTATGCTCTTCTGCCATGTTTACCACAGAAACTCCCAGTAACCTTAAAGAATGTATATGGCAGCAGGTATTCAGCAGGCCAGCAAACCAGAAACGCCTACCCAAGAGTTTAGAGTAAGAATCTTCAAAATGGTAGGTACCTGTTGTGGTCCTTGCCATAAAGTAAATCTTCTGCTGTTCCTCTCCAGGAAGTGTCCTTCACCAACCAATCCTTCTATCAGAGAGCTTCAGCCAGCTACGGCAGCATCCAACAGAGATCAACAGCTCAGAGAAAAAAAAGGCAATACAACATATGAGAAGAAAAAACTCTAGGAAGCATTTAGTAAGCTACAAATATCACACCTCAAAAGAATACATACAATGCAAGGTGTCTAAAGCTGTGTGAGTAAGTTGATCCAGGTAGGATCATAGAATCATAGGTGAGTTTGGGTTGGAAGAGACGTTTAAAGGCCATCTAGTCTAGTCCAACCGTCCTGCAGTGATCTTCAACTGCATCAGGTTGCTCAGAGCCCTGTCCAACCTGACCTTGAATGTTTCTAAGGGTGGGGCACCTACCACCTCTCTGGGCAACCTGTGCCAGTGTTTTACCACCCTCATTGTAAATTACTTCGTCTTTACATCTAGTCTAATCTACTCTCTTTTAGTTTAAAACCATTACCCCTTGTCCTACTTTGGTACTGAACCAAAAAAACAAAAGGAAGCACACAACTCTTGTGGAACAATCGCAACGTCCCTGTATGCCCCCTCTGCCCAACACCATTGGGAGATGAAAGCCTAACAGCTGAGTGGAGAAACATGCCAAGCTCATTCAGGCAACTCTCATTAGTTTCCCAAGATTTCTCAATATTCTGCTTCTCAGTATATTCATCTGGCAGCAAATTATAGATGAGGGAAAAGCATCCCTCCCTAAGCCATCCAGAGAACACAAAGCAACAAAGCAACAGACAGGGAAACTTCTTGTGAGTCATCATCTTCTCTCATCTTCCTCTGCCTTTCCAACACTGCTGATAGCCCTGGGACTGTTCTGTGCAGTCTGGAACCAGAAGGTACCTATTCCTGCTGCAGGCATAAATCACTCCTGAGGAGAAAAGAAAATTTTTAAACACGGCAAGACTTTTACTTTCATTCTACCTAAGTAAAGGAAGAAACCAACAATTACATCTTTGCATCTCTCTACTTAGGTATCTTGTACATGCTCTTCTGAGTCTGGTGGCCCAGTTATGCCAAATGCATGAAATAAAAGAACTATCTCTTTCCCAAAACACTCACTATCATGCCCAATATGACTGCCCCTCCAAAAATAACCCCAAAATAACAAAAAAACCTCCAAAAACCTAAAACAAACCAACCAAACATAACAAACCAAACAAGTGGATTCATCAAAGATAACATCAGAGCAGTTGTGTTCCGTGCAAAACAAACCACAGTGGCTATTTATGTATGAAGTCAAATGAAATCAAAACTGTAGAATAGAGAATATATTTTCATCAAATCTTCAGATCCATACATTCGAACTGCAAGACATTTTCAATGGCATTGATTTTGCTGTATCCTACCACAAATTTCAAATTATGACTTAATCACCAACTTTCATTGCTCTAAAAGCAAGATAAAAATTTGCTCTAAGCTGATAAATTTTAAAGAACCATTTCTGATTTCTTTGGTCAAATTTTTAGAATAAATGCATTTGTCCTTGAGATAAATTTTATTTGATCTGCATTGATATTCACGAAGTAACTCACTTCTCCCTGGCTGAAGAGACTGAAATGTTTGCTACAGAGACTTCAGTTAAGCCATTAATACATGTTGCTGGCTTTAGGGGTTTATAGGGTCACCATTCCTTGTAGACTATAGGTAGCCAAGATTTCTACAGTGTTTAGGACCTGATTTTAAATTCAGCACCAGTACATGTATTTATACTAGGAAAAACACGGCAGGTTGAAAAATAGCTCAGCGTATTTCTAATGCGGTTTCTTAGATGCATCCAGCATACCTTATCTGAGGAATCCCTGCTCTTCCACTTGGTGCACAGAGACCTCAGTTTCATGTAAAGGAGTTACTTGTTGGCTCCTACAGCTCCCCCAATTATTACAGCCCTTGGTCTTCAAGAATCAGAACGCAGAAGATTTTATATGGGATTAATGTCAGTTATAGGTCCATGTGTTGGCTTGTCAACATCATTTTCAAACTTAATAGTACAAGTCTGTATAGAACTATCACCTCTGAAGCTGAATTAGTGGCATAAAATTCTGCCACATACTGTCAAGCCTCATAACCGAGTTTTGATTGATCTTATAGAATTACAGCTCGCAGTGTGCAATCATTGCTCACCATTTTTCTTTCGCTAAAGCAATAGAAGCATCTAGCTTGGAACTCTTGGGATCCAAAAGTACAGAAAACTTGAGTCCATGTACACTGTCCCACTGGTGAAAAAGTGGATAAGAAGAAGGGAGACCCAGACACAACAGTCCAGAAAGGGAATTCCATGAATCCAGCTTGTCCCTGATGCCTGCCACCTTTTCTACTCTGTAATTCATTACATTTAGGCTGTTATCCTTGCAAACTGGAGATCTTTATTAAGTGATGTGCAGAAACCATCCAAAGATATGGGATGTTTGTTCCATAGGTCACATGCACACACACAAAATCATACACATTTTGCCAACTATATTGTGCAGAAACAGCTTTAACCTGCTGATTGTCTAGGCTCCTCTCCAGGGAACAGTTTGTCTTGGTGACTCTTGAAAACATCAAGTCAGGAGAGGCCTGTAGATGATGTATGTTTGTTCAAGCCAGGGCACTGGAGCATATGGGGCATGCTGGTTTTCGCCATCATAGGTCAGCCAGATATCTGGGGTCTGCAGGAGCTCTACAGACAGAAGAAAGAATAACTCAGCAATGGTCTCAAGGGAGCAGAAATTCATATGGTTCTTACATGCATTTACAGGAAGAAAGAGGAGGAGCAAAATATGATTTTTGAAGAGGTTCTACCCAAAAAGGCAGCTGATGAATGCAGATAAGGCATCTGCTCTCACATGGAGTTCATGACTTTGGATGGAGCAAGCATAGAAAAAAAATATTTCCAAAAATATATACAATTTCAGCCATCTAAAAATGTATCAGAACAGAAACAATTTCTAACTGTGATCAGATTCTAGAGAAAAGCCAGATCCTTCCTCAGAAGATCAGCCCCTTTGTAGAGTGCTTAAAATGGAATCTTTGAGAATGAAGCACAGAGATCTCCCTTTCAAGTAAGTAAAGAATCTACTGACCTCAAGCCACCCATACCAGCTTGCTGTAATACTTCCCAGACCCCAGCCTGGCCAGAACACATCAGTGGCTCCTATCCAGTCCCACATGGAGGCAGATGCAAATTGTTCCAGAGACCTCCATCACCTGGGAGTGGGTCTCCTTTCCCAACAATCTTACTGCTCACCCCCACTGTACCCCAGGGGAAATTACTTTATCCCTATGCTGTATTCAGATGTCTTGCTATCAATTAGATAGATCATTAGATAATCCAGGAATAGCACTAGCCTCCTCCTCCATACAAATGGAATCTAACTTCTCTCGGGCAGCCAGGACACAGCCAAGTCTTCCCTAAACTGTAAAATGGGACGGGGTCCGTGGCAGGACCTGCTCAGTGCCTCCTCTCCTCATCTCACGGGCTGCTGCATGGTAAAGGCAGATTATTATACAGCAAAATTTATTTTAGCTATAACTGGAAAAAGAAATCAAAGCAAATGTAACAGCTCAGGAGGAATCAGAGTGGGATTAGACATTTATATGAATAAGAATAGCTTCAGCGCTTCGACTTGCTGTGACAAAAATAATAAGAACCTCAGTTTTCACGCTTCAGGGCAGAAACTTGATCTCTGAACAAGGTTTTAGAAAGAAATTTCCTCTCCCAATAGTAATCTCCAACTGTCCAGGCCACAGCATAGGGTCTAGTGGCCATCACTAGAGACAAAGCTAGCTGGAAGCCCATGGGCTTGTTCAGGAGCTGCTGCAGCAGGGAAAGAGTGAGGTGGGCTGCAGTGCAGCAGGCGTAAATTAAACAAGCCCATCCTTCCCTTTTGTCTTTACGTTTCTCTGCTAAATATTAGTCCCTGATGATCAGTGAGTTTTTGTACTGGATACCAGGGATTTTCTTGCTTTGTTTGGTTTGTTTCTGTACAGAGATGGATCACTGCCGCCTCTTACCTCCTCTGCCTCCAAGAAAGCTGAGCCGTTAAGCTATAACGGCCTTAGACCCAGCTGATTAATAAACTGGCTTGAGACTGCTGATCTCTTTGGACCATTAAACCTTTCCCCAGCAACAACTACTCATTAATCCCCTAAAGAGTCATCCTAGATGAGGTTGTTGTTAGCCCCATCAATCCTTTTTAAGGCCTCAATTTGCAGCAGAAAGGAGCAGGGAAGGGGGGACAATTTGCATTTGTCAGGCAGCTCCATCTGTTCCCCTGGGTCCCAGAAAGCTATGCCAGCCCCTGTATGCCAGAGCTTAATGTGTCCACCCAGATGAGGGCTGTCACTGTACAGCACAGACCATCCACCAAAAGCAGGATAGTACCACATTAGACATATGGGATACTAAACAAGACCAGGAGAAAAAGCTGGCATTTGTTTCTTAATTGTAATGTCTTTGGCAAGGGCCAGAAGGTATCATAACATACAGCTACCATAGGAATACCTGCCGTATTGGTTTCAGTAGATTTAGGACATGAATTACCCAGAGCATTGCTGCCTATAAGCCTGAGCAAGTTCCCTTGTTTTCTCAGCTTTTGTTTCTAATCCCCATGTCTTCATTATTGAAACAGTCCATATTTTCAGCCAAAAGACTGGATTTGCCTTAATGATGACTCTGGAAAGTGGCATTTTGGCCACCCTGACCGTAGAGCCCCACACTCTTCCAGTCTCTTCACCCATTATCAGTCCACTAGCCCTGATTATATTTCCTTAGCTCTTCTATGACTTTTTGATATCCTTGAACCTCGTTACCATGAGCCACACTTAGGGGACTGGAAGGAGAACAGTGGCAGCACTGTACCCTCCAAAGTTCATCCTGGATGCAGCATAGAAACCGCATCTGCACACCACAGTGACATGCTTCTCAGTTGTTTCTTCCCCTCCCCTGTCTCTGGAAAGTTACAGCTTTTGAACTCTGGATTTTATCTCCATGTGAGGTTTGGAATTAATGAGTGGTGCATGTTTAAGATCAGGTTTTATAAAGATGAGGTCATATAAGCCTGTCAGCTGGAACCAAGCTACATTTGTAGCTCCACACAAAGCAAATCGTGCCCCAATCTGGTCTGTGCTACTGCATATCGCATCGCTGTTAATGTTCTGCTGAAGCAATCATAGAAGGAAAGGGACTGAGGGATGATGCTGGTATAGAACTTACACTATGGACAACAGTTACCTTCTGCGGCTACTTGTGTCAAGGATGGCTGCTGTCAAAGCCTGCTGTTCAAGCAACATCAGAGAAAATAGCTTCAAAGTTTAAATTGTTAGCTTAACTTTATGATGATGATGCTGCTCCCACAGCATGTACAAAAGGGGCGATGAGAGAGGAAACTCCTGGCACTAGCACAGCTTGGAAGAGGACATCTCCGTCCTTGGCCACAGGGCTGATCAGTGCTATGCTATTCATTAGTCTTCCCATGTGTCTGTGCCAGTGTTGCTGCATGTCTCTGCACCTCAGCTGCCAGTTATAATTTGAAAATGACCATGCCAGTTCTATACTTTCAGTTTGAGACTTCTTATACTGTGAAATATGTCTTACCATTAACAAGCAAAATTTTTACATGTTCTCATAAGAGGTCCTGGTATGCTTCTTTACTACCAGCAGAGTGCATGACTTGGCATCCACCAGTTTAATGTGACCACGAGTCTTCTGAAATCCCTTTGGCTTTAGCAAAGACTTGGCTGGTGCTGAGAACACCAAGTATAGCCAACAACAGCTGGACTCCACGGGAGTGGAGGAAAAGGAAAATCACCACATACACATGCAAAACCCATCAGTTAGGCCCCTTTTAAATGATTAATGCAGTGCACTGTTGAAAGGCTTTTCAGCTTTCAAATCTTCGTATGATTATACGAACCTTAACTCATCCCAGCTACCGAGAACTTGTGTGTGTTTGTGGGCATTTATAGCTGCTGTGGTGTTATAATTAGAGCCAAGAATGAGGAGTCCCATGGAGAAATGGAGGAAACCCCACATCGCTCAAGTCATTTAAACATTCAGGGAGATAAAACACCACAGAGAAGTTCTGGAGGGAGCAGTGCTCAGGGGAGGGAGGGCTTACAGCCACTGGAAAAGTTGTTTCTGCTTCTCTTGAGTCCATATAATTAATTATGGTTATTAATTATTGAATCATAGAATCATAGAATTACCCGAGTTAGAAGGGACCCTAAAGGACCATTGTGTCCAGCTCCTGTCCCTGCACAGGACAACCCCAACATTCACATCGTGTGACTGAGGGCTTTGTCCAATTGCTTCTGGAATGCTGGCAGACCCGGTGCCTTGACTGCTTCCCTGGGGAGCTGTTCCAGTGCTCGAGGATGCTATGGTAATAATTAGTGCAATAATCACCTCAGCGACTGAAAAAGCTCCTTCCAACCCCTGAAGAACTTAGAGGACCTCACAGATTCCCATAGTCTCTTGCCTCACTGCCTTACACTCCCTACTGTACCCCTGGGGAAAGTGAAAATTGATGGCCCCAGCAGGAGAAAGGACCACCCCAGCCAGAGTCCCAGCACCATCCAGACACACCAACAAGGGCTGGAGTGGAGAGTGGTGCGATCTACTCCCACATGGGGTAGCAGGAAGCATGTGGTTTGGATGTCACGGCTTTCCTGGATGGAGTTGCTGGGTGCCAGCACAGAGTGGGGAAGGACCCTGAGAGCCTCATAAACCAGTGCCTCCCTGGGGACAATGGGGAGCTATGGTGTGGTCCTGCTGGCCCTGCTGCACAATTCCCTCTTGGGCACCTGTCCAAGAAGGAACTTGCACACAACTCGGAATTCATCCTCAGAGAGAACAGCTTTCCCCACATCCATCACTCATTTTTGTGCTGGAGACTCCCATGGCCTGTCCCAGGAGAGCTCACATTTGCAGCGTGCTGCTGTGATTTCTCCCTCTGTTCTTCCTGGCGGTGGACAAGGTGAGTTGAGAGACACTTGAGGACTAATGACATTGCACTGATGTCAGGGATTTTGCTTCATATCAGGGCCTTGTAAGAAACTACATTCCTCAGTGAGCAGCCAACAGCCCGAGTTCACTTTCCATCCCACAGCCTTTCATCTCCATCCACCTACCAGGTGAATCCAGAGGACAGGGATGCCCTAACTGCCATCCAGTCTCTCTCCTTCCCATCATGTCAAGTGGCACCTCACGTGTAAGTACTTAACTTAACCAAAAAATTAACATATTTTACTACGCTCGCTGCCTGAAGAAGTGCTGGCAGACCCACACCATCAAAGAAATAACTGAAAACCAAGAATCAGCTCTCCTTCTCCATATGCAGCCTTTCCTTTCTCCCCAAGGCAAGTCCCAACAGCTGCTTACAGCATCCACAGTCGTCAGTGTGACCCAGCAGGCCACATCACCCAGCCTCCTGGGGGCTTGCATAATGGGGAAGTGTCAGAGATTACAGACAAGAGAGCAGTGACTGCAATATGAAAGAGAGGAGCTGTTCTTCACAGAGAACAAAATGAAAGAGTTCTGTGATTTGAGCAGAAGTGACCTTTACACTTCATTACAAGGAGGTGGCGTCCTTATAGGATTATTAATATTTCCAGCTGAATTAGCTTGGGTTAAAAATGGCTCAAAGGCATGAAGAGGAAGAGGGAGAGTGTGCACAGAAATGTATCATTCTGTCATTTTCTCCTCCTCTTTGCTTTTTACATTTTTTTGGTAATTTGTTGACTTGAAAGCCAAAGGGCTGAGTGGCCACCAGGAACAAGGTTTTACTAGAAAGGGTGAGAGCCTCAGGATGACCTGGACAAGAGGTCTTCCCTCTCCTCTGGCTGTGCTTCAGCAGGAAGCTCGCACACAGAAAAGGACTTTTACTTCATCGTGTCCCAAAAGACGCAGGCCCACACAGCCTTACAAAAGCATGACTGTCAATAATGTCCCAAAGCACGGGATGAATTAGATTAGCAAAGCTGAATTCACCGATCTGAACCTAAATCCAAGCTGCAATTTTGCTGCTCAGAGCCTCGAGGTGTACACAGTTGTGCTTTTTGCTCTGATCACTCAGTCTCATATTAGTCCCATCACTGACTTTGCAGATGCGAAAGCACTGCACCTTGATAACACATCCTCATTCTTAGTTACGTTTCCATAAGCCTGACCTAATCATTATTTTTTTAGTGCCTCTCTCTGCCCAGTTATAAGAGACATCAGGTAAACTCACCCTGGCAAACAGAAGAAGAAAGAAACGTGAAAGCAGGTGCACATCAATAAGGAATGAGGGTGCTGTGGTGGAGCCTGCATTCAGTCACGTGGGCTGCATCAGTACCACAGTGGTTACTTCCACACCATTCTCCCCGGAGGCACAGCAGATTGCCTTCCCCTGCTCCACTTGTGGAGGGGATTCCTGCAAATTTAATGCAAAAGCCCAAATCAAAAGAGAGAGTTTAGGCTTTTGGAGTGATGATGAAATGGACACAGTGCACAGTGGCAGCTGCTGCTCCTCCAGTGGTTGCTGAATCACAGCCCCTCACTTGCTTATAGGCCTCCCCAGGGTGCCTGCAGCCAAGACGATGACAAATACCAATGAACATCTACTCTCACCCCCACAAGGTGTTGTTATCCTGGCTGTAAGGGAGATGAGACCAACTGAATAACACACCATCAGCCGTGACAGACGGATGTAACAGAGGCAGGAAGAGGACTCAAGACACTTCACCAGTCAGCCAGCACCACCAGTGTCATCTGAGCATTGTTCCCAGCAAACACACAGGTTCCAGTCTCTCACCCTACAAGATGTAGTTGGTGTCCATTCCTAAGCTCCACAGTTTTTGATGCTACCTTCACTCTGAGAAAGGGCAATGTTCTTACGACTAAAGAAAAGAGAACTCTGATGCACAGGGCAGCAGAGGACTTCTGAGTTCTGAACTGAGTGGGGAAACATCCCAGGGATGGAGACTGAGGCTCTGGTGCTCCATTTGAAGGAGCAGGAGGAGATATAGAGACCTCCTTTTTGCTGTAGACTGTTGCACATGAGCCAGGCAGGGAACAGTTCGAGGGCAAGAGAGGAGAAAATTCAGAATTAATCTGGCCTTAGTGCTAAGAGAAAGCATGAACATGAAGGGAGGGGAAAGGAGAGCGTGAACCTTCCCCAGGCTGTGTCAGGGAGGTAGGAATACCTTTCAGGAACAGTGAAGGTGAGCTGCACCACCCTTCTGTCTGTAAAAGCATTCCTCCCAGGGATCTCTGTTTGGGCTGTGCTTCAGAAGGAAGAGGCCATTTCCCTTGTCATAGCACCAGGGAGCTCTCTTCTCTTGGTGTATCCACAAATTCTGATGCTGTACATTTGGCAAAAGTAGAAGTCAGCCAGCAGGTTCGCCATTATCAGTGATGATTCACAGGCCATAGAGATCACAGCTTGCCTTGTAGATATCACTGGGACCTGGCAGTCAAGGAAAAACATCTTATTTATAAACTGGGATGATTTAAAATTGCTGAGATAAAGTCCACCCACATGGGAGCTGCTGCCTGCTTTGCAGAGCAGAATGACTCTTTGAATGATACACGAGGCTGCAGGACCCCTCCACAGGGCTTGTTAGCCAGGAAAGCCTCCCCCGGGATGGATGTGTAGAGCCCCATCTCTCAGTCACAGCCAGACCAGGCCTGGGTCTCTCTTTAATAGGCTTCCTGGTGTTGGTTGGCACTGTGCTGCTGTAGCTGGTTTTTCATTCAAGTCATCACCCATGTATTAAATCTGAAGTGGCTGTTTGGACTAGTCGTGCTTTCTATGAGAACTTTCACATGGGCTGAAAAAGCAATGGGTTTTATAGGAAACACCCATGGACTTGTCCAAGAGCAATTCCAGATAGACCCAAGAAGCCAGTGAGCTGCTCTGCAGGGGAAGCTCGTATCCCTGTGGAGTTATCTCTGGGATGAAAAACTTTGAGGTCTGATTTAAGGTTGAGTTCACAATGAGGCCAACAAGACTCCCAATAAAGTCACATCCCTGACTCTTCAGTTTCATGATGTTTGTAAGTATACAATTCCAGATTTAGGTGGAATTACGTGGTGGTACAAAATGTTATCGAAGCAGGAACTGGAGTCAGATAGGCAGAAAGGTTGTCTACATTTTGTTTGCTTTGTTTCAACATTCTTTAGTCAAACCTGTGGTTAATCTAAGAGGACTGGAGGCAACAGCAGTCCCACACACCCAGCTGAGATCCACTGGGAAATGCAGCTGTGGAGCAGTGGAGAGTAAAAAGAGGGAAGGGTTAGGAAAAAGAGACATGAGGTGCAGAAGACCTCTTGCTCATCTCAACAAACAAGTCCCACTTTAACTCCGCTAACCCAGAAAATGGTAACAGCAGTAGCTCATCATCTGAAGACTGAGACATGAAATTTATCTTTTTTCCTTGCTTTCACGCAATTTTGCATTATGTTTGATAGCTGGTGTGCATATCCAAATTCATGCAGCCCTACCATCCCTCTTTTTCTGCCTACTCGCACTCACCCACGCTCCTTCCGCATGTGACTCAGGATGAAGAGGGATTTGGAAAGATGCAATGAACGTTTACAAGCCACCCACCATTTCACCCGCAGCCTGGATGGCCACATTAGCACCTCCAGTTTGCCTTGAGAGGCCAGACCGGCCAGCATTGGGATGAATCACTGGGACAGGCATTTCTGGTGTCCCCAGCACAGACAGGCATGAAGCAAAACCATACAAGGTCTGCCTCAGTGATCACTGTTGGCTGGATATTGCAAGGCTGGATTTGCTTTAAGACAAGGAAAGTATCCTCACTTGCCGCTCAATGCCTTGTCCATAGGCTTGATTGCAATATCCATCCAAGAGTGGTCACTGCAGCAGACCCAGGAGACCTCCTGAATATGATCCCAAGACAAGGGTCACCCTGAGCAATGTAGGAAGGTGGGAGACACCCAGCTCTACCACAATTGCAAGAGAGCCATAGCCTGTCTCGTTCAAGAGCATCAGTAAAATCATGATTGTGTAAACATCTGTGGCTTGTTATGGGCTGCCTGAGTGAGATTTAAAACTCTCCAGCAAACTACCTGCAGCACGGCAGCACTGGTGCCCTTTCCACCAGCATAAAAGGAGCAGCAAAAATTCCCCAAATCACTGCCATCAGGGATTGGCAAGGGATAAACTAACAAGATTTGGGTGACAAACTAAAGCCAGGCTCCCTCTCTAACACAGCTGCTGAGCAGCCATTTAGGGGACCGTGTCACCACTAACATCATCCTGTTTCCATGGAGACCAGATTAACAGAGTAGCTGAGAGAAACTGCACTCCTAATCTCTCACAGAGAAAAGAGCTTGCTCATACGAGAGACTTTTAAACATCTTTAATCCAAACCCAGGGTTCTTGTTTCCATGTTCCCTCTAATCCTGCTGGAGGTTGTTAGTCCCTGTTAACCCTGAGCCCAGAGCAACAGCACCAAGCAGTGCAGTTACCCACAGCCTCTGTACTCTCTTGCTAAAATAAAATCTTCCCTCTCTCTGCAAAAGTTTGACTGTCTTAAGAATAACAAATAGCCCAGCTTATCAAGTGCAAGTGGCCTGCAAAAGGATGCCTGCATTGGCACACTCAGGCTACATTCTGGTGATGGAAGTAGGCACCGAGGACAGAGATGGAAGCACTACCTCTGTCAACAAAAAAGATCCAGCTGCCTTCTGTACTGCATGAGACACCTTTTATTGACTTTCCTCCCGTGAGCTTTTGCCTTTCTTGTATAGCATCCTGGACAAGAGCAGATCCCGTAAAAGCACCAAATAGGTTGCCCAGTGGAACAATACACTGCAGTTGCAAGGTTTTACCTAGGACTCACTAATAATGACTTCCACAGAGCTATGTTTGACCACTGTCACTGCAAAGAAGTTCTCCAGTACACCTGTAGTCTCACCTGCACTTCAGTTGTGTTGATTTTCTGTCCATTCCATGAAGAAGGTGAAGACCGGAGTGCAGCCTGGTGGGAGCAGCAGCTGACAACTCACCTGCACCCACCCTGCATGGACCTCCACACTTTGTATTGTCTATGGAACGCTTTGTGGGCCTCAGGACAAGGCCTGGAACTGAGGAACTGGAGTCCAAACCAGTCTCCAGCCTAGTGGCAAGAAGCCTAAACGCCTGATGAGACATCAGTGTTGGAATGGTAAGGGCCCTTGGATTTGAAGTGTGCCTCTCAACCTACTCGGGCCAGGAAATCCTCCTTCCCAGGCTCTAACCCTCCCCAACAGAACCTCCAGACCCAAAATTTAATTCTAGTTTGGGAGGTAGGAAGACAGTTACCATGTTCCCTACATCTGGCAGCTCTAAAAATTTAAGTACAGCAGAATGATCTCTACTTCCCCTCCATATATTTTTGGCTTGGACTGTCCTTTTCCTGACAAACAATTCATATCTCCAAATGGTTCAAGAATTTCCACCCTCTCTGCCCCTCCAAGGAAGGCACCCACATTTTCAAACCATCAGGCAGAGTCTTTGCCACATGGCTTTTGTTATTTTTTTTCCAACGGGATACATGCTGATTAAGCTTCATCTGCTTCTCTAAAACTCCAGGCAGGTGGGACGCTGCACACAGCTCTGTGCTTTCCTTTGAAGGGTACACTGAGCCCCACAGATGTGGCTCATACACTACTCCCGCTCTGGCTGCTCAGCTGAACAAAACATCAAGGACTTTGTCACCTTCCCCTTGCTTCCAGAGGTTAAAAGGGATTTGACTACTTGCATTTTCTTGCCTTTACCCCAAATCTTTGTCAGGATCTTCTTGACAAATTGGTTAAAGAAGGAGGAAATATGACCAGGGAGGTTCAGTTCAATCTCAATATTATTCCTGCTCCCCTTGCCAGAGGGGCTGATGATTTTCTGCACATATGGAGGCACAGTTACAGCTTTGCACAGCCTCTTCCCAGAGGGCTCAAGCTTGTAAACCAGCTGTACTATAAGGTCTTACCTGAGTCAGCCCTCTGGCCGTCCCCAGCCATCCTGCATGTGCTGAGGTTTCTCTTGGCAGTCAATACGTGTGCAAGCCTGAAGCCTCCTAAAAGCACAGCTCTAGCACAGGCACAACGTGTCTCTGGAAAGGGCCAGGCCTCAGCACATCTGTGTCCTACAGCTGTGGCAAGTGAAGGGTTGGTTTCCTCTCTCAAAGTACATCTCTGAAGCACCAGACTACTTCTGATTAGCATCTTTGATTTCAGATGAGAGCACTGCTTGTGGGATAGAGCTGCCACGTGGGATAAGAGGGATATTTTGGGGCTCAGTTTACTACACCTACTTCATGGTCCCCCTTTGACTGAAGTGTCCTTGCAGTTTAAATCATGGCTGTGCATGGTGGCTGGAGTTCAGTAGAAGTAAGGGGCAAGTTAAATCTGTGTTTACTTTACCTGCACCTACAGGTGATTTGTATTTGTTTGTTTCTTTAGCTAGAAGATAGGACTCTGGGCTCTACCTCATATCCGGAATGACTCTGGGTCACACAACCAAGACTATTTCATCTGAAATTGGCCCCAAACTCCTCCATCTCATTTCTCTAGCTGGTCTCTCTGAAAACGTGGTGCCCCAGAACAGAAGATAAAACTGCAGATTATTGTCATCATCACCATCATCATTTGTGTGTGAACAGGTTGTACTCTCTCCACCAAGGCCATGTCTAGAGGCCCAGAGACTATAATCAAAGACTGCCAGGAAGGATGATCTGTATCCTAATAGTCTCTGCTAGGGTCAGCACCACCCTAGATCTGCCCCTCAATCTGCCAGCAGAGCACAGGTGAGAGGAGTGGGGAGGGAAGGACCTAGCCTGAACGCACCGTGTAGTTAGAGGATTCGGCAACTGCCTTCTTACCTGCAGCTTTTGGGCAGCTTGGTTGTCCTCACAGAGCAGGAACAGTGCAGGTAGGAAGGCAGATACATTTGAGGTGGTGGCAGGGCACCTCCGTAGTTTCCTCCTACACGTGGGCTGGATGCCGGGGGACAGCGAGCAGGGACCGGCTTTGCTGACTCGGCCTCGGCTGTCGGGCCCGATGTGTCTCCAGTGGGCTCTGTCAAGCTCTGCTGCTGTGGCTTGTTTTTGCTGGCGGGCAAGAGCTCAGCAACGGACAGGCAACCAGAGGGAGGAAAGCGGGAAGAAGAGGGGGTAGACGAGATAAATAGGTAGTGTGAGGTTAATAAAGGAGGACAGCTGGCCTAGAAAGCTCAAAAGATAAATTGGTAAGAAAAAAACTGAAGCTAATTCCAAAGCGTGAGTTTCCTGCTGAGCCCACAGGAGAGAGGCACCATGTAGCACAGCTCCTGCTGTGACTCCTTGCTGCCGAGCATATTGGTGGCCAGCACCCAGCCATGGTTGGCAGCTGCCAGAGCCCTTCACATCAGCATAGTTTTTAGCCAAGGAAAAGCAGGTGGCTGCATGGCTTTCCCCACAAGCAAGGGACCAGCTCTGCAGGATAGGGGCGGCAGTTCAATCTGCAATGCACCACGCTTGCAGTGCAGGCTCACTGACCCAGGCCATACCAAGCCTCTGCATGCCTGCAGGATGCAAACAGACTTGACATGGTTCAGGAGGGACTTGTCTTGACCTCTATGCTCCAGTCTTTTCCTTACATTGTCATTGCCTAAGACTCTCAACCCCACCAAACCATCCTTAGTGAAGTACTAAATTACACAGAGTTCTGGGAAGGTGAGAAATGAGGGCTTGCCAATGTCTCCACTGGGCCAGTTGGTCTACATGAAGCGCTGAAGCAATACACTAGTGGTCACTGAAGCGGCTGATGCTAAAGGATTTTTATCATTCATGCCCTCTAATGCACCACAGCGCAAGACGCAGGATCCTCGTAAGCCTCTTCAGTAGTAAAGAAACCGTGAAGTGCGCTCTACTGACCTGAGGAGGATTTTGCAGGAGGGCCCATGGCCTAGGCAGAAAGATTAACCTGTGCCGCTCAGCTCAGAACTTTTCCTGTGCAAAGGAGCATAAACAGATAACACTGGTGTTTTCACAAATGGCATCAGCAAGCTAACTCATTTTCCAAGGTCGCAAACAAAGGTGGAGAGAAAGTTAGAGCAGGAGGAAGCATGGGACTGGGGAGCAGCCTGTGCTTTCCAGGTTGACAGAAAAAATGAGGGAGGGATACTAACAAAGAAAACAGAGCACATCTTTAATTCCCTTCCAGCCACCTTGTCCACAAGTCTCTCTCTGAGCATAGAAAAGGCAGCTCCCACTTAATCCTCCCCACAGATATTTACACCTTTCCCTTCAGTGCCTGGAGCTTGACTTGGAGAAGTGAAAACATCAGCTACAAAGTCAAAGCTAAGTGGCAGCTTCCCATTTAACCAGCTCTAATTGCCAGCTGAGCAGACGGTTAATCTCCCAGAACGTGCTGTGATACCGGTGATGCTGAATCCCCGTAATAGCCTAAGAGCAGCCATCGAGGATGCTGGGAACCAGTCAATTATTCTCCCTAGGGTTTTTTTTATCCCTCCCCCCCTCATCAGTTTTATGAATTAGCGAAGAGCCAGTTTTGCCCAAAAGCAGTGGATGCAGGATCTCTCAGAGTTCAGTAGGGATGAAGAGGTTATATCGGGGCTGTCTAATCCTGCATGGACAAGGAGAAGAAAATGGGGGAAGAGGGCAGCAGTGGGGGTCACACTGTGGGGTGGGTTTGTCATGAGGAGCGGGATGTCAAACCCTTTGGTATTATTGCTCTGGAAGCAAAGGGGAGGGAAGGCTGCAGTCACAGGTGACGCCCTGAACAGAATTCATCCCAGCACGCCAGTGCTGGCCCTGAGTACAAATCACATCCAATTTCCAGCTCCTCAATGGCTCTATTAAGTAATAAATCAGCTCTGTGTCCAAGCTGGCTGAAACGTTCGCACTTGCAGAGTTATCTTATTCAGTACTGAGAAGCTAAAGCCTTCTTGCCAAGGCCAGCAAGCTGGGGAGAGTCAACCATCCAAATCCCTTCAGAGCTCAGCAGTAAAAAATAAAACAAAAAAATGCCAAAAATTGCAAGACAGAAAGCAAGTCCCTGAACTGCAGATCACCTGCACGTCTCCATTTGTTCAGCTATTTTTCTCCACTCTGAAAGAGATGATGCAGCAGGCCAAGTATTCAGCTAGCACGATCAGCTCTCTGCAAGCAGCCAGGCTTCTGTCTAATTCAATGCTCATCTGAAGGTACAAGGTAACGGGGCTCAGCTCCCAGTCCTCGTTTATCTTTGAAGCTATTTAAAATCTGGTTCCTTTCTAGACACTTCACGACCAGCCCTTAGGTGTCACTTTTAAGTTCCAAAATAGCACCACTTCTTTGAACTGACCATATAGGCAGAAGTTTTCAAAGCCACCAAAACACATCTTCAACTCCATGAATGCCAGCCACAGTGTCACAGGAGTCAGAGATCATGCAGACAGGTCTGAGGTAGTAGTTGGTTTATTGAGTTCTAATCAGTAATTTTAGTATGGAAAATATTTAAGAAGTACAGATGGATTGGCAGTCCATACTCTACTACACTTAAAGTTAGTATGGGATACTTGAGCTTACTATTAGTTTCTTAAATTTTACATGCGTGCAAGAAATGACCCTTACCAACCCATCGATATCTGGTGTCAGGTAAGGGATCTCTTAGCCTCAAGGGGTAACCCTGGGAGGCATCTTGACTTAAGAGGAGATCACAACCACGCAGCCTGCTGCTATGGAGGGAGAGCTCTATGGGCCTTGATGGTTGCAGATATTTAGAACATTGATTTGTAGTCAGTTTTTCTGCTGTGTTAATGCAGTTTCAGTTTCTTACCATCCCAATTTCCAGCCAAACCATTTTGGGGGGATTTGGTGCCGAATTCTCACTGATAGCCTGACAAAATTAACTTCAGTTAGGCCTACTAGCTGAGCATCCACCTCGACCAAAGTTCAGTTTGTTTGAACAGGAGGAGTGCATCCATCACACCACAGTCCTAAAGCCATTATCACATCAAATCAAGGAGGACTCATTCAATAGCATGCCTGATCTCCAGCAGCACCAAATCATGCCCTATGGACACTGCCAGACCTTCTAGACAGTGACTGGATGAGGTCTACTAGGCATGGGCTGGGCTCTGCTCTTACCCATCAGCCACCCCCCACAGCAGGGGCTCTTGGGAGCTGCCCTGGGGTTGGTTGTCTGAGTGACCAGGGCTCGTGGGCAGCCACAAGCACATCAGCATCCTGCCTTTCATCTGTATATAACAGAGACAGAATCAAATGATGGACCGTGAATACAACACCAAGTGACAGCCTTCCTACAGGAGGATTTTGTGCTCATCCAGCAAGGCCTCTGCACAGGGAAAGCAACAGCCCTGGGTCTCCCCAGAAGCTCTCTGAGGACAGGACAGAAACCGGGCAAATGGAAGACCAAAGGTGCGGAGGGGCTCCCATCCGAAGTGAAAACTGTCTTTACCCACAGCATATTCTTAATCTCTAATCTCTGCACCCCCTAACTGGCAGCCCTTTCCTCACCCTGCATGCACCTAGCACACACAACATTCCAGGGCTGCTCATTTCCACACCACAAACATGGGGATGCAAGAGCTGCAGTCAGCTACATCCAGCAACTTCACCACCTAAAAAGCCCCAGGGACAACTTCCTTGTTTCAGTCAGGCAAGATTTTCTTGAGGAGGGGAGAGGGCAGAACAAGAAAGTTGTGGCAGCCTGTCCAACGCAACCCATTTGCCTGAAAGCTGGATTGTTTCTTCCCTCTGGGCTCTGCCTTGAAATAAAGCTTATCCCTCATTTTCCTGCCTCATCCCCAGGGATGGGTGAGGCTCAGAGAGACCAGGGTAACTCTTGCAGCACAATGAGTTGAGCACACCCCAGCAGCATGCCAAGAGGGTACCAAGAGACATGAGCATGCACGCTGCTCTGGCAGCCCACTCCTCAGCTGGGGAAGAGTTGGGATGAACCAGCCAGGAGCATTTGCTTGCCCTCCCTCCCCTCCAGAGTTAAGTTAAAGAGCAGGATCTGCTCCTTTCTCCACCCACAGCACTCATTTACATTTTTTCTCATTCTGATACAGGGTCCAAACACTCTTGCAGGCGAAGGTCCCACCACCAGGTGGGTTATTCTGTGGTCTGTGCAATAGCCCCAAGAAACCTTCCATCTGACAGCCCCCTTCAGCTCCAGAGGAACTAAGTCCGACATCAAGGGGTTGCTCAGGTCAGGCAGGAACAGAGTACCCTGTCTAGGATGAAAAGATCACAGCACTTCTGTTTTGTACAGATACGCAGCTGAGCCCAGCAGTAACGGACAAGTCCTCCTCCTTGTCCTGCCTCCCTCAGCCCTGTCCTCAAGGTATCCTGCTGCTGCTCTCCACCCCAGAAGCAGCTGCATTTCAGCACCGTTGCTCCTGGGCAAGGAGGAGAGCTGTGCTGGAGCCACGGTGATGCTCAGGAGAGCCATCCCTACTCTCCTGCTGCCTCGTGTTGCTGCACAGTTGTTTAGTGCTCTTCCTTACGGATACTACACTTGCCTGACCCTGGGGAGATTCACTAAGCCCTTTTCACAGCTGCTCCTCGTGCAGAAGCCTTTGCATGGGGCAGCGTTAAGGCAGGAGACCATATGCTCCAGCACACAGACAATGAGCCACGCACCACGATCAGCATTGCTGTGATGAACCATTGCCATGACTGATAGCAGGAGTACTCTGGGGGAGTGAGGGGAGAGGAGGAGGGGGACTTATTTTCACAGCAGATAGACCCTAATGAACAGAGAAATAACTTCCTCGGTGCAGGAGATTCACAGAGTTACAACAGACATGCCTGGCCTTGCAAGGAAGGAAACACTTGATTGCAAGCAGGGCCAAAGAGCAATACTTGTCACGGAACAGCCAGGGGTGTTGAGAACGTGAATCTTCCTGCTGGGCTTGGGAGTGGAGCAGGAGGAACAGAAGTGCAGGAGGGAATTGTGGAACAGAACAGGCTCACCGGGAAACGGGCTGGGGTCTGCAGGCCTGCCCAGGTGCTGCAGTCTCCCCTATTGCAGAAACAGCATGAAAACTGTGCAGCTAAAATGCACCCACTGCAGCACCCACACCTCCTTGCAGAGGGAAAACTGAGGCACAAGAAATACAAAGCCAAGGAGTCATTTCTCCAGGGCAGGGCATCCCCATACTAGGTAGAAGGAAACTTCAAAACTCAATATTGGCCTTTGTGTCTCACGACTTGGTTCCCATAAGGAATCTCAGTTGTCTAATATTGGCTTAAGCACACGCTACAGCCTCCTGCACTGTGCCGCAGGAAGCTTCACCATGGGAACTGCTGCCAAGCCACCTTATATTAGAAGTTACTACAGCTCTGCCAGGAAGCCTGCCCCGTGCTTTCTATTTTTAGCTGCAGGCAAACCTATTCATACCAGTCGCTGCTGAAACTCAGGTCCTTACGCACAGATTTGGTGCAATAATTCAGGGGCACGAAGTCAGGTTCTCAGGTTTGAACACAGCTCAACAAGATAAATAATAAACCTATGAGGCGAGTGCTCACAAGCCCGGGGGCGATGCATCGGAGACAGGGAGAGCAGGCAGGAGTGTGCTTCACTAAAGGCACTCTCATCACACACATTTATTCCATGAGATCACACCACCACTTACGTGTGGAGTGAGGCACAGGCCTGAATGTGATTTACCAGCTCAGGGACATAAACTGCAAGGGAAGCAGGAGAAATAGGATGAGAGAGAGGAAGGGTCCTGGGGGAAGCGTAAACAGCTTCACAAGTCTCCAGACTGGTGGTCGTTTTCCTGCTTGTTAATTATTTCATCTTAAAATGCTTTTAGAAGAGAAGCACCTCATTTATCCTTAACGCAGGGCAAGTGAAAGTGATGTCTCCTTTTACAGCTGGCCACTGTAAACATGAGGAGAGTAAATCTCAGAGGTCTGCAATGAGTCAGAGTTGTTTCAGTAAATCAATGCAGGGACAAAGTACCTATGTTTGGTGATGGAGTTCCCAATCAACCATACCTTGTTCTAATGATGCTTTATCGTGCTTCCTCCTTTCACATGCTTGATAACACTTACCAAATCTACTCAGGTAACTGACAGCTTGAAAAATAAAAAGGCCCTCGGCAGTGAGACTACACATTTCCTTCTCTGGAGCACCAACATTGCCCACCATCAGCCTCCTCCTGCCAGCTCAGGGGCTGCAGAGCCTTCCACCAAAGAAAACTGTTGCACCCACATCCCCTGGAAAGAGAGTCTAAGTGCTCCCAGCAAATTGCCCCTCTTCCTCCATCCATAATCTGCCTCTTCTGCACCTCCTCCCCGACCTGCGTGGGAGAGATTACATCCTCTGAGCCCACAACTACTTTACCATAGGGAGGTAGTAAATCACTGCAAGCTCCCAGAGGCTCCCTGCTGCACTCCAGTGGGAGCCCTGTGATCAACAGCATGGGACCCCAGACCTTCCAGTGCTGACAATCTGAATCAAGAAGCCCTCAGATGTGAAGCTACAGACATTCATAACATCCTTAATGCACAATTAACCTCCTGGAACTCTCAACAGGTCCAGAAAGCCTTTGCAGAGCTGGAAGCCCCTAGCTTGGGTGTGGAGCTGTGCTCCTGATTTGGAGGAAATGAGAGAAGCATCGTGAAGGTGAAAGGGGCAACACTGGCACTGGACCCTGATATTTATAGTGGTGATTTTCTGTACCTGATTTGCAGCTGGTTACGAAACATCGGTTACAAGCATTTCTCTTTCTCCTCCCTAGTGTCTTTCCAAGTGACAAACTAGAAAACAGAAGTATTTCCATGAGTTCCCAATTATAACTCTGCACTTGGGAGGATTTAATTCTGAAATCTTTTGACTGATTTGATTTAAATTTTGTATACTATCTGGAGCTCTGCTAGCTCTGGTGAAGTTGATATAGGCTGTCTTTATTTTTACACTTTATGGCAGCTAAACTCAACCTTGACAAAAGAAACCTGAGTACATACTCACGCCAGAAAGGGCCCTTCCTCCTGCAGTGGGCTGGGAGGAAGAGAGCCACAGCCGAGAACTGTCACTCCAGCTGACAGGCACTTGTACGGTCAATATCGGCGGATTTAATCCCACCAGTTTCCACATGAATGAAACACTGCACAGAACAGCTAACTGGGATTAAACTTTCCTGGCTGCAATGCTGAATAGCTTCTGTCTGTAGCAAGCAAGAAGCCTGAGGCTCTTCTGCTACGGGGTGCTGCAGTCAGAGAGGCAGCAGGAGGGTCTCCCACGCTCGCACTGCTAACTCAGCACAGGACTCACTGACAGCAGCCCCAGCCCTCCTGACCCAGGGTGTCAGCAGAGCAGATGGGACAAACGGACAAATGCTGCTTCTCACTTCCCTACATTTTCCAGAAGAAGCAGTGACAAATTAATGAACAAAAAAAACCCAAAACAAAACAACAAAGAGCGCGAGCATATTAAGTCCTTTTCCATCCACAGTTTATGCTTCAGCTGCTACCTTGAGACTGGCATAGGAACCAATACGCCGTTTGCTTCACGCAGCTCCTGGGACCTCTGTGGCACAGTTTCCACTTAGGGTACCTTAACTTCTGGAGGCCATTAGGCAGCGTAATTTCACCAGTTCCTAAGGAAATGCCTGGAGGGGTCTTTGCAAAGCCAGTTCAGCACAACTAAAATACAGAGGGAATGTTTGTTTGAATCCTAAAGAGAAATGTAATGACTGCTTTGTAGTTAAGCGTATCAAATCAGCCCCATTTTGGCTGATCGAGGCAGGATCTCATGAACACCCCCCAAGAAGAAATACTTCTCATCCAGCGAGTGAGCTTAACACCTTTGTGGAAGAGTTTTCATCAACTGACAACATCCAGTTTGGGAAAAATTAGCTCACAGCACCGTTCAGGTGCAGACTTTGAAAACAAGTGCATTTTTTTCTATTTTTTCCCCTTTTTTTTGGCTTTTCTGGAAAGGTACTTGCAGTTTGATGGGCCCGGCTCCACTGAGATGCCATCTGGCTAACACATCATCTAAGGTTTGCTCTGCAAATGGCTGTGATCTGTTTATTCACTGACCTGTTGGTGAAAATGGTGTTCTGCAAAAGTGCTCCCTTGGGCAGCATCCACATCTGTGCGTGGGTGCTCTGTCACAACCAGGATGCTCAAGACTGAAATTAAAATGCGGCAGAGGAGACCTTGGCTACAGTGGTCAGGAAGCTGGAACAGGCCCCTGAAAAAGCAATAAGTAGTGAGGTCCTGGGCCACCTAAACCCAGTACAGCACAGAGGGCAAAAACATAGAATTACCACATTGTGAAAAAGGCCCCAGGGTAAACTTCACTGGTGCCACTGATTCAGCGGTACCGCAGGGAAGAACTAAGTGAGAAATCCAAAGGAATTGCTGTCAGTTCACTGGCCACTTGCAAAGCAGAGATGAGAAATAGTCTCTGGTGGGTTATCTGTACTGATGTTCCCAGAAAGATGGAGGGGTTCCCCACAGACAGAGGAAGCAGGAGGGATGCTCCCCAGCCCATGAGGGGTGGCAAAGCAGGATCTGGAAGTGGCAATAGCTGGTTATTTGTTGGATCTTACTGTTACAAGGTGTACATCTGCAGGTCCTTCTCACCAAGGCTTCACTCAGGGAGATCAGATTGCTCCTCACTCTGCCTTAGAAATGGGAAAACAGAAGCAGAGAGAGAAGAAGCAATGGGTGAAAACAGCCAGATTTATCCCCTGTCTAATGAAGCAGAGCATACACCTGCAGGCTGCCTCCTTCAGCTCTGCCCAGCCAGGCACCTGCAAAGGCTGCTCTTACTCCATCTCTCATTTCAAACCCTGGTTTTGCCACCTGTGCCAAACAAGCCAGTATAGGCAGGGGAGGGATAGCAGGCAGGTGGCTTTTTAGAAACTGTTCCTGCAACATCCAAACTTGTTAATAAGCAACGTTCATTGCATTTTCATAGTTGTCTGGAGACCTGATAGAACTAATTAAAAGAGGAGGAGACAGGACAAGCATGTGAAAGGTGCTTTTGGAGTGGGCCAGTGATAGTGCAGTGTGTGTCAGCAAAGGCTAGAGAGCCCAGAAGGAAAGAGGGGTTATCAGGTCTCCCATTGCTGCCTTACCCAGGCACAGACTGGCACTCAGCCTCGGCAGCTGTAAGCACTTGCCTGTGCTCATCTGTCCACGTCTTCCTCTATGCAACAGCACATAGATGTTCAGCTATCAAGGAACCGCATATCAGCAAGTTCTTACCCTGGAAAATGCTAATGCTCATGCAGAAGCATTTGTCAGTGGAGACCAGGATACAAAACCCCAAGACATCCAGATTCCTCTGGCCGCATAACTAAGCGCAGGGCTGACTCCCAAGGGGCTCCCAGTAGGTAAGGGTGCTGCTCCCAGGACAGAGCTGTGTTGTGCAGTTGCCCACCGCTCTTTGCACATAAGGAGGAGGGAGACCAAGTACCCCACAGAGGAACCTGTTCAGATGAAGGCATCTGGCCAGGCATCTTGCCAGATGATGCCTTTGAACAAAGGGCTCAACTAAAGCAAACCTAGTATGCAAGTTCAGGCAAAACTTAAAACCCCCAAATCTCAAAAACTCTGGTCTCCTCAAAAAGATTCTTTTGCTGTTTGTCCCAGGCTGATCCCAAGCAAGGTCAAACATCTACCAGTCAGCACTAAGTCAGGAAGGAGGGCTTGGCCTTAGCTTTCATCTCCTCTCTGGAGTACCAGTGGCTCTGTTGTGCCACAGCCACCACACATTTCAGATTTTCCAGCACAGAGGGGCTGCTGCTATCAGATAGAGAACTAGTTCCAAGGACAGCACAGTGCATGATTTCTCTTTGGTAACTCCTACCTAGCCTCCCCTGACACTGAGGGAGATGGGCTACTTGGTCTGCGTGGGATTTTTTTAATTTTTAGCACCAACAGTCCTCTGATACCACCTCTGCTTTTTTTAACTCTAACCAGAGCTCTGAAGTTGTTTCTCATTTCAAAAGCTCCCAGTCAATCTGATTTTTAGAAAACATAGCGTGTCTGGGGAGAAACCTGCAAAATATAGAACACATTCCCCATTTGCATCCAAATGTTGAAAAGTCCCATCACTCCTCTATGATACATCATATCAGCACTGCACCAGCCATGAAATATTCATGGCCATTTATTATCATGTTTTTTATTATCCTGGTAAAACTTTCCAGCAATCAGTGTCTCTACTTGCTCAGCCTCCGGCTTGGATGGGTGCTTTTGTCTCTCCTTCAGTGCTGGTAGTATTTGAATTAATCCACACCCACTGTCAGTGTAAGAATGACCTCACTGCACTCCCTGGTGCAAGAAGGGGCTGTGTACCTGGGGCTCGGTCCTTTCCCAGCTGCTTTCCTCCCTGTGGCATCAACAGAGCACTAACTGGGAACAGGCGGGAGACCGTGACATACTCCACCTTCATTAGGTTGTTGGAAAAGAATGAAATTCAAACCAAGATTGACTTCCTGAGCCCAGTGTGAAAGCACACAGGGCAGAGGAATTAAATGGCGTGTCCGCTCCTGCGTGGGTTGGGAGGGCAGTGGAAAATGCTGCTGGCCTCATCATCCATTCATCCTCCATGCAACGTTAAAAAAGGGAAGGGGAACATTCTGAGGATGGCTCCTGGAGGTTTTGTGGCAACTGCTGAATTAATTTTATTGTAATCTGCTAAATGCTTTCTAAATGGGTACCTCTCCATATCCTCCTCGACACCCTGCAGGGCCCAGTGTGGGAAAAGCAGCCCTGAATTTTCTCTGCAACCACCGAACTGTCCTCCTGGCAATGAGGCAGAGGCAAGGGTTGAGCCCGAAGGGAGGGTAAGGAGAAAGACAGACAGTTTCTGGAACAGATGCAGTTTCTGATTCAGAGCAGTCCTTTATAGCAGGACACTTTGTAAGAGTCCCATTCTGCAAACTCTTTATTCTTTCTGCAAGAGCTTGCGAGACCTGCCTTTTACGTGTGGAGAGGTCTAAAAAAGAGATCTATGAGGACAGTGAGAGCCCTCCTTTCACAGAGACAGCAAAGCTGAGTCTCAGTGGAGTGACCTTGATACAACCTCTTGCTTCAAACACACAGTAAACAGTTCTGTGTTGAACAAACTGCTGCAAGAGGATTCAGGCTCCTCACTTGCCAATGCACTGGCACTGCTTTTCCCCAGAGCACGGTGTCTTCCAAAAGCAAACTGCGTCAGCCTTGGTAAAATAAATAAATCTACTTTTCACATCATTTCATCTTCTGATAACAGTAATGAACTCAATCCAAGGCATTACTGGGAATTAATGACGGCTTGCCTCCTGACGCACCAGCTCTTCCCAGGCTATCATAAATTCCCAGGAACTGTTGTGAACTACACATCGACCAGTAAGCTGAAAATAAAGCAATTGTCCAAAACCTTGGGACAAATGTACAACATGTCAGTTCCACCTGGAAGCTTGAGAATTGATGTGAGTTCCCAAATAAACACACTCTCTCTGCCCAGATGGATCACGGGTGGCAGGCGGTGGGAGCTGCTTCCTGGGGCTCCCTGCTGGTTCCTGCTGGCAGTTCTGCATCACTTTTCCAAAATAAGTCTGGTTGAAAGCAGCACACATCACCCTTGGGGAACAGCTCCTCTGGATAATTAACTTCACATTGCATGCCATACCTTTAACCTTTTTTTCTGCCTAACTCTCCAGTCTCACGATGCTCTTGTCTGAGAGATTAAAGAGCCTCCCAGAAGCTCTTCCTGGATGTAGGACCATTATCACATCACCTCTAACCTACTCTTAATAAAATAAAAGAAGATGCTTCATTACTGAAACCAAGCTTAGCAGCTCATACCTGCCTGGCAGTTAGAAACCAGGGTACATCACGCATGCAAGACCTCTTTAAAATTCTTCCTTTCAGCTCACACTGCTCTCTCTGGGGAGAAGAAGAGTTAACAAAATTGAAAGATCTACATACTTACTGAAATATCTAGATTTCCTGCTTTTTCAGTTGCAAATGTAAATTTGTATGTAACTAGCTCCAGTAATTAGGGTTAATGACTAAAGTGCATTTGGAGATTGTACAATTCATGAAGTTCTCCATCAGAAAAGACAGATTAAATTTGCTGCTCTTTTTGAAAAACACAAATTTCTGTCATCATCTGTGCACTGAACATGTTTATCTGGGCTGCTTGTCTCAATAAATTTAACTAAATTAACACATGATTTCATTATCATTATTAAGTACAGGCCATGTGCATATTTTTATGAATCAGAGCATTCAACTGGCAGAACAGATATAGGTATGGCAGACAGTGGAATACATTTTAATTTGGAGAAAATATAGCTGCCACATCAAACCAAAAAGCTGAGCAGTTCCACTCCAGCCCATAGCTGCATTCATTTACTGTTGGGCCTCACTTTTACTGGAATCATACATCCAAAGTACTTAGGTACCAAGGACAATCACCGTACAATACAGCCCAGAGCGGAAGAGAGACTTGTCTCATGATGCATTATGCCCAGGTAGAACCAGCACGACACTCCAGGGTTTTTGAGAAGACAAGCCCTGAAAAACAATCCTGTCCTACAAATGTGTCTGCCTTCTCCTCTGCAGGCACCAGTCCTCCTGTCCTTGGACCCTTCAGAACAGAGCTGGGCACTCAGGGAGCCTTGGACCAGCATTCACCTTGCTTCCTGGAGCCATACCACAGGATGCTGCAGAGGCATCCCTGGTTAACCCCATAGCCCTAGCTATATCCTTCCAGGTCTTTAACTGGGCTCTCCAAGCAGTGGGATGTGAAAGCAGCACCTCATAAAAGCATCCCAGTTCCAATAACACTTCTAAAACAGCTCTCAGGATGCAGCCGTAACAAGCTGCGAGGAGAAGCCATGGAAGCAAGAGGAAGGCTTTACTGGCTCTTTTTTATGAGGTTTGGCACAAGCCTCTGTAGCTGATTCTGTGGAAAACAACAAGGAGAACACTCCAACAATGTACAACCTCCACCAGCTCCAGCAGCAGCTTCCCACTGCTCCCACACCTTCCCACACACGGGTGCAGACACTGCAACAACTGCTTCCTATTTCTGTATCTCTGAAGATCTACAAACAAACAGTTCCCCTTTAGTTTCCTCTCTTTCTCCTCAGCAGACCTCTGATAGCTTTCTGGTGATGACCTGTGTGTATATAATTAAAGCTTCCTGACAGACCAGCAGCTCCCAGATTCTTTGTTGGGACCCTTTGAGAAAGGTCTCGTGAGTTAGCAAATCACAGACTAAAAGCTGCCGAAGTGAACACGTCCCTAGTTGGGGACCTGCATAATTCAGAGCTCTTTAACCTAGGTGAATCCCTGCCTGCAGGATCAAAGGCAGCAGCTGGAAGGCTTGTTATGTTCGGAAAGATATTTTTAATTGTGAGAGCAATTAGCCTCTGCAAGAATTCACCAAGTACAGATTCCCTGTGCCTGGAAGTGCTTAAATCTCAGTGGAGATCCTTTGGAAAAATAAGCTTCTGTTTGGCCATGGTGGTTGGCTTCACACAGCAGTAGACAATTTCATGCAAAAAGAGATGAACAGAGCAGTCTTTTGAGCTGGAAAATCTCTAAAATCTATGAAACTATTAATAGAGAGTGAGACATTTCTAGTCAGCCTGACAGCTAGATGACAAATCTATGTTAAAATCCATAGGATGCAAAGAAACTACTCCACCTCATTTTCTGATATCCTCCAAGGGTTTTCCCAGCAGGGGATTTTAGTTTTCCATTTTTTAGCTTCAAAACAGTTTTCCAAACTAGACAACTTCTCCAGCTCTCCTCCTTTTACATCTCTCTTCTCCTTCATCCTCTCCTCTGTCTCAAGGAGTGTGTGCCAAGCTGTTCGTGGGTGAACCCCTGGGAGAGGCGGCAGCAGACAGCCATCCCACATGTGTGATGAACAAAGAACAGCTGAGCAGACGGAGGAGGGTCACAACTTTGCACTTTCCCAACCCAAAGCAATCTCAGAGACTGAGTATAACCCCTCTTGCAGACCCTGGAGAAGCCCCCTGGCGCAAGGAGCTGCAGTGCCACTGAGCTACACACATCCTACTGCTCCCAGAACAGCTTGGTTTATCAGTGCTTCCCTATCACTATTTTCCTTTTAACTCTGCTGTAAAGCTTTATCCTCCCAAATTCAGCAGGGCACAGCAGCCCTCAGTATCTGTTGTTAGGGGTATGTTTCTCATGCTGTCTTGATGCTTGCTATCTCATCCACCTCAAATAATGCAAGCAGTCATGAGGCTTATTACATGATGCAGGCAATTAAGAATTAACAACTGCTTGCAAGACCAATAATTTCAGACAAGACTGCTGTGAGTTTGTTATTTTATATGTATGTTTGGAAAAAGTTGGCAGATAATTGAGCATGCAGTGTTATTCCCAATCGTTCACCAGCTTCAGTGAACTTCCATCTCCATTAAAATAGAAAACCCTCACTTAGACATGCTGCATCCTCCTTCCTAGCCTTCCTTTGCTATGCTTGCTTAGTAGGGAAACTCTTTGGGGAAGCCTAACTTACAAGTTTGTACAGCACCAACATAACAGGCAAAAAGCATTACAGGAATGTGAATAACAATACCTTATTTTCTTGCTAGAAGATTGCGCTCATGAGATCACATCTGCTCCTTAGCAAGATCTGGGAGGAAAAAAAAGCCCCAACGCCATCACTATATGAACAGGTACAACCATAAACATAATAACACTGAGAGTAAACTTGGGGTGTGGCAAGATTGATGGGGCTGTGCAGGAAAGAATGGGATACAAATAATGGAGAAATATGCTTATCACTGACTAGTCTGAGGGACTCTATAGAGGTTAGTGGATGTCCTACAGGGTTTGTTGAGGGTCAGAAATCAGGAGGGAAAAGTCTACTCTGTGGGTATTTCTTCAATGGGAAGCATCAATTAAAAGTGGAAGAAATGAATGAGAAGGCGGCCAGGCCTGCCAAGAATAATAAGTAAAAAGAGGTTTAGGATGTGAAAAGTAGAAGCAGACAGTCTCTGAATTCTGGTGGGACTTCATGACAGGCATGACAATATTACCCTGTATTGTGAAAATCTACTCTCTTATAAGGCTGCCAGTCCTTCAGAAAGCAAAGAGGTTAATGAAATAGGAGTAGAAAAGATTTTAATGTTTCCTGCACTTTCTTGTCATTTGAATGCGTGCTAGGAACCATGTTCTTCCAGAAATCCCAAGTGGAAGAAGTGAAATAACAACTGCTTGGAGGATTTAACCCAGAAGTCCCCAATTTAATTAATATTTATAATATGAAGTTTGTATAAACCCGTGGAAAGTGGGAAAAACACATAAGGAGCAGCTACTGCTGGGACTACTGCAAAAGGAGTAATTTGCTGAAGGATCCAAGCCTTGTTTTTCTTGGACATCCCTTTGGAAGACAACAGTCTTCCTCCTCACCGAGAGGCTTGCACTTAGGACCATCCTCTGTGCACAATTCAATGTGCAGCACAGCGGGGATGATGGGAAAGGGGTCCCTGTGACACAGAGATGGATCTCAAAAGCGTGCTGCTGAGGAAGATGCAGTCTGGTATTTGAGGAAGATCTGGAATGATCTCCAAACAGAGCAGCAGAGTTCAGGTTTCTCAGATGGGTCTCACCACTGTTCCCTGGGATAACTCTCAGCACTTGCCACTCTCAGTTCCCAACCATCCTCACGATGCTCCCGACCACCCTAGCGCTGCTTCAGTGTCTTTGGAGGTGACCTTTGCTAGTGCCACGTGCAGGCTGTAGCTGAGCACGTATAAGTGGCTGCGTCAGATCCCCAAGACGCACACAAACACCACAGAGCTGCTGCCTACTTGTCTGCCGCAGAGCAGCTCCATCAGCCAGGTGTGAGCCTGTCCCCTGCTTTCCCCTCTGTCGCCGCAGTCCTTGGAGCTGCGCACCCTGGGAATCCAACACTATCCAAGTGATTTACAGATAGTTCTTTCCCCAGAGCCGTGCTTTGCATGAGCCCCAGATACTGCAGCATTAAATCAGTTCGCAAAGGCAGATCTGTGCCTGTCAGCATAAGCAGGACCTGAGAGAGATATGACAAACGGGAGAAAAGAGCCGGTTAGTGCCTGAGCCTGGACCCTGTGTCCGGATGCCAGAGGCCTCTGCAGCTCTGCTTGCCTCGGGACAGCAGTTTTGCTGAGCGTTAGGCATTGCAGGAAAAGAATATAAACATTGAAAAAGTATGATAGAAAGGTACCCATGCAGTCAGTCCCAGCTACTCTGGCACATATACCTGGATGGAGTTGGAATCCCAGAATCCAGGGTTCATCCCTAGAAGGACTGATCCTTCCACTTCACCTTTCTGCAAAATTGCTTTCTCTGATCTCTGCACAGCCAGGCAACGTCTCCTATGGACACCGTTCTCTGCCAGCTCTAACCCCAGATGTTTGATAACGCAGAGAGAGTGTCATCCAGCCAGGGAAAGGCTGTGTCATTCTGTAACAGCTACACTTCTCCCCTACCCCTTATGCCACCCTAATGTAGTTTAACAGATTGAACCCTGTAGGTTTTGTCTGTATTTCTTAGGACCAATGATAAAGTCACAGTATCACAGTATCATAAGGTTGGAAAAGACCTTTGAGATCATCGAGTCCAACCTGTGACCCAACACCTACACCTACTCCTACTTGTCAACTACACCATGTCACTAAGTGCCTCATACAAATTTTCTTTGAACACCTCCAGGGATGGTGACTCGACCACCTCCCCAGGCAGCGCATTCCAATGAACAATTACCCTCTCAGTGAAGTTGTTCTTCCTAATGTCAATCCTAAACCTCCCCTGGCAAAGCTTGAGACCGTGTCCTCTCATTCTGTCACTGGTCGCCTGAGAGAAGAGTCCAACTCCTGCCTCACCACAACCTCCCTTTAGGCAGTTGTAGAGAGCAATAAGGTCTCCCCTGAGCCTCCTCTTCTCCAGGCTAAACAACCCCAGCTCCCTCAGTCGCTCCTCATAGGGTTTGTGCTTCAGCCCCTTCACCATCCTCGTTGCTCTCCTCTGGACACACTCCAGCATCTCAATATCCTTCTTAAACTGAGGGGCCCAGAACTGGACACAGTACTCGAAGTGTGTCCTGACGAGTGCCGAGTATAAGGGGATGATGACCTCACTAGTCCTGCTGGCCACACTGTTCCTGATGCAGGCCAAGATACCATTGGCCTTCTTTGCCACTTGAGCACGCTGCTGGCTCATGTTGAGTTTCCTGTCCACCAGCACTCCCAAGTCCCTTTCCGCCTGACTACTCTCCAGCCACTCTGCACCCAGTCTGTAGCTCTGCGTGGGGTTGTTGTGTCCAAAGTGTAGGACCCAGCATTTGGACTTGTTAAACCTCATGCTATTGGAGTTAGCCCATCTCTCCAGCCTGTCAAGGTCCCTCTGTAGGGCCCTCCTACCTTCTAGCAGATCAACGCTTCCTCCCAGCTTGGTGTCATCTGCGAACTTGCTGATGAAGGACTCGATCCCCTCATCCAGATCATCAATAAAGATATTAAACAGGACCGGGCCCAGCACCGAACCCTGGGGAACACCACTAGTGACCGGCCGCCAGCTGGATGGGACACCATTCACTACCACCCTTTGGGCTCGGCCATCCAACCAATCCCTAACCCAGCACAGTACATTCCCATCCATGCCACGGGCTGCCAGCTTGTCCAGTAGTCTACTATGGGAGACAGTGTCAAAGGCCTTGCTGAAGTCCCGGTACACCACATCCACAGCCTTCCTCTCATCCACCAGGTGAGTCACATGGTCATAAAAAGAAGTCAGGCTGGTCAGGCAGGACCTGCCTCTCCTAAAACCATGCTGGCTGGGCCTGATCTCTCCCTCATTCCGCAGGTGCTGCATGATCGCACCCAGGATTATCTGTTCCATAATTTTGCCTGGAACTGAGGTCAGGCTGACAGGTCTGTAGTTACCTGGATCATCCCTACGGCCCTTCTTGTGGATGGGCGTCACGTTGGCCAACTTCCAGTCTTCTGGGACCTCTCCAGTGAGCCAGGACTGCTGAAAAATGATGGAAAGCGGCTTAGCAAGCTCGTCCGCCAGCTCTCTCATCACCCTAGGATGGATCCCATCAGGCCCCATAGACTTATGAGGATCCAAGTGGCTCAGCAGGTCTCTAACTTCTTCCTCCTGTATGACAGGGGGGCTGTATTGCACCCCGCCCCTATCCACCGCTTCAGTAGACCAGTTGTCCAGAGAACAATCTGCCTTACTGTCCTTAGTGTTTTTTCTTAGGAGAGAACATGTAGTTTCCCAGCAGCTGGAACTACTTAAATTGAAACATGGCTAGGGAAGGAGAGTCCTGTCCCAGGACAGCTTCCCCAGAGACCCCAGAGACTCCAGACCAAGCCCACCAGACCAGTGACGCAGTGAAGGCTGCAAAAGCGAAGGGCCGATGTCTTACTCCAACGCTTCTGTGGTTCTGTCTGCTTCACAACTTCAGGGTGCCCAGTTGTTTCCTCAAGACCACTCTCACTTGCTCTGCACCCTAAGATCTGCTCAGCATGCCTGTGATGACAAAATGGGTTTTCACAGTATGTATCCACAGAGGTGGCCTCCACAGATGCGGCCTCCATGCCCACAGCTGCCCCAGAGGCTGCTCTTCCACTGCAGAGTAAACACGGAAGAGGGGACTCATCTGCCCTCAAATCAGGCATCTACGCACAGTCACCATGGATCCCTTTGCACCTAAAGATGATCCAGGCCAGTCAGTCCAGGGGAATAATTTTCCAGATCCACTGTGTGTAGATCCTCCTGCTTTAAGAGGAGATATTTCCTGCCCTCATCACCTGATGGTACCAACCTGATCTCTGTGATGAAGCCACAAGACAGAAGCTGCTGTTAGAAGGATCCGTTCAGCCTAGCTGCTCCAGCTCCACCGTAGAGTTCTAGTTTTTAATTAGAGACAACAGAGAGCAAAAAAGGAATCAGCACAACAGTACCCAAGAACACTGTTGCATCCCATAAGCCAAGGAAGTGCACAGGTTATGTGCTACCCCACAAGGCACTGGGTCGCTTTGCTCTTCCTGGCCCAACCCTTGCCAGTGTTGCTTTTCCCTGGCATCCCGCAGCACAATCGCAACACACCCAGGAGTGCAGGCAGCCTTGCAGGGGGCAGCTCCTCAGGGCATGCTGATCCCCAGTGCCAGCAGCAGTGATGTGCTGTCCCACCATGCTCTATCCCACCACCATGCATCAAAGGCTCTGGCTTTTAATTAGCTTCTTTGATTCACAGCCTCAGCCTGTACACACACTGTATGATCTTGTAGGCAAATTAGCTATAATTAAAGCCCACCTCACCCCACCGAGGGAAATGACACTCAGAGACATCCCCATGTTCACGTGATCAAATGCTTCAAGACATCCATCATTCAGATGAACCCCTTTTCTTGGCAAGAAAGAGGTGCTTCTCCTTGAGGCTGAGTACCAACAACTGCACCCACGGTCCCCCATGTGCAGAATCATATGATGGCTCAAGATGGGAAGGGTGCAGAGGGAGGGAGGAGGGTCTCCAAGTTGTAAAGGCAGGGGAGCAGCCCAGCAACAAGCTTGCTGTAGCAAAAATGATGGAAAAGGGGCTGTGCATCTTGAAAGTGAGGGTAGCTTTGGGCACTGCTGAGCTGCAGGTGCCATGGGCCCACTGGAAACGTGGGAGTGTGCAAGTGGTCCACAGGGGACATCTAGGCACATCAGTCAAAACATAGCTTCACGCTGCCATTAAAATCACCTAGCAATGTTTTCTCATGTGTCTTGAGGCATCTGTGGAGCCACCCAAAGTAAGAGAGAGTTGGCAAGGGACCTCCTGCTGTAAGATGGCTTTCCGGCACTGCAGATCACCCCAAAGTTTCCTTGGCTCTCTCTTGATGCCTTCTGTATGCAGATACTCATCACCCAGAGGGTCAACCTGTCAATCCCCATCTCCTCTTCCTCCCTAACACTCTGCAGATGGCAAGTGATGGAGCTGCCAGGCAGAAGCTTGTCTTGCCTACTAGCAAAGACAGCAGTGCCGCCCTCTGGAAACCTTGCCTCCCTTCTACAGGAGATGTGTTTTGTCAGTACACCGACACCAAGCATCGTGGCTAGAGTTTCTCTCCCTTATTCCATGGGATTGGTTCCTTCCCCAAGCAGGAGCCGAGAGGAGAGATTAACACCAAGACACAGTAGTATAGGAGCAAGGAATCCACATGCACTCACAGCTCCCAGAGGGACTACCATGCTGGAACCGCAGCCAAGGTGCAGGTTTGTCCCTTGTTGACACACTGTCCCCTCTTAGCACTTGCTCTCCTGACCCTGACAGCCTCTGTGAGATGCTTGGAGCCCAAGCATGCCTTTCCCAGGCCCTAAGAGATACAAACACCCTGTGTCTTTCCCAGTAAAGATGAACTATTCAAACAAACCCTGGCTGTGTTACTGGCTTTGCCAAAAAGAAACTGGCTGATATTCACAGAGCTGCTCTCAGGCAGCAAAGCTTTTTTTCCCCCCTCTTTTCTACTTGTATCATCTTCTCTTAGTTCTTAGGCAGCACTGAGCACAAGCAAGAGTCTGCAGGAGGGGCCAGGCTGCAGCTGGTACACATCAACACAGCCTTGCTGATTCAGAGTGACCAAGCATCTGATAGGAATCCTCCCGAATCAACAACACGTACTGGCACTGAAGAAGTGGAAACCACATGGAAAGATGCTACCATCACATTTGACTTCTTATCACTCTTCATACATCTTGAGCCCTGGAGCTGCAGTGACAGGCAGCTATGCCCACTGCTCCCATCGAGAACGGGGTTTGATTGAGCAAAGGCAGTTGCTGTACCATCTCTCTCTGTCCTGCCAGGAGCACAGTACCCTGTTTCAAAGACAGTAAGAGATTTGGGCTCCTTCAGGTCTCTCTGGAGGTGGCACTTACCTGTTGTCTCAGTGATGGAGCACTGCAAGATTCATAGGGCAGTTTCCCCTCAACAACCAAAGGCTTAACAAATCTTCCTGTTCAACTTCTCAGTCGTTTTTGAAAGGTGCATTTCCTTCCCCTAAGCTGAACTATCAAAGCACAAACACCAACAGAAAAATAGCAGGTTTCTCTAGAGCTCTTTAATGAGGTTCCTGATCTTAGGGAGATTTTGTCTCCAGAGAAGGCTAGAAAAAACCTTGGTGAAGACTGTATTCCTCCATCTATTGCTGTGCTATTTCCTTGTCTATCTGCTCTCCCTCTTGTCCATTAGCTGTGAGCAGCTTCCAGGGAAAACATGCCTGAAAACTCATGTGTTCTCATGACTTTTAGCTGGGAGACACCTGTATATCAGGGCTTTGCCCAGCAGATCCTCAGAGTCCTTCTCTTGCAAGAGCAGGAGAGGGGTAGTGGAGGTCAAACCTTTAAAGCCAGGGGACAGTAAATCCACATGGCACTCACTCCATTGTCTGAAGATTCATGGCTTTGCTCTCTGAAGGTCAGCTTTGTCTGTTCTAGTCAATTAGGAATTATCTATCACTTCTCCCTCTGCAGTCTCCCTGGCCGTATGCTCCTTGTCAGCAGGAGACCATTGGTCAAATAAAAGTCAGAACTGCTCAGTGTCCCAGAGACACGCAGTGAGAAGAGCAGGAGCTGACAGATAGCTCTTCATCTCGTGATGAGCTCCAGGGATCCTGCTTCTCTGAAAGGCTGAGGACTGGCAGAGAGGGGAAGTCCCCAGTGATACAAACACCTAGGAACAATTCGCAATGTGGGGACAGGAGAGGATCAGTCTGGCTATGCCACCAAACAATCCCAACACTTCACAACTCCTGTCACAGCACCACTCCCACACATCTCATGGGCATCCCTCTAGCACCCAAGTCTTTTTATTCTATCACCCTTACATGACCATATCTCCTCCAACTTTGAGTGTTGTGTATTTCTGGCTCACAGCCAGAAATAGAGCCCACCACCCCACCTCCCCTGACTTCCTTGGAGCCTCTCTGTTATTTTCTCTACTTGTGGCTCCTGAAGCCTTCCTCAAAAGAAGGACTACTACCTCCTGCGTCAAATGTCCCTCTGCATCTGCTCTTTTTAGTATTTCACTATTTGCAGGTAGAGATGGCAGTAGACCACATACCACAGACCAATTCCCTCATTTGAATGATAGAGCTAGAAGAGCTCAGGGCAAGCTTGGAGATGGCTGGGTCTTGGGGATGGCAGGAGGCAAAGAAGGGCTGTTAGGAGTAGAGCCACAGAGACAGAGAGAGGTCCCAGCAGGTCTGAGACCTCCATATGCCTGACAGACCCCAGTGCCACACTGAATATACTAAAACCTGGATTCAGGAACAAATTTTGAGGTCTGAACCTGAAATCCTTGAAATAAATTTATTTTCTTGTGGTTGCTCCCTTGGTGGCATCTCTAAGCATGCCCAAGAAACTGGTCTGTAGTTTGCAGAAGGTGTCAGATTCTACATCGTTTATGCCAGTGAATCCAGTAACAGAGCCAGGACTACAACCCTGACCAGCTGACCCACAGCTGGGACCAGAATGTAAGACTGCCCTTCCAGTGGTTTTGGACTCTGGGACTGCAAAAGTACCACAAAAGATCACATACTGAAAATTAGGCTCAGGTTTCAATTACTAGAGTTTTCTTTAAAAAATAGCCCCAGGAGGTGCTGGCAGTGTTTCATCAGAGGATGAGAGCAGGCTAATGTAGGGGCAGTGCTAACAAGGTCTCTGCTGGAGTTGCAGGCAGCAAGTGAAGATGGGAAAGGATGGGAGAGATGGTGAATTTAGTCATGCCTCGGGAGCTTGTGCAGCTGGCTCTGTCTCTCCTCTTGGGCACAGAAGGGACCAGGAACTGGAGTGCTTTCTCCCTCAAAATTTTCTCTATGGGACAAGGAGGTAGAAGAGTTTCTGGCTTCCCTGGTCTTGTCTCTCCTTGTCTGCTTTGTTTGCTCTATTAGTTTGTTTGCTCTATTTGTTTGTTTGCTTTGCTTTTGAGCAGCCCTCAAGGCTGTGTTTTGGAAAGAGGCAAAAGAAAGGTGTAAGGATGAGTTGATAAGAATGATTATTCAGTGACAGCTGCTGCCATTCACCTCCTAACAAGCATAAGGCACAGCCTTGCTTAAACAAGGCTTTCTCTGATTATTATTTTCAGGGGGATTAACTTAGGAAACTTTGCTGAAGACCTGCAGTGATGGTACCGAAAATCTAGTCAGCAAGCAGGCAAGCACAGGGGAAAACCATACCTTGTTTAAAGAGCTAAGAGCAGAGAGAGTCTGTGGCTGGATTGGTGCAGAGCAGAGATGTGCATTCCTTGCTCTGCTGTCCCTGAATTACTCACCATCATCCTGGGAATGCACAGCTGAAGGCGACAGTCCACCTGGAGATCAGCAGGGCAGAATCCAGTTGCAGAAGTGTTTTCTCCCCTGACTGCTGCAGTCCAAAAATCACATGCTGTCCCAAGCCCAAACCACCCAGGCCAGCGCGAGGGAAGGATGGACTGCAAGCTCCTGCGGTGAACACTGACTCTGTTTCTCATTGCACTTAAACTACTCGCTACAACTACAGTCAGCTCCACTAATGATTGTCACTGTGTCCACACCCAAGAACTGCTCATCATCGCCTCTCTACACAGGGATGCGATGCTCAAGCTTGGCATGTAATGCCTGCCATTTAATGTCCCCATCAAGCCACAGAGAAACCAAATGGGCTGGAAAACTGGCCCAGGATTGGCGCTTTCCTTCCAAACTGGCACCCATGGAATGCAGGACTCCTCTCTATTTTCAGTCTGGCATCTCAACCAGCCCCCTGCTCAGCTGGCAATGGCCAGGGAGAGCAGCAGTGCCAGTCGTGGTTGCCTCTACCTGTGCCACTGGTGGTGGCACAGGGCCTCCCTGCTGCCTCGTGGTCTGGCTCAGCTATCCAGGGGCACACCCGCACCCAAGGGATCTGTGCTGGCTGCTCTGGCGCAGGTGCAAAACTCAGCTCCCTTTGGAGCCAGCGTCACAGCCCTGCAACTAGTTCAGACAGATGGTAAGCGAGCCTGGCTCCATCTCCTGTGGCTGTTTGGCCACTACAGAGAGCTGCTCGGGCCAACCCAAATTTGGCTGGCAGGTGTCCGTACCACACACACAAATATTTTGGCAGGAGCAGCTGCAAGCAGAGTGGATGAAGCTCTGTGTTCCCCAACAAGACCAGGAGAGGGGGTCTGCCCCACAACAGCTGCTGGGATTTCCTCACCTGAATGCATCAAATCTGATGCTCAGCAGCAATTCCCTCCACTGGCTCCCACCCCCAGTTTCCTCCTGGGCATCTGTGGTCCCACACTCTGCCAGGGCTGGCCCCGCTCCTAGGGCTGCATTCCAATGCATTGGCTGTGGCACTCTGCTTTTCCCACAATGGTCTCTCTTCAAAAACATTCTCCCTGATTCATGGCTGTTTTGCCTCATCTCCTTCCCCAGTGACCCCTGATCTCCAGAGTCCCCCCACAGTCCTTTAGCAGTCAGTGCTAATCGACTCCTGGCTGCCATTCATAAAGTTGTGGGTGTTTTCTGGCTTTTTCTGCTATGCTGTCTTTCATTTTGACCCATCTAGTGCCTCCTTCAACCCCTCTTTTAAATGTGGCAGGTCTGGATGGAGGGGCACATGCAGAGCAAGCTGTGAGCTCTCCACCAAGCAGCCCCACACATTCCCATCGCACCATCAGAGCTAACCATTAAAACTGGCTGCAAACTGGTGACCCAGGTGCTTTTCTGGAGGACAAGTTTTGCTTTATCACTTCGTGTGCTTTCCTCTGTGTCCCAAGACAGAAGACCCCCCATGCACTATCCCATCCTGCTCCAAGGTCAAGCAGCAGGTGAGACGCATCAGCCCTTTAAACAGCATTGCTTTTCCAAAGCCGAGTCTTTGAGGAACTATAGGGGTTTTATTGCCACCTTTAAATCCAAATGTCTAGAAACTGAAATCAGTCTTCCCCTACACAAACCTGTAAGATGCTTCGCACACAGCCACTCCCTGTGGCAGTAAAAGTCCCTTCACTTATCCATACTGTTCCACTTCTTATAGAAAATAAAGGAGCAGGGCTACCATGCTCTCAAAGGGATGAGGAAACAGTTACGGTCTTCTCTATATATCCAAAAGAAACCCTTTTCAGCCTGTGTTTAACACCAGAGACCTGCAAAACACAATGTTCTTAAAAATTAAATAAGAAGCCTTGAGGAATTTTTATTTGCCATCTCTATTCACAGGCAATTAGAGGAGTAGGATATAAGGTCTGATTTTATGTGGAGGCTTGCTTTCCTTCTTTCCTTCTTTCTTTTTCAGTTTGTTTTCATCAAATAGTTCTTGTAGCATAGAAATGCATCTTGCACAATCACTAAATACAGGAAGAGCACTCCATAAAAAGACCAATCAATACCACTGGGCAGCCTAGAGCCAAAAACATGTCAAAAAAGAGTTGAGAACTGGAAGAAAGCAACAGATGTCATTCAAATCCTTGAGGCGTGATGAAGGGCTGAATCATACCCTACCTGGCTGAACAGCCCCAGCAGGATGGGAGTTGTGAGACTGGTGCCTGGGAGAGGGGAATTTGTTGGCATCAAACATTAGATGCAAGGGTGGAGGACCAATGGGAAACCATATGAGCAACAACAGGGAAAATTGCCCAGCCAGCGCTCTTGGGCATGGCCCCATCGCAGGAGAAACGGGTGTAAGGGGCAAGATGCCAAGTGCACAATAACCAATGGCACATGGAAGTGTCAGGCAGCAGGTATGGGCAGGGACCACAGGACAAGGGGAGCAGGGGGAGGTTACCCAGTGCTGGAGATGGAGAGCGGACACTGTGTGGGTGATGGCAGGAGCCCATCTGAAAGAGGATAATGGAAGGATTTATGAGCACAGTGATAATGAAAGCCAGTTATCTGTGACCATCTTAAATCTCGCCAGAGCAAGGATGAGAGGGGCCGTCTCTAGTGGACAGATTGGAAGATTTAATGCCACCGTTCCATGGCACTATTGCAAAATGAGCCCCCGCTGCCTCTCCATGGGAAGGGGCTCATGCTCCTGCCCACGCTTTCAGAGCTGCCACAGTCAGAGAGGGCCAGCTCACCTCCAGCCACGAAGAGAGGTGGGTTAAACAATACAGGAGTCACTGAGGAGAGGCTCAGCATCTCTCCCAAAGACCAAGGTGGGGCAGGACAAGAGCAGGCTGCTGCAGCCCAAATGCAGGATGCACCAAATGGCTCAGCTCAAAGGCTCAAAAGACTCAGCTGCTAAGGACAATAAGCCTGTCCAGTGGAACTCACCAGCAGCCCCACACATCCCTGCTCCCACAGCCTCGATTAATGATGCTGATTTTCCAGCCCTGCCACTGCAGTGCCCCTCTTCCCAGCCAAGGGAAAGAGGACACAGCCCCACAGCAGCTTCCCAGGGCTGCAGAGTGCCAGATCCTGAGAAGGTTCTTTCCTCATCAGCAGAAAATGTACAAACCCTCTGCCCCTTCTCTGAACCACTCATCTCTCTCTGCACCACATGGGTGCTGCTAGGCAGGGCCCACACTGGGCTACAGGCACAGTGCTCTGTCTGCAGCCCGCACGTACTCCTCCATCCCAGCCCTCAGCTCTGTGTGCAGCTTGGCAAGCCCACAGGCCGGGCAGGTGTGCCCTGTGGGTAGAGCTTTCATGGCAAGGACTGGAAGAGTGTGAACTCAGCAGCAGCATGGAGCAAACCCAGGAGCTTCCCCATCGAGCGTGGAGTCCACATAAGATGGGTCATTGCCACCTCTCACGGGCCAGCACCAACAGCAAGAAAACAAGCCCTGGAGTCCAACAAGGGCCATGAGGTCTCAAGGGGACAGGGGAAGAGCAGCCACAGCCACTGAGGTCCCCAGAGTCTAATCCGTGGGACCTGCCTGCCTCTCTACAACCAAGCAGTCGCATCATGCTCTCCCTAAGAAAGAAAGAAATCAGGTAAGCAATGTCTACAAGCCCATATGGAGGTGTTGGGATCCTGCCCAAGCTTCAGCTCAAAAAAAGTGCACATTTCATGGTATAAATATTTTGGTTTGCCTCCTCCTCTCCAGCCCACAAGCTCGAGCATGGAAACCACAACAGCAGTCCTCGTCACAGCCGTTTTGGCAATCAGCTGCCTCTGATCCCCACAGTAACCAATGTTAGCTGCAACAAAAGCCTACACAAACTCACCTGTCTGGCTGGGGCAGAAACCCCTAACCCTGTGTGTGGCCCCCCCACTGCACACAAAGGCCCACATGCCTCCTATGCACTGCAGTGAAGGAGAGGGTCTTCTGGCTGAACAAAGAGGGGGGTTTGGCTCCTGGAAGGTGCTGCTACCTGTAAGGACCACAACGACCACCGCATTTGGGGCCAAGGAGGTGGCAGGCTGCCTTGCAATACCATGTGGCTCTCATGGAGCTATTTGGTACTTCTTGTTCCTGTTATCCCCCATGACAGAAAAGAGCTGAGTCTGCTTCCTTTCCCGATAACAGCCTAAAAACTAATGCTTGCTCTTTAATTAAAATGATGGCTGCAATGCAATGAGGAATCTGATCGCCTTGCCACCCTGCAGTGCTCCCAGCATGAGCCCTTCCAATCATCAGCAGAGCACCTCCCTGAGGTGCATCCCCACTGCTGGGCTTCCTGCCCTTACCCCACACAACACCTCCACCATCCCACCTTGAGTCACAAACCACGTCACTTTCCAGTCTATTCCTCTTTTCCTCCTCCCCATGCCATGAGAAGCACCCAGCCACCAGAACTGCTCTCTCCTATGGCAGGCACAGTACCCACTCCGTGACGTGCAAGAGGTGTTGAGAGGATGGGGATGTATCTTTAACTATCAGAGCAGCTGTAGCCACGTATTATGATCACTGAAAGCAAGGAGGCACAAGCTGCCACGTCCCACAGTGTACAAGGAGCACTGCGATTAATCCCAGCTGCCAGCTCCAAAACTTTCTCCGTAAACTCAGGCAGTGCGATAGGAATTTGGTGGTGTGAAAAGGTATTTGTTTGATTAAAACGGACAGGAAAGGAAAACCATCCAGGGCTTTCTTCACCAAGTCCTCTTGCAACAAGAAAAAGAAAGGGAGAGAAAATTTGTCTGATAAAAATAATATTAAAGGCAGTGTTCCACCAATGTATACTTCACAGTTTTAATTCTTGAGAAATTACATCGGGTCCTGCCTCCCCCAGCCCTGCTTTGGTTGTGAATGCAGCTGATCAGACCCAGCCCTTCGCCTCACTCCCTCTGCACAGCAGCTTCCCAAGGAGAGACCAGGAGCAGCTCTTCAAGCCTCTGCTTTGCCTTCAGAGCTCTGGAGCAGGACACTTAACTTGCAATGCTCACTCAGGCACTGCCTCCCTGTGTGTACGCTCTAAAGCCACAACACCCAATGCAAAACCTAAGCTCGGGATCTGCACTTACCTGGGCAAACATTTGTTTTGTGCTCTAATAGCAAGGCGAACCAACTATTCCCCTGTGTAAACATCCACTCTCCAGACATAAGCACTTCTCAGCTGTGCTGCACTCCTCTGTTCAAACAACCATTTTCTAGGTGAAAGCTGTTGCGTTCTCCTGTGTCAACATGGTCGATGCTTGGGGCTGTCCTGGCCTCCTCTGAAACGTCTCGACTTAGATAGGAACGGTCCAAGGGTGGCTATTTATCCATGCAAACGCATCCAAGTGTATGGGCAGTTCTCAGGTATGCTCTGTTCCTTGTGCCCTCTCATCAGGTGGGGTTGCAGGACAGGAGTTGGAAGGAAATGGTGATGAACAGCATAGACACAAAAGAAAAAGGGGTAAAAACACATAATGGGTTTATCCTTCCAGGCTAATGTAATAACTGTTTTGAAAGAGAAAAACAAAAGGAATAGAGCAGTCATACCTCTCTGGTCCTAGTGCTGATGCTTTGTGGGACACGGTGACCAAACAAGGAGTGGGAGAACCCAAAACCAGGTAAAAGTGAGACCTGGAAGGGGAAGAATAAGGAAGAGGAAAGGTACCAGTAGAGCTCCCTGCAGAGTGGGTTTGTGACCTATACAAATTTTTTATTCATGACCTCATGCTGATGACATTCCGTGCTGGTACAAAGCCAGGAGGCAGGAGGAGCAGATGGAGGGTGCACAGCCCATCACCCAGCAGAAGACAGCTGGGATCCCACCAGGAGGGGGAACGGGGAGTACAGTGTGTAGGGCTCAGGCGCAGGATTGTGAGGTTAGGAACAGCAATTTCCACCACCCATCAAGGGCTCATCAGTTAGGAATGGCCAAGGAAGAAAATTATCTAAGTCTATGAGTCCAGGCAAGCCCTGATAAACCATAACTGTGACGGGACCCCAAAGAGAGAAACGCAAATCTAGGGGAGGTGTTACAATCCCACTCACAGCAGTCTATAGGGCACTGGTTAGACCTTCAGGAAAACCCTTCAGCATCAGCAGATTGTGGAGCTGGCATCACACAAGTTCCCAGCTACTGTTGTTTTTCCTGGAAAACTTTATCATTTCCTTTCCTCCCCGTTTTAGGTTTATGCAGGACCTAGGATGTGTTTGGTAGTGTATGGTTAAGTCACCAGCATTCGGTCTACCCTGGATGCCTGTTTGCTATTCTGAGTCTGCCTGCAATGGTCTAGAACAGTTCAGTTTATATTTCTGTTAAGATGTAAATTCACAGAGTATTGAAATGAGTTCCTATAATGGACCAGGGCTGGGAAGGAGAAATCTCCTATATGTCCTATAACATCTAACCCATCCCATGACATAGGATGGGCTCAGTGTCTCTATAGGTGGGGAAGCTGAGGCAGGAAAAGTGAAATGATTTGTGCAGGGTGACTCACCACGTGATGGTTGAGCCAGAAGGATATCCACGTTAAAGCAGGTCAAAAAGGAGCAGAGAAGGGCTCCTGATCGAGCTGGTGAATGGAGGGCACATGGTATAAAAGCAGTGTAGAAGAATACGACTTGCTTAGCCTTGGTAAAGCAGACTGGCAGTGATGTGATTTTTTGCTCTATAAATACATCCGGAGAGTAAACATCAGGGAGGAGGGAAAAGCTATTGAAGCTGAAGGACAGTAGCGGCACAAGAAAGCATCCGTATTAACGTTTGAAGAAGTAAAAGATCTGGTTATGGGGAAAAGGAAGGGAGGAACAAATGGCTTAAAGGAAAATCAGAGGAGACACAGGCAGGACAAACAACAGAGCTGCCAGGCAAGGGCCAAGTGGGAGCTGCCTCTGCCAGGGGAGGATTCACGTAGCATCGATACCTATGCAGAGCTTGGGGTCTCTGTGCTTCCTGCCTGAGAAGGTTAAACGGAGAGCCAAAGTTAGATGATCTTTGGCACCAGATGGGAGAAGGATGTGGGGGGAAAGACAGGAGCAGGGGTTACAGAGGCATCACAGCAGAGGTGTTCAGCGCAGGACCTGAACAGGGTGTGCAGGGAGCACTGGGGAACAAGCTAGCTGACACCTTGCTCGTCAACATGAGCAACAGGAAAACAAGTGCCTGGGCCCACAGAAGATGATGCCTCCTGCACTCACCCACCTTGGCTTCCCACACACAGGTGCTGAGGAGAGCCATGATGTCTCCGAGGGCCAGCAAGGGGCACAGATCCCCCAAACTGTCACCAGCCAGTACAGCATCCCCAGGAGACCCCATGTGCTCTGCTATCCATTTGGTTCAGAAGCAGAGCCAGAGATTGCTTTCTGCCTTCCCCTTCCAGGAGCAACCATTACAAACAAGCCTTTGTTATTAACCCCGTGAATTATTTATTCTACTATAATTAATGCAGGACCGTTAACGGCCATGGCAAAGCTCCCCAGCTCGCCCATCTGCAAACACTGCTCCACTTCTGCTCACCATTTCAACATTAAATATGCATCAGGACTGATAAATGGCTCCAGCGCACTGATCACCGTGAGCCTGTTGAACAAAGCGCTCTGAGCATGGATGCTTCCCTTGGGAAGGGCCACGCTAAGGTAAACCAGAGGCAGCTGGGCAGAGAGGCATTTCTCAGGCAGGACAGGCTTTTTCCCCTCTTACAGCTCATCTCATTCTCTGCTCTTACCACTGAATGGAGGCACCCTCCCAGAGATGCTATCTCAGCTATGCTAAATAAAATCAGTTCCTTCGGGCTCTTGCTTCATATCTACTCTCTCTGTTTTCAGGTCAGGTTTGGAGCAGATGAACCCCCCCCGAGTCCATATTGCTTTTGAGCTCTACTAGGCCTGCAGAGACACCAGCCAGGGTGCAGGGCTCTGAGGACAGTGACCACGAAACCCCACACTGGTATGGTCTGGGAGGGTGCCCAAGCCTCCAACAGATGGAATGAGCTGGAGGCTTCCCAAACTTCTTTAGCCAAGGCAGAAAAGGGCTTGCAGCCACCTCCCTTTATCATCTTTCCCAAGTACTGCTGCAAAAACTTTTTTGGTTTGAGAGACGGTTTTGGTCCCCTGCTTACTCATCCTCTGTCACAGGGGACTCACATTCTTCCAGAGCAGCACCAGTGGCAGTCATTCCACTGCTTCTCACCCTTTCAGCCAGCCATAGGGCAGTGTAGACAAGCTCACCTCTGCAGAGCGTGGTGCACCGTCACTTGTCCCCATCCACGGCCATTCTCTGCTGTCTGGCAGGCAGGCTACAGATTGGCAGAGCTGGAGGCTGTGGGTCTTCTACTGAGGAAGAGGTGATTGAGAAAGGAGCCTGTAGAGTTAAGATCCTTCCATCGCATCCCCTGGAGAGGCTGGGCCTCCATGAAGAGAAGGGTGGACTTGAGCTTCCTTCAGTGGTTTCACAGGCCTTAAGTAACTGCCCAGAGAGATGGAAGGAGTTGGAGAGCAGCTTGCCTAATTAGTAAAACCAAGAGGAAATTAACAGCTGCTGTGAAGCTGCTGAACTCTTTCTCTTCTTGCTCAGACCAGTCCTTAAGAAGTAAAGTAATTCCAGATTATGAAGCTTCCTTAAACTCAGTCAGCTTTTAAGCAGAGAGCCATACTGGAAATACCTTGGGAACAGGATTCCCTAAGGACAGGTATTGTATGATGCCTCAGGGACTCCCTAACAAGCTCACTGTTCATTAGGTTAGATTGGCAAAAAAACAACCAAAGCCAGCCAGGTCCAGGCTTAGTGCAACAAGTCAACCTACGAGGGATCAACACCTGGAAAACCTTTACTCTTCAGCCCACCAAACTGTGTCCTTTCTAATTGGCAGTGGCAAGCTTAAAAGAAAGGCAAGTTTTAATTATGGCTAAGTTTGATTTAAATCTGGAATCTGGCTATGCAACACATAGATTTGGTCAAGAGACCTTAAGAGCAGCAGTTGTGCAGCCTGGCCTCCAAGCAGCCTTCTACCAGCATGCAGGACCAAACCAGCATCCCTGGCTTGGGCAAGGGGGACAAGGTAAAGCCAGGCTAAGCTGATGCATGAGAAAGGATTATTTCAAAACATGCAACGGGCTGACTCTGACACGGAGGTCTGACTCCAGTAGCTGAGAGTGGGGCCAGTGGAGCTGCTTCCATCCCACCAGTCAGGGGGGTTAAAACAAGGAGGAAAAAAAGGAAGCATTAGAGGTGTATTGTCTGGGCTAATCCTGGCCCAGCAGTGAAGTGCACTTAAAATACCCCTCTCTAAGCTTCATCTCTCTCATTCGATGTTTCTCTGATTTGAGGATCTTTCTGGCTGTGACATCTATTTCTCTGTCAACAGCCCTCAGTGCATTTCTCTTGCTATCTTTAGTCTCGGTTTATTGATCCCTCATTCCAATCTATCCATCTAACTCTTTTGTGCTTATTTCTGCCTGTCATTCGATTTACCACAGTACACCTGTCCTGTTTTACAATGTGTAGCTCATGTCAGCCTCCTTTTTCACATTTCCCCTTCCCCAGTGAGGAGGGCACCAAGCAGGGATCTGCGTGGCAGCCTACAGTGCCCACACAGCTCCTGGGCAGGGGCTGGGAGATGAGCAGCCCAACGAACAGAGGTGCTTTCTGTCAAGAAGAAACTCTGCTTTGGCTGGGCTGGAGCATCCCCTTGACTGTGCCTGGGAAGGGGATAAATACAAATCAGGCAGCAGCCACCTGAGCGATGTCAGACCCTCTGCCCTGTGACTGCTGCTGTGGCACATCTTATCAGAGGAGATTAGTCAGAACCTCAATCCTAATGTTGTCTCTGAATCCAAAACGCCAGCCATACCCTTGGAGATAAGGGCATCTTTGACAGCAGCATCACCTCTCCATGCTGGCTGGATCGTGACATAGCAGGGCAAAGCAAGGAACAGGGAAAGGCAGATGGAAGGATAAAAGAAAGACTGAGAGAAGGGAGGTGTGCCCTCAGACAGCTCTTGTTTTATTTTCACCTTTCATGTCTTTAAAGGTGAATTGGGAAAAAAAAGAGGCCAAGAACAAAGCCCTATCACTTACCCTGGCTCGTTAACTCATTATTGTTAATGTGGGCCATGCTGTGGCAAGCTGAACAAGGGGAAGGAGAAGGATTTTCTGTCTCAGAGCAGCTGAATAAAGTCCCTCCTTACTCAGCAGACAGCCTCTTTTCAGAGGGCTTAAGCTGATGGATGTCCAGATTGTCTGGCCATCCCTCCCCAGGACTTGGCAAGGCTGAAACAATTGAAAAGAGTTTGCTCCGTATTTTCATGCTTTTCTGTGGGACCAAGCATGCTGGAGGCCCCATCTCTGGACACCACCGAAGAACATGTTTAGTGTGCGCACAGCACATCAAGAGTAACACCCCAAAACCACTGGGATATTTATTTGTCTTGCAGGTAGGCAGTCAGCGACTGCCTTACCTTCTGCTGAGGAACTGGGCTTGGAGCACTAACAAGGGCTCAAACCCATCAACAGCTACATGGGGTAGACTGCGGCAACTGGAAAGAAAAACCACACACACACAATTGCAGAGCAGAAGTCTGAAGTCAATCAGTCTCAGTCCCCCTTTAGTCTTTTCTTGCAGCAGTTTCATACTCTACAGATAAGAACCTGGACTATAAGGTTGCACAAAGTTGCAAAACATTCACAGGGTGACTGTTTCAAGTTCTCCACATGCTCCCTTTCTCACGGCACAACCATCCTGTTAGGCCTGTCCAAGGTCATTTTTTTACTTCGTTGCCACGCAATATAATTAATATTGTTTGATCATACAGGTAGGTGAAGCCTCCCCTGTTCTGCTGCGTCCACAGCAGACAAGGTGGAGCTGTAAACTTAAACTCTGGCCAGAAGGTAGGTCTGGACCCTCAGCAAGTGTCATTTCCCTGTGTCTACCACAGCTTTCCTAAGGATGCCTCCTAACTGTAAAGCCCTCTGTTGTTCTCCAGGCAAAGCTAAGTGACTGCACGTACAACGTGTGGGCTCACCTGGAAAGCCCACAGAAAGACCAGTGCCCTGAGTGAGTGAGGCTGAGGCCTCATCAGACACCAGGAATCCCCAAATCCTGACTTTACCAAGCAGTGTGAGATGACTGCTGCCAGAAGCACTGATAAAAGCTGAAGTGGGAACATGAAACTTGATGAAAATATGGCTAATGGAGTTACCAAATGTAACACCCCTCTCACGAGTGGAACAGACACACACCATGGTGATGAAATCTGGGAAAACTTACGGGTTATCATTGCAGGTTTTCCCATAGGACGGTATCCACGAGGACAAAGCACTGCACATGAGTCCTGAGTCACAACAACTTGTGCACTAGAAATCCTGGAGCTAAAACCTTAGTTATTTCACAGCCCACATCAGCTCAGGGACCGAAAAGCTGCTGTTTCCATTTCTCTCTCTGAACTACCAGATTGCCCCTGTGTGGGCAAGAAACAACCAAGATGCTGATGTTAAGAGCATGTTTTGTCCTTCTGCTGCAGTCACGAGTGAGAGATATGAGGAAACAACCACCAGCAGCACACAGAGACTCCAATAAAAACTGTCCCCCACACGGCAGTCCCAGCACTTCAGCTGGAAAATGCTTTCACAGGAAAATGACAACAGCAAAGCCACAAGGGCATGTCCTTGTTTAAGAAGTCCTGTTGGGTTCTCAGGAAGGTTAGGAAAAAAGGATCAGAGGCAAAGAAGGTTTATATTCTGGTTTGGGGTACTCTAGTATAAGAACCTAGTCCAGGTCTTCAAAATCAATGGTTCAAATTACTCCTATGCTCTTTGAAAGATGGTGGGCTTTGAAGGTGCCTGCTTGCACTTTCCATGCAAGAGTTTCACCACAGCCCTGACTGGTGCTCTCTGACATGCTCTTGGGCAGAGAAGCTGAGACTTGGGTGAATGCACTCTATCACTGTCCAGGAGGGATGTTCCATCCAGGCTTCAGCAGGCTACAGAGCAACGGGTACTCCTAGTACCTCCAGCAGGAGCCAGGCACTCACCAGATCCCTCTTCTCGTATCTCCTTGCCCTATCTCCAGCAGCAGAGCAGAGTGAGAGAAGCCAGATCTTGCAGCGTACAACTGCAGGCTCTCTTCCTCCCTCTCCCTGTCGAGCAGCTCATTATTGCACTTTTTCCACTGTAAGCTCATCGGCACCTCCAATGTTGCCGTGTGCTGGAGTGGAAAATCTCTACAGCCTTGGGGCGTGACTTTCTCTTTCTCAGACACATCTCACCTTCAATGAAATGGTCCCAGCAGCTCTTCCCTCTCCTGCCTCCCAAGTTCACACCATGTTAAACGGTACAGTTGTCATAAGTAACCTTCAGCTATACTGTACCAGCGTGGCTCCCACCTGGTAGGGAAATCCTTCCAGGATCCTCCAAAAGTGCTGGCTCTTGTCTGAACTAGCTTCTGCAACAGCCAAAGGCTGAAACAACCTTAAATCTCACCAATGCAGAACCAGGAGCCTAAAAATCTTTGACTTTATAATAGGCCGCAAGAGAAAACCAAGAGAAAATCAAGATGAGAATAGGAACAGAGGAAGGAGGTATGGAAACTTGCTCCATGCTCACAGCCTCCAGCGCATCATGGTTTCAGGGATTTCTCAGGCTGACTTGTTTATTTTAAAAGCTGCTGTGCTCCAACATGGGCCATGGCAGTTCATGACCACGAGAAGAGCAGGGCTTTCAGGACAGGACATGTTAGGGAACAAAATGCTTATCCACACTGAAGAGAGAATTAAAGAAAGGGAAGGAGAAATGTGGCAGTAATTCAGCCTTAACTACCTCATCTGGTAATTTCTCTGACTTTACAGAGGATGTGAACAACATCAGTACAATTCATTGACTCTTTGAAGATCCCGCAGCATAAAGCTGACTCAGTCCAAAAAGAAATAACAGGCTGGAAAGGAAGAGCATGGGTTTAAGCAGACAGGGGTGTGGAAGGTTCTAGGCACTGGGATTTGCTCCAGCAGGGCCTTTGGAAATGTCCAGCTCAGCCTGGAGCCCTACAGCCCACATGAAGCCCCTCCTCTGCATCCCTGCTGTGACTGGCACATGAGGACATGAAGCTGGGAGGGCACAGGACATGCCTGCAGCTGGGGAGCACAGCGGCACCCAGCACAATGAATGAGCTGCCATAGCAGAAACCAGTGCAGAATACCCTGTGCTGCAGCAAGAGGGTGATTTCGGTGGGTCAATGCACAGCACTGCAACAGACAGTTTGGGGAGGTCACCAGAGCGCTCACCAGTCCTGGACAGAACTGAGTCTGGAGGTGGCAGCTAAGAAATTTTCTGGGCTATTGCTTGGCTCCAGGGATAACATGACCTGTGCTGATGAGCAGCCAGGAAAAGCCTGAGCCTGAGGTCTATCAGCCTCACCATCCTCCTGGTCTAAGACTGAGGTTGGAGAAAGGAAAAGAAATAATAGCCAACTACTCCATGCAAACAGGTCCAGAAGTCTCCTTTCCCACAGAAAGCACAAGCTATCCCTTTCGTGACTGACAGAAAACAATCAAGCCAAGGCCAGTTTCCAGGGAACCTTTGCCTTTGCAGTAGAAAGATTTCCATAAATTGTTGGTTTGGGTTTTTTTTTCATGAGACATTTTCCCTTAATTTATCTTCCACAAAAGGTCATTTTTAAAGACAGCAGCCCACTGGCACCCATCACTCAGAGGCTCTGACAAGCCAAAGGAACTGTCAGACCACATTTTGCCTCCCAGCTACATTCAAGATTTTGTATTCAATGTCTTTTATTTTCCTAATGGAGTTTTCCCTTCAAGGCCAGCCCACTGTCAGAACAGTAGCACAGGGCAGAACTTTGCACAGGAGAAATCCTGTAATTCCACCTCCTGCCAGGTGGAAAGCGGTGGCCTCAGCAGGCAATCTCAAAGCAGCCGTTATCCAGGTAGCAGGATATGGAATAGTCCCAAATTTTGGAGCATCCAGCTAGTGATGCAATTTGCAAGGATCACAAGGGGTTGAATAGGAATAACATTTATTGTGTCCCGGGCCAGCTGGCAGGGGAGAGCATTGGGAAATGGCAGGGCTCCTGAAGCATTTCTCAAGGAGAGCATGTCTCTGCATTACCTGCAGGCTGCGGAGCAGGCAGGAGAGCCCAGGCACTGAGTGCAGGGTCCTCCTCCAGCCTTGAGCACTGTGAATTAAAATCCATGAAGAACTTGTTCTGTTCCAGCCAGTCCTTCTGGAGGACAGCACCCAAGCAGGGCCCACAGCTGAGGTGACCCAGACCGAACCGCTCACGTGGCAGCACCACAGGGGGGTAGGTCCAAGAAGAGCTTGTGTCAGTACACATTAAGAACAATCATTTACACTTCCCCTTTAGCTGGAATGGCACGAGCCATGCCTGGGCTCCATAACTCATACCAGCCTGATTCATGAGGTCATGGAGGACGTGAGGGGTGGCCCAGGGCCATCCGCTTAGGAGAGCCGTCAGCTGGAGACCAGAGACGGAGTAAGAAGGGAGCAGAGATGGCTCATTGTGGAGAATGGCACCTGTTGTTCATAACTGTGATATAGATAAATTACTAAGAAGTCCTTAGTTGAAGCAGGGTGAACTACCTAAGGCCCCCAAATAAGCTGTGGTGGGAGCATTGTGAGTTTGAGCCTTGAACATGTGGGCACAAACGATGCAAAAGACCTCAGGGCTACCCACACCTCATGGCTGGCAATGCAAACTTGGGCACTGAGCAAAATCCCTGCCGGGGTGACAGAGAAGAGAGCAGATGTCCTGTGTTTGTGCAAGGCACCAGATTTAGTCAAGTCAGATGCAACATGAACTCACAGACCACTGAAGAAAGAGCAGAGCATAAGGCCTGCTGGAAAACACATAAAACTGGTTCCAAGTGGATTCAAGTGAGAGGAGGAAGAAATCCCCACAGCGAACGGCACATTGCTCCTGTCAGAGCTCAGGAGGGCGATGGCTCAGTGCCCCCACTGCCTGCACCCTGAGGCATCCAGGGGGAGCTCAGCACCAGGGACACGGGAAACATCAGCTTTTACTTGCACAGCAGCTTGTAATTGCAGTACTGCTGCTGGCATTTGTTAAGCATTGATTGCAGAATTGATAGGCTGTCAGCGTTCATATCTTTTTACTGGACTAATAATAAATGTTCATTGCGTTTTTGGTTATATTGTTAAAAGTTTTAAATAGAGTAACAATAAATTCTTGGTTTGGCACAAGAAGGCGTGTTTGGCTTTTAGTGGATAACACCCCCCAGCTCGGGTAACACATCTTGGTCCTGCCTTGCCTCCTCCAGTTGCTCGGTACCACCCCCTTCACAGAAACCCTTCTTGGGGCAAAGTCAGAGCCAATGCCTCACAGGTCTCCCTCCTGCAAAGCGATGTTTGTGAGTCAGGGCACCGACTAACCAACTAACTCACCACAAACAAGCCAGGCGTTTCTCCAGCTCCTTTACGTGCCCACCCCCACCTCCCCTCCTTCTCTCAGCCCCTGTCGCAGTGCCTGGCAGCCTCCCAGTCCTCCTGGGGGCAAGAAACAGCCTGTGCTTACTGCCCATCCAGGGTAACAGTTCACCACAACATGCTCACTTTTAATTTGCTTACCCAAGCAATAAAGCAGAAATGAGGAATGGCAGCTAATTAAAAGTATCGATTCAAGTGGCATTCAAAACGATCCAGAGCAAGCCAGAGGGGAAAGAGGGTTGAGGAGCCTGGAAGAAGAAGAGACAAGAGCAGAACTGCAATGCTCCAGATGAACGTACCCTTGCTCCTTGTGATTTCCTACAATGGGGAACACCCTTCTGTCCTAACAATCCTGCTCCTGCAACACACAGTCCTGAAGACATTGGGTCTGTTTTTTAAGCAGAGGAGTCTCCAAGATTCCCGTTACATCAGCTCCACGAACCCTCACTGAAGTTTGGTATGCCTCATGTTTCTTTAAGACTGGCTGATGGTAGGCAGACAAGATCCCTGAAATGGAGAAGAAGCACAGTTGGGATGTGTTTCCACAGCAATGGCACAGTGTGCTCAAAGGTCACCACTTACAGTCCCCTCTGACTTTCACATCTGAAAAGCCGTATGCAAACACACAGAATATGTTGTCTTTGTGACTCAGGTACACAGAGGACTGGGAGGATGCCTGGGGCCAGGAAATTCACGCAACTTCCAGTCTAGGTGGTCTACAGTGCACACCACTGAATCCTCCCTGCTGCAAGAAAAGTGTTTTTAGAACCAAAGTCAGTGCTTGTAACTCAGATGGGAATGGGAGTGGGGGAGATAGAGGCCATCACCAGGGACCTGGGGTTCTGCTGTGACTAGTTTTTTTCTCAATAGGAACTTCCAGTTCCTTAGATGAGGAAGGTGCTTATGACAAGACAGGAGCTGAGCTGCCTGTGCCTGACCAGTGTGAGTCTGTGGAGAGAAAAGTAGCTGCTGAATCCTCACTTCTCAACAAGAGCAAAAACTTTATGACTCAAGAGACAAGCCAAGTGAAGAGCATCTAGACAGCACTCTGTCTGTGACAGACCTATGAATAGACTCAGAAGCATCCACAGCCACCCATGAGGTGAGAAACTCCTGTTCTCTTGCTCCACATTACCCATGTCACCATCTCCCCATCCCTCTGTCTTGTGTAGGTACCAACAGATCTCCTCGTGGGTTCAGAAAAGAGGCAGAAACTGGGACTGAAATCTTGCTCCCAGTTCCTCTGATCACACACACCAAGCAGACGTCACCATGGCCTAGATTGCAAAGAGAGCAGAGTACCCGTGTGCAGTATCGCTATCCGAGGACTCAGAAGCAGGGAAGGTCCTGCAGGCAAGGACTTTTGCTCTGGATAAGCTCAAAAAGGTTCTCAGAGGAGAGCCAGAGTACATTCAAAACTTCTTACTTTCAAAGCTGCCCTGGCAGCCTCCTCAGCAAGGTTTGCACCCACATCATGGGCATGGGCCCTGGGAGGATCTTCTCCCTCTGCCTGGTGTGTAGTCAGGGCTTCCTCTGAGCTCCAGGGAAAGCCATGGGGGGGTTGCAGACACACCCTTAGGCTCCTTCTTTTCAGTGTCCTCCAGCTTATCTTGTTTTCTCCAGACAGCAGCCTGCTCTGCCCAAGCTATTGCAGACCCCCTGCTTAGCAAAACCTCCAGGCAGTTCTTCATAGAGCAGACACAGGGAGGGTCAGTTGCCACTCACCCAGCACCCTCTTCATTCCACATCGAATGCAGGGATCACAGCACTGGAGATCAAAGGTCCTGCCACAACAGCAGGTAATCCAGCTGGGCAGGAGGAGGGATTCACTCTCTGTTGCAGAATTTATCTCGTTTCAAGAAGGATAAGCCCAACTCCTCTGCTGTATTTCCCCACCTCCCTTCCACCTTCCAGTCCAGAAGACGCAGCGTGTCGTGTGGCCAAAACAAAAAGGCAGTCTTTAGGACACAGGACCAGGAAAAACGTGCTGCTTGGGACATGGAGGGTATGAGGGTGAATGAAGTCTTAGAGGAAGGAGACCTGTAGTCTACAGACATCCCTCCTTGCAGACCTTTACTCTGCAGGCTCTTCCCCTAAACCAACTGTATGAAGGAGATCTGTCTCCCAGCCCAGAAACTGAAGGAAGCAGCTGAGCTGGATGTCTCTGCAGGAGGTGGCAAGTTTACAGACAACCGGTCCTGTGCCCATATCACCCAGCCCAAGCCTGGATCCTGGCTTCAAGACTTAGCTCCGACCCTACCACCACAGCTCTGCAGAGGCTGCCTGGCTCCAACACCCTGGCACAGCTTACGTCTACCTTGTTGCTTCCAGCAACGGGCCAAGCCTGCTAGGCTCCACCAAATCCCACCAACTGATTTACTGACCACCATCTTGGCTTGAGCCTTTCCCCCATGGACCATCAGCCCAGGGAGTTACTCTTACGTTATCACCTGCAGGGCTGGGCTGAGGAGGGCACCAGGGAGAGCCCCATGTTGGGCAAAGAACCCTTCACCATCAGGAGTCCCAAGCTGGTGGGTCAGGGGGAGAAGGGGTATTGGGAAGGCATTCCAGGGTTTTCTCTCCATCCCTCCAAGGGAGACCGCTGAGGTGACTTCACCTCCTGCTCACCCATTGCTCTGAGCTGCTGTCATGGCAACGCATACTCCAATTCAGGAAGGAACGGCTACTTCTGCTTGTTTAACCAAAGAGGACGCAGCACCCTGGTATTTTCAATACAGAAGGAGGAGGGAGCAAGCAAAACACTCAGTACTGGAGCTCACAGAGAGGCTGACCTGGACCTGTATGATGTGCAGGTCTGTAGCTTCCTGCCACCTGCTGTAGGGGTGCAAGGATCAGGCACTTTGGCTCTGCTCCTCATAGCTGGGAAATGTACTCATGGGGATGGTGATACTCTCCCATGAAACATCAACACAGCACAGGAAAACAAGGATGATAGAGGGCTTGAGCCACAGAACAATGATGGGACTGAGCACCCACCTGTCTGTATGATGTGATGGATGCTCAGCACCAACTTTCCCTTCCAAAAGGCAGGGGTCATCTCGGCGAGTCAAGACTCACTGAAACACCACAGAAAGGTCCTCTGATACTCATCGGGGGCTGTAAAGAAAACACACATTGCCTGGCACCACTAAACTCCTTTGGCAGTAGCCCCTGAGCTGGTGGCTGCCCTCTGCAACCATTCCCCAGGAGCAGCCCCAGTACACACCACCCATGGACCACAAGAACAAGTTGAGCATAGAGCCTTTTCTTTGAAACCCCACTCATACCTGCAGGAGGAGACAGTGCTTTGATTTCAGAGCTATTGAATCCAAATTATCATAAGAAAGCCATCCTCCCTCCAGGGAACCACTGCATGGCAGTCTGGTGAACTTCCAGTTCACCTCCACATCCCTGTCCCTGGAGAAAAGGTGGAAACCTTGCTCGTGGCAGCCTTCTGGGTGCAGTGACTTGCTCCTGGGAAAGCAACACCAGCATCATGCAAGCAGTCTTGGCTCCCTTGGGTGCAGAGGAGGCAGGAGCTGGGGGAGGCAAGGCCACCTAGGGAGTGCTCAAAGGGGCCCGTACTGGAGAACTTGCAGTTGCCCCCAAACTTTCCTGATTTTCAAGAAACTTCAGTCCGGCAGAACCCATGGGAGAGACAACATGCAGTCAGGAAGACAGAACAAGAATGTACCCAACTGCTTCACTTTGCTGAGGTCTGGAGAGGTGAGGTCTATAGATGCCCCAGTTGGTAGCAGCAGGCTTGCAGAAAACATCTACTGCAGAAGTCAAGGGGCTTCTGTGTTCACTGGCAGTGGAAGGGGTGGCTGCCTGGTGAGGCACACAGTTCTCCCTCCCAGGAGATCAGTGTATTTGCTCCATATTTGATGTCTCCCACCCACAACACACAGCCGAGAATGCTTCTGTTGTATAGAATAATGTATCATGGTGCGTGGGCAAGTCTCTCGAAGGCATTGAGCAGACCTTTACAGTGGGCACCCGCAGCTTTTCCTCCTGGAGGCCAGCCCTGAGGAGCAAACTCTGGCAGCCCTGTGCAGCCCTTCTCCAGGAGAGCCTTATGGGGGAAAGGTGTGTACTGAAACCACCTGTAAAATGGGCAGCAGCCAAAGCTGTTTGCATGTGCCCCATGGTTGCTCTGACAGGAATGTGGCAACCCACAAGTGCAGAGGTGCCATTGTGTGCTTCCCTCCAACATCTGCCTGTCATGTTCACTGCAAAAATCATGGAGCTGCTGCTAATTTCATTAGCAGGCCTGTCAAGCAGTTCATCAATCTATGATTTCCTGGCTTGCTGCCGTGAGGGAACAAGCAGGATCTGCTCTGAATTCGAAAAGCCATCCTCTGGGGCAACGTGTCTGAAGGCTTAAAATTTCCAGAGTGGATTATTACCTCAGATTAAAATGAGAGTAGGGAATGCTTTTGCTTCCCCCAGCCCAGAATAAGGCAGAATAACCCCTAAACCACCAACTCCCCAGCCTGGAGGCAGGAGTTGCCCTGTCCTGGAGAGGAGACACAGGCCATCCCTGTCCTGGGACAACTGCATCCCCACAGCCAGCGGAGAAGCAAAGCCCACAGCCTCTCAATCTGCTGCCCAGCACGGATTAGGTTGCAAAAAAGGAGCTGAGAAACGCGAGGGTGATGGAAGAAGCTCCAAGTCTCCCTCCAAGGAGCTCCAGCTCCACCGGGAACCACTCCGGGTTGCGTTGCCCGGGCGCTGGCTCCCTCTCCTGGCTCTCTGGCTCAGCCGCGGGGCGATGCGGGAGAAACGCTCTGCCCAGACCCTCCCCGCCTGCCGCAGGCAAAGAACGAGCCGCAAATTCAGGAGCGATAAATCACAGGCAAGGGGGAAGCTGGGAGCCAGGGATCTCGGTGTGACAAGAAAAAAGCAGAGCATAAACCACCTCATTTTCAACCAAAACTCTACTCTGCTCTCATGAGACCCTGCCTGAAGAACTGTGTCCAGTTTTGGAAACCCCAGCAAAAGAAGGATATGTAACTGTTGGGATGGGTCCAGAGGTGGCAGGACCTGAGGTGGGTGACAACCCCCCTTCCCTCCCTGTCAGCCCCTCTCTGCTGTGACAAGGTGCAGCCCCCGGCTGAAGGACAGAGCTGTCAGCGAGGTCAGCTCCTGGAGTGCTGTGTCCAGTTCTGGAATGCCCAACATTAAAAGGGTATGGAACTGCTGGAATGGGTCCAGAGGAGCCTACGGAGATGATTTGAGGGCTGGAGCCTCTCTGCTATGAGCACTGGCTGAGAGACCTGGGGTTGTTCAGCCTGGAGAGGAGAAGACTGCGGGGAGACATTACAGCAGCCTTCCAGTACCTGAAGGGGCTACAGGGAAGCTGAGGAGGGACTTTTTACGAGGGGGAACAGCTTTAAATTGGAAAGGGGAAGATTTAGATTAGACATCAGGAAGAAATTCTTCCCAATGAGGGTGGTGAGGCCCTGGCACAGGTTGCCCAGGGGATCTGTGGATGCCCCCTCCCTGGAGGGGTTCAAGGCCAGGTTGGATGAGGCCTTGAGCAGCCTGGGCTGGTGGGAGGTGTCCTGCCCATGGCAGGGGGTTGGAACTGGATGGGGTTTTAAGGTCCCTTCCAACTCAAATCATTCTATAATTCTATGAGAATCATCTTAGTAACAAAAACAAACTTATATACATAAATAAATTAAGTGAAAAATACAGAAACTATACAATTTAATTTAGAGCTGACAAAGAAAATAAAAAAATCTTAACCCTAATTCTAATTTTGGTAATTTAACTTCCCCTCTCCCCTCATCCAAAAAAAAAGCAAGGCCATTATCTTCCAATGGAAAACTCTCGTACAAAATGAAAACAGGCAGTCTTACACTGGAGAGAAAAGAAGGGACAAAGCAAATACCTTCAGTTTTCCACCATGAACCTTTCTGGGCTGATACCTCCCCATGTGTCATCCCATTATTTTAGCCAAACTATTGGCTGAATTTGGCCCAGAGCATTAATTCCTCCAAAATTCTCTGGTCCACCAAACATTTCCTGTCTCAGAAACCAGTCCAGCCCATCCCACGGGCCCAGTGGGCAGGAGCAGGAGGTCCCAGATGCCTACATGCAGGTCAGAACAATCTACGTGACAGAAGCAAGAAATGAGGTTGCACTCCCTAATCCCAGCACCTGCACAGCACCATTAGGCACCAGCGGCGTTACTCTTCGTGCTGAGGTTGCTGTGGCTTGCAGGGTTTTGGTGGTCTTTCCTGCATTGCACCCCTCACCAACAAGCTGCTCACACCAAGGAGCCCACAGGGCTGCGGCACAGCCTGGCAGAGCTTTACCAGCACATACGATGGTGCCACATTATCATCCTCGTGTATGTGTCCCCATGGCTCTGCCACTCATTTCTACTCCAGAAGGCAACTGCTGCAAAGCCCCAAAACTCCTACTGAGTACAAGAAAACCTCCTGCCTAAGAAAATAAATGTGTTTTGCGCTCTTTCTGAGCTACCCACAGCAAAGCAAATACAGGCACAGTTGGGTCCCACCATTGCTTTGTTCATTAAAAACATGTCACTTCACTCAAACCCTTCCTGGCACATCTGGCCGTCATTAGATAGAGGAGAGAGACAGTTCCTGTCTTCCTTCGGCGCATAGCACGACAGACACTGTCAGGCTAGCGAGCTGCAGTCTTTACCTCTGTATTGTACTTGTCATCCCAGACAGCCATAACTCAAATGGAAATCACGCTGACATCCAGCTGAGGGCTTGGGAACACCGTTCACCTGGAAGGTGGAGTGCTCGGGGTACCAAGCTGCCCACGCTAGGTGCCATTTGACAACACCAAATATAGCAGAAGGGAAAAGAGAGGCACGCAGAAGGATGGCAGCTGCCTGTTCTTCCAGCTAGATGTTCAACCTCAGTGTGGGTGGTGGAGATGACCCGGGTAGTGACAGTGACCTAGACAAGCCTCTCTATTTACAGACTTAAGAGGCGCACACTGGGCTGGTTTTGTTTGAGTTTTGGTAGCTTGCAGGTAAGGAATCTCTCAGTAAAGACTGGGTGTCTGCAGACACTCAGTGGAGACTATTTACCTAAAGTGAGTTATAAAGGCTGAACCCAAAACACATTTGTAAATATCTAGCTTGTGTTTTGCTTTCTCTTGTTGGGGTGGGTGTGTTATCTGCAAGGAATGTGGCATCTTCTAAAGCCCCTCTCTTCCTTGGTCCCTATGTGGATGGGTAGGTGGCACGTGGCAGGCTCTGCCCACTATAACTCTGCATCTCCTTAACATTTATGGGAGGTCAGTATGTCCCAGTACCCCTCCATGCAAGGTTCATGTCCTACATTCTATCAAGGCAAATAGGAGGAAGGAGGTGTGATGGACTCACACCTTTTGCAGAAGCTGGGAGGAAATGTTAGCAGCAGCAATAGCCGTTGTCCTCTGTTTTGTGATCCAAGTCCAAAGTCTTAGATCAAGGCAATGAGAAAAGGGACAGGCCTAAGGAGGAGCTAGGACAATCACCTGATTTGGAGCCATCTCAGAAGTTACAGTCAAGGCAGTGGCAGCAGCAATGCTAAGGACATAAGTGAAGTCCCTGGCAAGGCAGCCACAGGATCCACCTTGTGAAACAGCAAACACTTTCTCAGCACAAGGCCAGACATCATCTAACTGACCTCTGCACCCCCCCATTACATCCCACCAGGTAAAGCTTTCTCCTCATCCTCAGACATACTGTCTGAGCTATCAGAGAAGTCCTCCAGATCCTGCTGCCTCATTTTGACCTCCAGAAGAGTGATGCGCTGCTTGAGCTTCATCTGGGCATCACTGTACTCTGTCAGGAGCTGGCCAAAGCATGTGCGCAATGTGTCCAGGCTCAAGGCCAACATGTCGAGCTTCTCCTCCACGCTCTTTCCTTCCGTGCTTTCCTCTGCAGCTGACTCATCCAGCAGCCCTTCCTTGATCAGGATCTCCCGGCCACGGTCCTCCAAGACCTTTTTGGCATCAGGATACTCTGTGACGGCTTCCATAAGATCTTCCTTTGACAGGCAGAAGAGATCAGAGTAGCCCAAGCTACGGATGTTGGCTGTGCGCCTGTTGCCCATTTTGCTCCCTTTAATGTTGAGGATGCTGATCTCACCAAAACAGCCTCCTGCAGTGAGCAAAGCATACTGTGTCGTTCCATCATCTGCCACCACGGCCAGATTCCCCTCCTTAATAATGTACATCTCTTTCCCAATGTCCCCTTTCCGGCAAACATAATCCCCTGGGCTGAACACCTGAAGGCGAAGCTTCAGCACCAGCTCCACCAGTAGACCTGCTTCACAGTCCTGGAAAACCCTCACCTTCTTCAGTGTCTCCAGGTGAACGTTGATGGCAATCTCTGCTCTTAATTTATCAGGGAGATTCTTGAGGACTTCCCGTTCATCTACTGCCTTCTTGTTGGTCCACAGGTAGTCAAACCACTTGATGACTTTGGTTTCCATGTCTTTGCTCACCTTGCGGAACTGCATGTAGTGTTTGATGGCATCAATTTTTGCCTGGAACTCCGCCCTGGTGGCATTCATGTTGGATATCATGGATCCCACATTTCCCACAATGGTGGCAAAGATGAGGACACCAATGAGGAAATCAAAGATCACAAAGATATACTCTTCGTCACGCACAGGAGGAGGAGTCTCTCCAATAGTAGTCAAAGTCAATGTAGACCAGTAGAGACAGTAAATGTATTCCCGGGTCAGATACCCATATTCAGGGTCTGTGATGTTTGGATAGACCCAGGTGTCCTCTCCAAAGCCTATGGCCTTGGAGATGGCAAAATAAACGCATGCATTCCAGTGGATAATGACTATAATGTAAAGAACTAAGTTGCTGATGCGGAAGATGTTGGGGTGGCTGGTTCTGGTCTCAGTCCTACCAAAGAACTCAAACATGCGGGAGAAGTGCAGCAGCCTGTTGAAACGCAACTCAGGGCAGTGCAATCCCACAGCAAAGTATGCCAGGTCTGTGGGCAGGATGGAGAGAACATCCAGCTTGAACTGTAAGGTGTGGATATAGTTATCCCGTAACTTCTTCAGGTCCTTAACCAGGAGGCCCTGTTCCAAAAAACCTAACAGAGAAGCAAATTATAGAATTATCTTGGCTTATGTTCAACAATTCTGCAGGCTTTGTAAGCGCTCTGAGAAACATTTTATGGTATGCTATGCACACATGTGCATATATACACAAGGTCATGCAAATATCATCAGTTCCACCTGATCTACTCAGCTTACAAGCTTTTGTTATCACTCAAGCCCTTCATCTGGCAAAAGCCTCCTAAAGATATCACTTAGGGATTTATTCTGTTGCCACAAAGAAATGGGGACACAAAGGTTTCCATCCTCCAGACCATGAATTATTGCCGTTCTGACAGCAAACTTATAGCCAACTGCTGCATTCCCAGAACATTAAATTCTACCATTTTTCCATGTAGATAATCCATTAGCTGAACTGATGCAAAATCAGAGATACAGACCTTCAACTATGCCCAAATACTAATAGTAATGCAGGTAATTTTGTCCAATTATTAAAAGGGAAGTTAAAAGCTGGGATGATTAATCTTTCATTCTGAAACTTACTCTGTTTCTCAGATCTTTTAATTAGAATCTTTCTCTTGGGACTGCTTAGTACTAGTGAGTGCCAAGGTAGACAAAACCTTCCTTCTAACAGAGCTGTACATTAGGCCTTGCAGCTCATCTCCACTTTTAGGGGATTAAAGCAAAGCACTCACAAGCCAGGATGGTGCTTCTGCTCACCTGTGCGCAGGCGGATCACTATGTCCCCAATGTAGATAGAGTCTGAGATGTAGTCTAACACCAGCCAGAGGACAACACAGGTCTTTTGCAGGTCACTGAAGCAAGCCCTGGAGGAAGATCATAAAATATGGTGGTGAGACCAACAAATTTCCATATCATCTCCAGCAATTACAGCTGAATAGAGTCTGATTCTGAGGCTCCTAACTCTGCAACAGAGCTGGGCCATTTGCACCCCCTGCTAGAAATTAAAACCCTCTTCTCTGAAAATTCTACCTTCCCTTGACCTAGGTAAAGCAACATCTTGAAACTATCTCTCAAATGCATGTTGCAGCTTTATCCCGAAATCACATTCTTTTACAGGTGGGGCCAGAGGGTGGATGCTCTGCCTTTGCACCACAGAATTTGCAGTGATAGCAGGTGTCCCTTTCCTTCAGATTCCCACCAGCCCCAGCACCACCAGTGTCAGTTGTCTGATCCCAACTGAGCCATGACAACCAGGTAAAAAAGCAGATTAGAGGAGACAGGGACTCTAAAACCTCCCAGCTCACCTGGCTACGAGCAAACACCAGTTATAGAGGACAGGAACTGCAATCACAGCCAGCCAACGGTAATACCAGTCCCCTGCAGGATCCACCACAAAGAAGTGCCATTTCTTCCTGGAAGGAGAGAGAAGCCAGAGCTGGCAATATATGAATAAAGGGCTAAACATGGAAAATAGGGTTGGAAGGAACCACCTGAGCCACGCCCTTATAGTAGACTGGCTCAAACATGGCTGCAGCTTGAACGCCACTCTGTGAGCTAAAACCAATCCCAGTATTGCCAAGCAAAAATGTCCAGCACTGTTTAAGCTCCATTATCCCCAAAACTGGGCTCAGAGGAAACTATAGGTTGGTAAGGCAATACATGTGGCCCACATGTACACAGCACCCCGTGGCAGAGCCAGAAACAGATGTATGGAAGAGGGTAATCAGAAAGCTTCTCATGATGTGACATTGCCTCTCCCAGATGATGTATGGATTGGTGCCAGACAGATCTTCAGAGAAGATTAATTAGAGTAGGAAACACAGTGTACAGTGGGAGCACGAGGAGGAGATGCCCGAGCCCCAGAGCAGCGACCTAGGCAGCCGCTGGCATTGCAAGGCTGCCATCATGATGCTGCTCACAGCTGCCTGCTCGCAGTCTGCTCAGTCCTGGGTCCAGCCTTTGAACTGCTCCCAAGCGTTTGATCCTGCCCATCGTGGGACTCTGAGATAAGACGTGTGTGCTCCAGTTGCCAGAACTCAGTGGAGAAGCTGAGGAAGAGAAACTCTGTGGCTGGGCTGATAGGCTTAGGTGCTGCAGCCTGGTAGGGCAAAACTCCTTCTCCTCCTCCTTCCTTCCCTCCCTTCAAGCTTTTGAACATTCAAAACTCCCTCCAGTAATAGGAAAAAAACAACCCACTTGCCAACAGACTCCCTGCACTCCCCCCCCACTGCTTCTGACAGCTTCAAAAGCAAAAGCTCTGCCTTGAAGCCTCCTTCCCCAGCAGCACAGGCAGCAGCACCCGCAGTGCTCGGGGCATGGAGACTGGCACGCAGCACAAAGCCAGCAGCAGTCCTTCACATTCACTCTGGGTGCAGCCACAGGCGAACAGGTGTTGCCACCTCCTCATAAAAAGTGCTTATCTTTTGCTCAGAAAGTGCAACTTAAATGTATTTTGAGAAGGGAACTCTGCTCCCTGGGACAGACAACACCAACACATGACAAGCAGTGACTCACCTGCAGCCACCCAGCACTGCTGTAACACCCACAAGCACCGATAACCTCAATAGCCGTGTTAATTACGTGGGTAATTTCAGCTTTAAATCACCAGTGCTGCCCACAGCAGGTGGCAAGAATCACTGACATTACACTGACAGGGCTGGAAAACCAGGGCTCTGGATTAACTTCAGAAGAAGGAACAATCATTTGCCTCTTCCCAAAGACTTTACACCCAAGCCTGCAGCCGTGAAGGCTCCCCTGGCTGTGAACAGCAGCTCACATTCGGAGTTATCAGGTTTGGGGCTCGTCTTACCTGTGGAAATGAGGATGAAGAAAACACCAGAAGTTACCACCATCTCCCGAGGAGCCCACTGGCACCAAGCAACCCTTTCACGCACCAAGCAACTGCACACTTCAGCTCCCTCTAATAATTAATGAGCTCCTTTAACCTTGCAGGGCAGAATGGGTTTTTTCCATTGCTAGTAAAGACCCAGATACAAGGCTCAGATATTTTTCTTCTACAGAACAGTCATGTTTTAATTACCATGGATAATGTTAGGGTCCAGAGTAGCCCATGAGCTTTGCCCTTTAATTAGCCAGCAGAAGAAAAGCCAGGTTATTGCTTTTCACTGGCAGTGTGAGCTGGGGACATGAAAGGGCTGGATTTGAAAGAGGCTTTTCAAAAAGCTGCGGTCATGGTGTCTCCTCTTGGTGGGAGGGGCATGGGCAGCAAACAGTCCCTTCATCTCCTTTCATCCTGCAGATGATGAATGAAACTGGCAAATCCCATGTGTTTGTGCTTCCTGTGGTGTCCTGAATGGAGACTCCCCTATCCCTTGGCTTGTCCCCACCTCTTCACACATACAAGCTGAAGGTGCATCACTTTACAGACCCAGGGCTGGCTTCAAATGCCAACCCTAGAGCTGAACTGCACTGAAAATGAGGAGGTCTTATAGCTGGTAGACTACCAGGTTCTGCGTGCCTGCACAACAGTCTGGCAAAGCCAGGCTGGCTGCATGGACAGGGGCTGGAGAGGGCAGGGAGGACTCTTCCCACCACTACGTCCTACCTCCTCATTTCCCATCCCCATCCACCTCCGTTAATCATCACTGCTGGAAGCCCCTGAGCACCATGCACAGCTGATCTCCAGTCAAGGATGAATCAGGTCACAGGGAAGGGACCCTACTTTTTGTCTTCCTCCTCAGACTCCTCATCTTCCAAGTAGTTGCCAGCACCTGCAGCCACTGTCTGGAGCTCAGGACCCTGGAAGCACTCAAGAAAGGGGTCTGGGTTTTGCTGTTCCTCTTGCAAGCTCCTGCTGGCCCAGTCCCTCAGCACCATTAACAACCGGACTATCCTGGACAGGGAAGAAAGGCAGAGTCAGGAGGCATCTGCATACCAAGGAGAAAGCAAAATCTTGAGAGCAAGCATGGGGGCTATGGCTGAGAAGTAAACTCACAGCTCCCTCTAAAGCTCATTTTCTTCCCTCCCTGCCCCCCACCCCCCATAGTGATGGTGCGGGACCAAGAACACAAGCAAGAAAGCCCACCCTGGCAGGGTCCCATAGCTCCTTCCCCAATCCTGCTCCAAATCCCATAGGGATGTGAGGAATGTGTGGGGCAGAGTGAGCTGCCTGCAAGGGAAAGGTGCCCCTGAGTACTCCCAGAGCCCCAGGGGTGATGGAGCCATCCCCTCTTGCAACCCTCTCTGTGGGCACTGGGGCAGAGAGACCAGCATTCAGAGATTCTGGTCCCTGCAGGTCTTGAATACCACACAGATTGAGGGGATCCTGATCCCATGCAACTCCCCAGTGTCAAAGCCAGGCACAAAAAGCTTGGCCCACCCCCGGCTGGTGGAATACACAGGTACCTGGCCAAGGTTTGCCTGCCTTGGAAAGTGGAGGCAGCTGGCTGCTCCCCCCCATCCAGGGGACCCCCTCTCTGCAGCTCTGAGGAGGTGTCATTCTGGGTTGAGCAAGTCCTGCAGTGGGGAAAAGCAGAGTCACAGCCACACTGTGCCATCAGGTTACCTGACTACAGCCAGACAAACTGGAGGAAGCAGCTGAGTTTGCAATCACAGCCCTGCCCACACCAGGTCTCAGCAGACACACCAAGTTGACCCTCCCCCCCTCAGTCCCACCACTGCCTCCCTCAAAGAAACCAGGGACCAGTCTGACCTCCTGGTGCTGAGCCCCATCCCCTCCACATCATCCTCTGCTCGGGCTTGGACAGGTGGGCAGGGGTGGTGGTTGGCTGGTGAGCTGTGCAGATCATTACTCTTCTCCATCATCCCCTCTGTGAGGAGACCACGCGCACAGACACTGCCCCAGAGACCTGCAAAGAGCACAGCCACATCACGTGGTTTGAACACAGAGACATGACACAGCATGGGAAGAGAGAGGTTCAAACCCCACAGGATGTGTCCACCCCGTGTTTTCCACCACCAGTCATTGCTGATGCTGCAGTAAGGGTCCTGCAGAATATTTTGCCTCCCCTCCAAGAGATCCTACATCTGCCTGTGGCCCGTGAAAGATGCTCTTCTCATCATTCAGGCCCCTCAGCCATTGGTGGGACAACAGCCCCCCTAGTGAGCTGTGCTATAACAATAAGCCCATGGCCCTTGGCAGCACTGCCTGCCCAAAGACAAGAGAAAATCCTCCTAAGGAATGCAAGCACAAGGCCAGCCCTGGCTGGGAGATGCTGTCGTGCAGCAGCACAGGGCAGACCTTGCGTGTACAATGGTTTTTGCATCTGAGCAACCACCCTTCTTCCCCACAACACTACAACCTGCTGGTGGTCTGCCCAGTGAGCCCCACCTCTCGTCACTGCAGAAATCCCCCCTGCATTGGAAATTAAGGTTTGGTATTTAAAAAGAGCCTTGCTGAGATTTCTGCTGGCAGGAGCTACCATCTGGTTTCAGAGAGCAGCAGAGAAAGTCCTATATTTATATACAGAGGCTGCTGTGGAGCTGTTAAGTCTGGGGTTTCACCAGGGTTTATTTAAAGAGCGAGAAATGCCCTCAGGGCTTGCCTGGCCCCAGCATCTCAGGCAGCCTTCATTGCCCTGTGGTGTGCCTCAGCACTGGCAGCCCAACACCCACTCACAGAGTAGCCCAGGGCTTTGAAACCTGAAGCAACTGCAGGAAAGAGAAGTCCCTCAGAAAGGCACAGCCCATCCCAAACTTACGGGCCCCCTAAAAACAGACCAGGAGGAACCTGCCTGCCCAGGATCCTGGTTCTGCCCCGTATTCCCTGCTTGCACAATGGCCACACACGGTTCTCCACACCTCAGCACCAACCCAGAGGCAAAGGCATAAAGGCTGAGCATGAGACTGGACCCACTGCATCCTCATACAGACCACAACATGCCAAAGCACCTCACAGAAATACAGACTTGCACATCCACAGGCACAAAGGCACACAGCCGTACCTAGAACATGTATTCCCACCCTGTCTGCTCCTCCCTGGGGCACAGTACGCCCTCCTTACCTGCAATGCACGGATGAGGCAGATTCCTGGAGACAACATACTTGTGCTCTCACACAGGGCAGCCCACAGCCAAGGCTCTGCTTGGGGAAGGAAATGCTTTGTACACCTCTACTGACACACACAAACTACATCCATGCTGGGTGCACAGGGACAGTCACACACACTCAGGCCAGCCACCTCCCCAGGGCAGCTGAGCCGCTGCTGAGAAACCACCGGTGTCCACTTACGAGCCTGGTGTCCCTCGAAGCCTTTGACACTTGGCTGCTGCCAGCATGGGCTAGCAGGGGTGGCTGGGGTGCATCCCTCCCCGGGAGCCTCTCAGGCTGAGTCTGGAGTGCTCAGGCTTTTAATACATGTGTTGAGCTGCAAAGCCAAGCCAACACAAGCGAAACTGCCTACACTCCTGCCCTTCTCCCCTGCTCAAGCAGAGGAGTAGGCAGGGTACCCGGGCAGCACCTGGCAGTGGCAGAGGGGCCTCTGTGGTACACGGGGAGGATGCACATGCGCATGCGAGTGTCTCATCACTACAGCACGCCCATCCCCTGAGCATCCTTGATGCCCTGAACAGCGAGGAGTTCATAGCAGCTGGCTTTGTGTCTGGGGGATGAAAGCGGAGGAGGGAAATGTGCTGCTCAGGGCTGCTCCGTTTCCCTGCCCATGTATCCCCCTTCTCCCGTCACCTCCTTGGTGGCTGGAGGGCCCCAGAGATCTCTCATGGCAGCGTCGGGCTGGAGATGGCAGCCGTTCCAAGCAGCTCTGGGTCCAGGAATCCCAGGGATCCCAGCAAATCTTGGGGAAGAGTTGCTGTCCACCCCAGGACAGGCACAAACAACAAACACCCTGCTGGGCTCACATCCTGCGCACAAGGGGATGCACCAGGACTGCCTCCCAAGCTGCCCGTTTCTGCTTGGCTCCCAACCCTCTGCCCTAGGGAAAAACAAAGCTGGTGACTATTTCTCTGCTTCACAGGCTCTGCCATAGCTACTGCTACAATGGAAAATCTGTAGAAGCAGTCACACTTAACACCCTCCCACCCAGTTACCTCTTCTCATGCTCAGAGAGTAGGAGGCCAAATTTGGTGCTCTGGACTCCCAGCAAAGAGAGATGAAAAGTTTGAAAATGACTATGAAATGCATCTTTCTCAAATTTCTGCCATGGTATTTTGGTCACAAAGCCACTCTAATAGCCAGCTGGCACAAAAAATTTGGCATCCTTAAAGCAATAAGGAAGAGTTAGATTTTTTACACACTTCCTCTAGCATCCAGCCACTTGCAGTGACTGAGGATGGATCTGTCTCTGACCTGTACAGGGCTGATCTGAAAGCATCAGCACCTGGAGTCCCTTCACTATCAAAGGTTTACTTTTTTCCTTTTACCTTATATTTCACTTGTTCTGATCTCACTAAAATCCTGGACAGCAGGGAACTTGAAAGAAGAAATTGGGAACTTTTGCAGCCTTGGTCAGGGCTGCTGGCAGTGAGGGATGCGTCACTCTGCTCTTGTCCCCACGCCTGGGGACAGCTCACAGACCAGGTGCACTGGTAGCAGCATGTGTCCCCCTTCCACATGTCCTTTTGCTCCCTGCCTGCAGCTGCCTTCAAAACAAACATGGGAACTCCAGAAGCCACTCCCTCACAGCTCCCTTGAGAAACGTATTGTGCAAGACTTTATTTTCCAAGCACATCGTTGTGGCAACAACCCTAGGGGACACCCATCCCTGCCACATGTACTGCCCTGGGACAAAGAAGAGCCAGGAGAAGGAGGCAAGGAAAAGAGAAAGGAAATAAACAAATGTATCATATGCCAACAGAGATGGCATTAACCAGAAACTCTCCTTCAGATCCTCCCCAGCCAGGCAGATCAAACAGCCTGTGGCTCTAGAGGGGTCAGAAATCCAGCACCTGATTAAATAAGCATGTGTGGCTGAGACATCCAGCACCAGGTCAGAGTTGGGAATAAACCTTACCTGTTCCCATCCGTTGGGGCACCAGAGTCAGACTCCATGGTTGGTAGAAGAAACACATCCAGCACACACCAAATTTATTAAATATGCATTTTATAGGCCAGTGTTTCCAGATTTACACCAGGATTTATGCCTTACATAAAAGCCATATTGTATTCCCTACAACATGCCAACAATTACTCTTTGAGAACACATACAGTTTGATCATTTCTCTTCCAAACATCTTTAGTTCACACTTCGAAGGTGATGTGTTCCCCCGAAAAGAGTCATCCCTCCTCACCCTAAAATACAGCTTAAAAAAAGCCCCTGCAAGCTTCCTCCCAAACACATTTGCACCTCTCAGAGAAAAGAAACCAAATTACCTTCTTTCCTGGCATGAGTCACATAGCAACAGCCCCCTTATACAGATGGCTTTTATAACATCCCCTGGCAACCCTGACCACATCCCTGAGCCACAAGCCACGGGAACCACCCCTGCACCAGTGCTCCCATCCCTTACACACATCCTGCCACAGCACACTGAGTTCACCATACCATCCTGGCTCCCATCTGCAATAAATCTCAGCACTCTCCTCAGCTCAGCTGTCAACCACAGGTTCAGACCTGCAATTACTTGTGGGACAGTTATTTATTAGCCAAAGTCCAGCTGCCAGATTTATAGTCATGGATGCTTAATGTAGTTGCAGGCAGAAAACACTGAAGCATCCTTGTCTGTAAATAAGCTCTTGGGACATCTGAGTGACCTGCAGATCCAGCTACAATTACTTACAGATGGAACAGAGAGGTCATGTTAAGCCATGCCAAAAGCTGCTCCCAGAGTCTGCAGGAACAGCTCCAGCAGATGTGCTGGTTGAACCACAAAAGCATCTCAAAGTCACCTCAGACCCAAGTGTTACTAAACTCCATAGAAGGGGGGGGGGAAACAGCAAAGCTGTTGAACTGCGCTTGTTTAAAGCTAAAGAGCATCTGGGCTAAGAATTCTCCTTACGTGTGTTCTTGCACCATTGCTGAAGTTACAGCTTAGCAGCAGACCTAGGAGTGATCCTGCCCTCTGGCAACCTAACAAATGCCTACTGCTGCCCAAACAGGCAGTTTTCTGGTGCTGTCACTGTTGGTACAAGGTCTTATAATCCAAAGAGTCACCACGGGGATGCTTCCCATGTAAATCCCTCTGGGAAAGAGCCAAGATCCTGAATAAACCCAGACCTCAGCAATGCTCTCACAATCACTTTAGGCTGGAATATTTGCAAACCTGCTGCTGAACTGCCTCAAGCAGGATGGGAGCTGAGGACACGGTGGCACAGCAGCAGCTGCAGGGATGTGAACTCCCCGGCTCCATTCCCCCTAGAGAAGGGGCTATTCTGGAATGGGAGAACTGGCAGTACTACATCCACCAAAGAGCAGTTGCACAAGGAAGAAAAGAAAACCCACTGGCAGTTTAAAAACACTCAACCACCCTAAATGAGCTGCTGGGATGGAAGATGAGGAACAGATTACAGCAGCTAGCTGAGGATTTTTATGGGGTCAGAAGTGATCTGTCCAAGCTGAGATGTGACCATACCATAGCCTAAGACTGTAACAGGACCCCACGTCCACAAACATACTATGTCTTGGTTTTGCATCTCCTCTGGCAGACAGCACAACGGCCAGAGGGTTTCCTACTGCTTTGTGCGGGACAGACACTTCCTGTATCAGCCACCAATTTCTTATGAGACGTGGGTTCTTCACAGCAGCTTTCACACAAGCATTGCCCCCATCAAACATACAAGGTGGTTGCTGGTGTACACAGAGCATTTGCAGCCACAGCCCAGCCCTGGGACTACACCTGATGGGTCCACACTCCTTGTACCCCACTCCTCCCACCTCTAGCTGCTGTGGCAAGAGGTTCAGCTTCATTGTTTCCCTGACCCATCTCTGATGGTAGAGCATGGGAGAGGGACAGCACCTTCACTGTGATAGGGGCCTAAAGGACACAGATCCTCAAAAGCAGATGCAAAAAGCAGGTCAAGTTAAGAAGAAACATGTAATTTTACTCTTTGCAAGTACGCAAGGAAGGATCCTCTCCCTGCCCTCACCCACTCTGCCAGGGCTGGGCAAGAGAGTTCAGGGAATGGAAAATCATCTCCTCAGCCAGAGCCACATGCTGATGACACAGGAGGAGATCAGCACGGAGTAGACCAGGGCCTCCTTCTGCCGCAAGGCATTGCACTGCTCCTCCAGGACGCAGAGCCTTCCCGTTATCCTCGTCAACTGCAAAGGAAGCAGTGGGGCTGCTGTCAGCCCTGCAGCAAAATGCAGGACACTGGCTACACCCCAGAGATGTGGGACAGCAAGGGACTGGGGAATGGGAGGTGCCATCTCTTACAGATCCTCCTTTTCTAGAGCAGTGGCTATCTTTGTATGGGAGAATTAGCAGCAGTACCTAAGCTCTTGAACAGGAAAAGGGCCTTCCCATCAGAAGAGCATCTGAGCCCTTTACTGCCAGCAGATGGGGGGGTCTGGCTGTCTCCTGTAGACCTACAGCCCTTCATGGCAGGAGCTTGATGGTCGACACACATGTAAGTCCTCCCCTGCTTCTCCATTAGCAGCATCAGTGAGGACCAGCTTGGCAACACCAACCCATCAGGACTGAGCAACAGACCCCTGGAGCCTCCTCATCCCCCCTCCTACAGATTTCTCTGAAAATATCTGCAGTCCTTCACCTCCATCTCACCTGCTTTCTCATTGCTGCTATCTCAGCCACCCCGACCTTCTCCAAGGCGCTCTTTGGGACTGGGCCAACCTCCTGGAAGCTGGGGAAGAAAAGCAGAAATGCAGATGGACAATACTGCTTGAGAAGTGCACAGGGAGCCAAGCCATGCAGGTAGCATGAGCATGCCCAGGATCTGCTGTCTGGATGCAGAATCAAGACAGGAAACAGCACTTGCACAGCTTCTACTCATCTCTCCTTAACCCCCATCATGCATATTTATACCCCTCCACCATGCACCCCACAGTTATCACAACAAAACTTAGAGCACAAGACACACAATGCTTGTATTTCCTAAGGGGTCCAACAGAGAAAACATGGTATTTACCAAGCATCCATTCTCTAGAGTCAGAGGAATTCATTGAGGGTTGGGTAAATCATCTTTAGAGCCAGTCAGGTAAATATGTATCACAGGGCCAATGCTGAAATAGAGGGATGGTTTCATTTACATCAGCAGGTGAGGGTCTCACTGGTGGGAAGCGGTCATCATCTAGGGAGAACTACCTGAGCAAGTGCACCAGCCAGCACAAGAGTCCTGTGTTTGCCAAGACAAGGACTCATTCCTCTCCGGTACTTCCAGATACCCCAAGCTCACTCTCCCTGCCCTCCTGACAAAAAGTATCACTTTTTTTCTCTTACAGCAAATTTTACCTGCAACTTGAAACATAAACAACCAATCCAAGCATGAACCACATTTTTTTTCATGAACCACATTAAGGTGCTGGAGCGCATCCAGAGAAGGGCAACGAGGCTGGTGAGGAGGTTGGAGAACAAGCCCTTTGTGGAGCGGCTGTGGGAATTGGGGATGTTTAGCCTGGAGAAAAAGAGGCTGAGGGGAGACCTCATCACTGTCTACAACTGCCTGAAAGGAGGTTGTGACAGGGTGGGTGCTGCTCTCTTCTCACAAGTGACAAGTGATAGGACGAGAGGGAATGGCCGCAAGTTGCACCAGGGAAGGTTTAGACTGGACATTAGAAAGAATTTCTTTACTGAAAGAGTGGTCATGGATTGGCACAGCTGCCCAGGGAGGTGGTGGAGTCGCCATCCCTGGAGGTGTTTCAAAAGTGGGTAGATGAGTTCCTTCGGGACAGGGGGCAGTAAGGAGACAGGCACGGTTGGACTCAGTGATCTGAGAGGTCTCTTCCAACCTAGTGATTCTATGATTCCCTGGAAACAAAGGGGCCACCACTGGGATTAGCTGTTGCGCTGGCAAAGGCAACAACAGACCACAGATCTCCAGAGCATCCACTGGAGGTACAGACTTGCTGCAGAGCCCACCGCACTGAACCACAAAATAAAGCAGATCTACAGTGAGAAAAAACAGAATTGCCATGTTCAGTCTGTTGTCCCTATCATCATAAACCAGCCCTGCAGCAGTTCTTCTATAATCAAAACTCCCCTATGCACACCGATAACTCACACAGGCACTCGCTGATACCGCACCAGTTAATGTAACACCGTTTCTTCGGAGACCTTGGGGAGGGGAGGATATTTATTCCTGATTGCAACATGATGTTGATATCACTAAAGGCAAGCCAGAACAGCATGCAGAGATTCAGTGAATCTCTGTCTGAAAATACATTTGAGATAATACCTCCACGTCATGTAGCTGCAGCATAAAATGAAAGTCACAACAGAAAGAAAATCCAATTTCCCCCAGCACAGAGCCATTAAGAAGAGACACATCCTGCAGCTTTTGACTAAAAAATCCCAGTTGATATGGATGAACATCCTTTAGAGTAAAGACTACGTTACAACCCAAATAATGAAAAATTAGGGGGTCATAATAGACTAGAAATTACCTTCCAATGACCCATACCCTTCAGGAAGTCACTGTCAGGCAAATATTCCAGTCTTTGTCCAAGACCAGACTTTACTTTGTTTATATTGAAATTTTAATAAGTCAGCTCAGACTTATTTTCATTGTTGCATTGGGGTACAAAGATGTCGTGTTGAAGGGATACCACATGCATTTGAAGTGATGCAAAGCAGCAAGAAAGGGCATTTCAAGGTGGCTGGCTTCAAAGAGAGATCAAGAGCTGGGGAGATGCCTGGGACTCATCCTACTGCGTTACAGCAGCTCTGCAAGCTACAGCCTCTCGTGGTATCACGGCCTAAACCTCCTCTGCTGCTGATGCGAGGAGGGAGAAGGTCTTACATGGCCACTAATCAGATCTGTTGGCACATCCAGACTTTGTTAAAAATCAAAAAAGCAACCTCTGAAGACAGTCAACCTACCATGGCTAAAAGCAGGGACATCACTTTACATTGTCTGCAGACAGAAGCCAGCTCAGCTGCCTGCACCTCCACACCAGCTGGGGAGGGATGGCAGGATGTTCAACTGATGACACGGATGACGGATGCTCATTCTCCTCCCTTTCTGCTTGGAGGTTTTGCTCAAGGAGAATTAGAAGTATTTAGACATTCCTCTGGGTGCTTAGCAGCCTTAGAGCAGTGGGGACCCCTTAAGGCTGCAACGATGTCTTTGAACAAGCTAGATTTACCGCACTTGCACAGATAAAAGTGTGGGGCATATAGTTGTTCCAGCACACCTGGAGAGATTGAGGTCACCACATACCCGCTCCAGCGACCACACAGGCATGCTGCACCCTGGCCAGAGGCATCACCTATGGGATAAGTAACTCAGTGCAGCGAGTTCTTGGGAAAGGTTAATAGTGTGACCAAGATACAGCCAAGGGAGCTGGGAGCCTGCAGGAGAGGGTGTCTCAGGGACAGGACCTGGGTCAGGCTGTCTGTTCTGGATTTTGATGCCCTTCACAGATTTCTCTCCATCAAGCTTCCAAAACATGCAGAAAAATTAGCACTTCCCTAGCAGTGATGAGTAGCTCAGATCCCAGCTATGTCACAGGCAGTGTTCGATCACTCAAGGTGCCCAGGAGACCAGTGTTAGGCTAAGCAGGAGATACAAGCTGAGCTGGGTTAGCAGGCTGTGCCCAGGCTTGCTGCACCAGATGCTTCTGGGCCCAGAGCTAGCGGACAGGACAGACAAAGAGAAGAGTCTGGGGCAGCCGTGCAGGCCCATCCTGCTCCTGCACCCTGCAGTTTACAGAGCTCCTGCCCAGCTCACACCTTAGCAAGCAAAGGCAGAGTGACAGGGAGGTGGCTCAAGGTGAGCCAAAGTCACCTGGATGGCACTGGGTCTTGCAGAGAGTTCTGGACACGGTGGAAGAGCACCTGGCCCAGGAGGTACATGGTCTGGAAGATGTTCTGCATGGAATAGATCCTGCCCGTCTCTGGAAGGAGGGGGAGCAGGGCACTGCGCACGGGCATCGGGCACGCATCCGGCCTGGGATACATACAGAATCACACCTGTTATTTCTTGCTCTTGTACAGCACGGATACAGTCTGGCATCTGGCAGTGTCTTACATTCCTTCAGCGGCTCCAAGCATCTCTGGGCAATGCCATAGGTGCCCAGACCTCATCATGAGGTGAGAGAACACCCTCCAGCAGCCCTCAGGCTCAGAGGCACTCCTCCAACTCCTCCAAAGCCAGCCATGGCTATGTGGTAATTAGACCTTCATGAGCTGCTCTCACACAGGTTGCAGAAGGCAGCTCTCCTGCCACCCAAGACAATCCTGGACTTCTTTTAGACAATTTCTTCACATGAGAAACTTTGGAGTCCAAGGCCACGAGAAGAAAGCATCATTATCACCATGCTACTGCTCACAAGCTACACCCAAAGAGCTGAAAAGCAAGTGTGCTCTTAGCCCACCCTGTCTGCAAGGTACTGCAAGTTTCATCAACCCTTGTAGAAATCCAGTTAAGCCCTGATGCCTTATTTGGCACTGGTCACTGGTCACCTGCCCATAGCACCCAGCACTCTGCTGTGGTGGTCCAGGTGCAGGAGAACACGTTGTCAAACACTGAGAGGAAGGTGAGCAGAGCCAGAGAGACTGGGACAAGCCAGAGCAGGCAAGGTCCTCTTGGCCTAACGGCTCTCAGCCTGCTGCGAGAGGGGATGGGCTTTCCCATGTGCATCTCAACAGACAGCTCATTACCGTGGGGACAAACACAGCTGTCTACAATGCTGCCTGGAACAAACCTCTCTGATGACAAAAGGTATGTTCCTCTAGCCCAAGAGCGGGACTTGCCCCAATCTGGATTCCCTCCCACAACAGGGCACCAACACCAGAGAGCATCAAAGCAGTACAGACAACAGGAGATGCTGATGGCTGCCCACCCACCACAGAAAGCTCTGGGTTTGTGCTCACCACTTATGGTGCTGGCTGGGGTTGTGCAAGGCCAGCTGGGCACAATCATTTGGAGTCCTTTCCTGCTGTGACTTGCTGCTGTGATGGCCCTGTTGGCATCAAACACAATGGGGTTAGCACAGAGATCCTGCACAGGGCAAGCCCAGCCCAGTGCCCTGCATGGTCTGCAGTACCAGGACCCCATCAGCAAGGAGAAAGCACTCAGTTGTGGGAGCACTACATGAGCCCCAAACCTAGTGAGCTGACACTTGAGAAGGAGACATGCTCAGAGAAGAGCAAGGGTCACCAGTAAGATGCCTGCTAATCTGACTCTCTTCAGATCCAAAATCCTGGACCTAATACATCCAGGAATGGATCTTGAACCTCAAGGGAGGTGAAAGCTCTTGAGAAGGAAGATCAGCAGCTCCAGCAGCCTTTGCTTGCCCATGTTGGGGGAACGCTCTATGAACTAGTTTCACAAGGGTAACATCTGCTTTCAACTCTGACACCAGAACTCTTTACGCTGTACTTGTACTCTATCTAGGAGAAACAGTTGAAAGGAGATGAAAAGAGACTTCAAAAGTAGCAGAAGGCAGCTGTGAGGGGACTACTTATACCTCAGACTATCTCCTGCTCACAAAATGTGGCAGGAGATCTGACTGAATCGATGTCCTAGCACGCAGGAGTGTACTGGATACAGAACTGAAAGAGATCCCACTACCCCTACACCCTCAATCCTAGGAGAAGGAGGCAGCACTCTGGAAGATGGCTTCTGACTTGGGCTAATAACAGACCTCTGGAGAAACCCAATGCTGGGATTGCACCCCCTTCCCACCACAGGCAATCCTGTCCACTCTCAGTACAGTACCGATCCTTTGCATTTCTGAGTGCTTGATCTGCTGGCTACATGCAGGAAAGGGAGCTCCCCGAGGTGGGTAGGCTGTGCACAGGAGTCCGGGGATGTGTCCACCACGACAGAGGGGACCTTCCTTTGCTGGTTTGGCAGGATGGGCCTCAAACTGGCATCTGGCATTTCTACAGAGAGGAGAGAGGAAAGCATTAAACCAACCTGAATGCCCTCAGGACAGAGAAGAAGAGAGATCCATCCATGTAGGAGAGCTGGCCCTGTGTCTAATGTTACCACGCATACAGCAAAAACTATGTTCCACAGGTGTGAGCAGCAGGACAGTGCAGAGATGTATGGATTGAAAAGCAACTGGACACACAGCTCAAGGAAAGAGGTTTTGGAGCTGTTTTTCAAAGAGGCAGGGACATACGCCTCTGCATCCCAAAGCAGGGAGTCTATCAAAAGCCAAGAGGGAGCTGCAAGATATGTGGAGGGAGATGCCTCCACATTTTGCTCCTTACCTTTTGGAACTATGGACCCTCCTGCCTTCTCTTGGTCACCTTTTCCCATCTCTCCCCAGGTATCTTTCCACCATCCTGCCCTACCTTCCAGAAGAAAGCTGAACACGATATCTGCCTCATCCTCTCCTCTTGCAAAGCAAACCACTATAAACAGATCATACTCCCCAGGATGTTGAAGAGCCCCACCAACTTTCAGCCACCCCAAAAGACAACCCAGGACATTACCTGCAAGAGAAATCCTATCCGGGACGTGCATCCGAAAGGAAGGAGGGACATCCTCTGTCACTGGCTTCTCGTGCACAGGGCTGAAGCTATCTGCTACCTTCAGCCTGTTGGGAACCTGCATCCTTTGATTGATGGCTTCTGTGAAGAGCAGGTCACAGTGGACTTGGTCCATGTCCACTCCCCAAAACAGCCACAACTTTTTTTTATTTCCTCAGACTGCTTGAGCACCCTGGGGTTTCACACAGAGAAAAAGAAAGTGACAGAAGTCAGCTCTTCCAAACTGGCACCTGCACAAGGACAACACACATGCTGTAAGACAGCTGGAATATAGGCAGAAACAATGTAAAAGACAGACATTGTCCTAGAGAACAGGGTGTCCCACAGCGCCCAGCTGATGAGGGCAAGGGCGCAGGGCCGCTGCAGGTGGGAAGTCCCGCTCAGCAGGGTGAGGAAGGAGAAAACTCCTACATGTCCTGGGAGTAAAGCATAAGCTTAATACATATTGTCTCAATTGACAGCAAGGAAGGGGCAATAGATCAGCAGACCTGTGGGAGAAGAATATTCAGTATACTCTAAAAGGTAGTGACAAAAAATATATTTTCCATCCAGAAGTAAAGATTTTTGGAGGGCTGGGAGAACATTTTTGTGTTCGTACATCTTCAAGGAAAAATGAGGTTTTCTAAAAACGAAACATACATTTTGGTGATAAGATTCCAGGCTACCACAGGAAAAACGGAGCACTAACCTTTGTCTCCGCACAAACTTTCACTGCAGTATCTCCCAAGGCCACACCCCATTCCCCACCAGATTCAGCACCCATCTCCTCCAGTGACCCACAACAAGCTGAACAAGATGGACTTTCCCCAGAGCAGAGCTGCCAGATGCTGAACCATCCTTCCAGATGGGAAGCAAAAGCACAGGTCAGCTCCCCCAGGCCAGCGCCCGGCTCAGCTCTCTCCTAGGAGACCATATCTGAGGACTGAGAGTTCTCAGCTCTCACTGTTCCTGGGAGCAGTCGGCAGGAGGAGCAGGACATGGGACATGGACAGTATGTGGGGCTCTGCAGCTGCTCAGGAAGCACAACTGCCCCATGCCTCAGTTTTCCCCTTGCCAAGTCCCACGGCTCTGAGAAGTGCTCTGGGGCCATAATGTCCCAAAACATCTACTAAGAGATGCAAGCAGAAGGCAATCAATGTACAGTTCTGGGAGAGAAGCCCCCCAAACCATCTTCTTGCCTCCCAGCATGTACACTCTTTATTCTTTCTCAAAAAGCTGCAGCTGAAGAGAAAACTCTGCAAGCCAGAGCTGCCGAGGCTGGCAGACCCCAGCACTGCCCTGACATCTGAAGCGTGCCATATGTGTGCACAGCCCCCTGCACCCTCCTCGCTGCCACCCTTTCAGCTTACTCTGCCCAAAAAGGTCCCCTTTTGCTTCCAAGTCAAAATCTCCACTGTAAGAGGAGCTGCCTGCTGCAGTACAGCCCAAACAACCAGAGGAATAAGTTTTCCTCTTCAAAGCTCAAGGAATGGAATGGGAGAAGGCAAGCAAGCAGGAGTATGCAAAGGCCCTGCTTTCTTTGATCACATGGGGACTATATTTAGCAACCAGGTCCCTGATGCCACTTTTCCAGCCCATCAGGCTACTCCCAGCCAGCAGCAGACAAGGCTGTCCATCACTGCCCTCACTGATGCTTCCTGGGGCGCTTCAGACCCTCTCATTTGCCCCCTGCCCCCCTCTGGGTTATCATCCAGAGGAGAGGAGCAGGGGGAAATCCCTGAAGAGCAGCACCACCTCCTGAAACCCAAAGGACAGCAGGAGACCCAGCCCCCAAGCCAACAGTCTGGTCTCCTGTAGCAGCTGGGCCCTGTAACTCCAGGTACATGAAAGCCGCAGAACCAGCTCCATGTCTGCAATAACCAGCACTTCCAGTGATAACCCACTGCGCGCTGCTCTCTCCTCCTCTGTCATTAAAAACCTTTTAGTTAAATAGACAGTAATTTGTCCAGCATCAACTGCAGTGATTTCCCACTTTCAGCCATGCAGAGATGAGAGCTTCTCACAGCAACCCCCAGCTGCCCCACACCTTCTCCACAACCCTGCCCAGACCCACACTGGCACAGGTGACACAAATCCATGCTTGCCACAATACATACACAGCCTGCTTCTTTCCAAAACCTCAAAGAAAGTGGATTTTTTCAGGAACCCCCCCCACTCAAGAGCAGGACAATAACTCCCAGAACAGTCCCATAAGTCCTGGGATGGTCCCAAGGCGGTATCAGTCCCACAGGAGAAACCTGTGTCAGACACCCAGCCCCACAGTCCACAACCATGAAGACCACTGGGTTTCTCCTTCAAATTTTCAGTGCTTTAGAGAAGCAAACATCCTCTGTTGCTTTCTCAGCCTGCTCTCCAGGAAACCAGTGTATATTAATAACAATAAATCTGGAGAGGGCAGATCAGTTCATTTTCTAATCACCTATGAAACTGCTGCAGCTCCCGAAGAGCAGAGGGATGGGAGGGGAGTGAGAAGCAGGCTCAGAGAGACTAAGCGAAAAGAAAAGAAAAGAAAAGAAAAGAAAAGAAAAGAAAAGAAAAGAAAAGAAAAGAAAAGAAAAGAAAAGAAAAGAAAAGAAAAGAAAAGAAAAGAAAAGAAAAGAAAAGAAAAGAAAAGAAAAGAAAAGAAAAGAAGCTGTCAAAATCCATAAGAACAAAATGCTGAAATGGCTGGATTTCCTCCTCCAACTCTCTTTAGGGCTTTTTCTAGCTGTTGCCAAGGAACACCCCTCTTGCAGTCAGAAGAAGGCTGCTCCTCAGCCTCTCCTTTGGCACTTCTTGCATTTGCAGCGACAGAGAATTTCCGGCTCACTAAGCCTGTGAGTAGGTTTAAGTCCTGCAAGCTGGGAAAACCTGCCCTGGGGAGGGAAATCCCACATCTTCCTCTCCCTGTCCCTCCCCAGCCCAGGATGCTCCATACAAGGCAGGTGGGGATACCAGCCTGGTCCAGCACCCCCCTTTACCACTCAGGATGGAGTGCTGGGAGGAGCAGCCCTCTGCTAGAGGAATGGAATGGAATGGAATAGAATGGAATGGAATGGAATGGACCTTAAAGCCCATACAGTTCCACCCAGCCCAGGCTGCTCAAGGCCTCATTCAACCTGGCCTTGAACCCCTCCAGGAAGGGGCCACCCACAGCTTCCCTGGCAACCTGTGCCAGGGCCTCACCACCCTCATTGGGAAGAATTTCTTCCTAATGTCTAATCTAAATCTTCCCCCTTTCAATTTAAAGCTGTTCCCCCTCGTAAAAAGTCCCTCCTCAGCTTCCCTGTAGCCCCTTCAGGTACTGGAAGGCTGCTGTAAGGTCTCCCCGCAGTCTTCTCCTCTCCAGGCTGAACAACCCCAGGTCTCTCAGCCAGTGCTCATAGCAGAGAGGCTCCAGCCCTCAAATCATTTCCGTAGGCTCCTCTGGACCCATTCCAGCAGTTCCATACCCTTTTAATGTTGGGCATTCCAGAACTGGACACAGCACTCCAGGAGCTGACCTCGCTGACAGCTCTGTCCTTCAGCCGGGGGCTGCACCTTGTCACAGCAGAGAGGGGCTGACAGGGAGGGAAGGGAGGTTGTCACCCACCTCAGGTCCTGCCACCACCTGCCACGCAAAGTTGAGGTGACCCCTCTGCCCCCCACATCCCCGGGTCAGGGATGTGCTGATGAGCAAAGGGGTCTGGGGCCCCCAGATCCCACACCTGTGAGAGGAAGGGATGAGGATGGGAATGGGGCTGAGAGGGTGACCAGGTCATGGAGGGCTCCCACGACCCCCCAGGGAGGCAACTAGCCCCTCGCCTCACCTCCCAGCAGGCACCCAGCCCCTCGATGCCCACCCCAGCACACACTCCCTCAGGGAGGGCACCCAGTCCCTCCTAGCAGGCACACAGCCCCTCACCGCCCTAAGAGGGCACCTAGACTCCCCCGGCAGGCACCCAGCCCCTCACTCCCCTCAGGAGGGCACCCAGCCCCCCCCAGCAGGCACCCAGCCCCTCTCCCCGCCGGGGATGCCCGCAGAGCCCCGGCCGCTGCCCGCACAGGGCGGGGAGAGGGGCGGGGGGCACTTACTTTGTTTTCTTGAACCCAAAGCGAGTGCGGGCCCTGCCAACAGGCTCCCGGGCGCTCCCAGCCGGGGCGGTGTCGGTCGGGCACCCCGCCCCCTGCGCTTAAAGCCGCAGCCGTGGTGATGAGCGAGTCTTCGTTGCGAGGGCCAACGGCGACCCCGGGGAATAACGGGGCCCCGCGGACCCGCCCAGTCCTGGGGCAGCCCCCTCTGGCCCCATCGCGAAGGTGGGAAGGCTGCCGAGTAGAAAGGATTGCTCTTGCCGGGGGCAAAGCCGGGGGGCGAGGAGGTGGGCAGCGGGTCCCCCTGGTTCCCCCCCCCCCCCGTACCCTCAGCTCAGGGGTGTTTGCAGGCGAAGCAGCCACGCTTCAAGGTGAGCACTTAGCACATCTCCTTGGGACCCCAGAGCTGCTGTCCCAGCCACAGCATGTCCCCAGGCCTCACAGGACGGTGGGCATCCAAGTGCTGAGCTGTGCCAGAGCTCATCTTTCCTGCCTCTCAGTGGAGGCCACAGCGATAAAACCATCTGTTTGGGGCGAACGGCAGTTTTGAACACTTCTGAGTGGGGACAGAGTCCAAGACCTGACCATGAAATCTGGTTTTTGAAAGGGCTTAAAATAAATCCTGCGCTGGCCTAGTCGTGCTATTTAAAGGGGATTATCTAAGAGGTTTAGGAGCACATAGAGGAATAGCAAGACAACTTGTGCACCTAAATCCCCTCAAAGACCTTAGGAAATCCCTCCACACTTCACCTACCGGCTGGTCAGGGCTCACAGAACACACTCCAGCTCTCACCAAAAGCAGCACCAGATGCCCAGGGATGCGAAAGGCTCCTGTCTGACATGTGCGATGCGTTGCCAGCCCCACAAGCAGTACACACCTGGGCTCCAGAGATGGTCCCCTCCTCACTGGGGACTGTGCTGCAGGGGGTATTGGTTCCATCGCCCCATGGTCGCTTCCATCAACCCCACAGAGCGGAGCCCCAGGCACCCCCACAAGACAGAAATCCAGCTGCACCCAGGGAAGCAACTGTGGGAAAAAGCCACCCTGTGCCACTCAGACAGTGAGGGTTTTTTAATAAATACAGGTTTTTTGCACAGAAATATACCAAGTTTTACAGAATACAAACTGCAGGAATAATGACCGAGCATCAAAAACAGAGGATGCAGAGCCCCCATCTGTCTCCCTCCAGTCTTTTCCAGGCTCTGACCTCAAAACTCGCTGTCAGGTCTTCATATAATCCCAATTTGCTAAGGCCAAAAGGCAGAGTAAAGGCCTGGGAGGCGACAGACAAGGTACCAGCAGCTGCAAACCCCATGTGTCCTGTCCCAGGAATGGTCATGATTGACAAGGTTCAGCTCTGGGCTGAGGGCACTTGCTGTGAGAGCATCGCTGGGAGGGAGCACGGTGCAGGCAGCTGATGGATGTACAATAGCTGTTCGGTGCTGGTGGAAAGACTGGTGCTGGGGTGCACACTGAAGGGTGGCAGTGCTGGGAGTTTCTGGGCTACTCCTGGGGGGCTGGTGAGCACAACCTTCTTTTTAACCCATGAGACATGACTTGGAAAGGACAGCCCTCAACAAAAGCACCTGGCTCTGCCCTGCCACCACAACCACGTGGTGATCACATGCAACAGGGTTTGACCCTACTCTGAACCACCGGCATCTCTGGGTCATGGCACGATCAGTCAGCTCTCATCTCAGCAGCTGCCTCTGTCAGCAGACCCTCCATGGCCATGGCCATGGCCACCAAACACTCTGCCCACCAGCAGGGGCTGGAGGAGAGTGGAGACTTGCACTCCCCTTTGCCTTCTCCGGAGGACAGAGTCACAAAGAGAGGGGCCTGCTGCTCCAAAGTCACTTACCTCCTGCACAAGACCACCATAAGCCTTTCACCCTTCCCAAAGAGATCGAGGAGATCAGAGAGCACCTCCCTGACTGCTCCTCCCCGATCTCGGGACAGTGACTATTGCTCCAGGCACTGCAGGATAGACTGGGCTCCCCACTTCCACACAAGGGAAGCAGTTTCTCCCCAAACACAGAGTGTGAACACCAGCTGTGGGGATGGACAGAAATTTGCCGCTCCCCTCCTGCATCTCAACTCCTAATCAGAGCCCCACGCAGCAAAATAGGGGCTGATAAGGACATGGGGTAAGGCTGAGCAGCACCCCAGGGAGGCAGTGAGGCCATTTTAATAATAGGAAATGTTATGTCTGTTTGAGGGAGAAGTGAGGAAATCAAATGCACCATGGGGAGACCCCCGCGTTTAGCCAGGAACAAGCTGTTGCTCTGCTCTGGCTGCTACAGCACTTACGTGTGCAGAGAGTGAGGGACAGGAGATGGCTGGCGGGCTCCAGAGCCATCCCCACAGCCCAGCCTCTCCCCACTTGGGGACAGCTGGTTTTGGTTAGGAGGGTAAGGCTATTGTGTGATGGCACCAGCTTGTACAGGTGAGATGGGGTGACGATCAGCACCCAAAGGGGGTCCCGGGAACGGCGAAGGGTGGGTGGGTGAGCATGAGTGTATGACGAGACAGGAGGGAGGCAGACCCGCTATTTGCCCACAACAGGTGCAGTGGCCACGATCTCTTCATACTTGGGTGGTGGGTCATTGTAGGAGACACTGGTTTCTTCACCACTGCTGCTCTCTGGGTGGCCCGTCACCTCCTCATAGGAAGGTGGAGGGGTGGCACTGGACAGTCTGGAAAGGACGGACACCGAATGCTCTGGTGGGTAGAGGGTGCCATCTTGCTGAGGGGTGCCCCCAGCTCTGCTATCTCCAGCCCCCCGGCTGCTCGCTTCTCGCTGGTACTGAGTTTCCCCTTGGCTTTGCGAACGTTCCCGGTACACCATGACCCTGGGGAGGCTGCATCCCGCTCGGCTGGCCAGGTAACGGTTCTGGGCATAGGAAGGGCGGTGGCGGGTGGCCTTTTGAAGCTGGCACCTCCAGATGATGAAGAGGGCAATGACTATCAGAAGAGCCACTCCCAAGAGGGGCACCACCACGTACATTGCATCTGAGTGCTCTGTGCTGTGCCCAGGGTCCTTGACCGAGTAGACAGAGTTGGTGTAGCCCTTCCAAAACTCCATCTGCAGCAGGAACAGACAAACAACCATCATGTGCTGAAGGTGGGGCCAGCACCCCCCAACGAGCACCAGCAACAATCACTGCCCTACCTAGACCCACAAAAGGGGGCAGGTTGTCCTTGCAATGGCAAGGTGAGGGCATTGCCTGGGACGGGGAAAGCAATGCTGGAAAGCGAGGCCACAGCACACTGCCTGCAGACAGAAAAGGACAAAGAGAACAGGAGAGGCTGTTCCCCTTGTACTTCATTCTCTGCCCCCAGCTTGCTAAGGTGCAAGTCCTCACACATCCCCTGGGGAGCAGGGCATGACAAACCTACCGTCTTCTCCTTGTTCTCGAACACTTCTTTGACTTCCTCATAGCTGCAGACCTCCTCAATGCACTCCCGCTCAATGGTCCCCTGCCGGATCTCCTCCAGGAAGCCGTTGGCTCGGGGAAAGCGCTTCAGGATCGAGTGGGCATTCCTGGCCCCCAAGAACACTGTAACACACAAGACAGAGACATGCTTGAGCAGAGACAACCCCGTACTTGGCCTCTGTCCAGTCAGGCTTTCCCACCTGGGAAGAAGAGACAAAAGGCTCCAAAAGGACTTATTTTCTACCTCCTGCCCTTGAAGGGATTTCACCTTGCTGCTCCTTTGTGCAGGGCAAGGGAGATCCCACCAGGTGAGCAAGACCCTGCTGGGCTGGAGAGCAGAGCCAGGCTTCTCTGCCCAGAAACAGAGCCAGCACCGAGATGGATTCACAACACACAGCATTGCACATCATTCTACAGCCCCCCTGTGCACCACTATGCATCACACTCTCTTGCTTCGCACCTCCACAGCCCCCCAGGAGGAAGGCAGACAGCCTGCTCGAAGCTGGTGTCCCTGCTGCCAGCTGCTGTAAGGTCATGCAAGCTCAGGTGGCTTCAGGGACTCTGTTCAGGTTCCAGGGAAACCACTGTGTCTTCTCCCAGGCCCAACAAGGACCTACATCCCCAACATACGGTTACAGTACAGGAGATCATAAGTCAGATAGAGAAAGGGGCCTGAACAACCTCTCTTCACATGGCACCACTTTCTCATTCCTACTGAGTTTTGGTGCAGAGGGCTCACAAACCTTCCTCTGCTCCCAGAAAAGCCTGGGAGACCCTATGTTGCGCACATCAGATCTCCCACAGAGCATGCAATCAGGAAGCCAGGCTGAGCAGGAACAGCACCTTCTTGCCTGCAAGAAACATAGCCCTCTCTAAACTTCTCTCCCCCCACCTCATAGCCTGCAGGAGGGAGATCTCCATATGGTGCAGGGAGCAAGCACCTACCAGGACCTGCAGCAGCACAGGAGAGGAAAACTAGTTGTTGCCCGTTGTGCAGAAACTCCACACAAACCATGAGCCTCCCAGGATTCAATCATCCCATGCACACATTTCATAAGAAAGTATTTCTGTAACGCAGGTCAACACACACAGAGCTGTAAGCTGCTATCATTTCCTCCCACCAAGCCACATAATTGTGCTGCTTCCATTGAAAAAGATGAATCAGTTCAGCTGGCTGATCCACAGAAACCTATTTACATCCTTCACCCTCAGGCTCAGACTTCAATTGGATCAACCAGATGAACCAAATCACACTGCAACATCAACAGATGCAGGACAAGGAAGCAAATGGACAGCTGGAGTCTCCCATTAGACCAGCTTGGCTGTACACAGAGATATTGTTTCAATAAGGAGTTTGGTGAAGATCAAATATAACAGTTAGTGAAAAGCTACCAACATTTTTCATTAGGAGTCTTTTACCAGCAAGACCAGCAGGTTTCCTTCTGCTTTACCTTCCATGTATCTTGCTCCTAAAACAATACAGCAAGGTACTTGTGAGAGAATTTGTCTATGTCAAGGTAGGGACAAGACCATGGTGTAAGCAACTACTACTGTGCTACACCAACCCATGCTTGGAGGCACTGTGCTTTTTGTGCTGCGTAGATGCATTTTCTCCAGTGATTTATTAATGGCTTGCTTCAGTGAGAGAGTTTGCAGAGGGCTGAACCACTGAGGTGTGAATGAAGAACAGCGTGAATGATGTGAGTCAGAGACTTCCTCTCAGAACAGACTTTATTATGCAAACCTTTTTTTTCTTTTTTTTTTTTTTTTTTTTTTACAAGGAAGAAGCATTTTCATGAGGCACAGAGGCACAGAAGGCATCTCGCAGGCGCGCAGGGATCAGCTTGGCTTGGCTTTCACAGTTGAGGAGGGCTATCCTGACTGGAGAGGAAGCAGGCTGGCAGGCCAACCTTCTCTTGAGCCTTTCCAGAAAGAGATGAGATTTTACAAAGGTACCATCCATTCCACAAGTGTCCCATCCTTTGCTGGAGAAGTTTGGCCTCAACTCCTTTGTCTCCCACTTTGATAAGGCTGCCGTATCAACTCTGCCCTCCTCAGCACTTGAGTCTGAGCATCTTTCTAGCTTCTTTGGTACACCTTGGAACCACAAGCTTGGCTGCAGATCTCACTGTCTTGGTCTTCCATCCCTGCAGATACCAGTCACTCGACCCCTTCCCTGCTTTGCTGTGCTGAACCAGCCGCTATGGTGGGAAATAAAAACAGACACACAGGCAGGCAGGTATCATAAGCAATGTCCCAACTGAAAGCATGCTGCAATGGAGGCGTGCGCCTCTCCCCACATCCAGTTTCCCTCAGGAATGCAGAAATGGCAGAAGAGAAGAAACTGAGACACTGCACCCTCCTCCTTTTACACAGAAAGTGCAAAGAGCTCCCACATCCCTGGGGAACAGAGCTGGAAAGTCAATGGCCTTCAGGAAACAACAGCCTTGTCAACTCTCACCTCCAGCTTGGATCCCCAACTAACACAATGAGCAGTCAGTTGAGCAGGTACTGTCCCCAAACCACAGGGCGGAGGGGACATCCCAAGGTCCAGCTGCCTCAGTACTAACCCCTTGTCACTCTCCAAGTCTCCCCACACCAGCTGGAGAACTAGTGCTAAGGAGATTAGAGCTTTAGGCAGGGAGAGCAGAAGTGAGAGCTGGGTTCACTGCATCCCTGCTGGGTTTCCTAAGGTGCTGCTGATCCCTGTGGCTGGCAGGCTTGGCCACACCGCTACCCCACAGCTCTGCTGCCCGGCTTATGGGGACACCCTGAGGGCTGCTTCTCTGTAGAATGACATGCGGCTATGTCCCTAGAGGGACAGCAGGAATGCATGCTGCTGGAGAGCACATGATGGTGAGCATGCTGACCACCACATCCCCCTCCTGCATACCAGGGTCACCACAAGGGGGACTGTTCAGTGGGGGGCACTGGCATCACAGGAGACATCTCCCACAACCAGTAAGTGCTGGTGAGCCAGCAACTGAGCTCTGGTAGGATGAAAAGGCGGCAGTGGAGGAAGGCAGGGACCCAGCTGGGTACCCTCCTCATTAACAGAAGAGTAAAACAGCCTTTTAAAAGCACTGCCCGAAGACCTCTGCTCCCTCCCCCTGCAAGCACAGCACAGATAGCAAAAGAAGGCATACCTGTCATCCCTGGGGTTCTCCTCCTGCCCAGCGTGGCTACTGCCTCCAACTTCATAGCTGCCTCCAGCAACACCCCAAGCAAATCCTGAGGTCCCAGCCAGATCGCTACATCTCCCAGTTCAGAACCGCCGTGCTCCTCAAGCTCCCATCACATCGCTGCATGCAGCCCCCGCACAGGCTGCCCAGAAGAGCGAGGAGGGAGGGTTGAGTCCCGCTCTACAGATCACACACCATCCTCCACCCTGCACCCTCATCAGTCTCAGCCCAGCTTTAGCCACTGGCCTCAAGCAGCCCCATCTGCCAGGCACTCCTTCAGTTGCCAAAAAGCAGCAAGCTCCCAGCAGGGCCCAGTTAGGCAGCTCCCATCCACTGGGAACACGGAGCCCCAGTGCCACCAGCCACACAGGCTACAAGGCAGCATGGCCCCCACAACAGGCAGCTTGTGGGATGAGAGTCATGGGCCATGAGGAGCACTGCTGTTAGGAGATGTCAGCACAGACCAGCAAACCCTGCAGAGGGGCCAGTCGGTCCAAAGAGCCTCAGAGGGACCTGCCTTGAACATCAATCATCACGCAAATAAAAGAAATGCTGCAGCATATAGGAGTTCCAGAGAGTTCAGCCCTTCAGCACCTCCTCTTGACTCCCACCTGCCACAGGGCAGAGAGAAGTGTAAGTCAGGCCGGACCTCCAACCTCATCCAGGGATAACAGCCAATTGCTTCTGCTCCCCACAGAGAATAACACTCCCTAAAAAGCACCCACACCCCTTCTTTGAGAGGTGGCTGCCAAACATCCTCCTCCAGCACCACCGCCACCTCTCCATCTTGATGAGGGAACACTTACTTGCCATGCTGCCTCATTCAGCTGTGGGGAGCTCCTGCCTACCTGCAGGGAAGAAAACAAGAGAGTCACTGACAGCTTAAATTTCACCCCCTGAAGCCAAGCCCTTCATCACCCAGGGTCACATTAACACAGAAAGCAGCTGTCCACTTCAGACAGCCAAGGATTCACCCTGCACATGGCTCAAGGGACCAGAGGGGCTCAGGGCAGCCTCAGCTCTCTGAGAGCCTTGGGCAAGTCTCTACCGTACTTGTGCTTCACCAGCCCAGGGAAAGCCAGGGCTCTGCCCCACAAGTCCAGAGGCCTGCAGAGAAGTTAAGTAGGAAGGGAAGACCTGGATGAGGCGTCCCCATATCTCATCAGTAGACAAGATGACCCATGTGTCAGAAGCTGCTGGGAGCAGCCTGGTGCCCCTTTCTTCCAGAATAGATTGATGGGATACTGGTAAAATAGTCATCCTGCTTTAAATCAACTTCACAGCCATGCCAGTTCTCACTTCTGCAACTCCTACCCACAATGTGCAATAACCAGGGTCATATTGTTTACTCCACTGCTGACTACACAGCAGGAAAAAAAAGAATATGTATCTCCTAATGTTTTTTGGGCATAGCTAAGGGGATGAGCAAGGACAGAGCTCCCTGAACACCCAGGATAACTGTTCTGCTGCTTGAAAAGCATCTTTTGTGCTTCAAAAGCAAAACTAAACTAAATGAAACCCCACAAGAGTGAAACAAAGTACTGTGAAAGTAGAATACATCCCTCTCTACTCGCAGGAGTTTCATTCACTTGTTTTTCAAACTTTGTCTTCTCCCTGTTCCTGATGCCCCACTGATTAGACTATACTGGGCAAATTCATCTCCTCTCGCCTTGTGCGACACTTTGGTGTGGCAAAGCCACAACTCTGTCAGGAGACAGAGGGGACAGGACTAACAAGCTCCTACAGGGAATTATTGAAGATGAAGAAGCTAACACAGCCAGAAACAGCAGGAACTAAACCACATGCTGATCCTAGTTCCAGGACTTCGGGTATTCAGAGTTATCCCAAAATCACTTGAATCTGGAGTAAGGTCAGGGACAGCAAAGGGCTGTTCACATGGTTGATGGGGCTAGAAATGCATCTCTCATTTCATGTACAAGGCAGGCACCAGACGCACAGAAGGGATGAGGCCCATCACCACAGTGGGGCATCACCACTAACAGCCGCCGTCTCTGTAAATCCAGCACCCCTCCCTGGCAACTTCAGGCTTCCTGTGGGGTTTGAGGTTCCTGCACCAGAAGTGGCAAAAGGCCAAGCAAGCCTGGAGTTGTAGTAGTTTCTGTACAACATTTTGTAAAACTCATTGTAAACTCCAGTCTGGAGTTTAAGGAGGAGCGAGGGAAAGCAGGAGAGCACAAGAATTACACAGGTCTGCCACCTCTTGCCCCCCACAGCCCACATCATGAGGCCTTTTCTTGACAAACTGCACTCAATCCTAGTTCTCTGAGTCATTCTGGAGCACCTAAGAGCAGCTGTGAAGCCTCTGGATCTTTGCATTCCTCTACAAGCTGTATCAGCTCTGAGCAGGGGCTACCTGACCTGCTTTTGTTCTCATCAGGTTTTATGAAGAGATCCAAACCCACAGGCGAAATGAACGTACAGCATGGAAAACTTGCTACAGTTACTAAAAAAACCTCTGTATGTCTCATTGTTATGAGTGTTCTCCCTCTTTGTCAAACAGAACCAAGACACAGAAATAAGGATATTCACAACCAGATTTGTCAGGACTCACATGTTGCATCAGGTAACACATTTAATGCATCAGGAAGATTTTATCTTTAACTTTTTTCCAAGTATCTGTGCCAATGCACTCCATGTCAGAGCTCAGAGATGGTTTATTCCAGTGCACTAATAAGCCAGGTCTTCACAAGCCTACAAGCACAAGAGATGCCAGCAAGAAGGGCAGACATCCCAGACGCTTATTTTTATTTCCATGTGCAAATTCCCAACCACCTCCCACGGCTCCGATGAGCAGGAAAAGCTGAACCACCACATGCGCTGACGCCAAAGAAAGCAGCATCACTCCTTCCTCCACACAGCCACGCAAGCCGAGAGGAACCTGAAGCTGGAGGCTGACCTAGCAGACGCCCACCCAGTCCCGGTCCCCTCCTCTGGCTTCCCAACACGCATTCGCCTTCTCTATAAATACCCCATCGATAGGAGGTTGCTAAGGCAACCATGAGGAGGCGCGAGGGATGCAGCAAGGAGAATGAGGATGCTGCAGTCGCGCATTTCTGTCTCCCTCGGGCTCCCTCCATCTCCACCCCCACTCCCCCCACCAATGCCAAAGGAAGAAATCGTGCTGGTAAAACACAGTGCTCGCACGGTGCCAGTTCCCCGCAGACCTCGGATGAGCATACGGGGCACACTGGGAGGGGGCACCTCCTCGCCAGGCTGGGGCCCACAAGTACGGGTTGGGGGGATCCACAAACACCAGTGACGTGTCACAACACGCAGGGAGGCTGTTGGCTCTCCTGGCATCACGTAGCTGCAACTGCCAGCCACTCCACAGGATCCTAGCAATATTTGGGGTGTTCCATGCCAAGATGCACAGCAAGAAGAGGCTGCACCAGCTTTGCTTGCCAGGGACAATGGGGTCCCTGCAGGCTGCCAGAAACCCTCTCTCTCCCAAAACAGCCTTCACATTCCATCCTGCTCCATGTGGCCAGCCTCCACCCTGGCCCCTCCATCCCAGCACTGGTCCTGCCTTGCCCAAACCCAGCTCCAAATTATTTCCATAATACAACAAGAATTCCTGTCCTTAGCTTGAAGTGTCATCCCACAGCAGGGACCCACTCCTTGTGTCATCTCACAGTACGGTGTCCCCGCTTTGTGTCATCCCATAGCAGAGATTCACTCCTTCTGTCACCCCACAGTATGGTCCCCTGCCTTGAGCCACTCCGCTGCAGGGTCCCCCCCTTGTGCCACCCTGCAGCAGAGGTCTCTCCCTCTCAGTGTCACCCCGCAACTGGGGTCCCTTTCTTGTGTCATCTCCCAGCAGGGACCCTCCCCTCACCAGTGTCACCTCGCAGCAGGGGTCCCCCCCTTGCGTCACCCCCCAGAAGGATCCTGTGTACCCGTCGTGTCACCCCGTGACAGGGTGTGTCCCCCCCCAGTGTCACCCCGTGGCGCGGCGGGGGCGTGTCCCCCAGTGTCACCCCGCGGCAGAAAGGGGGCTGTCCCTCAGAGTACCCCCACATCAGGATCCCCCCTAACTCTCCTGCCCCACCAGCCCAAATGTGAGCTCACCCACCTGAGCGGGGCTTCCCAGTCCCAGACGAACCCCACCACCCCACCCCTTGCCCCACCTCACCCCCGCCCCACTGCCCTCCCCACCTCGGCACCCCTTCTCTTCCCCAAACGCCCAACGCCCCCCGCCAGCTGCACGACCCCTGCCGCCTACCCCTCACACCCAGCACCGCATAACCGGCCCGCCCGTACCTCATGGCGACCCCGCGCCTCGCGCCCCGCTGCAGCCGCTCCCTCCCGCCGCCAGGCAGGGGAGGCCCCAACCCCGACCCGCCTCCTCCCGCCCTTCAGCCAATCGTGCACCTCGCAGCCCGTGGGCACCACCTCCCTGGTTCTGCGACTCCAATAGAAGCGCGCAGCGGGAGAGTGGGCGGGGCCATGCGCTCCTCCCCCAACGCGGGGGAGGACGGTAGCCAATGAGAGAGGGCGGCGGCCGCCGGGAGGCGCCGCGGTGGTTGTTGGGAGTTGTAGTCCCGCGCCCTCGCCAGCAGCACCGCGCCCTCACAGGGGCTGTGCAGGGCTGCGTGGTGGCGTCAGGGCACCGTCCCCTGCCTCCTCTGCGTCTTCTTCATCCTCTTCTTCCTCTTCCTCATCTTCCGAGTACTCACTGCCCGAGTCCTCGTAGAGGCAGAGGGTGGCTTGCACGGGGAAGTTCTCCAGCAGCTTCTCCCCCACACTGTACAGATAGTCGAAACACTTGGACCTTGGCCAGAGGAGCCTGTGTGGGGAGACATGGCTTAACCCACCTGCCCGCCCGCTGCCCTCGGTCCAGGGTGCCGGTGGCTTGGGACATACCTGACCGGGTGGTGGAAAAATGCCAGCGTTTTGTCGTGGCCGCCGTCCCCCACCGCCTGCATGGTCCAAGCCTGAGGAGACACAGCCGGGATGGCACCCACCCTGGGGCTCCCGCTGCTCCCCCCTCACAGCAGGGCACAGGATCCCAGTGGGCAGCGTGGGCAGGGACCTTTCCCTCTGTCAGAAGGGATGATGCCCCACAGACCCAGCAAAGCCTGCCGTGAAGCCAGCACTCCCCTTTCCCCCCTGGATTTAGGTGCTTATTCCTCCGCAAAGGAAGCTGGCATCACCCCCCCACCCCGTCAGGCATTTTGCCAGTGTAATCTCCCTCCCGTGCTTAAAAGCTCATGCCCAGCATGCCGCTAACCCGCTGAGGAATGCCCACCAGGCCTGGGAACAGGCAGCCCTTTCAGGGCCCCGCAATGCGGCTGTCGGGGCGGGCGGGGTGGTAAGCGGCCATGCCTCCGCAAGTCTGCATGGCTCAGGGGCAGATGGAAAATGCGCCAGGGAGGTGGGCACGGCCGTGCAACAGTGCCAGGGTGAAGGAATCTGGGATGAGAGGCTGGTTTTCTTCCAAACAGGGACCCCGACCCTGCCAGTGGGAAACGGGACACACGCAGCAGGGAATGTAAAACTCACAGTGTCCGTCTGCTCCCTCAGCCGCTCAGTTCCTTCCTCTATTTGGGGCAGCCAAGGTCTCCAGAAAGGCAGGGATCTAGGTGAGGAGAGCTGGTTCACACCCGCCCACCCTGCCCGCTCCCTCCTTGCCTTGCTCACTCCTACTGCAGCCACGCACCCCCAGCCCCAGTCTCACCCACTCGGCTGTGTGGCTGGGGTTCTGGGCACACGTGGGTGCATTCATACCACCTTGGCCTCAGTGCTCCTCACCCCGTTCCAACACCCCCAGCACCTCTGGGAGCCCTCACATTGCTCCCCAGACCCTGCATCCTCTCCTACCCAGGGCTGCCAGGAACAGAGGGGCCCCCATTACAACAGGGACCCACACAGCCTTCACCCAAACCCAACTGGACCCTTCTTCATCCCACTTCCCACGCAGTCCCTGCCTTCCCCATCCTCCCCAGTTCCCCCAGGCTGTACAGCACCCAGGTACCTTCCCCCTTGCTGCAGGCCTGGGGCTGGGCAAGCGCTGGCCATGGGCATCTGGAGTCCACGGGGCGGAAGGCAACAGGCAGCAGCTTCCATAGTGGCAGGCAACAGTGTCCCTTCTGATGCTGCAGACCCTCGGTGAGGACACCTTTATAGCCCTGCCCTGCCCCAACCAGTGACTCACAAATTCTTTGGAGCAGGGGCAAGGGCAGGGGAGTGAGGGGCTGGAGTGCAGGGACAGTGGTCCCCAGCGTGTGAAATTTGTCCCAGTTGTGTAAACAGAGGGTCAAGGGAGGCTGGGGGCAGAGAGGCTTCGATCCCTGGTGGAAAAACAAAACACAGAAGGGAAAAGTTAGACACTATTTGTGAGAAAATCCCCAGGAGGGAGGAGGGGAGGGCAGAGACAATTAACAAGGATGATTAAGTGCTCTTGGTAGCCATTTGCATAAGGGAGGAGAGACTTGGGAAGGGATGAGGAGTGCTGGGGCAGTAAGATAGGCATTGGATGGGGACTGTGCAGTGGCCATGTGGTGGCTGGGGACAGTGTGGTGAGCTTGTGATGCATACAGTGCAATGGGCTTGATAAGGACCGTGTGACAGGCATGATGAGGACAGCAATGTGCCTGTGACAGGGACAGAGTGATGGGCTGTGGCAGTGGCAAGCACAGAGCAACCAGGAGGCAGGTGATGGGGTGGTCAAGAGAGGGAGGGAGGAAAGATGGAAGGCAGGTGTGTACTCCAGGTGCAGTCAGGGCAATGGTTCTTCTCAGGCACCAGTGGCCTCTGGCTCAGATTGTCCTGGTGAGCTGCCAGACCCCATTCTCACACTGCCAGTGCAGTGGGGAAAGCACGCACTTACCCATGCTCCCTGCCCTCTCCTTTGGCTGTCTGAGACGTGGACCATACCAGGAGGTACACAAAAGCTGTGTGAAGGGGTCACCACCACCACCCCCTCCACAAATACAATCACACATCCCATCCCTGCCCACTGCTCCTATCCGAGTGCTTAAAGCGAGGTGCAGCTGGCACACAGGTCACCTCCCATCCCCAGGAGAGTTTCAATTTGGGACAAGGAGAGAAAATAGCAAATGGTCCCTGCTGTAGCTCTGCTGTCAGCATCCAAACATCCCTGTCCAAACGCTGACCGGACCCTGCTCAGCTCTGAGTACAATTTGTCACCAGGGGCCCTCCCTGTCCCTATCCAGCTGCGGCAGCCGGCAAGCAGGAGGGGGCACGGGGCCAGTGCAGCACTCATTACTGTCTCCATTTGCTCCTCATTTGGGCCAGGAGCCTTACAACAACAAACCCCGCAGAGGACAAGCAGGGGCAGGAGGAGCGAATGGAAAGCCAGAGCTCACCCTGTGGGCACAAGGATTTCAACCTGAGAGCATTTCACTGTCCCTCCGACCCCTGCACAGACAAGGGAGCCCAAAGCAGACACAAGGACGGTAGCATGCAGTCACTTGGTGGCCACTAACACTGGCCAGAAGGGTGACAGCAAGCCACAGACTTGAGCCACCCAGGCAAATCTACCCTGATAATAGACACCAGGCAAAACAAGGCACCCCAGCTCCCCAACCCTTCCCAACACTGAAAGGGTTTAATTCTGATCTGCAATAAGCCTCTGATCCAGGCTGAGATTTGCAGGTGGATTTGCAAAGCCATAGCTGAACAACTCACAGCTCCTGATCACTCAGGCCAGGGCCCCAGCTGCTCGCCCTGCCCCGACCAGCCATCTCTGGTCCTGGGTGTCCCCCAGCCACAGCCACCTCCGGTCCTGTGCTGCGTGTCCAGCCACATCCGTAAGTACTGCAGAGCTCCAACATGATCCCTCTATGCCTTTTTGCTAGCACTCCGGGCACCCCAGGTGTTTCTTTTGCACCAGCACTCCTGAGATAGAGCAGGAGGTCATGGCTAGTGCACAGGAGAGGAGATAGAAAGTTGGGAAACTTTGGTACCAAGCATTTGAAGTGCTGGCAGGGGCCAGGGAGAGGAGGAGGCATAGGACAGTGGCGGCATTCTCAGTCAGGAGTGTCCCCAGGGCAAGAGGCTGCTGGCCACGGTGTCAGTGAGGTTTGGTGTGGGCTTAGTCCGGTTTCGCAAGACACCATGGGAGGGGGACTTTTGAAACAAGGCAGAGAGAAAACAAACCACCCCACTCTACTGCCTCTGCCAACACCACCCCCCACACACAGCCCGTGCCCAGGGCTGCGGGCAGGATACGGCACTGGCAGAACCACTCCCTGCCAGCAGCAGCAAGTATGATCTGCACCCCAGTGTGCTCACCCCACTGAGGGATGGGTCACCCCGCTTGGCTGAGTCGTCTCTGGGAAGCTTCTCTGAGATGCTGCCAGCATGCTGTGCTCTGATGGAATTCTGCCCTTCATGGACCTCCAGGTTGTCTTGGGGATGCAGGTATCACTGTTGCGTGCATCCCTCTCTATCATTGTCCCCAGTGGAATGGAAAGGCCAATAGCCATGGTTCAGCCCTCAGGTGGGCACATCCCATTGTCCCATTGGCACCTCAGCAGCTCAAGGTGGGTGCCTGGAATTGCCTTAAATGAGCCCCGAGTAGGTGGGAAGCTTCAGGACCACCACCTGAAATTGCCTCTAGCAGGTCCTAAATAACATGGCACAGCTGTAGCTTTTTGGCTTCCTTGGCTTGGGACATTACAGAAGACAAGGGACCCTCAGGAAGGCAAGTGGGCACTTTCCCCCTTCCAGCGCCTGGCTGTCCATCCCTGCCTGTGGCCGCGGCACAAGGGAGGGCTTTGGCATCCTTCCCGGGCAGCACTGCTCTGCCTCTGAAATCTGGCTGTGGAGATAGTGGAGGTGAAAGGGCGCTTGGCGCTCATCCGCAGGCTTGGGTCAATCGTTAATCAGGGAGGAATTGCTTTCCACTCTTGCAGGTAGCCTCTCCTCCTTCTGGCTCCCACCCACACGCCGGTGCCCATGCAAAACCAGCGCCTCCGGGAGTGGGGTGGAGCTGCAGCACGGCAAGCGGAGTCTCCAGCAGGGCCATGGGAAGGTAAGTGCATGTGAGCCATATGCCAGTGAGCTGAGTGAGAAGCTGCAAGCTCCGAGGAGGTGACAGCCAACTCCCACCATGGTCTCCATGGGGCTCCAGCTGCTGGGCTATACCCTGGCCTTCCTGGGCTGTATCGGCACACTGACCACCACACTGCTGCCCAGCTGGAAGATCAGCTCCTACATCGGCTCCAGCATCGTGACAGCCGTGAGCTTCACCAAGGGGCTGTGGATGGAGTGTGCCACATACAGCACGGGCATCACCCAGTGCGACATCTACAGCTCCATGCTTAACTTGCCTGCTGATATCCAGGCAGCCCAAGCCCTGATGGTGAGCTCCTGCGCCGTGTCCTCCCTCGCCTGCCTCATCACCATCATGGGCATGAGGTGCACCGTCTTCAGCCAGGGTTCCCCGGGAAAGGACCGGGTGGCAGTGGGAGGCGGCGTAGTCTTCATCCTTGGGGGGCTGCTCTGCTTCATCCCGCTGGTGTGGAACATCCATGTGGTGCTGCGGGATTTCCACAACCCCGTCATCCCTGACAGCATGAAGTTCGAGCTTGGGGAGGCACTTTACCTGGGCATCATCTCCTCCCTCTTGTCCTTCATCGGTGGCATCATCCTCTGCACCTCTTGCCCTGCCCAGGACACAACGACCACCTATGGAAGCACCTACCAGCCCCGACTGCTGGCAGGCAAGAGCCCCCATCCCTCAGTCAGCCAAGTGCAGAAGACCAAGAGCGAGCAGAACTCCTACAACCTGACAGGATACGTGTAATGTCTCTGGTTAGGAACTGGGCAGGCACCTCTCCCAGCTCCCCAGAGCATCCATGCTGGCACTGAGGGAGTGTGGTAAGAGGAGAGGACACAGCAGCATCTCCCGTCATCAATCCTCTTGCTCACATGCTTGGGGGGATTGACCCCACTGTCTTCCCTGGGGATCCTGAGAGCCTTGTGACTGCTTGGACATGCCAGGTGCTGGCTTATATCAGTGAAGGACCCCAAATCTGGCTTCTGTTCCCTCTTTCATGCTGCTAGCCTGTAGGCAGCTCCTGGTACAGTGGGACCCCAGCCCACAACCCCAGTGAGCCTGCCTGGATGGGGATGGTGGGCTTGTGCCCCCAGAGATGGGCCCGCTGGCCATGGAGGCATCACAGCAGGGTCAGGGTGTTTGCTTGGGTCCGGAGCCGCTTCTGGGGGGAGTTGAGTGCTGGTTGCAAACTGATGTTGCAATAAATCTGTGTTTCTATCCAGGCTGTGGCTGAGCTTTCCTTCAACACTGAGAAACCCTGGCAGCTCCCTTGGCAGGGTAGGTTGTGGTGGGAGCTGTGCTTGCCTGTATGGCAAGTCTGTCGTGCAAGTCCGAGGGTCTCCCCCACAGTGTGGCTCTGCCAGCCAGGAGCCCAAGCTGGTGGGAGTGCTGCTGTCACTCCTCTGCACTGTTTGTTCCTGGATACCACACTGAGAGGGTGCCATGTGCCAGCACTGCGAGGGTGACAGCGGAGACAAGTGCAGCTCCCAGAGGGCTTAAAGGCAGGCAACGTCACGCCCAGCCGTGGTCACTTCTAGAGGTGCAGGTATCACTGGAACTGGGGTGCCCACAGGAGGATTTGCTGCCCCCAGGGGCATATGGCACATCGAGGTCTCAAGGCAGTGGGCACAGCTCTAGGATCACCTCATCTTCATCGCAGGATGCTGTGAGCACCAGCACCCAGGAGGCATTGTGGTCCCAAGGCATCTGAGGTAACTGCTGGCTGCAGCAAGGGCTAAGTACCCCAACTCAGATGCACAGGGATTTTGCAGGCAAATCCTGAGCTTGGCAGTCCTAGCAGAGGCTGTTTTGGAAGGAAAACCACCACCACCAAGATATTGATAAGCTGCAAGGGATGGCAGGCAGGGGCCAACACTTTTCCACACGACCCATTAGCAGCAGGGGAACATGCTGTGTGACTGCAGCCCTGCACAGCAGCAGCAGCAGCATGAGAGCTCACACAGGCTGCTGGTGGCACTGGAGATGCTGTGTGCATGCCAGGGCATAACAGGAAGATAGAAGGCACATGCAAGCCCCAGCCTCACTGCCCACAAAGGAGCAGGTATATTTTAGTAACCATACCCCCTCTGATGTCTCACTGCCAGAGGCAAGATAATCCCTGTGCCACTGTGCCACAACACAGGGCTGCCTAGGGACCCTCTTGACCTGCCTCCCTGTCCCTCAGGGAGCAGGAAGTTTTGGTCTACCTGCTGGCCCCTCATAAAGCAATTTAGATTATGTCCCAGAGAGAGGGGCCATGTTCCCCATCAGACGTCACCACTGTTACCCTTGCACCAGTGAAGTCATGTTTGCTGTGGGGTTAACACACTCCTGATAACAGTGAGTCATGCTTTCTCCCCTCCTCAGTGAGCAAGCGGTCACCCAGGGACCCGTTGCCAGGGTGATGCTTGCTAGAGGGGTCCAAGGTGGATTTCAAGGCAAAGGCTGGTTCACCCCCTTTCCGTGGCCAATGGATAAATAGCCACCTCAGCCGAAGGCTGGCTGAGTTGATTATCTCTGTCCTGGGGAAAGAGAGCCCTGGGGCCAGAGGATGGAAAGCATGGAAGGGCTTAGCCTGCCAGCTGCAGCCTCCCAGGAGCTGCTGCAAGTTCACTTAAGTCCATCAGCTGTAAATGTTTTGTTCCTGGACAGCTGACACAGAAGGGGGCGAGAAAATAGTTGGTATGAGAAATCGTGCCTCCGAAGAGGAGGAATTCCTGGGCACCACCACACCCTCGCCTCCCACCCCAGGCTGCGGGGCCGGACAGCGCTGCCTGTGTCTGCAGGCAGGGGCTGCACTAATTAAACAAAGGGGCATTTGAAACGCTCAGATCAGACTTGCATTGTTGCTGGGTTTATTAGCACTTTAATTCAAGCAGTGAAAGGGAAGATTTCTGGGTTTAGAAGAGTAAATTTTTGCATGGCTCCCCACTGAAGGAGAGAGGCAGCCAGGCGAGGGCAGGCAGAATGAGGAGTTCAAGTAGAGACACACCCACGGTTCGGAGAGACGAGCACAGGGCAGAGGCACTGCAAGGAGCCCAAACGTCCCCAACAGCCCCTTGGGTTCCTTTCTCACCTGTGCAATGCCAGACCCCCATTCCATGGGGGCAGCACACCGACTTCAGCTGTTGCACAGCTGGAGAAGAGCTGGCAAGCATCACACTGAAAAGGGAGAGAGCTTTTGGCCCTGCCAAGGGGGAGCTCCTGCCTTAAGCATGGGTGGGCTCAGGGTGGGGAAGGTTTTTCCCCTCTAGCTTTCCTGACCTTTAACTTGAACTCACCCAAATATGTGAAACTTGGCTAACAGGGCAAGGCAAGTTGAAAAGGATTTTCCACTTCCTCACCAGCAGGAGCAGAGGACAGGGAACGGAAGGACACTGAGTGCACAATGCGGTGGCAGTGGTTATCTCTGCCTCACGCAATAGCCACGTTCCCCGTTATCAATAAGCTGGGTCCTAGAGGACAGGCTGGATGCGGACCAGCCCAGGGCCAGAGAGGACAGGAGCCCGGGTTGCCTCAGGAACCAGCTCCAGCAGTGGTGAGCATGAGCAGAGTGACAGAGCCAGCCCCTCAGTCACCTCTTCCCCTTCACTAGCTCAGCAGGAAAAGCTGAGAGTGCTCCAGGTTTTCCCACAGGAAATCCACAGAGGAGCATGGCCCCAGCTTGGGACAGGAGCAGGAAGGATGGGCAGCCAGGGGTAAAGAAGAGGAGGGGTGGGAAGAGGGCTGGATGGGGAATGGCTCCCTCTTCCAAGAACCCCATCTGGTGCCCTTCCCTTGCAGGATGGCATGGTGGAACAGGGAGCCTTGCAGCTCCACGCTGGAGGGCCAGGCTGCAGTGACTAATTCCCCATCATAAGGAAATGAGTTCTTCTCCTCTCTTCATCTTGTTCTGCATGGTGCCTCAGAGGAAAAAAGGAGGCAATAAAATACTAACATGTCTATATCTTCAAAAGCAGTAGAGGCACTACAAACACCCAGCACACTCAAACCTGGTCCAGGGGCTGCAACCCCATCTGATGGTTGTGAGAAACACAAGAAAAGTTCCAACTTCTTCTAAAGAGGAAATAACACATGTGTCATCAAGGCCTTTCCAGCCAGCCCTTGTCCATGGGGCACCACCACTCACCACCCACAGCACCCCTGGCAATGCCCTGGCCAAAGCACTCTTCTGCTTTCCTGGCCCAGCAGCCCAGGTCACTGCTCTGTGCAAGCGAAGCCTCTTCTCATGCAGAGCACTGGGTAGGGATGCCCAGGGGGTGAAAGGGCACAGGTTTGTCCCAGACCTGTTCAGATCCCACACCTCCTGCTTCCCTGGAGCCCTCTAAGCAAGCAGAGCTTAGCTCCCTCTGACATCCCCACCCTGCCTCTCATTCCTGCCTAGCACAGCTGATCTGAAGCAGCAACAAATAATCCACACAAGCTCTCCGAGAAGTACCAGGCCAGGTGCTGGGAGAGTCCATCGCTGCCCGCAGCCCCTGGGAGGTGCTCAGATAGGAGAGGTAGGAGGGGGAAGAAAATTAAGGCCAAGTTCCTGATGGGCTAAGGCACTTGGAAAGGGCCCCCACATTCCTCCACCCTCATCCCAGCCACAGCACACTCCCAGCTGCCTCCCATGCTGTGCCAGAGCTTCGCAGAACCTTGGCAAGCCAGGGCCAGTGTGGAAGAGAACAAACTGTTCCTACCCATGGCATTACAGCAACTTTTGCAGGAGCAGCAGAGGGTGCACTATGGAGAGCAGCTGCTCTCAGGCACTTCAAATCCTGACTCCAAGTCATGGACTGTGCTGGTGGGAATGGGAAATGCACTTCCCACCCCAACCATTCCCCAGGCTCGACCTGATGTAGGTGGAGACATTCTAGCCCAGGGAACAGCCTTACGGTTTTGCCTCAGAACATCTATAATACTCACACTTCACCTCCAAAGACTTCTCGCCCTCCTGAAGCCTTGGGGAGTCACATCTGCAGTCACACAGCCAGGACACTGCCATGAGATGATTGGTGCCTGGCTCTTCTCATTTTAGTGGGAGACGTTGCAGTGGAGGTGAGAGGTAGTGATAAACTTGCTCCTCTTTGGAAAACAACTTCCAGAAAACACTCCTGGCTTTCCGTAGCCTCCTGGAAGGGACCTGTTTAAAGGTGTTTTAAAGGATCTTTTAATCTTTAATAAAAGAAATGAGGGAAACAGGGCAGAATGAACTTCATGGCACTGCATGGGACAGAGGCCTTTGGGTGCACCAGAAGAGATAGCTAGAAAACACCTTCCGGGCTGGGTTCAGCTTGGAAATCTATCAGAAGAGTAATAAAAAGTGTTTATCTCTGAAAACCATGATACTTGTGAAGAGGACATGGAGCTTTGATCTTACAGGCACTACATTAACATCATAATCAGAATTTTCCATAATTGGAGTCTAATCTATGCCAGAGTAGCTTCAGGTTAGCGATCTCAGCAAACCTAGCTTACATGCAATCTGTAACAGCGAGAGCAGGCTTTATCAGTAAAACTTAGATCAATTCAGTGAGCAAAATAAGCTTTATCAGCATGACACACTTTTATAGTGTGTAAACATAAGCTTTTTCAGTGATTTTACAGAAATATCAGTGAAAAAAGACTCCATCTCTAGTCAAAATCTGCCCTGGAGAACTGGCCTAGAGAACTGAAGAGAAATTGTCCTGCACTTCTAACAGCTCTGCTGCCGATTGACTGTTAAACCGCACTGCGCTGCACAGAGAGGTGAAGACCAAAGGATCCCAAACACCTTTACATGGACAAACTGAGCTGCAACCACATTAGCCAGTCCACAGAGTGATCCCAAGCAATCCAGCCTACCAGCCTGTCATCTCCATGCTCGGGGTACACTGGAGGGCACCAAAATTTCAGTAGCTGCTGACCAAGGTTCATACTAACAAGATGCTCAGACCTCAGACCCAGCCCAGCCCCTCTGCTGCATGTGGGAGTATAGAAGAAAGAATGAGTCACACAGTAAGCAGAGAAACCAGGGAGGCTTCACCAGCTCTGCAGTTGCCTCTAATCTCCACTCAGTATTTCAGAGGAAAAGGTTTGATGAAGCTTTTCCCACACCCAAGAACTAATCTCTTCTCAAAGCAGGTGTGTTTTTTCACATCTATTTCTGGGATGTCCAGTCTGCTAAAAAAGGCTAAAAGAAGGACAAGACTCACGTCACAAACAGCGTGACTACCTGGAACTCGCTTTCCTAGAAAAGCTGTATCTCTAGGTTTCTCAGGTCACTGAAGCAAAGTCCCAGACCCCCAGCTATACATGGCAGGTTCTCCCAAGATTGCTCTGACAGATGTATTTTCATTACCTGAATTTTTAGCCCTTTCCTTTTCCAGTGATGGAAGCAATTCCAGCTTTCAGCATTTTCCAAGGCATAAAGAAGCGCAGGGAATCTGCAGGCATTACAGACTGCAGTTATCACTGGCTCCATGACCAAGATGCTCCCATGCCCTTTGAGCTGTCCCAGTACACTCCTACAGAAATGAGGGCACTGCCTTTGGATTTTCCCCTGGTTGCAGCAGAAGCCAGGCACCGCATCTCGTGGAGTGCTGGTAGCAAGGGGGCAATTAACTTCTGATCTCCCCCACGACTGAATGCTTCCTCATTGGCCTTCTGCTCTTTCCAGCCTCCCTTTATTTTAATGGTTTTTCGAGATGGCAAACAGGCAGATGACTTCACCTCAGTCCAGCAAGGCTGCTCTCTCTGTCTCTGTGCACGCAGAGGAGGCACATGCAGCCAGCACATGGGGGAGGCTGGCAGGTAAGAGACAGCAGATGGAAAAAACTATTAGCTCCTTGTTTTCAAGGCAAGGAGAGCAGGCACTTTGGTGCTGGGGGTGTTCCTCAGCAAGGTGAAGGACCTCTCTGCTCAAAACAAAGCCCCTGAAAGGGGACAGCTGCTCCCAGCACAAACCCCTGTATCTCTGCCACTGGGAGCAAGACATGAAGAACTGTGGCTGCCAGGAGCCTGATAACAGACATTAAATTTCCACCTCCCCGGGCAGAGCTGGCTACAGGAGACCTATCCTTGTAGCAAACATCCCAGGGCCTGCTCACGAACAAGGGTCTTGCTGTAAGTTACAGACTCCTTCCCAAAACTGAAACATCCCCTCTCCCAGGGGTGATAAGGAGAGTAGAATCCCAACATGAACCCGACAGGCTGTTTCTGTTGTAAGCCTGCAGATGAAATTAGCTAAGTTTTACCACAAGGGTCACAGGCAGATGCAGCTAATCCACCCAACCTCAGTACTTCTGGCTGAGTAAAAGTCCCGGGGAAAAAGAAGGAATAACCAGAGGAAAACATGCTGTAAAGGCAGCCCAGTCTTATACAAAGAGATGAGTTTATCCCCAGCTGTCCCCGAGCACAGCTAGGCTTTCCCATGGGAGATCTTTGCAAAGCAGAGGGAGGCTGCTCACAACTTACAGCACTAAAGCTCCCAGCTCACTGGTGGGATGGAGAGAGCTGCTCTGCCCACAGCAGCATTTACAGAGGGGAAACACAGCATTGTTCTTCCCTGGCTCCTCAGCCTGCTCCTGCACACCTCTCACGCAGTGCTGGGAAGCAAGGACAGGACAGGCTGGGTTTCCCCCCTCAAGCCCTGCCAGGGCTGCTGGCTACAGTCCCAGGACTTCATGGGGCACGGCATGGTACTGACAGGGATGCAGAGAGCTCTGGGAGGAGAAAGCTTTGCCAAGCAGCCTTATTTTTGAGATGCTTTTCTGACCTCCTCACCTGCAATAAATATTTTTCTTCACTATACAACTTAATCTCCCCAAACTACTATGGCATCAGCCTTCTGGCATGGGAACTGTTGAGTGAGCTTTGAAAGATGCAGGAGACAAGTATTAAGTTTAAAAATCAGGTACGTCAATATCAGCTTATCTTTGGAAAATTAATAGCTGCACTGTTTGCCAGCTTACATCCATTTAGGAAATGTTCCATCACAGAACCACTTTGTGTGTTGTTTCTTTACACTAAGGAAAACAAATCATCTCAAAAAATGTCAAAAACCCATGTGCTGCTGTAAAGAGCATACATTTTGCCTTGCTGGTAAAGCAGAGAAGTGAGAGTATGAAGCCTGCTAACTGTTCACAAGTTGTTAGATGCTTTCATAGGCTCACGAATCTCTGCCAATTGATGCTTGCATCAAAGCTGCCCTTTGCTCACCACCTCCTCATTCAGCAAAGCCCATTCCTATCACTAATGCCTGAGCGTCTGCTTTCTGTACGTCACACACACATTCTCCTTTCCCTGGGTAGCAGGAACTATCCAGGAGGAGCTCTGAGTTATGCAGGCTGTGCCACAGCTCCCTCCTAGAGATGGGGTCTGGCCCTGCGGCTCTGCACATGACATGACAAACATTGGGGAGGTCTGTGAATAATCTATAAAAATAAGGTCAAGCAGTATTAGGGATAAAGTTCAGATCCTGGAGCTAGTTATAGTGGATGGAATAAAGATGCAAAGGGAGCAGCAGGAGCTGCTAAGATAACAGATCTTAGCAGCTAAGATAACTAGCTCAACACATACGCACTGTGAAGAGCAGGAAGATCAAGCCTGAAGGATATGTAGGCATTTCCTTCTTTAGAAGTAGCTTTGGAGAAGAAAATAAAGGTTTGTCTCTTCTCTTGTCCAGGGCAGATGCTCCAAAGGGTGACTGGCTTTTGGGATAAAACTTCCTAGCACGATCACAGTATCACAGTATCATAAGGTTGGAAAAGACCTTTGAGATCATCGAGTCCAACCTAATCAGAAGCCCGACAGCTCCCAGGGATCACAAGCTATTTTGCAACTCAGAAATCGTATCTCATGCAACCATGAAAACTAATGCAAGTGACCCAAACATTGAGAAAGGAAACTTCGACTCATTGGGATTTCCTGGTGCAGATTAAATATCCTCAACAGTTCTATTGAAAATTGAATGTGATGGGGGTGTAGTCCTGTGGTTTGAATGGAGATAAGAAATGCTACCTTCAGACCACAGAGGGACATGATGAAGCTACCTTCAAGCTCCAGTGTCACGTCCTGCAGTACCCACCTGGAAACACAAGTAAACAGCACAATCTGAAAACGTCAAGAGAGGTCACAGAAACAGCTCTGAGATCTAGAAACACAAGCTGAAAACAAAGCAGGATTCCACCAGACAGGAAATCAGAAAGAATAGACACAGAGACAGCACCTACAGACTGCAGATAAAACACAGTTGTTCAGACACATCCTTTCTGTCTCTGCTAGCAAAAGTAACTTACACAGTAATGTGTGTAAGTACAGCCACTGGGGAAAGGACGTGGCAAAATTCTTACCACACACTCTATCCACATAGCTATGTTGCTCAACTCTTGACTTCCAGACAATGCATACTACACACGCTTGGTGATACCACCTTAGCCACTGGTTTCTATCACATGGTCTCATGCCTTTCCAGGAAAATGGAGCATTTGAGTCAAAGAAGCAATGCTGTGCTGGCCACCCACGCACCCTCTCCTCCATACGTGCCATGTGGGCAACAGAATACGCTTCAGGAAGGACAGTGAATGAATGACTGTAAGGGGGCATTTCTCCTCAGCTCCTTTAAGCCAGTAATTTTATACTTGTAGGAAACCATATTTGATTCAGGAAGTTTCTGAACTGGAAGTAAGTACAGGCTTGAACAATACTGAACAATAAACATTCACCCTTAGTTTCTTGCCATGAACCATGTCAGAGGCAGGACAGGGAGCTGCAGCATCTTTTAGTCTGCATGTAGTCCTTCCCCTGTGTCATGTCTGGCTGCTCCCAAACCCCACGTCTTACTCCAAACACCCCATCGTCCTCAACATTTTGCAAGTTAAAAAGATCGACATGCTGCTGGCTAAAGAAGAGTCTAAAAAAATAAGCCTAAATAGAAAGTTTAAAGGCAAACCTCCTACACAGAACAGCATCTGTTGAAAAGAAGGTGGGCTCAGCCACGCTAGCCCAGAGCCTTGCAGATCTGACTGCAAGCCTCAGCATCACTGTAGGACCGACTGTTCCCATAGCTACATGCGAAGATAAATTTAGTTCAAGGAACCTTGTGTTGCTACATTATTTAACAAACAAACAGATGCATTCAAGTGGAAAACACAGGCAGGGACCCAGTTTAGCTGCTGCGTGGGCTGATCAGACCCAAGGACTCGAGACTGCATCCCAGGCTCAAATCCTGAACCTCAGCACCATGCTGAGCTGTGTTGGTCACAACACAACTCCATCATGGCCACAGATGAGTGCCCGGGCTGCACTCTCCTGGGATACCTGTTGCACCAGGAGCTAGACAGCCACAGCCAGTGTATCCCTGCCTCCCTGCTACTCAACCCAGATTGCTAAGGAGCACAGCAATGAGGTCGTTGGGGTGTCCACTGGCCAGACATGACTGAGCTTGGCTGTGCTCAGAGCCCTGCCAGTGCTGCAGTCCCCTCTGCTTGCACTACTTCTGGGTTTCCACCACCTGGGGAACCCTAGCCCCTGCAATGGGGAGCAGAAGAGCTATGCAAGTCCTGCAAGACCAGAAGAGGGTGAGGAGAATGCCCTGCCCCACTAGAATAATGGTTTAGAGCACAAATGAAGAACACAGGGTTTTATAAATAATCACATGCAAAAGCCACAGTGGCAGGAGAGAAGGGACTACTCCAACAGGAGGTTTGTCTCCTCCAGTATGGTCTGCAAGATCTCATCCACCTGATCTGACTCAAAGTTAATATCCTGGAGCTCCAAATGAGGGAGGGAGGATTAAAAAGTGAAGCCAGCTCACACTGATATGGAGGTTCTTAAGTTTCTCCTTAACACTGTGGGCAAGAGGGCAAATGCGAAGAAGAGATTCATTGGCAAGAACCTGGATTTGATATCTCCCATTACACACATAGCTGCTATCCCCTTTCCTACCAGGAGTACCAAGTGCAGTGGGGTTCCTTGCTTCATCCTATTCTTATCTCCTTACAGACCCAGCTCTGTGCAAGGAATCTAGCAACAAGGTGCTGCAGTATAGGACAGACACAGGATGGACAAATACTTTTCTGTAGGGCATGTTGGAAGCTAGATCAATTATTTGGATTCTTCTGGTGATTCCACCTCCTCACAGCGGCAGGGTCCTCACTTGTAACCCAGTTACATCGGGGTGATGGGTACCAGGGAAGCAGTGTCCTATGGAAATAGCAGCCTATGATGACTTTTGCACTCTCCCCACACCTTAGCAATGACAGGGACTGCCAACCAGCCAACCCACAGCTCTGACCTCTTCATGTCTTCTTTCTCTGGACCCCTACAGGAAACCTGTGCCTCCTGTGCCTCCCCCAACACTCCTAAGAGCATCTCTGTACTCTCAAATGTCTCCATTTGTTTAGCCTTCTCCTCTGTGGACCTCTGCTTTCTGCTTCTGCCACAAAGCTTGGCAGTAATGTGTATTTCTTGCTGCAGGACAAGCTTTCCTTCTGAGCTCTGAGCAGTGTTGGTTCCTGTTGGCATTTCAAGAACTCTGTTTTCAGGCAACACTTCTCATGCTCCTTTTTCTCCACCTGAAATGGGAGGAGAGTGCATGTGCAGGAATTATAATGATTGGCATAAAGATTTAACCTCGGCCAGCAACTAAGCCCCACACAGCTGCTCACCCACCTCAGCAAGAGCTAAAATCCAGGTGTGTTATCAAGACTGTTTCAGTCACAATACTAAAACACTGTGCCATACAAGCTACTCTGAGGAAAATTAACTCCATGCAGCACAACCAGCAAGATAAAAAGACCTCTGCCAGGCTTGAAGAAGTTTAGAGTCATCAGATCAACAAAGAAGCCCACTAGGTTCTATATGGAGAAGTCACTCCTCCTCAACCTACTTTGACCCACTTCCTCCAGAATCCTCCAAACCAGCAGCGATGCACAGCCACAAATTCATTACCTTGCACTAGGGCACATCCCGCTCTGCTGAAATAGCCTTCAGTTTCACAAAAATATTCTCCACTGGCCTTCTCACATTCTCCCACTCCCTTACATCCTCCTGTTCCTGTGTGTTAAGGACTTAAAATTCTTTTCCTACTGTCTCCATGCTGAGGCATGGGGTTTTCTCTACCTTTCATCTACTAAGTCTTGCTTTCCATGCAAAAGGGAAAAGCCAAATGGGAGTTTCACCACTTGCAGCAGTCTTTAAAACACCAACTGCCTCAAAGAATACCTTATCTAATTTTTTTTATGCTCCTGTATGGAATTACATACACACTCAAGTCTGTAGCCTGTCTTTCTGCTATTAATTTTGGCATTTGCTTTTCCAGGTTCTCCTGGACCACACCAGTCTCGTTCTGATCTCCTGCTGAGCTCCTGAGCAACGCTGGAGCAGTGTGATACACTGTTAGCAGGGCTGGTGCTGCTCAGAATGTGCAGCCACTCTTTGAGCAGGTAGGTGTACAAGCTGCCACCAACACTCATATCCTCCTGGTTTGTGTGCAGAAGTTCTCCCCTTTCTTGATAAAGTGCTGCAACAGACTGTGACATGTCAGGTCTAGGGGTTAAGCTTCCGCTAGGTCCCCATGCTTTTCCAGTATTTCTCCTGGGCTTGCTGGGGGGAAAAGGAAAAAGAAAAAAAGAATAAAAGAGGGTGAGCAGGCTGGAGTGCCCCCAGTTTGCAGCACAGCTGACCTCAGACCTCAATACCTGCTGCAGCTGTAGCAAACCCCAAATCCCTGGACTGTGGGAATCAATAATCCTGGCCAGGCATTTGCTGTCCCAGTCCAGAGAATGCTGCCGAGGGAAACTCATGGCATCAGCCTCTCTCTATAGCATAATGCTCCCGATGCTTGCTCTCATCTTAGGACAAGCAGCTATTATGCCCATTTAATGCAGGGGACATGTCAGTAGCAGAGCTACAAAGCCCAAGGACCCTGTCTCCCATGTGAGGCAGCAGCAGGGTTGAACTGCAGTGTCTGAAGAAGAGAAGAACACAGGAATTTGCTAAATACTTCTGCCTGATGGAGTTCACTAAACATGGTAGGCAGGTATGCTTCCAACGGGCTGTCATTCCAAGCTTCTTCAGCTAGAAAATCATTTGGAGTGTGTTTGTCCACAAACAAATAGATCTTGTGTCTGTCAGAGCCCTGGATACCTGACCCATTTGTAATGCAAATCAAAAGCTTGACTTCAGGAAGGGAAAGACCAGTCCATCTGCAAGTCTGTGTTATGGCCCCGGCCCTCGGATAAATTCCCAACAGCCCTGGGCAAACAGGACAAGGAACATGGACACAAGGAGGAGCATAGGAAAAAGCAGAATGTGCAGTAGTTTAAGGGATGTTCAGAGACACGAATGGGGTTGGAGGGCAAAGATGTTGGTGGAGCTTGTTGGAGGTGCTGCAGAGAGCTCATATTTGGGAAAAGTAGTTCAGCATGGCAGCAGCGAAAAGAAACAAGAGGGGCCTTGGGAAGAGCTGAAGCAGGGAAAACAGGAGCAACAAGGGGTGTTTGGCCCCGCTATCACTAACAGAGAAGCAGCTTTGAGAATTACTGCTCTAAGCCAGCTAAGGATGAGCAGGACTGTTCTTATTACACCATGTTTTCAAAGCTGGCATAACCTAGTGGCCTTCTTCCTCCCCAAGATCCTGCAACGAGGAGCAGAAGATCAACCAGATAGATCTGTTATCCACCAACAGCTGCATCGTGCAGAGGGGCCACAGAGACAGAGATGCCAATGTCCATTCGACTGCTCTCATGGCAATCCAGCAGCCCCATTGCAGGCTTCTTCCTGGGCAACCGGTGACCAGGTTCAGTGGCCAGGCAGAAGGGACATAACCTGGCAGCCCCTCAGCCAGGCAAGTAGTGCCACCGTGTGGGAGCGGCCCACATCGCTGTTTAAAAAAACGTGAGACTTTGTCTACAGAGACACAATCTCATCCAGAAACTTGCTTCCTTGCTGGAAGTCAAAAGGTATCTGGCTTCTCTTGGTAAAGATGTCCTCTGTACAGATCAATTCATAGACAGAGTGCGCTGAGTGCCCCAGCAGCGGAGAGGCAGCCCCGTCAGCTGCCATCCAGGCTGATCACGGGGCTGAAGAACTGTACACACGGAGATTAATTTAGTTTACAGGGATGTGAAGGTGTTAACACAGGTACACAGAAACCAGAAGGATTGCAAAACACCAACATGGCAAGGATTTCTGTTCTTGCCTCTTTTCCACCCTGCTCCCCTTCTCTGTCTGGACACAGGAAGATTAAGGAGTATTTGAGTCCTGCAGACTCCTCTCTCAAAAAGGGAGAGAAGAGAAGTCCACCCAGGACAGACCCACTGGCTGTGGTCAGAGCTCCTTTCAGCAAACTGCACCTCATCAAGACCTTCCACATAGCTTTGATACAAACCCCAGACAAGCGACAGAAGACAGAACATGCTGTGGGGCTGTAGCCTGCAACCTATCACTTCCCTTGCTGTTATGGGTCTGGTTTTCTTCTGAGGTCCCTCTCCTCTCTGGACTGCAATCATCTTTTTGAGAAAAGAAGGAAAGGCAGCAGAATCATAAGCACCTTTTTCTTCAGATTCCAACTTCACAGTGCAGATGAAACTTCTGGTCTGAGCAGGTCAGGGCATCGATGCAGGGGGTGACATGTAGGGAAGAAGTGAGCTTTAAAAACTGGGAATGTCAACTCTCAATATGACAGCTGCAGCACAGGAAACCAAGCCTTAGCCAAGAGGAAAGAGGCACAGCAAGAAAATCAAGCTTCTGTGGATGTTTCAGCAGCCAGGTATTAAATCAAGATCCCCCAGCAATGATGTTTCTTGGGACTCAACCAGCAGAGATCAGCTCGCAGTCCCTCTAACAGCCATTTAGCTACCAGGGACATTGTCACAGACCCAACACTGTGCAAAGCATCCAGCAACAAGGTGCCACAGTATAGCACCTTGTGTTCCTGCTCCTCAGGTGCCAAACAGCTTCTGCAACAAGAGTGGTCAATCACACCTGAGTGCGTGACAGAACAGTTTGACTCCTGTCTCCCACAAAAAATCTCCATGGTTTGGCCATCTATGCAATGTCTCTACTCCTTTAGGATTTCAGATAAAAGATCTAGAAAACAGCTGAAGGATTGAGCACTGTGCTTAAGGGCTACAGGGAAAAAGATCTATTTGAATCCCAAAATAATACAGATTAAACAAAGTATGGACTATGAGACAGAGTTCAGCACAGCACACCATGGAATGACAGTCATTTCTGCTTCAGTTTTGAGCTGACAGAGAAATACATCATAACGCATGTGGGCAGCACAGACCACTCATATCAGCTGCTGAAAGGAACTGTCACAGTCATGAGTTTCATGGAAACAGTCCATAGGACAGTCTTTGCACTACATGTGCAGTAATGTCATGAAACATAAGATAAAATTCCTGCATATACAGGTTTAAAATAGAAATGTAACTATTACTTTTCTGGCTGCACAGGTGGTTTCACTGTACTGTCCAACACATTCTTAGGTCGCCCTTCTCAGATGATATTGCTAACTTTAGAAATTATCTGTGCACCTAGGCAATCCTAATTATTCCTACAGTACCTTGCTTGCTTGCTCTGGTCTGCCACCACCATGCAGTTAAACCAGGTCAGTCTGAAGGTACTCACGAATCCCACAGTTTGTTTGTCTGACTTGACAAAGAACTGTCTCCCATCTGTCATTTGTGCTGCTCCTTCTTCCAGATCACTGACTATTAATGTATCAAAGAGCTTTAAATAGAGGTAGTATTAGCTTCATCCTCTGCTGAAAAGCAGTTTTATTATCTAGTTTCTAGGCTATAAAAACTTAGTCCTCAGCCTCCACGGCAACTGATTTTTGTGTTTATCACAAAGGCTATCTTATCTATCTTTGTGGAATGCTGAACTTCAACAGATAATGGCAATTCAGCCATATAACCTGGTTGCATCCTTGAATTTGTTAATCAGAGAAAAGGATTTTCCTTCAGTAACATCCAGATGGCTAATCTCAGACCCAGCTCTACCAGTTCTTTCTGCTTAGCATTTGAACTGATATTCTCGGTAAGGAAGTAAAGCTTTTTTATTCTCCGACAGGTCAGATCTGAACAAGACACTATTTTGTTATTAGCAGTTTTACCATTTGGCTGTAATTTAATCAGCACATTTAAGTAAAATCCATCCAATCCTTCAGAAGCACTTTAATTTAAATTGCCAGGTTCCTCTAGATCAAAGGCTGTTATTTTAAAGACATCAGGAAAAAAAAAGGTCAGGCACTGACCAAATCAAGCTTGTACTGAAACATGTTCCTATTTTAACGTTGCCTATTTTAATGAAGATCTGTGTTCACAGGTATGTGGAAGGAAAGCAGGAACTCAAGCATTTGACAGAAACCATTTGTATTTCAAGGATGTGAGATGGCATGGAAAAAAAGTCATCCAGGACTCAATTCACAAGTCTTCTATCTGTACTTGGGGAGGAGATGGAGACAACAAAACCAGCTTTCTGGTAACAATGTAGGGCCAATCTGGTGAGGGAGCTTCCTCCACTTCGGACACTCTTCACATTGTACCCATGTCTCGTCTAGCCTCTCTCTCTGCAAAAAACAATGCTTAGTCTGAGTATTTCAAGTGTGGAGTAAACTCCAGGAAAGGCTGTTCAGAACAAGTGCTGCCCCCTGAACCCAAAGCAATCCCAGCCCATTTAGCACAGGATATGGAATGGTCCACGTCAGCCAACACGTCTCTGCTCTCCTAGGGACACCCTGCCCATGGTGTAGCATCCCTCCCAGTAACAACTGGGCCAAACTCCTCAGGTTCAAATCTCATTTCCTATGGGAACAAGTTCAGTCACCCCTTAGCAGCCTCTGCTCCTCCTGGTAGCACATTCCCACGCCACCTTGGCCAAAAGGAGACCTCCAGACTTAACAGTGGCAAAGATCAGAGCAGTGGCAATCTGGTCCTTATGCTATCATGCAAGCCGCATCCATGTTTCCCAAGTTCATCTGTGCCATCTTCACCTTCCAATAGCAGTTAGGTTTCTGTTCCAGCACAGCGATCACTCATCTGGAAGGAAGAACTCCATAAGAAGCAAGGCAACTCCCACTGGTACAACAGGCAGCACAGAGAACAACCAGGGCAAACACAAACTCCTCCCCTGGGCATTTGACTTAGACTTGTGATTGCAGGCTTTAGGTTGGCACCTTAGCACCCACCCGACAGCTGCAAAAAATGGGCCAATATGATCATAAAAGAACTCACGCTATGGGCCACTCTCCCCAAGTGCAGCCTTTCCAAAAGTGTGGAATGCTGCACTGCCAGGAGAACGGGGGCTATTGACTGGAGAGAGGATGCGTCGTGCTTCTGCTGCATCCCTCAACTGGAGGCTTCATGTGAGCATCCAACATTTTCTTTTGACTTTATAGGCATGTTCCCAGGTTGGTGGCTCCACTTGGTTTGGAGGAGTCTCCACGGGGCTGTAGTCTTGTGAGGGAGTGAGCTGGAGAAACACAGAACCTGTGTCCTTTCCTCAGCCTGAGGCTACATGTTTGGACCGGACTTTCAGGATAAAATTCTCCATGCTCTGTAGGGGCACGAGGGAAGGAAATCATGGGCCAGTCTGAGCCTTCTTTACAATAAACAGACCTAAGAAAGTGTGCAGTGCTCACAACAAAGGCTGTATCACAGCCAAACCCTCTCCAAGCAGCAGCCTTGGGCACAAGTCTCTCTTACCTGTACTCTTTGCCTTCTTCAAAGTCCTCTCTGTTGTGAGCTCAGTTCAGAAAGTTGCACTCAATTACACCAATCACACCTACACCTTCTCCCAGCACCAGGGGCCAGAAACAAAAGGAAAGACCTGCTTTAGCCAGTTCTGCTCAGAAAAAAAAGTAGTCCTTCAGGGAGCACTGACACCCCAAACTCTTGTGATACAATGGCTAATGGCAACACCATGGCCTGTGCATTGCATGGCAACAGCACATATGAGGTACGAACACCTGGCAAATTCCCCTGCAAAGGTATTTGCAGCATATACTACTGAAGCTTTTTCTTTCAGAAAGCAGAGCACAGGCTGGCTTAACTAACAGACCAGAATTATCTGTGGCAAAGGCCGTCGACTCCACAGCTCTGAGATACTGCTGCAGCATAACACCTAGAAGCAAAGGCGTCAGCGATCAGTTCCTAGCAGAGTCCAGGCTATCCTGCCAGAGCAGGTCCTCTTCTGGAAATCACTCTGGAGGAGAGGCAGACTACCCATCCTCTGGTAGCACCTTCAGCTACAGCAGTATTAAACAGTAGCTGGACATCCCTAGTTACCTAAAACCTGGACAGGCACCCATAGTGCAGATGCACACACTAATGTGATCCTAGAGACACATCAGGTCTCTTGTTCAACTCTGGTCAACATGCAATGTAGAAGCAAGGACTTAAGACAAGGTTGCTTTCTGCAGAGCCCCATTCTCCACTCTCCCAGACAAAAACGGGTAAAAGATGAGTTCAACTACTCAGTTTCTCATAGGATCTGATGAGCTGGTTGTTGTGGTACATCATGATCCCATAGTGGCTTTTGTTCTCGCAAGTCAATCCAAAAGTGCTCTTCACCCTTTTCCTCTGCGGAACAACGGGTCAAGGAAGAAATAAACAACAAGCTCCAGAGGAGGAGCAGGGAAGACGTTCAAGTCCATAGGAAGGAATAAAACACTCCAGATAGTCCACGGTATGAAGGATCCCACCCACGCTGTGTTCCTCAGCACAACACTTCTCTTTTCAGCAAGGTAAAAGTGCTCAGCCTTGGCCTGCTAACAACGTCGTGCGTGTAGCTGACAATCACAGATAAGAACACACATAACTGACTGGGGAGGAGTTGGATATAGCTGTACTGAGCAGAGTCAGTCTGTCATTGCCAAGCCAGAATATGCCTTGGTTACATTATAGTTTTAATAAAAACTCTGATATGCATTTATACTGCCCTGATGGTCGAACAAGCAAGAAACCTCCCTTATAGTATATCTCAAACGAGATAACTAATAACTAATAATTTTACTTGTGATTAAAAGATAAATGACCAATGTTTACAAAATCAAATCAAGCATATCCAGTCAGAGCTGAAGAAACTTCAGTTCAGTAGGGCTTGCTTGTCTTTTCATTACATAACCAACTGCAATGAAAATAGGTTTTCTGCTTTTACTTGAACAATCAGTGATGCAAGCCTTACAGAGAAAGGTGTAACTTTACCAGGGCATTTTGAGACCAAACACAGAAAGGCCTTTGCCAGGATGAGGTTCCTTTGCCAAAGTGGCTCTGCCTTCTTGGTGTTCCTCTGGGAATCTCTTCTCCACATGGCTGTATTTAGGTACTCAGAGGAAACCTGCAATTCAGCTCTCCTAGGAAAGCCTGAGTTCCCTCAGCCACCATCACCAAAAGCTTGGGTGTTCCCCTCCCAGCAGCTCTGGGATACTGTGGGAAGCATATTAGCTTGCCTTGTTCACAAAACAAGTGCTAAAACAGGGCAGCAGATAAACCACAGCATCTCCCACAATGATACCCCACCAAACGAACCATTCTCCATGCCACAGGGCTTTATGGGGATCAACAGCGAGGAGCCAAGACATATTTGCAACCATAAAGCACCTGTGTAGATACTTGTGCAGCCAAAGTGTTTGAAAGAAAAGGGGGGAGTCTTTTCTTGTCCTAAAGCAACGTATCTGCTGCTCTTGGAGATGAGACAGCAGCCCCATCAGTTCCCGCATCAGTCAAGTACTGCAGCTCGCAGCACAGAGGCCAGGTCTGAACTCTGCTGACACGGTCCTGCAGCAGCAGACTGCAGCACACTTGGCTTTAAAAGACTTGTGCAGGACAAAGGTGAGTGAACACACGCTAAGGGAATACCATAATAAATACATTTATTTACATGGCTTCCTCCCTCCTTCCTTGTCACAAAGGGCTGAAAAGGCAGACACACATGTAGAACAGGAGGAAAAAGCCAATACCTCCCAACAGGGTAAGGATAGTGCTCATCTCTCTCAAGGAAAAGCCTAGTTTCCAGCTCTCTCCCTTCCCCACTTTGAGATTTATGGGCCTGCATGTTGACTCCCAATAGTCCTTCACTGTCTCAGTTATGACCAAGAGTTTCCATGGCCCATGCAAATCCACCAGGTTCCCAGTTATCTATCCATTATTTGGCAGGGGGGTTCTCTCCAGCAGAGGAGCAGGGGATGTCAGAGTCAGGCTTGGACAAATGCCCCTTGCTTTTCCCAAATTCAATCACCGCCGGCTTCCCCTGCAGATTATACCCATTCACCAACCGCATGGCCTCCTGTGCCGACTGAATATCTGCAACAAGAGAGCAAAATGGGTGCAGGTTACACAGCAAGTTCTGGCACAGATACAGACGTTCCTGGCTCATGGGCCCTCAGCGTGCAACGCGATCCAGTTTGGCACTTCAGTCCTCCAGTCTGTCACGTACTGGTTATAAATATTGCCCGTAACAGACTGCACCCCTTCTGTTTTGATGAGTCCTCTTCCACTCCAGAGAAAAGACTATGGCATGACAGGGAGAAGAGGGACTGAACTCTTCTCCTTCTCCTTGGAAAGCAGACTTGGTGCCAGCCCAATAGGTGAGGTTAGAACTGAGAGGCACAAGACAGCGACTCACCAGGGAAGGTGACAAAAGCCTGACCCCTCATCCGGCCACTCAGGAGGCGGAACTGGATCGGAGGGCTGTCCTCCTTCTGGAACCGAGCAAACAAGGACACTAGATCCTTCACCGTCACTCGAGGGCCCAGGTTCTTCAAATACAGCACCTGCTCCAGAAAGACAGAGGGTCAGCCAGCCTGTGCCATGCAACCCAGTCCCAAGTCCATCTCAAAGGTATGAATTAGTTCAGCCCCTCTGCCATCCCACAGTCCTTCTTCTACCCTCATGCTAACAGTGGAGTTTGGAATACAGGTGGGTGTACAAAGAAATGCACCTTTAGACTCAAGGCATCATCATGCTTCCCTGTGCCAAGTGCTGACAGCTCCAGTTATGTATAAAATGCAACAAGCTCCAGCTACCATTTAAGCACAGCTTGAGTAGCCACAGCGGGTCTCAGTCAGGCCAAAAAAGGGACAGGCCATCTTGACTAGTGACCTGATAGAGCCAGGAAGGGCTGGGGTCTGAAGCACAGCTCTTTGCCAGGCCAGGCAACTTCCCAATAGATCCAAAGGTCTCCTTCCTTCCCAGAGTGGAGGCTGCTCTCCTCTGGCTGGGAGGATCAACCAAAGACCCTCCAGGCAACAGCCAGGCAATAGCAATGAGGAGCTTTTGCCTGCTGAAGCAGCTTCAGGGCATGCTAGCAAGGAAGAAGAATTAAATCCTGGTTCATCTCAACATACCTTGTTGGGCTCCCCAGGATGGTAGGATGAGAACCTGGGAATATTCCGGAGTTCTTCCTCTGAGAGACGGTTCTTACAGATCTCCTCTTCCGGGACAAATTCTACAGGCTCTTTGATAATCACAGGCCTTGGAGGTGACTGGTGGGGCCTTGTTACAGGAAAGTTGGGACTTGTTGCCTGTTCTGTCTGTTCTTCCTGGTCTGGAAGTGATGACTCCTCAGCCACAGGTTCCTGTGGGGCCAGGGAAGGGCACAAGCATGGGTCACTCTTGTTAGACTGGACTTCTTCAGGCCTCTTCCTGCTTAGCAGCTCTTGGTAAACACTCTCCAGATGAACCATGGGGTCCTTCTCATCCGTTACCTTCTTCTGAGTGTCATCTAATCCACAACCGAGAAATACGGTAATATAACTACTGCCAAGAACCTGGAAAACACATAGACTGCAGGAACAGACACAGACAGGAGAAATCCTGTTCTGACACAGCCTCCATGCAACTGCCATCCAGGGCCTGCAGGTTATTTAAACAAGAAGAGAGCCCCAGTAGCCATCAAGTGCTGGTGTCCCAGCTCAGGATGAACCTGCAGAGAGCCACAGCTCCACCAGTGTTTTGTGCAGAGCTCATTTCTTCCAGAGATGTTCTCTCTAGCTTATCTGCAGCCACATTTCAGGACATTCTTGTGATTCCTTCCACATATCTTCCCCCTCCTGCATGCATGGCCAGGACATGTCATTCTGCCTTTCTACACTGCTACATAGAATATAAACTTTTGCTTCCAGGGCTATCAGATTAAGCTCCTGGGTTTAAAGAAGGTCCATGGCATGGACTGACCAATGATACTTCCTTTACTCTATTTATTGGAAATGAGAACAGCAGCTAGAGGGACATCTCCCAGCCTACAAACCTTAACCTTGCTGCCTCTTGGTTTGCTAAATGCCACAACAGTGGCAGCAGAGGAAGCAGGGGCCAAAGGATGCTGAATCAGCTGGACATTATAGCTTAAACAGCATCAACACTGATCAAAGTGGTGTTTTAGGAGTTAGGAGTTGAAGTTTATAAGTTCCTTCGATTCAATTTAAAACTGTCTTATGTATAAAAATCAGTCTGGGCTGGAGCTTCATCCTGCATGCCCTCCAGCTAAAGCAGACTGGAGCAGTTTTTGCCATCTCTGGACAACATTTGACTCTCCATTCAGAAAAAACACATTAAACCATGTGCTCAGGGACAACACTGCTGGGGTAAGAACTGCTGTCATCCCATGGACATGGTATTGGGAATCAGCAACTGGGCTCCATTTCTACTTCAGCTACTGGCAGGGGCCTTTAACAAGTCACTCCTACTCTTTCCTGCTGCGTGCTTCCCTCCCACCCTGGTTAGACTGCAGCTAAATCAGAGAAAGGACGATCTCTAGCTCCACAGAAGCATCTTGTGTCACTCAGTGCACGTCAGTGGGGACCTCTCGGCTCTACCAAAGCATAACCTCAGCTGTCCTTCCACATACTAAGCTGGGACCTGCAGTACCTGCAGCACAATCCATGCTCTCCAACAGAGATGGATGTTACAAGCCTCTATATTAAACCCTTTAGAAAGCCCACTCTTTATAAGCTCATGTAAGAGAGAAAAATAACTCCTCCCACACAGTGCCAAAACAGAACCGTGTCTTCAGGGACAGACGGCCAGACAGAAGTGTGACTCCCACACATCCCAGCTCTCTGTGCTGGAGCAAAGGCAGGAACAGCCTTGAGCCCACAAACCTTGGTGGTAGAGCGCCCGCAGAAAGGAGTGGCGGTCTGTTCCCTGAAAGAGGGCATTTTCAATCTCCATCTCCCGCCGGGTCAGCTGCTTGCTCCCAGCAAACCTCTGGGGCAGAGCAAGTATGCGCTGACGCTCTTCCATCTTCTCCTGGATGGCATGGAGTCGGTCCTGCGTGGCCTCCGGGGCTGCTCCCAGCCCAGAGCCCTGGAAGACAGGCACAGATTTGCTCAGATATGGCACATGCCTCCTTTCAGAGGCTCGGCCAGCAGTCAAACTTCACATCTTCCAGCCCTGGGGCAGATGGAACTAGGAACCATCACCCAAAGAGTAGGTCACCAGGGGGTCCTGTTACTGCAAGAGTAGGAAATAAATTCAATCACTCAGCAAGCCTCAGTTCCTGAGAGAAGCAGAGAAACAGCCCCTTTCTCCTGACCTTCTGTGCTGCTTTCCTTCCCATGACTTCACTGTCTGATGGTGCGTCCGTCCCTCTGTCTCAGCAGTCCCTGTCTCTGTAGCTATAGCCATGTTCTAAGGCCACCTACAGTAACTGCACAACCCTCTTTAGCATTTATTTTGCCACACCTATAGAATTCCTGAGCTAAAGTTTCCATCAAGCTTTTGGTCTATGATGCAGGCATCTCTGAGAGAACCCTATTTGCTGAAAAGTGGACCCCGAGCTGCTGTTTGGCACCCAAGGGTAGGTTACCCTGAGGACTAAACCCCTGAGCAGCTTCATGAGCCACTCCCCAGAAGCCACCCAGCTACTGCAGCACAGATCTCACAGCTAACCTGGCTACGAGCAAGGATTCCTGTATAGAAAAACCTCACTGCACAGGGCCAGGACACTGCTAGGATTCACCAGACTCATGCTGTCATAGCACAGAGACATACCCCCACTCCTGGAGGGGCATTTCTGTTCCCCCATTCACCTCTATCAGAATCCAGAGAATGCATTTTTATAGGGCTGCAAGTGGATTTTCTTTTCTCAAATTTGGTTGGAGAATTTCTGTGGCAGATCCTTCTGCCTTAGGCAATAAACCAGGCTTTCTTCTTGCACTGAGCACAATCTAACAAAGACTTTCCCATGGGTACCTCTCCTTTCCCGCCTGATTGCACGCGCCCACATCTGCATGGCTTCCATTCACCATTTCACAGCTTCCCTGGGGCACAAAAGGCTGTTTATATGGAAAAGCAATTCGGGGGGATCATTTGTAGTACTTTGTTTTTAAAAAAGCTGCAACTTAGTAGCTGAAAATAACAGAAATCTGCACTTAATACTTTGCTGAGAGCTCCACAGGCAATCTAAAGTCCCCTCTGTCTCGGCTGATTCCTCCTTTATGGAATCTTTCACTCAGTGCCTCCATATACAAATATACCCATCACTACCTGACTTAAGCTTTCTCTCTAAATATTATTCTTCTCTCACAAACTATATGTACCCTAATGTTACTGGTTCTTTTTGTCAGAGCAGTTTTTTCCATGCTAGTCTTTATTCCTAAACATCCCAGAACTGAGTTCATACCAAATACAACAGCTGGTACAGTTGATGTTAATTCTTAAATCAACATCACTTCTCTTTAACCCAGGCATTAATCCAGGCCATACCAGGGCTCAGTTTGCATTTAAAAAACAAAGTAAGTAATGACTTCAGCTGAAGAGAGGTAAACCTGTGGTTACCACAGATGGCTTCCTCGTGCACACACCTATTGCTCAGGAAAAGGAGAGACCAAGAAAAGCCAAGGGTCAGCCCAAGTCCTGTTTTGCACCTTCTGGTTTACCAAATCAAAAGCAGTGCACTTGACAAAGAACAGTCCCAAAAGCCTCGTCTCAGGAAGGTAAAAGAAAAGGGTGAAGGTAGGGCAAGGGGAAAATCCTGCTTTGGCACTGCTCTGCTGCCAGCTGCACCCAAAGATGAGTATGTCATTGCAATAACACACCTGAGCTAACAGCTCTTCACTACCATTTTATGTGACTGTTTCAAGTTCCTTGAAGTATCTGCAAGCCCCTGAGGAGAACACATAAAACCTTCCCTACAGAGTGCTATCCCAAGTCAGCCATGGGATCCAGCGATGTGTCAGGATACAGAAAGGAGACTGAGACACTTGCAAATGTTTCCTCCTTTTTTTCCTCCAGCCTTTAAATCCTTTTTACACAGGTATAAACAAGTGAAATTATTTGCTTGATACCATCAAGGCAAGAGGCAGGAACATAGTCAGGTCCTGCTGTGTTCATAAGGACCAACTCTTCTGTCCACCATAGCTTTTAGCACAGACCATTCCACTGAATAAAACATCTCAAAAGAAGCACGGGATCGTGCTGGCCTAAAGGCAAGGGATACAAAGAGCAGCCACTCTTTATCAGTAGGCTTACAAAGGACTTGGATTTTCTATCAGTGTGCAGCAGGCCATGGGGTTGGAGGGACTTGACCAGGTTCCCATCAGAGCAGAGCACGCCTACCTTCCCCGTTGAAGCCCGGTTCTTCCAGAGCATGATCTCCGAGTCGGACAGCCCCAATTCCCGGAGAGAGGCAGTTTCTTTGTCGCTCTCCTGCAAGGCCTGGAACTGTGACAAGGTCAAAGCACCCGCAGCCTCCTCCCCAAATGGCTTGTAAAAAGCTGCAGGGGCAAAGCATCTTCGCTTTGACTTGCATCTGCAACCCAAGGCAACAGAACAGCAGAAACAACTTAGCACTGAGAAACTGGGGGAACAGGAAGGGGTTGGCCTCTCCCTGCACCCACGCTTGGTCCAGCTGCACCTAGGCAGAGAGGCTGTGTTTCCAAAACACGCTCTCACGACCCTTTTCCAAGCCCACGAGTTGCTGCAGGGCAGGATGCTGCCCCAAGATGGGCAGTAGGCACCTTGTGACACTGTAACACCAAGCACCCCACAGCTGACCCAGCATAGAAATGCAGCCCTGCACCTGGCCCAGGCAAATCAGTTATTTTCACTTAATGGGTGAAAATTAATTACTGCCAGCATTTGTTCTAGGAGATAAGGAGTGCTGACCTCCTGACAGGGTATCTAAGCAGGAGACCCAGCAATGGGGGAAGAGTCTGTGCAGCTGTTTTGACAGATAACAACCTGCACCAAACACGTCCCCAGGGTGGAGGCCCCAGTGAGGCGACACTGCTGCTGCCCCTAACATGGCCAGACTCTCTCACCAACCCCTCCGGCAGCACCCAGTGCCAGGCCAGGACTTACTGCTCGATGGAAGCTGTGGTATCAAGCTGATGGTGAAGGAGGCTCTTCAGCTGCCTCTCTCCTTCCGTCTCCAAGTCTTCCAGGAGGAGTTCATCGCTGGAGAGGCTGCTGTTGACCCTGGGGCACACAAGCACAGCATGGAGGTGGTCGGTAAGGCAACTGGGAAAACAGTACTCAAAACTCACGCCTGCTACAGCCTCTCTACCTCTGCAACTGTTTTTATGGGACTTAAAGCACAAGGAACCCAAACTGCTTGATCAGAGCTCCCACTAATGTTACCTAGAAAAGTCAACAGAATTTGGGCTACTTTAAGACCATTAAAAACACATGAACAGAGCTTAAAAAAAAACAAAAAAAAAACCCAAAAAATCACATGTAATCTTACTTTTACTGCAGGAAAGTTGTTTTGTATCAGTACCTAAACAGACACTACTTGAATGGTTTCGAATGACTCAAGACAGAAAGAAAACTGAGATGAAGAAGAGAAACGGTGCATTCGAATGACACTCTATGGAAACTCCTTTTGCCCTGCCTGGGGTCCCCTGCTAGCATGCAGACAGACAGACGGACACCAAGTCTGTCAGCACCTGGCAGACAGCAGTGTTCCCATGGGGTGCTGCCACCCCTCTTTTAGGGACAGCACCCTCACACTTTGAGTCCTGCCACCCCTTTAGGGACAGCGCTCCTCACACCATGGGCCCTGTCACCCCCTCCTTTGGGGCCACCCTTTCTTTGGGGACAGCACCCCCACCGTGGGGCTCTGCCACCCCTTCCTTTGAGGACAGCACCCCCACCGTGCGGTCCGGCCATCCCCTCCTTTTGGGCCCCCCCTCCTTTGGGGCCAACTCTGTCCCCCTTCCTTTGGGGACGCCCCGCCCTGGCTCAGCCCCCTCTCCGGGCGATGGCCCCGGTGTCCCCGTTGGAGGATCCAGAGGCATCGCGGCCCGCCCAGCCCCGGCCCCGACCCCGGCCCCGGCCCCGCTCACCGCCGCATGGCCGCGCCCCGGCAGCGCCCGCCGCTCCGCGCAGGGGCCGCCGGGAGCCGCAGTCCGGGAGTGTCGGCACCGCCTCGCCGTGACACCGCTGTGCTCCGACGGGTGGCGCCGCGCTGAGCGGGGCACTGGTCACACCAGAAGGACAGGATGTGCCATCCAGAGGGACTTGGACAGCTGGAGAAGCGGGGCTGTGGGAACTGCATGAGGTTCAACAAGGCCAAGTGCAAGCTCCTGCCCCCGGGTGGGGAGGCAATTCAATACATGATGGGGGATGATGGGATCGAGAGCAGCCCTGCGGAGAAGGACATGGGGTGCTGTTTGATGGGAAGCTTGACATGAGCCGGCAATGTGCATTCACAGCCCCAAAGGCCAACCGTGTCCTGGGCATCAAAAGAAGCATTGCCAGCAGGGAGAGTGAGGGGATTCTCACCCTCTGCTCCGCTCTGGTGAGACCCCACCTGGAGAATTGTGTCCAGTTCTGGAATCCCAACATATGAAGGATATGGAACTGTTGGAACGGGTGCAGAGGAGGCTAAAAAGATGATCCGAGGGCTGGAGCCCCTCTGCTATGAGCACAGGCTGAGAGAGTTGGGGTTGCTCATGCTGGAGAAGAGAAGGCTCCAGGGAAACCCTAGAGTGGCCTTCCAGTACCTGAAGGGGCTACAGCAAAGCTGGGGAGGGACTTTTTACAAGGGCATGGAGTGATAGGATGAGAGGGGAGAGCTTTAAAGTGGAAGGGGGAAGATTTAGATTAGACATTAGAAAGAAACTCTTCACACTGAGGGTGATGAGACCATGGCACAGGGTGCCCAGGTGCCCCTCCCTGGAGGGGTTCAAGGGCAGGTTGGATGAGGCCTTGAGCAGCCTGGGCTGGGGGGTCAAACTGAATGGACTTTAAGGTCCCTTCCAATCTATTCTATGATTCTATGAAACAATCCAAGGAGGCAGAAAAGATCCTGCCATGGGCAGGGTGAATCAGGTAGAAATTCCAATGACCCAGAGCAGCACAACATAGTTGAGTGCCAAAAGTACAGCAAAGAAGGAACGCTTTCAGAAATGGTAGCACATGCAATTTAAATGCAAAATACGACCAGCAAGAGGAAGATTACAAGCCTCTCCAACACGTGCGGACCTGAAGAAAAGCTTAGCAAGTCCCAACTGAACATATTCCAGTTACTTTCAAGCAGGGAGGAGGGGCAGCATTTCTGTATCTCACCAGCCGGCACGCGGTTATTAGAAACAGAGACAAAGAGTACACACTTTCCACACAAACTTCATGCAGTCTCTTGGACTGCAGTCAGTGAATTCCACCAAGACACAGCAAAGACTGGCTTGGGAAAAAACAACACATTTTATTACAAGAAAAGAAAAGAAATCCACATCACATTTTGAGACATACACCCCAAACAACCTTTGATTTCTGTGGAGATTTCAGGTTAATCCATTAAACTTGGAGTCTTTCAGTCAAAAGTGATCCGAAAACTGCGTTCCTGCTCCTTGCGACGGCTCTCGCAAACCTTTGTCACCTCTTCTACCTTTCTCTGCAACACGGCTGTTGGAGAAACAAGTGGTTAATCTTACAAGCACCCGAAGACACAACCCTCCACAGTTTAGCCAGCAGAACGAGAAAGACAGACATTTTCATTTTGACAGTGCTCAAAGAAGGAGGAAAAGCCAACTCAAAGCACTGCTAAACCTCCAAAGGAAAGAAAAAATTTTAAGAAGTGTTCAGAGATACTCTGGAACCAGCCGGCAGAATCAGAAGAGCCCTGGGACAGGCTGATGCAGTTTCAGGGCACTCCACCAGAGAGCAGAGCAAACCCTCCCTCAGGAATTAGTTTATGTTCAAGAAACACTTGCACACAGGCTACATGCTTTCACTTTACACATCCAAAATCCTGCAAGACAACTCTCACCTGAGTTCTGGTCAATCCACTGCAGTGAATCCATGTGTGCATTCAGAATTTTACAGATCTGCTGAAGCTGAGCAGAAAGAAAAAGTGCACGTCATTTGTCACACCACATAAAAAATAAAAGCAGCAAAAGCAGCCTGCCTGTCCCTGCCTTTGCAACATGATGCAATCAAATTTCTCATCTGAACAGCTCCACTAACCTGGCACTTTCCCAGGGAAATCTGTGCAGCAAGTCTGTTGCTTTGCTTCTCTTTACCATCAAGAAAACAGACTGCTTTAGAGTACGTGCCTATGGCTGAGGCTTATTCCAATTCAAACCTAGGAATCACCAAAACATTAATCATCTTAGCCCTGAGGCAGCAGAAGTAAAAAGGAATACAAAAAACCTTAATCTGCAGTACTGAAGGGGATATTTTTACAGCAGAAAGCTTCTTGATGAAAGTACAAGTAGCATCAGGATGAATTTAATATATTTAAGAAAAAGCTGCTAAGTTAGATCATGTTTTTATGAGGATACAAATGAGTATAAAGAAAAAGCATCAGCAGCTATGATGGGCACTGTGAACAAAATTTAGGTTTGTCACAAGAAAGATGCAAGTAGCGATCAGGTGGACAGATCAACATTCAGAAATTCCTCTGGAATAAGTTGTAATCTAAGCAAAATTAAACGAGCAAATAACCAGAGTTCAGCAAATAATGGGATACTTTGAAAACTATTAACAGGACTGCAGAGAAAGTACAAGAGTCAGACTGCCTTCTGCTGTGTTATAATCTAAGTTTTACCAGAAAGGAACCAAACCCAAGGATGAAACACAATACCCTTCCAAGGTTAGAATTACAAGCAGTGGAGTATCAATCAGTGAACAAAGAGTTAGAACTGTTTAAATATCTTTTGCCTCTGTGGAAACATAAAAAAATAGAGCTTGGATTTACCGGGTCACTCGTGTCTGCTGGGCCTCTTGATGTATTCAAGTGCTCAGTGATGTCCTTCAGATCTTGTGCCATACGCTTCAACTGAGCATCAATGTTTTCAGCCAGTTTATAGCTGCAAAATGCAGGGGAACTGAGGTCAGAATATCTAAAGTGCACTCCAGAAGACCTGCTCCCAGCCACACAAACCTTGGGCAATCGGAATTAGCTTCCACACCTCTCAACCAAGGCTGGAGGATGCATGCGCACAGTACACAAAAGGCATTCCGTCACACCCATGAAGTAACTCCTAATCTCTTTCTCTCTTGACAGATACGTGGACACAGACAAGCAATAGCGTGGGGGCCTTTCTGGAAGGTTTTGTCAGAAAACAAGGAACCAGCTAATCCAGATTCTACAAGATTCTTATACCTTGAATACTTCTTTTAATTACCCTGAGACAATTCAACTCTTAAGGCTTACAAGCACGCTCAAACCACATGTTGTGCATACAACTGCCATCACTTGTTATTAAATAATCAAAAATTGTCAGAGATCATGCCAAAATTAGTAACTTCTCCCAAGACAAATGATTCAACTAACATCCAAAGAGCTTTTCATGTCGATTCAAGAGCTTCCAATTGCAATTCCTCTCTTCCTAATTTCAGTTGCCATGCATAAAACAGGATTACATATTTTACAAAGGCCACTGATAGATCAATATTGCCACACATCTCAACTCCACTTGAGCATCACCACGTTAGCCTGCTCATCACATGTTCCAAGATCTCTGCCTTACGTCCTCTCCCGTTCTTCATCTGCATGCTGCAAGTAGATTGTCCCGCTCTGTTCCTTCACAGACTCCTCCAGGGGGGTCAACAAGTCTTCAAGCTCTTTCTGCTGTGACAGAATGAAGTCCAGGTCCTGATCCAGTCTGAAAAGAGAAAATGTTAATGGCCTAACTTAAAGCTTATGCTCATTCTGGAGCTGCCAGAGCACCATGCAAGAAGGTGCAAAGTAGAAACAAAATCACCTCAAGTGTTCATAGTTTCCTACCTCTTCTGATCAAGCTTCACCTTCTCTACTTCTTTGTGTAACGAAGTAATCTGGAAACAGAAGACGCTTAATTACACTACGCAAACTCACAGTCAACTCATAAAAGAGGAGGAGTGGAACTGAGACAGCCAGCACCACACAGATGTCCACTACAAACAAGAAACGGTTACATAAAGATTTACAGACCAAAAGCTCCAATACCAATACAACAAAACAGACATACAGGGAGTCTTTCACGAGCATCCAGATACACTTCAGATCTATTTTTTTAAAAGTACAATGTCCTACTAGATGCCTTGCTGCGTCTGGTACTCTGAAGGCCTTGAACAACCTAAACAAGCAAAGTCACGTTACACTGGATGTCACCTTACCTTCTCTCCGTTCTCTATCAGCATCCGATCCCAGGCATTCACTTGCGTAGCCTGATGGAGAAAGTGTTTCTCTTGGTCTTCCAGTTCCAGGCTCCACTTGTTGATCAAACTCTCCAGCTGGGCATAAGTCATCACTGCTGGCGTGCTGACAGGAGGTGCAAGACAGTACGGAACACAAGAGCAAAAGCCAAAATAAATAGGACAACACTCATTTCCCCTTCCTCTACTGGATACCAGCACTAATACTGCCTCTTGCCCTACTCGGCAAACAGTCAGCTACAACAAAACACTCACCTGGATGCTGCTGTTGTGGTTATGGCAGCTGTAGAAGTCACCGCTCCAATGCCACCCGTTGTAGTTAACGGCTTCAGATTCAAAGCAAAGCCAGAAGCAGTAGTAGTGCCTGAAAGAAGAGACTCAAGTCAAACAGCAGAGGAGGACACGTCTGCTGTCTAACAAATCAAGAACTGGTCCAATATACACATCTATGCACACTGCTGTACAAGTTCAAATAGGTCCTTCTGAAGACACAAAAAGCAAATCCTACATCTGAAGGGAATGAAGCACAATCTCATTGTGTTTTAACATTGAATTTAACTACCAGCATGAGACGGCTGACAACATGGACTCCGATTCAGACTCGAAGACCCTTTATTGTCAGAAGGCTGCATTTTTATAATCTTCAGAGTTTATCACATGCTGGATGTTTTAACATGATTGGATATACAACTGTCCATGTGCCCAAGTTACACTCGTGATTGGTTCCTTACACATGATCACACACTGCTGAAAGAAGCAAGTTTAACATTCTTTTGCCAGATAACTTGTTCTTTATCTTACACTTCTTTGCAAACAGTTCTATTTCTTCACCACTTCATCCCTCATATCTCACTGTTCAAGGCCCTTCAAGAATAGCATGCTGTTCGTTAATATAAAATGACTCCAACATCAGCACATCCAGTTCCAGTGCTCCAGAACACCAAAGGCGATGGGTCTTACTTCAGTCAAAGTCCCTTCCCTGTGGAAACGCTCTCACAAGTCTTAAGTAACTGTGAACATAGGGTGATGGAAAAGGAAGACGAGAAAAAGAAATCCTGTGCTTTTTTCACAGATTGGAGGGCATCAGAAAGGAAAACTAACACACTGCTACACCAGTGGGGCCCTTGATGCTACTACAGAGCAGTGAAGTCGGGCTTCCTTCTCTGCAGCTGCTTTCAGCATCCAGTTCTCACCAGTAGCAGTGCTTGTTGTGGCAGCTGTTGTTCCAGGAACTTTTAATCCAAAACCAATCGTCCCAAGACTGGCTGTCCCAGTGGAAGGGGCACCAACTGTAAACAGAAGAAAACATGAAGAGTTTCTGTAACCCATTACACACAGGGCCCCTTTGAAAAGCTCTACCCTGCCTGTACACCCATACTCATCTGGTCTTTATTTGTTTGCCAGAAATCACAAAGGGAGAGAACGGCAAACAGCAAGAGGAGCTGGCCTTTTCAGTTCTCTCATATTACCTCAGCACCTGCAGTTCCACTACTGACAGGCACCACCAACCACGCAGCTCATTTACTCCCCAACAGAGAAAATCTGTACGCCACGACTTACGTGAGAGGCCCGTGGTGGTTGATGACGTCGGTGCTGAAGAACTCGCTACAGATGCAAACAATGAAGGCCCCGTTGAACCAAGAACGGAGGTTGTGGTGGTAGCGGCGGTTGTAGCAGCCGTGGATGTTACTACAAACACAAAAAACACAGATCGTGTACTCAGTTCTCAGGATGGCTCTGCAGCTTTGCCAATCCACAACAGGTTTTTAGGGAGGTAAGAGGTTTACACTACTTTCCCCTCTTCCTCTACCCCAACTCTATCTCTTTTCCAATGCACTCTTTAAACCTGCGGCTCCCTTCCGCTACACCCCAGCAACAAACACAGAACAGAACCCGGTACGTGGGACACAGCACAAAATAAAGGATACCAAGTTCAATGGCTGTATGAACTGTCACAGATTCCTGACGCCATTGCAAATTCACAGTAACAAACACTTTGGGATCAATTTCCAAACTCCAGCCCACAAAACGTTTCCCAGAAGGTTTGCTAAGTCTTGAGTCATTATTTCCTAAAATCACCTCCTACCTCCAAGTTTGGTTCCAAAGGACAGAGCGGGGCCCTGGCTGGTACTAGTAGTCAGCGCTGCACTGGGCACGCTTGTGGGTGCTGTTGAAGGCAACGACCCAAAAGTTAGACCTGCAACAAGCAATATAAAGAAAAGACAACCCTTTTACTACAGAGACACTGTAGTTTCTGCTGATCACAGCAACAGTCAAGTCAGAAGCAGCAGCAGTGTAAGAAAAACATTAATATTCAGTCTAACAAATAAGCTGCGTTACCCACAAAACAAACCACAGCTAAAAAGCTCAACAGGTAACAAGACCTCCCGGAATTATTCCAACATAGATTGGCATCACCCTTCACCACAGGGCTGATGGCCTCCCCTACCAGCCCTGCACTGACACCAGCGAGGAACGCAAAAGCTGCAAAATTAACTTTGGACAGACACCGCAGAACGGGGCAGGATCCTGCCGACAGGGAGGAAAACAGTGGTTTGGCATCATGGGTCAGGCACATCCTGCGGCATCCACTTCCCCACCACTCCAAGCCCTTTCCATTTGTACCAGCAAACCAGCCAAAACCACTTAAAAAATGCTTCCAAAGCAGCCGGCACTACTAAACACACTGGCAAAATTATTTCAGCCTCACTCGCCAAAGCCAAAGGTGAAAGAGCCACCGCTGCTCCTTGCTGAAGACCCTGGAGAAGCGGTCCAAATAAAACACCGATTCCAGTCACTCTCCTCATTTCACACCAGCAGAAGCAGGAGGCTGCAGAGCCCCCACACCATCCACTGCCTGCCTGCAGCTGCGTCTCCAAGCCCAGGCACTCACCTGTGGACTGCGTCCCAAGGCTGAAGGGGGCTGTTGACTGCGTGGCAGCTCCTAAGGTGGCAGCAGTTGTGGCTGCAGCTGCAGGGGCTGCTCCAAAGGTCAGCCCCGTGGGTGCTGCTTGCGGAGCTGCAGTGCTGACGCTGAAGGTGGCTGTTCCGGCCTGAGTCGTGGTTCCACTGGAAAAAGTAAACCCTCCGCTTGTTCCCGACTGAGCGCTGGTGGTGCTGGTGCTGGTGCCACCAGTTCCAAACATAAAGCCAGAAGGAGCTGCTGCCTGACTTGAGGGCACGCTGGCTGCTGCAGAGCTACCAAACGAAAAGCCCCCTGTGATCCCAGGAGCTGGAGTTGCAGTGCTGCCTCCTAAGTTTAATTTGGGTGTATTTGCCCTAGAGAAGGAAAGAAACCAATCTGTTAGAAACGTACAAAGGGCTGACTACTGAGTCAGCTTTCTTACAGACCGTTTGCCAACACCACAAATATCTTTCTAAAAAAAAGAGGCACACTTTGACACTGGCTATGCTTCAGTTTTGACAGCTCTTCCGATTTTGAACTGTACCACACTCCTGCCATCTACAGCCCTTGCTTTAGTCTCTTTATACCCATGCCCCTTAATCTCCTCCGCCTGTGCAGGCACCAGAAGACACTGACGGCAGGGGAAAGGAAGCTGCTCACTCTCACAGCTCCTGAACACCCTTTTCACTGCACGTTCCCACTGAGATGAAGGCACCTTCCAAGCACGTCAGAGCCGTACCACAAAGGCCAAGATGTTTTACGCTCAGACGCAGTTTTATCACTCCTTCACCCACACATCAACACCCCCACTGCAGACTCAGGCGTGGAACCGCTCGTCCTCAGTGCCCACGCGAGAGAGCCCGCACTGACAGCCCCACGGGACCCTTTCCCCGACAACTCCACGACCCCACAGCAACCGATCCGCTCGCCCAGCCCTCCTCAAGCCCCGAGGCCACCGTTCCCTCCCGGGTCTCACCCCGCCGGGAAAGCGCTGGCTGCCGGCGCCGCGGCGGCCGTGCCCGCCGTCCCGAAGCTGAAGCCGGTCGGCTGCGCGGCGCTGCTCGGCGTGTTGAAGGAGAAGAGCCCAGCGGGCTGGCTGCTGGCGGCCGGCTGCGCCGCGGCCCCGAAGCTGAAGCCGCCCGAGGCGGCGGGCGCCGAGAACGAGAAGCCGCTAGTGCCCGTCGTGGCCGCCGGCTTCGCCGCGCCGAATGTGAAACCGCCGCTGCCCGCCGTGCCGAAACTGAAGACGCCACCGCCACCGCCGCCGCCCGCCGCGCCGAACGTGAAACCACCGCTGCCGCCCCCCCCGCCCGAGCCCAGGCTCATGGCGGCTGCGGGAAGAGAAACTGCGGCGAGAAGGAGAGCCGGGGCGCAGCGGGCCCAGACCCGAGACCGGCGACACACAGCACTTGCCGCCCCCACGCGCCGCGCACGCCGATGACGTGCAGGACGGCGCCCGATACCGCCCCGCTGCCATGCGGAGTTTTCCCACCCTCAGCAGCCATTGGTCGGCACCGCCGCCACTCGAGGTCGGCCGGATCTCATTGGCTCGCGGAGCTCCCAGCGTCGTAGGAGGCGGGGCACCCCATCGCCATGGTGACTGGGCCGCGGTGTGTGGCTTATTGGACCTCAAAGCAGCGACTGGACTCGGAATCTGACAGTCTTCGCAAGAGAGTTGTCTCCTCCCCTGCTCCCCTGGGATTGAACTGGGTGCGCTACACCCAAGCACCCCACCAGGACCGGCACAGCTCATCACTGAATCGCACAGAAATTCCAATGACTCGCAGCAGCACAAGGCAATTCAGTGCCAAAAGCACAGCAAACAAGGAACGTTTTCAGAACGTGTAGCACACCCAATTTAAATGCAAAATCCAGCCAGCAAGAGGAGGAATATGAGTCTCTCCGACAGCTGCAGCTCCTTCTGAGGACAGCTCTCCACTCAACCATCCCTGCAAGGACCTGAAGAAAAGCTTAGCAAGTCACAATTGAACATATTCCAGTTACATTCAAGCAGGGGAGAGCTCAGATGTGGAGTCACAAGCTGCTTAAATCCCTCAAGGGCAGCATTTCTGTATCTCACCAGCCTGCACGTGGTTATTAGAAACAGAGACAAAGAGTACACACTTTCCACACAAACTTCATGCAGTCTCTTGGACTGCAGTCAGTGAATTCCACCAAGACACAGCAAAGACTGGCTTGGGAAAAAACAACACATTTTATTACAAGAAAAGAAAAGAAATCCACATCACATTTTGAGACATACACCCCAAACAACCTTTGATTTCTGTGGAGATTTCAGGTTAATCCATTAAACTTGGAGTCTTTCAGTCAAAAGTGATCCGAAAACTGCGTTCCTGCTCCTTGCGACGGCTCTCGCAAACTTTTGTCACCTCTTCTACCTTTCTCTGCAACACGGCTGTTGGAGAAACAAGTGGTTAATCTTACAAGCACCCGAAGACACAACCCTCCACAGTTTAGCCAGCAGAACGAGAAAGACAGACATTTTCATTTTGACAGTTACTCCAATTTGACAGTGGTCAAAGAAAGAGGAAAACCCCACACAAAGCACTGTTAAACATCCAAAGCAAAGAAGAAAGTCTTAGAAGTGTTCTGAGGCACTCTGGGACCGGCAGACAGAATCAGAAGAGCTCTGGGACAAGCTGATGACACTTTTTGCCACGCCAGGCTGTTGCAGTTTCAGGGCGCTCCACCAGAGAGCAGAGCAAACCCTCCCTCAACAGCAACTGCAAACTGGGCTGCAGCCGAAGGAAAAACGACTGGCTCCAATAAAAGTTTCCCCTATCCAACGCCTGCTAAACTGGCTTTGAATTATGCAGATTACAGGCGAACCACACAATCTGTTAGAAGCAAACACCCGTTTTCTTGCAGGATACCACACAGCTATGACAAGCTTTTCACTGTAAATACACACAAGATAGTGCAATCACACAGAAGAGCTGCAGAGCCCCTGCAGTAGCAACACAGATCTGTTATTTGCAGATCATCAGTTTGGGAATACGTAAACCGCTGACTGATCATTACCTTCAAAATACAAACTACCTTGGCACAAGTTAAAGCAATTTGTAATCTCATTCCATGAAAGATTATCAGAATCTATTCAACAGGGCTGCAGCACGATGCCAGCCTGTGGCATAGAGATAGATATTCCAGGTGAGGTTTTATCCGTACCACATGCCAAACTAGAATCTTCCAGTAAAATACTAAGCAACACACGTTAAGGAATGTGTCCTTCCCAGGCCCACTGAGTACCCTCATGGCAAGGGCTAAGTGAAGGCTTACTTCACATTGCATTGTTTTCACACTGTACCAGTTCAGTGCACACAGAAACAGGAATTGTTCTCCTTGCTAAGAAACGCACAAAAACAGAAATGTGCAGTAACCTTTCTTTAAAAAATTTCAATTTTTAAGCTCTTGCTTGTTTGAAGGTGAATGGAAGATGAACTATTTCTTTAGATGGACATTTCCCAGTAAAGATAATGAATCATTGTTAACTTAAACAATTTCTATAGCATCGAATAACAGAGGAAAAAATGGGTATGCTTTCCAGGAATACTTAAAGGGTACTGGTTGCGATTTTCACACACATTCAGTCAAGTCAGAATTTTGATGCCACAGGAGTTGCACCGGATTTCCCAATAAAGGTGTATCTGGAATGCAGAAGTTAGCATCTATGTTCCGGAAGAAAAAGCCAAATTAAACCCTGACCTAAGCCAAAACTACAATTCAAAGATGGATAGGAGTACGTCTACTTTCACCCAAGAGCTACACCAGGTGTGAGCACTTGAACACTGCTGCAGCCAGACAGTGCAATCTGGTGTTGGAAAGAGGAGCATTGCTTTGTTCTGCCATGCCCCCAAGTGGCTGCAAACATCTGCTGAAATCAAAACCACATAAAATTCTTCAGTCCATCACAAGGAGGCACTCCCTCTGAGCAAAGCTACTTTTCTCCCTTTGTTTTTGCGATGGCACCATGGCATCCTAGTTAAGGGGGAACGCAAGACAAGAAACCACAGTAACTACACTTTCAAGTTTTCACTGTTGAGTGCACCTTCTACCCTGCAATAATTACTGCTACTGTGAAATTTCCACACTCTCACTCTGGAGTCACCAGGCCTGCAGAGAAATGCACGCTGCTCCGTCTTACGTATATTTCCAGTTGCACAGAGGAGGATCATAACATTAAACACCCCCCACCACCACTTTTACTGTTCCAAAGAGAAACCCCATAATATTTTAGAAGCCAAAATATTTAACCTTAGTTTGACAGAAAAAATCACAACATTTGCAAGTCCTCTGCTTTGCACTGACGCATTTCAGACACTGCTCTTTGGGAAACATTGGCAGTTGCCTGGAATTACTTCTCAGCAGAGGCCTTTAATTCACATTATGAGATTTCAAGCACAGAAGGGAAGGTGTCATTGAAGGTGAGGAGAAGATACCTCAGAGTCTCAGGAATTAATTTATGTTCAAGAAACACTTGCACACAGGCTACATGCTTTTTGCTTACATCCACAAAAACCTGCAAGACAACTCTCACCTGAGTTCTGGTCAATCCACTGCAGTGAATCCATGTGTGCATTCAGAATTTTACAGATCTGCTGAAGCTGAGCAGAAAGAAAAAGTGCACGTCATTTGTCACACCACATAAAAAATAAAAGCAGCCAAAGCAGCCTGCCTGTCCCTGCCTTTGCAACATGATGCAATCAAATTTCTCATCTCTACAGCTCCACTAACCTATCACTTTCCCAGGGAAGTCCATGCAGCAAGTCTGTTGCTTTGCTTCTCTTTACCGTCAAGAAAACAGAGTACGTGCCTATGGCTTAGGCTTATTCCAATTCAGACTTAGGAATCACCAAAACATTAATCACCTTACGCACTGCCTCTTTACCAACATACAAAAAGTAAAGCTTGGATTTACCGGGTCACTCGTGTCTGCTGGGCCTCTTGATGTATTCAAGTGCTCAGTGATGTCCTTCAGATCTTGTGCCATACGCTTCAACTGAGCATCAATGTTTTCAGCCAGTTTATAGCTGCAAAATGCAGGGGAACCGAGGTCAGAATATCTAAAGTGCACTCCAGAAGACCTGCTCCCAGCCACACAAACCTTGGGCAATCGGAATTAGCTTCCACACCTCTCAACCAAGGCTGGAGGGTGCATGCGAACACGACGAGAGACATTCTATCACACACTCAAACTAACTCCTAACCTTCTTTCTCTCCCAACACATGGACGCAAGCAATAGTGTGGGGGCCTTTCTGGAAGATTTGTCAGAAAACAAGGAATCAGCTAATCCAGATTCTTCAAAATTCCTACCTCCTGCATAGTCAGAGAACTGGCTGAGTCACCATCCCTGGAGATATTTAAAAGATGTGTGGATGTCGTGCCTAGGGATACGGCTTAGTGGTGGAGTTGGTAGTGTTAGATTAAGAGTTGAACTTGATGATCTTAAAGACTTTTTCCAACCTAAACGATTCTATGATTCTAAAATTCGTGCCAATTCAAGGGCTTCCAATTGCAATTCCTCTCTTTGTAAGGCATAAAATCTCAGTTGCCATGCATAAAACAGGATTACATATCTTACAGAGGCCACTAATAGATCAATATTACCACATATCTCAACTCTACTTGAGCATCACCACGTTAGCCTGCTCATCACATGTTCCAAGATCTCTGCCTTACGTCCTCTCCCGTTCTTCATCTGCATGCTGCAAGTAGATTGTCCCGCTCTGTTCCTTCACAGACTCCTCCAGGGGGGTCAACAAGTCTTCAAGCTCTTTCTGCTGTGACAGAATGAAGTCCAGGTCCTGATCCAGTCTGAAAAGAGAAAATGTTAATGGCCTAACTTAAAGCTTATGCTCATTCTGGAGCTGCCAGAGCACCATGCAAGAAGGTGCAAAGTAGAAACAAAATCACCTCAAGTGTTCATAGTTTCCTACCTCTTCTGATCAAGCTTCACCTTCTCTACTTCTTTGTGTAACGAAGTAATCTGGAAACAGAAGACGCTTAATTACACTACGCAAACTCACAGTCAACTCATAAAAGAGGAGGAGTGGAACTGAGACAGCCAGCACCACACAGATGTCCACTACAAACAAGAAACGGTTACATAAAGATTTACAGACCAAAAATGGAATAATGGAGGTTTGGCTTTGAAAGCTCCACCCTAAGAGAACTTGTTACCACAGATAGTTACCTTCTCTCCGTTCTCTATCAACGTCTGGTCCCAGGCATTCACTTGCGTAGCCTGATGGAGAAAGTGTTTCTCTTGGTCTTCCAGTTCCAGGCTCCACTTGTTGATCAAACTCTCCAGCTGGGCATAAGTCATCACTGCTGGCGTGCTGACAGGAGGTGCAAGACAGTGCAGAACACAAGAGCAAAAGCCAAAATAAATAGGACAACACTCATTTCCCCTTCCTCTACTGGATACCAGCACTAATACTGCCTCTTGCCCTACTCGGCAAACAGTCAGCTACAACAAAACACTCACCTGGATGCTGCTGTTGTGGTTATGGCAGCTGTAGAAGTCACCGCTCCAATGCCACCCGTTGTAGTTAACGGCTTCAGATTCAAAGCAAAGCCAGAAGCAGTAGTAGTGCCTGAAAGAAGAGACTCAAGTCAAACAGCAGAGGAGGACACGTCTGCTGTCTAACAAATCAAGAACTGGTCCAATATACACATCTATGCACACTGCTGTACAAGTTCAAATAGGTCCTTCTGAAGACACAAAAAGCAAATCCTACATCTGAAGGGAATGAAGCACAATCTCATTGTGTTTTAACATTGAATTTAACTACCAGCATGAGACGGTTGACAACATGGACTCCGATTCAGACTCGAAGACCCTTTATTGTCAGAAGGCTGCATTTTTATAATCTTCAGAGTTTATCACATGCTGGATGTTTTAACATGATTGGATATACAACTGTCCATGTGCCCAAGTTACACTCGTGATTGGTTCCTTACACATGATCACACACTGCTGAAAGAAGCAAGTTTAACATTCTTTTGCCAGATAACTTGTTCTTTATCTTACACTTCTTTGCAAACAGTTCTATTTCTTCACCACTTCATCCCTCATATCTCACTGTTCAAGGCCCTTCAAGAATAGCATGCTGTTCGTTAATATAAAATGACTCCAACATCAGCACATCCAGTTCCAGTGCTCCAGAACACCAAAGGCGATGGGTCTTACTTCAGTCAAAGTCCCTTCCCTGTGGAAACGCTCTCACAAGTCTTAAGTAACTGTGAACATAGGGTGATGGAAAAGGAAGACGAGAAAAAGAAATCCTGTGCTTTTTTCACAGATTGGAGGGCATTAGAAAGGAAAACTAACACACTGCTACACCAGTGGGGCCCTTGATGCTACTACAGAGCAGTGAAGTCGGGCTTCCTTCTCTGCAGCTGCTTTCAGCATCCAGTTCTCACCAGTAGCAGTGCTTGTTGTGGCAGCTGTTGTTCCAGGAACTTTTAATCCAAAACCAATCGTCCCAAGACTGGCTGTCCCAGTGGAAGGGGCACCAACTGTAAACAGAAGAAAACATGAAGAGTTTCTGTAACCCATTACACACAGGGCCCCTTTGAAAAGCTCTACCCTGCCTGTACAACCATACTCATCTGGTCTTTATTTGTTTGCCAGAAATCACAAAGGGAGAGAACGGCAAACAGCAAGAGGAGCTGGCCTTTTCAGTTCTCTCATATTACCTCAGCACCTGCAGTTCCACTACTGACAGGCACCACCAACCACACAGCTCATTTAGTCCCCAACAGAGAAAATCTGTACGCCACGACTTACGTGAGAGGCCCGTGGTGGTTGATGACGTCGGTGCTGAAGAACTCGCTACAGATGCAAACAATGAAGGCCCCGTTGAACCAAGAACGGAGGTTGTGGTGGTAGCGGCGGTTGTAGCAGCCGTGGATGTTACTACAAACACAAAAAACACAGATCGTGTACTCAGTTCTCAGGATGGCTCTGCAGCTTTGCCAATCCACAACAGGTTTTTAGGGAGGTAAGAGGTTTACACTACTTTCCCCTCTTCCTCTACCCCAACTCTATCTCTTTTCCAATGCACTCTTTAAACCTGCGGCTCCCTTCCGCTACACCCCAGCAACAAACACAGAACAGAACTCGGTACGTGGGACACAACACAAAATAAAGGATACCAAATTCAATGGCTGTATGAACTGTCACAGATTCCTCAGTAACAAACACTTTGGGATCAATTTCCAAACTCCAGCCCACAAAACGTTTCCCAGAAGGTTTGCTAAGTCTTGAGTCATTATTTCCTAAAATCACCTCCTACCTCCAAGTTTGGTTCCAAAGGACAGAGCGGGGCCCTGGCTGGTACTAGTAGTCAGCGCTGCACTGGGCAAGCTTGTGGGTGCTGTTGAAGGCAACGACCCAAAAGTCAGACCTGCAACAAGCAATATAAAGAAAAGACAACCCTTTTACTACAGAGACACTGTAGTTTCTGCTGATCACAGCAACAGCCAAGTCAGAAGCAGTAGCAGTGTAAGAAAAACATTAATATTCAGTCTAACAAATAAGCTGCATTACCCACAAAACAAACCACAGCTAAAAAGCCCAACAGGTAACAAGACCTCCCGGAATTATTCCAACATAGATTGGCATCACCCTTCACCACAGGGCTGATGGCCTCCCCTACCAGGCCTGCACTGACACCAGCGAGGAACGCAAAAGCTGCAAAATTAACTTTGGCCAGACACCGCAGAACGGGGCAGGATCCTGCCGACAGGGAGGAAAACAGTGGTTTGGCATCTTGGGTCAGGCACATCCTGCGGCATCCACTTCCCCACCACTCCAAGCCCTTTCCATTTGTACCAGCAAACCAGCCAAAACCACTTAAAAAATGCTTCCAAAGCAGCCGGCACTACTAAACACACTGGCAAAATTATTTCAGCCTCACTTGCCAAAGCCAAAGGTGAAAGAGCCACCGCTGCTCCTTGCTGAAGACCCTGGAGAAGCGGTCCAAATAAAATACCGATTCCAGTCACTCTCCTCATTTCACACCAGCAGAAGCAGGAGGCTGCAGAGCCCCCACACCATCCACTGCCTGCCTGCAGCTGCGTCTCCAAGCCCAGGCACTCACCTGTGGACTGCGTCCCAAGGCTGAAGGGGGCTGTTGACTGCGTGGCAGCTCCTAAGGTGGCAGCAGTTGTGACTGCAGCTGCAGGGGCTGCTCCAAAGGTCAGCCCCGTGGGTGCTGCTTGCGGAGCTGCAGTGCCGACGCTGAAGGTGGCTGTTCCGGCCTGAGTCGTGGTTCCACTGGAAAAAGTAAACCCTCCGCTTGTTCCCGACTGAGCGCTGGTGGTGCTGGTGCTGGTGCCACCAGTTCCAAACATAAAGCCAGAAGGAGCTGCTGCCTGACTTGAGGGCACGCTGGTTGCTGCAGAGCTACCAAACGAAAAGCCCCCTGTGATCCCAGGAGCTGGAGTTGCAGTGCTGCCTCCTAAGTTTAATTTGGGTGTATTTGCCCTAGAGAAGGAAAGAAACCAATCTGTTAGAAACGTACAAAGGGCTGACTACTGAGTCAGCTTTCTTACAGACCGTTTGCCAACACCACAAATATCTTTCTAAAAAAAGAGGCACACTTTGACACTGGCTATGCTTCAGTTTTGACAGCTCTTCCGATTTTGAACTGTACCACACTCCTGCCATCTACAGCCCTTGCTTTAGTCTCTTTATACCCATGCCCCTTAATCTCCTCCGCCTGTGCAGGCACCAGAAGACACTGACGGCAGGGGAAAGGAAGCTGCTCACTCTCACAGCTCCTGAACACCCTTTTCACTGCACGTTCCCACTGAGATGAAGGCACCTTCCAAGCACGTCAGAGCCGTACCACAAAGGCCAAGATGTTTTACGCTCAGACGCAGTTTTATCACTCCTTCACCCACACATCAACACCCCCACTGCAGACTCAGGCGTGGAACCGCTCGTCCTCGGTGCCCACGCGAGAGAGCCCGCACTGACAGCCCCACGGGACCCTTTCCCCGACAACTCCACGACCCCACAGCAACCGATCCGCTCGCCCAGCCCTCCTCAAGCCCCGAGGCCACCGTTCCCTCCCGGGTCTCACCCCGCCGGGAAGGCGCTGGCTGCCGGCGCCGCGGCGGCCGTGCCCGCCGTCCCGAAGCTGAAGCCGGTCGGCTGCGCGGCGCTGCTCGGCGTGTTGAAGGAGAAGAGCCCAGCGGGCTGGCTGCTGGCGGCCGGCTGCGCCGCGGCCCCGAAGCTGAAGCCGCCCGAGGCGGCGGGCGCCGAGAACGAGAAGCCGCTCGTGCCCGTCGTGGCCGCCGGCTTCGCCGCGCCGAATGTGAAACCGCCGCCGCCACCCGCCGCACCCGAGCCCAGGTTGAACTGGTTCATGGCGGCTGCGGTAAGAGGTACCGCGGGGAGAGGGAGGCCCGGGACGCGCCGCGCCCAGACCCGGACCCAGACGCAGACGGGAACCCGGCGCCGCGCACGCTGATGACGTCATGGACCACGCTCACAGATGACGCACCCTCCCGCCGCTCTGCACTCTCGCCCGCCCTCAACCCTCCGGTCCTTCCCGTCCTCAGTAGCCATTGGCTGGTGCCGTCGCCACTCGCGGAGAACCTTATTTGATTGGCTCCAGCTGCGCCCAGCGATCCGGGGAGGCGGAGTGTTACGTCACGTCGCGTCCTGTTGCCATGGTGAGTTGCCGCGTTTGGCGCTGGCGGCGGCGGGAGGCGTGGGCTTGCGGCGGTCTCGGGGAAGGGCTCTGCTGGCGCTGGGGAGGGCGAGCCGCCCCGGTGCCTGCAGCGCGGGGTCGGGACCCGCTGTGACACGGTGTTTCCCTCTCACACGGTGTTCCCCTCATTCTCTGCTCGGAGCCGGAGCTGGAGCTGCCCGAGGCCTGCCGGGGCAAGGCCGGTGGGCAGAGAACTGGAGTGCAGACCTTTCCTGGCCCCTGAGCCAAGGGGTGCTGCTAAGCTCGTTCTGGTTGGCATGGGCTGTACCCGACCTCATGGTCACTGTAAGGCTTGAGCTGTGACTGAAACTATAGCCTGTGGAGCACGAGTCTATAATCTGGGCACAGAGAGCAAAGGTTGATTGTGTTCCTTTGTATATGTTTTGATATCAAGTATGTAGTGAACAGGTACAATTGGACCCAATGGATCTCAAAGGTGTTTACAAAACAAGTGTTTATAAGATTATTTGTAAGATTTTGGCTGAACTGTGTTCTTTCAGATCACACAGCAGGAAAGTTATGCTTTACAAATAGTACAGAATGCTTTTTTAACCCCTTCCTTCATCTGTCATTTGTTTTTTCTACATAGGTGAGCAGTGGGTATGGATATGGACAGTGTTTCCTCAGGCTCTTCTCTGCAGTGTCTTGCCAAACTGCTTCGTGATGGTCAGGAAGATGATGATGATGATGATGAACATGTGGTGAGTCTTTTGTAAGAAATGCTGCTTCTTGTACATGTTGTACTATAGCCTAACCTTGATAACAAAGGAGAGGCAAATCTCTCTTTTTCCAGAGTAAGTAAAAAGAAAATGAAAACCTTAGATGGTTTTGAGCTGACTGGAACAGCTAGAAAATAATCTTAGGGTAACAAGCTCTTGAGGGAAAGAATAAGGAAAATGCCGCAGGAAAACAAGGAGAGATTGTGACCACAAAATGGGAGGGAGATATAATTTTTCAGCCTGAAGGCAATGAGAACATGTAGTTGAAAGAGCTTTAGATACTTTAGACTTCCCCCTGCTTTTCCCTGAAGTCTGCCAGAGATGAAGGCAATTATAGCTAAATTTTTCATATGAAGGGAAAAAAGTTGCTGCTCAACTTCTGAGTAAAGACTAAAATATCCAGAGGCAACTGAGTGTACTAATTCTGTGTGTCAGGCATTGAGGAACTGTAGAGATAATTGATCACTGAAGTACAATAGATATGTCGGTGACTGTAGAATAGGGAAAGGTGAGTAATCATTCTAAAGGTGAATGATCTGAATGATTAATAAGAGAAATGTCTCTCCATTCTTCCGTATCAATTCATCTCAAATGTAGATGAAAATCACAGCTTTTGGAAAATGGACATTTTACCTACAATATGCAACTGATGCTTTTATCTAGACATGCGTGTGTGCTGGGGAGAAATATCCCAGGAGGGCCACTGGTACCAACTATCACAATGTAGAAGGCCTCTGTGAAGGCTCAAAACTTTTCCAAATCTCTTAGGATTTTGGACGAGTCCTGTTGTGATGTGGATAACAAAAATGGTAAATGCCTCAGTGGTCCTCCAAATCACTCAACAAAGGGCCAGCTGGCTGACCCAGGAGTTGTGCACTAGTGGTGGCAATGGTAGTAATATTCAGGATAAAAGAGGTGTATAACTCTTGAAATTTCCTTTCAGTAGGTGGTAGATGTGTTCCTTCACCACCCTTCAGCTGTTTAATTCCTGCCTTTTTAAAACTGTCATTATTGCTGTACATCTTTGAGTAAACATCTCGATTTTAAAAGAATTTGTTTACATCTTATTAATAAAATGAATGACACTTCAGAAACAGAAATAGAAAATTGCCACAAGGGATGTCAATTAAGTCTGAGTCAATCTGGGTAAATTGAAATCTTTATTTTGATTTAATTTAATGTTCTGTGCATATGAGGCACTTCTATCAAACCGGGGGCTCTTTATATAGAGAGAAATGCCTCACATTGGCCTATTAGCACTAAATTGATTCATAATTAGAGGAAAATGTTGTTGCCTCATATGATCTCTACTGTCAAAAGGAATCCAAATGCTGTGATGGGGTTTTCATGAAGCACCCTTGGTTTGTTGCAATATTTCCATGGGAGGCAAGCCGTGGAAAATTTGCCTAATGCCATGGAAACTAATACTGAGAAAGTACATCTGTCTGTAATACTGTGTTTCTGTGAGTCCTGCTTAAACCCGGTATGTCAAGGTGTCTTTCTACTGGGCAAGAGCGAAGAGAGAATATTTAGTAGTTCAGTCATGAAATTGTGGGATAATATTTTTTTGATTCAAGCAGGGATTTGTTTGACCTCAGATAACATTTTATTTTTATAGACATTATCATCATTACTAAACTGGGCTTTATGAAAATTGGTTGAAGTTGCTTTTGCCTTTTTTTTGCAGCCACACTGTTCTGTTAGTGCTATGACTCCTGGTGGTATTGGACCAGTAAAGAAAGAGACCACGGGTAAGGAGGAGTGTTTGTGTGGTTTAACATTCAGTCTTGTGTTAGCAGACTATAGCTGTTGTAGTAAGTTACCACCAATGGGGTTTGCTTCTATAACAGAGCGGTCACTGACCTTTGAGTTGGAAATAGCATTACATTTTTACAATTGCACTGTAAAATTCTTCTTTTCCCGAAATCTTAACTGCACAATATAGAAAGAAAAGCAGAAATGGTTAACTCCAGAGCACAGAAGCTGAAAGGAAACATAACTCTGCAGCAAAAAAGCTCCTTATAAATGCTCTCATGAAATTGTTAATTCTCACTCAGAAAAATAAAGGATGATGGGTTTGTACGTACACACCCGAAAGGATCTTCATGAAGTAAACTGCATGGAGCTGAGCCTGTGCCTATGAGGAGGAACAACTATGAAGTGTACTGTGTAATACAGTCATAGTATATTCCTCCCAGAAGATTTTCACAACCCTCTTTAGACCACATGAGAAGAAGTAGAAGCTTTGTTCAGTGCTGCCCTCAACAGACCAAGAGACACTTTTCAATTATTCTCTTTCCTGCACCTAATTCTTTACCTGGAAACCGCAGACAATTACATGCTTGATCTGGCTTGATGTGTTCTGACATCACATAGAAAGGCAGATTCTCAGACAATGAGAGGTTCTAAATCTGTCTTGAGGGTTCTAAATTTGTGTCAGCATCTTGGTTTTTACGAGGAAAACAAGTTTTGTCTTAAGAAAGTTAATGTAAATTTCTTCCTATAGCTAATGCTGTCACATTATTGGGCAGCTTAGTTATGAACCATCAGAAAGATCAACAAGGACCAGGATGAATGTAGCAGGAAAGGAATATATAGCAAATAGAGTATTTTTTGCTTGGGATTCTATGAATAACCAGATATTCTACTATAAAAACCTTCAAGCTGCAGATTTACTAGCTTACTAGAAGATATATTTTTCCATATAGGACAGGCATAAACCATAGTGTGCTGTCCATGATCTTTCAAGTGCCTTCAGTATCTTATCTGGGATGTGCTCAATAATTAATGGGAAGAAATGGATTTCTGTGTGAGGAGGAGGTTTTTTTGTGAATGACTCGGCTCATTTAAAAATCTCATGTCAGGAGGCTTGAGGAAGATTAATATTTCATACTTCTACACTTTACCCATTTTGAAGTGCTAGATATTTTATGCTTGAAAGGAGGAGGATTTCTTTGTCATAGTGGTTGGGTGAAAGAGATTTAAAAAAAAGGAAAACATCCTCTCTGCAAATTCTCATTCATAAGGAGGCTAATCATTATCTAGAATGCTTTCAATACAAAGATTTTTCTAAAGCCTAGGGAAATCTAAGTTTTCATCAGTCCTAGAGGAACAGAGACATTCCAAAATATGTGTGCCTTTTTTTCATCACTCACAGGTTCCTTTCAAGTGAAATCTGAAAATGGGAAAACTATTTGGAATACAGAGGAAGTCCCAGAAGGATCTGAATTTGATGATATCTGGGACCGTAGAGAACAGCCAGAGTAAGTGAGCTGAGGCTGCCTGCATGGGCTTTATGTAGCATTGATGGAAAAACAGGTTAAACAGTAGCTACTGTGTTTGAATGGAACAGCCATCTGAACAGCTGGTGTCATGGAAGGAGAAATGGAGAATATCGACGTTGAATCTAAAGCAATACGTGAGGATTGTTTTTAACCTCTCCCTTGGAAACTTTCTGATCTCATAATAGAGAAGTAGAGTTGGATTTTCCCATCATAAGATTACTTCCAGTGTCAGATACTTGTATGAAGTCAGATTAGGAGGGCAAGTAGGCCAGCAAAATGATTTACTGGCTTTCAAATATGCCATTTTTGTGAAATACCTGTCTTTTCCGGCTGCAACCAAGATGCATTAATTTTTCATACTCATAAATTCATACAGTACTCCAACTTATATCTGCATTTCACAGAATTAAGGTCTTTAGAGACAAATAGTCCTAGAGGAAGAAAGGCTGTTTGCAGGCAGTTTTAAAATTGTAAATCTTGTCATTCAATCTTAGTCTGTCAAGAAGCAGCCTAAAATCAGGACCTTTTTCCCTTGCTCGTATAAAAGCAGTAACAAAAACCTTCTTGAAATAGGTACAATCAGGGGTGTTAGTTGTAATTTGTAGAGGTCAGAAAGCTGTCAGGCTGAGTCTGCAGAGCAACCTTTGCATTTCTATTCATTGTGTTCTGATGCCATATCCTGGAGTGCTAAATGCTGGAGCAGATGGACTGAAACCTATGAAGCTGCATATTGTCTGCTAGTTTGTAGTCCAGAATTCTCATTTTAATCTGCAATAAGTCATGCTATTAGGTATTTAATTTCCTGATCTAAAAATGGGACTGAGACTGCCTGAACTTAGACTCAGCATTTCTGAAAATTATTTTGCATTCATCTATAGCCTCACATACAGTTGTTCTTGAAACCATCACCTCCAAGATACAGAACATGCTGTCTTTGTATTGTGGGCACAACAGAAGCTTTTCTTTTGCTGTTTTTTGACCCTTCCCCTTCATGCTGGGTGAAATGCAGTGCTTCTGTAGCCTGAAGCATTTATAACCTGTGTTACACAGATGAAAAGAGAGTATAAGTCTTTGGAACAGTTCATCAAATTGAATCAAGGAAAGTGGCCCAAAAGGAAAACAGATGGCTAGACAGGTGCATCCAGAGCTATTAGATAGATTTCTCATTGGCTTAGGAATTATTACATATGCATATGAAAAGTGGAGATGTGTAAAAGACTTTTCATACGCATTCCTACAGCTCAGAGAAGTGACTCACCCCACTTACTTTACTCAATTTAGTAGGGGTAATGTATGTTCTAAATACAATCTTTAATTTGTATTCCCTCATTCATTAAGTATCAAGAGCAAGAGAGTACGTGGTGCTACATTTTGTGGATGTGGAGGGCTAGAAAATAAATGTTGGCTGAATGCAAAAGAATTGAAATTTGACGAAAAGTGTTATGCTCAGGCTGCAAGAATATGTTGAATGACAGAACAGAAGACATCTAATTGCAGCAGCATCCTTTTCAAATCTATTTCCCAAGGGCTTATGGTGTATGACTAGTTGATAAGTATCATGTTCGCTTAGGATGCATTTCCTGATCCTGCAAAGGCTGGTTGGTGAAGTGGAGACAGCAGAGTGCCTTAGAGGATGGAGTGATTGATATTCACTTGTCTTTTCTACCTAACTCAGTCGTGGCTTTGAACAGAAACCCAGTGTAGATGGGTTGAAGCCCTGAAGGGAGACTGAAAAGGTGGAGAGACAATGCAATTAGGTTATTTACAGTCCTCTAAGAAGTACAGTCTCCTTTAGTCTCCTGCCCACTTCTCCAGTATTATTAGGCAACGACTTCTCTTTCTCAGGTATCAGATTTTATTCAAACAGAGTGTGGGAACAGAGGATGTATACTTTGGGATGAGCAGGAAAGACCCCTCCACAGCCTGCTGTGAAGATATGGTGGTGAGCTGAACCTGTATCTTCCATTCCTTCTTTGTGCTCTTTCTCAGCCCTTTTAAATCTTGCTGCCTTTTTGAGGGACAGAATGTAAACACTAACCTGTATTGCTGCTTTTGACCTCCTGTAGGATTTTCTTGTAGTTCTTCAAGCACTCATAGATGATATTTACACTTGCTAACCTGAGAAACTCATGAATCTCCTCAAGGGCCTGGTATACTCAAGAGAATCTCTGAAAATACATGTGCCACATACAGACTTGGGGGAAATAAAAAGTAACTCTAAGATGAGGTTTCATCTTGGACACAATTTTGGAAGGGAGAGGGGCTGGGAAGGAGGTGGTTTTCATCTACCTACATTTATTACAAAGCATGTGAGTCAGCAGAACGCTACAATACTGACAGTCTTTAAATTTACCGGTACCAGATCCTATCCCATTATTATATGATCAAAGACCTCCCTGCTTTCTGAAGATCAGGACAGGTAGAACTGCTGTACAGTTTTTCTAGTAGAAGCAAGCTGTCCTTTGAATACACAAAGCCAGGGGGGTTTGCTGGATGTAGAATACCTGTCAGGCACACTATCAGCTCAAGATTTTTAAGAAAATAGGATATGGATACACATCACTAAGCTATTGAAACCAATGATTAGCACTGTCATATTTTCTCTGATACAAATTACCTATGCAGAATTTTGCTCTTTGACACTAGCATCAAAATATTCGTGAAGGTGAGATCTTTTATGGCTTGTAGGGCTGCATATTCTAATCACAGCTTTACCTCTGCCCATCATTTCAGATTAAAATCAAGCTGCCAGAAACAAAGTACTCAGAGATCACATTAGATATCCAGGACAAGGTTCTTGACCTTCGAACTCCCAAAAAGTAAGTGAGACACGCATTTGAAGTACAGTTGGTATCTTGTTCGAAGGGATGTTTAACCAAGCCTTCAACTGAATGCTGTGTGGAAAGCAAAGCTAAAGATGAAGATGAGATTATTAATTGCACTCGATAAAGAGATATAGACAATATAGATATAGTCCAACCATAGGCATATAGTGTGCTAGCTTTGAATCTGTGTTACTCTTCTAGCAAAAATATTTTTAAGACATAAAGTTTGGCCACTTAAACAGCAAGACTTCAAGAACCCAAAATGTTTGGCAAAAAACTGCCCACAGTCTTGAAGGACTTCTTGGGAGTTTGCATTCTAAATACTCATTCGTAAAAATATGTGGCAGAAGATAGTCAAAAATGCGTAGGCACATTTTCAGAAGTTGAAAACCAAATCGTGGACATATCCAAGCATGAATGCAGAGATGGAAATGTTACGAGGTTTCCCTAAAGAGATTTCCTTTGAGTTCTTTTTTTATGGGACTATTTCAAACCTGCAAAGATAATCAACTGTCTAATGTACTCTCAGACTTCTTAGTCTTCCTCCATATTTTCTTCAGTGTACAATTGTCCTGCCTAGATTTCTAAATAATTCCCATGTCAGTTTTGCTTTAAGTCCTTCTTCACAATAGAGTGCTTTCATAAGTTAGCTTAATCCTCTCTGGGCTGACTTGCTGCATTGAATGAGATGTGGGAGAATACATATGAGAATAGCTTCCTGCAAATAAATTCAAGGTGCAGGTCATGGATTAGGGCCCAAATAAATTCTGTCCCTAGTGGACTAACTATAGAAAAGCCACCTTTCTCACAGACAAAAACAGGCTGAGTTGGTTTCCCCCAGCTTGGTTTTAACCCAAAGATGCAACAGGAGTGGAAGAATGTTCTGAAGTGCTAGCTCTGAAAGTGGAAAAATGGGAGGAATAATTGTTCAGCTAATGACTTGCAGAACCTATAAGTAGTAAAAGAGGTAGCTTAATGCAATACTGCAGATGTAGGGAAACCTCAGCATCCTTTTTCTTTTGCAATTCTCTCTTTTTGATGACTTGGATCTGCTGTTATCTTCTTAATATCCAGCTGTCTCTAGTCACAAGCGTAGGAAATAAAAAGTTTGCCGTAAATCCAATGATTGCTTGAGTAAAGGCTGAACCAGCACCACTTTCACAAATGTAAGTGCAAGTCTTCTCAGTATGAAAGAAACGAACAAGATTTCAAGTCCTACATACTGAAAAACATGGTACTCACAGATGTGTAAGAAGTCTCAAAGGAACTGTTTCCAACTCTGTAGTCCTGAGGCTGATTCTAAGCCAAGCTGATTTGAAGGACTTCTCCAAATTAGAGCAAATAGTTACCTTCAGTAGATGTGTGAAGGTGTTTTGATTGTACCTCTTTCAGCCATAGCTCCTATAAGACAGATGAAAATGTCTGAAAAAGAATCAGCATGACTTAAACCCCAATTTAAAGTAACCCCCAACTATGCTACCGTGTTGTCTTATTGGGCTTTGTAGAGTTTGGCTGGGCAGACCTCTTGATTCTAAAGTGTCGTTGGTTCTGTTTGCACTGTCAGTAGAGTGGAGGTCCAAAACTGGCCCATCATTCATATTGTTAATATATAAGCCTGGAGTAAGAGGGGAAGGACTTCGGACTCTGCATGAGCAAGTAGGTTTGAACTGTTGTCAATGAGAAAAGTTGGATGTGTCCAGACTTGAGACATCCTCAGGAGGAGATAATCCAGAAAAGATATATGTCTAACAGCAAGGGACTGTGGGATAGCTCCTGAGTCCAAGATCCAGCCTTTCTTTGTGTATTATGTGCCTGAGCCACAGGTAGGGTATCACTAAATTAATCTTCAATGTAGGTCAAAATTGCAGCAAATTCATTAATGCAAGTCCTTTTTCATGCCTGAACTGTGCCTTGCAGTGTAGGCATAGCCCTTGTGAAAGTGGACTGGCCAGAATCTCTAATCAGGCTGAATCACTTCTTTTTATAGAGAAGACGAACTCCTGAAGGTACATTCAGGCTTTAGGCATTATTCTGATTTTTACCACTGGGAGAGCATTATCAATGCAGCTCCTCCTTTCTCTGCATTTAAAATGCAGCACTGTGCAAAAGCAAGAACAGTGAAGACAGCCCACAATCCATCATTGAAAACCACTGTCATAGGCACAGCAAAAGGAAAGGAACAGTGTTGGAAATATTTCAGGGCCTATATAGCTGCGCACCAGGTATTGCACAAACCCCACAATCTGCCATGAGAACGAGAAATACTGAAAGAGCATTCCTTGATATGCTGGCAAATTGCAAGAGTAACTTGAAATGCCGTCTCAATTGCTCACCTGATCTGAGACATCAAAATTCACCGTGTCCTCTTTTGCAGGAAGCTGCTGCTGCACCTCCCCTACCATGTAGACAGCAAGAATGGTAGAGCTCGTTTTCTCTCTGAAGAGGAGACCTTGGAAGTCACCTTGAGAGTATCAAGGGAGTTTGATTTCATAAATTTTGCCTGATGGATAGAGAAATGGAGAAATTTGCAAAAAGTAATCTCTCGGTTTGAAGTCATCTTGAAACCTAACTGGTGATGAAATAGTAGATTGTTTCCCTTGAACAGTGTAAGGGAATGTCCCTGGAGAAATGGAATGAGTCAGGAGGAACAGAGCACTCGTAGTTTCTCTGAGCTTAGGCTGTCCAGCTCTTGTGCTGCTCTGGTTAATGTTCTGCTTCCTTCAGTCTGATACGGGCTCTATGAATCAGAAAATAGATTGCAATTCCGTAAGCCAGAGAAAGTATTTTTTGTGGTCATGGCTGGTAAGTAGCACAATGAGGCTCTGGCAAGTGAGTCTGGTGCTTTGTTACTGTTGCAAGACTTGCAAGTGGTAAAGTTCTTGCTTGGCCTCCAATGCTAGGACTGAGGCCAGATCACAAGCTGTCCTTAGCTACTTCTTGAGAAGATCAAAGCTCTTCAGGGATCTGTATCCATATCTGAGGCTCCTTTACACTGGCAGAACAAGGTAACCAACTATAGTTGAACTGTTGAATAGCTCAGCTCATTTGAACAATTTCTGACAATGTACGTATGGTTCAGTGTCACCAATTCACCTGCTGTCCCTCCACTATTTTTCTTATCTCTCTTGATTAATAAAAGAATGTTCTAATGAGCAGTTACAATTACTTTTCACTCTGCCTTCTCTGTATTGTGTCCCTGGAGACTTCCCAAAAGTGAGATGAGAGGAACTTTGCATGACAAGGCATCACTTAAAGGTATGAAATATGGCAAAAACTTTTCTTTGGCCTGCAGGTCCAATCTAGAGCTACAGAGATGGGTAACCAAGTTGTTTCTCTTATTAGCTGCTGGGCAAATATATTCATTTAGCATTATTAATCATGCAGGAAACAAAGGTATTTGCTTAGCGATCAAAGTAGAGAGGAAAAAGCAGGGCCTTGCACATTGATGGACTTCAGATACACTTAACCAAAGGCTTGTAAACACTTTAAAAGCATAATGGCTTGGGTCCTGCTTTCTTCTGGTGGAGAAGCAGAGGAAAATAATTGACCAGCTAGGCTGTAGACAGTACTCATGCAGCTAAATTTGTGGTAGACTGTAATGAGAGGATAAATTCAAGACACTGACAAGTGACTTTCCAGGTGTATTTTTTTTTGTTTTGACAGGAATTTTCAGAAATCACGGTGTTTGTAATATATTATTATTATAACTCTAGGACAAATAAAGCTGGTGTCTGGACATCTCAACCGCTTCCCTTAGAAGTGGATACATTGCTTAGGTTAGAATAATACTACTCAACCTTTGCTTTAGTTTTAATGCACTGGAAAGCAGATACTTCAGTTATGTTTCATCACAAGCTATCAATTATGCTGATAACACTGCTCCAATTTGTATTTGCTTAAGTTTCCATAAATTGCATTTGAGTGTCTCTTATTCCTGCTCTACAAAGGGAACAATGCAGATGTATGAAAGGGCTGAGATCATTCCTCCTGACTCAGTTTGTACTGCCTGTGGTTGCCAAGAAGTTACAGTAAGTCTGTTTCTTGGAAAAAGATTGTCTCTGAGGTCCCTAGATAATATACTGCTTCATTTTTGCATTTCTTATACAAATTACAAGAAAAGTGGAAGATTGACCTGTATTAAACACATGTGAAGATAACATTTGTCCATATTCATTCAGTAAATTCATGGCAAAGCAGAGTAGAACTCTGCCCTTCTGAGCCCCATTCGGTGCTCTGTCCACAAGGTAATGTTGCCTTTATAGCTGGCAGTCTTAAATCATCAGGTTCTGCTTAATTTAATGTCAATGTTTGATACTGAAAACAGTGGTAAGTTTGGCTCAGTCCTGTGTCACCCTCACAGTAAAAAAGATTGTCCTCATGTTCAGGTGGAACTTCCTGTGCCCCAGTTTGTGCCCGTTGCCCTTTATCCTGTCACTGGCCACCGTTGAGAAGAGTCCAGCTCCATCCTCCTGACAACTGTCCTTTAAATATTTGTAAGGATTCATAAGATCCCTTCTCAGTCTTCTCCAGGCTAAGCAGACCCAAGTCTCTCCGTCTTTGCTCACAGGAGAGATGCTCCAGTCCCCTCATCATCTTCATGGCCATCCACTGGACCCTCCAGTAGTCCCTTGCCTTTCCTGAAGTGGCAGCCCTGAACTGGACACAGTACTAGACACAGGGAACAAGCGCAGAGGACGCCAGGCTTTGTGTTTTCCACTGCTCAAAAGGACAAGCTCTATTGCTGTTTTCAATAGAGTAGAAACATTGGTGCAGTGGTGGCAATTTGCCGTTCCTATCGGGTCCATTGCCTGAATGCACCATCACCACTTGGAGATCCTCTCGCATCCTTACTTTTTTCCTTTCAAGGAGGCAGAGCCTGCCCTAGGCAAAAGGTTGGTTGGTTGTTTTTTTTCCATAGACCATCCCAAGAAGAAACTGGTCTAAAGGACGTGCAGGCTGCAAAGCTTCCCAGAGATCTGGGGGCTAGTGCCAGCTACAAGAAAGTTAACTCTTTTGCAAGGGCTTGAAGGCAGTTTTGCTTTGCTGAACTAGAACTGGCAGAAATCCTTTTGAAGGGGATACAAACCCGCCTTTGCCTCTGAACATCAAAGCTGTTGCCTAAGTACCACTCCAACACTTGCAGGCATCTTAATTAATCAAAATTATGAGCCCAGTTAAACAACCCAGCCATTAAGCATCATCAAGCTTTGTTTGGTTCCCTAAGAAACATCTTGATTAAATGTATTGCAGTTAAGTAGAAGGTACCGTAGCTGTGGAAATGAGAGAGAGGCCGTTTACAGCAGTATCCCAATAAACTGCAGGTTGTCATCTTGCCTTGTTCATGCATTCTGTCCTCCAATTGTGAGGGCAGAGACACCAATCCTGATTTGACTTGTTCCTGCCTTCTGTCAGAATTATAGTATTGCCTAGCTTGTTCTGTGTTTCACATATTCCCCTTTGTCCGCATACTGTCCGTCAGAGGCAAAGACCCTTTCCTCTTCCCACAGCCTGAGAAAGAGAAAACCTAGAAGAGCTGCTGCATAGAAACACCTGAGACAGAGCAAGAACTTACATTTAGATTGTTCCCTAAGCCTGCAGTCTAGCTTCTGGGCTGCTCTCATTCTTATCTTCCTCCAGGTCTGTTGTTGATATCATCATATACCCCTCGCATTTGTTCTAAAAGGAACTTCATTTTTCCACTGTTCAGTTTACCCAAAATTTCTATGTGCGTCTTTCATTGTGTAAAACACTTCTTTATCAGTTTCTGCTTCCCTGCAGATAAAGTTTATCTAAAATAACTAAGCTGTATGTGCATGCACAGAAAGATCTCTTCCCTGCAGCCTACAGAGTAAGTAAGGAGACAAGACTGGTATCGCTTCTGTCTTTCTTGTCTAACCTTGGGCACTGACACCCAGTCCGTGAGACTGGGCTCCTGTGGGCAAAACAGAGCTCTGCAGCGTCCTCTAAGTGAAATCCCCAAGGCCTCCTAGATGTTCTCATTCAGGCAGCAGATGACTGCTTTTTCCAATATCTACTCTGGATGTTTGGCAGCACAGGCTACTGGATATACAGCAAAACAGACTGATGGGCAAGAGCATACAAGCCATGCAGGCATTTCCTCCGGTATGTCCAGCAGGCTCACTGCATGCCCATGTATCCATTCCTTGTGCACTTCCTCATGCTGGAGTGGATGTCTTTGAACCTGCTACCATTGGCAGACTTTTACCCCTTTTCAGCATCTGCAGCTTTGATTCATGTTTATTCTCTGGAATAAAGCTCTTCAAGAGCTGCTGCCATGGACAGTCAGTCACTGTTGACTGCCTTGGCTCCAGGGAAGGTACCTTGAGTCTGCTGGAGATTGGGTTATTTCTTTCCTATAATCTTAAGAGAAGACAGTTTCTTTGTGTCTCTTTTTGCTGTCTTTGTCTTCTCCTTCAGGTAGCTTTTACTTTCAGATTGTGATGCAGAACAGTCAGTCCCCATTTTTCCTTTTCCCTCCTGTTTGTTTGTTCTGTGCTCGTTTCAGGGAACTCTGATCTCTTCTCTCCTTTCCTAAGAGCTTTATCTCACTTCCCTTGGTTGTTCTCACATTAGGACATTTCTCACTAGAGTCTCTTCACAGGTTGCAGCTGACAGATTTGACCCCTGCTGCACTTGCCAAATGTTGGTGAAGTGAATGATTCATCTCCCCTCACTCAGCTTAATTCTGGGTGAAGCATTTTGTTCTTCCTTGCCATGCACCCGGTCTATGGGCATGGGAAGGGGACACAAGCAGGAGCACCACAGGCAGAACCTGGATTGTGTTAAGGCATTTATGTTGAAGGACCACTGCACAAAAGCAGCAGATGATGCGGGTCGGGACAGAACTGTGAGGATTGTTGACAGAACTGAGGAGAGGCCTCTTGGCACAGGCACGATCTCCTTGAGACTATGCTTCAAACATAGCCAGTCCCTCAGCTTCCCAGTGGAAGCAGGGCTGGTCGTAGAGGAATAAGCCAATTCAGAAAGAGTTAGGATCATTCAGAATTTCAGCTTTTCACAAGGCCTGAAAAGTTTCTTTCTGGTTCTCAATGTGTCCCAGATGAGTACTTTTTGAAATCCAATCCAGGGCAGCAGTGACACAGAGAACACGGGAGCGCCTTTAATTTTGGAGTATTTCTCTCAGTCCATTGAAATCTGGGACCACTCTGGGTTTACTCATCTCAAGGTGTCCTTTTCATTTCTCTTCTCTGTCTTCACACACTCATTTCTGAAGAGAAGATCATAGGAAGTTGCCAGCATGGTAGTGGATACTGTCCACCTACAATCCTTAGAGATCATCTCTCTTTAAGTGTGGGGCTCCTTTGCGGATCCCAGCAGCCTGGCAGCTCACTTCTGATGCTGATCAGCACTTTTTTAATGCACACCATTTTAACTTAGTGGTATCACAACCCAGCAAAGACTGCCAAGGCAGCTAGGTTGGATTTGGCAACCTGTCTCCTGCAGCTGCTCAGCAGAGAAGAAAAGAGCCATAGACCTCTTCTGGAAAATTCTTTTCTTGTTGGAAAGCTGCATAAAAGGGAAAAGAATAGAAATGGAGTTGGACACAGCTAATTTTGTTAATTCATAAGGAGATGAATAGAGCAAGCCAGACATTTCCCAGAGAGCAGTGGGTTAGGAACTATAGCAGATGTAAATATCGGTGCTTGAGCTTAACAATACTGTGAGCCTTGGTTGGGTTCCACCCCTCACACACGCCCAAATGATGAGAGTCTACCACCCCTGTCATTTTCTCTGACTGGGGACACAGGTGATGGAATCTCCTGATCAATAACTTTCTGGAAGACTTGGCTTCCTGTAGCTGTATCCCTGAAGCAGAACCTTGGGTGGCACCATAGCAAGCTGGTAAGTATATAGAGGGGAATGAGAAGCTGATTTCACCTGTGATAGTCTTTACCTTGTCTCACCTGAGCTGATCCCAGACGGCTGGGAGCTGGAGGACTCCACCCAGGAGGAATTAAATGGTTGCAGAGCAGGACTCTGAGAAGCTAAGCAAGCAGTAATTGTGTGTACTATGTTCCTGGGGCAGGGAGAGGAAGGAAAGTTGTATGACTACTGTATAAAAACAGTCAGGTAGTTGGAAGGTGCATAACTTGTCTTGGCTTTGGACAATCTGCGCTGTGCCTGTGAGATTCAAGAGGCAATTAGCCAGCAGCTGGATGTGGGAAGCTCTGACAAGGTGAGAAGTGTTTCTGGCTTTGTTCAGGGTCATGAACACTGTATGCAGGCTGTAGTGTCAGTGTGACTTAGCTGGATGTATGGCTCTGGGGCAGCAGCAACTGTCAGAGCTGTGACAAGCTTCTGGGGGGAACCTGAGGTGCTGAGAGGAGCTACAGGAGGTCACAGGAAAACACTGACAATGCTGCCTGGACACAAGTACAACTTGCATCGTGATTTGACTTTGGTAACTTGCTGCCAGATGTGGATAATGCTGTGTCTGTGGAGCTGCTTGGAAGCCAGTGACTAATGTGGGTACAGGTATTGCAGGTGGTTGCTGATGAGTGTGTTTGAGAGCTGGAAAGGCTCTGAGCCTGGGGACGGAGAGCACCAGTAGGGCTGGAGGGTGCAGGCAGAGCTATATGGGAATTCAGGGCTAGGGGCCTGGAGGGGTCACACAGCACTGGAGCTGTGTTGTAAGGCAGTGAGCAACAGGCTAAGCAGTCTGTGTGGGGATGGAGTGCAACAGTGAAAGTGGAGGAGTGATGTGTACTGGGCAAAAGCACAATTGGGAGGAGAAAGATGTTATCGAAATATCTTCAAAACCACTGTGCTGAAGGGAAAGGTCAGAGCAGACAGTTGATTACCCAAAGCTGAGGACAGAGGAGATACTTTTGTTAGAATGTCACCAGCACTGGAAATTCTCTGTGAAAAGAAGCTGTGGGAGGGGACTGTGCCTGGAATAGCTATGAGGCCTCCAAGAGGCCCGGAGTGCTTAGGTCACGTAGACCTATTGAGCTGGGAATCCTGTCTCACTCCAAGGGACAGCCCAAGGTGGCACACGGCAATTACTTTTTATCAACAGTGGCAGAAAGGGGAATCAGTGTGTGAAATGTGGCTGCAGCTCATGAACACTCATGAATGCTTACAACAGCCTGAATCTGCGTTGTCCTTGCTGTGCCTGTTTCTGGGTAAGAAGAGTCTGTGGGAAGTGCCTGGGTGACAGATTGCTGTGCCCTGGCCTGGAACAGTGGATGTCACATCTAGTTTTAGGCTCACACGCAGACACCTTCTTGTCTCTATCCTTTTCCCTACTTACAGCAGGCTTTGTTTTTTAAAATTGCCACAAACAACAACAAAACCAAGCCTTTAAGAACAGTAGGTAAATAGGTAAATGAAGGGATTAGAGTTGTTTTTATTCTGCAGCAAGGTGCTACCTTCAGACCAGAGTCAGGGTATCTCCTGGATGAACAGAAGGGTTCTATCATCTAGAAAGACCCTACAAGGTTGTCCTGAACAAGTGCTTAGATGAGAGAGATGGTGATCAACTGTTAGCTGCGATATGGGCTCTGAATGAAAAGAATAGCTGAAGCACTGTGAAACCCCACTTCTGTTCTCTTTAACCATGAACTCCCCAGCTTATGCACTATGAGTTTATTTAAATCTGACCTCTGCTTCTCTTTGGAAGTAATTTTTTGGATTTCAAATAAAACATATTTTCCAATGCTGTTGCCCCTCCCTAAGTCACAGTCAAGCAGTATCTCAGCCGAGTTCCTTAAATCAAGAGAATTGTTTATGTCCTTGGAGGCTGGAATAATAACATCTGAAGAAAGCTGTGAGACACAGCAGGAATTCATTTGTAAGTTAATGAAGGCTGTGCAGTGCGGTTGAAAGGATGAGCAGGGCTGTTCCTGGGCAGCATTTACCAAGCTAGATTTCTTTCTGCTGGTATTGTTCTCCCTGGAAGCATCGTGAACTAGCTTAAATACCATTTACATATGAGTTTATTATGGTACTTCTTGGTACAAAGGTTTATGCTATGTAATAGAGCAGCGTACATGACAAAAACAGGAGAAAGTGGAATATGGAACAAAAGAGAATCTACTGGCTTATATGCCCTACAAAAAAGGAAAAAAGTACCTTCTGGGTGGTGTTTTTTTAAATGAAATAATTTGTTGTCTGGAAGCAGGCTCTGATACTCGCTGGAGGGGACAAGACTGAAGTGGGAATGGGGCTGTAAATAGGTAATAGCCTGCCACATGAAGTCCAGAGCTACTTGAAGGAAAGTGCCAGTGATCTGCATGGGACTGAAATCAGAGCACCTGTGGGGTGAAGTGCTGAGCAAGATGGGATTGCAGGAAGCAATCTATTGAGCTGCTTTTTCCACTTGACACTTGATTTTGAGAAGTCCTGGTGTGCTCTGACCTTGTTCCTCAGCTGAAAGGTGGCAGTTTAAAACCCTGACCCTACACGCCCTCCCCCACTGGTTGCTACAGCCTCAGCAGTGCTTTTTAACTGTGTTATGTTGGCATTTTCTCTTGAAGATGCTCTAATTTGTGGGACTCTACTGGCCAGTTGTTGGTTGCACTTTGTACCTACAGGCATGGAAGTGGTGAGGGCCATGTCTTCCCTTGGAGAGATGTTTCTGAGAAATGAGTGGAGAAGGCTGTTTCTGTGATAAGCATCGTGTGCTGTGGATGCTCGAGCTGGTGGAACTTGAGGCCTCTGTACAGAGAATATCTGTTGAGAAGAAGTTCATTTGTAGGCGCACTGTGCTGCTCAGCCCCCCCCCAGGCCAACAGCCCTGCAGTGGTGCTTTGACCTTTACAAATAAACACCATCAGTCAAGCTGGAGGGGAAGAAAGGGTGTACTGTCAGCCTTCAACATGATACAACACTGGAACATACAAGAGGACACGGTCTCAAGCTTTGCCAGGAGAAGTTTAGGCTTGACATGAGGAAGAAGTTCTTTACTGAGAGGGTGATTGGCCATTGGAATGCGCTGCCCAGGGAGGTGGTGGAGTCACCGTCCCTGGAGGTGTTTAAGGAGAGATTGGATGAGGCACTTGGTGACATGGTGTAGTTGACAAGTAGGAGTAGGTGTAGGGCCATAGGTTGGACTCGACGATCTCAAAGGTCTTTTCCAACCTTATGATACTGCGATACTTGTCCTCTGCGTGTGAGCCTTGATGCAGCCTGCGATCAGCTTGCTTAGTGCTAGGAAGTGGAGAAACTTAGTTCCAGGTTTGTGGGCACAGAGGCAGGAGGTATCACTGCAGAGAATAGGAGGGGGAATAGGGTGTGCCATAACCAACCCCTCTTCAGAAAGTGAGTTCCATGATTTAAAGGTGGTAGAGCATTCAAGTGCTGCTGGGTGACAGCTTCTTCTCCAGGAGCAGTGTGTGGTGCCCAGAGAAATGAAACCTGGTGTACAGCATTGCACCACCAGAGAGAGTTGTGCTGCTTGCTCCTGCAGACATGCAGGCATCGCTTTCTTCTGTGCAGTGGAGATTTTACTATTGGAAGCTGAAGAACAGCTGAGTCCTGTTTTGAGCTGGAGAGGACAACTTCTCCAGGGCTGCAGAACAGGTCTGAAGCAAAGCCAAGAGTAGTGGTCCACTGATCCAGAGGGGCTCTCATAGGGATGGAGAGCAGCTTATTCCTCTTCTTGCAGCCAGTTTCTGGCACTTGGTGGTGACTCTAACAGATGGCAGTAGTTGTGGCTTTCACAACCTGATACCTTTCTGAGTACAAATGGGCTATTCACTTGCTGACAGAAAACAAGTAATGAGATAATTATTTGCAAAGCCCAGTTTACCATTTCCCACCCTTCAGGACCAACAGCACAACTGAAAAATTCAACTTAGATTAAAGTGGGGAGGGAGGACTATGAGCTCCTCTTTCCTAGCCAAAAGAAATTTTCCATTGTTGCTTCCCACAACTTGAACTCCTTTTGGTCTGAAGAAAAATCAGATGGTTTGGGGTTTCTTCAGGGAAAGCAAGGAAATTTGGAGACTGGAGTCCTGAGACTGGTAGTGACTGTTTTTTCTACAAGCCTAGTGTGTAAGAAGGTAGAGAGAGATGGAAGGAGGGATGGGAGATGTACATACATCATCGTCTGTTGATGACCAGCTGTACAGTTGATGTATACATAAACAGGTAACAGCACTATTCTCACCCATTCTTTTGATCAAGCATATTAACTATGGACTACTGGCAGAAATGGGCTAATGGCAACTGCATTCCCATACAGAAACCAGAATGCAGCTTTGAATCCTCAAAACATCCTTTTCCAGCAACCATGTAATGTGCTGGAACGGCCCAACACTTGTTTGCTTTTAGTGAGTTCAGGAATTGGTCACCACAGTGCACAGCTCTTGATGGGAATCTGTTCAGGACCTTCCTGAGGGAATGAAACCTTGCTGCTTCCCGCGGCTAGGGCAGGGTTCATCAAACCTGCAGAGATTTTTCCAATGTTTATTGGAAGTATCAGTCAGCTCAGGTGACCTGTCTCTGTGTAAAACAATGCCACTGCAAGAATCTTATTGCTTTTGTTAATACAATCCCCACTTTCAAAGGAACTGTGCTGAGAGAGAGCTAGTAGAATTCCGTCTATGGCTATGCCACTATGTGTGTGTCTGGGCTTACTGGAGTTGCACATTGGGATTTTCTGGAGCATACTAATGCTAGTTGTTCTTAATCAAACACCTGATAAAACCAAAGCACACAGAAAGCCCAAGCAGAACTGAAGACACACTGGTAATATTTCCCCAAGAGAGCTGGGAATGAGTTTGTGTGCAAGATCTTAACTGGAAGATAAACTGCTACAGTAAGCAAGGATAACTCTTCCCCCTAGATTTGGGATTGTTCTTGTAGTAGGGAAAAGGAGTCCTCCAGTAAATGTGCACATGAATGCTAAAGCTCTGCCTCAGTGCTCAGGTGGATAGAGCAGGCCAGTGGTGATGTATTACAGCATCACTTGGGTTATGAGTCAATTCCAGGCTCATCACAATCATGTGATTTTCCAGTCACAAGGACATGTTTGTCCCCTCTCATACTTGTGTTGCTGTGTGCCTTGAAGGAAAAGGAGCCCAAGCTTGATTCTGTGGCCTGCTCTGCAGTAGGTCTGTAGCAAGATATTCAGCACCCAAATGAACAGACCTGCTGCTGTTTTCTTTCTGCAAACCCAAGTGGCAGTGTGGGGATGAAGGTAACAGGCAGCCCATGGCCAGCTGTCCTCCTGAGTCACAGGCTGGAAGAGACCTTGGGGTTGTTAGCAGTGTTGTTACACCTGGAGAGAGTCCCATGCTCCTTCCTGGCTATGGGTGACTGGAAAAACATCTTCAAAATGTGTTTTGGGTACAGTCAAACAGAAACAACTTTGTATGTGTGGACAACTTGCCTCAAATGAGAGCTATGAGCTGAGTTAAAGCCTGGTCCTATGGATTTATCTTGCAGTGAATTGATATAGGACAAGCTAATATGGACCTTGGTGATCAGAGCTCTCTTGTGGAGCAGGATGTGCCTTGCATCCACATGGATTCAGATGCCTGATAGACCCTGAATCAGCACTCTGGTTTCCCCAACAGTAGAAGCACCAGTAGGTTTATTTTCCATCTATTTGCTTGTTGATATGCAAGGTGTTAAAAAAAGCCACAACCGTTCTCTCTAACACTGATAGAAGTGTAGAGGTCTTGTAGTAATTAACCACCAAGCTCAGAAGTTGCTGAGTGGGAGAGGAGCTGCAAACAGTGCAATAGCATCAGCTGCCTCTTTATAAAAAAATAAATAAAAATTTAAGTCTACCAAATATATTGAAATTGCTTAGAAAGCTCGGGGGTGGGGGAGTGGGGAAGAAATTGTGATAAAGTTGGGTTCCCAGTAAATGTCCATACCTCCAAACATAGACAAGGAAGCTGCAGGTTTCAGGTCTGGTTTGGTTAGAGTCTAATCCTTGAGAACACAAGTGCCTGTACTCCCAAGGCTGATAATCAGCTTGAGCCTCAAGGGAAAGACAGACACCTGGCACCTGAAGCCCCTGTACTATCACATAAACAGGAGATACTGGCTTCTGTATTCACTGCAATACTGCTGTTCTGTTTTTCTTCGTTTGAGGGGTAGAAGAGTTAGTTAGGCAGCCAATTTGGATGCTTTTCCCCAGAGCCTGGCTGCAATGCAAGTGGGGATGGCATGGGGTGGTAATTTACCATCTTCACTGACCCAGAGCATCCTCTCTGGTCTCAGCCCTGCAGACTATCAAGATGCAGCTACAAATAGCACAACAATGAGGCATCCTAAAACAGAATGTTTAGTTTTTCTGTCTCTCTTATTTTGCCCAGATCTGGCCTCCTGAATTCTAGCTTGACAATTGTCACAGGCACATTCAGGTTTCTAGGGGAGGCAGAAATTCCTCCCGAAGTCTTAGCTTCCCATTTGCTGCTGATGCCTGAACTCTAAAGCAGCTTTCAATTAAGATAACGGACTAGCTGGGCAGGGACCACAGCTGCCTTCGTGTTGATGCAATGCCAAGCAGGCTGTAAGCTTTCAATAAAAAGTAATTAATGGTAAAGCAGACTCCTGCAATCCTGCAGAGCCTCTTCTATTTCTGTTACTTAGGCTTTTAAAGGCAACGGGATCACAGTGGCTTGACTTTCTTCTCTAGCAAAAAAAAGAAGGAAAAACACTTAATCTAGTGACCTCGCATTTATCTTCTGCCCTTCATTACCACCATCTCTCTCCTGCTGCCTGCTGAAAGGCGACTGTGCCTATTCTTATTGCTGGGACAATACAAATATTGGTCAATTACAGCAATGCTCTAAATGCAATTACTCAATTGCAATGTTAATTGAATTATTTGAGTTCCATTAGGAATTCGGTCAGTATAGCCTAAGTTCCTTCCTTGCTTTCTGTGGGCTACCAGCACAATGCAGCATCTGGACACACTGGGAAGGACTGATTTTACTCAAACAGCCCTAATTAGGCTGGAGAAATTCTGGCACTGTTGAGAAACGGTGCTCTCAAGTCCAGGGACAGGTGTTGAGGCTGCAGGCACCTTCTTCCCTTCATTCAATGAGTTTCCAGGCACAAAAATACTTGCAAGCAGAGAACAGTGACTGTTCATGCAGAAATAATTTTGTGGGAGAACTAGTGTCAAAAATACTTGAAGGGTTTGTGAGTGAAGGAATCCATTCTAAGATATACTGGGCAGAAACCAAAGGGACCAGTTGCACAACATAAGCCTGTAGTTAAGACTACACAGTCAGAGGGAGTGGCTAGGGGCTGCCAACAGGCCATGTAGGGACGGAGACAGGGCTGCAGAGCGAAGCTCACCAGTTCTTCTGGTAAATTCACCTGGGCAACTGGAAGAGCTGTGTGGGTTTGTTCCTGATTCGTTTCTAGCAGAAGTAGGATGAAAAGATTAGGAAGATGTTGAACTATGTGCCCTTAACTCCCTTTGAAATACTGAAGCTGGATGCGTGCAACTCTGGAAACTGCAGTCCTGCCTTCCTGAGACAAGGACAGCTGCTACCTCTGTCCAGAGAAGCCTGGATCTCTTACCCTACTATCCTACTGCTATCATTGTTCTTTCCTCAGTCTCAACATCATCAGGAGCCCTTGTGCCCCTTGTGGGGCACACTGATTAAGAAAGGTACTTAAATCTTTCCCTCCCTTCAATCACATGAGAACTGCAGCAGCAATTTAGAGCTGTGACAAGTGGACTAGAAATAGCCCTGCCTATCCCAGTAGGAGATTTTCACCCACAGCCTCTTTACCCTGAGCTCTACTAACAGAAGTAATGAGTATCTTCTGCAGCAGCCTAGGACTCTGAGTGGCATAGACAGCTCCAGGCTTTGTACTGAATGTCTACACTGCACTTTGTAAATGTCTTCACTTAATATCTACACTGTGTTAAAGCCCCTGTCCTTGCAGCTATGAGAGCAGTAGCTCCCGATACTTTCAGGATGAGATATCGCCCTTCCCAGGGACAGTGGCATGCAAGGCAGAGATCACCAAGAGGGAGGGAAGAGGTTGGTTTCTTGGTGTCGTGCATGAGATGTGCTTTTCCTGCTGGGACAGCATCCCTTGCACTCTGGAATCCTGTCAGGTCCAAGCTGCTGAGACAGCATTTACTGAATCCTTGGTGACTGGTGATCCCAAGAACTCCTTCTGTCTGCTTGTCCCCCTACACCTCTCCCTGTGCCTGCCCCCTCGCACTCACCTGTCTACCACCACGTGAGTGCTGCATAGTAAGTTTTGTGGACCCATCAGGTGTAGGAGAGGAAGTAGAGGTCAGTCTGGCTGTGAAATGGCAATTTTGTGGCAACTTCAAGTAAAATACTCTGACCTAGAGACTGGGCATACCGAGATCTTGGTTCAACACAGATGTGGAGGGGTTAAGTTGTGAAATGGTTGTGCTTTAAATATTTTTTTTGCAAACATGTTCATCGTCTTATTAACAGAATAGAAATGTTGGTGCTTTTGTCCTGGCTGATGTGCTGGAAGCCGCTGGAGTTTGACTCCAGTGGCAGGACCTCCTGTGGTTGCCACTTCAGTCCCACTTTGCAAACAACCCTCCGTGCCCTTATGAAGGTGATTTCCTTTACAACAAACCAGATCTTGCCCAGCTTTGGAGAGCACTGACTCCATCAGGTGCCCCTGGTGAAGCTCAAGCCCTTTGCAGCTGGGATGCTTGGCCGCAGACACGGATGTGCCTTTGTGTGCCTCAGCACTGGACTGCCCTGGCCCCACAAGACTGCTGGCAACACTGGCCCAGATGCAAAGCTGGGGCTGAGCAGCCCTGCTGGCCCAGGAGCTGCAGTACCAGGAGCAGCAGCTTCACGGGGCACCTGGGGACATGAAAAACATTGTACTCAGCTAAAGCAACTGAGAACCTTCCCAGAGCAGACTGTAATTACAGCACCCTGTTCTCTGCCAGGATGCTGAGGGGTAATGGCTTTGTGCTCCCACCATAGCAACGTGGCAGAGGGGTTCTTGTGTAGAACAGTGCTGTAGGACGGACTGGTGGGGCAGTGCTGGAGCAGCAGCTGCAGAGTTGATGTAAGGAGTAGCACAGCTTTCTCCTGCCCTTATCCCCCTGCCTTTAGGTCTCCTTGGGCTCTGCTGTGAGGAGCTGGCTGAAGATTTGAGGCCAGGAAACCTGCTCTCCTAATACATGTGTGATCCAGTCCTCTGTCTTTCACCTCAGAAGATGGTGATGGAGAGGCTATGCGAAGAGAAAAGTATGAGCCTTTCTGGGGGAGGGTGGGAGCTGAGCTTTCTCCAGAATAACTGCATAGAATTGCAAAAATAGCTTCTAAAAAGCCTCAGAATCTGAATGATCTTAACTGCTGCTCCTGATGTCTTGGGTCACATCTCCCTTGTGGAGCAGTGGAGCACTTAGCAGTTTGCTGTACGAGATACTTTAAGCCCATTGCATGGCACTGTTTATTTGAATTTCCCAGGGTGTTTTCTGTGTTAGTTTCCATCTTCTCCAGTATTACACTTTAGAGGTGTTACCCTTTCAGCATCATCTTCAAAGCTCTGCCTTTTTCCAGTTTAACAGAAACTGAATTCCCATCCCTGCAGTATCTCAGCATCTCTCCCCTCTGTACCTGCTCTGGTTTCCTGCCTGCTTTCCAGGATGTGTCTGCCATTCTGGCGGAGCCTCCTTATTTCTCTTCTGGCAGATCAGGTCTGTGAAGTTCAATCTTGCAAAGCTCCTTTGGTGCTAGTGGATGTACCAAGACACTGACTGGGGCTTTTCACAAGCACCTACAGCAGTCTCCTGTCTTGCTGGCTGTGCCTGTGCAAAACAAAATGGATTTATGAGGAAAGAAATAGCCTGACACTGGGGAACCATCATTCATCACTGTCCTCTACTTCAGGCTCCATGGACAACGCTGATCCCTGAAAGTCCCACCTCCTGTTTGAAACAGGAGAGAGCTTTGGGGGCTCTAAGCATCACCAGGGACCTGATGTTGGCAAAGGGCAGTGCAACAGCGCACCTTGCACGGAGCTGGAGTTTGTGGACATGCACTCTTCTCCAGCAGGCATGAGACGCAGGCTCTTGGGGACTGAGCAAGAGCCACCTCTTGTTCCCTGCCAGCACTGGCGCCTGGTTTGCTGTAAATCCATACTGTTTACGTCACAGGCAGTCAGAGCCAAATCCTGAGGGTATTGGGAAGCAGCCTTCAGATGTGTAATTTTGTTCTTTTGACTCTAATGCCTCATTTAATATTTCACAACCTTGGTGATACATTACTGTGCCAGAGACACCACAAAGGCCAGCTGGAGGTTCAGTGACTGACATTTACGTTATTAGGCTGGGGCTCCAAAGCTTGTATTTGGCGAGTTGAACAGGACTCTTCATTCACTCCTGGCTGGAAATAAGGTGTTTGCAAAAGCTTTTGGCACTGGCCTTTAGCACTGATCCAGCTGATGGTTATGGATGGCAGAGAGGAATCAGGATGACCACTGCTTCTAGAAACCTTGCCTGAGGTTTCCTTTAAATGGAAAGTCTGGATGGTAAAACCATCGAGAAACATGTTGGGGCCTCAATAAATATAATCCTGAGTCAGAAGCTGTTCCACAGTGCTCCTGTTCTGAACTGCTTCCAGATCCTCTAAAGACACTGTTTTAAATAATTGCCCTTCAGTTTGGAAATATTGGCTCTTCTCTTGTATCAAACAACACCTAATGTCACTGTTGCTGAAAGCAAGTAGGATAAAATTGCCTGCCTTATTTTTCCCAGTGTGTTGGCTTTATGCATTTGGCAACATTTGGAGTCAAATCAATCTTACTTTCTTCTCCTGGCCAGGTATTTAGTTTTGCTGATGTCAGGGTGCAATCTGGGATTTGCTGTATCTGCCTCCAGCTCCCCCCTTGGCTGTAGGTTTCCCCCTGAGCAAGCTACTCTGTTCAAGCTACCTGTATGCTCTGTGACCCCACTCCCAAGCCAATTTCAAATTTTCAGAGGGATCTAGTTGCCTGCATAGGTACCTACCTGCTATCCAGGCTTTGTGGTTATCTGCCCTGGGCATCACCCTGAGGTGATGCTTATGTTTGAAAATCCCCATGGGCGTGGGGCGAGCAGTCATTCCTGTTCTCTGAAGTAGCAAACCAATGTCAGGTTTGGTCAGAGCACCGAGGCAATGCCTCTTCTCCTGGAGAGCCTAGGGAGGGAACTAGGGCTGGGGTGAAAAAGTGCTGGTGGTTGGAGGCTACTGCTTCCCTGAGATGGTTGGAGTTGGAGCTAGGCATGCTGCAGCAGCCCCACTGGCTCCTTTCCCCTGGGCTCTGTTCATCAACAGGTCTCAGCCACTGCTGGACATGGAATGCGGATTCCCAGCAGACCCCTTGCATGCCACAGTTGCTCTGGAGTTGTGGAGCTGTCGGTGCCTGCTGGGAGCATCCCCGCTAAAAGTGCTTGTATGTGTTTTGTCCCTTTGCTGCTCTAGGCTCTTTTGGTCTTCCTTTTGAAATTGTTTGGTTTGTTTTCGAAAATCCTGAAGCTGTGAAGCAGGGACAACACTGCTGCCTTTTCCAGAAGAGGGCTAGCAGAGATCTAGAGACCACAGTTTTGTGAGTATTGAGGTCTTGTCATGCTTGGGGACTGTACCCACTGCAACCAGTGAGGTGGTTCTCATCCTGCATGAAGAAGCTGTTCTTGCATCAAAGCTGACTGCTTGAAGTAAAGGGCACCAGATGTCCTGAAGAGGAGTTGAAGGGACTCCTCAAGTACCTTAGACCCTATGTGGACTCCTAACCTGCAGATGTGATGCAAGATCATCTTTCAGGGAGGCTAACATTGCAGGCAAACACACCCCATTTGCACAGAGCTGCGGGACTCCCACTGCTGCCAGTGCAACTCTGGCACGTGAAACACGTGCACCGCCTCCCCTGTGCCGCGAGTGCCTGACTAGCGCTGCGACTCGCTGCTCGTCAGAGCTTCCCTTTCCTTACCCATTCAGACACTGTCTATTCTCACTATCACTGTAGATTATTCCTTTCATTTTCTTCAAGAGGCTTCCTGCTGTCTCTTAAATCTTTTCAGTTCACCTCATTTGAATACTGCAGCCCACTCTAAAACCTGATAAGGCTGAGTGAGTGCACTGAAGACTGTCTTCAAGAAATGCTTTCCCTCTTGGCTGGGACTTGTGAAGGGCAACTAGGTGGCAGCTGGCTGGTGTTGCTGCTCATCGGCCAGGGCCCTGCTATGGGCACTTGGGATGGTCAGGGAATGACCTCCCAGAGCACACAGATCCTTAGGAGGCGGCTGTGTTGTTCAGCTAGAGCTGATGTGAGCCTTTTTTACCATTTGGGGCAAAAATGGCTTTTTCTGGATGGCACCTGGAAAAGCTTGCAGGTGAGGCTGCCAAAACTGGATTTCTGGTCTCCTTCCAGCTGCAGGATCTGCATTTCTCTTCTCTTGCCACATGGTTGCTCCTCAGGCTGGCTCACCATCCCATAAGCAATGATGGAGAGAAATCTTCCTCTTCAATTAGCACTTCCAGTGCGATTGCAGCTGGATACTCCTTCGGATACTCAACTGCCAAATAGTGCTGGGTTTACAGTTGCAGCAGGAGGAGTGTAATATCCATTCATTGCTTTATTAGTGCTGTAACTGCTTTGGGCTACAGTTGCCTTTAATTACTGGCTCTGCTGGGCTGGCTGTGCCTCTTCCAGTGAATGATTTGGAGGTCCTGGATCCCAAACAGTGAAACCACTTACCATCACTTACCTTTTAATTCAGACCTTATATTTAGCTGGTAGCTTCCATTCAGTCTGCTTCTCAACACCTGCATGGAGAAAAGCCTTGCAATCATGCTGTTCACTGAATGCTTTGAAAGCTGTCCTCGAGCCTTGCTGCTGCAGCTGTGTTGGGATGCACTGTCAAGGAAAACATCATGTTCCATAGCATTTTCCTTGCTGTTGAGCCCAGTTACGACATTTCCTTAGCTTTGTGCATTGTTACGGAGGGAAAGGTCTTCCAAGCACATACAAAGCCATTAAGGCATGTGTAGCCATCAAGTGGAAGAAGAAGCAGCAGCTGCAAGTCCCCTTTACTATGCAACCATGAGATGAGCGCTGCGTCTTTCTTTTGTGGAGGGGTGAAAGGCAGAGTTCAGTGAGGGGAGAAAGTGTCTGCTCAGATTCCCAAAGAGCAGGAGTCTTTTTCTGAAAATAAGTGCCATAAACCAGGAAACAGAGTGGTTTGCCCCAAAAGGATTATTTCTTAGATGTAACACCAACTGAAAGGAAGTGGGGCAGCTCCAGCACATCCCAGCGTATTGTTTCTCTTTACACACAGCCTCAGGATCAGAAACTGCTGCAACAAGTTGTCTTTTTCAAGATAAAAACACTGGCTTCACCACTGAGAACTGTGCTCTCAGCACCCCAGAAACTAAGGCAGCAGGCAGGAAAACTGTCATTCCGCTTTATTCTTTCCTAATGATGAAGGATTTGGGATGGCCATCTAGAGGGATGGTGTTTGGAGAACAGTGCATCAAAACGAGACATTGCGCCATTGCCCACATTTGCTCTTTTAACTTTGAGTGACCTGCATCTTGCAGAGAGGATGCTTTTCCCGGTAGCCAGCCCAGCCATGCTGCATTATGTTGGAGGTGATGGTGACTGAAGCTATTTCACACCGTTTCCCACGCAGTAGGAGTGTTTGGGGCTGCAGCAGGAGAGCATGTGTCCAGAAGATGCTCTGTAGCCGACTGCCCAGCATGGTCTGCAGAGGACCGCATGCCATGCCGTCCGCTCTGTGCAGAATGAGATGCCAGGGAGAGGGCAAAGAGCTCTCATCTAATTATTGATGCTATATTTATACGTGAGTTAGGGGAAGTGAGCAAGAGATGCACACTGATGCTGGGAACTCGATGGCCTTAGGTGGGTGAATTGAGAGACAGGGCGCTTCAATTAAGTTTTGTCCTTTTGCATGTAATTACTGTCCTTTCCCTTGCCTGCTGGGGAGGCTGATTACCTGCAGTGCTCCCAGTGCCAGGAGGTGGCTGTAGGGCAGCAGGTCTGTGCATCCCTGGGCAGGGAGGAGGAGGAACCCAGTGAGGTACAGGAGGGGTGCAGGGCCAAACAGCAGTGGGTCGCAGCCTGTCCTACCATGGGGGGTTATAACAACACCCTTTTGGTGCTTGCCATGCACAGAGCAAAACAAAACGCACCATTCTCTTGACTAAGGTTTCAAAATGCCATTAGGGGATCAGAATGTGCTCATGCCCTGCATGCCTGGGTGCTGGCAGGGGAATGAAATAATTGATTGCTTTCTCCCTGCAATCCAAAATGGTTTCGATGTCAGGCCATTCATTGCAGTAGCTGGAATACTAACACAATTCATTTGAGCTGCAGCCCTGCAAATGGGTGGCTTTGCTAATGGCTAATCCAGGATGATGGATGAGCTGGGGAGGGGATGCTACTGCTGAGTAAGGAGAAGGCAGTGAGAGGCAACAGGCTGGGACCCAGCAGGCACTGTCCCAACTGTCCCCAGGCAGTCCAGGATCTTGAGGGGGAGGCAGCGGGCAGGCAGGTTGGGCAAGTGTCCATGTCCTGGTGCCCTCTGCTTGGGGTGGTCACATGAGAGCTAACTTCAAAATTTAGCCACCTGTTTTTTCCCAGGTCTGGACTGTAGTCCAGACCTTAACAAAGTCCAGTCCTTGACAAAGAGGTGACAACTTTTCTCTCCATCCTTCCTGCAGCCCTTCTTAAAATTTGATTCATTTATTTATTTTTAATTAAAAGTGCCCTAGGGTTGGCAGCATCCTCAAGTAAATGAAAGGCAAAGCTGAATGTGAAAGGAGGCAGCAAGAAACGAAAAGATTAGTGATCCCAGGGGAGAGCAGTCATGTTGGTTAGTAGCAGGCAAGGGCTGGACTGTTCCCTGCATGCCAGCCCAAGCTTCCTGTGGATCCAGTGACTGATCCCACCTCCCCAAGCTGAAGCACTTCATTATGTTTCAGAAGCGTTGCTGACTTACACTGAGCTGAGTGGGTGGAGAGGTGGTCACCATGGTCCCAGTGCTTTGCTTCAAGGCAGAGGAAGGGGATGGCAGTTGGGGAAGGTCTGACCGCATCCCAGCCCCAAACCACAGCTTGTGCTGAGTATTGAGTTCATGGTAAGGCTGGTGGCTCTGAAAGGAGAACTTCTGGGGTTTCTCTGGTTCAATCTGCACAGAGAGGAGCATGCTGGGCTCTCACAGCAGCACCTTCCCACCCAAAAAGCAGCTTCCACACCTGCATGCACATGAACAGATTGACTTTAAATGCTTGTGAATAAAGAATAGGCCTCTATAAGTTATTGATCACCTACTGACTACTCCAGCACTTGATATTCAGCCTATAAATAATTTTACAGGGTAAATCTAAAAAGGAAGCAGATAGACTATAAGATTCCTCTCACTTAAAACAAGCTCAAAGAACTTTTCCTCCTCCACCCCCTCTCCAGTTTTATTACAAAGTCCAATAAAATGCCCTGGGGATGAGAAGGAAGAGAGAAGAGCAATTCAAAGGGAACATCAAAAGGCACCTCTATCCATTTTAGCTTGTCTAGTAACAGGCGCAGAGAGATGCTTCCAGCCAAACACGGCAGCTGCTTCAAGCACTGCAGCCCTGTACCCTGCGTGCTGCCCCCAGGTCAGCTCTGCTCAGCCCAAGGCTTCACCTCTTCAATGCTGGAAAGACAGACCCAATGCCATGGGTCTTTGTAAGATCTCAGATAAATTTCTATATTGATGGCAATCATTTGAAGTGTTAGATGGGGAGCTCAATGCAATAAGCAGTTCTCACTGCTTTCAGCCCATCTTTGCAAAAGAGGGGAAAAAACCAAATGGTTTGCAGCTAAAAATAATTTATTCCTCTTTCTCCATGCTGCTGCAGTGCTCTGCTTTGGGGTCCTAGCAGTGCCAAGCGCCCTGGATCTACTAAGACAAACTGAAGGAGACTGTGATTTAATGGCAGGACATTTAAGAGCTGTGCACACCTTTGCCAGCCCTGGAGGCATCAGTCTTGTGATCGTAAATGGCTGAAGTAAACTTCAGCTCCTGGAGTCATGGGAATAACTGAGACTTTTTAAATCTGGAAGAAACATAGTCTCTTCCATTGGACTGCCATGGGAATGTTTCTCCCAGCTCCATCCTCTGAGGGCAGGAACAGTGTCTCCCTTCTTTGAGCAGCACCCAGGATGTCACCATAGGGAGCTGTGCAGGCACTGTCCAAAAAGTGATGATCCTCTGGACCTTCTTTATGGTCACCACTGCTTTAAGGAAAGGAATAACCCCTTGTTTGGAGTTAATTTAGGACCTGGCACCATCCCAGCTCAAGGTGTTCCAGCATGGTTCAAGTGTGGACTTTCCCATTTGCAAAAGGATGGGTTGCTTCAGCTTTGCCCTGCGGGGTCTGGAGGAGGGTTGAGAAAGTCAGGGAGAGCTGTAACCCCTACTCCAGCCCTCTTCTGGGAAGATTTGGACCCCTCAGCACTGACAGGAGCTCGTGCCCTCACTGCTGGCAGTGGAGCACCTGTGCTGGGCCCCTGCTGGGGTTTCACACCATGTGCCAGTGCCGACACCAAGCATGGAGTGCTTTTGTGGCAAGCAGTGGTCCTTCAAGAATCGGGCTTTTAAAACAGTGGGATTGACTTGAAAACCCAATTCATTAATTTTTAAATACTAGCTCTTGAATTCTTATCCTCTGCTTCTAGGTGTGTATCTCCAAGCCTCCCTGGGCATTTATGAGATCTTGAAAAGTAATCCTTAAAGAACAGTTCCTCATGTAGTCCTGTGATTTTGGAGGCTGAGGTCTGAAGGAAAAAAACAAATGCTATGAAACACGTGGTGAGACCTGGCAACATTTTGTTCTGGTGGGATCGGGAATGTTGGGAGCCCCGTGCTGATCCCTTTCCAGCAGTGATGGCTTGTGCCAGCCTGGGGCATTTATAATGTTGATTGGAAGAGTGTGATCCTGGGCAGCCTTGCTGGGTGTGGGGATGCTGCTGTGTGGGAGTGGGGCTGGCGTTTTAGGGTTGGCACGATGCTGGCAGAGCAAAGCCAACCTCAGCAGCCTCTGGGCTCTGGTGACCCACAACTTGGTATTGACCTCTGTGCATTGGAGACCACTCCAGGCTCTGAAGCACCACATGTGTGGTCCCCTCCACTTTCAGAACCCAATATTGGTGACCTTAGTGCACATGTACGCCCCTGCTTGGGACCTGCAGTAGCACCAGCCGTGTTCTTCCTGCAAACCCCAGGCTTTCCACTGAATAAACTGATGAACCTGGAGCTCTCACAGCCTTTGAGTAGCTACTGACATCTCCTTTTTCCCATACAAAGAGAAGAGCCTCCACTTTCTTGAAGGCAAGGACTTCTGCCTGTGATCAACAGGCCTGGACTGTCCATGAAGTACTGCTTGGGTAAGGAAAAGGAGAAAGCATCTGATGTCTGTACATGTGTGGAGTGAATTTTCAGAGAGGATTGTTTCTCCTGGGGAAAATTCAAAGATGTCTACAAAGCCTCTCACATGCAGCTTCTGGCTGCCGAGGGATGGGCAGCCCCTGAGCCATGGAATCATTGGCATGAAGCTTCCAGATATTTGTAAGCCCAGCAGACGATCCCTTCTCCCTTCATATATATTTCCAAGCCCACGGCCTCATCCAGCTGCTGGGGAATCTGGGTTTTCAGCAGACTGCCCAAAAGCCTGCCTGCCACCCGAGGAATATCCGTCACACTTGACAGCCCTCCTTCCCTGCTGCTGCTAGGCTGGAGCAGCTGGAGAGGAAAGCCTGCAGTCACATCTCCTCAGCCAAAGAAGTTCTCTCCAGCCTTCAAAAAGGCACAAACTGCCCACAAGAATTCACACCCATGCTGAGAAAAAAATAACACCTCTTATCCAAAAAGGTAAAAAGACAGGAAAAAGTTTTATAAACAACTCCAAAAATGACTGCTGAAAATAGAAATAAGTGTGTAACCATGGATTCCTCTCTGTAATGCATGCCTGAAATGCAGATGCCTACTGCTGGGCTGAAGCTGGAGCCTGGGAAATAGCCCAGGAAACTCACCAGTCCTGGGGATGATTCTGAGGATCATCCTCAGCCCAAGGTGGGAGCCCCTGTGCCAAAAGTGGGGAGCACTTGAGTGAGCAGCAGAGAGGTGAAAGCTCAGGAACGCTGATGGCCCTCTGTCCTAGGGCTGCTTCTCTGAGCTCCACCCTCTCCTGGGATCTGCCAGAGGCAGCCCCCTTCCTGGTCCTCGGTGAAGGGTCCTTACTGGGTGATTGTTATTCCCACCAGTCCACCTGGGATAGGCAAAGGTCCCTTCTGACCCCAGATGCATCTTCCTTTCAGCCTGTTGAATGCTGTTTGATCTGTGCTTGCAGACAGCACCCAGAACCAGAGGCTCATTGTAAGGACCAGACCCCCACGTCCTGCTGCCACCAGCACTCCCACTCCTGCAAGGTCCCCACCGCGAGGGGATTTTTAATAGAGGCAGGGAAGTGGGACGCGAACAGGCACCAAGGCTGAGAATGGAATGTCAGTATCTGAATGCCTTCGGTTCCTTCCTCCGAATAAATCACTGCATGATTTGCTTGCGCTTGCCCTAGGTACACACCGGTTTAATACAGAAAATGGGCGTGGAGGATTTATTACTGCTGATCCTTGATCTTTCATTTTTCATATTAAAACATGTTTAATTCATTGCAACATAGATTAAAACAAGAAGGCCACGGGCAGCCTCTGGTTTTTCTTAGGGAGGGTTTGGTTGCCAGGGTGGTGCTGCCTGCGTCAGGAGCTGGACCGTGCTGGCTCCTGCGCCCTTCCGTGCTGACTGTGAGTCCGGGTCTTGGCTGAATCGTATTTGATTTCACCACCACACTTTCTCTGGCTGAAGATTTGTGATTGTTTAGACACCGACTCTAGAGAGATGGTGTTGTAAATGTATTCTTTTCCCTGGGCAGGCAAGTTACAACAGAGCTTATAACCCTGTTAGATGCAACAGGAGCGAGAGGCTTCTGAGGTTTTAAGCTTTCCTAAATAAACGGCCCTCTCTGTCAGTCTGAATCAGCTCTTGCTTCTAGAAAACGTCTTTTTTTACACCACAAGAGCTTTTGGCCTTCAGTGCCCAGTTTGCATTAAGTCTTCAACTATTGTGAAAGCATTTCTCACGCAGCCTGGGAGCGTGCTGCAGAGCTGAAACATTTTTTGTTCATTTTGCTTTTAAAGACAGCAGCACAGTGTGGCTTCTGCAGGGCAACAGCACCCTGGCCATTTACACAGGGCCTCAGCAGTTGCTCTGGTGCAAGCAGGACATTCAGCAGAGGAGCCAAACGAGCAGCCGCTGCTGCCTGCAGCTACATCAGACGTGTGCTGGACCATCAGTGTCCCCTGTAAGGGCATAGACACATGCAAGAAAGGGAGCACACACACACACTGAAAGACCTGGACCAGCAATGAAGGTCCCCCAGAGGTGTATGATGAGAAGCACGCTGAGCCCCAGACCCAAGGGAAACCTGCTGCCTGCGCACCCTGCTGTCCCATGGCAGGGACACGGATGGGGAGGTGGCAGCACTTCACATCACCATGGCAACCCACGGAGGCCAGTTCCATCAAGCGCATCCTGCATCTCAGAGATGAGCCTTGGCAAATCAATAACACTGGCAGGGACTGTGGCGGAATGAGATATGGTTGGGCTGGGAGTCCCCTCCCTTCCCTGACTCTACTGGGAAGTTTTTCTCCCAGTGAGGCTATTGTTGGTGCCTTGGTTAGTGCATGGTAGTCGAGAGATTGCGTCATATTGAACTGATGGGGAGCTGACGTCCCCTGTGCTGATGGAGCTGACTGATTAGGAAAATACTCTTGCATTTCTAATGCTGCAGAGGCTTGGGCCAAGAAGCTGCTCAGAGGAAATCAGCAGCTTTGTGACACTCTCGCAAAATGCAGCATTTCTGCCTAGGCAGGCAGCTCCGGCAGGATGCTTTCCCGTTCTCACGCGGTGGTGCGACGCGTGTGTGCCTGCCTCACGGTGCCTGCTTGTTATTCAGTACCTCTCTGCACCTCTGCTCTCCTGTCTCATCATCATGGTCCCATATGGGACCAGATCATGGAAGGGAAAGTGGGGCTGCCCAGCTTTACTCTTGCCTTTTCTGAAGCCACAGATCCATTCACACTTTTTGGAAAAGGAGGCTTCAATGAGTCTCACTTTAGGAGAAAGCCCTGGGGGCTGGGTGCAGGCAGTGCTTACTGTTGGGTTTTCCACGCTTCTGGCATCTGCCTGGGGGTGAGGTCCTGCCTGGCCAGTCCTGCCCAGCTCCAGGGAGCCACTCTGCCCCCATATGTCCCTGGGACACAGACCACATCTCCGGGCTTCCCAGCTGCCTGGCATGAACACAGTGCTGTGCCTGGGGTTTCCCCAAAGCAACGGCCAGCGGTGAGCCCAGGTGTGATGAGTCTGTGTGTGCTCAATGTGGGGCAGTCTCCTTCATCCCTGCTGGTGTGTGTCAGTGGTTGCACTTCAGTCGCAGCTGGACTATGGGACCATTTAAAACACGGATGATCAGAGGGAGCAGGTGAAGCCGGCGGCCATTCTGCTGAGATCGCTGTCCCTAACTCAGGGCCAGACTCTTGACTGTGAGTGCCAGCCAGGCCCTTGGCCACTCCTGCCCTCCCCTTCCCCACCTTTGCCCTGGCCACCACTTCCAGCCTGCCCCCAGCACCCGTGTTTATTTAAGGTTGATTTGTGCTGTGGCAGAAAAGCCATTAAGGGGCTCTTGTTAGTACAGAAGGAAAGAGATCTGCTGTGTGCCCATGGCCACTTTAGAAAACTGAGATGAGGACAGTAAATAATGTTTCACTCTATTACAATGATTGGAAAGTCTTGAACGAGAGCAGTGGGCTGGCAGAGCTGCAGAGATGGTGTCCTCCAAGGGGCAATTGCCGAGCAGCAATCTGCCAGCACGGCGTTTTGCTTCCCATTTATCTTTCTGCTGAGCCATGAGATGGTTTCAAGCTCCTCGTGCTGCGTGGGTTGTCTGGCAGAGCCACAGGTGCCCCTGGGGTCATCCTATGGGACAGGACAGGGTGGAAGTCTCATCCAGCAGCAGAGCCTGGCATTTGGCTGGGCTATGGGCAGCAAATCCACTTCCCAGGGAAAATAAAGCAATGTAAAACATAGGAAAACCTGTCCTACCACAGGCAGAGTGGAGCTGGAGCATCAGCTGCCCCTGGCTGGGATGCAGAGGGTGGTGGAATTCTCCACGCCTGCTATCTCCCTTCCTGGCCTCAGTACCTGCCAGCTTCCTCCACGGTGCAAGAGCAGCTCAGCTTTTTCCTTGCTGAGTGTTGGAAGACTTAATTCATTAGCATTAACAAAGCGTGCCGGGCTCTGCTGCAGGGATTGCAGTGCACCACTCAGCTGAAGGTGTCTCCAGCCCCAAGCCACTCAATGGAGGGGACATGCAATCAGTGCTGGGTGGTTATAGCCACCAGTTTCCACTTCTACTGAGTCACAACTGGGCTCAGTGGCAGAACAGGCTGTAAAGTTGCTGTTTAGAGTTTATGTGGCCCCTGGTCTGTTACAGCATGTCTGAGTAGTCCCAATGCCCCTGCAACAGGCCAGGCTGGCAGCGAGGGCTGATGTCTGCAGGGTGCTGTCCCAATCTCAGAGACTCAAGCTCTCTCCCATAGCATTAGGAAAGGAGCAATGCACACCCAAACCCTTGCAGTCCTTAATTCATCACTCTCAAGGGCAGTGCCAGGTGCCTAAATTTAGACTCTTACCTCCTAATTTAGGCACTTCAATAAATAGCCTGATTTGCCTCTTCCTTTCTCCTCCCTGGCACTCAGAGGCTTCCAGAGAGGTGCTCTGTTCTCGGGCATTTCAGAGCAATCCAGCAGCACTAGGTGTAAGAAGCAAAAACCTTTCCATACCCCTGATTTACCCCTGGGTAGAAGTTCAGGCCTGGAAAAGGAGGAGCTGCAGCAGTACCTCCATCCTGGAGAGGAGAGCCGTGCTGGTGCTGCAGGAGCCTGGTGGCTGGTGAGTGGCTGCTCCAGCAGCTATTAATTAGCATTATAAACAAGCAGCCTTCTACCAGACCTCAGCATCCCCAGGGATGCTGATACCCCGATGGAGCTTGTGTAGCACCCCCCAGCTGCGCGTGGCCCCCCAGCCTCTGGGAGGGACCAAAGTGTTTTGACCTCTCTCCACCCAACAGAAGGTAAATGAAGCAGTAGAAATGCGCTGGACACAACCAGCAGTATCAAGATGTGGCTGAGACCATAGCCCTGCTTAAAGGCAACCATAGGGGCAAAGCAGTGCCATCCCGGTCCCTGCCCAGGGGTGCTCGCTGTGGCATTATCTGCCGCTCCCTCCCTGTGCCTGGAGAGATGGGCCATAACGCAGCAGGTCCCTGCGCGGGGCTGTGGCTGGAGTGATCTGTTTGTGCATGCTTTGTAAGCACACGTATCCCACTAAGAAAAAATCAGATTTCCTGGGAGCTAAAAATAACACCAGGCAGCAGAGTTTGGCCACGAGACGGTGAGGGAATGTGGGGGTGTGGAGCAGAAGGTGTAATTTCACTGCCGGCTCCTCCAGCAACAGGGTGCAGGGAGAAAGGTAATGAATCAAGCCTGCTATCGCAGAGGTAAATTGCTGCTGAATGAGCAGCGTGTGCGCCATGGAAATTCAGCTCCGTGCTGCATCTCTCCTTGCCTGACCCGCAGTGGGTGCAGGGTGCTGACTGGGGAGCACAGCCAGGTCTCAGGGGTGCCCTGGGGCTGAGGAAGGGGCAGAGCTCCCTGGAGGCTGCACGCTGCTTGGATGCCTCCCAGCAGACAGTGGTGTTGGGATGCTGGGGCAGCAGCATCTCGGCAAGATGGGGTGTGAGCTGTAGGGCCCTGGAATCTAGTAGTGACAGGACTGCTTTCGAGTATGGCAACCTCTGGTGCTAAATGAAAGAGTGAGTGTAAACACAGACTCTAATTACCACAGCTCCTCCAGAGCCAGCTCTGCCTGCTCTCCCCAAGCTGTCAGATGCTCTCTAGCAAATGCCTCCATCTCCTTTCCATGGCCAAATCAAAGCTATTTATTCTCTTCTCGAGATCCAGCTGCTTCTGATTTGCCACTAGTTGAACAGCAGGGAGAAAGAGAGGGAGGAGCAAGGAGAGGAGAAGCCCCTGTGGCTCCTTTAGTAGTATTGGTAGCACCATGATATCCAAGCCCCGTGTGACAAGGAGGGGAGAGAGGCCACTGACCCTCCCTGCCAAGGGAACACCTGGCACAGAGTGAGCCCTGCTGAGGGAACGGTCTTCAGTTCCTGTCAGTGGCATTCAGAAAGGAATGGGAAAAGGAAATTGCTTTTCAAGATAATTTAAAGTCTTGCCCTCCAGGTCTTGCATCCCAGCATGGATGAGAGCACCTGGCAAATCCCTGATAACCCCAGCAGGTTTCTAAGCACAGCCTGGAAGGAAAAACATGACAACGACAAAAAAGCCATGGCAACAGGTCCAATTAGCAAAGGCATTTAGCTTCCCAGCACCACTCCCCATTTCCACTGCCTTTTGAAAGGGGCTGGGCGAAATGACTGGCAGCCCCAGCAGCTTTGTGCAGATGGACCAATTTAGTCAGGTGAAGAGCTGGAGAGCTGCCGTCTCCCCGGCCAGCTCTGGCATTTCTCTGCTTTTTAATTGCTGCTGCAGGTGGGAGCAGACGGCCAATATCCATCACTTCTCCTACACTCAGCCTAATCCTGCTCAGGCCTCCTGGTGGGACGGCATCCATGGCAGCACCACAGAGGTGCTGCATCCCTGCAGGGGCTGGGCTTGGAGCCCAGGAGAAATCATATGAGGAGAGACCGAAGTCACTTGATCTGTTCAACCTAGAGAAGAGGAGACTGAGAGGAGACCTCACAGCTGTCTACTGTTTCGTCACAAGGGAAGGAGGCGGAGCAGGCACTGATCTCTTCTTGCTATTGACCAATGACAGGACCTGAGGGAGGGAATGGCAGGAAGATGTGCCAGGGGAGGCTTGGGTTGGATATTAGGAAGAGGTTCTCCACCCAGCGGGTGGTGGAGCACTGGAACAGCTCCCCAGGGAAGCAGTCATGGCATCAAGCCTGACAATATTCCAGAATCATTTGGCCAAGGCCCTGAGACACACAGTGTGAGTGTTGGGGTTGTCCTGGGCAGGGACAGGAGTTGGACTTGATGATCCTTGTGGGCACTTTCCAACTCAGGTCATTCAGTGATTCGATGATTCTAAACAGCTTGCTCTGCCCTGGGGCTTTGGGTTGCGAGTGCTCCTGGCTTGTGGTCTCTCAGCCTGGCTTACTCAGGTGGCTGCACTGCCTGTGCCCGCTTGGCCCCCTGGCCTGCCCTCAGCTTTTGGTTGAAACCAGATACCAGGTTAAATCTGAGGGCTCTAAGATGATATCTGACAGATTTCTCAAAAATCAGCAACCGAGTGGAAGACCAAAATCCCTTTTCCTGCCTCCCATTGTGGGGAAAAAGTCTGTGGTGTAAAAGTAATGACTCCTTAGTAACACCAGATGGGACAGTTTGAGTGTCCCCTCCCAAATAAGCTCCACTTCAGGCTGAAGTCATCAAGGGAGGATGAATTCTGGTCTGAGAGATAAATCCGCAGGGAAATGGCCTTCTTTGATATCTGTCAAGCCCCTGCCTTCCTACTCTGTTTATTTGCTGTAATTGGAATGCATTCCTAACTGCATGTTTAATTGAGGCCTTTGAAGACTGAAGAGAACGAGGCTGGGCTGAGGAACATGTTGTGGAAGATGAACTTTGGGCACATGGAGAGGCAAATCTGGGAGACACAGGAAAATGATGACCTGGAGGATGACAGTCCCTATGCTATGGTCACTGTTGACTTGCTTCCCCAGGCCTGGACTGGGCATCTCGCTCCTCGGAGCCACTACGTCACCCTGGAGACTCCCAGTCCCCAGCCTGCACAGGGAGCCTGTGCCTGACTCACGGGTCCACACTGCAGGGTGTGTGCCCCAGGTTCCCTGGCTGTGAAAGCTATAGAATCATAGCATCATCTGGTTGGAAAAGACCTCTGAGATCATCAAGTCCAGCTGTACCTGTCCGCTTACTAAACCACCCTAGGGACACCTAAGAAACTCATCTACCCACCTTTTAAACACCTCCAGGGATGGTGGCTCAGCCACCTCCCACTCCCTATGGAGTGGGTGGCTTGAAAGCTTCACGACCTTGCTGCCTGTCAGTGATCCTGGGCAGAGGGAAGGACAAGGAAGAAGCCTCCTTACAGCTGGAGCTTTGTTCAGTGCTGCCTGGGGCTTGCTGCTCTCCTCAGCATCCCATGCAAAGGAGCATCTCCATGGTCCCCTGAAATAATTGCAGGCACTGGTGTGCCCTGCCCACCTGTGAGAAACCCTCTGGAAAAGGCAACAGTTTGCTCCTGCTCCCAGCTCTGCTCCCTTGTGCTGCTGCTCTCCTCTCAGCCAGCGAGCCTGTTGCTTATATAAACTGCTCGCTCTCAAGCGCTGATAGAGCTGTTTGCTTCCCACCCCACCGTGCTCTGCAAGATCATTTTATTTTTTCTAGGCTTAATGGTATGTTTACTCCACAACAGCCTTCCCTAAACACCCAGTGGGAGAGACTCTGAAACATCACCCCAACAACGCTTTGACTTTCCCACTGAGCCTGGAGCAGACACGAGGGAGGTCCCTGCTGCAGCTCCTGGTGGTGCTGGGGTTGAATGCTGCTCCCTAGATCCCACCCAGAGGGCTTGTGCCTGACTGAGCTCATTTCTGCCCTGGGAAGAAGCTTCTCATTTGGTTTGGAGTCTGAGGACTCAGCCTTGAGCATCTAGGGCTGTGCCAAAGTCCTGCCGTGTCGTGACAGCGCAGATAAAACCAGGCGACAAGGATCTGGCTTGACAACTGTCAGGCTTCTTTCATGACAACTGCCAAACAGCCATCAGGTAGTCGTGATTTCTCCTACTCGCTCTGGCTTGGAGCGAGGGACAGAGTAGGAGGGGGCTGCTCTCCTTTTCTTGTAAAAGAGAGAAAACCCAGGTATGCACAGATCCCTTTTTCAGCTGTCCCCCTTACACAAGTGTGGCACTTGCGGTGCTCCCCACCTTCTGCCCTCATCTGATTCCCACTGTGTGTTGCTCCAGGGTCAGTGAAGGTTGTACCAGGTCTTCTAACAACAACAATCGGTACCATCAGCATCACTGGTTTGATCAGTAGCTTTGCACACTGGCTCTGTGATCCGTCTGCCACGTGCTGGTGTCATCTTCCTTTACCCAAGCCTCCACTGCTGGGGTAGCAGTGCCTGCTGGAATGCCGTTTCCTTGGAGAACAAGACTCCCCTTGAAGCTTGCTTTTTGCTTTCCATGAGCTCTGTGGTGTACATTTGCCATCTTCATCTCACCTCCGTTCCACTATTCTTTCTGACTATTTTAAGCCCCAGCAGTCTCATCTGAGGTTCCTCCAGTATTGTGCTCAGTGGTGAAACCCCTTATCTTGTCATCATGGACAATGAGAGTCCCTGGAGGGAGGGCAATAAAGCAACTTGACAATGAGAGGCTACTCCAGCACCAAGCAGAAGCATGGAAGAGCAGCAAGCGTTGCAGGGTGAACCCAGTGGCCTTTGTCTCATCATGCCGCAATGACCTGGGCACGTGCAGCTGGGCGCTGCCAGCAAGCCCACAGCATCCATGGGAAGCATGGGCTAAGAAATTAGTGATGCGTGTGGTGGTGACATCACGAGACTAGGAGATGCCAGAGGAGGGTCTCTGAATGAACTGTACCTGCCAATGAGCCTTAGAACATTTGAAGAGGACAAAGAACACCCTCAGAGCAGCCATTCAGACTCCCAAGGAAGAGAAACAACTTTGTGTTTCACCCCCAGGCAGTGCGCAGGACAGGGAGCAAGTTGTATGTGTTATAGTTCCCCACTGCTTCCCAACTGTCACCAAACATGAACTGCAGAACAGCCTTCTGGAAAATAAGCTGTGCAAAAATACAGAAGCTTGGCCAAAGAAGCAGCTGAAAGAGTAAAATCCTCGCAGATGCTGCTGCTGTTCTGAGGCGCACAGCTACTGCTTTTAAGCAAACCCCATACCAGCATCCAAACTGAAAGAAAAAGTGCTGTCACAGGTGTACCATCGGGTGGGTGCAAATAAATAAATCCTGGTACTCTAATGAACAGCTCATGGTTTGTGAGGGATGTCTTCATGTACCGGCAGGCAGAGGGAGAGGCATGGTTTTTCCTGGAATAAATTCTGATAGTAAAATCTAGAAAACTGAGCTCTGTTTTATCTTCTTCATGCTGGAAGTATTTTTTGAAAAGTTCCTTTCACAGCTGTATCTGTAAAGGGCAAAAGAAAGTCACGGATTTAAAATAGCCATGTAAAGGAAACGATTAGGTGTCAACAGACATCCTTCAGAAGGTGCATGTTTTGTTCAAGTAAGGAAAACAGGAGAGGACATGGATTTGGGTGAAATAAATGTAAACCTCTAGGATGAGACAAGCTTTAAGTTGGGACATGCTGAAAGCATAAAAACGTGTAATGAAGACTATGCCAACGTCATTAGAAGGAAAGCAGTCAGTGCTGTGCTGGTTTGTGGCTGCAAAACGCCCTGAGACAAGGGCATCGCGTGAAACCAGAATTCATCTCTTTACATCAGTATCTGCCACGAAGGATGTTGGAAATTTCACATACTGTGGCCTTTCCTACAGCAGATAAAGCTGAAGAACTCTCAAATTGAAATGTCAAAAGAGGTTTTTGGAAATACTGGTGAAATAGAGAGCAAGGGATTGCCAGGATCAGGCACGATTTCCTCAAGGGCTCTGGAGGAACAGCATGGAGCCACTGAGCTATCAATGGGGCCAAGCACGCTGCTGCTGAGACGAGCGCTGGTATCGCACAAACGGGAGGCAGCAAGCATGACTGCGATTTTTGTAAAAGCTTAGAGCTGGGAAACTATAGACAAGTCCAACTTCTGTACAGAGCAAGCAAGTTGCTTGAAGCTCTGATAAAGAATACAATAGGGAGATTTGGAAAATGACATAATGGAAGTCAGTCAGGTTTTCAGAGGAGGAATTCATGGCTTGCAAATCTACTGACATTCTTTCTTGAGGATGTTAGCCAGCTAACAGTGCACTTGAATTCCCCAAATCCATGGTAACCTCCCTCCCAGCCCTTGATACCCAATCTTCTCATAAGAAATGCACACAAGCATCCTTTTATGCATTGATAACGTAGTTTCCTTAACAGCTTTTGTTGTCTGGGATATTTTTCCCCCCCTAGATTGGGAGGGAGGTTACCATGGAGTTACCTACGGATGGGCGAGCAGACAATCCCATGCATTTGGAAAAGAGGATGAAGAGTAAGTTGTCAATGTTTGCACATCATACATAATGTCTGAAGGTAATAATAATAATAACAATCATAGAACGGTTTGGGTTGGAAGGGACTTTGAGGATCACCTAGTCCCTGCCCATGGGACATGGGAGTAAAAGAAGCTGATAATAAATAATTAAATAATAATCAATAAAATAATAAATAATATAACTAAATAAAATAATAAATAAAAAATGACTGGACAGATGGATAAATAAATAACTAATAAAAATAAATAAATAAATAATATAAATAAATAAATAAAGCAAATAATAAATAATACTAATAAAACAAGCTAACGGAGCGCCGCTGAAGGGTCACACGATGCCCAGCGAGCAGATGACCAAAAGGCAAGTGGCATTCAAGGAAAAAGGTCGCAGACGGTGGGTTTTACGGGGGGAGCAGGGCAGGCACGGCAGTGGCCGTGAGAAGGGCTGGTGCTGGGGAAGGAGCCTGTGCCGCTGCGGGCGGGTGCCTGGGCGGGCTGGCTGGGCACCCGGGCTTCTTGGAAGGGGCAGAGCAGGGGTTTGCGGTGCGTGCCTGCCGCTCTGCTACAGCGCTGCCGGGCTGCGGGGGGGACCCCGCAGCAGGGACCGCAGAGATGCTCCGGGATGCAGCTGCCGGCGCGCAGGTGGGCGAGGGGCTCCCCGGGAGACCGCGACGGGGTCCCTCTCCGTCGCCCCCTCCCCTCCCCCCCCCCCCCGAGAGGTGACGTCTGGGACCACCCGGCAGGGAAGGGCGGCGGTGCCCGGGGCGGCCCCTGCACCCCCTAAAGCGGGGGGATCCGCCCGCCTCCGCCCGCCCCCCGCCCCGCCCCGCAGCGCCGCGCCCGCTGGCCGGGGGGAAGGGGAGCGCGGGGCCGGGGGGCGGGGGGGCCGGCGGGGCGAGGAGCGCGGCGGCCATGGGGGCGGCGCGGGGCTGCGGGGGCCCGGCCCGGCCCGCATGGCCCGCCCGCCGCGGGGCAGCGAGCGATCGGAGCACAGGTGAGCCTGGAGCTGGGGGGGTGCGGAGTTGCGGATGGTGCGGGGTGTGCGAGCGAGGATGCTGGGGTGTGCGGGGTTCCCTCCTGTCAGGGTGTGCGGGCTCCTGCGCGGTGTGCGGGGCTCCCTCCTGCGGGGTGTGCGGGGCTCCGGGAGGGGGGTTGCGGGGCGAGGATGCTGGGCGTGCGAGTCTCCCGCCTGCCGGGGGTTGCGGGGCTCCTGCCGGGGGGTGCGGCGCTGCGCGATGTGCGGGGCGAGGATGCCGGGTGTGCGGGTCTCCTGCAGGATGTGTAAAGCTCCTGCGGGGTGTGCGGGGCTGTGGGATGCGCGGGGCTCCCTCCTGCGGGATGTGCGGGGTTCCTGCGGGGTGTGCGGGGCTCCAACCGTGTGTGCGGGGCGCGGCGGCAGCGGGAGCCGTCGGTGTGCACTGGGGCTGGGTGAGTTCATGGGACTCTGCCGGCTTCCCTTGGGATGCGCTGGCTGCAGCGAGGGGGCAGGAGGCCAGGCGTGTCCTCCCCAGCACTTTATGACACCCCAGTGCCAGGTGGGTCCTTGTTTCCCACGGTGCGTCTGAAGGGACGCCCAGCTCCTCGGGCTCAGGGTGCCCAGAAGCTGCTGTAGCGTGGAGGTGCCGGAGCACAGCTCTGCCTCGTCCTCCTGCGAGAGCCCGGGCTGCAGGGTGAGCTAGAGACGTGCGTGTGGCCTTCTGCAGGCACCAGAGCGGTGATGGGATATCCCTGTCCCACAGCCTCGGTGGCCCCCAGACCAGGTGTATCTGCAGGAGGTACCGTGATGCGCGGGAGGGGGAATCTGGTTTGAGGGGCTCGCATGGTCTGAATTGATCAGTGCTGCTGAGCACTGCTCTCACCTGAGATGGCTTTCCCCATGCTGGGGGCCTGGGCAGGGCAAGGCTGCACAGAGAAAGTGGGGCACAGGGCAGGGAGCTCTGCCGCGGACCCCCAGGTCACCTTGGCATGCTCCTGGCTGGTGACGTTCTCGGTATTAGTCCGGTATCGTGGCAGTTGCCGAGACAGATTGTGGCTGATTGAGCTGAAAGAACAGAGATGAATGCACTTGGCTTCTGGCTTGGGGGACTTCTTAGGGGTTTTTTTCCTCATTTCCCTGTTCTGGAGCAATTTGGATGGGATGGTTTTTCTCCTTGTCGGCAGCAGGACTGGTAGAGAGGCATGGCTTGCTTTGGGGGAAGAGCAATTTGAAAACATTCACGTCTTTCTCTTCTCTCATGACAACCAGTGAGCCGTGTGCTGCCTTCCACCTTCCTGTGCCTCAGTTTCCCCATGACTACAAGGGTGGAGGAGAGAAAAGCTGGTTTGCACCAGGGCGGGCTGGGATGTGTGTGCTCTCTTAAGAATGTCTCACCAGGCAAAAGACTGCCTCGAGGGCAAGAGCAGTTCTGGGTCAGGCTCAAGGGAGGCTGAGCGTGTGGCCCATCTTGGAGTGGAGGCAGGTGCTAAGGGCAAGGGAGGGCTGGCACTGGCTCTGTTCTGTGCAGAGACCCAGGCAGGCTGCTTCCCTCCATACTCATCCATACCCTTGCATGAGCTGCTGGCATCCTTGTTGTCCTGCAGTGAGGAGTTTGCACTGTACCTGGGCAGCAACCAAAACCCCATATTTTTTCTGGGTTTATTTTTTTTTCAGAAGGGGCTTCTCCCATGTCCCCTCAGGTCATCATCTGCCCAGACAGTGCTCTCTCCCCGTGCCTTTGAGCACTGGCATGCAGCTGAGCCTGCAGCCTCTCACTGTCTGGCTGCTTGCTGAGGACCTGCTGCCGTCTCAACCTCCTCCTGCCAATGCTGAACTTTCCCTTGCATTTGCTGACATGCTGTCTGCTTCCTTCCCGCGCCGCTATCACCACAATGCTGCCCGAGTGGCGGGGATGAGCTAGCGCTTGTGTCTGTAAACAGCTGCTGGCTGAAGCTGGGGTGTGATGCTGCAGGGCTGTGGTGGGGTGAAGACTGGGCTCCATGGGCTGCGTGCACTGAGGAGCCCAGTCTGGTGCTTGGTGAGAGCATTGTCCGAGAGCAGCTCAGCTCCTCAGGCTGTGCGATGCTGTTGCAGGAGCCCACGGGGGTAAACAGCTCTCTGGGGCACCCCGGCATGGGTCCATCTCTGGCAGCGTGGCCACTCACCTGGTTTGGCAGGTCAGTGTGGCCACTGCCCGCTGGATTGGCATGTTAACAGCCACTGCTGCACTGCAGCAATGCTTAAAAGCCCCAGCTTCAGCATCGTTGTGGGCAATCGCTGCAGGACCCACCCCTGAAGGGGACATGAGTGCTGCTGACTGGGTTCCAGCATGGATAGCACTGAGCTGCTGGTGCCCCATGGTCGAAGCATGTCTGCCTCTTCTAGGGCTTTGGCACTGCTGGCACCAAAGGGCTGTCCCTGCAGCAGCCCTGGCTATTGCAGCTTGTCCCGCTATAAAGTCCCTGATCCCATCTCAAGGGCCAATGCTGCTGGCTGCCAGCAGTTGACTTGGCTTCCCAGGAGGCTTTCCCAGCACAGGGGAATTGAGATTGTTTGTTAAGGAAAGGGCTGTGGAGCAGATGCAAACCCACATCCTCTTTGTACTGTGACAGGTGGGGGGGCACACTGGGGATACAACTGAAATAGGCTCAAGCTTGGTCCCTCTCTGTAAGCCAAGGAGCAGGTGCTGGAGGTAAGACCAGGGAAGAGAAGAGATGCCACCCAATCTTCTTGAGGCTGGAGGGCGGCCTGATGCTTGCAGTGACCAACAGTCTGCTTGAGTTGAGCTCTGGAGCTTATTTCTGTCTTGAAGTAAGCAAGTTTGGGCTTTGAACCAAAGCTGAAAAGTGTACCGCTAGCACAGAAGTCCCTGAGCAGGAAGCAGTCGGGAGATAAGGCACTTTGCACCGGCCACCTTTGTGTTTTGCTTCACCGCATGAGCTTGTGGGAGCTGACCTGCATGCTGGGGACAAGCGGGAAGCAGGGCTCTGGGACTTGCCCATGGGTCTGCAGAGCCCAGATTTTGCCTCCAATTGCAGCACCGTGATGCCAGGAAGGTGCTTTTATGGTTTGCTTGGCGGCTGCTTCCTGACACTGAAGGACAAAGCCTCAAGTCCTCATCTCTGCCTTAGCACCGGTCCTTCCCCCCTCCCACTGAAATTAGCAGCAAGCTCTCTCCCGATTCGTATTGCGAGTTCAGTGTAATTTGCCTGGGCAGGTCCAGCCCACAGACACCACATTTCTGTAGTGAAAAAAGTGTTTATATAATGATCCAGTCTGCCACTGCCTTAAGGAGCCTCCAGCCTGGCTGGAACAAGGCTCACGTCAGCTGGCAGTCATCCACCAAACGAGCCCCCCACCATCGCTGGGGCCTGGGGCAGCAGGACTGCTCCCATCTCTCCTGCCATGGGGCAGAAAGCAGTCAGAATCTCCCAGGACAGAGATGCTTTTCAATGCTGACTCCTTCTCCCAGACCTCGGCTGTGGCATCACTAGGTGATGTCTCAGAGCCCGCAATGGCAGGAGGGGGATGAGTCGATGTAATGGGGCCTTTTCTTCCTGGCAGATGAGGGTTTGTTTGGATGTGCTTCTTCCCATCCAGCACCCGTCTGCAGCACTCGTGCTGTTGAGTTGCTCTGGCTTTGAAATTAGAAGACAGAGGCACGGATTCACATCGGCCAGGGAGAAATACTTGGGAACATGAAAGGAAACGTGGCACCATCCATCCCTAAGTGGTGCAGCTCAGGGAAGTGGTGGCCTCAGGTACTACAGGCTGGAAGATGCTTCTGGGCTGTTGAAGGACATATCTTTTTTTCAGTTGATGCAGACTACCTAAAACAGAGTCTTTCTTTCTTCTTCTGTGGCTCCTTCTGGGAGTCTGTTCAGATCCTTGCTGTTTGGAGAGCCGCGAATCTCTGATCTGGCTGAGTATTATCTCTGGGCAGTGCAGTGGCAGCCTGTTGGTGGGGCAGTTCTGTACTTTGGGTTCAGCAGTGCTTTCCCTTCTGTTGTTCTCCATTGAGTGCTTGTAAGGGATAGCTCTCCTCCACAGGGAACAGAGGGATGGCTCCTTCCCAGCCACCTGCGAGGCTGGGACAGCTTGGCTCATCCTCTGCTCTAACCTGTTCTGGTGGGAGTTATCCTTTCCCAAAAAGGGAGGATTGGAGATGTGCTGGGGGAGGCCCTGTTCGCACCACAGCAGAGACTTCTCCTGGAGCCAGGATAGAGACACGGAGGCCAGGAGCTGCCTTTGGTAGCTGACAAGCCCCCCCCTTCAATCTACTTGAAGTGGTGATTAACGCACCAAGGCTGGATGTGGGATGGTAGTGGAGCCTCAAATCCAGCACAGCCAAAGCTGGACTCAGCAAACACAATGTCCGGTTTTCATTTGTGCGTGGCACAGCGAGTCGTTGCACGCATTCACAGATGAGCTTTTCCTTCCCAAGGTTGTGGGGGTCCTCAGCTGTGTGAAAATCCACGTATTTCTGCTGAGCTGTACCTTGTGATCCCTGCTGGGTTTAAAGAGAACCGAGGCTCTGGACTCAGGTCACAGAGGTGTTTGGTGGTAGAGTTACATCCCCTTTAGAAGACAGATATCTGCATAGCCCCATCCTGTTGTAACCCAACAGATGGCCCAATCCATCCTCGGCCCAATCCATCTCCGCCTGCGCAGCCTGAGCACGCAGGACTGATGCCCAGTGACGTTGGGAACACTTCTGAGCTCCCTCCCTGTTCTCTCTCTCTTTAAATGATTCAGTAGCTGGCCTCAGCAGCCAGTCAATAGTGAGATTTATCTCTTAAATAGCATTATTGATTGCCTAGGAAGCCTGGTTTTGTATTGATAGATACGTACACATGCAGACAAGCCTCGTGCCAGGTCCCAGTGGCGAAAGACACAGCGTAATGTGCAGAGATGGTTTGTTGCAGGTGGGAGCATACATGTTTGTCCACGTGAGAGAGATGCAGCTCCCCATCAGGGAAGAAGTGAAGCACCCCAGGGTATTTGTGTATGAACTCTTTCACATTTGTCTAGCATTATTGTGCTTTCTTGACCACTCTTCACCTTCTGCCCTTTTCTTCCTAATACATGACGTTCCAATGAAAACACCTCTTCCAGCTTGCATTGCTTCTTCTTTTGCAGGTAGGATGATGTGTCCTTCCTTAGGAGAAGATATGCAGATGTCTGCCCACTAATTGTGTGGTCTCCTCAAAGGTCACTGACCCTGCAGGGATCCTTAATATGGGAGACTTGGGTCAGAAGTGCAAAACGAAGTCCGCTGTAGGACTGCCTGGAGGGGCTGGTTGGAGAGGAGGATGGATGAGATGGGCTGGACCCGTCCTGCCAGGGAGGGTTTTCTTTGTGCCACTCCCTGGGCTGGCAGTGTGGGCTTCAAGCCGACGCGTGCAGGAAGTGCGGTGAGACCTGGCTCAGCTCCAAGCAGGTGGAGTCGTGGGAGTGTGGCAGGGGAGATGGCTCGCTGCCACGGCTGCTTGGGGAAAGGCAAAGTGTGCAGCAGCTCTCAAGCCGGCTCATTCCAGGTAATGGGGTGTGGGTGGCAGAGGGCTCCCATGGGCTGTGGTGGCTTCTCCAGCTTCGTCTCCTTGGGGCTCAGAGTGGCTCTTGTCCCTCAGAGGTGGCAGAGTGGCTGCAGCAGCCGGAGTTGTAGTACTCCACTCAAGGTCCCCGTTGCCTAGCTGCCTGCACCGCACACGCCTTTGTAGCGCAGGCAGCACAGTGTGGAGGCAGCCCCTGATGTGGGGGGTGTGGGTTTGATCGCATTATAGGAGGGGGGCCAGGGGCTGGAGATGAGCGTGAACCAAGCTGTTGTCCTTTTAGTTTTAGGCAGCATCGCTAGACTCTCCCTGAAGCAGCTCTGTGTGCTGGGAGCCTGGCTGCTCGGCCCTCCAGGGTCGTGGAGCACAGCCAAGGTGCAGTGGTGCTCGTGAGAGGAATTGCAAAATCTCTTGCCAGGTTTGCTGTAGCAAAGTTCAGGCTGTGGCCATTTTGCACTGGTGCTGCAGAGCCCTGCTCCCCTGTCTCGACCAGGGCTGGGAACCCTGTGGCTTCCACAGCAGCAAGCCCTGCTCACCTCGCCTCGTGTGCTAACTCACGCTCGCTCCATGCAGCATGACAGAGCATGGCCCCATGTCCCATACCTTGCATCCAGCCTTGCTTTGGACCATGCTGCCTGATGCTCTGCTCTATCCTACAATTAGCTAAGGCTGAGAAAAACATCAGCTGTGTTGGCAAAGGCAGCTGAGATGGCACAGATGACCCATAGGGTCAGATCACCAAAGCCTGGCGGATGGGGGCTTGGAAGACCTCTGTGTGTGTGCCACTGTTTGCAAATCAACGGGCGTGGGAAGTTCCTGGGTGCTGTCATGCCTCTGTGTGTGTGTGTGCGTGTGTGTGTGTGTGTAGCCCTAGAGCATCCTGGACCCTGTAAGCATTTTTCCAGACAACGCTTGCCTGGTCGCCTGATCTTAGCAAGCCAATCTATGCAGGGATCTCAGGAAAGAGCAGTTGGGGTTTTATGAAGCTGGCATAATTTACAGCTAAAATAGCACACCAGAAATATGTTCAATCCAATCTCCTTTGTAATCTTGTTTTCATTTAAGCCTCCAGGGTGTTGATGGGAAGAGTAAGGAAAGCAAACTGCAAAGGGAGTTTATTACCCATGCCAGGGAGATTTGTGTGATGCTCTGTACTGAATGACCTCAATTTGCAGAGGTTAAAACTGGCTGTGGTGCTCCCCAGCCTGAAGGGGTTTCTCCTGCCCATGCTGGGGACCTTGGCTGCAGATCCCTTGGCAGATGGCTGAACGGTGTGTTTGGGACCATCCACACCGTGGAGCTGTCCCAGTGCCTGCTCCCACAACCGGGCAGAAAGTGTGGTGACGATGCATCAGCGACCGTCGTATGTGTGTTGGCCTGCTCTGCTCCCTGGGAAAAGGAATGAAATTATCTTGCTGCCGCTGCCTTTGCGGGTTGTGTTTCTCTTTAGTTTTCAAACCACATATTGTCCCAGATCTCCTGCCAATAGCAGGGAGTGAACTGATAATGCAGCTGCTATTAATAAAGCAGCGTTGTTACATATTCATATCAATCAGGCTTCTAATTTCATAATATATTTTTTTTTAAAAAAAAAAAGGCAGTGCTTTACCAGGGTGATGGAGGAAAGCGTCAGGTGGGATGGTGTTGGGGATGCATTTCAACAGCGATGGCAGAACCCAGAACCTGCTCCCCTCACGTTTCTTCTCCTTGAAGCTTCTCACACTGAGCTGGCCCTGACATCCTCGTCCACCTCTCCCTTGGCCTTCCTTCTCCCCAGGAGTGCCAAACTAAACGATAGGATTCCACAGGCAGGTGTGGGATCCCCGGAGCACTCTCACCACAGGGAAACGGGAGTGGTGCGAGACGGGGGAGCACTGAATTCCAGCGGGTGGGTTGGCAGGAATGGCTCAGCGCTCTTCTCCATTTTATGTAGAAAATTTCACATATTATGTAAATTAAAAAGCAAAGTATGAAAAATCTGGGTATAAATCTGGGCTGTATATATGTTTGCACAAGCATTAGAGAGGAAAGTATACAACAGAATCCTGGCCAATGGATAAATATGCTTATGCTGCCATTCTTGCAATAAAATATGCTTTTTGCCATTGCTACAGTAAAAAAAAAAAGGTACTATCTCCAAAATTGTAGCAGCATTCTAGAGTAAGCCGTAAATTGGAAGAGATACCTAATTATTTATAGAGTATTACAGAGGTGTTGGTAAAAGACTTTACGATTATGGCCACACCAAGACTTGCCCATAAAGCAAAACCCTCTCTATCACTTCCTAGGGATTGAATTCCATGTCCAGATTTGGCCAAATAAGTCTTGCAAGGCCAAGCACATTTTCTGTCAACTATGGTCTGGAAACTCGCTCTTACCCTCTGGCCGGGAACATTTTGAAACGCAGTTGTGGGATCTCTGAGTCCTCCAACAAGCCCTGCAGTCCCCAAGCCTTTCCTGGCTCTCTCATACCCTGTGCATGTCAGAACTGTTCCCATCTCATCTCTGCTTTCTCCAGCACCCAGCACTTGCCAGAGCATCGTTGTTCCACCAGGTTTCTAGTGCTGGCAGCCCTGGGAAGCGGGCTGGCGTGGAGCCTTCCCAAAAGTGGCTTTCAGTCACTGCAGCAAACAATTTCCAAGCAACTCAGAGGCTACTGGTCTAGAAGGACTCTTGGTAGATACATGTAATATTAACTGGAATTACCAAAAGGAGCAACATCCCCCTGCCATCACTCGTATCACAGGTGCTTTAATAAATCTCTGGGCATGTCTCAGCTGAGCCATATGAGAGCCCAGCAAGGCTGCAGGCAGCTCTGGTTCCCAGGCTGCTCCTACAGGTGCTGCGGGCGGGCTGGGCACAGGGCCCTGCTGTCCTGCCAGCTCTTCAGCTGGTTGCTGCAACAGATGCAGAGGATGCAAAATATGTAGTCTCTGCTCCAAAGAACTTGTGTCTCAGGCCTCCATCCAACTTTGGGACCTTTTCTATGCCAATCTATTCCTCAGCGTTGCTCAGCTGTAATGTAGCCTACAGCAAGTGTTCTGCTTATCTGGGAACAGGTAGGAGAAGGCCACTGGACGGATCAGGTGGGTCTATCTCCCTGTGCAGATATCCAGCCTGGATCCATGCCCTGCCAGGAGTTTCTGCTCTGGAGGCTTAACTGCTTCTTTCAGGTCATATTTACTTGCTCTGCCTCTCGTTATTTCCACTGTTTTGATGCTACCTTTCATCCTGCACCTGCTTCTGGCATTCTCTACAGCCAACTTTGAGCAGCCTTTCCCCTCTCTTCATCTTTGTTGCTGCTTGCTCCCACTGACTTTGGGCTGCATTGGGAGGGCTTACCCATGCAGAGACCATGGACTGGTCAGTACTGAGAATTCCTACGCAGCGCTGCATTCAAGTGGAGAGAACAGTGGGAAGACACTGTCCTCAGGCACTTGAAGCAATCTGTCCCTCAGCAGGGAGTGGTTTGGAGGTTGTTCCCTGCATTCCTTCACAAACACGAGATGAAAATGCTTCTCCTGCTGCTGCCAACATTCTCAGGAGGCTGACACGGTGCTGGTGGGAGGTGGGCCAGGAGGTCAGCAGGAATGTGCTGCCATCGGTGTGTACAACCACCCTCTTTTGACTGTCACATCCCTTCTCCCAGCTGCTGAGGTAGGACCTGTGTCTCTGTGAGAAAGATTTGAGATGGTGTCTGGATGGTATCTACCAGGGCTGACTGCTCCCCAGCTCCGTGCAATTTCTCCCATCCCAAGGGCAGAGATCCCAGTGCTGTGTGCTGGTTGGGCACTGGGAGTGATCTAGCAGCTCTTTGTCATATGACTGATGGGTGTCTCCAAGTGGGTGGGCAGCAAAAATCCTCAGACAGCACCAAGAGGACCATGAAGGTGCCTGGAAAAGTTCAGATATAACTTGAGGCGGTCTTACTGCCTGGATGCCTGAACTCGGTTTTTTGCAAAAATACAGGCTGCAGTTTTTTGGCCTGAGGAGATGGGTGGTGTGTGGGCAGCTGGGGGGTTTGGATGTCTGCAGGAAGCTCCTGTGGCATTGCTGTATCTTCATAGGAGGAGGCACAGCAGGATTTCTGCCTTCATCCCTATCAGCAAAAGCATGGGGAGAAGTGCTGGGATGCTTCCTGGCCACCAACTGGCATCAGTGGGAGAGGCCAGCAGCAGCAGCAGAGCCGTTTCCGGGTCTTCTGAACTAACAGGAGCCTGAGCCAAGGGGCGAGAGACTCCACAGCAGAACGCAGCAGAATGTGGGCTCTGGTCCCCAAAGCTAAGCCCTTTCTTTGGCAGAGGGAGTGAGTGCATCTGGGAGATGATAGGCAAGTGGGATCAATTTTGCTTGTCTGTGCAAGAGGCTGGAGCTCCGATCCCACCGGACAGACTTCCACTCTTCTCCGTAGGTCATTCTCTGGTGTGAAGCCACAGTGCCAGCGTGCTGGAGCAGTGTCCTGCCCTCTCAGCACCAGCAATGCTTCGAGCGGATCTGCCACCCTCCCTGCCTCCAGCCACCCACAGCTGGTGCGTTAAAGCTCCGTGTTAAGATAAAGGCTCGGGAAATCCTCAAACCCATCCCTTGGATTTGATGCAGGGATGCCACAGCAGTGGGGCTGAGTGCTGGGGGTGGCCCAGCGAGGTTGCTGAGGGAAGGAAGGTGGTGGAGCAGCCTGTGGGATGCTGAAGCAGGCAGGAGTGGAGTGCCGGATGGGAGGGAGGAGAAGGCACTAGCACCCCGTCACTTGATCCCCAGCATCGTGTAGCAGCCAAGGCCAGGCTTGTTCCACCTTAAGTGAGCAGAAACTGAATTTAGTCCTGCTGGGTGGACTGGCACGTCCAGCAAGCCCCTTGCTCCCCCAGCACAGCACAGGATTTTGGGAAGAGTAAGAGAGAGAAGTCAGGAGCTGTATCGGTAACAGGTGTGATGACTGGTGCCACCAGGGATCTGCAAAGTGCCTGCCCTGTTTGCTGTGGTTTATACATAGCAGGAGGCATCTGGCTTTTCTTTTTTCGTCCGTGAATTTAACTTTCTGTCTCTCCTGAGGTGGTGTGAGCTCGGGGAGGTAAGAAGAAGGTGGGGTTTTGCTGATCAAAAGCAAATCCAACACATATGTAGTTGTGAGAAAATGCTGGCATCGCAGGAGTGCCAAGAGGCCAAACACAGCTTTCTGTGGTGGAGACCTGTGTGAGGGCGAGGCGGGATTGGGAACGGGCTGGACAGCTGGGTGGGGGCTTGCAGAGCAGTTCACCAGGGACATCTGTCTTTGCCTGGGTATGGAATGAAACTTCTGGATTCTGGAAATATCATTGGGGCACGCAAATCCAGAGATGGTTTTGAAGAGGCAGCTGCTATTACGATCCAAGTGAGCAAAGTCCAAGTCCTCAGGCAGGCATTTCACCCTGGAAATGGAAAAGGCTCAGCTGACTTTGCAACTATTCCCTGTAGTGGTTCGGGCTGGGCTCCGTCCTGCTGTCTGAGCCCCCAGAACAGCCCTCTGCACCAGGGCGGCAGCTGGAGGAGCAGTGTACCTCCTGAGCAAACAATGCCACCGGTCTCCATATGGCACCAGCTATGTGTGCAATGGCTGCACCACGCTGTTCACAAACAGGCTGTGCTGGAAGGGTGCCCAATGAAGGACTGTGACAAGAGGAGGGAGGGCAGGGTCTTCCTGCAGGACTGGGAGCACCAAGAGCTGCCTTGTGGTGCAGAGTCCCATGTGCTGGGGCAGCCAAGCCATTTGGAGCAGGCAAGTGAGGGTCTGGCCATCTGCTGCCATCCAGCATCTCCTCCAGTGCTTCAGTGTGGATGAAGCACCTCCGGGCACCCTGCAGCATCAGAGGAGATGCTTCACTCTCTCTGACAGTGGGAGGGAGTCACTGGTGCTGCCCGCAGGGACACTTGCACTGGGGACTTGCTCCTGCCACTGGCTGCGGGAGAGGATGCTGGGCTGCCGAACTAGCACGGCAGTGCCTGCGCTGCTGCCATAAATCTGCCTGGCATTGGTGCGTGCGGATGATGCAAAGAGCATTCCCGCTGACTTATGGCTTCTCTGCTCCATGGGGATAGGAAATTGCCAGCAGAGCCAACCGCGCGATGCTTTTACTGCGTCATGAGTTGTCCTTCCTCCCCATGCAACGTCAGTGGGACTCAGCGAGTGACTACCGCCAGGGATGTGAGCATGGGCAGGGCAGGGACCATGAGCTCAGACCCATGCGAGGGTATGGTGACTCCAGCAACATTATGAGAAGCAGTTGTTCCCGCTCAGGGATGCTGTGTGGTTATGGCACGGCTGTACCATATCAGCTGTCCCTGTTAGACCCACCTTACACCAGGGAAAATGCACTGACCAGGTGTGAAACGGTACTGCCACTGCTGTGCTGCCTGATGGCCCTTTTCTCACATATGTCACCCTTCCAAATCAGCACTTGAGCCTTCCAAGGCTGCCGTGTATGCAAGGCTGAAACGACTGTCTGAATCCTCTGCCACCACCGAGGATGACACCGTGCTCGTGGCCCACTCTGCCCTCAGCAGCTCTGCTCACCCTTGTGGCTCAGGCACCAACTACACAGCCTGCTCAAGGGCTTGAGCTTGCAAAACTGACCCACCGTGGCTGTGGATGAGGCTGGAAGAAACCCAGAGCAGAGGAGCACAGCCAGGGCTGTGTAGCAGTAGGTGGCATGCCGAGCCGTGCTCCTCTTGAGCTGGTAACATCAGCCTTGGAACATCATTGCCTCCGTGCCAGGGAGCATGTGCCAAGCCCATTGAATCAAGACTCATTTAGCCCTCCCCTGGTCAGCCTCCTGCCTGCTGTGGTGCCTGCTGCCATCCCAGCCCATCCTGAGTAGCTCCTGTAGCTTTCTTTGCCAAGCTCGTGCTCATGTTGCCTCTCTCAACACCTCTGCTCCAGGTGAAGCCAACTCTGGCAGGTCTGACGCATTGTGCCATGAACGCCAGCTGCCCAGGAGAATGGGAAGCAATGGGGTGCCCTGCTCCACACCCAGCTTGGGGCATCTTGGAAGCAGCACCTTAACCTCTTCTCTGTCTCCACTTGCTGGGTCTTTGTGGCCACATGCCTTCTCCTTCTGTGCCTTGGTTTCCCCATTTTTCCAATGAGGGTGATAGTAACGGCTCTGAAGCACTTTGGGTGCAAAGGGAAATGCTGAGTGCCATTTCTGTCCCTGGTGTGATGGTCAGTGGGCTATGGTGGCTGCCTGAAGCCCCTCTGCCCAAGGAGGCCCCTCTCTGCATCTCTGTGCTTCAAAGAGACTCGATGCAGCGCTTGGCTAAATGAATTTTCATTTTTATTCTCTGTGGATTTTTTCCTTCCTACTCAGCATTCAGGGAGCATTGTTTTGGTAACCAAGGTATTTGCATAATCTGTATTTTGTGGTAATTGCTCCCTTTCAAGAAGAGGTGCTTATCATCCCACTGGCTTTTGGGGAACTTGTAATATCTTTGAGGTCAGGTGACGAGGTGATCCCTAAGGGGGAGTGGCTGGGCTGCTGCCCTGTGGCTTGGGGGATGCCTCCTCCAGGGCAAGGAGGCTCAAGGGAGCCTTTCGCCCACAGGCTTCTGCACCATCAGTGATATGTGCTGCAAGTCCCTTCCTCATCCCGTGCCTCAATTTCCCCTTATCCTCAAAGCCTCCAAGTTGGGGGCCGCCGAGGACACGGGGTCTCCGTCTCTGCATGAGCTGCCTTCCCAGGACTGCTTCCTCTCTCCTTGATGCTGTGGCATGGAAAACCAGCTGCTGAGAAACACTTCACAGTGCTTTAGCAGCTGCCAGAGCAGCAGGGCAGGACAGGAAACGTGGGGCTGTCACCCAGCCACAGGAGATGCCACTCCATGGGGACACCCTGACTTTCCGTCCCGTGCCACCGCAGCGCGGCGCTTGGCAAATGGAGGGTCTTGGGGGGCACGCGGTGACTGGTGCCTGGCATGCCATGTGCTGCCCTCACCCCCCAGCAGCGTGACTCACTCCCCGAGCGGCGGCTCCCACGCAGCAGCGTTTCCAAGAGACTGAGGAGATTGCTCCAAACGGCAACGGCTGAACAGGGAGCCCAGGCCCTTGTCCCCAGAGCCTGGGCAGGGTGTGCGTGCGTCCCCCTTAACAAGGAGAACCGGGAAGCAGCCGGCTGGGGGCCAGGACCCGGGCAGCCTGCATTGGAGTGGAAAGCACCAAAGCCTGGTCTTGCCCAGCGTTAGCAAAGATAGAAAGGCCATGAGGAGGAGGCTGCTTGCTGGCTGGCATGGGGCAGCAAGCAAGGGAAATGCCCAGCCCTGAGTGCTCAGCCATCCACAGCCCTGGAGAAGGAGAGGCAGGCAGCCAGCTCTCTGCAGACTTACAAGCTGGCTCTCAGGTTTGCTGCACATTAAACACAGGGAAGCAGAACCTGTTCTGGTCTTGAATTATTTCTGTGCCTTGCTCTTGCAAAGCCTTTATGTGCTGTCTGCCGGTCCTGGGGTGCCTGTGGTTCTGGGACAGACAGCAATGCAGAAACCAACCTGGCCAGCTGTGCAGAGGTTAAACCATCCCTGTGCTGTCCAACTGCAAGAGAAAAAACAGCGCGTCCTCTTCCAGGCGCTCGGGCAGCGTTGGTGCCACCTGACCTGACTGCTAAGCAGGGGCTGAGGTTTCTCGCAGCACTGATCTGCGTGCGTGCCGAGCTGCACTGTCCCCCAATTCCTTCTCTGCGTGGGAGCAGGGCGCTGCGTCTGCTGCTGCTCCCCTGTGCCAGTATCACTCCCACCAAACTCAGCTCCTCTTTATTACCTGCTCTGCCCTCCAGACCTTGCTTCTCCCCTGCCATCAGCCAGATAGCAGAGGCTGCTCCTGCTCCACACCGATCATCCTCCCAGCTGTATTAAGTCTCCGTTTATCTGTGTAAGATCTCATGTCATTTATCTTCCTAAAGGCTGGCAGGTAATTCTGTAATCACCGTCCCTCCTACAAGACTGGCCTCTCCTCTCTCCCTGCTAGTTTGATATCCTCTTTAGGTTTAATACCCCGAGAGTTCACATTGTCTTTGCAATCCTCAAAGGAACAATGCTGCTAAATCTGGATCTCAGTGCCAGCCACTCTGGGAAGTCCTTAATTTCCTTTCTCATTAGCGGGACACCCAGTTAACAACCCTTCGTGGCTCCTCTCCTCATCCTTCTCCCCGTGGAAGTGTTCCAGCTGCACAGCCTGGCTGAGTGGGGCGTGGGGGCTTGGCTGTGGAGGGGTCTGTGCCTTCTCCTCCTGGTAGCTCTCACCTGGCCGCAATGCCTGGCTCTGTGTGAGCCTGGGACGCTGTGGCAGTGTTTGCCCCACACCCTGCAGACCCCCCAGCTTTGATTCTTTCCAGGGCAAGGCAAGTGATACCTCTTGCTCAAAGGAGTGCTTCCAAGCACTCTACACCCAGCACCTTGCCTTGGAGACCCCATGGATCCCACAGACCCTATGGAGGTTTCTCTCTGCAGCCCCCTGGGAGGCAGCTCTTGACCATCTCACCAGCAGGGTAGGTGGTGGGACATGGGGCAGTGGGAAGCTGCACTGACAGCATCTCCCAGGCTGTGAGCTTTTGCTGGCCAAGAATCCTTTCTTCAGGTTAGACAGGATGCTTTGAAGTAGTTCGGTGCTCTGTTGGTTTTTGTGCTTTGCTTTTTTTCCCCCTCCCTTTAATGGGAATTGTATTCCGTGCTCGGAGCAGCTGGTAATTCTCCTCCTGGCTGCTGCCTCGTCACCTCCGAGCAGCTCTCATGAGAATCCTCTTTTCACTGGCTGTACAGAGAACTTGAGCAGAAAAGCCTTGGGGCTGCTTCTGCTGTAACTCTACTGATTGGAGAGACTTTTCTGAGAAGGCATTAGATACCTGGTCCAGCCTGGGGTGAGGATACAGAGAAAAGACCTTGCAAACAGCATCCCCACCCCATTAACTGCAGTCGTCAATCTGGGCATCTGTACAATTGCAGCCAACACAGCACAGTGTGTACCTCTCTGATGCTTAACAGCAATAAAATGCTGATTTTTTTTTTAAAAAAGTTCTTTCCTCAGTCAAAATCCACTAGTCCCGGAGGGGACCCAGGCCTGAGCTGGAAGAGGGAAGAAATTGTTCCCTGGAGAGTTGGAGGCATCTGGAACTATGGGTTCCCATGGGGAAGGAGAAAGACCTTGTGGCTGCGGGAGAGAAGCTAGATGCTCCATTCTCAGCTCCCATCCCTTGGCCCTGTGAGAGGAGATGCTGGAGTTTGCTTTGTCTCAGCACTTCAGAGATGTGTTTGTGGCAATGCCTTTCCTTGCTACCTGTTAATGCAGGATGAGATCCAAGTTAGATAGTCTGGGCTAACACTGATACTAATAACTTGCCTGTGTTTTCCTGCCCCTGGCAATATTCTCGCAAATGAGGTGTCAGCAGGATGCTGGCGCGTGTGAGCCGCTGCATGTGGGTTTTATAGGACTAATAAAGCAAGGCTGAAGTGTGCAGTCAAGAGAAGTCATGCTGGCATTCAGCCAGAGAGCCAGTGGCACATGGGGAAGGTACATCTCCCAGGCCAGTGTGAGATGACAGCATCTCATCACTTGCTCCTTCACCTGGCACTTGTTCAACAGAGGGGTTTTGTGGAAATGACTTGAACTTCACACATGCTAACCACAGCTCCTGTAGGCACCTCTGCTGAGAAGGTGGCAGGTTGTTACCCAAGCTTCAGCGCAGGTTGCTTTGTCGGGAATCTCTCTGCTTGGCCTGAAGAGCAAAGGCCAGGTATAACCCCTGTGGATCTCCCAATCCCTGTGCGATCTGACTGCAAAGCGCTGCTCCTGTCTGTCTGTGAAGGAGCTGGGCCAGAAAAGTCTCGAATCTCCCAGTCCTGTGCAGGATATAAAATGTCCCCAGCCACAGCTCTGAGGAGACTGGGGAGCATCTCTCAGTCAATAATGCTGCATCCCTGCCTCAATGGCCCTAGGAGTTATTTGGAAACTGTCCCTAGACCCTAAGCCTCTCGTTGCCTGTAGCCTCCAAAATACCTCGACCACTGTGTCTGCAGTGGCAGGGCTGGCAGGGCTGTGAGAAGGTGACCAAGGGTGTGGGAGCATCTCATCTCTGACCTGCAAATTTGTGGCACCACCTGTCATTACCAAAAGCACTGCTGCGTAATCCATCCCCAGCGTGCAAACGGGCTGGCCGGGAACCATGCCTCCAGGAGATCTGCTCCTCCTTCCTCTGCCGTGGGCGCTGGCTCCAGGATTTGCAGATGCTCTGGGTCAGAGGGTTATGTCTCCTGTTTAATCGCAACCAGGATAATTGATTTTGTGGTAAAGCCCAAGCACAGGAAGCCTGTGAGCTCACTTTCCTCCCCAGTACCCATGCAGCTCCCAGCCAGCAGTCAGGCATAACCGGAGGCTCTTCCGCAGCTCAGAGGAGCTGGCTAGAGGAACATCAAGAGGGTGCCAGAGCATCCCAGTGTGTTCAGCAAGGAAAGAGGTCCTTTCCCTGGAGCTAGGCAGGCTGCCTGTTCCCCTCCAACCTCATTGCAACCCCCTCCCATGCTTGCAGAGAGCCTGTTATCATGCCTAGTTAACAGACAGGTGGAGAAGTTGGTTTATGTGCATTCAGCATCAAAACGGTGGACCTGGAGCCCAGCTCCTCTTTCCTGAGGTCTTGCACCTAGGGTGCCTCTGCCCGCCAGGTGGCTTTCTGAGTTGTAACAGTCAGGGGGATTATGACTGACCTTTTCCAAGAGTGCCTTTTGGGCTGGTGGCCTTTCTTCCATCTGCCTTGGTGGCCTTCCTTTCACCCATCCTGGTGGCTTCCTATCCTCTGTGTTTCACTACATAGGGCTGTTATGAAAAGCATTCCTCTCCCGTGAAGGCTTGGCCACTGCTGCAGCCATCACTGAGCCTTGGGGCTGGAGCTGAAACACCAACCTTGCCCTGGGAGCCCCTTAGCTTTCCCACATGGATATCATTCCTAGCCCCAGGACAGAACTTGTAGCTCCTGTCTCCCTGTGACAATGAGCGGCTGGCAGCCAGGAGGTATTAAGGACCAACTGGCTCCCCTGCTGAGGGCATTTGATTGTAGTTGTAATTTTGGTTACCTTTTTTATAGGCTGGCAGAAGGATTTTTATTTGGGCAGTGAAGAAGGAAATGGCAGAAGCTGTGCCTGAAGCTCGCCAAGGAGGCAGCAGGGGCTGGTGGCTCTTTGTCCACATCTCTGAGCCAAACTAGGAGTGTCAGGGAGAGAGGCGTTCCTGGCCTGGCCTCGCGGGACTGCAGCTGCTTCTTATGTTATCCCCAGCCCAGCTGGTGCCCAAACAGCCTGTGATGCTTAACCCTGGCCTCACAGCTGCCTGGAGCCGGGCACTGCCTCAAAGCATTGATCTGTGCAGGCAGAGGGAAAGGTGGTGAGCTCCCAAGGCTAAGCTTCAGCTCGCCCTCCTGCTTCTTGTGACTCAGGACAGACAAAGTCATATGATGTGTTCCTGCCAGCAGCTACCAATTGTCATTCACCAAAAGTGCCAAGGTGACAGCTGTGGACACCACAGGCAGTGGTTTTGCTTGCAGATGAGGAGCAGCGTAGGTCCTGGCTCAGAGAGGCTCTCTGGGTGCTAACGCAGCTGGTGTGGATGGGCACAGTGATTTAGGGAGCCGCTGCTGCCTCTGCTCTGAGGCTCAGCCTCTGCCTGGCAGCAGGTTCGACCTGCCACAAAAAGGGGCTGTTCAAATCCCCCTTGGTGAAAGCAAAGTAGTGGTGCTGTTAGGCAGATGTTTACTTCATGCTGCAGTGGCTCGGGGGTAGAGACAGGGGTGGACAACATGTGGTGAGGGAGGGGATAGGGATCAGGGCTGCATCCCAGGGGACTCGAACAACCCCACCAAGGTGTCTTGCTCCAACCTGAGCTCCCCGTGCAGCCACCATCTTCCTCACAGGGGACATGTTTCTGGAGGGCAGCGTGGGTGGCCCGGGACTGTCACATAGGACCTCCATCCCAACATACCCACATACCTACATACCCACACCCCTGTCAGCCCCCTGCCCCCCCATGCCAGCCCTGGTTTCTGGTGCTTGAGTGGCAGATAGTTGGTTGTTTCAACCTGATCCTGTTGGTCCATCACGGTTTACAAAGCCCATGGGCAGCAGAATATGGGTGTCCTGCTGCAGGAAAGAGAATGCAAGGAGCCAGGTCACAAAAGCAGTGGTCCGTGCCCCTTGGCTAGGGGTCTGCCAAAGAGGTAATGGATGGGAGGCAGGGCTCCTGCACACTGGGGGCTCTGGGTGCTGCGGCACAGCAGAGGTGCCACAGCCCTGTGCGGATTGCCAGGCTCTGTGTGGTAACATGTTGCAGCTAATGCTGTGTGACAGTTTGACAGGTCCTCCCGGGACAGCCGGAGCTGACATGCCATCTTCAGAGCTGTCACTCTTTGGCTTCCACACTACGGCATTTATCGTAAAAAGGCAGCATGGGCTGTATTTAAGGAGTAAGAAGGGCTGTGGCTTTATCCACATGTCCTCAGGAAGATGCACTGGGCTGCATCCTTGAGAAAGATGAATCCGGCTGAGAGGAGAGCGGTGAGGAGTCTAACATCTCCCTGATCAGAGGAGGTGATGCCAAGCACCTCCTGTAGAAGGTTCAGGGCTCTGGCAGGAACCGTGCATTGCTCTGCCCTGCTCTGAGGCTCTCCCCTATCCAGCCCCAATGAGGGATTTTGCACACATTTAGGCAAGCCCTGGCTGCCACAGCATATGGTGCTCACAGTGCCCTGGCTGGGGAGCAGGTGGGGATGGCATCGGCTGGAGTAGCAACTGACCCCTGCTAGGCTCAGGGAGTGCTTTAGGAAGGAAGGGACTGGAGATGCTGGCATGGGGCTCACCCAGAGCTGCTTGAGGCAGCTCCTGCCCAGCTTCACAGTTGAACCTGGAGCTGGATGTGGAGTTTCACACATAAAATGCAGGAGCAGGAGAACATATTGCTGCCTTCCCCAGCCCCCTGAGCTTGACCCAGGATATGAACAGTGTCCTGTTCCCTTGACAGGAGCTCTGGGGCACAAAGTACCATCACAGACCACCCAGAGGGATGCTTGCATTCCCATGCCTTCCATTTCTCTGCTCCGTCAGGTGCTCTCCAAGAGCAGTGAGGCTCCTGGTGCTCCAACCTTTTCACTGTCAAAGAGAAACAAACCGGGATCATGCACAGCGAAGCAGAATTACCGGCATGTCTGGAGAGGCAGAGAGCTGGAACAAGGCAGGCTCTGACAGCTGCTTTCAGGAGGTCTGCAAGAGACCGAGCAATGTGTCAGCCACGCACAGCTCGTCCTGCAGAGCATCAACCCCCGTTTTGCCCAGCTGCTTTTGAGCACACCCAGTCTCTCAGGAGCTGCATGGCTCTACCTGTCCTGGCCGTAAAATGCGTTTAGGGTGGGTGCTGGGGCAATGGGCTGCTCCCTCATGGGACAGGGGCTGAGCAATGGGAACATGCTGATCCCAGCACCGGGGCTGACAAGCAGCATTTGTTTCCAGGCTGAGTCATGTTGAGGTTTGTGTCTTGTTCGTTGTTAAGAGTCCAGATATGATATTTGTTCGACAGAAATTAACTCATCATTCACCCCTCCCCACCTGTCTGTCTGTCCATCCTTCCCAGCTCCTTCGCGTAGCAGCAGAGTAGCATCTGTAGGGGAAAAAAAATCTCTGCCTGGAAGATTTGGGTTGCTCTGCAAGGCTGTGAGGTCAGGAAAGCAAAAGCTGGTGCTTGCTATGCAGAGCACGGAGCTGGTGTGCCAGGCAAGCAGGTACTTACTCAGCTGTAGCTGCGAGGGCTGGCTTTGCACTGGAATGGGAGCTTGCATCCATGGGAGGGGGGAAGAGGATGCTACCAGGACCAGAAGGGGATGGTAGGTGAGTAGGAGAGATCAAGACACAGTGAGCTCCTGAGTGTGACTTGCTGTCCCCCATGCTGGCCAGCCAGGTGGTCGGAGCTCCTGAGGGGGAAAGTGCACCCGCGCTGCTCTGTCCCCCCTCACTGACTTGTCTTTGCTCAGCTACTCCGTGTCTAGGTTATTTTAGCTTCGATTCAGCTCCGAAATTGCCTTGGCTGAAACTCTGTCTCTATTGTTTTCAGTCTGCAGGAGCATCATTGAATGTGTCAAAAAGATAAATTGGAGAAAAGGATAGGAGAAAAAAAAAAAGAGGAGAGCAGTGCGGTTGGTGGGGAGATCTGTGCCGGTTGTGATCTCCCAGGGAAGCTGGCTGTTCCAAGAACACGTTCCCTTCCCAGAGCCAGCTCCTTGCCCTGCTGTCCAGCTTCCTCCCCACAACCCTGTCCTCTTCTCTGCAGAGCTGAGACACCCTTCTGGACATCCCACTTTCCTTCTGCCAGTGGACTTTGTCCCCTGAGAGAAACTGGTTTAGGCTTAGCATCTGCCAGGGTGAGCCTGGTGTGGAAGCACTGGGAGCACAGCCTCCGAGATCTGCCCTGTCTGGAGCTGAGACACCGCGTCCAGCCCAGTGTATGGTGAGCTAAAGCCCCTGCAGATCACCCAGGAGCACTGTAGCAGGTGACCAGAAAAGAGGTAGGAGGGAGTGTGACAAATCCAAGCAGGACAGACAGCAAGAGGGGCCTTGGGTGGGCGCTCAGAGCAGACCTGTGTGCATCCCCAGGCTTTCAGTTGCTGGTGGGCTTGTGCACATCTTGCAGTACAGAACGCCAAAATGCCTGGTCCAGTGTTCTGTATCCCTGGAAGGATCAGGCCTGAGGGATGAGGTTTGGGGGTTATCTGTCCATATGGGGGCTGGAAGACATGGCACCGTCCAAGGGCTCCTGAAGCCAGCACTGGGGATGCAGCATTGAACAGCTTGGTGCAGGTCACTGTCGTAACGCCTTCACCACTGCTAATGCAGTCAGCCTCCTCCAGGACACAGCTATCAGGGGAACCACTGCCCAAGGGCTCATTAACTGCCAGGCAGAGAACAGGCTTGGTCCCAGGAGGACTGGGAGGGTTAAATCCTGCCAAGGTGCCTGGCTTCCGGGAGCGGTGCTCGCAGTGAGTTATGGGACATTGAAGAGGCGGTTGTTACTGCTGCTGGGGATGCCGGGGCAAATGAATAGCCTATTAAATAAAATGTCAGCCAGAAATGGATGAGAACTGGCATTGCTTTTTCAGCTTGCACTTTACAAAATGAATCTCCGTATGCGTGGTTGTTTTGCATATTCAAAATAGGCCACAGCGGAGGGGCTCTCCTTCTGAACCTGCTGACACCAAGAGCTAAATTGTGTGAATTTGGTTATCCAAACGCTTCTCTAAATGCCTGGAATGATCTAATGCCATAATCCATTGCCATAGGAGACGGGTTTTCAGAGCCTAAGCCCCTTTCTTTCTGAAACGACATCAACTCGTGTGTGAGAAATTAAGCCAAGAAATTGCTGGCAAGTGCCAATCTGGGTCCTGTGTCGGGACAGGTAAAACCATTCCCTGCCTCAGTTGCCTTTCCCACCTGAAAGGGGAAAGATTGATCTGTGTGAAAACTTCAGGAAGCAAATACTGAGTGAATCCCATTAAATAAGGCTAGTTTCAAATAGTAACTGATTTGCACAGGGTGATCAAGCTAATTACTACAGCAGGAACTCGGAAAATCATCAGATTCTTATGCAGCAGGGGTTCTGATATCTGCTGCTATCAAGCTCAGGGCGTAAATGCCTGACAGCATCACTGTGCGTTCAGCAGCAGCCACACCAGCATCTCTGTTGGGAGTGTGCACAGGACGTGGCCGACGTGCTGGCTCTGTTTGAGGTGGTTGCTTCTCGCCTGAGCTGTCACTCCCCTTCATCTGTTAGGAGAGGCAAACTCATGACATTGATAATTTATAAATCATTTAATCTGGTTTAAAAACCTATTGGGGTGTTTCTCTGCATTACCAGTGCTTTATGAACGCCACGGAGCACAGTGGTCCCCTGGAGCAGCACCTGCTGGCACAGGCAGAGCAAGCTGCTGGCAGCAGGGGACACCTCCACAGCACACAGGGAATGAGCATCTTGCTCTTGCTGGTTATTTGGTCCCACCTGGAATGCCAGGGACGGAAAGGCTGCGCTGGCATCTGCAATCCTTCTTCTGCCATAGCCATGTGAGTCTGACCTTGGATGCTGCCTTGGAAACCCTGGCAGAGCCTGGGGGCCGTGTGCCACTGGGCAGGCAACCTGGTGGGTGACCGACAGGGATTTGTGCTGTCAGCAGGTGGTAGCTCTTGGGTGGCATTTGGCCTGGTGGAAGGGAAGTCCCCTGGGTGTTCCCAGCACCGCTGCCTGTGTTCCACAGGGGGTTGTGCATGCCTGCATCCCACAGGGATTCCAGGTGCCTGCATCCCATGGGGAAGCATGCTAGCATGCATCCCATGGGGACCCTGGGGCGCGCGTGTCAGGTCATGCCACCCCAGGAGCAGCTCCACATCCCTGTGCTGTTTCCCCATGCAAGCACCTTCAGGTGACTCGTGGGCGAGGAGGTGTTTGGCTGGTGAGACGCGCGTGTCTTCCGCCGACAGAGAGACACTGTCTCCTGAGGATGCTGTTTCGGTACAACATTTGTACACACACGTGTAGAAAACAGAGCGTGTGTGGGCGGGTGTGCCTCTAAATATAGGCCTGGCTACCTGGGAAGCAACTGCACTCAGAAGCCCACTTGCTGCAGCCTGATGAGTCCCCTCCTCACCCTGTGCCCCCGGGAGTATGCTGGCACAGGCAGCAGAGCTCAGAACAGGTTATAAAGAGATTATAAAGAAGTATAAATTAAGCCTCTCTGCTAGAAATGCCGGCAGCCCCAGACGGAAAGCACTGAGCTCAAAGGCTCCCCCTGCTCCTTTGCATTTTTCTTTATTTAGTGGTTTTGCCTTTATCTGCCACCAGCGTTACTGAACCTCGGAGCATGGAAAGGGCTCCCAGAAAAGGCAAGGGTGGAGGGGGACCGGGTGATGTGGTGTTTGTCACCTCCCATAAGCCTGTTCCTATGTAACTCTGATTGACACTACTGACAGTATTGACTTGGTGGGACAGTCACGACTGCCACACAGGCAAGTTTGTGGGCCAGCTCTGTCATGGCTTGGGGAACCTTCTCGCCAGTGTTGTGCTGCCAGAAATGCTCCGGGGTTTGCCACGTCTGTGTCAAGGAGGGCTCTCACCATGGACGGGCTGGCATGGTAGAACTGTGGGTTGCAGGACCACACTGAGAGGTTCTGGGTGAGTTTCCTGTTTCCAACACTCCTCTCCACCCCAGGGACTGTCGCGCAGCCTTCTGGGCTGAGGATGTTGCTGCCTTCTCTCGGCCCCTTCCCTGCTCTGTGCTGTGCTGGGTGGTGATAGCAGTCCTGAAAACCTCCAGCAAGTCATCAGCTGAGCAGATTGCTCTCTGTAAATCCAAAGTGAAAGTCCTGGGATTCATGAGGGCCCAAAGGAAAGTGCTTGATTGGATTTTCAAGCCTCTTTCTGCAGCGTTGGGAGAGAGGGGCTGACAGCCTCCCTTGAATCTTCTTCACTGCTGCCTGGGAGGAGACACAGACTGTGCCCTCTCACTAATGAGATGGAAAGGGTCTGTTACTCCCTCTCTCTTTAACTCCCCTCTGGACTTTGGATGCAGCAATAAGCTTCTTCTGCAAATCCTTCGGAGCAAGGCAGGCAGCTATGGGATCCCTCACCTGGTGCGTGGGCAGGTGTGAAGGGAGCTGTGCTCCTGCTGCCTTGCTGCCAGAGAGGAGCCACCGTGCCACGCAGCAGCCAGAGCCTGTCCCCAAGGAGTGCAAGGCTCTGGGGACATGCTTTGCATTTGGGATCTCTTGCAGGAAAGGCTTGGTTTGGGTTCAAGCTGCCCATGCCAGCCTGAGAGGGGCAGGAATGGCTGGGGCTCGCACCCATCGCCTGGTGTAAGCCCCCTCCTCCCCACGGGGCCAAGAGTGTTTGTCTCCAGCGCTGCCAGAAAGCAAAGTTAATACAACACAAAGATCTTCCGGGTTAAAATCAGGGACTGCAGGAGCTGAGTGGTTCGATCAGCAGCAGTAACTGCGCAGCAGAAAGCGGCCAGGCTGTGGTGGGGAACTGGTGCCACTCCAAGCCCCCATCACGCAGCTGAAGTGTCACGCAAATAAGGGAGCAAAGTGCTGCAAATTTTATTCCATCGCTCCTTATCTCTGATTAATCCTCTTACGTGTTCATCTCATTTCAGCCCAGTGTTGACTGTCTGTTTACTGTGTTCCTATAGTCCTCACAGAGATAAAAATCCCTCTGAGTCTGTAACGTCTTCCCCAGCCCTACCCTGGCTTGATGAAGGGGGCTCCTGCCTGCTAACACCAGTGGAGACTGCAGAGGAGAAGACCAAGGTAACGTGCCCATGGTGACTGTGGCAGACAGTAGCAGAGGAGGAGCTGGAACCCAGTTTCTCCTAGTCCCTAGATTAGTGCATCCCTGAAAGGAAAGAAAAATACCCTAAAATTTGTCCCATGCTGTGGCTTTGCAGCCCGTGCTCAGGGCATGTGCTCGACGCACTAGAGGGGAGATGGGCTTTCCTCTTGCCACCGCTCTCTCGTCACAGGAAGAATTGTCAGAGCCCGTGAGGGAATCCTTGCCTGTCCCAAGTCCCTCTCCTCCCGCCTAGGCTCTTCATCTCAGCTCAATTTTGCCAGCAGCCCCAGGTCAGTGGCTCCTCTGCCTGCTGCTGGGTGAGGCAGGAGCATGAGCCTTCTGGCCTTGACTCTGTTGCTGAAGCGTTTTGCTTTGATCCTTTTCTCAGCAAGGTGCTTCTCCAGCTGAGGGAACAAAAATCCCTTAAACAGCCAAAAATCGTAGGGAAAATTGGAGGAGAAGATGGTGGGAGCCCCCAGGTAAAAACAGTTCACATTTTGAGAACGGTGTCTGTAGCAGTATGGAAACCCACACAAGTGAGGCAGCTCACTGTTTCTGGGGGGACATTCAGACAGGTTGCACAGCACCCCAGTTGTCCCCAGTTTCTGTGGGCACAGCCAGGCTGTGTGTGTGGACACCCCAGAGACCTTCATCATCTCACACTTAGCATCCTTCACTCCTTCAGGTACGCAATGCCCTGCGGCACCACTGCTGAGTGCCTGCTCTGGAGCCTTACTGCCTCCTGAAGGTGGCACACTTGGGCACATCCACACGAGGTCCCATTTCTGCCACGCTCACGCACACCTCAGGGAGCCCATGCCAGTGGCCTGACACACTCAGGTGGGTACCCGCCCCATTGGTGTGCTGGAGAGGCAGGCTCAGATCCTCTCTCCCGCTGTCTGTTGAGGGAGAGGGCTCAGCCCAATCAGGCTTTCCTTGGTGTAAATTCTCCCAGGTTTTGGGAAACCATAGCATGGGAATTTTGGAGGCCTTTGACTTTAGTAGCTAGAAATTGCTTTTCAAACTCAGTTGAATTTACAGCCTCTCCAGCATCCTGTGGCAGCAAGCTCCAGGGATTAATTGGCTCTTGGGTGGCAAAGTCCTGCCTTTTTCATGTCTTAAACCTCCTTTCACTGGTGCCCTCCAGCTTCCTGCCCCATGTCAGGCAGGGACCCCATCACAGTCCCTCGTCCTCTGCTCCTTTCCAAGCTGGAGAGCCCAAGTCTTAGATGGGGAAGATGATATTTCTGAGTGTTTGCCTGTGGAAGCTGTGATACAAGCTAAGCTTCAGATTCTCAGTGTTGCTTCTGTACTGTCTCAGAGGGCTTGTTTCAGGACAGTTTTTCCCTGCACAGAAGCTGTTTCTTCTGTTGACCTGAGTGTGCCTCAGGGTTGGGGTGCTGCGTCTTTGTTAGTTGTGCTCGGACTATATTTTCTGTTAATAAGCAGCATTACTTTGGGAATGGCCCTTCTCACCTTCCAATACGCAGCACTGAGCACCAGGTCAGACTGCTCCCACTCTCTGCCAGGGGGGCTCAGCCCCTCTCCATTCCTCTCTGCCAAACCCCAAGGTATCACAGGTCCTGGGATTTCCACCTCCCTCCATCCCTCCCTGTCCCTCCGTCTGTGTTTATCTCTAGCTGAGATGCGAGGACCATTTTAAAAGCTGCAGGCTGAGCAGCAGAGAGCTGCGGCTGCTGCCCGGAGCCAGGCTGCGGCTGCTTTATTATTTACAGCTGCCTTTGGCTGCTTGCTGGCTTCTCCATCAGCTCAGCTCTGATTGTGCTGAGGGACACTGCTCACCGTCTGCTTCTTCCTGCGCTGAAAGCCCGGAGTATTTTTGCCCTCGAACAGTTGCCATCTGGCACCTGACCTCTGTACCAGCCGCGTACCTGGTGTACCTGCCAGCTCAGGACGGACCCAAGTGCCAACAGTAGAGCTAACCCTTGCTGACCCATTTGAAGAGCTCTACTGATTTTAAGATCCTTCCTAATACTGAGCAGCAAATCTGAGCTGGAGCACATTGGGTAAAGTCCTGGGCCATATGGCAAAGCCATACGCAAGCTGCAGTTCTCCAGGCTGGGTCCGTGAAGGACTTCAGCCATGAAGGCCTGGGTCATTCTGCTGCCTTTAACACGAGTCTCAGCCAGGCTGGCAACCCTCTGTCCAGCCCTTCTCACTTCAGCCAGCTATTAACTGCTGGCAAAGCAAGGGCAGCCGTTACCATCAGACACCACCTCCACATGCATTGCATGTCTGAGCAGCTTCACAGTGGTCTGGAAGTTTCAGCATCTGTTTGCCCTTGCAGGGGATGTCTGATGTTAACATGATCCACATGGTATCTTCCAAGGTGACCAGATGCTTGCTCGGTGCAGATGTGCAGGGCTGATGGAGCAGAGATGCCCATTGTGGAGGATCCTGTGGTGGCCAGCTCTGCCCGCTCTGCTCTTGTCCCCGCGGTTGGTCCACACACGCACCCTGGCAGCCGTGCGAGCTCCATCTGTGATGGAGACCAGTGTGCAAGGCAGGAACTGCCATATGCTCCCCATAAAAACACTTCTTGGCCCATTCCCCAGCATTTCCTGCCACTGCCACACGTGCTCAGGATCCCACGCCTTGCAAGCCGTTCACCAACTGCAGCCCAGCAGATGGAGGAGCCGCGCCCGGTTTTGTAGCAGGAGAGACAGGAATCCACAGGCTCTTTTTGTTCTCGGGATGTTCATGGCAGCAGAGGAAGGCGGAGTAGGGCTGGCTCCCACTTCTACAGCACCGTCTGTGCAAAAGTGCCCCTCCACAAAAGGCTCGAGACCTTTCCATGCCCACTCCTCATCCTGGGGCTCAGCCCTTCTTCAGCTGCTGAAAGTGTTTCCACCTGGTGCCACCCTGTTTAGAGGCAGTTGGAAATGGTGCAAGTGTCCTGGGTGGATGAAGACCATCACTTTTCCCAGGCAGGTGGTACTGGATTGTTCTGGTGGCTTTTCCCTCTGGCAGAGATGGTCAGTCAGCACTAAATGCTACAATCCTCAGAGGGAGCAGAGATTTATTGCAGCAGGAAATTAAAAATGTATGCATCAGCTTTTGGAGCAACACTTGCTCTGCCTTTACCTGTCTGCAGGGGGGGAATGAGAGCTCTGGATTCCACCCTGCTCTGTAGCGTGGAGGTCTGAAGGTTCTTAGGAAGCTGAAGGCACATCCCTTGGCAGTGTATCGTGGTGGGCAGTGACCAGACAGCACTGATGTCTCTCTTATCTTGGGTGGCAGAGTGTAACTGGATTGGTGTCGGAGTTCTGAGCACAGAACATAAGTGTCCAAGTCCCAGGAAAAGAGACATCTTCTTGCTGTGTCAGTTGAGACACCGTGAAGAGCCAGGTGACGAGCAGACATCCTCCCACAGGGGCTCGTCTATGGTGGGCTCCTGCTGCTGATGGGCACAGCGGGGTTTCTTCTGGCAAGTCTTGTGCTGAACCGTTTTCCAGTGTCCTTGTGTCTCGATGGCATTGTGCCATGGTGGTCCCCGGGGACACAAGGGGACGTGGTGCAGCTTCTCGGGCTGGGGGTGGGCAGCAGGCAGGCAGGGACATAGGCAGAGTGGGAATGTGGGCATGAACGGCCATCTGCTCCCTGCGGTGGGATGGGGTCGGCATTGCTCTGTGCCCACCGAGGTGGGTGGGAAGTGTTTTCCAGGCAGTGTGGCCCAAATCACTGACCACTGAGCCTGAGAGAGGGCTGGGTTTGGGTACTGCTGGTGGGGCAGAGCTCCAGGGGTTTTAAGAGCAAAGCCGAGAGATTTACAGCCCAGTGCACTTCTCTGCCTGGGAATTAGAAGAAGGAACACAAGAAAACAGGCTTCAGGGAAGTGATGGCGCCTGCAGTCCTGGGGTGCAGCCAAGCTGTAATTACCAGTGTTAGGAAGACAGTTGCCTGCTGCTGGTGGTGATTTTCTCCAACCTCCTGCTCTGGTCCAGGGTGAGCACATGTCATGCCCCAAGCCCAGCATGGGAGACCTGCCACGGGAAGGACAGTCAGAGCCACAGTCTGGAGAAGTCATGTCGTACCTGCTGCCAAGCACATTACTGTCTCTCTAGGAGTGGATAAGTCCTGCTTATGAGGACACTGGTCCTCTTTTATTTAATTTCCTGGTAATGCTTCTGCAGCGTCAAGGTCTTATCAGGAGAGGAGCAGCTTAAGAGCCTGGTAAAGGAGTTTTATTGTCAGTATCCAGCTCTTTATTCCCCTTTTCCCTTTAATGCTGGATGACAGACTGATTGTGGCTGCAATGGGATGTGCTTTCTTTTCACTTGTCTGTTTAAGCTGCAGAGATTTCCCCACTAACTTTTTTCTGAAGGTAATTCAGCAGCGTGAGAGGCTGGGCTGTTATTGGAGGGTTGTGGCTTGACTGCAGGTTCTGTGGGGAGGAGCAGGGGTGAGACCCACTCCCAAATTGCACACGGAAGGACAGATGTGAGGACAACAGCTTTAACCGGGCAGCTGTAGTTTGGGACTTGTCATCTATGTGGCTGTGACTTGGTGAGCAAACCCATGCCTCAGTTTTCCCGCAGTAATTGTGCTGAGCTCAGGCACATGTCTGAAGTATCCCAGCGCTTTGAGCCCTGCAGTTCATCCTCACATTCCTGCACTGCAGGGGCTTGTTGGATGGAGGGGCTGGACTTGCCATAGGTAGTTAGAGAGGAATGAAAGGTGGGGGTCTCCCCTAGGAAGCCAGCAGCTCTGCTGTCTCTTGGCAGCCAGCTCCATCTCTGCAAACATCAAGCATTCTCCCTGGCAATGCCAGGCGTGCAGAGACACAGCGCTACATTCAGTCCCCTTTTCAGCCACAGACAATACCTTTGGATAATGTTCATTTCAGAAAATCGGTTGAATCGTGTGATTTTTTTGTTGTTGCTGTTGTTCTTTTAAATGCTCATGGGAGTAGCAGAGCAGCTAATGAGGCGGCACGCAGCCAGTCACAGGGGAGACAATCTCCCCTGCTTGTCCCTGCAGCTGCACTCTCGTGGCAGTGGAGCCAGCCCTGCACCCACGCCTGCGGCAGCTGCACCCCTGCTGGGACCACTGATGGGTGCGGTGCTGCCCGCGACCTCAGGAGGTGCCCGCACTGTTCTGCTCTGTAGCATGATCCGTAGCACTTGATGATCAGAGGACTGGAGCCCCTCTGCTATGAGCACAGGCTGAGAGAGTTGGGGTTGTTCAGGCTGGAGAAGGCTCCAGGGGGACCTCATAGTGTCCTTCCAGTACCTGAAGGGGCTACAGGAAAGCTGGGGTTTTTTACAAGGGCTTGGAGTAACAGAACAAGGGGAAATGGCTTTAAATTGGAAGGGGAAAGATTTAGATCAGACATTAGGAAGAAATTCTTCTCAATGAGGGTGGTGAGGCCCTGGCACAGGTTGCCCAGGGAAGCTGTGGATTCCCCCTCCCTGGAGGGGTCCAAAGCCAGGCTGGATGAGGCTTTGAGCAGCCTGGGCTGGTGGGAAGTGTCCCTGCCCATGGCAGGGGGTTGGAACTGGATGATCTTTAAGGTCCCTTCCAACCCAAACCATTCTATCATTCTATGACTATGATTTCCTTTCGCTGGGTCTCACTCTTTTGTTTCTCCAGCCATGTGCTGCTGCATGAGGGAGGGGAAAGCCACAGGCACCCGTCCAGCTGGGCACCCGGTATGAGCCAGGGTGGACTCGGTTGTGGTGGCATCTCATCACCAAAGAGTGCATCTCATCCACTCCCTGAAACTGGGTGGAGGCGCCCAGAGCCCTCCTGGCTCCCATGGGAGATGAGGCAGAAGGGACAGGGCCAGACCCTGCTGCGTGAAAGGATGTTGGGACAGGTCACCTGGAGATCAGAGCCAGCACAGGGCTGCTGTCTTTCCTGGCAGCGATGTGCTCAAACCTGAAGCTGCACATGTGCTGGCGCGGGGCTGCAAGAAGCTCTCATCCTCTTTCAGCCTCACGTGCCGTCCCTCTTCCCTCTGCAGCGGGTGCCAGCATGCAGTGCTGGGAGCAGCCGGGGGCTGTCGGAAATGCAGACAGATTGCATTAGATGGATGACGTGCCAAATACTAATAAAGAGATGGAACAATTGATGTATTGCCCAAAGGCCAGGAAGGATCTTTTTTAAGCAGGCTAAATAGTCTGGACAGAAACAAGCAATGAGCAGCACAGAAACAACAGCACGTTCATCACTTTGTTTTTCTGGTTGCAGCCCTGCACGTTGCCATCTGTGCTGCACTCAGCTGCCATCGTGATGGTGCCGGGATTGCTCCCTGACACCGGGCTCACAGCCCTGCTGAGTGGCCTGAAACCATGGCTAGCATTGCTCTGGCATGTCAAGGGCAGGTTTGGCATGACCTTGCCCTGGGCTGGGTCTTCCCAGCTTCTGGCTGTCAGTGCTTGGAGTAGTCCCTGGGCTGGTGGCAGAGACTCAGTCGTGCCAGCAGCCATAGCTGAGCCTGCCTTAATCCCACTTTTTAGACTGATCTTGTTTCTGCTTATCTCTGATATTGCACAGCTGTGTGAGAAAGCCAACCCTTGAGTTTGCTCTTAAACAAGAGAGCAGAGAGACAGCACTCCAGCCATGCCAAGGCTGGAGTCTCCTCTGAACCTCATGGTGGTGGCATCCTTCAGGTAATGGCCAGAGTCACACCACCAGGAGTTCATCCCTCACGGGTCTTCCATCTAATGAAGTGAGATGCTGGTACAGTGGGATGCTGGTACAGTGGGCTGCTGGGAGGGGATGGCATGATTTACCCATGGAGAGTATCTCCCTGAATGTCCCCCTGCCTGAGCTGCCAGCATTGTAGCAAGGACAGCCACTGAGCAGCACTGCTCTGCAAGGGAGAATGGCATGGGGGCTGTGAATGTCCCAGTAGGAGGCAGTTGGACTAGGACTGCCCTCCAGGTCGCAGAGGGCTTGGGGCGAGCAGGGAGGGCTGGGGCTGGGGTGCGTTACAGCCTGCCCCTCCACTCTGCAGTGCAGCCATGTGATGCCGGAGGAGCGCGGTGGCGATGATATGGAATGTGGGCATCTGCCTTCGGACACGCTCCGACAGGTGACGGTCCAGCGCCACCCCCACTACGGATTTGGCTTCGTGGCTGGCAGCGAGAGGCCAGTGGTGGTGCGCTCAGTGGCAGCAGGTAGGGCGTGTGGTGGGAGGGTCCCTGGACATGGCCACACGGTGCCAGGAAGCACAGTGACACCTTTCCCTGGGCTCCTGTCCCCTCCTGTCCCCTCTGGTGTGCCTACAGGGTGCCCTCCGCAGCCACATACATGGGCAAAGGCTTTGGATGTGCTTGGGACCCTCCTTCTTCCCTCTCACCCCACAGCCCTGGGAGGCCTGGGCTGGCCCTGACCCTCTGTCCTGGCAGGTGGCCCCTCTGAGGATAAACTCCTACCGGGAGACCAGATTTTGGCCATCAATGATGAGGACGTGAGTGAAGCCCCCAGAGAGAGATTCATCGAGCTCATCAGGTGAGGACAACACTCATCCCTCAGCACCTTCTGAGAGGGCGCTCTTGCCAGGCTGCTGTGCCCCAGCCAGAGCCTTGGGATGTCGATGCACACCCTCAGGCTCCGCTGTCACCAGTGGTCACTGCAGGCATGGGGAAGCCTCGACCTGAGCAGGGGAAGTTCCTTGGAGCAAGTGCTGTACCTGTTCCTGGCTGGCCAAGGGCTGGGGAGCACTGGGAGAGCACCCACAGCTGTTACCAAGCACCCAAAAGAGCCCACAAATGTCCTGGCCACCGCAGGGCTGGGGAGGGTGTGGTGCTCTCTCAGTAGCCAGTGCACGTGTTCAGGTCCATTACTGTGAGGTCTCAGCCACATTCATTTCTTTCTGTCACAGGAAGGCCGAAGACTTCATCATCCTCACGGTCCTGCACGCCCACCAGGTGAGACCAGAGGGGCTACAGCCAGCCCCAGGGGAGCCAGGACAGGGCTTAAAAGCCCTTTGAGAGACCAGGGTGGGGTCCCTGGAGGCCCTGGGGGACCACTCGAGCAGTGTTGGAATGGTGTTGCGCTACCCCAAGGCTCTTCCAAGCTGTCAGGTCTGAGAGCTGCTGCAGGCCCGCAGGGTCAGTATGGGCACACAGCCATCTCCTTGTCCTCATCGTTACCTCCTGACAGAAGGGAGGAAGGGAAAATGTCCCCAAACCCCTACGGTTTGCTGAGGGCATCAGGCGTTTCTTGGTGGAGTGACCTGTCATGCCAGAGGTGGCAGGGAGGGATGTGTCATTGCTGTTCCTGGCAGGCTCAGCCATGGAGTCCCCAGGGAGATGGAAATGCCAGGCTGTGGGCCCCAAGCAGTGCAGCTGGCAGTGGTGCTGGCACTGGGTGGTGATGGTGCACTGAGGCTTGGCACCTGTGCTGCTGGAGCAGATGGAAGCGTCATGCCGGCAGCTGTGGTGGCAAGGCATCATTTCTGCTTTACTGAGCCCTTTGGTGTCAGTGAAGGAGATAAGTGTGAGAGCTCCCCTATGCTCCTCTCCTCTCCAGGCAGGCAATGCCACTGCCCAGCACAGCTCCATCAAGAGCAGGACATGTGCCAGACTCCAAAAAGGCTTGCTTTCTCCTGGGCCTGGACGGCCACCAGTCAGGAGAAGCTGCTCAGCTGACATTGGCACCCTCAGGCACTCACAGTACAACTGCCTCCATGCTGGAGCTTGGGTAGGCAGAGGCTCCTTGGCACCCAGCACTGCCACTAGAATGTCCCCCAGAGCTGCCTGAGATCCTGCCATCTCCCGTCTCCCAGCCACGCGGCTCCTTCCCGCAGCTGCAGACCCACATCAAGGGGCTCATCTCTTCCATTATAACCAGTGCTGCTGCCTCTGAGCAAGCCTTGGCTTGAGTTTCCTGGAGCTCAGCCTTGCACAGGGATGCCAGGCACATGTGCCCACTGGGGATGCAGCCTGCCCCGTCACACTGAGGGAGCTGGTGTGACTTCAAGGGGCTGCTGCTCATCGTTCTGACCCTGCTTGCAGCACTCTATAACCGCAGCGAAGGGGACTCGCTTCTTGGCCCCTCTTTTGAGGGCGAGTGTTGGTCTCTTCTCCCAGGTGACAGGGTGAGAGGAAATGGCCTCAAGTTGCCTCAAGAAGCCTCAAGGGGAGATTCAGATTGGATATTAGGAAAAATTTCTTCACTGAAAGGGTGGTCAGACACTGGAACAGCTGCCCATGGAGGTGGTTGGGTCACCATCCCTGGAGGTGTGTAAAAGATGGGTAGAGGAGATTTTCAGGGATCTGGTTTAGTAGGGGCCAGGGACGGTTGGACTTGATGATCTCAAAGGTCTCTTCCAACCAAGTGATTCTATGATTCTATGATTTCATGGTTCACTGCCCACTTTCCCCTCCCCATTGTCATGCTGGCTTCGGAGACGTTTCTCTGAGCCTCAGGTCTGGCTTTCCCCACACCATGGTTCCCAGGGCAGGCAGGTGATTTACGCGGTGCTCTCTTTCCAGTCTCCCAAATCTGCTTTCATCAGCGCAGCCAAGAAGGCGAAGCTAAGGTCCAACCCAGCGAAGGTCCGATTTTCAGAGCAGGTGACAGTCGGCGAGACGGACCCAGTAAGTCCTGCCCTGCCTTCCTCCATGATTCACCCCCTTGAGGCATCCCCAGTGCTGGGGCACGCAAGGTGGCCAAAGACTGCAGGGGCTCCTCTCCCTGATTTGGTCTCCAGAAGTGAGAGCAGCCCTCTGGCCTGGGCAGCCCTGCAGGGCAGATGCCACTGGGCACACTCACAGCGCTGGGTCAGTGCTGGGGGGATATGCTGTGGTCCTCCCTGGTCCCTCCATCTGGATGGAGGCCCAGCAACTGTTCTTGGAAACCTGATCACACCTAAGTTCCTCTGGGCACCCAAGGGTGGCATTTGGGCAGTGCCAGCATCTTCCCTGAGGAAGCATTGTGGCTTCCAACCCAGTGCCAGAGGCTTCTCAGGAGCACCCATGCATGGGGCAGGGTGATGAGGGTGATGCCACATGGCAATGGAAGCTGTTCTGCTGCAGTAGCGTTACAACCCAGTGCTATTATCTCTTAATTGCAGAAAAGTTTTATTAAGCAGCACACAAAACCCCCCCACCAAAACAAAACTGAAAAAAACCCCCTTGTAACACGCTTCTAGCAAATTCTATTTTTAAGCAAAATCAATTAAGTAATTATCTGATTTAAACGCTTCTTGCTAAATAAAATCAGCCTTCACTCAACAGGGCATGTGCAAGGTTGAGGTGGGCTTGGATTATGGGTCAAGAAAGTGGGATTAGCTCTGAGCCACCCTGGCCCTCACCTCCCCTCTGGGCCACCAGCTGGGCAGCGGGACAGGCTGCCAGGCATGGACATGGCCCTGGAGTGTGCCAGGCAGAGGGAGATGCTCTGTTCCCACTGCAGCTGGGGAAGTGAATTTGTCAGGCAGCTCTGAATTGCACCAGCTCTGCACTTCTTGATGCTTCAGCAGAGACGCTGGATTTCCAAGGGAAATGTGCCTCTCAGTGCATAAACCCAGAGAAGCAGAGGGTGCTGTAGCTGCTCCATCACTGACGCTCATTCTCTCTCCCCACCCTCCCTCCGTCTCTCCATGCCCCTCATCCTCCTCGCCCCCCTTGTTGTTGGCCCCTCATTCCAGGACATGTTGAAGAAAGAAGCTCTCCTCCTCATTCCCAACGTGCTGAAGGTTTTCCTGGAGAACGGGCAGATCAAATCCTTCACGTTTGACGGCCGAACCACAGTGAAGGTGGGCCCCTCCGCTTCCCCCGTGGTACTGTGGCGCTTCTCTCCTCCCACCTGCCCGATCCATTTTTCCTTGTCTCCTGCAAACACCGCAGCAGCGCTTGGCTGGCTGCAAACTGCCACTGCGTGATAGATGGCCCCTCCACCTCTCCGGGTGACACGTTTTGCAGCTGGCAGGGATGGGGTTTTGCTGTCTTTCTCCCACTCCTTGCTGGGACCCTGCCTTCCAGCCAGGATGGATGCTCGATGCTCCTGCGAGTCCCTCTGCCAGGGACCACCTCCCTGCAGCCGTCTCAAAAATACCACAGTGTTACCTGAGGTGCTGGGGATCTGGTTGCTAGTCACCTCCTGCTGCGAGGTCATTTTGCCTGGTAGTGGCTGGGTACCATCCCACACTGCCCTGGCCCCAGGTGCCAGGGAGGAGAGGACCTTTCAAGTGTCCTGGGAGGGGTCCAGACCTGGGAGGGAGTCAATGCCTCGCGTCCAAGCCTGTCCATCCTGTTTGCAGGACGTGATGGTGACATTGCAGGACCGCCTGTCTCTGAGGCAGATCGAGCACTTTGCCCTGGTCCTGGAGTATTCCAGCCCGGAGCGGAGCCACCGGTTCCTGCTGCTCCAGGACAAGCAGCCACTGGCCCACGTAAGCTGCTGGGTTTGGGAGGGCACTGGGACAGCCGTGGCCAGTGGCTGGGGTACAAGGAGGCTCCTCTTCTGTCAGTGTGGAGCTTGGCCAGGGTTGTGCCATGGGGTAAGCGTAGCCTCCCCTTGGCTCTGGCATGGTCCTGTGGACTCAGGGGTGCAAAGGGTGGCCAAAGAGGGAGTAAATCAGGGTTTTACCCATTCCACCCTGACAGTAGTGTGGAAGTGCTCTGTGCACCAGCCTGGGCAGCTGCAGACAGCATTCATCAACACCCTCGGTCTGTGTGGGAGAGCCATGAGGCTGGTGCTGCACCAGGGCCAGGGATAAAATGAAACATTAGCCATGGCAGCATAAACCTTTGCAGCATTAGGTGAAGCTGTCACACCAAGGAAGGCTGGGCTGTTCCTGGCATGAAGGGATCAGGTGGTGTATGGAGGAGAGAAATCAAATTCTCCTCTGGGGAGAGGAGAAAGTGTCTCCTGCCCTGCAGGCAAGCTCATGGGCTCATTGCTCCCCTCTGCTCCTGCCACAGGTTGTGCAGAGGACCCACTACCATGGCATGAGATGCCTCTTCCGTGTGAGCTTCTTCCCCAAGGACCCGGTGGAGCTGCTGCGCCGGGATCCTGCAGCATTCGAGTACCTCTACATCCAGGTAGGGAACTTGCTTCTAGGTGCTGCTGATGGTGCTCATGGCCCATGCATCTGCCCAAGCTGGGCCTCGTGGAGACATCCTTCATGTGGCGGGTGCCCTGTCCCTAAGGCTGTCTGAGGACACCTCTCCTCCCTCCTGCAGAGCCGCAACGATGTGATCAGAGAGCGCTTCGGCACAGACCCCAAGCCAGAGATGCTGCTGGGGCTGGCTGCCCTCCACATCTACATCACCGTCTCAGCCACCCGCCCCAGCCAGAAGGTCTCTCTCAAGAACGTGGAGTGAGTCCTCCTCCCTCTATCCGTGCTGCCGTGTAGCCCTTCTCTGTGTCCCTTCCCTTCACTCCTGCTCACAGCCCCTGCCTAACTGGGCTGCTCCCAGCCACGTTGCAGGGTGCTGAGTGTGAGATGCCCTGGGAGCCCCCCTGGAGCTGCCCCGTGGCTCATGGGCTTGGCAGCAGTGACAGTCGGCCCCTGGTCCCACCACGGGGCCGTGTAAGGCCCCTGCGTGCTGACATCCAGCCACACCAAGCAGACTTCCTAGGGCTGGCGGGGATATTTGCTACAAGCCCAGGATCACTTCCATGGGAACCCAGGCAGATTTTCTATCTGGCATCCAAGGGAAGGAGAAGGCACTGTGTCTGCATAATCTCAGCCCACTACCAAGGTGTTCAGCCCTAGCTCAGCCCTCCTGTGGCTCGCAATGTTCTTCAGCCCACACAGAGTCCATCCATGCAGGCTGGCCTTGCTCAGTGTGCACAGGGAGGAAGGGGGGAGATGACACCTGAGGAGAACCCCAAAAGAGTTTCTGGGATTTGCCCAGCATCCTGTAACCTTTTATGAAGGTGAGTGAGAGCTGGGCTGAGTTGCAGAGCCTGGCACTACCATGTTCCCCAGCCTGATGCTGGTGGCTGTGGCACCAGCCAGGGGTCCCATCCCCTTGGGGACTCAGTTTGGGGGCTGCCCCTGCTGCAGCTGTGACACCAAAGAAGTGCTGGTACAGCTCCACCTCCCTCTGATGGCAAGAGGATGCTCTCGGGCTGCATCCGGGTCTGTGGCCCTCTCTGCCCATGGGCAGGGTCTCTGGCTGGGCGGCTCAGACAGGTTTCCCTCCCCACAGGAAGGAGTGGGGCCTGGAGCCCTTCTTGCCTCCCTCGCTCCTGCAGCTCATCAAAGAGAAGAGCCTCCGGAAATCCCTCTCGCAGCAGCTCAAAGCCCACCAGAACCAACCTGGTGGCACCAAGGTGAGCCCAACTTGTGCAACCACAGCTCAGGGCTGATGGGAGTGGAAACGTGCCCTTCCACCCCAGCCATCCTGTTGTCCCTGGCTGCTCAGGGACAACAGGTCCTCTTAGGTCCTCTTGGATGGGAGATAAATCCCAGAGTGACAGCCAGACTCCCTCTCTTGAATCCACTTCCAACTGATCTGGATTTGGGGGACTGCAGCGAGGATTAGTGGGGTGAGATCAGCCAAGAGCCAGCTCTCAGCTTGGCCAAAGCAGCACACATCAGTTAAGCCTGTGTTCATCATTATCTCTGCTTCTGGGCTTGGAAAGCTCTGGAGGAGGCTGCTGAGCTACAGCCTCAGTCCCTGCAGCCATCACAGCTCCAGCTTTGGGGGTATTAGATATCCCCCAGGAGGGTTATACATCTCTGGGGGGAACGTTCCCCAGGGGGATTATACATCAAGCATTTGGGCTCCTCTCTGGCAGGGCCTCTGCTCTGACTTACCTCCCAGCATCTGCCCAGGACAGCAAGGGGAGTGGAGGCCCTCTCCTCCCATGTCAAGCCCCAAGACTCAGTGCTAGCACAGCTCATGTCCTGCTCGGGAGCTGCCAAGTGTGCACCAGCCTCTTGCACTTCATTGCCCTTGTTCTGGTGGTGGTCACCTGTGTGATGTGTTTTGTCAGGTCTCCACGGCGCAGGCGAAGCTGCAGTACCTGAGGATCCTGAACGAGCTGCCCACCTTTGCTGGGGTCCTCTTCAACACAGTGGGACTGGTACGGTAATTCAGAGTGAGCTAGGAGGTGCTTGGCATTGGTCCTGAGTGTGCTGGAGGGGAGACCTCCCACAGAGATTACTTCCCTTGGTCTCTTGCTCTGCCCTGCTGTAGTCCAAACCCATCCAGAAAAGCCTTCAAGGCCTTTCTGCTGACAGTAGGTGAGATCTTCAGCTCTGCAGGGTCAGGGTCGGCTCCATTCTTGTCAGCTTTTTGGGCAACAAGATGACCTGCTCAATGAAATTGTCGTTTCAGACACACGGTTATAGCTCAGTCCTGCCCTGGCAGCATCCTGCCATCCCTCTTGCAAGAGGGCTACCCTTGACAAAGGCCACCACATTTCCTGCTTGTCCATGCAGGGAGTAGCCTAACAGGCCTTACCGACTCCATCAGCAGCGGTCCAGCCCAACCGCTGCTTGGCAGCTCCCAGGAAGCTGCCACCACTACAGCCCACTTCTTCATCTCCATCAGAGGCAACTCCACCCCTCACCCAAGCCACCTCACTTTCTCCATGGCAGGAGAAAAGCCACCAAGCCAAACAAGAGAATGGTGGACCTGCTAAAGGTCCCCACTACCTGGCTCACCTCTCCATCCCTCTCGCTTCACCTCCCGTCCATGAGTCTTCATGTAAGTGACACCTCTCTGCCATCCTTCCCTTTACCCACACCCAAGGTCTCAGCACTTCTCTAACTTCCCTTACTTTGCATCCTGGCTTCCATATCTTGCACCCTTTGATATGCACTGCTTCTACCACACCTCAGAGCTGCTCAACTCCCAGCTCAAAGGGCTGCCTGTAGAAATCAGTGATGGCAGAACCAGACGGTGTCTGGTTGGTGCCACGGCTGAGCAGTCAGAGCCTGCCTCTGACACTGCCTGGCTGGGCAGCGGTGGGCAGCTCACCTTTGGTGTGGGTGCCCTGCCTTTTTTTATGCCTCTGACACCAAAGCCATGACTCTGAGCCAGCCTGGGAGTTGAACCACTTGTAAGTGGTAAAAAATAATCCTTTATTGTCTTCTGCCCTGGTCTGCCCAGCTCCTCTTCACCTCTAGATCTGGCTTGAAACATCCTTCCTGGGAAGACCAGAGCAAGAAAGATCTCTGTTTTCAGTCAAGACTTCAGACTTTTTTTTTTTCCTAAAATGTATTCACTCCCTTCTCTGCTTCCTTCTCTCAGTGGCAATGTCAGATCAGGGAGATTTGTAACATGCCTTTACTTTTCTGTAGTGACACCAGCAGGTCTGAATATTTCATGTGGACCATCAGTTCAGTGCTTTATTTTTAAATGGCCTTGGCATCCTGCACAGTATTCCCAGGTCTGCAGAGAGGCTCAGAAAGGCAGGGATCATGGCACCAGCTTCACCTGCTGCTCTGCAAAAGCCACCCGGGACACAGCTGAGCTGCCAACATCGAGACTTTGTTCCACCGAAAGCCACATGCAGCCCATGCAGCCCCAAGGTGTCTTTATTCACCCTGTCCATCTGTCTGTCTTTCTCCATATGCTCACGCTACCAGGACGAGAAGCAGCCAGCCACCACGCTTCTGGTGGGACCCCGGCATGGCATCAGCCACGTCATCGACCTGAAGACCAACCTCACAACTGTGCTGTCAGAGTTCAGCAAGGTCAGCAAGATCCAGCTCTTCAGGGAGAACCACAGGGTGGCCCGGGTGGAGACGAGCATCCTGGATGCCAAGGTAGGCATGGGTGCTGTGGAAGCAGGCACTGGGAAGACAGGCTAGCGTGGAGGCTGTGGTTTGGGGTTCAGTGCTCACCTTTGAAGGGATTCAGGACACAGGTGCATGTTGGAGCATCTGCTTGGAGATTCCTAGTGACTCAAAGGCCCATTTCACTTTATGGTCACAGGGTACATGGTCTGCAGTGTTTTCCCTGCCTGTCTGGCTCCTTGTACCGCAGAGGCAAGGACTGACATTACGAGTGCATGGTGCAGGCATGGTGGCATTTTGGCAGTAACCCAGGCACCTACCCAATGGTTCAAGCAGAGTCCTTGAGGCAGATGGGAGTGACATGGACCAGGCAGGTAGCAGGGCCCTTTGGAGGCAGGACAGCGCCTCACCTCTGCTCAGGGCTGGAGAGGAGGCATCCATGACCACACCTGGGCTGGATGCAGGTACTGGAGGGGACTGGTGGGGGTTCATTCATTAGCAGCACTTGTGGAACTTGTCAAGCCACACAGGATTGTGAACCAGAAATAGTAGGACAGGGGGTGTCTGGCGCAGAGGGCAAGAAGACATCACTGGGCATCCCTGGGTATGGGTGTCACTGGCTCCAGTGAACCCCCCACCAGGTATCTTGCCAGCTGCCTCCATTACCCGCCCCATTAGCACACCAAGCAGACTTTCCACTCCCCAGCTTATATGCCCTCCTGGGCATAATCCTGCCATCCCCTGCTAGTTGTTGCATGGTGCAGAGCTGGTTCTAGCAGTGCATCCCAATGGTCTGGCCCTGCCACCCCTCCTCACTCCTGGCAGTCTCCTGTCTCTGCTGGGTCCCAAACCCTTTGGAAGGACCATCAGCAATACGGTAAGAGCTTTACTATCTTCTTTGGTGTCTGGTCCAGCAGCCACAAGATCCTAAGGAGATCTTCCACTGGCCTTTGCTCAGGTTTTTAATAAGCTAGGCCACACCTCCAGCAGACTCAAAGCAGGTACCCGTGTGACTGCTCCAGGGCATCCTCAGTTTCACTGCCTCCCTCTTCCTGCCTCCCAGCTCTTCCCGCCCCATGGGGAAAGACAGAGTTGAGAGACAGCGATCTGGCACATAAGTGCCAAGCCTCGTCCTATCATCTCCTCTCACCTTGCATTGAACAGGCCAGAGTTAGGATCGAGTTTGGGCTAAATTAGACAGGAGCAGTGCTTGGCAGAAGCTGTTTCATGCCATGACATGTGGCACAGCAGAGCTGCGACCACTGTGGAAGATGGAAATGCTGCTTGCACAGCAGACAGGGTGTATCTGCCTAAGCCCTCCAAATCTTTTGCCGTAGGTCAGTTTTGCTGTCCTAACATTCTTGGCTTTCACCCCCGAAGCTGATGAAGCTGAGCTGCTTTTCTGCCTGCCTCCACTCATCTTTTGAGAGATCTCTAGGCCTCAGCCTTCTCTTCAGCCCTTTCCTTGCGCTATTTCAGCCATAGCCTCATAGAAGTAATCATGGTGGGTTTGTTTAGGATTCTCCTGCTGTCTCCTCTCCTGGTGGATTTTAGTACTTCCTCTCACCAAACTCATTAATTCCTCCAAGTCTGTTTTCCTGTTGCCACTGTGCCTGGTGCAGTAGCTCTGCTGAACTGTAGTAACACCTCAGTAGCCTCTGCCAGAGCTCATCCTCATCCCCTCTGCTTCAGCTGTTCCCTCCATCGGCCTCATCGGTGAAGCCCTTTTCTGACATTTGTAATTCAGTGGCTATTTGGTCAACTGTAGTATTCGCTCTTCTGCATCCCACTGAGGTTGGTGATGTCCAGGTGAAGTCCTGGTGTCCTGTTGTGCCTGTTCCTATCTTCAAACCCCTCAAACTTCCCTCCCTGCAGCCTGGGCAGGTGGAAGCCCTCCCTGCCCAGCCCCTCTGGCTGCCAGGGCCATGTAGGAGCCCACTGGGTGTCTTCCTTACCACTTAGGAGCAGGTGTAACCAAGAGATATCATCTGCACTATGAGTAACCCTTCTGCTTCCTCCTGGTGCCCACATCCCTCAGATATATGTGTATAAATCACAATATTAATATATTAACAATATCCTGGTCTCAACCCCATGATTGACTGCTCATGGCTCGCTGCAAGCGCTCGGAGCGTAGCATGTTCCTGCTGTCACGTAGCTCCATGGCCATATCGCGGGCTGCAAGTACTCTGCAGGGAGATGGGTGGCATTTCCTCTGCTTCACACAGTGCTGCTCAGCCCTAGGACCACATCAAGCTCACGGTGGGGCACACAGTCCCCTCTGGTGCCATCATCCCCTGGCATGAGAGAGGGCAGTGGTCCCCCTGGCGCAGTCCGGTGCACGGCTCAGACTAACCGGAGGAGTGACAGATGTGCTGGAGGCTTAGGTGATGCTGACGTCCATCTGCTATAAATTAGACGGCAATTCCCACGCAGCTTCTCCACAAATCCTGCAGTGCTGCTCCCCTCAGCCATGCTCTGCAGCGTGTAATTACCTCTGTAACACCAGCAGCCCTTTCCTGCTGGAGGAGCAGACTTTGTGCTGTGTCCCCTCTATCCAGCCTCTCACTGGCTAGAGAAAAGGCAGCTCACACACAACTTCCCGAAGCGCATGTATAAACAGCAGCCTTATCTCCCTGAGCAGTTCCAGGCAGTTGCCTCCAGCCACCAAAAAAACCCCTGCCTGCCTTGGAGTGGAGCAAGCATCCCATTTGTGAATTCCAGCAAGCTCAACCATGCAGAGACTGCTGTTATCTGTCTTCATTTAACCGTTATCCAGAGGGCTGGGTTTTAAAGCCAGAATGCCTGCTCCAAAATGAGGCACATGCTAATCCTGTGCAGGACAGCGATGGATGAGGCAGGCTAAGAAAAGCAGGCAAAAAGATCATTACCTCGCAGTGCTAATCAGCTTTCATGCAATTATTCTGTTGCACTGAACGTTCGTTGGCTAAAACCCTGGGTTGCAAATAAATCTGTTTCCGCTGTGAGCTGTAAACCATTAGAGGGTTGTGCTCCATGTAGTGTCCTGACTGCTCTGGGGACATGTGCTCTAAGCCATGTGACCCCTGAAAGACAGTTGACGCCTTGCAGGTTGCAGGGCAGATCGGGGAAGTCCCCCTGGGGCTCTTGCACCATGATGCCTGGTGCTGCGTTGCAGGATGCTGATGCTGGGGAAGCTCCGGTGCGTTCCCCAGGTAACTGCAGATGAGCCAGCCTGGATCGGTGGGGTGGTGGCAGCCTGTCGCAGCTGCTCACTGAGTTACTGTGGAAACAGCAGATGTTCACTGACAGTTAAGGGATTCATGCAGAAAGGCCATTTTGAGTTTCTATGCGCCACGTTATTGATGTCGTGTAGTGGATTCTAAGGGTTAAAAAAAGGGGGTCAGGTCACGGAGCAGCGATCAGCCAGGAGGTCTGCACACCCCAACTGCACCAGCCAGCGCCACCCAAACATCCTTGTCCACTGCTTGCCTGCGACCACGGCCCAGACATACCTGACGGGAAGGAGCTGGGAAAGATTTTCAGGTAACAAGCAGACTTGAGGACATCATAAAGCATTTGTATTTAGTTCAGAGGGAAAAGAAATGGTGTTTGTCATATAAATTATTCATTGAGTAGTTAATTGGTTTGGTTTGGAGCTTTTCCATCCTGGGCTTCAGTTTCTGTTTAAAACAGCCCATTTGGGATAAAAAGCCAGGGCTGGTGCCTCTGCTTCATTTTCTTTAGCTGTTGGCCACCGTGAGGGTGGGAAGTGGGGAGCAAATGCTGGCAGAACCCCTTGTAGAGGAGCTGCACAACCTCAGGACAGAGGAACAAAAGCCTCCAGGCCTCTGCTTCTGGGTCCAAAAAGGATTTTTATTGTCTGCAATGTCCGAGGGAGCTGCTGGCAGGAGAAGAGCTGGTTTCGCCTCAGTAGCCACAGAGGGAGCAGGGCAGGATTGCTTGGAAATGTTAAGAAAATTCACAGCACATTGCTGGGGGCAGGATGATGCTTCCCCAGCTGCACTGCAGTGGTGTGGGCATTTTGCAGGGTTGTGTGGTCCTTCCCACCTGGTAAAGTCGCCTCGCTGCTGAGGCCATCACTTCTCTATTCTTCCTGCTGTGCTCTGGACTTGCCAGTGTTTGAGCTTATAGATTTGCTGGGGACAGGGTGGTGGCACATGTATTTTCCTGTGGTCTTTTTGCATTAAATGCAGCTTGTCTTGGTGGTCTGGGAGCCCTGCAGGCCTGCATCTCCCAGGGGCTTCCCCCTCCAGCTGCCTGGCAGTGCTAAGACCGCATTTGAGAGCAGCCAGTGCTCCTGAGCCAGCTCAGATTTGGGCTTCCAGGCATGCATCTCCCCTCCTCCTCAGCACAGGACTGCAAAGTTCTCTTTTACCCCCCAGCATCCCAGCAAGGGTGGTGTCCTCATCCGCTGCCCAGCATCAGGGCAAGCCCAGCAGCACTGATGGGATGCAGAGAAAGGCAGAGGGGGTGCTGCTTGCCATGCTCACCCAAGCTCCCCTGTGCAGCTCCAGCTCCATGGGCAGATTGGAGCATCCAACTGGATGGCTCCACTAGGTTGCACCCCTGGCTGTGCAGCTGCACAGGTCCTGCAGAAGCAAAGGTTTTGTTCTTACTGAAATGCCTTTATAAATGGAGCGTTCCTCCTTTCTGAATTACACAGCTACACGCCACTGGGCTTTTTATTTTTATTATATTAACATTCTTGATATTGGAAAAAAAAAGCTGCTGAAGCTCTCTGAATGGGAATGAAAAAGGAATGCTCAGGGGGCAGCCAGATCACCTGAGCCTGGACAAACGCCTGTGATTTAACGGCAGAGCTGTCCCAGGCTGCACCTTGTCCCCATGCTGGGCTGCAGGGCAGGAGCCCACAGCAGCTGGCTGCTCACCAAGCGCAATTCAATCAAAGGCATCAGGGTAATTGACTTCATGTCTCCCAGCAGGGCCTGCAGCCAGCCGGCGCTTTAGCCCAGATCAAGACTCGACAGAGGAAAACAAAGGGAAAATTAATACAGAAAGGTCCCCGTCTGCTTCTGTGCCTGGAATCTGGCTATTGATGTCGCTGTCCCAGGGGCCCTAGCATAATTCCAGCCTTCCATGGAAATAAAAAGCTGCCATGCACGGCCAGGGTGCAACCTTCTCCTCTCCCCCTGGAAAGAGGCAAGTCCTGCCTGCCGGCCACCCCTCCCACTCACTGGTGATGGGATGGTGACCACTCTGCCTCCAAGCCTTCCCTGCTGGAGCCAGTGGCAGCGAGCACCAGCAGGGCTGCAGCCAGCCCCGAGCCCACAAGCCCAGCGTGGCAGGCACGTGCTGTGGGTGCTGAGGCTGATGATGTACATGCATTTGCCAAATTGTAGGTTGAAAATGTGGGGAGCCTCATCAGACTGACGAGGGCAGGCAAGGCCAGCATTACGTTGTGCAAGCAATGACTGAAGCCCATTAGATCTCTCCTACATGAAGAGTGAGGTTTTGGAGTGATGCTGGATCTGAAGGCTCTGGTTCCCTAAGCTGAATTCATTTGCATTGAGCCATTCTGAAATGCTGTCATCTTGTGGGAGAGAGGGAGGGATTGAGATTTCCTTTGGCTCAGTACCTGGGGTGGGAGGTGCAGATGCGGGTTTTCCCCCTCACAGAGCCTTTCTAGCAGGATGTAAAGCCAAGCGCGTACCAGTGTGTGGTGCCAGCCCCAGCACCACCCATAGCACTGCCTGCGGGCACCCGGGATGGGAGCCAGCCAGAAACACAAGAGTCAGACAACATGTGGAGAAGATGAGTTTCCAAGCCTGCAAAGCCAAATTTGGTTTGTTTATTAGAAAAAAAAAAAAAAAAAAAAAAAGAAAGAAAAAGGAAAAAAGCAAACAAGCAGATCTTGGGCATCCAGCGCTGTGGGTGTGAGCATAGCCTCATGGTGCCACAACCTTAAAAGTGCTGAGAACTTGCTTCAACAAGTAGGAAATGTAGAGGATGCCAAAAGCACCAGCAGGCTCTGGTTGTTAAGAATCCCACAGGGAAGAGCTCGAGCCCTTTGAGTAGCCACGGGCAGAGAAGATGAAAGCCAGCCAGGGTGGCAGCAGCAGCATGATGGGAAGGTGTAGGTTGGACCTGTGCCTTCCCCAGGACACAGCACCACTGTCAAAGTGGAGAGAAAGCAACACCTACAAGTTTGCAGTGGATAGAGGTACCTTTCCATCTGCTATGGTGTTTTGTGGGAGCACGCAGGGAGCAGGGGAAGTCGTTCACCCAGCAGAGGTGGCGGCTGCTCAAACCCAAAGGAAGGAGACGCCACTGCAGAAACCTGCAGGACTGCTGCTAACAAAGGCAGGAGGTTTATTGATCAACAAATGGGAAATAATGGTCCTAATCACAAGCAGCCTGGTATTGATAGATCTGAGTTAATAATGCTTAAAGGGAGGGAAGGAAAGGTCAATGTACAAAGTGAAAAATTGACTGCTGTCTTGTTAGGCCTGGATGCCTATATTATTAACTATAAACTTGGCAGTGCACCTCAGGTAGATGAAAGAACATAAATTATGTAAATTCATCTCCCACCTTTCTACTGCACTACATTAAAGGAAGCAGGGTAAGACCCAAAGTACATGATAAAGGGGGGAGATTAAAAGGAAATGCACATGAGCCCAAGGGTTATAGCATGCATAGATCGAATGATAAATTAATTTAAATATGATGACTGTTAAGATCCTCTGGCATAACCCTGGCCATAAAATTTCCTCCAGACGTTCTATGAAACCTTCACCCTTGTCTGGACAAGAGAATATCCTCCAGAAGGACACTGAAGTTTGATTTAAAGGCAAGGCATAATAGAAAAAGCACTATATCCTTAATAAGCTAATGGAAAACTCATCTGTTATATCCAGTATAAATGTATTTTGTTTTACTTTCCAGAAAGACTCGTTGCCAAACAGGAAATTTTAAGTGAAAAAAAAAATGTTCTTTTATCATTAGGACTTGAAAACCTAGAAAATCAGTATGAGTAAAAGATCAGAACATCAGTAATTTCAGGCTGGTATTATGCATTTAGACATAGAAGGAGCATTCTTTTTAGAATTTGCTTCTTTTCATGTTGGCATATTACAGGTCAGAGTGAACCTTTGCCTGTGCATCCCGCTGGGATTCTGGTGTTTGTCATTTTTAGAGCAGTAGAATTATCCCAGTAAGTTTACGTCTGTGTAAAACTAGCTTTCATCCTAAAGGTGCTGCTGCCCTGGCAAAAATCAGACAGGCATTTCTGCTCTGACATCTCAGGGAAGCAGAGCCCTTGGGGCCACTCAGGTATGAGCCTCCATTGCTCTCACAGCGAGAATGTACCGGTAAGGAGGAGGAAGAAGATGGATAGGCTGGTTGGCATGAGACACACCATCAGTGCATGGCTGGAGGATAACCAAAGGGTTATCCTAATTAATAACTTGGTCCACATCAGTGATTAATACCACCTCCTAATTAGCAGCTGTGAAAGAGAGATTGCATTTTGTGGCCACCTCCAAAAAAAATCAGAGCCAGTGGGGCAGGGAGCAGGTCTTAAAGGAACGACATCAGTTTTAATCCTGCTGCATCCTTCCCACTGCGCAAAGAAGTTTCTCTGCTCTACTGCACCACTGGGTTTAGAAAACTTATGAAGATTTATGCTCTTTCAGACTGTTGCCTTTTTGTCAGGTCTGGCTGAGATTGAGCAGTGAGTTTAAAGAATTGTAGGGCGAAGCAGGGACGTTGCATGAGCCCCAGCCCCTTGGCAACCAGGCCAATACCAACCACAGGCATGAGCCCTCACTGCTCCTTGCAGGATGTTTCCAAAGGAAAGGTGGCCAGTCTAGTTTGCTGCGAGACATGGGTATCACACCTTGGACTTCCGGAGGGCAGTCTTCAAACTGTTGGGAAGGCTGCTTGCCAAAGGTCCTTGGGAGGCAGTTATAAAGGACAAAGGAGCACAAGAGGGCTGGACGCTCCTCAAGAAGGAAATCCTGGCGGCACAAGAACAGGCCATCCCCATGTGCTGCAAAGCGAGTCGGCAGGGAAGAAAACCAGCTTGGCTGAGTAGAGCGCTTTATATCGATCTTAGGAAGAAGAGTAAAGTTTATGAGCTTTGGAAGAGGGGGCAGACATCCAAGGAGGACTGTAAGGGTGAGGTGAGATCATGTAGAGGGAAACAGAAGGGCTAAAGCCCAACTAGAACTCCAATTAGCCAGTTCAGTGACAGACAGTAAAAATGTTTCTTCAAATATATTAACAACAGGAGGACCAGGGAGAATCTCCCTCCTCTACTGGATGCAGGAAGGACAGTAGTGATGAGGGATGAGGACAAGGCAGAGGTACTCAATGCCTTCTTTGCCTCAGTCTTTAATAGTAAGGTGAGATGTTCTCAGGATACTCAGCCCCCTGAGCCAGAAGACAGTGAGAATGAAGCTCTAAGGATTCAGGAGGATTTGGTTAGAGACCTACTTGGCCAACTAGACACACACAAATCCATGGGGCCACATGGCATCCACCCAAGGGTATTAAGGGACCTGGCAGAGGTCCTCTCCAAACTCCTTTCCCTCATCTACCATCAGAACTGGCTGACTGGGGAAGTGCCACTAGACTGGAGACTGCTAAATGTTACACCCATTTACAAGAAGGGTCGGAGGGAGGATTCGGGGAACTACAGGCCTGTCAGTCTGACCTCGGTACTGGGGAAGGTCATGGAGCAGATCATCTTGAGTGCTGTCATACAGCACACACAGGACAATCGGGTGATCAGACCCAGTCAACATGGGTTCACCAAAGGCAGGTCCTGCCAGACCTTCTATGACAAAGTTACCCGTTTAATGGATGAGGCAAAGGCTGTGGGTGTGGTGTACCTGGACTTCAGTAAAGCCTTGGACACCATTTCTCACAGTATCCTGCTGGAGAAGCTGGCTGCCATCGGTGCGGACGGGCACACCCTCTGCTGGGTAAAGAGCTGGCTGGATGGCCGGGCCCAAAGGGTTGTGGTGAATGGGGTTAAATCCAGTTGGAAACCGGTCACAAGCGGTGTTCCCCAGGGTTCAGTGCTGGGTCCAGTCCTGCTCAATATCTTTATAAACAATCTGGATGAAGGCATTGAGTGCTCCCTTAGCAAGTTTGCAGATGACACCAAGCTGGGCAGAAACGTCAATTTGCTTGAAGGAAGGAGGCTCTGCAGAGAGATCTGGACAGGCTGGATCGATGGGCTGAAACCAGTGGGATGAGGTTCAACAAGGCCAGGTGTAGAGTCCTGCACTTGGGACACAACAACCCCATGCAGCGTTACAGGCTTGGGGAGGAGTGACTGGAGAGCTGCCTGGTGGAGAAGAACCTGGGGGTGTTGGTTGACAGCCGGCTGAACATGAGCCAGCAGTGGCCCAGGTGGCCAAAAGGGCCAATGGCATCTTGGCCTGTATCAGACATAACATGGCCAGCAGGAGCAGGGAGGTGACTGTGTCCCTGTGCTCAGCACTGGTGAGGCCACACCTCGAGTGCTGGGTTCAGCTTTGGGCCCCTCACTACGAGAAGGACATTGAGGGGCTGGAGTGCCTCCAGAGAAGGGCAACGAGGCTGGTGATGGGGCTGGAGAACAAGCCCCAAGAGGAGCGGCTGAGGGAACTGGGGATGTTTAGCCTGGAGAAAAGGAGGCTGAGGGAAGTTCTCAGCACTGTTTACAACTGCCTGAAAGGAGGTTGTGACAGGGTGGGTGCTGGGCTCTTCTCACAAGTGACAAGAGATAGGATGGGAGGAAACAGCTGCAAGCTGCACCAGGGGAGGTTTAGACTAAACATTAGGAAAAGTTTCTTCACTGAAAGAGTGGTCATGGATTGGAATAGGCTGCCTGGGGAGGTGGTTGAGGTGCCATCCCTGGAGGTGTTTAAAAGACGGGTAGATGAGTTTCTTAGGGACATGGTTTAGTAAAGGGACAGGTATGGTTGGACTCAATGATCTCAGAGGTCTTTTCCAACAGGATGATTCTATGATTCTATGATCACAAGGAAGCCCAAAGCACAGTCTACAGTCTGTTATTGTTACTTAGAGCAGCTCCCTGCAAAGCTGCATTGAATTTACCACCTAAAACCCTTAGCAACTTTAGTTGGAAATTTTTCATGCAACTGTTCAGAAAATCAGCCTTTGCTCAGCTCTCCTGTGCCTGGCTGTCTCCGCAAGATGTCACTTGCCTTGTCTGCATGGAACAGGGTGACCAAGGTTGCTGATGTCTAAAAATAACATCTCTGTTAGCTGCCATCCCTGACACCTCCTCGTTACAGCCTGATTTCCCAAGAAAACAAGGCTGCTGCGATAATGTTGCCTCTTTGCCTCTTGACCCCAAAAATCACTTTCAAATCTGTGGGCCACTTTCAGGGAGATGTGGCAGCAATGTGGAAGTCTGGAAGGCAGCTGAGCTGCTGCAATCTCGGCAAAATTACCTAGGTGGGTGGAAGAGATTTAGTCTTGTAACCCCACGTGGGAAAGCGTTACAACCAGACCTTTGTTAGTGACCAGCAGAGAAGTCACCAAGGCCAGAAGAGTCACACAGCCCGACTGTAGCAGCTTTGCTCGCATTTGGTATCTTTTTAAACAGCCAATAATCCATCAGCAGGACACAGACCCCCTGCAGTGCGGGCTCCCAGGCCATGTGAAGTTTGCTGGAGCACTGCCAGCAGCACGGGTGGATGGCTTCAAGCTGCCCCTGAAGTGATTTAATCCCTAATAACAATATTTGAACACTTGACAATTAGAGAAGTCATCTCATGCCGCTTGCTTGCCAGGATGTGAGACTAATTGTTTCTAAGACCCCTCACTAAGCTGTAATGCTAATCAGTATTAAGATTTCTCTTTTTCAGAGTAGAGTGCTACAATTAGCCCCAGCCTAACCACACACTGATTGCTGGAAGCTGCTCTGGAGGCTGGGCTTGCTTGGACACTTGGCAGGGAACTTGTAGCATCTTGGTGCATTGTGTGTATTTTATTTGTAGGAAAGAAACAGCAGTGTGTGTCCCTTCAGGAGGCCTGATCCAGGGGCTGGTTCTTGTAAGCAAGAACGTACAGTCCCATCTCTGGATGGCTGGGAACATCCTGAAGCAGAGGTATCTGAGCAAAGGTGAAAATCAGGCTGGATCTTAGAAGTACTGGTACTCAGCTTCACTGTTGGCTGAAGAGCAAGAACTGACAGGGATGCAGTGGAGGTGCACAACTCTGTGCCACTCAGCACTGGTGTCCCCGCAAGCCAGCTGTGAATCTCTGGTGTGTGATTTGCACATGGTGTAAATTACCCCTCTAGTTTTCCTTTTGAAAAGGAATTCTTGGCCTCTTCATTTAATCTCCCAGCAATGGATACTCCTCAGCCATTGCTGCCGTCCCTTTGACGATTGCTTCCTTTCTTGTTGCTAGCACTGAAACCATTGCTGCTGCGTAACACACAGGGGGAAAATGCACAAATATCTCTTTACTCAACAGATGGCTTGAGAAACCCAAGACGGCATAGCCCTATGTAGAAGGCATTTGTTGTAAGGATAGTTTTATACAGCAGAACTGAAACACATGGTTTCCTTTCATCACTTATGTCAAGACTGGATCTGGGCTAAGAAGTGTTATCCCGCCTCACCACTGCATGCTTGCCTTCTTTGAGCTACGTGGAGAATCTCCTCTCCTTTCTGTCTGTCTTGATACTTTCCCTTTGATCTGTGTCATCTCAGGTTTATTTTCTATCATGCAGAAAGAGTCTTGTCAAGCAGGGGCAGAGCCTTTCAGCAAAGCATATTCGCTTGTCAGGTTATTTCTCTTCCATGTCAGATTATTTCTATTCCTTTCTCTTCCTGCACAGCAGCCAAGGAAGGAACTTCTTTACCCTGACTCTAGGAGGAATGAGCCCCTACGAGGGGCTGGCATGGCTTGGGGACCACATGCAGCTCTGCCTAGGGCTGATGGCTTCACACCCACGTTTATTGCATTGTATGGTCCAGAGCGTGATGTGCTGTAAGGCCAAGTCTTCCTTTGCCAGAGTTGGCTTGGTGGCTTAAAAAAGCAAGTGTTGAGCAGAGCACAGAACTGGCCAACAGGCACCAGGAACCTCCTGTGGTTATAAAACAAGAAAACCAAAATAGTTTTAATGCTTTCCACACTGTGTAGGCTTAAGTGGACTTTAAAACGGACTGGGTTTGCCCTGGATATGGTAAACAAGTTTTGAGTCCTGGAGGGCTGACAGCGTGCAAGAAACCAACCACAGCAGGATGGGCAGCCAGAGCTAAACACCCCCGGTTGCCTCAGATAAACTGTGTACCTGAGTACAAAGTTCCTTTAGGTAGGGGTGCTTTGTGCAAGGGGTATGTGAGGGCTAGAGCTGCCATGTACTAACTTTATTGAAGGCACTGTCAATTTTTTGTCCATCTCACGGGTCTGCCTTGAGCAGTGCTGGGGGCTCAGACCAAGTGCCCAGCTTGGTGCTGGGGCTGTTTGACCGAGCTGTGCTGAGACAGGCTTCTCTGCCCAGCTGGGTTCCAGCAGTACCCCAGGCAGGTGAGACTGTATCCCACCCTGACAGCTTCCCTGGGCTTAGCTAACCTTCTCCTTGGGACAAGCTGGGAGTCGGGGAGTCACGCTGTCTGTCGCTAGATTGTACAGTGAGGTTATATGTGGCCCACAGATCGTGTCTGATATTTTCTTCTCTTTAAAGCAAAGACCTTTTTTAGTGTGTGAATAAATGCTCTCCTAAAAGAGAAGACACCATCTGGTCCTAAGAACAAATTTAATTTTCCGAAGGGTTAGATTTAAATAAGATCCACAGGCTCAGAATGGTGGCTGGAGGAGCCTGTAATGGGTTTTTGCCCCTTCTGCATCTTGCTGGAAGCAGATGTTTTTATTTATGGGAGGGCAATGTGGTGCCTGCAATTGAAACAGGGGTTTTGGCAGCTGGAGACTCCACAAACTCCCTGAGCTCCCCAGGGCCTGATGGTTAAACTGATGCTTGCAGGTAGGCTTAGAGCCTTGATATGCAGACAAATGATCAGGAGCCTGTTTCAGGGGGCGCCTGCCATGCAGAGCCTGTTCCCTGCAGGGCTCCTCCTCCTTCATCATCCTTAAGGGAGTCAGCAAGTGGGAATTACAGCTGCAGTGAAGCGTTTTCTTGTGCACAGTGATTTGTTGGGTGATCTGAAGCAAGGGTGTGCACCTGGCTGGCTTTTCCTGTGTGGATGCTAAAAGTGCCAGCCAGCTCAACAGTTACAGCAGTATAAGGCCCTGGCACAACCCTTTTGGAGCACTGGTCCTCTGTCAGCTGAGCTGTGTGGCCCTCATGTTCTTTGCCTCTCTTGCCTTCCAGCCGCTGGTTTTGCTGATGGAGTGGCCTGAAGCCACCAACTTCGCCTGCCTGATTGCGGGCTACTGCCGTCTCCTGGTGGACTCCAAGAGGATGATATTCTCCAGGGCCCCCACCCAGCCACCCCCACCTCAGATTATCAAGGCAGGTACGTTTCAGCCTCTGTTTTCTGTGTGAGCTCCTTCCCCATCCTCCCCCTCCTCCTCCACCCAGGGCTCTGCAGCATTAGAAAGGAGAAGGGTTTCTATGGCAGTTCCCCAATGCACCCACTCCTCCTGCAAAACCAGACCCCTTCTAACCAGAAAACAAGAAGCCAGGGGACAAGCCCTTGTTTTTGAAAAGTTTTGATTTGTGGTGTCAGCTTAGGCCCTAAACATTTTCTGCAAGTGTTGTTCTGGCAGCTCCTAGAGCAGATCCAGGAGGTGTCGTCTGAAAAGACCTGTAATGCTGCCAGCTAAATGCTGGGTCCTCACAGAACAGCCTGTGCATGCTGCAGGGATGCAGCACACACTTCTTGGCTGGGATCCCAGCTCTGAAGACCAACACAAGTGTGTGCACTCAGCCAGGAACTGCGTTCCTGCTGTCTTTGGACGCTGCTGCCTTCATCAGTGGGGGTCTGGGCTGCATGGGCAGCTCTGCAAGTATGGCTGCTCTGCTGCTTTCTTAAATCAGGAAGGAAACTTGGGTATCTCAGCTTTTCAGGTGCTCGGCCTGATGCGGATAGCAGTCAGCTGGTCTGGCTACAGCAGAACAGAAAGGTTAAAGCCAGGTTCTGTTCCACCAGGCACCAATGTTCTGTTCCTTGAGGATGTCAGTCACCCTCAAAATGATCAATGATTCTCAAGCATGATTTCAAACAAGAGCCAACGATGAGTTACATGCAGGTGTTCCATGCAGGTGTTGATATTGAATATGTTTTGTATAGGGAAATATAAACTGTAGGATCAGTGGCTGGGGATGGGCAAAATACCAACCCAGCTGACTCCAGAAGGTTTCCCCCAGACCTCCGGAGTGACACTGCAGCTCCAGAGAGCTGTGACAAATCTTCAGTTTAGCCAGCAGTGTCAAAACTGCTTCCTTAAGATGGGACTAACTGGGGGAGGTGGGAGGAGTGCTGGGAGCTAGCAGGGTCCTTAGGAAAGGACTCGGTGCCTCTGAGTTCTAAGGAAGGCACCCAGACACAGCCTTAGCACATATGGGAGGACACATTTACAAGTGGCATCTGGAAAGCACCTGCAGCAACCTCAGTGAATCCAGGGAAAGACCTGGCAGGTGATGTTGGTGTAAGTATACATGCATGGTTTCCTTTCATTCCTTCACCTGCGCATCTTATTGACAGCTGTCACTGTGGTCTCTGCTCTGGGTGCCCTACAGAACCACATGTAGTCACATTTTGCTATGAGTGAAGGGTGTTTCCAACTTAACCAGCCATCATCAGAGTGGTCCTTCCCTGGGTCATGTCACCCTCAGATGGCCTACAGGGACACATGGGGCACGTGGCTGTGGAGAGTCAGAGGAATGCAGTAGGAAGTGGAGGCCATCCCAGAACATCTTCAAAGGCTCAGAGGGAGGCTGGCAGTGCCATAGTTACTGCTTGCTCCAGTAATATCTCAGCATGTGCAAGCAGTGCTTTTCCACACTCTAGCAACATTGATAATACCAGGATTTTTCCTTGGTGAGATTTTGTTCTGTGGGTACGGACCAAACCTGTGCCAAATGGGATAGCAGATCTTGCTCTTTTCTTGACAATCTCAAGAAACCAATGTCACTCTGCAGGAGTCTGGAGTGAGTGTGAAAGGAAGTCATGGTGCAGGTAGGACAGTGATGGAGCAAGGATCCATGGTCTTCATACCAAAGAGCTAAGCCCTCTCTGGGTGGCCTGATCTATCCTCAGGGATGCAACGAAAACCTCTCTGACCAGTGGAGTGGAACAGTTTCCCCACAGACCCAGTACTCTCAGCCCAGCGGCTCAGGCAGTCTTCAGAAGGAGTGAATATAGTGTGCATTGAGAAGACAAAGTCTGCTCACAGTTCTGGTCTCGCTACGGCTGCAGGCTGAGCTGTCAGGAGCTAGGCAGATCACAGGGAGCAGGGACTGCTGATCATTAGCACATGTCTGCAGGAACAATAAGAAAGTCCCACTGGGATGAATCAAGTTAGCCCAGGCTTTGACTTTCCGGGCTGCAGGCAGGCTCTGCCAGAATCTTAAATGTAAAATCAAGCCCTGGCCCATGTTTTTTGTCTAGAAGAGGAGAACATCCATCTTCCCTGAGGCCCATTAAAACCCCCTGCTGAACTGCAGACGTTTTTAGAAATGCACACTCTGTCCGGATGCTGTCAGTTTGATCCATCTCTCCACATTTCCCTGTGGAGCCATATGCCAGATCCTTGCCCTCTGCCGGAAGGGTTGTGCCATGCTGGAGCTGTGCAGGCAATTCGCCTCCTTGCCCCTTCCTCTCCCCACTCCCACCAGCAACCATCATCAGCCAGGTAGCTCCGTGCCCTTGGTTGCTCTCTTAACTCTTCATCAAGACCTTTCTCCTACAGAGCATCCAGCAGCTGGATTATAGATTTTAGGGATCTAGCCCCATTCAGCAACAGGCCCTGGCTCAACATGGGCAGCCAGCGAGCCTGTCCAGGGAGGGCAGGCTGCTAAGGTGACCCACCAAAGTGTATGGCTTTGGGAAGCCTCTGCTATTGTCCATGCTGCCCCACCGCAGCCCAGCACTGAATGCACATCCCCAGCTGCTGCAGCCTTGTGTTCACTGATACAGCTGTCATTTCTGCGTACCAGTATGTCCATAAGTGAGAGATATTGTTTTGCTTGGGAGTTTAGCATTGCAGGTGATGAACAATATAATACAAACGTGTGTTTGGGGACACAAATTGTCCAATTTGTTGCGCTAATGAATTTAATTAGGATTTATTTGATTTAATTTATACTTGGTAAGATGAAGCCTGCATCCCCCTGGCAGCCATTCTCAGCACAGCTGCACGATTCAACTTGTAATGCAGACAGATGCCCCTCCTGAGGGCTGGACTACTGGCCAGAAGTTCAAGCAATATTTCAGCCATTTGCCTTGCACAAGGTAGCAAGGGGAGGCTGTTGCAGTGAAATGCTTTACAGCAGGGGCAGAGGGCTCTTTCAGAGCTAGCCTGATCCAATAGCTGTCAGCCAGACAGGAACTCACTACAAGAAAGACATTGAGGTGATGGAGTGTGTCCAGAGAGGGGCAACAAAGCTGGAGAACAAGTCTTACAAGGAGCGTGTGAGGGAACTGGGGTTGTTTAGCCTAGAGGAGGCTGAGGGGAGACGTCATCACTGTCTACAGCTACCTGAAAGGAGGGTGTAGCGAGGTGGGTGCTATGATCTATGATCTGTGTGTGCAGGACATTTCTTCCTGCACTCATTCTTGGCAGATAGGCCCAGTGTGTTGTAGAAGATGGTTTTTCAAAAGACCAGCCAGGTGACCTGGCTGTTCTGCATGGAACATGTGTGTCCCACTGCAGTCTGGCGTGCCAAGGGCTGGAGGGCAGAGACCACATGGATGCCTCTCCAGGGTGAGCAGGAGCTTCCTCATGTTTTTTTTCCTTCTCCTGGGTGCTGCTGCTAATGTACCTGTTGTGGTTTTGGTTTAGATTACATCAACGCACACAACCTCCACCGGCCTGCTGCAGCAGGGCACACGGGAAAGAAAGAGAGCAGCTTGGTGGGTGGCTCTGCCGCCAGCACCAGAGCAGCCAGGGCTCCAACCACCAGGGCTTCAGACTCGGAGCTCATCAGCTTTTGCTACCTGCACATGCGAGAGCAGAGGAAGGAAAGGGAGAGCAGGACAGATATCAATGAAAACCTAATTTTTTTTGAGGAAACTCGTCCCAGGACCAAATCTGATCCCACTTCCAAAAGCTCTGGCCAAGGCTACAACGGGGCAGGTAATGAGTACAACCCAGATGGCCTTGACCAAGACAGGCACGCGAGCAGGGCCAGGGCACACACCATAGACACCCACCTGCGGAGCGACACCTCGCAATTCTACTGTGAGTCCTGTCAAGCCAAAATCAAGAGCCGCCTGGCCTCGTGCAAGGGGAGCAAGCCCGGCAGCACCCGGGACAATATGGTGGACTTGATGTCACTTCCCCCTCCTGGGAGTGATGAGGAAGAAGATGAGACAACGTCCCTGCTCCCCGCCATCGCCGCTCCTCCTCCCGGCTTCCGAGATAACAGCTCAGACGAGGATGACCCCAAGCGCCGGGCGGCTGCCCAGAGCCAGGAGCAGGGCCGGCACCTCTGTGGCATCCTCTACGATGAGATCCCTGTCACACTGATAGACAACGTGCAACCACGAACAGTCCGAGACCATGCCCAAGAGCTGGATGATGCCCTGGTGTCTACCCTGCAGGCACTGGAAGCCCTGGCTGCTTCAGAAGATTGTCCGCATCCGCCACCACAGCAGACAGCAGGTATTTCAGTGGCTGTGATTTTCTTTTTTCCCTTTAACCTTTCTTTCCTGTGGTACATCCTTCCCTTTAGTCTCCTTCTCACATCCTGTATGTCATTGTGGAGCAGCCTCTCTAATATTAGGAACTAAGCTGTGGCAACAGGCTCTAGCAAAAGCAGTCAACCTGCTGCCCAGAACATTTCTAAGAAGCTGAAGTGGGACTCCTCCCTGGCAGTGGCTGAAGGAATCTCTTGGTTATCCCATATCTGCCACGGTCCACATGCCACAATGCTGGGGTGAGGAGCTAACAAAGCAGTACTGTGAGCATGAGTTCCTCCCTGGTGTGACCCGACTCAGCTGGTACTTTTGGCCCTCAGTCTTCACTGATTCCCACCCAGGTTTTCCAATGTGAGCCCTTCACAGGGCAAACCTGCTGCCAGATGGGTGTCTCTGGGACCACCAGCCTGCTGGCAGCACAGTCCTTTGTCCCTCTCCCCACCTTTATTGTCCTACCCACTATAGCAGAGGAGCTGCTGCCTGATTTTCCTTATTCATCCAGACCAGTCCCTGTAGCTCTGCTGTCACTAACTCTGGAAATCTTCCCAGGACCTTTTCCGGGGCCTAAAGGTTTTGCTGAATTGAGCTAGCAAGCCAAGCTCAGTGCTGACAAGTGATCTCTCTTAAAAATATTAACCCTTAGTTGCAGGAAGTCACTAAAGTTTCTCTGATGGGATTCTGTGTCCTACATTCCTGAGACCCTCTTGCCACATGGACTTCCCCTGTCCTCCTCGTAGCAGTGTGGTGTAAGTGTTGTCATGGGGTTTTTTTTGTGTCCCTCCTCAGGCCTTATTGTCCTGGCTGCCATCACTCCTGAGTCATCCTTGGATTCTGGCCATGAAACCAACTCTTCAGAGCTAACTGATGTCTCAGAGATGGTTTCTGCTATGAAGCACCATCAAAATGCAGCCTACTTCCTTGCTCAACACATCAACAAAGAAAACTTCCTGGCCAGAAAGGACTTGCCTTTCCGAATCCAGAGCTGTGCTGCCCAGGCTGTTCTCACCTCACCCTATTCCCTCAGCCACCAGGAGCCAAGCTCTTCATTGAAGCCAGCTTTCTCTCACCAAAGCCCCGGTCTTACCAACTGCAAGAGCAAACAGGAGCAGCAGCATGCTGAGCAGAGCCACGCCTTGGCTGTCCAGCCAGTGCTAAGCCCCCAGATCAATGAGCAGAACAGAGGGGCTCCAGTGCCAGGCTCTGAAGGCAAAGGTGCAGGCCACACAAAAGCTGCCTTTGAGGTATCTCTGCAGGCCACAGCAGCCCCAAGCAGGGACCAGGCACAGGATCTACAAGAGAAGATCCCCAAAGAGGTCCAGCCAGGCTCCAAGCTCCTCCTGGATCAAAAAAGTGGTGTACCTCCAGCCATCATTTCAGCTGCTCTGCAGCAAGTGGCAAATGCAAAAGGTTCATCTCCCCAAGTGGTAGCAGTCTCAAAAGAAGAACAGAACGTCAACGGTACCAGCAGCTGTGCATCAGCCAGCAACAACCCTTTGAAACTTAAAGGAGGTCCACAAACTGCAGAAACATTATGCAACTGTCAGCAGCAGCAGCAGCAACTCTCTCCACAGCAGCACTGTGAAGTTTCTCCAAGTCCTAAAGAAGCTCATGGCAGTAAGGCTGAAGCTTTCCACCTTGCCTCAGCAAGCGAGGAAACGATGCCTGGTAAGACTTTTGCCTCTAAAAGCTACCAGCAAAAACTGAGTAGAGATGGTCCAGTAAAAAACACAAGTGGAGAGCCAGGTCAGAAGGCAGGTGGGGAAGGCATGAGCCTTGTCTTTCAGAAACACACAGCTCCTTCCAGCCAAGGACAGAAAATACAACACGAAAGTTCAGCCAAAAGCTTCAAAGCTGAGAGTAGCAATTTGCACTCCCCATCACCTGGTAGTGGTTTCAGGAGCACTAGTGAGGAACCCAAAGGGCCAATTCAGCTGGTACCCAGGTCCGAGAGCCTGCAAATCAGCACTGTGCCTTCCAAAAAAGTAGAAAAAGTCCTGGAGATGACCCAACAAGATGCTGATGTCCCAGCTAAACCCAAAGCTCCAAAAGCTCCCTTCAGGTTGAGGAATCTTTTCTCTGCAACATTTCCAACCCGGCTGAAAAAGGAGACAGACGAGCGGCAGGTCCAGCTCCAGAAGGTGAAGCAATATGAGCTGGAATTCCTTGAAGAGCTACTCAAGCCAAAGAGCAAAGGTGACCTCCCACCACAAGAGTATCTGCACCCTCCTGCCCCTGGGCGCTGCAGCTGCCAGCTAAGGAGCAGTCCTGTGCAAAAAGTCCCAGGGATGTCCAGGGAGCAAAGGCGCAGCTGCGACTGCAAACGGATTTGCAGGGGGGTGAGGCCACCCCCTAACCAGTTGGTAGTGCCAGAGATGGAGAGGCGAGGGACAGAGAAAGTTACTGATGACCAGAGGCAGGCAGAAGCCATGAGGTTGACAAGTGTGAGCAGTCCTTCCAAAGGCAAGCGGATACGATCCACAAGTTTAGAGTCCAGAGACTACCGGTCAGATCCAGAGAACGGCATGTCCTGTTTGACCACCTGTGCTTCCCGGGGGGAGTGCATGAGTGCTCCACACTACAGGAAGCTCTTGCGTCGCTACAGTGTCAGTGAAATAGATAAGACTGATGGGACATCCCTGTCCTCTGACATCTACCAGAACATCTATACAACCCAGCAGAAAGCCCCCCAGAAAGAACCTGAGCCCAGCATCCTTTGTCCTGTTCTGAAGAGCAAAATCCAAGAAGCCTCTGGAGTGGCTGAACCCTCCTATGTCCAGATAGCACAGGAGAAAAAGAATCTGAAGGGTCCAGCAGTCTTCTCTGTCCAGGAGGAGATGTATCCAAGTCCTGCTGAGCTGCAGGATGAAGACATGGAGGATGAGAACTGCTGCTCAATTCGGTACTGCTTCTACTACAGGAAATGTGATGTTGCAGATGATGGGAGTGAGAAGGATGAGCTGTCCTATTCCATTCCCATGCAGATACTCCCAGGAATGAAGCTGGACAATCAGATGGTCCCAGTCATGAGCAGGACTCTTCAGGTCTTAGATGCAACAGCTTGCAGCAGCCCCAATGACAGTCAAACCCAGGAAATAGATTTAAGGACCTCCAGTTTTGAGGGGAGCTTAGCAAAGATCAACACCCTTCGGGGCCATGCCTACAGCTTTCCTAATGGGTTTCTGCAAGTACAGCTGGACACCAATGAGCTCCTGACCATCCTGAGGCAGTGTGTGGTGAGCCCTGATGTCCAGGATTGCAAACCCTACATCTCCCAGCTGGCTGAATACAAGCAGGAGCTCACCCTCAAGTTCAAGGAGTTTCGGGCATCTTGCCGCCGTGTGGCAGCCGTCGACAAGAGCCCTACCCACATGCTCTCTGCCATCACGAGCAGCTTCCAGGTGCTAAGCAGCCTCATTGAGACGTTTGTGAGGCTGGTGTACATCGTGCGCTCAGAGTCCCAGCGCCAAGAGCTGCTGACGAAGGTGGAGGAAGTAGTGAGAAACTACACCTTCCTTCTGAAGGCTGCAGAGGAGTCCACAGCCAGAACGCTGAGCCACCAGCAGACGGTGGAGCAGCTCGCCCGCCAGTCAGCCACAGTTGCCACTGTCATGAGCACGCTCACGCGCTCCCTAAAGACGTTGATCAATAAGTAAACCAGCTAAGAAATCCAACAAGCCAGTGTGTCCCGGGCCATGTCCTAGTGGTTCTCAAATCGCATGGGTCTGGTGAGGATGCGTGTCTACAGGCCCACATCTGCTGGGCTCTTTATTCTCTACAGAATGGATGGTTGTGTTGGTGGTGGTTTTGAAGGGTAAATTCATGTCCTGTCCCAAGCTGTGCAACCAGCTTATCAGGGTTCTCAAGCAGCTGCTCTGCTTGCTCTCCCATGCTGGCTAACAGGATGGGGCGCAGTCCCCCCATCTCCACACTAGTTTGGTTTCATGTGGCTCTGGGCCTCACCTGTGCAAAGACCTTTGTCATGGTGTGTGGTGGGCCGGTGAGTTAGCAGGAACTGAGCTGAGATCTTCTGGCTTCACTTGGGCACTTTGGAGCCAAACCAGTGTCTTGCCACATAAATGGCTCTTCTGCCTCCAGGGTCTTCCAGGCCCACAAATGCAACATAATTATCAGCAGTGGGGTGCAAGTCCCTGCTGCTACGCTAGGGCCTGGGAAGTAGTCCTAGCGTGGGCAGGATGCCATAATCTTGGGGATGAGCTGGGTCACTCTAGCAGGTCTGCTCTTACAGCTTACGTACCAATACCCTAGTCCTGAGCGCAGGTACTGCCTGTGCAAAAGGCGAGGGCTTAATGCGTGCGAGTAGGGAGGATCCAGGGAACAACAGGCCTGTCGGTCCGGCTTCAGTGCTGGGGAAGATTATGGAACAGATCATTTTGAGTGCCATCAGACAGCACGTGCAGGACAACCAGGTGATCACACCTAGTCAACCTTGGGTTTATGAAAGCCAGGTCCTGCCTGACTAACCTGATCTCATTCTGTGACAAGGTGACCCACGTAACGGATGAGGGAAAGGCTGTGGATATTGTCTACCTAGACTTTAGTAAAGCCTTCGACACTGTCTCCCACAGCATTCTTCTGGAGAAACTGGCAGCCCATGGCTTAGGCAGGTGTGGCTGGGCCCAGAGAGTTGTGAATGGAGTTAAATCCAGTTGGTGGCCAGTCACAAGTGGGGTTCCCCAGGGCTCAGTGTCAA